>JASFXZ010000005.1:18210904-19513404 GCA_032209605.1 Mactromeris polynyma
CAGGTCTTGACCTGTGATAGAATTTCATTTTTCTGAAAAAAAATATTTCTCTCCGATTTTGCTCATTTTCTCAGGACTTAAAGACCTACCTACTCCGTCGACAAAAATGTCTTCAGCTATGCAATATATCCATTTCAGAGTCAGTCAGAGCCAGTCAGAGTCAGTCAGAGTCAGTCAGAGTCAGTCAGGGGCAGCATAAGCCGTAAATTTAGATGCAAGTATACACATATATATATATTTCAATAGTTGGCATCAAGACGAACAAAATGATGTATTATTTGACATATTTACGTGAAAACAAAATTTTCGCTAAAAATCGAAATCGCGTACAGGTCTTGACCTGTGATAGAATTTCATTTTTCTGAAAAAAAATATTTCTCTCCGATTTTGCTCATTTTCTCAGGACTTAAAGACCTACCTACTCCGTCGACAAAAATGTCTTCAGCTATGCAATATATCCATTTCAGAGTCAGTCAGAGCCAGTCAGAATCAGTCAGAGTCAGTCAGAGTCAGTCAGGGGCAGCATAAGCCGTAAATTTAGATGCAAGTATACACATATATATATATTTCAATAGTTGGCATCAAGACGAACAAAATGATGTATTACTTGACATATTTACGTGAAAACAAAATTTTCGCTAAAAATCGAAATCGCGTACAGGTCTTGACCTGTGATAGAATTTCATTTTTCTGAAAAAAAACATTTCTCTCCGATTTTGCTCATTTTCTCAGGACTTAAAGACCTACCTACTCCGTCGACAAAAATGTCTTCAGCTATGCAATATATCCATTTCAGAGTCAGTCAGAGCCAGTCAGAGTCAGTCAGAGTCAGTCAGAGTCAGTCAGAGTCAGTCAGGGGCAGCATAAGCCGTAAATTTAGATGCAAGTATACACATATATATATATTTCAATAGTTGGCATCAAGACGAACAAAATGATGTATTACTTGACATATTTACGTGAAAACAAAATTTTCGCTAAAAATCGAAATCGCGTACATGTCTTGACCTGTGATAGAATTTCATTTTTCTGAAAAAAATATTTCTCTCCGATTTTGCTCATTTTCTCAGGACTTAAAGACCTACCTACTCCGTCGACAAAAATGTCTTCAGCTATGCAATATATCCATTTCAGAGTCAGTCAGAGCCAGTCAGAGTCAGTCAGAGTCAGTCAGAGTCAGTCAGGGGCAGCATAAGCCGTTAATTTAGATGCAAGTATACACATATATATATATTTCAATAGTTGGCATCAAGACGAACAAAATGATGTATTACTTGACATATTTACGTGAAAACAAAATTTTCGCTAAAAATCGAAATCGCGTACAGGTCTTGACCTGTGATAGAATTTCATTTTTCTGAAAAAAAATATTTCTCTCCGATTTTGCTCATTTTCTCAGGACTTAAAGACCTACCTACTCCGTCGACAAAAATGTCTTCAGCTATGCAATATATCCATTTCAGAGTCAGTCAGAGCCAGTCAGAGTCAGTCAGAGTCAGTCAGAGTCAGTCAGAGTCAGTCAGAGTCAGTCAGGGGCAGCATAAGCCGTAAATTTAGATGCAAGTATACACATATATATATATTTCAATAGTTGGCATCAAGACGAACAAAATGATGTATTACTTGACATATTTACGTGAAAACTAAATTTTCGCTAAAAATCGAAATCGCGTACAGGTCTTGACCTGTGATAGAATTTCATTTTTCTGAAAAAAAATATTTCTCTCCGATTTTGCTCATTTTCTCAGGACTTAAAGACCTACCTACTCCGTCGACAAAAATGTCTTCAGCTATGCAATATATCCATTTCAGAGTCAGTCAGAGCCAGTCAGAGTCAGTCAGAGTCAGTCAGAGTCAGTCAGAGTCAGTGATAGTCAGTCAGGGGCAGCATAAGCCGTAAATTTAGATGCAAGTATACACATATATATATATTTCAATAGTTGGCATCAAGACGAACAAAATGATGTATTACTTGACATATTTACGTGAAAACAAAATTTTCGCTAAAAATCGAAATCGCGTACAGGTCTTGACCTGTGATAGAATTTCATTTTTCTGAAAAATAATATTTTTCTCCGATTTTGCTCATTTTCTCAGGACTTAAAGACCTACCTACTCCGTCGACAAAAATGTCTTCAGCTATGCAATATATCCATTTCAGAGTCAGTCAGAATCAGTCAGAGTCAGTCAGGGGCAGCATAAGCCGTAAATTTAGATGCAAGTATACACATATATATATATTTCAATAGTTGGCATCAAGACGAACAAAATGATGTATTACTTGACATATTTACGTGAAAACAAAATTTTCGCTAAAAATCGAAATCGCGTACAGGTCTTGACCTGTGATAGAATTTCATTTTTCTGAAAAAAAATATTTCTCTCCGATTTTGCTCATTTTCTCAGGACTTAAAGACCTACCTACTCCGTCGACAAAAATGTCTTCAGCTATGCAATATATCCATTTCAGAGTCAGTCAGAGCCAGTCAGAGTCAGTCAGAGTCAGTCAGAGTCAGTCAGAGTCAGTCAGGGGCAGCATAAGCCGTAAATTTAGATGCAAGTATACACATATATATATATTTCAATAGTTGGCATCAAGACGAACAAAATGATGTATTACTTGACATATTTACGTGAAAACAAAATTTTCGCTAAAAATCGAAATCGCGTACAGGTCTTGACCTGTGATAGAATTTCATTTTTCTGAAAAAAAATATTTCTCTCCGATTTTGCTCATTTTCTCAGGACTTAAAGACCTACCTACTCCGTCGACAAAAATGTCTTCAGCTATGCAATATATCCATTTCAGAGTCAGTCATAGCCAGTCAGAGTCAGTCAGAGTCAGTCAGAGTCAGTGATAGTCAGTCAGGGGCAGCATAAGCCGTAAATTTAGATGCAAGTATACACATATATATATATTTCAATAGTTGGCATCAAGACGAACAAAATGATGTATTACTTGACATATTTACGTGAAAACAAAATTTTCGCTAAAAATCGAAATCGCGTACAAGTCTTGACCTGTGATATAATTTCATTTTTCTGAAAAAAAATATTTCTCTCCGATTTTGCTCATTTCTCAGGACTTAAAGACCTACCTACTCCGTCGACAAAAATGTCTTCAGCTATGCAATATATCCATTTCAGAGTCAGTCAGAGCCAGTCAGAGTCAGTCAGAGTCAGTCAGAGTCAGTGATAGTCAGTCAGGGGCAGCATAAGCCGTAAATTTAGATGCAAGTATACACATATATATATATTTCAATAGTTGGCATCAAGACGAACAAAATGATGTATTACTTGACATATTTACGTGAAAACAAAATTTTCGCTAAAAATCGAAATCGCGTACAGGTCTTGACCTGTGATAGAATTTCATTTTTCTGAAAAAAAATCTTTCTCTCCGATTTTGCTCATTTTCTCAGGACTTAAAGACCTACCTACTCCGTCGACAAAAATGTCTTCAGCTATGCAATATATCCATTTCAGAGTCAGTCAGAGCCAGTCAGAGTCAGTCAGAGTCAGTCAGAGTCAGTCAGAGTCAGTCAGGGGCAGCATAAGCCGTAAATTTAGATGCAAGTATACACATATATATATATTTCAATAGTTGGCATCAAGACGAACAAAATGATGTATTACTTGACATATTTACGTGAAAACAAAATTTTCGCTAAAAATCGAAATCGCGTACAGGTCTTGACCTGTGATAGAATTTCATTTTTCTGAAAAAAAATATTTCTCTCCGATTTTGCTCATTTTCTCAGGACTTAAAGACCTACCTACTCCGTCGACAAAAATGTCTTCAGCTATGCAATATATCCATTTCAGAGTAAGTCAGAGCCAGTCAGAGTCAGTCAGAGTCAGTCAGAGTCAGTGATAGTCAGTCAGGGGCAGCATAAGCCGTAAATTTAGATGCAAGTATACACATATATATATATTTCAATAGCTGGCATCAAGACGAACAAAATGATGTATTACTTGACATATTTACGTGAAAACAAAATTTTCGCTAAAAATCGAAATCGCGTACAGGTCTTGCCTGACTTGTGATAGAATTTCATTTTTCTGAAAAAAAACATTTCTCTCCGATTTTGCTCATTTTCTCAGGACTTAAAGACCTACCTACTCCGTCGACAAAAATGTCTTCAGCTATGCAATATATCCATTTCAGAGTCAGTCAGAGTCAGTCAGAGTCAGTCAGAGTCAGTCAGAGTCAGTCAGAGTCAGTCAGAGTCAGTCAGGGGCAGCATAAGCCGTAAATTTAGATGCAAGTATACACATATATATATATATCAATAGTTGGCATCAAGACGAACAAAATGATGTATTACTTGACATATTTACGTGAAAACAAAATTTTCGCTAAAAATCGAAATCGCGTACAGGTCTTGACCTGTGATAGAATTTCATTTTTCTGAAAAACAATATTTCTCTCCGATTTTGCTCATTTTCTCAGGACTTAAAGACCTACCTACTCCGTCGACAAAAATGTCTTCAGCTATGCAATATATCCATTTAAGAGTCAGTCAGAGCCAGTCAGAGTCAGTCAGAGTCAGTCAGAGTCAGTCAGAGTCAGTCAGGGGCAGCATAAGCCGTAAATTTAGATGCAAGTATACACATATATATATATTTCAATAGTTGGCATCAAGACGAACAAAATGATGTATTACTTGACATATTTACGTGAAAACAAAATTTTCGCTAAAAATCGAAATCGCGTACAGGTCTTGACCTGTGATAGAATTTCATTTTTCTGAAAAAAAATATTTCTCTCCGATTTTGCTCATTTTCTCAGGACTTAAAGACCTACCTACTCCGTCGACAAAAATGTCTTCAGCTATGCAATATATCCATTTCAGAGTCAGTCAGAGCCAGTCAGAGTCAGTCAGAGTCAGTCAGAGTCAGTCAGGGGCAGCATAAGCCGTAAATTTAGATGCAAGTATACACATATATATATATTTCAATAGTTGGCATCAAGACGAACAAAATGATGTATTACTTGACATATTTACGTGAAAACAAAATTTTCGCTAAAAATCGAAATCGCGTACAGGTCTTGACCTGTGATAGAATTTCATTTTTCTGAAAAAAAATATTTCTCTCCGATTTTGCTCATTTTCTCAGGACTTAAAGACCTACCTACTCCGTCGACAAAAATGTCTTCAGCTATGCAATATATCCATTTCAGAGTCAGTCAGAGCCAGTCAGAATCAGTCAGAGTCAGTCAGAGTCAGTCAGGGGCAGCATAAGCCGTAAATTTAGATGCAAGTATACACATATATATATATTTCAATAGTTGGCATCAAGACGAACAAAATGATGTATTACTTGACATATTTACGTGAAAACAAAATTTTCGCTAAAAATCGAAATCGCGTACAGGTCTTGACCTGTGATAGAATTTCATTTTTCTGAAAAAAAACATTTCTCTCCGATTTTGCTCATTTTCTCAGGACTTAAAGACCTACCTACTCCGTCGACAAAAATGTCTTCAGCTATGCAATATATCCATTTCAGAGTCAGTCAGAGCCAGTCAGAGTCAGTCAGAGTCAGTCAGAGTCAGTCAGAGTCAGTCAGGGGCAGCATAAGCCGTAAATTTAGATGCAAGTATACACATATATATATATTTCAATAGTTGGCATCAAGACGAACAAAATGATGTATTACTTGACATATTTACGTGAAAACAAAATTTTCGCTAAAAATCGAAATCGCGTACATGTCTTGACCTGTGATAGAATTTCATTTTTCTGAAAAAAAATATTTCTCTCCGATTTTGCTCATTTTCTCAGGACTTAAAGACCTACCTACTCCGTCGACAAAAATGTCTTCAGCTATGCAATATATCCATTTCAGAGTCAGTCAGAGCCAGTCAGAGTCAGTCAGAGTCAGTCAGAGTCAGTCAGGGGCAGCATAAGCCGTTAATTTAGATGCAAGTATACACATATATATATATTTCAATAGTTGGCATCAAGACGAACAAAATGATGTATTACTTGACATATTTACGTGAAAACAAAATTTTCGCTAAAAATCGAAATCGCGTACAGGTCTTGACCTGTGATAGAATTTCATTTTTCTGAAAAAAAATATTTCTCTCCGATTTTGCTCATTTTCTCAGGACTTAAAGACCTACCTACTCCGTCGACAAAAATGTCTTCAGCTATGCAATATATCCATTTCAGAGTCAGTCAGAGCCAGTCAGAGTCAGTCAGAGTCAGTCAGAGTCAGTCAGAGTCAGTCAGAGTCAGTCAGGGGCAGCATAAGCCGTAAATTTAGATGCAAGTATACACATATATATATATTTCAATAGTTGGCATCAAGACGAACAAAATGATGTATTACTTGACATATTTACGTGAAAACTAAATTTTCGCTAATAATCGAAATCGCGTACAGGTCTTGACCTGTGATAGAATTTCATTTTTCTGAAAAAAAATATTTCTCTCCGATTTTGCTCATTTTCTCAGGACTTAAAGACCTACCTACTCCGTCGACAAAAATGTCTTCAGCTATGCAATATATCCATTTCAGAGTCAGTCAGAGCCAGACAGAGTCAGTCAGAGTCAGTCAGAGTCAGTCAGAGTCAGTGATAGTCAGTCAGGGGCAGCATAAGCCGTAAATTTAGATGCAAGTATACACATATATATATATTTCAATAGTTGGCATCAAGACGAACAAAATGATGTATTACTTGACATATTTACGTGAAAACAAAATTTTCGCTAAAAATCGAAATCGCGTACAGGTCTTGACCTGTGATAGAATTTCATTTTTCTGAAAAATAATATTTTTCTCCGATTTTGCTCATTTTCTCAGGACTTAAAGACCTACCTACTCCGTCGACAAAAATGTCTTCAGCTATGCAATATATCCATTTCAGAGTCAGTCAGAGCCAGTCAGAATCAGTCAGAGTCAGTCAGGGGCAGCATAAGCCGTAAATTTAGATGCAAGTATACACATATATATATATTTCAATAGTTGGCATCAAGACGAACAAAATGATGTATTACTTGACATATTTACGTGAAAACAAAATTTTCGCTAAAAATCGAAATCGCGTACAGGTCTTGACCTGTGATAGAATTTCATTTTTCTGAAAAAAAATATTTCTCTCCGATTTTGCTCATTTTCTCAGGACTTAAAGACCTACCTACTCCGTCGACAAAAATGTCTTCAGCTATGCAATATATCCATTTCAGAGTCAGTCAGAGCCAGTCAGAGTCAGTCAGAGTCAGTCAGAGTCAGTCAGAGTCAGTCAGGGGCAGCATAAGCCGTAAATTTAGATGCAAGTATACACATATATATATATTTCAATAGTTGGCATCAAGACGAACAAAATGATGTATTACTTGACATATTTACGTGAAAACAAAATTTTCGCTAAAAATCGAAATCGCGTACAGGTCTTGACCTGTGATAGAATTTCATTTTTCTGAAAAAAAATATTTCTCTCCGATTTTGCTCATTTTCTCAGGACTTAAAGACCTACCTACTCCGTCGACAAAAATGTCTTCAGCTATGCAATATATCCATTTCAGAGTCAGTCAGAGCCAGTCAGAGTCAGTCAGAGTCAGTCAGAGTCAGTGATAGTCAGTCAGGGGCAGCATAAGCCGTAAATTTAGATGCAAGTATACACATATATATATATTTCAATAGTTGGCATCAAGACGAACAAAATGATGTATTACTTGACATATTTACGTGAAAACAAAATTTTCGCTAAAAATCGAAATCGCGTACAGGTCTTGACCTGTGATATAATTTCATATTTCTGAAAAAAAATATTTCTCTCCGATTTTGCTCATTTCTCAGGACTTAAAGACCTACCTACTCCGTCGACAAAAATGTCTTCAGCTATGCAATATATCCATTTCAGAGTCAGTCAGAGCCAGTCAGAGTCAGTCAGAGTCAGTCAGAGTCAGTGATAGTCAGTCAGGGGCAGCATAAGCCGTAAATTTAGATGCAAGTATACACATATATATATATTTCAATAGTTGGCATCAAGACGAACAAAATGATGTATTACTTGACATATTTACGTGAAAACAAAATTTTCGCTAAAAATCGAAATCGCGTACAGGTCTTGACCTGTGATAGAATTTCATTTTTCTGAAAAAAAATCTTTCTCTCCGATTTTGCTCATTTTCTCAGGACTTAAAGACCTACCTACTCCGTCGACAAAAATGTCTTCAGCTATGCAATATATCCATTTCAGAGTCAGTCAGAGCCAGTCAGAGTCAGTCAGAGTCAGTCAGAGTCAGTCAGAGTCAGTCAGGGGCAGCATAAGCCGTAAATTTAGATGCAAGTATACACATATATATATATTTCAATAGTTGGCATCAAGACGAACAAAATGATGTATTACTTGACATATTTACGTGAAAACAAAATTTTCGCTAAAAATCGAAATCGCGTACAGGTCTTGACCTGTGATAGAATTTCATTTTTCTGAAAAAAAATATTTCTCTCCGATTTTGCTCATTTTCTCAGGACTTAAAGACCTACCTACTCCGTCGACAAAAATGTCTTCAGCTATGCAATATATCCATTTCAGAGTAAGTCAGAGCCAGTCAGAGTCAGTCAGAGTCAGTCAGAGTCAGTGATAGTCAGTCAGGGGCAGCATAAGCCGTAAATTTAGATGCAAGTATACACATATATATATATTTCAATAGCTGGCATCAAGACGAACAAAATGATGTATTACTTGACATATTTACGTGAAAACAAAATTTTCGCTAAAAATCGAAATCGCGTACAGGTCTTGCCTGACTTGTGATAGAATTTCATTTTTCTGAAAAAAAACATTTCTCTCCGATTTTGCTCATTTTCTCAGGACTTAAAGACCTACCTACTCCGTCGACAAAAATGTCTTCAGCTATGCAATATATCCATTTCAGAGTCAGTCAGAGTCAGTCAGAGTCAGTCAGAGTCAGTCAGAGTCAGTCAGAGTCAGTCAGAGTCAGTCAGGGGCAGCATAAGCCGTAAATTTAGATGCAAGTATACACATATATATATATATCAATAGTTGGCATCAAGACGAACAAAATGATGTATTACTTGACATATTTACGTGAAAACAAAATTTTCGCTAAAAATCGAAATCGCGTACAGGTCTTGACCTGTGATAGAATTTCATTTTTCTGAAAAACAATATTTTTCTCCGATTTTGCTCATTTTCTCAGGACTTAAAGACCTACCTACTCCGTCGACAAAAATGTCTTCAGCTATGCAATATATCCATTTCAGAGTCAGTCAGAGCCAGTCAGAATCAGTCAGAGTCAGTCAGAGTCAGTCAGGGGCAGCATAAGCCGTAAATTTAGATGCAAGTATACACATATATATATATTTCAATAGTTGGCATCAAGACGAACAAAATGATGTATTACTTGACATATTTACGTGAAAACAAAATTTTCGCTAAAAATCGAAATCGCGTACAGGTCTTGACCTGTGATAGAATTTCATTTTTCTGAAAAAAAATATTTCTCTCCGATTTTGCTCATTTTCTCAGGACTTAAAGACCTACCTACTCCGTCGACAAAAATGTCTTCAGCTATGCAATATATCCATTTCAGAGTCAGTCAGAGCCAGTCAGAGTCAGTCAGAGTCAGTCAGAGTCAGTCAGAGTCAGTCAGGGGCAGCATAAGCCGTAAATTTAGATGCAAGTATACACATATATATATATTTCAATAGTTGGCATCAAGACGAACAAAATGATGTATTACTTGACATATTTACGTGAAAACAAAATTTTCGCTAAAAATCGAAATCGCGTACAGGTCTTGACCTGTGATAGAATTTCATTTTTCTGAAAAAAAATATTTCTCTCCGATTTTGCTCATTTTCTCAGGACTTAAAGACCTACCTACTCCGTCGACAAAAATGTCTTCAGCTATGCAATATATCCATTTCAGAGTCAGTCAGAGCCAGTCAGAGTCAGTCAGAGTCAGTCAGAGTCAGTCAGAGTCAGTCAGAGTCAGTCAGAGTCAGTCAGGGGCAGCATAAGCCGTAAATTTAGATGCAAGTATACACATATATATATATTTCAATAGTTGGCGTCAAGACGAACAAAATGATGTATTACTTGACATATTTACGTGAAAACAAAATTTTCGCTAAAAATCGAAATCGCGTACAGGTCTTGACCTGTGATAGAATTTCATTTTTCTGAAAAAAAATATTTCTCTCCGATTTTGCTCATTTTCTCAGGACTTAAAGACCTACCTACTCCGTCGACAAAAATGTCTTCAGCTATGCAATATATCCATTTCAGAGTCAGTCAGAGCCAGTCAGAGTCAGTCAGAGTCAGTCAGAGTCAGTCAGAGTCAGTCAGGGGCAGCATAAGCCGTAAATTTAGATGCAAGTATACACATATATATATATTTCAATAGTTGGCATCAAGACGAACAAAATGATGTATTACTTGACATATTTACGTGAAAACAAAATTTTCGCTAAAAATCGAAATCGCGTACAGGTCTTGACCTGTGATAGAATTTCATTTTTCTGAAAAAAAATATTTCTCTCCGATTTTGCTCATTTTCTCAGGACTTAAAGACCTACCTACTCCGTCGACAAAAATGTCTTCAGCTATGCAATATATCCATTTCAGAGTCAGTCAGAGCCAGTCAGAGTCAGTCAGAGTCAGTCAGAGTCAGTCAGGGGCAGCATAAGCCGTAAATTTAGATGCAAGTATACACATATATATATATATCAATAGTTGGCATCAAGACGAACAAAATGATGTATTACTTGACATATTTACGTGAAAACAAAATTTTCGCTAAAAATCGAAATCGCGTTCAGGTCTTGACCTGTGATAGAATTTCATTTTTCTGAAAAAAAATATTTCTCTCCGATTTTGCTCATTTTCTCAGGACTTAAAGACCTACCTACTCCGTCGACAAAAATGTCTTCAGCTATGCAATATATCCATTTCAGAGTCAGTCAGAGCCAGTCAGAGTCAGTCAGAGTCAGTCAGAGTCAGTGATAGTCAGTCAGGGGCAGCATAAGCCGTAAATTTAGATGCAAGTATACACATATATATATATTTCAATAGTTGGCATCAAGACGAACAAAATGATGTATTACTTGACATATGTACGTGAAAACAAAATTTTCGCTAAAAATCGAAATCGCGTACAGGTCTTGACCTGTGATAGAATTTCATTTTTCTGAAAAAAAATATTTCTCTCCGATTTTGCTCATTTTCTCAGGACTTAAAGACCTACCTACTCCGTCGACAAAAATGTCTTCAGCTATGCAATATATCCATTTCAGAGTCAGTCAGAGCCAGTCAGAGTCAGTCAGAGTCAGTCAGAGTCAGTCAGGGGCAGCATAAGCCGTAAATTTAGATGCAAGTATACACATATATATATATATCAATAGTTGGCATCAAGACGAACAAAATGATGTATTACTTGACATATTTACGTGAAAACAAAATTTTCGCTAAAAATCGAAATCGCGTACAGGTCTTGACCTGTGATAGAATTTCATTTTTCTGAAAAATAATATTTTTCTCCGATTTTGCTCATTTTCTCAGGACTTAAAGACCTACCTACTCCGTCGACAAAAATGTCTTCAGCTATGCAATATATCCATTTCAGAGTCAGTCAGAGCCAGTCAGAGTCAGTCAGAGTCAGTCAGAGTCAGTGATAGTCAGTCAGGGGCAGCATAAGCCGTAAATTTAGATGCAAGTATACACATATATATATATTTCAATAGTTGGCATCAAGACGAACAAAATGATGTATTACTTGACATATTTACGTGAAAACAAAATTTTCGCTAAAAATCGAAATCGCGCACAGGTCTTGACCTGTGATAGAATTTCATTTTTCTGAAAAAAAATATTTCTCTCCGATTTTGCTCATTTTCTCAGGACTTAAAGACCTACCTACTCCGTCGACAAAAATGTCTTCAGCTATGCAATATATCCATTTCAGAGTCAGTCAGAGCCAGTCAGAGTCAGTCAGAGTCAGTCAGAGTCAGTCAGAGTCAGTCAGGGGCAGCATAAGCCGTAAATTTAGATGCAAGTATACACATATATATATATTTCAATAGTTGGCATCAAGACGAACAAAATGATGTATTACTTGACATATTTACGTGAAAACAAAATTTTCGCTAAAAATCGAAATCGCGTACAGGTCTTGACCTGTGATTGAATTTCATTTTTCTGAAAAAAAATATTTCTCTCCGATTTTGCTCATTTTCTCAGCACTTAAAGACCTACCTACTCCGTCGACAAAAATGTCTTCAGCTATGCAATATATCCATTTCAGAGTCAGTCAGAGCCAGTCAGAGTCAGTCAGAGTCAGTCAGAGTCAGTCAGGGGCAGCATAAGCCGTAAATTTAGATGCAAGTATACACATATATATATATATCAATAGTTGGCATCAAGACGAACAAAATGATGTATTACTTGACATATTTACGTGAAAACAAAATTTTCGCTAAAAATCGAAATCGCGTTCAGGTCTTGACCTGTGATAGAATTTCATTTTTCTGAAAAAAAATATTTCTCTCCGATTTTGCTCATTTTCTCAGGACTTAAAGACCTACCTACTCCGTCGACAAAAATGTCTTCAGCTATGCAATATATCCATTTCAGAGTCAGTCAGAGCCAGTCAGAGTCAGTCAGAGTCAGTCAGAGTCAGTGATAGTCAGTCAGGGGCAGCATAAGCCGTAAGTTTAGATGCAAGTATACACATATATATATATTTCAATAGTTGGCATCAAGACGAACAAAATGATGTATTACTTGACATATGTACGTGAAAACAAAATTTTCGCTAAAAATCGAAATCGCGTACAGGTCTTGACCTGTGATAGAATTTCATTTTTCTGAAAAAAAATATTTCTCTCCGATTTTGCTCATTTTCTCAGGACTTAAAGACCTACCTACTCCGTCGACAAAAATGTCTTCAGCTATGCAATATATCCATTTCAGAGTCAGTCAGAGCCAGTCAGAGTCAGTCAGAGTCAGTCAGAGTCAGTCAGAGTCAGTCAGGGGCAGCATAAGCCGTAAATTTAGATGCAAGTATACACATATATATATATATCAATAGTTGGCATCAAGACGAACAAAATGATGTATTACTTGACATATTTACGTGAAAACAAAATTTTCGCTAAAAATCGAAATCGCGTACAGGTCTTGACCTGTGATAGAATTTCATTTTTCTGAAAAATAATATTTTTCTCCGATTTTGCTCATTTTCTCAGGACTTAAAGACCTACCTACTCCGTCGACAAAAATGTCTTCAGCTATGCAATATATCCATTTCAGAGTCAGTCAGAGCCAGTCAGAGTCAGTCAGAGTCAGTCAGAGTCAGTCAGAGTCAGTCAGGGGCAGCATAAGCCGTAAATTTAGATGCAAGTATACACATATATATATATTTCAATAGTTGGCATCAAGACGAACAAAATGATGTATTACTTGACATATTTACGTGAAAACAAAATTTTCGCTAAAAATCGAAATCGCGTACAGGTCTTGACCTGTGATAGAATTTCATTTTTCTGAAAAAAAATATTTCTCTCCGATTTTGCTCATTTTCTCAGGACTTAAAGACCTACCTACTCCGTCGACAAAAATGTCTTCAGCTATGCAATATATCCATTTCAGAGTCAGTCAGAGCCAGTCAGAGTCAGTCAGAGTCAGTCAGAGTCAGTGATAGTCAGTCAGGGGCAGCATAAGCCGTAAATTTAGATGCAAGTATACACATATATATATATTTCAATAGTTGGCATCAAGACGAACAAAATGATGTATTACTTGACATATTTACGTGAAAACAAAATTTTCGCTAAAAATCGAAATCGCGTACAGGTCTTGACCTGTGATAGAATTTCATTTTTCTGAAAAAAAATATTTCTCTCCGATTTTGCTCATTTTCTCAGGACTTAAAGACCTACCTACTCCGTCGACAAAAATGTCTTCAGCTATGCAATATATCCATTTCAGAGTCAGTCAGAGCCAGTCAGAGTCAGTCAGAGTCAGTCAGAGTCAGTCAGGGGCAGCATAAGCCGTAAATTTAGATGCAAGTATACACATATATATATATTTCAATAGTTGGCATCAAGACGAACAAAATGATGTATTACTTGACATATTTACGTGAAAACAAAATTTTCGCTAAAAATCGAAATCGCGTACAGGTCTTGACCTGTGATAGAATTTCATTTTTCTGAAAAAAAATATTTTTCTCCGATTTTGCTCATTTTCTCAGGACTTAAAGACCTACCTACTCCGTCGACAAAAATGTCTTCAGCTATGCAATATATCCATTTCAGAGTCAGTCAGAGCCAGTCAGAGTCAGTCAGGGGCAGCATAAGCCGTAAATTTAGATGCAAGTATACACATATATATATATTTCAATAGTTGGCATCAAGACGAACACAATGATGTATTACTTGACATATTTACGTGAAAACAAAATTTTCGCTAAAAATCGAAATCGCGTACAGGTCTTGACCTGTGATAGAATTTCATTTTTCTGAAAAAAAATCTTTCTCTCCGATTTTGCTCATTTTCTCAGGACTTAAAGACCTACCTACTCCGTCGACAAAAATGTCTTCAGCTATGCAATATATCCATTTCAGAGTCAGTCAGAGCCAGTCAGAGTCAGTCAGAGTCAGTCAGAGTCAGTCAGAGTCAGTCAGGGGCAGCATAAGCCGTAAATTTAGATGCAAGTATACACATATATATATATTTCAATAGTTGGCATCAAGACGAACAAAATGATGTATTACTTGACATATTTACGTGAAAACAAAATTTTCGCTAAAAATCGAAATCGCGTACAGGTCTTGACCTGTGATAGAATTTCATTTTTCTGAAAAAAAATATTTCTCTCCGATTTTGCTCATTTTCTCAGGACTTAAAGACCTACCTACTCCGTCGACAAAAATGTCTTCAGCTATGCAATATATCCATTTCAGAGTAAGTCAGAGCCAGTCAGAGTCAGTCAGAGTCAGTCAGAGTCAGTGATAGTCAGTCAGGGGCAGCATAAGCCGTAAATTTAGATGCAAGTATACACATATATATATATTTCAATAGTTGGCATCAAGACGAACAAAATGATGTATTACTTGACATATTTACGTGAAAACAAAATTTTCGCTAAAAATCGAAATCGCGTACAGGTCTTGACCTGTGATAGAATTTCATTTTTCTGAAAAAAAATCTTTCTCTCCGATTTTGCTCATTTTCTCAGGACTTAAAGACCTACCTACTCCGTCGACAAAAATGTCTTCAGCTATGCAATATATCCATTTCAGAGTCAGTCAGAGCCAGTCAGAGTCAGTCAGAGTCAGTCAGAGTCAGTCAGAGTCAGTCAGGGGCAGCATAAGCCGTAAATTTAGATGCAAGTATACACATATATATATATTTCAATAGTTGGCATCAAGACGAACAAAATGATGTATTACTTGACATATTTACGTGAAAACAAAATTTTCGCTAAAAATCGAAATCGCGTACAGGTCTTGACCTGTGATAGAATTTCATTTTTCTGAAAAAAAATATTTCTCTCCGATTTTGCTCATTTTCTCAGGACTTAAAGACCTACCTACTCCGTCGACAAAAATGTCTTCAGCTATGCAATATATCCATTTCAGAGTAAGTCAGAGCCAGTCAGAGTCAGTCAGAGTCAGTCAGAGTCAGTGATAGTCAGTCAGGGGCAGCATAAGCCGTAAATTTAGATGCAAGTATACACATATATATATATTTCAATAGTTGGCATCAAGACGAACAAAATGATGTATTACTTGACATATTTACGTGAAAACAAAATTTTCGCTAAAAATCGAAATCGCGTACAGGTCTTGCTTGACCTGTGATAGAATTTCATTTTTCTGAAAAAAAATATTTCTCTCCGATTTTGCTCATTTTCTCAGGACTTAAAGACCTACCTACTCCGTCGACAAAAATGTCTTCAGCTATGCAATATATCCATTTCAGAGTCAGTCAGAGCCAGTCAGAGTCAGTCAGAGTCAGTCAGTTACTTTTTGTTTTATGGTTGGGGTTTTAGCCTACAACGGGCGATCGAATTATTTTTCATAATGTATCTTAGCGTTTTTCGGTAATGTCATGCAAATTTATTAACATAATATCTCTATAGTCTATTTCTATATCGGTTTCACTGCGTCATTTTGTACCGTATACGGTATGCCCTTATTCCAATATCACTAGTCAAATGTACACTAAAAGTCCGTACCAGACATAAACACGTTTCGATAGGTCAATTTTAAAAGCATACTACTGTCTTCGTGATTGAGATAATAATATAAATAACGTGTCATTGTAAAGGTATTGAATGTATCTTGTATATTAAGATATGAAACATTTGACCTCTTTCCTTCGTCCGTATAGTGGTGAGAAATATTTCATATACGGCTTATTTTGCTTAAAATGCCACATTTAATATATATTTCTCGCTTGTTTTTTGTTATGTCTAATTAAATGTGCAACCATTACATATGTATTTAAAATATATTCAAAATAATATCAAGTTAATAAGTGTTTGTCCGTCCGTCTGTCCGTGGTATACGAAAAATCATTCATTATCGTTTTTTGGTCGGGAACATTTCGGGATATTACACTTATTTCAAGTAACTGTAACGAAGTTATTCATGACTGTAAAATAATAATACTTACAGATTTGTAGAGATTAAATGTTACTCTTATATATACATTTATTTTATAATTTTATTTATTTGAAATTAGTCAAATATTGACAATTGCCTAGTTTCGCGTTCAATATACATAAGCACACTCATTTCATCCATCTCTCCTGGTAATTTATTTTTACTTGAACTTACATTATTTATATATTAAACATTATTTACCGTTAGTATAATACATGTTTTTTCATATTTTTATCTTCACTAATTAATTTATAATTAATTATTGAAATTTGTATAATATAATTACGCGGTGTTAGTAAATCCATGAATATCGCCTTTCGGACTGTATGTCAATTGTATGTTCTATCACTACCTTCCGAGGGGACCAGAGCGTAGTGTGCCATACAGAGATGTGTATATTTATGTCACAGCTAAACAATGAGACCACTATCATGTATATATTTGGCCATATGTAGTCGTGATAACTGTTACAAGGGGTGATATTCTCAGAATAATGGAAGGAAATTCAAACCTTTGGCCATTTTCGACAACTCACGACCACATATCAATTCCGGTGGTTTTAATGTATGCATGTTTCATGCATGGTTGTACAAAATATGATATATAGCTACACATACATACCATAATTTGGACATACCATACGCATAACAGTCAAGATTCACATTATAAAATAGTTCGGCGGTATAATGTTTGATTCCCTGCCATAGACCCCGACCATGTGGATAACATAGGTGATAAGTACATCGAGTTGTGAAAGCGAAACTGGCCTAAGTGATACTTTTCAGAAAGTCACTTCTTTGCATAAAACAATTCAACACATTTATACCCATCTTTGTGAAACGACTGCATCCATAAATTATCAATTTTACATAATATTGTAAAAATGTCCAAACGGTCTAAGTGAAATGCAATCAATTTTAATGCTAAAACGGTCTAGTGCATTTTGCACTTAGACTGTTTTGGCATTAATTTTTGAACTAATAATTACTTAGTTGCTGAAGCTTAAGTGACACTTATTTTTCAAACAGTATTTGTTCTGCTTATTAAACTATTGCATACATGTTATTAATTTAAATATAAGTCTTTTGAACCATTTTATTTAAAATTAACACATTTTTATTCATTTTTTTGTCACTCATACCATTTTTTCTGTCCTAATTTTGTACATAGATATTGTTCACATGTATTACAAATAATTAATATTGATATTAATATGATTGTGACATCTTGGGCGTATTCCTTTCGGGGTGCGGAGTACTCCAAACAATGTAAATGTCAAAGGAACAACTTGGAACCGTGTTCTATGTTGTTCGGACAGTATAAATATGTAAGAAAGCTGATTCACCGCATTGCATTCGTCCCAGTGTTTATTTCTATGCAAATATATATTGTAGAACCGTTGTCGCGAGGATGTCAACGATGTTACTTCACATAAAAATATATGCCAGCATGCATTAAATAATGATCCCAGTTCGGTCATTTCTTCTTCATTTCACGGTAAAATCGGGTATAGTTTTGCTAACCGTCGTTTGCTGAGATTCATATCGCCATCATATCGAGCTAACCTACAGTTGTAATCAGTCTTGTTATTTTATTCCAGCTCCGAATACAGTATTCATTAAACGAACGGAAGACAACGTGCACACCTGTAAAATTATCTTGCTGCGATCAAAGGTAAAGGACCAGTGTGCAAAGCCAGTTATATATGCATGTATGTTGTAAGTTCTTCTTCAAATGATTTTATTAGATTTTCTTTTCATAGGATTATTATTACGCGGTAATTGTTTTTCTTAGGTTATGTCAGTTTATTGAGTCCTCGCAGCCTTTTACAGGTTTTACCTGAATTGATATGTTCTGCAGGATATACACGCACACGTAACATGTTTCATTTATATTGCAAAAACTACAGGTATCATTCGAAGCTTGAATGTCCGTCCGTCTGTTTATTTGTACTGTCTGCACTGTAATTCTAACGTAAGTATATGTGTACCGTTTGACCTCCTTTATGCCTTATGTTTTGTGGATTGTTGTTTTTCCAGAGGTCTGCGTGTGGGGGCACTGTCTTGTGTATGTGGCGTTTCCTGTAGTTACGTATTCTTTCTCTTTTGAATCTGATATGAAATTTGATTCCTGATAATGTATTCCTTATGCCAAAATCTAGAAATACCATGTCTGTATACAAGGGAGATAATAAACAGTTTACGTCAATACAACGTTTTTGAATTTCGCTATGAATTTAAATAACACTGTTTGCCATTGGCGGAAATATATATCGTAAACATACCGTTACTTACGTATTCTTGTTTGTACATCGAATTGCGTCAGGAATTATACAGTTCGATAATCCGATAAATTGTTCATTGTAAATACAGTCACTATGATGCATTAAGTCAGTAGGATTGAAATCGTTGATTATTTGGTAGTATTAAATGCGTTATTTATAAAGATATTGTCTTGGAATGTATAACATCAATGAACAGTCATACTTGCTTTTTTCGGATAAATTTGAGATTTTTTTTTTCTAATCCCGTTATTGCATTTGTTGTTTAAAACGTTACTTTTTACATATATGTCAAGTGTTTCAGAGTTGCGTTACTCTCATATTGTGTAATGTCGATTACATTGTTTATATCACTGCATTCTGACAGACGCGATATTGTCGGCATGATACTAAATGAAATAAAAGCAAGAACAATGTACGGATTACATTTAAATGACCACGTGACGCAGGTGAGTCTTTTTTCAAGCGTTGGCTTGAATATGATCTATCGGCAAAAATAATTACTTTCTGGGTATTGAACCGGTATACATTGCTACCTGATGAACGTCTATGATGCGGAGTACATGTATATATTTACAAACAATCAAAAAAATAAAGAACACCTCGGATGAGAGTCTTAACTTTTCAATAATACATCTACATACAGAACGTTTAACCGACTGAGTTATTGAAGCACACACAGTTTAGTTCTATGTAATTTATTGCTCAGGTACACTGGGCTTGTGAATTGATATTTACAATTTCACGCTGAGAGATGGCTTGTGTTCTCCAACATGACAAGAGAAACCCAAAATCCATGCTGTACAATGGAATATGTATACTTGTTACACGGATAAAAGGAATTTTATTACTATGGCTTTTAATTTACACGCTTGCAATTGAATATTCCCTTCATCGAGCCTCTTGTTTCGGACGCATGCAGGAACTGGAGTGTTCAATGTGTAGCTAGCTTCTACGTGACAGTATAAATGTGTAAGAAAGCTAATTATCCGCATTGCATTCGTCCCAGTGTTTATTTATATGCAAATATATACTAGTATTGTAGATATTTACGACAAACCGTTGTCGCGAGGATGTCAACGATGTTACTTCACATAAAAATATATGCCAGTAAGCATGTAATAATGATCACAGTTCGGTCTTTTCATGTTCATTTCACGGTAAAATCGGGTATAGTGTTGCTATCCGTCGTTTGCTGAGATTCACATCGCCATCATATCGAGCTAACCTACAGTTGGAATCAGTCTTGTTATTTTATTCCAGCTCCAAATACAGTATTCATTAAACGAACGGAATACAACGTGCACACCTGTAAAAATACCGAGGAATATTATTACGCGGTAATTTGCTTTTTTCGGATAAATTTGAGATTACTTTTTTTCTAATCCCGTCATTGCATTTGTTGTTTTAAACGTTACTTTTTACATATAAATCAAGTGTTCCAGAGTTGCGTTACTCTCATAGGGCCCGTTTCATAAACGATCTTAAGACGTATCTTATCTTAAATTCTATCTGACGTTAACTTAGCGAGGAAAATGCGTTTTATGAACGTTATCTTAGCTAATATTATCGTAGAAATTGTCGTAACTTTACGAGAACGTCAAACCTCTCTTAGTACGCTCAAACTATCGTAAGTGTCATGGCCGCTTTACATATTTTTGATTTGCATCGCGGAATACGGATGAGACAGCGAGTTTTCCGAACAAGGGTTGGTTTTGACAGTTTATCGCCTGAATATATCGTTAATAGATATAGATTTGACGAAAATACCATAAATATGATCGTACATATGGTGAAGGTGACATTATTAGTAATTATAATAGAGGCCGGTCAGTCGATCCATTGGTACAGGAATGTACATTATTACAATTTATAGTGGAGTTAATCCATGATAATCCGACCTTGACACTTGATTTGTGTATTTCATAACAATATAAAATCCAGTAGAATCAATAGACGTCTGCATTTACCGTTTGATTAGACGGATAAGTTCTTTCTTTGTTATTATTGTTTTGTTAAATGTTTAAATTAATTAGAAATTGTATTTACGGATTATTATTATGACTTAGCCTAGATATTAATGGTATCGGGACGTTAGACATTTCGGACCCTTTCCAATTTCGAACCATGATTTAAAAACACTTTGACCTCTACTCGCTGAACACTTCCATCCCTAATTTATAACAATGTGACTGATATTATTTATATAAACCGATAGTATAGTGTCGTAGCCGGATTGATATTTAAACATATTTTTATATGACATACAGTGCTCTGCAAATTTTAACCGATGCAGCTGCCTATGTGTGCCTCAGTGTGGCTACATCGCTGTATTATATGTAAATATAGATTACTTTGTCAAATGGCTGTTAAGTCTTCAGAAGAAAAAAATCATAGACACTTGTCCTGTTCTAATGGAAATGTAAAAATTGGCTATTGTCAATGATGTAGTTTACAATCACAATAGGCCATCATCCTATTCATAATGAATCATGTAATGAATGAAACCCGGTTAGCTCAGCTGGTAGAGCGCCATACTAGACCATAGATGTACTGTATGGGGTCGTGGGTTCAAATCCCACATCGGGTGCATATTTTTTCATTTATGTCAGTATGCATGATGTGTTTCAATGTAATATCTAAAACTTATATAAATGTAAACTATTGAAATATATATATATTCATGTATGTGTATATTTGCATCTAAATCTACGGCTTATGCTGCCCCTGACTGACTCTGACTGACTCTGACTGGCTCTGACTGACTCTGAAATGGATATATTGCATAGCTGAAGACATTTTTGTCGACGGAGTAGGTAGGTCTTTAAGTCCTGAGAAAATGAGCAAAATCGGAGAGAAATATTTTTTTTCAGAAAAATGAAATTCTATGAAGGGTCCCCCCTTACGTGATATTTAGCGTAAACTTTTTTCTCGAAAATATGTCAAGTAATACATCATTTTGTTCGTCTTGATGCCAACTATTGAAATATATATATATGTGTATACTTGCATCTAAATGCCCCGGACTGCATAAGCCGTAGATTTAGATGCAAGTATACATGAAATGAAATGATCCGGGTACGAATGACCGGGTACGAAATGATCTGGGTACGAATGACCCGGGTACGAAGTGACCCGGGTACGAATGACCGGGTACGAATGACCGGGCACGAAATGACCCGGGTACGAAATGATCCTGGTACGAAGTGACCCGAGTACGAATGACCGGGTATGAAATGATCCGGGTACGAAGTGACCCGGGTACGAATGACCGGGTACGAAATGACCCGGGTACGAATGACCCGGGTACGAAGTGACCCGGGTGCGAATGACCTGGTTCGAAATGACCCGAGTACGAATGACCCGGGTACGAAGTGACCCGGGTGCGAATGACCGGGTTCGAAATGACCCAAGTACGAATGACCCGGGTACGAAATGACCCGGGTACGAAATGATCAAGGTACGAAGTGACCCGGGTATGAAGTGACCCGGGTACGAATGACCGGGTACGAAATGATCCGGGTACGAATGACCGGGTACGAAATGACCCGGGTGCGAATGACCGGGTACGAAATGACCCGGGTACGAATGACCCGGGTACGAAGTGAGCCGGGTACGAATGACCGGGTTCGAAATGACCCGGGTACGAATGACCCGGGTACGAAGTGACCCGGGTACGAATGACCGGGTTCGAAATGACCCGAGTACGAATGCCCCGGGTACGAAATGACCCGGGTACGAATGACCCGGTTACGAAATACCCGGGTACGAATGACCCGATTACGAAATGACCCGGGTACGAAATGACTTCGGGAGATTTCGTACCCGGGTCACTTCGTACCTAGGTCATTTCGTACCGGATAACTTAGTTCTAGCTGAATTGCACACCGAGTATCTCATCTTTGTAGCTTTTATAATTGTCTTGGAAATCGTACGCCACGTACAGTTAACGAACTTCTGTACGACCTATTGAGTCGAGCGCCTTACCTGGAATGTGCAAACCAGACGGGCCAGTTCGTAACCTTTACGCGGAATGGTTTCTGTTCCGGTTAAAGCCTATAATATTATATTTGTTCATGTTTACTAAAACTAAAATTGATATCGGTGATACAACAGTACAAACGTCAGATCGTTGAAGTGTCCTATAGTCATGTGATTATGTAGACTAGTTTCCGGGAATTTCCGTATACACAAATTTTATAAACAGCATTTCCTTTTAAAAGTATAAGCATACATGTAACATTTCCCAAACACCACCCTTGCTAGAATTTGATATATAAATTTCCTTAATTAATTAAAACATGTTTTTAAATATGCAAACGTTAAATGGAAGTTATTCAACATACTGGTGCAGTCCGGGTGTTTATTAAATTGGAATATTTCCGTCCTGATGGTTAGAAATATCTTTCTTGTTTTAACTCTTTTTTTCTGATAACAGTATGATACTAAATGGAGTACAAACCCTGACTGATTTCGTCATTTCAATTACTTTCTATACAAGCTACAGAAAATCATTGTTGCTGGCCCAAGTTTCTTTTCGACGGCGTCTGTGGATATACATATTTCATTGTCTAACATGTCACGTGGTAGAAAATTATATATATTGTCCTCACAAATATCAACTTCTATCCTTGTAAGGTCAAAGTATAGGTTATACAATAAATACCTAAATATCTACGGAGGAATGTGAAAGTCGTATTTACGGTGACTGATAACAATGTGGTTTTCAAATATACCGTCATTATTTTGTTCAAATTCTTAAATTTTATTTATAGTCAAACCCGTGCATAAGGAACTCTTTACAACTGATGTTTTGAGCGTATTCTTGGTTGGTTTGGCAAAATGTACCGCTAAGTAAGCTTACTGATAAACATCGCCAAGCCAATGATTAATAGTAAAATAAGCAACTGTACGCTGTCTGTTAAATCAACATTTCCCCCAATTTCCGAGGCACTGATAAGAAATAAAGAAAATATAAGATGACACTCAACTTTGTTGACAGATTTGTCACGACTGTACGAGATCGGAAATCGTAACAGAACAATTTACTGTAAACAGTAAAACTTCAATAGTACGACCACCCTTGGGACGCTTTTAAACTCGTCTTATTATTTAGGTGGTCTTAATATTGAGGTTGAATAAAGAGCTAAATAGGGAAAGAAGACTTGTAAATAGTGTTCTTAATTTTGAAGCGGTCTAATTATTGAGGTGGTCTTTAAGTAAGGTTTTACTGTGCATACGAATCAAAGATAACTTCATGTACGCCATGTCGCCAAGTGTTATACCAGCTGAAGAACGTAAATTTCTCTTGTTATATTAAAGTTTATGTTATTCGAATATGAAATGTTCACGTTTTTGTTATTGCCTGTTGTTATTTTGTTCCATTTATAAACAGCTCCGGAAGTAGAAGAACAGGGTGAGTGCGCATGCCCAGATATATTGTAGTTAGATAATGCATGCTATTTATTTCTTGGGTGTTAAACAATAGTTAATCTATACTTCAGAATAAAAGCATGTTACTTAGTTACAATATAGAGCTAACCACATTTGATAATCACATAATTTATCAGTATTTGGTAATTAATTATGTAACTATCATATTATAAAATATACTACCAAGCTAAGATTTCACCCAGCGGTCACAAATCAAGATTTCTCTCAAAGCCAATAATGTTTTCATGTTGATATAGAAATGTACAAGACACTGCTTGATAATAATGCGACTGCATCTTGATCTAGTCTGGTCATTCCTTGCGCCCCTGTTCCCTTGCGTATTGGCCCTTGCACCTCTTCAAATGCCTGATGTTTTATGGACTGTTGTTTTCCCGGAGGTCTGTGTAGAGAGGCATTGTCTTGTGTGTGTGGCGTTCCCTGTAGCAAATTATTCTCTCTTAAAACATTTTGTTTTTTCTCTTTTATCATTATATGTACAACTGAAAATCAAGCATAAAGTAAAGCTTGTCTCGAAGGTTGGTAAGCGAGACAGGACAACCATCCAGTCATATTTAAACAAAGAAATCCACCTGGCATGGATATGTTGAATAAACAGGCATTTAATTTTATCACTACCTCCAGATTATGTTATGTTAGAATAAAAACATTGGTCAGTTATACGACAGGGCACAGCCACAGGATATGACAGCATGCAACACGACTGGTGTTTGATTGCTATTCAAAATCCGTGTACTTGTACTTTCTTGTTTCAATAATAGCGTATTAAACAGTTGGTCGTTCATTTATCCTCTTACTAACTGTGTTAAGTAGATTATTTCAATAATAGTTATATGAACTAAGAACGCGAAATTTGCATGTTCAAGAAAGTCCCGAACCACCTTAATTTTCCGCGTACACAGAAGAACATTTTAAATGTTTTACTATTGAATGGAACAATGCTCTTTTCGGCAATATGCTTAAAAACAATTATCGTCAATTCCCCTATTCAAATGGTTCTCTCTTTGTATTTTGCAGGCAGAAGCTCATGTTCTCTTCGTTACCTATCTACTGGGTGTATCAGCATATTATTGTTTGTAACAGTTGTCAGCCGCTTATATCATTAACATGAAGATCACATTTCATACAAAATTTGATACAAAATATTCAGCTCTTACTATGTGCCATTATTATATCGAGGGCTCAACGCAGCACTGACGTAACTCCTATATAAATACATAGTAGTTTCGACAGTGTTGCGTTGATCCTTCGATATTTTGAAGAACTATGTCCCAGATATGTGAGAGTGTGAGAGATGGCGAATTAATCCGGAACGTATTCGGACAAGACAATTAATACACACCTTGAATTTATTTTATTCTTGTTAGCTTACATATGACTTGTATTGTATAGATATAAATGTTAGTACCCCTTACAGTAGGAATACACATCTGTCATCACTGGCAAGTACTGTGGTAGATTAACCGTACAGTAAAGATCGGTATCCAATCATTCGATGTTTGCGAACATCATAATGTTTTGCTGAGTTTGAGCCTCAATATTGATGTTCGCTACCTCGAATGTATCTTCAATAGTCAGGTTACAACTATGCTGTATCTATAAATATGTCAATTCGGGTATTAGTTATGTACAAAGACATTGACGCTAATGGTAACTAATCATGCATTTATAAAGAATTAACTAATAATGTATTAATCCAGATTTGTTGAAAAAGATGTTAGTACGTCGTAAATTTTTTTTTTTTTAAATCCAGTTTTTTATCAATCAGGCTATTTACCGATATTTATGATAACAAAATAATTGTTCAATATGTTTTACATTGCAATGGCTCTGTTTAGAGATGTTTAGCCAATGTAACACACATACTGGATAAAGCAAATTCAAACATTTTATGTACGGATGAGCCAGATACATCTTTAATAAATAAATTGAGCTTATATTTATCTAGTAACGCTCAATTTAACTATTGTGTCACAATATTGTGTGTATCTGTCCTTTCGAATAGTTATGTGCTTCATAGTTGTTTGTGGAGCAAAAGCATTTGATATTTGAAAACGCAGACCGGATAAAGGGACATAATCCATCAACCCACTGATCAATTATAAAAAAGCCAATCAATGATCTCCATTGACAATAAAATTTTCCAACGTTTTTCGGCGCTGCCGCACATGGCTTTGCTATTTGATTGACAGCATTGTATAAACCAATCAAATCTTACGTTAACCTTTAAAGAAATTTATTCAACGAAGTGACACGGGTACGAAGTGACCTAGGTACGAAATTACCCGGGTACGAAATTACCTAGGAACGAAGTGACTCGGGTACGAATGACCTGGGTACGAAGTGACCCCGGTACGAAATGACCCAGGTACGAAGTGACCCAGGTACAAAGTGACCCGGATACGAATGGCCCTGGTACGAAGTGACCCGGGTACGAAGTGACCCGGGTACGAATGACCGGGTACGAAATGATCCGGGTACAAAGTGACCCGGGTACGAATGACGCGGGTACGAAATGATCCGGTACGAATGAACCGGGTACGAAGTAACCCGGGTACGAATGACCGGGAACGAAATACTGGGTACGAAATGATCCGGGTACGAAGTGACCCGGGTACGAATGACCCGGGTCCGAAATGATCCAGTACGAATGAACCGGGTACGAAGTCACACGGGTACGAATGACAGGGAACGAAATGACCCGGGTACGTATGACCGGGTACGAAATGACCCGGGTACGAAATGATCTAGGTACGAAGTGACCCGGGTACGAATGACGCGGGTACGAAATGATCCGGTACAAATGAACCGGGTACGAAGTAACCCGGGTACGAATGACCGGGAACGAAATGACCCGGGTACGAAATGACCCGGGTACGAAATACTGGGTACGAAATGATCCGGGTACGAAGTGACCCGGGTACGAAATGTTCTAGGTACGAAGTCACCCGGGTACGAATGACCGGGTACGAAATGACCCGGGACGAATGACCGGGTACGAAATGATCCGGGTACGAAATGATCTAGGTACGAAGTGACCCGGGTACGAATGACCGGGTACGAAATGACCCGGGACGAATGACCGGGTACGAAATGATCCGGGTACGAAGTGACCCGGGTACGAATGACCGGGAACGAAATGACCCGGGACGAATGACCGGGTACGAAATGATCCGGGTACGAATTGACCCGGGTACGAAATGTTCTAGGTACGAAGTCACCCGGGTACGAATGACCGGGTTCGAAATGACCCGGGTACGAATGATTCGGGTACGAAGTGACCCGGGCACGAATGATCGGGTACGAAATGACCCGGGTACGAAATGTTCTAGGTACGAAATGACCCGGGTACGAATGACCGGGAACGAAATGACCCGGGTACGAATGACCCGGGTACGAATTGACCCGGGTACGAATGACCGGGTACGAAATGACCCGGGTACGAATGAACGGGTTCGAAATCACCCAGGTACGAATGGTCCGGGTACGAAATGACCCGGGTACGAAATGTTCTAGGTACGAAGTCACCCGGGTACGAATGACCGGGTTCGAAATGACCCGGGTACGAATGATTCGGGTACGAAGTGACCCGGGCACGAATGATCGGGTACGAAGTGACCCGGGTACGAATGACCGGGTACGAAATGACCCGGGTACGAAATGTTCTAGGTACGAAGTCACCCGGGTACGAATGACCGGGTACGAAATGACCCGGGTACGAATGACCGGGTTCGAAATGACCCGGGTACGAATGATCCGGGTACGAAGTGACCCGGGTACGAATGATCGGGTACGAAATGACCCGGGTACGAAATGTTCTAGGTACGAAGTGACCCGGGTACGAATGACCCGGTTATGAAATGACCCGGGTACGAATGTCCCGATTACGAAATGACCCGGGTACGAAATGACTTCGGGAGATTTCGTACCCGGGTCACTTCGTACCTAGGTCATTTCGTACCGGAAAACTTAGTTCTAGCTGAATTGCACATCGAGTATCTCATCTTTGTAGCTTTTATAATTGTCTTGGAAATCGTACGCCACGTACAGTTAACGAACTTCTGTACGACCTCTTGAGTCGAGCGCCTTACCTGGAACGTGCAAACCAGACGGGCCAGTTCGTAACCTTGACGCGGAATGGTTTCTCTTCTGGTTAAAGCCTATTATATTATATTTGTTTATGTTTACTAAAACTAAAATTGATATCGGTGATACAACAGTACAAACGTCAGATCGTTGAAGTGTCCTATAGTCATGTGATTATGTAGACTAGTTTCCGGGAATTTCCGTATACACAAATTTTATAAACAGCATTTCCTTTTAAAAGTATAAGCATACATGTAACATTTCCCAAACACCACCCTTGCTAGAATTTGATATATAAATTTCCTTAATTAATTAAAACAGGTTTTTTAAATATGCAAACGTTAAATGGAAGTAATTCAACATACTGGTGCAGTCCGGGTGTTTATTAAATTGGAATATTTTCGTCCTGATGGTTAGAAATATCTTTCTTGTTTTAACTCTTTTTTTCTGATAACAGTATGATACTAAATGGAGTACAAACCCTGACTGATTTCGTCATTTCAATTACTTTCTATACAAGCTACAGAAAATCATTGTTGCTGGCCCAAGTTTCTTTTCGACGGCGTCTGTGGATATACATATTTCATTGTCTAACAATTCACGTGGTAGAAAATTATATATGTTGTCCTCACAAATACTAACTTCTATCCTTGTAAGGTCAAAGTATAGGTTATACAATAAATACCTAAATATCTACGGAGGAATGTGAAAGTCGTATTTACGGTGACTGATAACAATGTGGTTTTCAAATATACCGTCATTATTTTGTTCAAATTCTTAAATTTTATTTATAGTCAACCGAAGTATGTAGATCTTAATAAGCGTGGTTATGTAATGCAAGTTCCGTAATAATGACCCATGGACACCTTTGTATCCGATACGCGGCAATTTCAACATTCTCACTACAACATGAGAATTAGGTATGTCAATAGATACATTCAATTGACACGATGCATGTCGATTGTTATCGGATGTACGGATGTCTGAACATAACCATGTAATTTACGTTGCATTATCAAACATGTCATCTAGTTCATTATCACATTGATCAGTTGATTTGACTAGTAAACAACTGGTTGTTATAATATGTAATTTAGAAAGTTTATTAAAATTATTCCGAAGTTTTTATGCGTTTCTGTGTTTCATGTTTCGGTAGTTAAGCTCAGGCTATATTGTGTTAATAGTATCCATTGTTGAAATAAAAAAGAACCTTATTACTACGTAAGATTCCCTGCTATTTGTTAAGAATAACATATAATCAGTTAGTTTTTCTGGAAAAATATATGTTTATGTTCGAACTTTTTTTGTAGAATCATATTTTATTAACACAACTCAACACGACCTTTTCTGACCCAACATCTGTTGAAAATGGGGTATGATTTAAATAACCATCTTACGTATGAATAAAAAAGAGCCCAAACTAGTAAATTACACTTGTGGAGCCAAGAAGTTATCAGTGCAGAAACAATATAAAACATAAAATGTCAAAAGATACGAAAAGTTTCAGTTTTTAATTTCCATAGTCATTTTGATTAAACAAAGACATATCAAGTAAAGGGGCACACGAATGCAGTTTTATCCAACCTTTGGAAATAATAAAGTTAAATCACTAGCATATTATTTGGAAGTGTGTTGTTAACATACCCATTTTTTTAATTTGCATCAACGTAGAATTTTCATAGAGGCTTGTACCGAAAGTACGAGGGACGTTCGGAAAGTTTATATATACAATATCCATTTAACTATGTTCCTTTGACAAATCGTTATGAAACTTAAGCATATATGAGAATATTATATTTCAAAAGCTTATGTTCAGATTATTATATTGTGACGTCAGTCATATTTGTTTAATCGTATCCATAGTAACACACGTTGTAAAGACCCAGCGCAACCCTTAACTTCTCGATTACACTGCAATATATTGAACACACAATCATAATAAAAATGCGCGAAACGTTGTAAAACGTCCCACTTATATATACTATCCTTGCAAAAAGAATCAGCCAAATTATCCTTGCAAAAAGAATCAGCCAAATTATCCTTGCAAAAAGAATCAGCCAAATTATCCTTGCAAAAAGAATAAGCCAAATTATCCTTGCAAAAACCTGCTCCTCTGCAAGCAATAGAATAAATTAGAGTTCAGAGGTGGATGGCAAGTAACTTTGGATGCATTCTCTTCAATCAAATTGTCACGGAAGAACACACGCCTCTTCCGGGTTTCGAACCCACGACCGGGCGATTTACCGACTGAGCTTATCGGGCGGGCCTTAACAAACCCGTGCATAAGGAAATCTTTACAACTGATGTTTTGAGCGTAGTCTTGGTTGGTTTGGCAAAATGTACCGCTAAGTAAGCTTACTGATAAACATCGCCAAGCCAATGATTAATAGTAAAATAAGCAACTGTACGCTGTCTGTTAAATCAACATTTCCCCCAATTTCCGAGGCACTGATAAGAAATAAAGAAAAAATAAGATGACACTCAACTTTGTTGACAGATTTGTCACGACTGTACGAGATCGGAAATCGTAACAGAACAATTTACTGTAAACAAAAAAACTTCAATAGTACGACCACCCTTGGGACGCTTTTAAACTCGTCTTATTATTTAGGTGGTCTTACAATTGAGGTTGAATAAAGAGCTAAATAGGGAAAGAAGACTTGTAAATAGTGTTCTTAATTTTGAAGCGGTCTAATTATTGAGGTGGTCTTAAAGTAAGGTTTTACTGTACATACGAATCAAAGATAACTTCATGTACGCCATGTCGCCGAGTGTTATACCAGCTGAAGAACGTAAATTTCTCTTGTTATATTAAAGTTTATGTTATTCGAATATGAAATGTTCACGTTTTTGTTATTGCCTGTTGTTTTTTTGTTCCATTTATATGTTCTAAGAGGAGACTTCAGTTCAAAGGGACATATGTCTTAAACTATTTGATGGATGCACAGCAAATTTATGTCTTCCACATCTACAAATCATGTATCATGGTACTGAAACACCAATCGACCGACCTACAGACAGGATGACAATAAAACAAAAAATATGTGAATTTATTCAATTTAGAACAATTTCCGTAAATCGTAGATTTTCAACGGAACAATGACGGAAAATTGCATTTCCCATGATTTCAATATACGTATAATTGTTCTTTGGATATACTAAAACTAAAAAAAGGTGTAGTACGACTATTTACAACTCATTTTACACTGGACGAAAATGGGCGGAGTTCCACTGATACCTGTATCAGGCGATGCTTACGCTGCCAAATATGTAGAGATTGTTGCATTTTGCGTTTATTTATCATCGCCACTGATTTCCCATATGAGTGACGCCTCCGGAAGATTCTTAGTCATTTTAGATTTTTGGAGGATAGTGCATGATACAGAAGATGCCCCAGTTCCAGAGGCACCGTGGTTCTTTTACTTGCTCGATGTTAAGCATCATACACGGGACCCCGGTTTTTATAGTCTCGTCCGAACGACTGTTAGTACTGTCAGTGATGGAGCGGAGAATCGACCTTTTTTTGTTTGTATTTGCATTTATTTATCGTCGCCACCGGTTTCCCATATGGGCGAGGCCTCCAGAAGAATGTTAGTCATATTCGATTTTTGGAGGATAGTGCATGATACAGGAGATGCCCCAGTTCCAGAAGCACCCCTGGTTCTTTTACTTGCTGGATATAAAGCATCATACACGGAACCTCGGTTTTTAAAGTCTCGTCCGAAAGACTGTTAGTACGGTCAGTGATGGAGCAGGGAATCGAAACTGCGATCCCTGGATTACAAGTCCAGCGCGTTACCACCGGACTACGGATCCGCTTCCTAAAAATAATGCAAATTACTGTGGTTATGAGGTCACCGTCGTCGCGCACATTTGTTCTTATGCACTTTTTGGTATTTTGGTCGACCCGGTATGTCCCCCGCACTCCATAAACCGACTTTTTGAAACCGAAGGGGGAAATTTACCTGCCAGTAGAGCAGTATAGGTCAAACGGACAATTTTGAAGCCAAAGACGGTCATTACCACAGTGCCAGTGAGACCCATCGTACAGTTACCAGTTTCCTAGCTTCTAACTAGTACTTTCCTGGAATCTACCCAGTACTTTCTGGTTACATGCCAGTACTATGTTAGGTGGGAAACACTGAAAAGCATTTCTGTTTTATCCGGCTAGACGAGGGATCGAACCAACGACCTACAGATTCGTAGTCAGCAGCGTTAACCACTGAGCCACAGGGCCACCTCGGATCCGCTATCTGCGTTCGCCTGGTATTTATAAGGTTGGAGGCACGTGGTTAGCTAGCAATACTGGTCTATGTGTCTTAGTTTGCGCGTATACGTAGACAGTGGAACCAGAGTGAATGCAGGATTCTGATTGGCTTGTTGGTCCCAAAATGACTGATAGAATGCGGAAATAAGTGAACAGTTGATGTATTCAAGGCATTTGTAGAGTTATACATCAATTTGTTGACAAGTTTCTAATGGTTAACGATCAAAAATTTGTTAAAAGAAAAAATCAAATCAATAGGCCTTCATATCGAGTGACTACAACTGCGATGCGAACTAAGAAACACAAAACGTATTCAACCTTTATTTACATGCGATCGGTTCAACAACATTAAACAGAAAATCGCCACATACACGTATCTCTGCCTACTGCTATCGTCCGCTGAGTTATCTGCCTACTGTACACTATCTTGTACTATCGTAATAGTCCTGCATTTCATAAGCACTTCACTCTTGATACACGCATGATACGTAAATGATCAAGTCATGTGATAAATTCATGCGACTGCGGTGTATTGATATCTTAGTCCGTGTTGATATATACATTCTTTTGTTCTGTAATTGCAATATTTAAATAACAATTGGGCTCTTTCTAATGCGTCGGTGATGTCAGTTCAAATCCGTTTCTATCCGATATTGCAAATGCTTAACGCTATTTCGCTTACCGCTATTTCTTTGTTAGACAAGGACTACTTTCTTCAGGAGTATGTAGCCTTTGGCGGTTCAGAATATAAGACTTGGGATGACTCATCCGATGAGTGTCCGCGGATTTCGCCTACTATAGCTCTGACGAGCCCCTTGCTAAAAATCACTCAGTCAGTACTTTCTTTTCTCAAAATGTTACTTGTTTCTGGAATTTCATTTCGACCCCTCTCCACTTAATTGTTCATAAAAACATGTGCATTGTCTGTTTTTGTTCCCCAGTAAATTACATAAACACATTGATATTACATTGAAGCTTCAATGAAATTTTGTTTAACCCCGAATATACATTTATCAACAAAATATATACTTTTGAAATCGATGTAAAGTTTTCATTTTCGGTCAGTGTATGAAGTATAACTACAAAGCTACATTTCCCACATAGAACATTGTCTAAGATGGGGATAAACAGTAAAATATTGTCTTTGTTATGTTTAATATGTAATACAAATGTATTAAGGCGATAGAAGCTATAAAAAAACAGCCATATTTGGTTTTTAGAAATATTCTTTAAACTACATATTATAGCAACGTGAAATGTGTACTGTTTGTATCGTTATACAGTCCTTCATCTATAACTGCATTAATTTTGTAAATTTTTGAAAAATAATTAAGTAATTCGAACTGTTGGTAATGTCAAATTGTACGTGTTGTCCGGTAAATCAGGCTAATTGAACAGTGCCTGATTTTGCAAAAGAAACACAAGGATACAAAGATAATGAACAAATCTACTTCATACTGTCAACATTTTATAAAAAAAACATAAAGTAAAACTTTGAATTAAAATAAACAACACCAGAAACAAGGAGTGGGCACGGAAAATCACGATATCGCCTTAAGCACCATGTTCAATTTTGCAGTTTGCTTATCAATCTTCCGTCCATATTGTTCCCATCCTGGTATCCACAACCTGGCCGTCAGCTCTCACTATAACACTTCGATTGATTCGTTTGGATAAATTGTTACACAAAACTTCTCCGTCCTTATCTACAATTGTTACATATACACGTTCTGCACCACTGCAATCCGGTTCAAACCGAACATAATTATTCGGTAGTATTTTTGTAAAACCTACTGTAATTTTGTTAACGTCAATCTTTGTTAGAACCGATACACTATCGATGCCCACATTAGTTTTATCAATGGATGAAAAGCGTTATTTGTATGTCTGTTGTTTTTCTGCCTGTTTTTCCAAAAACATGTAATTTTAATGACATTTAGGTGTTTGTGGGGGATAAAAAATTATTGAATATACTTGTTTTTTTCATATTATGAATACATGTACATAGGTGACCTAGAATTACATCAACTTGCTCTAACTTATGAGTGGAATGTGACGCTGGTTTGCTTACTACCAAAATGACTCCATTCAGGCATTGTTAATACAAATGTACAGTAAAACCTCAATAATTAGACCTCCTTTGGGACTCTTGAAAATTGGTCTTAATATTGATGTGGTCTTAATATTTAGGTCAAATAAATAGCAAATTTGTGTTCTTGATTTAGAGGTGGTCTTATTATTGAGGTGGTTGTTTTACTGTGATATGAAAATGTTACTTTGAATATTTCTTTGATTCAATTATAAAACATTATTGATGCAATTCAAATAAAAACGATTCCTCGGCAAATGGAAAGAATTTCAGGTCGAAAATATCAAAACATAATCTTACAATTTTAGTACAGTAAACACTCAATCAAAGACCACCTCAATATTAAAACCACCTCAATAAGAAGAGCAGTTTTCAAGGGTTTCAAGGGTGGTACCAGGTTTTACTGTACCATGTAGTCTCTTCAATTTTTGTTATATTGTATAAATATTGTAGAATATGTAGAAGACACCGTACACAATAATTTACCATTGTTGCCATGGAAAATAATTGATATTTTTTGTTAATATGTTCCCAGATCCGGCTTTACAATGGTGACAATATCAAGAAGAAGTGATTGATTTTACTTGTACATATTTTGCTACACCATAAGTTCTACAACTTAATTGATGCACTCAGCTCTTGTTCAAGTATTTGATATAACATGCCAAGAACAATAATGAATAATGAATTATAATTGCGTCTTTGTAAATTAAGGATAGAACTGCACATTTTGAGTTTTTATGTAATTTATTCTCTGAAACAACAAAGTGTGCAGTATGATCATTATACTTACATTTCTGTTCCCAATTATGTGTTTTTCGATGTTCGCTTGTAAAAATACATGAACTATTTTTTATTTGAGTTCAAAGCGGTTAAACACAAGGCTTTGTGCTAAGTATTAAAACGGCTATGGTAACTGCATTGAATTTAATACACATAACATGAACAAAATGTAGATCCATAATAAATTATATTTAGTTCTACTGATTAACAAATTAACGGTCTGACAAAAATGGAAAACCAATATTTAAAATATATTACAATATATTACAGAAGCCAAGTCCATTTGATTGTATTTTTTCAGTTTTTTTATATGTTTCATTTGCTCATGATGTTGCCGACAAGAATACACAATTATGGAGGCAGTGGTCATACGTTTACATCTCTAGGAATCTTAACAGACCTCTCACCATTGTATTTGACCATCACGTGCTGGGAAACCATGTTTAAGATGCCTGGATACAATACGATTTTATGGTTTCATAACTCAAATACTCGGGGGAGAAGTCTCCATATTAAGTGTCATGTCAAAATGGCTGGGTAAACATGAGCTTACATATATGTCACTTGTATACACATATGTTCAAGTTTCTTACACTAGTGAAAACGTATTGTTGCATTGTTGTTGCATGACAATAATAATGTTGGAATTAATTTTGACATGTGTTGTAATGGGTAATTGGCAACACATGTATCATTCCTGTAAAGTTTGGATGACAAGAGAGAGAACTTAAAGGTAATGATTTCAAATGCACTTATTAAGGCCAGTGAAGACAGACAGACCAACAGCATATGACATTGGCTTGATCAATGTTAACATTTATCATCGAAGATCTGTTCAATAGACATATTTTATTAAAAAACACATACATACACGACTTATTTTTTAAAAGCTGTTTATGTAAGCAGTATTCATGTTTTATAATGCTTATCTAACTTGTCATTGTGCAGAAATTGGCCAATTTTGGACAATAGAATGTCCTGGTTACCATAGCAACACAACGAAAATATGTGTTCATACTAGTTTTGTAAATCACATATATTGTCAAACAACTTTTGTATATTACAAGTGGAAATTTTTGTGTGAATATGCATTTCTTATCTTTATTCATGACAAATAATAAATGGTTGCCATGGTAACAAAAATGATATTTTTAAAATAAAACTTATCAAAACTAGTGCAGGGGTTTGCATCTTTCATTGATTCCATTCCTGTCAATATCTGGCTTGGCGCAAACAACACCACTTACAGTACCTGGTCCTTTCAATGTCATCAACACGTATTGTCACAGAATTTTCAAAATTTCAGTTATTTCCTCTTGTTTGTGCGTGAGGTTCTGTAGTACAATTTGATAGATTCTGTGTATTTTTAACATGTGCTGTGCTTCTATTTCATTCATGGTCCTTGCCATGTTTGCTCAGTCGGTAGAGCGGTTGACTGCTAATCTAGATGTCGGTGGTTCGAACTCCGGGGCGAGGCATTTGTTATTCCGTGACAATTTGACTGAATATTATGCATTCAAAGACATTAGTCCTCCACCTCGGAACTATGAATTATGTTGAGAAGTTGTCAGTTGTTTACGCAGGAACAGGTAAGTACTGGTTGGTAACCCAAAAGCACTGATTAAGTCAACTGACGGCCGTATATGACTGAAATACTGTTGAGACACAGCTTAAAGCCCGAAACAAACGTGATTCATAGCTGTGGTTCTACAGTGAGTAGCGTACCTGCCCACAGTGTTGCTGGCCTTACAAATGTCTGCCATAACATTACTGTAATTGCATAGTGATAGTGATGTTTCAAAAACAAGCTGATGTTGTCTGCATTTATTTTGGCATTTAGCCAGAATTGTTTTTGATGATGCAGTAACTATAACTTCAACTTTTTCTTACAGGATTTCCATGTATCATGTATAATGAACAAAATAATTGTTTTCGGCAAAAATAATACACATGCTTCTATACCAAGTAACAAAGCTATGCTTGATTGGGCTGATTATCGTGTAAAGCGAAATATTACTAATACTAATGGACCCGGGCCAAAACAATATAATTGTTAATCCGAACATAGATCATTAGAGCATGAAACCAATGACCATAAACAATGTCATCACGATAAGGACGTATTTAAAATGATTAATTCAGATACAAATATATTTCTAGGAATATTCAAAAACAATTCTGTTAACGGTCGACGCAAGTAAAGCAAGTTCAAGGCCAAAACAGATGGGTTTGTTTGTTTACTTATAAATATAGCAAGCAGAATTGTGTGAGACTGCATCAGGGTTAGAAATGAGTAATTGCCCGGTCATTATTAATTTTGCTGGCCGATTATGGCCTCCTCACCGGGCTCTGTCGTATATTGATATCTAATAAATAAGTAGTATTGTATAGTGGTCTTCCATCCAATCAAATTTGAGGATAGGGGCGCTGTTGACACTGTTACCTATTGGGATATGAATGACCAAGTACACTGGATGGTCGTATGCTTCAAAATACATATGGGGTAGAATTAATTACCAAACTGTTTGGAGATAATAACTGATTTATTCAGCAAGCAAACAATACAACACAAAGCAATGCAATAAGTAGAACGCACACAAGTGGAAAGAAAAGCATTGAATAAATGAAACACATGAGTCACTGCAACAAATTCTGGTTCAATTCATACGTTCTTATTCTCATTTTCCATGGATAAGATGATATTCTTCTGAAATTCTTAAATTTCTGCACCCTTTGCTAACATTTATAACATCTATATTTATTGTCTATCACTTCTGTCTAGTTCTTGTGTCTGTACCAAATGGTAATATCATTGGTAACATTTTTGTTTGTCTTTGTTCATATTCCAAACAGTCTTCTAGTAATTTTTGGAGGGACTTAGCATTGTGGGATTTTAACGTAACGTGATTTGCTTTCTATAATTTTAGTCTTCTACGTGCGTCTACAGTCCTATATTTACATATTGGTATTTTGCCTTTTTGAGGAAATATAGTTCAGTTTCTCAATAAAGTCACTATTCCATTTCAAACACTATGGTAACATAAACTGATAAATGGTATGAGAGATATTATATTCCATTCCTTCTGGGTCTAGTATATTTCACACTGTGAAATATGTTCTTTTATAGAATCGTTGAAGCAAAAGTCTATGTTTTTTTATCATATTTTTTTTGTATAATTGCTGTGAAGTATAACTACAAAGGTATGTTACCCACTAAGAACATTGTCTAAGATTATGATTAGCGGTAAAAGTCTATTAAAAATGTTGTCTTTGTTATGGCTAACATGTTGTTATAATTATATAACATTAAACAACATGTTCAATGTTTCAGTTTGCTTATCTCTTTTCTTCCCATATGCGTCCACGAACCGATTCCACAACTTGCCCATCAGCATCCACCATAACACTTACATCACCTTGTTTGGATAAATTTTTGCATAAAAAATTTTCCGTCCTTTTCTACAATTATTGTTATATATACTTCTTGTGAGGTCATGAAGTTACCCGTATGAAACTTAACATGCTTCTTCGGTAGTATTCTTGTAAAACCAGCTTTAATTTTGGTAACGTCAATCTTGAACCCAACCGATGCTTGACCGGGGAAGCCCGCATTAGCCTCACTCAAACTCCATCTCCGAGTTTCCACTCTTGCCAAAATTACTTGATGATAAGCATTGGCCACATGTGTTGAGTAATTGATTGACACCATTTTGACCTGTAAGTAGACAGTATAAAGATAGAAAGAGAAGTGTCTTTCATAAGGGCAGGAAAATGAAACTTATGTATGCTTACAATGAAAGGGAAATCACTCCTACAGGTTCAGGGACGTTTTATGCAGTGGTTTCCGTTCACAAAGCACATACGACAAAAGGAGATCGCCATGGTGGGGATTTGGTGGGGATTAAGGCAGTTAAAATGGATCAGATCTTCCTTTGTCAGGCTGTATATTACAATCTTAAAACGGGGTCTGGTAATGAGTTTGTCAAATCAGGAATTTCATTTAGAGTTTTAAAAGAACTAGGTTTTGATATAAACTTAAAATGACATTAATTTATATGCATGTTTATTTATTAAAAGGCCAAAATTAGGCTTAGCACATGTTGGTCGGTCCGTAATCTTTCGTTTCCCTTGACCTATCATCATCAAACATCTTGGGTAACAGAGGAAGCCTATTGAATTTCAGGTCACAGGGACAATGGTCACAAACCATTTCCGATCAATAACTAAAGAATCCCTAGACCTTGCATGCTCAAACTTAGTCCACACATTCATCTTGGGTAGCACAGAAAGCCTTTCGAATTTGGGGATATGAGGTCAAAGGTCAAGGTCACGGGGGTCAATTATTCACAAATCGTTTCTGTTCAATAACTCCAGATTCCCTTGACCTTTCATCCTCAAACTTAGTCCACACATTCATCTTTGGTAGCAGATGAATCATATTGATTTTAGGGTCATTGGTGTTGTATTATCTATGTATTCATAAACCTCTGCACATGCTCATATATATTTACTTACTTTTGAACAGGTACACTGCTAGGACAGTCTTAATAAAATCATAGAACTGTATACCCACGCTTTGTGATCTATCGTCACACATAAAAAAGCACATAATGGTGTCAGAAAAGGGAAATCTAAGTTAATTATTTTGGATAGTTAAGACTCATCATATAAATTCATATTTGGATATTAAGCAAATCAAGCTCATACATAACATACGAGTGCGTATGTGACTTATAATGTTTTGAACTATTTATAAATTAAACATGAGAGGACATAACCCTTGTATGGACTGGGAATCAAATGATTTACCAAGTGCTTTCAAGCGATTCAAGGAACACGCTGAGTTTGTGTTCCGTGGCCCTCTGGAGAAAAAATCAGAAAAGGCTAAATTCAGTTACTTGATGTTATGGACGAGGGAAAAGGGGATATTTGACAGTGATAAATTTCTATGATCAAGTTATCCTGTAAATTCAAAGATAGGTTAATAAATGCTGAGTTATATATTGTTGACAACAATGCACCACCACTGATAAGCCCCAAGTCCTCACTTGATCTAGGTTTAATAAAGATAACACTCTCTGTAGAAAAACAGAGTGAAACAGGCTTAAATAAACCAGTTTGCTTGTCTACGCACAATGATCTTTTCCATTGTATGCCCCCCACATAGAATACCTTTTGCCCTGCAAGATAGGCGTCAGCAAGAACGTGATTCAATGGAGACCAAGCAAATTATAATTAAGGTAGCATAGCCTTCTACTTAGGTGCATTCCCTAGTTTGTGTTGAAAAGCCGTCGAGAAAAAAGTGAGAGTTTATCTAGATCCCTAGGCATTGAATGATTATATTCGACGACCACATTATTTAATGCGTACAATCGCTGACATAACAGCACATTTGACTGACGCCAAGTACTTCAGTGTACTTGATGCATAAGGATATTGGTATGTGTTACTTGACACACCTTCGTCACATTTGACAACATTTAATACGCCTTTCGGATGGTACCGATATCTGCGACTGTCTATGGGAATTAGGAGCGAAACTTTTACTGATATTTATCAGTTAGATTTCCCTGTAAGAACTTCTCTCTGTCTGTTGTTATTTAATATCAATCAAGTTATGTTGAAGTTATTCTGTTAACCTTTAAGTTTTACAGAATTTGCAATGGATATTTTTAAAAACAACATCGCTTTTATAGTTGTTAATGCTATGAAATATTTATCATACTGGATGGGAACAAAGTTAATGAAGCTTTGTACTGTATAACTAATTCCTAGATCACAAATTATGAATACAAATGCAAATGGTTTGAATACTATTTTTGTTATTTTAAGGTCTCCTGATCTGCCCATTTTAAGTCAGCCTGTACTGGGATCAACACAGATTGTTGAGTTAAATAGATGGATTGTAATGATTGCGGCCAATCCTGCACCTAAGACATATTTCTACATGAGGCTAGGCATGGACTAACAAAACATAATCATCAGTGTCATTTAACAAATGTGTTTGGCAAACAATATTCCACACACAATGTGAAAGTTGATGTGTCAAGTTTATGGAAACTTGTTAATTTGTACCAAACCAATAGTTTCAGTTTAGACTTTTCACAGCGTGACATTCTCTTCAATTGTGAAAATGCTTAATTTTGATACATTAGTAATTCATACCTGAGGCACTTTAAGTTGAATTATATGAAAACAAATATGTTACTAAACAAATGGCACCAATATTTGTGAAAAGTGGTTTTCAGGTGTCTCATCTGAAACTTCCTTTAACATTGTGTGGCCATAATGGCCATAAAAAGTACTTGGTAAACCACAAGTAACCTCAACTATGAGTGTAATTACACAAACTTGTGACTTTTAAAGTTGTTAGGTTAAAATAGAAAAAATACATGTGGTTCAGGTAACCCGACCAACCCTAGATTTTCCACACCGACCCTAAAATGTTTTAATGATTCAGGAAAAAAAATCTGCAACTGATAATTCCAAAATTGATTAACATTTACTTGAAGGAAGGAAATAAGACATGTTTTTTTCCATTTTACGCTTTAAAAGTATGTAAAACAACTGTCAACATTAATGTTATGAAAACATACAATTTCCTAAATTTCTCAATAAGGATATAAAACAATATAATATTATTGTCCAACCTACCAACCCTAATATTATTATCATCATATTACCTGAACCACACATACTAAAATAAGTTTCAAAACGCAATAATTGACGTTACAAACATTTTGCAGGTTTGAAAATGGGCGTTTTAAATGTGCTGAGTATATTATGCTAATAACATACTGTATTAGATGACAAAATGCGATTAGCCAATCAGAATGTGTTATTACAGGTGCTGTACGTTTACTTACCTAGCCAAAATCTTGGTAAGGTAACATACCGCGCCTGTAATAATTTTCCAGTACTGAAATCCACTTCTAATATACCATCTGCACTATATATTGCTCATTTCATTAAATGATATGGTGATTTAAATGTACAGACAAAAAAAACAAAGGAAAACATATAAAATTACAAGAAAACTATAGGTGGTTAGGTTAACTGAAATACAATCGCACGATCGAAGTTCATTAGGCGGTACAGATAGCCCCATATAAATCGAAATAGAAACAATATTTGGAGAAAAAACTATTTATTATTATGAATATAATCAGTTTAAAGCTGTATTCAAAAGACGAGTAACACCACTTATGTAGTGGTGTCAATAAGAGTCGGTAGCCAGTAAAATTACCCGGTGACTTATGCCTCATCCCCCGACTACTTTTCTTGTACGAGTGATTATAATTAAGGGTAGTAACCCCCAGACCCAGCCTATTTTGATGATGTTCTTGCTAGTTCAAATATCAGTGGCACTCCTGCTCATGTATTTTCTTTGATTTTCTACACAAGTCACATCAAGAGGCAAAATCTGCGTAACGCAGTTGTTCCAAAGCCTTCAGCCTTTATACATCTACAAAACATTGTCAGACTCAACATAGTTGGGAGTTCTTGTGAAGCTGTTCTAGTTCAGAGAAGAGTTTCAGTAGGGAAGTCATATTGCATTTCACAAATGTTACTCAAAGGGTCTGATAACTTTGGACTTCATTTGCTGTTAGTATATGACTGTAGTGACCAAACAATTACTAGTGCTTTTTAAAATTTAAATTTTCCTCTACTATTACTAAAAACATGTTTGTCATTTCTATTTGAATACCTAGCAAGTCTAGAACGAGTGGAGATAAAAATATTTGTATCTTTAATGTTTCATGTATTGATACATCTCATTTGTCTAAGTCTGCTTTAAATACTTGCATTAATGACACATATCTATCTGCGTGAAAAGATAGTGACTTGGAATTTTGCCATATACATTTTAGCGACAAAGCTAGTTATCATAACTTTATGCGTGGACATATTGGTTTTACGTGTGGATTTGAAATGTTTGACATCCGTTTTATCAAATATGCAAGTATTTAAGTAAACAAACTATACAGCTGTGAAAATCTAGCATTTCTAGAACAAGTCAGAAAAATATGGTTACTATTTTTTCAATAACTTTTTATTTAGTTTGCATTTATGTCTTATGGTTTTGTATTTTTCTGTATTTAATATAAACCATCTGAAATATTTACACATACTTTGATATTATAAAACTGTTGAGTTACAAAACATTGTCAGCTTAACACACAGAGACGAGTGGTACCGTCCCACAGCACCTTCAGTGCTTTGATTAACAAAACAAGGGAGACGTATTATCTATGTATCCATAAACCTCTCTGCGCCTGCTCTGATATAATTTATTACTTTCTCTTGTACAGGTACACTGCTAGAACTGTCTTAATAAAATCATAGAACTATATACCCACGACTATCACCACACACATAAATCAAAGCGCCGAAAGCGCAGAAAGACTGGGGCCGTAGAAGTTGCTTGTGTTCTGTAAAGACTTGTCAACCAGAGATTGTAGAAGCATTACAAAGTCTCAATCGAGGATGGAAAGACCTAGTGACCTGGTACAGGTTGATACTTGGTCAGTAAATATCTATTATAGAGGTTTATTGAATAGGAATATATACATACCAGGTCAATAGATTATTATTATATATTACATTTACCCTATGATTACCATGTTTGTTTACCAATATTCTCAAGGGAGACAACCCGGAAACATAGAAAAGACCATCCATCTCCATCTGCTTTTAGGGTTCACTCTATAGACAGACAATACCAATACGCATATGCTTTTTACAGCCCTTTACTGTTCTATATTAACTCTGCTGTGTTAAAGTTCATCTGGTCTTTGTATCTTTTCAGAAAAAATCCTTGCTCTAAAATTTATGGGAGGTTGTGATTGTAAACAACTGACACTGCCGTACGCAGTTTCGCTACACAATGTGGTACAGTCAAGGCCATAATAATTCGTTCTATGTTACTAGTATGCGGACACCAGCGTACACTGTTGAGGTTTGATTTTAAATAGCCACATGTAATTAGGGATGAGGCGATACAGCGAATATCGATGCTATACCGATATATGCAATCGCATATATGTTTCAGTACATAAGCCCAACAAATCGATATGAGATGGTCGAATGTTGCAACAAAAAAGTTCCGTTATTTAGCACAAACTTTATATAGAACCATTATCATTTGTAAAACGACTTCTTATTGTTCGAGTTGTTTCGATCACTGTTACCAATAGTTTATATTGTACTAGAGCAGCGTTCGGTGATAAAAAATACTTTGTTTCAAGTGCCGTTTGTCGTTGTCAAGATATTTTACGTTAAATTGCATGGGAGGAATTTTAAAAGTCGCCCAAAGGAGGAAGTGCCTCATGAAAGGTGTTATTCTGGGAGGGAATACAGTAGGGATAAGAAAATGCTTAGTATAATTAGTAATACAATATTTTTTGAATGTTAAACTATAATAATGACGTGCATCAAACTGTAAATCCAATTAAGTGTTTCTGATATTTCTTGGTTTTACTGTCCATGTTAAAAATGTTAAATAAATATCAAAGCATTATTTTGTTTATTTGTTTAGTTTAAAACCACATCACGGACATGGTTTATATATTGAATTTAATACAAAACAATTTCAGAGGGTGTTTTGTCCTACTTGTAAAATTCATGAAGGGAATTTTGTCCTACTTGTAAAATTCATGAAGGTGATTTTGTCAGCCTTGTACAATTCACGAAGGGGATTTTGTCCGCCTTGTGCAAAATGAGCAAAGGGGATTTTTTCCAGAGGGGATTTTGTCCGTTTACCAATTTTTATCTTTATCAGCAAAGACCGGGTATTTATGGCTTTGAGATCAATATACTTAAATTGACAGTTTTATTACCAAATTGATAACCAAATACGCGTTCAAGGTTTCGGCGAAACATTAAAGTAGCTCCTGTGGGGAAACGGTCCGTCTAGGTAGGCCTAAGACAAATATTTTTGTATGTATTGTGTAGCCTAATAATGAAGAACGCGCCCATTATTCCTGGGCCAGAGTCCTCTATTTTTTGTAAAATTACTTTTGAATGGTTTGAAAATATGATTGATTGATTGACCTAAGAATGAGGTGTATAACTCCAAAATAGAGCCGCAGTCTGCTGCTCAAATAGTTTGTACTATTAACTCATGAAATTTAATAAAATTGTCATTTTTATGATATATATTTCCTTATTCTCAAGTCTCTGCTAGCCCCGCATATGTGTCTCTGTACTCCGACTTTTACACGCGTCTTTGAGGAGGAGCAAATAAGAGCAGTATCGACGGTGATCTGGGTAGGGAAATAACTAAGTGCGCACCGCCTCCATAGCAACTCTGCCATCTTCTTTTTAACAGGTGCTCGGCTCACCATAAGCATATATGTTCACGAAAATAAGAGTAAATGCAGTGGAAAGACCAGCGGTGTCCAACTTCTATTTACTTTTGTGAATGGTTCAGCAGGACGTTGAACAGCGACAGTATAAAGATGTGTCGTCCGTGGCTGGACTAGGTCTCTGCGAACAACACGCACCGGTACAAAATATTTATAGAAATGTTCAAAATGCAAAAAAAAACACTACAATAACATCAGTTTTTTCAACGATTGATCGGTACATTTTACTTTAGTTCAAGGCGGCTTCCTACAAGAAATAGGATGTCCAACATCAAATATGTGCATGTCAAAATGTCTGACGCACCAAACTAAATAAACTCAAGTTATCAACGTAGATTGGTTCGTAGAACTCTAAACTTTAAAATACAGATGCATGGGCTCACATAATTCCATGAATATCAAAGGCACAACGAACAAACGTGAGAAAAAATGTTCGTAAATTCTTACCTCTCTAACTTCTGTTTGATCACTGTAACGATTTCGTAGAATAGCGACACGTCAAGTGGTTTCGATATTTCTCTATATTCAGGATAGCTGAATAAAATCATGTGCTTACATATATGGATTGGTACGGAGTCCCTAAAGTGACATTCCATACTTTTATTTTCGAGCTACACTTTTATTTTCATTTCGTAAAAACGAAATGTAATTTCGTTAAAACGTAATATTATTTCGTAAAAACGTAAAATTATTGCGTTTTTACGAAATAATATTGCGTTTTTACGAAACAATAATATTTACGAAATAATGTTTCGTTTTTACGAAAGTAATTTCGTTTAAACAGAATTAGTTTCGTATTTACGAAGTAATAATTCGTAAGTATGAAATAATATTAGAGCTACGTTTTTACGAAATAAAAACAGAAGATGGAAATGTCACTTTAGGGACACCGTAGTACGGCACGTTATCGTTGTTTTTTAAAACAGTGATTTATGTGTTTTATTCAGCATGTAGATAATATAGATCAGACGATGGGAAAGTTGACGTGTACGGGTGGGTATTCGAGAAGTTTCGGGAAAAGTGTCATATCTCGTTTAATAAATATTTGTAAACAACATTTCAATTGTAAATATATCAAGGTATGTTTTATTAAATACATTGCTTTATTTTTATATTTTACAAACATCGCACATTCCATTGTCACTATAGCAACGTCACGTAGACGTGAGCGGGGCAGCTACAAATAACACATGCATATTGTTCCTAAAAACCCTTAACAGCTGGTTTCTTAACACTGTATTATTCTTAAATCGTTTCGAAATACACTACTTTTTCCATCTATGTACCCATGAGTTATAGAATGTCCTGTAATGTTAAGTTGGTATTTTTCTTATACATTCGCGCACAACCACTGGTTGGTCGTCGAATTGCATCTTCTTTTCCTGATGCCGTAATGGGACGGCCCGTTCTTGAAAACATTATTAAAAAGCAACCACAACTTAAATATATTCTGCTAACGTAGATCCTACAGTAAACCCTCAATAATAAGACCACCCTTGGACCCTTGAAAACTGGTCTTAATATTAAGGTGGTCTTAATATCAAGATGGTCTTAATATTGAGGTCGAATAAAGAACAAAACGTTGAATATGAACGTGAAAATTGTGTTCTTAGTTTTGAGATGGTTTTATTAACAAGGTAAGATTAAAAATACCAAACAGTCGCTGGGATTGAAAATATAACACACATGGGTACAATATAATGAAATTGTATTTAACTAGTTAAACCATATATATTTTCTCAGTCCTAAAGTTTAAAGGCTTTGTGCCCTTTCTTTCAGGTGATGTTGCATCATAGAATCTTGTGTCAAGCAGCTGGAATTTAACTTTTTTCCAACATTTATTTGACCTACCAATGTCATGATGTAATCGTTCAGTTTCTCAATAAAGCCACTATTCCTCTTCAAACACAATTGCAACATTATAACATATAATTATACTGTGAAAAATTGTATGAGAGATATCATATCCCATTCCTTCTTGGTCACTAAAGTCTTGTATTTCACACAGTGAAATATGTTCTTTTATAAAATCATTGAAGCAAAAGGCTACTATGATGATTTAACCCATGTATATTTGTATAATTTCAACAACAAAGGTAAATTTCCCACCTAGAACATTGTAAAGCATGATGATAAGCGGTAAAACTCTTTGTTATGGCTTACACAATGTTATAATTGTATATAACATTAAGCAATATATTCAAGTTTTCAGTTTGCTTATCAATCTTCCGTCCATATAGTTCCCATCCTGGTATCCACAACCTGGCCGTCAGCTCTCACTATAACACTTCGATTGATTCGTTTGGATAAATTGTCACACAAAACTGCTCCTTCCTTATCTACAATTGTTATATACACACGTGCTGCACCTCTGCAATCCGGTTCAAACCGAACATAATTATTCGGTAGTATTTTTGTATAACCAACTGCAATTTTGTTAACATCAATCTTTGCTCGAACCGATACCTTGGCGATGCCCAAGTTAGCGTCTGTCACACTATATCTCTCAGTGTCCACTCTTGCCGAGATTTCTTTATGATAACGATTGGCCACATGTGTTAACTGCGAACTCATATTTACCTACAGTATATAAATAAAAGCAAGTGTCTATCATGATAAGGGCAAGCAACTGAAATGTACGAAAAATTACGCTTACAATGAAAGGGAAATCACTCCTGTAGGTAAAGGGAAATCTCTTGTGCGGTGGTTTCCCTTTACAAAACACAGAACGCTAGAGGAGATCGGCATGGTGGGGATTTGGTGGGGATTAAGATGTAATGGATCAGATGTTCCTTTGTCAGGCTGTATACAATCTTAAAACTGGTTATGAAGTTTGTCATATCAGGAATTTCACTTAGAGTTTTAAAATATAAACTTAAAATGACAGTAATCAGTTATATACTGGTGTAACTTCGGCTACATATTCTAGTACACATATACGTATCACATGATCAGGCAAGAGTGATCACGTGACCCAAATAAGTCGACAGCAAAATGAATTTTGACCAACTGACCTTATCAGTTCTGAATACATTGTTTAGAACAATTTATCGTTAGCCGTTGTTGACACTGGATTAACACAGACAAGGGCGATAACCACGATCATAGGATTGGTACAAAATGTGTAAAAAAATATGTGTATGTCAAAATGTCTGTCGTACCAATCTACGGACATATAAACCATTTATATGTCCGTGACCAAACTAAATAAACTCGAGTTACCAACGTAGATTGTGTCTTAGAACTCTAAATATAGATGTATTGGCTCCAATGACTACCCAAAATATCGAAGGCACAACAACAAACAAGAATTAAAAATGTTCGTAAATTCTTACCTCTCTAACTCCCCTGTTATCACTTCTTAAATTAGCGACATGTCAAGTGGTTTCGATATAACTCTATCTTGAGGATAGCTGAATATAGTATGACAAGTTATCGCTGTTGTACATCGAACATGTATTTTTACACTTCGATTGATTCGTTTGGATAAATTGTTACACAAAACTTCTCCGTCCTTATCTACAATTGTTACATATACACGTTCTGCACCTCTACAATCCGGTTCAAACCGAACATAACTATTCGGTAGTATTTTTGTAAAACCAACTGTAATTTTGTTAACATCAATCTTTGTTCGAACCGATACCTTGTCGATGCCCACATTAGTTTTATCAATGGACGTAATGTGTTATTTGTATGACTGTTGTTTTTCTGCCCGTTCTTTCAAAAATATGTAATTTTAATGACATTTAGGTGTTTGTGGGGAATAAAAAATTATTTAATATATTTGTGTTTTTTCGTATTATGAATACATGTACATAGGTGTCGTAGAATTACACCAACTAGCTGTAACTTACGAGTGGAATTTGATGCTGGTTTGCGCACTACCAAAATGACTCCAATCAGGCATTGTTAATACAAATGTACAGTAATACCTCAATAATAAGACCCCCTTTGGTTAAATAAATAGCAAAACAGTGAAAATGGACTTAAATCTTTTTTAAATTCAGAGATGATTATTGAGGTGGTCGTTAGATGAGGCTTTACTGTAATATGAAGTGTAACTTAGAATATTTCTTTGATTCAGTTATAAAACATTATTGATGCATTCAAATAAAAATGTTTCCTCGGCAAAGCGAAAGAATTTATTTCTGGTCGAAAATACCAAAACATAATCTTACCATTTCAGTGCAGTAAACACTCAATTAAAGGCCATGTTTTATGTTTCAGTTGCTCATTATATGTTATCAACACGCATTTGTTACAGTATTTAAGTTCTTTCTTCTGGTTTGTGCTTGATTTTCTGTAGAACAATTTGGTAGATTCTGTGTTTCTTAAACAGATGCTGAGCTTCTATTTCATTCATGGTCCTGCCATGTTAGCTCAGTCGATAGAGCAGTTGACTGCTAATCTAGAGGTCGTTGATTCGAACTCTGGGGCAAGGCATATGTTCTTCCGTGACAATGTGACTGAATATTATGCATTCAAAGACATTAGTCCTCCACCTCGGAACTATGAATTATGTTGAGAAGTTGTCAGTTGTTTACGGAGGAACAGATAAGTACTGGTTGGTAACCCAATTGCACTGATTACGTCAACTGACGGCCGTATATGACTGAAATACTGTTGAGAGACAGAGCTTAAAGCCCGAAACAAACGTCATACATAGCTTGGGTAGCTGTGGTTCTACTGTGGGCAGCGTACCTATCCACTGTGTTGCCGGCCTTACAAATGTCTGTCATAACATTACTGTAATTGCATAGTGAAAGTGATGTTTAAAAAAACAATACGATGTTGTCTGTATTTATTTTGGCATTCAGCCATAATTGTTTTTGTTGAAGCCCTAACTATAACTTCAACTTTTTCTTACAGGTTTTTCATGTATCATGTACATAATGAACACAATAATACACATGTTACTATAACTAGTAACCAAGCTATGTATGTTTTCGGCTGATTATCGTGTAAAGCGAAAGACTATCACTAATGGACCCGGGCTATAAGATTATAATTGTTAATCTGAACATAGACCATAACAGCATGCAACCAATGACCGTAAACAATGTCATCACAATTAGTGCGTACTCAAAATGATTAATTCAGATGGAAATATATTTCCAGGAATATTTAAAATAACATTCTGTTGACAGTCGACGCAAGTAAAGCAAGTTCAAGGCAAAAACAGATGGGTTTTATTGTTTACTTCTAAATATAGCAAGCAAGATTGTGTGAGACGGCTTCAGGGGTAGAAATGAATAATTTCCCGGCCATTATTAATTTTGCAGGCCGAGTATGGCCTCCTCACCTGGCTCTGTCGTATATTAATATCTAATAAATAAGTAGTATTGTATAATGGTCTTCCATTTGAGGACATGTGGCGCTGTTGACACTATTGTGATATGAATTACCAAGCACATTGGATGGTCATATGCTGCAAAATGCATATGGGGTAGAATTAATGACCAAACAGTTTGGAGATAATAACTGATTTATTCAGCAAAGCAAACAATACAACATAAAGCAATGCATTAAGTAGAACGCACACAAGTGGAAGGAAAAGCACTGAATAAATTAAACACATAAATTCACTGCAACAATTTTTGGTTCAATTCACATGTTCTCATTCTCAATTTCACTGGATAAGATGATATTCTACGGGAATTTTGAAATTTCTGCACCCTTTGGTAACATTTGTAAAATCTATATTTATTGTCTATCATTTCTGTCTAGCTCTTGTGTCTGTACCAAATGCTAATAGCATTGGTAAAATTTACGTTTGTCTTTGTTCATATTCCAAACATTTCATAGTTATTTTGGGGGGTATTGAGCATTGTGGGATTCTAACCTAGCATGTTACCATTGGTGATTTGCTTTCCATAATTTGTGTCTTCTACGTGCGTCCACTGTCCTATATTTACATATAGGTCTTTCGCCTTGTTTGAGGCAATATAGTTAAGTTTCTTGGTCTTATTAATTTCAAACTGCGAAATATGTTCTTATATAGAATCGTCGAAGCACTAGTCTATGGGTTGTTTTTATCATTCATTTTTGTATAATTGCTGTGAAGTATAACTACAAAGGTATATTCCCACTAAGAACATTGTCTAAGATGATGAAAAGCAGTAAAACTAAAAAATATTGGTTTTGATATGGCTAACATGTTGTTATAATTATATAACATTAAGCAACATGTTTAAGTTTTCAGTTTGCTTATCGCCTTTTTAACCATATGTATCCTTTTATCGTATCCACAACTTGCCCAGCATCATTCACCATAACGCTATAATCCCTTCTTTTCGATAAATTATCGCACAAAACTTGTCCATCATTTTCTACCAATATTGTTATATATACTTGAAATGCAAGACTTAGTATCGTATTCGTTTCAAACCGAACATGCTCTCTCGGTAGTATTCTTGTAAAACCTGGTTTAACTTTGCTAACGTCAATCTTTAATCCAACCGGCCCCACTTGAGCATCATTGAAAATCCATTTTTCGGTTTCCACTCTTGCCAAGATTACTTCATGATAATCATTTGCCACATGTGTTGAGAAAAAGATTGACCCCATTTTGATCTGAAAGTAGACAATTTATAGTAAAATGTCTTTCATAAGGGCAAGCAAATAATATCTATTTATGCTTACAATGAAAGGAAATCACTCACTCGGTTAAAGGAAATCTCTTATGCAGTGATTTCCCTTCACAAAGTACAGACGACTAAAGGAGGTCGCCATGGTGGGGATTTGGTGGGAATTTAGGCAGTTAAAATGGATCAGATGTTCCTCTGCCAGGCTGTGTATTACAATCTTAAAACGGGTTCTGGTAATGAGTTTGTCAAATCAGGAATTTCATTTAGAGTTTTAAAAGAACTAGTTTATGCTATAAACTTAAAATGACAGTAATTTATCAACTGGTTTATTTATTATAAGGCTTAAATTAGTCAATTTTGGTTGTTATATTTTTAAGCCCCCCCCCCCCCCCCCTCTTCGAAGAATTGAGGGCATATTGCTTTGCACATGTTGGTCGATCGGTCGGTCGGACTATCATAGGCCACAAACCATTTCCGATCAATAACTCAAGAACCCCTAGTCATATCAAGCTCAAACTTAGTCCACACATTCATCTTGGGTAGCAGAGGAACCGTATTGCATTTGGGGATATGAGGTCGAAGTTCAATGTCACAGGTGTCAATTATTCACAAATAGTTTCCATTCAATAACTCAAGATCCCCTTGACCTTTCATCTTCAAACTTGGTCCACACATTCGTCTTTGGTAGCAGAGGAAGACTATTAATTTCGGTCAAATGTCACAAATCGGTTACGATCACTAACTCCAGAGCCCCTAGACCTATCATGTTCAAACTTATTCCACACATTCATCTTGGGTAGCAGAGGAACCCTATTGAATATTAGTAAATGGGTCAAAGTTTTCAAGCGATTCAAGGAACACACTGAGTTTGTGTTCTGTGAACTCTGAAAACAAAATCAGAAGAGGCTAAATTCAGTTACTTGATGTTATGAACCGGGGAAAAGGGGAGACAGATGACACATGGAATTTGTCTGCAGACAAAAAGAAAATGCTAAGTACTTACTGGGAGAGATTCGAATTGTACTGTAAGTCGAAGTCAAACATCATACTCAGCAGATATATTTTTAAATCAAGAATACAAAATGATGGTAAACCTTTTTAACAGTTCGTCACAGAGCTAAAACTTCTTATTAAAAATTGCAATTAGAATGTTGATTTACAAGAGGAACTGATCAGAGATCACATTGTTTTTGGCATATCATCTTCGAAACTGATGAGGGTTCTGATATATTACTACAAAAATGCATAGACATAGTACGCACTCTTGAAATTGATCAAGAACAACTTTAAGAATAAGATTATAGGACAGGCGCAACTGCCGTGCATGCTATACGAGAATCATCAAAACCATGACAGAAACCATTTCAACTATGACGAATCCAGCACAGAATTACAACCAGGGACCAACGATCAAATGTGGAAATTGTGGACTCAATAAACACACAAAACAAAACGAACGCCCTGCAAGGAGTTTACAGTGTCATAAGTGTAAAAAAATACGGTAATTTCGCTAACTTTTGTAGATCTAAAGGAATAAATTCTGTAAACTGTGACTCACCAAAGGATAGTTATGACAGTGATAAATTTCTATGATCAAATTATCCTGTAAAGTCAAAGATAGGTTAATTAATGCTGAGTTATATATTGTTGACAACAATGCCCCACCACTGATTAGCCCCAAGTCCTCACTTGATCTAGGTTTAATTAAGATAACACACTCTGTAGAAAGTAAAATCATCGGAGGTACATGGCTGAACGTAAATCAACAGATCTACGTTGACACAGTTGGATATATGTCACTGTGAGTGGCTTTCGCTCTCCATCAATCGTACTCAGCGTGTGCATGGTGTGGTCTAATCTGATAGATGTTCGCATAGAAAATTTCTACCATGGTCCAGATGATGGACAGCGAACCAAGTATTGATACCTCCTGACAAGCTGAAATGTGCACTCGCATCGGATTTGAAGTACACGTTCAGGTCGCAATGGTTAGAATTCGGATAAACTTTCGTTTATGAAGCTGTTTGACATTCGGACGATCGTACTGCTACATATTTGTCGTAGACCGATACGCGAACGTCGGCCATGTTTGTTTGGATTTCTGACAGCGCGTAATAATATGTGATGCGACCCTAATTGGTATAAATATTCCACTAGTGTATTACGAGAAATAATGCATAGGTTATAATCTCTCCCGCGCCGTATGTTATTCGATAATATGAATATAATCAGTTTAAAGCTGTTTTCAAAAGACGAGTAACACCACTTATGTAGGGGTGTCAATAAGAGTCGGTAGCCAGTAAAATTACCCGGTGACTTATGCCTCATCACCCGACTACTTTTCTTGTACGAGTGATTATAATTAAGGATTGTAACCACCAGACCCAGCCTACTTTTGATGATGTTCCTGCTGGTTCAAATATCAGTGGCACTCCTGCTCATGTATTTTCTTTGATTTTCTACACAAGTCATATCAAGAGGCAAACTCTGCGTAACGCAGTTGTTCCAAAGCCTTCAGCCTTTTATACCTCTATAAAACATTGTCAGACTCAACATAGTTGGGAGTTCTTGGGAAGCTGTTCTAGTTCAGAGAAGGGTTTCAGTAGGGAGGCCATATTTCATGTCATATTCACAAACGTTACTCAAAGGGTCTGATAACTTTGGACTTCATTTGCTGTTAGTATATGACTGTAGTGACCAAACAAGTACTAGTGCTTTTTTAAAATTTAAATTTTCCTCTACTATTACTAAAACATGTTTGTCATTTCTATTTGAATACCTAGCATGTATAGAACGAGTGGAGATAAAAATATTTGTTTCTTTAATGTTTCATGTATTGATACATCTCATTTGTCTAAGTCTGCTTTAAATACTTGCATCAATGACACATATCTATCTGCGTAAAAAGATAGTGACTTGGGATTTTGCCATAATATTTTTACATTTTTAGCGACAAGGCTAGTTATCATAACTTTATGCGTGGGCATATTGATTTTGCGTGTGGATTTGAAATGTTTGACATCTAACCAATATCAGACATTTTATCAAATATATAAGTATTTAAGTAAACAAACTATACAGCTGTGAGAATGATAAAACTATACTAAGTGTGACATATTCGGTTTGAAAATCTAGCATTTCTAGAACAAGTCAGAAAAATATGGTTACTATTTTTTCAATAACTTTTTATTTAGTTTGCATTTATGTCTTATGGTTTTGTATTATTCTGTATTCAATACAAACCATCTGACTTATTTACACATACTTTGATATTATAAAACTGTTGAGTTACAAAACGGAAAAATGCAAAAAGTTGCCAGCTTAACACTCGGAGACGAGTGGTATCGTCCCACAGCACCTTCAGTGCTTCGATTAATAGAACATGGGGGACGTATTTTCTATGTAACCATAAACTTCTCTCGCATGCTCTGATATATTACTTACTCGTATAGGACTGTCTTAATAAAATCATAGAACTTTATACCCACGCCTTGTGAAATTCACAAAGGGGATTTTGTCCGCCTTGTGCAAAATGAGCTAAGGGGATTTTGTCCGTATACCAATCGTTATCTTTATCAGCAAAGGCCGGGTATTTATGGCTTTGATATCAGTATATTTAAATTGACAGTTGTATTACCAAATCGATAAGCAAATACACGTTCAATGTTTCGGCGAAACAGTAAAGTAGCTCCTGTGGGGAAACGGTCCGTCTAGGTAGGCTTAAGACAAAGATTTTTGGATGAATTATGTAGCCTAATAATGAAGAACGCGCCCATTATTCCTTGGCCAGGGCCCTTTATTTTTTGTAAAATTACTTTTGATTGGTTTGAAAATATGACTGATTGATTGACCTGAGAATGAGGTATATAACTACAAAATAGAGCCGCAGTCTGCAGCTTAAATAGTTTGTACTATGAGCTCATGAAATTTAATAAAATTGTCCTTTAAAACAAAATTGGAGTTATGATATGTATTTCCTTATTCTCAAGAATCGGCGTTATCAGGGTCTCTGCTAGCCCCGCATACGTGTCTCTGTACTCCGACTTTTACACGCGTCTTCGAGGAGGAGCAAATACGAGCAATATGGACGGTGATCTGGATAGGGAAATAACTAAGTGCGCACCGCCCCATAGCAACTCTGCCATCTTCTTTTTAACAGGTTTCGATTCACTATTATGTTTTACACAAGTCGTATCCATGAAACTCTTGTGTTGAAAAAACAAATAAATCAACGAAAAGCTTCAATTTTCTGTCGTAGAATTTTTTATTGGATAAGCATATATGTTCACGAAAATAAGAGTAAATGCAGTGGAAAGACAGACGGTGTCCAACTTCTATTTACTTTTGTGAATGGTTCAGCAGGACGTTGAACATCGACAGTAAAAAGATGTGACGTCCGTGGCTGGACTAGGTCTCTGCGAACAACACGCACCGGTACAAAATATTTATAGAAATGTTCAAAATGCATAAAAACACTACAATAACATCAGTTTTTCAATGATTGATCGGTACATTTTACTTTAGTTCAAACCAGCATCCTACAAGAAATACGATGTCCAACATCAAATATGTGCATGTCAAAATATCTGACGCACCAAACTAAATAAACTCAAGTTCACAACGTAGATTGGGTCGTAGAACTCTAAACTTAAAATACAGATGTATGGGCTCACATAATTCCATGAATATCGAAGGCACAACGAACAAACGAGAGAAAAATGTTCGTAAATTCTTACCTCTGAGTTATCACTGTGAACGATTTCGTAGAAAAGCGACACGTATTCTTACCTCTCTAACTTCTGTGTTATCAATGTAACGATTTGGTAGAGTAGCGACACGTCACGTGGTTTCGATATCGCTCTGCATTGAGGATAGCTAAATAAAATCATGTTTTTACGAAACAATTATACTTACGAAATAATGTTTCGTTTTTACGAAATAATAATTCGTTTAAACAAAATAATGTTCGTATTTACGAAACAATTATTCGTATTTATGAAATAATATTAGAGCTACGTTTTTACGAAATAATATTTCGTTTTTACGAAATAAAAACAGAAGATGGAAATGTCACTTTAGGGACACCGTAGTACGGCACGTTATCGTTGTTTTTTAAAACAGTGATTTATGTGTTTTGTTCAGCATGTAGATAAAATAGTTCAGACGATGGGAAAGTTGACGTGTACGGGGGGGTATTCGAAATGTTTCGGGAAAAGTGTCATATCTCGTTTAATAAATATTTGTGAACAACATTTCAATTGTAAATATATCAAGGTATGTTTTATTAAATACATTGCTTTATTTTTATATTTTACAAACATCGCACATTCCATTGTCACTATAGCAACGTCACGTAGACGTGAGCGGGGCAGCTACAAATAACACATGCATATTGTTCCTAAAAATCCATAACAGCTGGTTTCTTAACACTGTATTATTCTTAAATCTTTTCGAAATACACTTCATTTTCCATCTATGTACCCATGAGTTATAGAATGTCCTGTAATGTTAAGTTGGTATTTTTCTTATACATTCACGCACAACCACTGGTTGGTCGTCGAATTGCATCTTCTTTTCCTGCTGCCGTAGTGGGACGGGCCCGTTCTTGAAAACATTATTTTAAAGCAACCACAACTTAAACATATTCTGCTAACATAGATCCTACAGTAAACTCTCAATAATAAGACCACCCTTGGACCCTTGAAAACTGGTCTTAATATTGAGGTCGAATAAAGAACAAAACGTTGAATATGAACGTGAAAATTGTGTTCTTAGTTTTGAGATGGTTTTATTAACAAGGTAAGTTAAAATTACCAAACAGTCGCTGGGATTGAAAATATAACACACATGGGTACAATATAATGAAATTTTATTTAACTAGTGAAAGCATACAGATTTTTTCAGTCCTAAAGTTTAAAGGCTTTGTGCTTACTTGTTCCAATGTCATTACTTAATTAACACTTTCTTTCAGGTGATATTGCATCATAGGATCTTGTGTAAAGCAGCTGGAATTTTACCTTTTTCCCAACATTTAATTGACCTACCAATGTCATGATGTAATCGTTTAGTTTCTCAATAAAGCCACTATTCCTCTTCAAACACCATTGCAACATATAATTATACTGTGAAAAATTGTATGAGAGATATCATATCCAATCTTTCTAGGTCACTGAAGTCATGTATTTTACACAGTGAAATATGTTCTTTTATAAAAGCATTGAAGCAAAAGGTTACTATGATGATTTAACCCTTGTATATTTGTATAATTACAACTGCAAAGGTAAATTTCCGACCCAGAACATTGTAAAGCATGATGATAAGAGGTAAAACTTAATCAAATTTTGTCTTTGTTATGGCTTACATAATGTTATAATTTTATATAACAGTAAGCAATATGTTCAAGTTTTCAGTTTGCTTATCAATCTTCCGTCCATATAGTTCCCATCCTGGTATCCACAACCTGGCCGTCAGCTCTCACTATAACACTTCGATTGATTCGTTTGGATAAATTGTCACACAAAACTGCTCCTTCCTTATCTACAATTGTTATATACACACGTGCTGCACCTCTGCAATCCGGTTCAAACCGAACATAATTATTCGGTAGTATTTTTGTAAAACCAACTGCAATTTTGTTAACATCAATCTTTGCTCGAACCGATACCTTGGCGATGCCCACATTAGCGTCTGTCACACTACATCTCTCAGTGTCCACTCTTGCCGAGATTTCTTTATGATAACGATTGGCCACATGTGTTAACTGCGAACTCATATTTACCTACAGTATATAAATAAAAGCAAGTGTCTATCATGATAAAGGCAAGCAACTGAAATGTACGAAAAATTACGCTTACAATGAAAGGTAAATCACTTCCCTTTACAAAACACAGAACGCTAGAGGAGATCGGCATGGTGGGGATTTGGTGGGGATTAATATGTAATGGATCAGATGTTCCTTTGTCAGGCTGTATACAATCTTAAAACTGGTTATGAAGTTTGTCATATCAGGAATTTCATTTAGAGTTTTAAAATATAAACTTAAAATGACAGTAATCAGTTATATACTGGTGTAACTTCGGCTACATATTCTAGTACACACATACGTATCACATGATCAGGCAAGAGTGATCACGTGACCCAAATAAGTCAGCAGAATGAATTTTGACCAACTGACCTTAACAGTTCTGAATACATTGTTTAGAACAATTTATCGTTAGCCGTTGTTGACACTGGATTAACACAGACATGGGCGATAACCACGATCATAGGATTGGTACAAAATGTGTAAACAAATATGTGTATGTCAAAATGTCTGACGTACCAAACTACGGACATATAACCCATTTATATGTCTGTGACCAAACTAAATACACTCAAGTTATTAACGTAGATTGTGTCTTAGAATTCTAAATATAGATGTATGGGCTCCTATAATTACCCTAAATATATATAACACAATAACAAACGAGAGAAAAAAATGTTCGTAAATGCTTACCTCTCTAACTTCCCTGTTATCACTGTAACGATTTTGAAGTTAGCGACATGTGAAGTGGTTTCGATATTACTCTATCTTTAGGATAGCTGAATAAAATCATGTGAATGATTAATGGTTTGCAAGTTATCGCTGTTGTTTAAACAGTGGTACATCGAAGTTGTAATTTTAAAAAGTTCAGTATATAAATGTAATAGTTCTGACGATGAGAAAGTTGACGTGTACGTAACTATTTCCTGAGTTGTTAAAAGTTCACATAGGTGAGGCACACGCTGTTAAACTGCACTGCGTTCAGTTACGGCTATCAGCCCTATCGTTTCGTAACGTTTCGTAATTTGGTTCCCGTGTGCAGCCAATGTGATACGGTTGGCAAGGGATACAATACAAAACGTTCGCCACTGATAGCCGTAACTGAACGCAGAGCTGGTGTGTGTGTTTCAAGGCTTAAATCAGTAGCTATATCGTTGTACGTTATCGATGGTATTGGATTGAGAGGGCGGACAAGGACTGAATGAGAATGATGGGTGCTAAAGCAAATTGTAACCAATTCATGGAAATTCCATCGATAGAAAAACACGAAATACAATAGACTGAAAATTATTTCATAATTTATGATTGTTATGTGTTTTCATATTTTTATAAACAAATAATGTGTACGAGTCAATAAAACAATAGTATAGGGTATGCCAGGAACTTGAACGAGACCTGACATAGTAGAAAAAACATCATTTGATAGCAATCACAAAACATATTCTGCTAACGTAGATCCTACAGTAAAACCTCAATGATAATTAATTTTGAGGTGGTCTTTAAGTGAGGTTTTACTGAATTCTAGTTTGTGATATTCTTGTACAATCTGATTAAACTTATCTCTACAAAAACACTACGCTGACTTACACGAAATTGGCATTCTGTAGTCAGATTGATTCTTGTACAAAGTAACAACCGTAGATATATCACGTTACTCCATATAATTAACTGTCATACCATTTTAACAAGGCTCCTACTTGTATAGGTAACATATATATTTACTGTCTTGACCATCTCATATTGCATGTAACTCCATATAATTAACTGTCATACCATTTTAACAAGGCTCCTACTTGTATAGGTGACATATATATTTACTGTCTTGACCATCTCATATCGCATGTAACTCCATATAATTAACTGTCATACCATTTTAACAAGGCTCCTACTTGTATAGGTAACATATATATTTATTGTCTTGGCCATCTCATATTGCATGTAACTCCATATAATTACCTGTCATACCATTTTAACAAGGCTCCTACTTGTATAGGTAACATATATATTTACTGTCTTGACCATCTCATATTGCATGTAACTCCATATAATTAACTGTCATACCATTTTAACTGGGCTCCTACTTGTATAGGTAACATATATATTTATTGTCTTGGCCATCTCATATCGCATGTAACTCCATATAATTAACTGTCATACCATTTTAACTGGGCTCCTACTTGTATAGGTAACATATATATTTATTGTCTTGGCCATCTCATATCGCATGTAACTCCATATAATTAACTGTCATACCATTTTAACTGGGCTCCTACTTGTATAGGTAACATATATATGTATTGTCTTGGCCATCTCATATCGCATGTAACTCCATATAATTAACTGTCATACCATTTTAACAAGGCTCCTACTTGTATAGGTACATGTATATTTATTGTCTTGGCCATCTCATATTTATGTTTATTTTGTTACTGGTCAAAGGCACTGTATAAGTATGTGTAGATTATACCGATACAATTATAGTATGGTATAGATTGTTTTTTAATCGATTTTTAATGAATTAAAATGATCGTTACTTGAGATTTTTGAGAAATAACAGGAGAAACACTTACGTTCAGTCAGACACGACTGGCATACCATCTGTCTTAGGAAAGTTGACGGCAATTCCATAGGAGCCTGAATATATAAAACAACCATTTCACACAACCCGCTACTCTTACAAAAGTTGTGAAGGAAGGAATGAAGTCAGATGGTGGCAAATATCAACCCAACCCATTTCAGGGAAAACATATTTTGTCAGTTACCTTGATTGATTAAAAATAAATGTTGGTTAAAGACATGCCTATACGTATTTTTGACCGAAAGCGTATGGTTAACTTTGCATTATCATCATTTAAGACTTTTTATTTTATGGCAGGACCGGAGCATACGTGTCCCTTTCTACATGTATAAAACTCTGACATGCAGCTTACAAATCACTTTGTTTTCCTTCTTCGATTATACATGTATGCATTAGTATGGGTAGCATTGTTAGTAACATCAGTATGCATACGTAGATATGTTTTATATCTTACCCATGAATTCAGAAAGTGTCTTTGGTCTGATAGAACGTGTAGCGGACTGGTTGGCATCCTGGATTAAACAAGTCAAACTGTCTACAACAGCTGTCTCTGCAATTTCTGCAATGTAACATAAACACGAAACGTAATGTATTATTAAACTTACACTCATTCACAAATCAAAGCCTCTCAAACAGGGCACACAACTTTCAAAGAATGTGGAGGGGGTACAAAGCACAAAATGGAGGGGAAACAAAACACAGAATGGAGGGGATACAACACTCAGAATGGAGGGGATACAACACTCAACATGGAGAGGGATACAAAACTCAGAATGGAGGGGATACAACACTCAGAATGGAGGGGATACAACACTCAGAATGGAGGGGATACAACACCCAAAATGGAGGGGATACAATACTCAAAATGGAGGGGATACAACACCCAAAATGGAGGGGATACAACACTCAGAATGGAGGGGATACAACACTCAGAAAGGAGGGGATACAACACTCAGAATGGAGGGGATACAACACTCAGAATGGAGGGGATACAACACTCAGAATGGAGGGGATACAACACACCGAATGGAGGGGATACAACACTCAGAATGGAGGGGATACAACACTCAGAAGGGAGGGGATACAACACTCTGAATGGAGGGGATAAAACACTCAGAATGGAGGGGATACAACACACCGAATGGAGGAGATACAACACTCAGAATGGAGGGGATACAACACTCAGAATGGAGGGGATACAACACTCAGAAGGGAGGGGATACAACACACAAAATGGAGGGGATACAACACTCAGAATGGAGGGGATACAACACTCAGAATGGAGGGGATACAACACTCAGAATGGAGGGGATACAACACTCAGAATGGAGAGGATAGAAAACACACAATGGAGGGGATACAAAACACAGAATGGAGGGGATACAAAACACAGAATGGGGAGGGGATACAAAACAGCAAATTTAAAAACTACTTTATAATGTTGCACTTATAAATTGTGTTTTTTTATTTGTGGTTCCCTGTCAATGCAGTTCGTTTATGTCACAGTAAAGACTCAAACACAAGTGTGGTTTGGAAATGTCTGACATCTAACCAATGTCAGACGTTTTATTAAATATATAAGGATTTAAGTAAGCAAACTATACAGATGTGAAAATGATAATACTATTATCAGTGTGACATACTCCATTTGAAAATTTTGCATTTCTAGAACAAGTCAGAAAAATATGGTTACTATTTTTTCAATAAAGTTTGTTTTTTTTGCATTTTTTTGCTTTTTTTTTTTGCATTTCTGTCTTATGTTTTTGTATTATTCTATATTCAATACAAACCATCTGACTTATTTACACATACTTTGATATTATAAAACTAACGGAAAAATGCAAAAGGTTGCCAGTTTAACACACAGAGACGAGTGGTACCGTCCCACAGCATCTTCAGTGCTCTGATTAATAATACAAGGGAGACGTATTATCTATGAATCCATAAACTTCTCTGCGCATGCTCAGATATATTACTTACTCTTGAACAGGTACACTGCAAGGACAGTCGTAATACAATCATAGAACTGTATACTCACGCTTTGTGGTCTATCATCACATACATAAATCAAAGCGCTGAAAGCGCAGAAAGACTTGGGCAGTTGAAGTTGCTTGTGTTTCTGTAAAGACTTGTCAACCAGAGATTGTAGAAGCATTGCATAGACTTACTCGGGGATGGAAAGAAGGACTGGTTCACTTACAAGCAATGTTAATTTCAAAGCCTGCATGTATGACTAGTTTAAATTGGACCATTGATAAGACATGTTTTAGTTTACCGGCTTCACTTTGAAACGATTTGCAGTGCGCGGGCGAGTACTCGTACGGTCTTAACATTTCTTGTTATTACACGAACCTTGTTATAAATCATTTGATTGCTACGGTTGGAAAGCTTGCAAGCATGTATTACATATACGCGGTATATGTTAAAAAGAAACAGTTTTTGTGACTTATGTTTGTACAATTTGAAACAAACTGAAACTATTGCCATTGCGGTGTCAGATGTGTTTTCGAACAATACACATACATTTTATTGTTTAATGCATAAACATGGCAGCCTAATACATCATAAATTTACAATATCGGTGGTGCTTGCTTCACGATGCATCATTTAATCGTCTCATCTCTATTATAGATGCATAGTCACCTAGTGACCTAGTACAGGTTGATACTTGGTCAGTAGAAATCTATTATAGAAGTTTATTGACTAGGAATATATACATACCAGGTCAATAGATTACTATATATTGATTTTATCCAATGAATACCATGTTTCTTCACCAATACTCACAACGGAGACACTCGGAAACATAGAAAATACCATCCATCTGCATCTGCTATTAGGGTTCTCTCTATAGACAGACCATAACATTACCCAATATACTTTTTACACCACTTTACTGTTCTATGTAAACTTTAGCGCTGTGTTTCAGTTCATCTGGTCTTTGTAGCTTTTCAGAAAAATCCTTGCTCTAAAATGTATGGGAAGTTGTGATTGTAAACAACCGACACTGCGCAATGTGGTACAGTCAAGGCAATACGATGTTTTTTCTTTTTTACCAGTATGTGGACAGCAGCGTACACTGCTGAGATTTGATTTTAAATAGTCACATGCAATTAGGGATGAGGCGATGCAGCGAATATCGATACTATACCGATATATGCAATCGCAAACATGTATCAGTACACGTAGCCCAGCATATCGATATTCATGAGATGGTCGAATGTTGCAACAAAATAGTTCCGTTATTCAGCTCAAACTTTATATAAAACCATTATCATTTGTAAAACGACTTCTTATTGGTCGATTTGTTTCGAGTACTGTAACCAATAGTTTATATTGTACTAGAGCAGCGTTCGGTTTGATAAAAAATGGCGGATGAAAAATACTTTGGTTCAAGTGCCGTTTATCGTTGTCAAGAGTCGTCGTTCCGGGAGGATACTTTACGTTAAATTGCATGGGAGGAATTTTAAAAGTCGCTCAAAGGAGGAAGTGCCTCATGAAAGGTGCCGTTCTGGGAGGGAATGCAGTAGGGATAAGAAAGTACTTAGTATAATTAGTAATACAATATTTTTTGAATGTTAGATGATAATTGATTAAATATTAAACTATAATAATGACATGCATCAAACTGTTAATCCAATTAAGCGTTTCTGATATTTCTTGGTTTTACTGTCTATGTTAAAATGTTCAATAAATGTTTCAACATTATTTTGTTTATTTGTTTAGTTTTAAACCACATTGAATTTAATACAAAATATATCAGAGGGTGCCCTACATGTAAAATTCATGAAGGGGATTTTGTCCTACTTGTAAAATTCATGAAGGGGATTTTTGTCCTACTTGTAAAATTCATGAAGCGGATTTTGTCCTACTTGTAAAATTCATGAAGGGGATTTTGTCCTACTTGTAAAATTCATGAAGGGGATTTTGTCCACCGTGTAAAATTCATGAAGTGGGTTTAGTCCTACTTGTAAAATTCATGAAGGGGATTTTGTCCTACATGTAAAATTCATGAAGGGGATTTTGTCCACCGTGTAAAATTCATGAAGGGGATTTTGTCCACCGTGTAAAATTCATGAAGGGGATTTTGTCCTACTTGTAAAATTCATGATGGGGATTTTGTCCTACTTGTAAAATTCATGAAGGGGATTTTGTCCTACTTGTAAAATTCATGAAGGAGATTTTGTCCTACTTGTAAAATTCATGAAGGGGATTTTGTCCACCGTGTAAAATTCATGAAGGGGGTTTAGTCCTACTTGTCAAATTCATGAAGCGGATTTTGTCCTTCTTGTAAAATTCATGAACGGGGTTTAGTCCTTCTTGTAAAATACATGAAGGGGATTTTGTCCTACTTGTAAAATTCATGAAGCGGATTTTGTCCTACTTGTTAATTTCATGAAGGGGATTTTGTCCACCTTGTAAATTTCATGAAGGGGATTTTGTCCACCTTGTAAAATTCATGAAGGGGGTTTTGTCCTATTTGTAAAATTCATGAAGCGGATTTTGTCCTACTTGTCAAATTCATGAAGCGGATTTTGTCCTACATGTAAAATTCATGAAGGGGATTTTGTCCTACTTGTAAAATTCATAAAGGGGATTTTGTCCACCGTGTAAAATTCATGAAGGGGATTTTGTCCTTCTTGAAAATTCATGAAGGGGATTTTGTCCTTCTTGTAAAATTCATGAAGCGGATTTTGTCCTACTTGTAAATTTCATGAAGGGAATTTTGTCCACCTTGTAAAATTCATGAAGGGGATTTTGTCCTATTTGTAAAATTCATGAAGCGGATTTTGTCCACCTTGTAAATTTCATTAAGGGGATTTTGTCCACCTTGTAAAATTCATGAAGGGGGTTTTGTCCTATTTGTAAAATTCATGAAGGAGATTTTGTCCACCTTGTAAAATTCATGAAGGGGATTTTGTCCTATTTGTAAAATTCATGAAGGGGACTTTGTCCACCTTGTTAATTTCATGAAGGGGGTTTTGTCCTATTTGTAAAATTCATGAAGGAGATTTTGTCCTGCTTGTAAAATTCATGAAGCAGATTTTGTCCTACATGTAAAATTCATGAAGGGGATTGTGTCCACCTTGTGAAATTCACGAAGGGGATTTTGCCCGCCTTGTGCAAATGAGCTAAGGGGATTTTTCCAAAGAGGATTTTGTCCGTATATCAATCTTTATCTATATTAGCAAAGACCTGGTATTTATGGCTTTAATGATATCAGTATATTTAAATTGACAGTTTTATTACCAAATTGATAAGCAATTACGCGTGCATGGTTTCGGCAAATCATTAAAGTAGCTCCTGTGGGGAAAACGGTCCGTCTAGGTAAGACAAAGATTTTTGTATGAATTATGTAACAATGAAGTCCCCGTCCTTTATTCCTGGGCCAGGGCCCTTTATTTGTGAAAACTTACTTTTGATTGACTTTTGAAAATATGATTGATTGATTGACCTGAGAATGAGGTATATAACTCCAAAATATAGTCGCAGTCTGCTGCTAAAATAGTTTGTACTATGAGCTCATGAAATTGAATAAAATTGTACTTTAAAACAAAATTGGAGTTATGATATTATTCTCAAGAATCAGCGTTATCAGGGTATCTGCGACCAACAGGCAACTAAAACAAGAACGACACAAAACGACGTGTTAATATATCATTCCCCTGTAAATATTAAAACTGCGACTTCAGCTATATACACACACGCGTGTCACACGCGTGACTCAAATAAGATGACAGCTATACGATTTTTGACCGACTGGCCTTATATGTTTGGAATACATATGGGCGAATTTGTTTTGCAAGACCTATTTAAAGTTTAAGGTTTCAGTTTTGTTGTACTTTGGTTGAAAAGCTTAAACCAGTTATGATTAATATTGGTTCGCAAACAAACAGACGGTTTAGTGGAATAAAAATGACCAACATGATTTTTTTTTATATTTCTTTATTCATTTAAGTTTATACAGTGCACATACAATAATGTTGAAAATTACAGATTAATACACAATAAGTAAAGTAGTGTAACATTGATATTAATGACATTAAATAATTTATTACAATAGTATCCGTATGTGTAGTGTTCTAAACTTAAATGGGTTTTTTGTATATAATTATAAAAAAAGAGTTAAAGGTGAAAAGAAAGAAAAAAAAAAGTCTGGGTCTTTGTGAGCTAGAATATGAAGATATAAAACCTAAAGCAATCATATGTTATCATGATATTTTCTTTGTCTTGCTTATGCATGTATTACAGTATCCGGTTACGTATAAATTCTTTCCATTTTGTTTCAAATACTTCTAGTTTGTCTTTTTGAGTTGCTATCATTCTTTCAATGCAAATACGTCGAGATATGTAAGGTTTAAAGATTTCAATTTCTGGCACTTTTTTTGTTATATTTGCAGTAGCTGATGAAATATTTTGCTAGTATTAAAAGAAAATTTATTATATTTCTTTTTTTGTTGTCATTGTTGTTTTCTAAACCTAGTGATATTATTCTATAGCTAAGTATATGTACTTGAATATTTTTGGTTTTGAGAAAATCTTGTAAATTAAGCCAGAATTGTTGAATTATTTGACATTCCCAAAAAAGATGTTTCTGTGTTTCCGGTAACATTGAACAAAAATCACACAACGTACAGCTTGTAAGTTTACATTTGTACAGATAATCATTATTTGGAATTATTTTCATCAAATATTTATATTGAAATTCTCTTAGTTTTGTATCTATAGTGCAGTTGATTGGAATTGTTAATACGTGTTTCCATGTGATATGATCCCCAAGACATTCTGTGTCCCATTTTTCAAGAGGTTTGTTTTTGGTGTTTTTTAATTTGATTTGTCTTTCATATAACAATTTGTTCGTTTTATTCGTTTGTTTTACTTGATCTACAAGATATTCCGTCTCAAGAACTAGGGTAAATTCCTCTTCCGTCAGTTGTTTCCTCCACTTTTTATCGATTGCTTTAATCAATTGTAAATATTTAAGAAACTCTCCGTTTTCAATGGCATATTTATTTTGCATTTGTACAAAAGTTAAGAAATCTTTAGTTTGGAAGTCGAAAATATGTTTGATCTGCAAGATATCTCTTTCCAACCAATTTTTATATAGAAACAAGTTTCCATTTGACTGTTTTATGTTTGAATTATTCCATATAATTTCTTCAGGAAGGTTGATTATTGAGTTTTTATAATTGATTGAGCACCAGGATGCAATAATCTCTTTTAGAAATGTAAAATTAAGTTTGAGTTTATCTGCATCTGTTTTAGAAGTATTATATTTAAAAACATTTTCCCCGTACTTTTTAAGTTCAATGTTATAAATTATATTCCATTTAGCATCACTACCGGTATTAATTCTTTTGACCCAGCTGGCCTTGACTGAATTTATGAATGAATCGATATCTAACATTTTTAGTCCTCCATTTTCATACGTTTGGAAAATCATATTTCGGGATACTTTATCAGGTTTAGAATCCAACAGAAAGTCAAACATAAGATTTTTAATTCTTTTAATTCTCTGTTCTGTTGGATTGTTTAAAACTGTGAGTGGGTACACTAATTTCGGGAATGCAAATGTTTTTATAACAGTAATTTTTCCTATTAAGGACAGTTTCCATATTCTCCATTTATAGAGGGTATGTTGAAATGCATCTATTTTAGGATCTAAGTTCAGTTCAAGTATTTTATTCGGATCATTTGTAAAGTGAATACCTAACGTTGTAGCCTCGTTTGAAGTCCAAATGAATTGTTTTATTCGTATGGCGCAAAGATCCTATTCTTAGAACCGTACATTTTGATATATTTAGATTTAAACCAGATATTTGACTGAATTTTTCAAATGTTGTGATGAGATTTTGGAAAGAACTTTGTGTGCCATCTAGGAAAAAGCTTGCATCATCTGCAAAAAGCGTTTGTTTTATTTCGGTATTTTGAATGTTAAGTCCTTTTATGTTTTTATTATTGTTTATATTTTGTGATAGTATTTCAATACCTATGATAAATAAATAAGGTGAAAGTGGACAGCCCTGTCTTACACCTTTTTTGATTTAAAAAAAAATTAGATAGATGTCCATTGATATTAATGCAACTTTTTGCGTCTCTGTAGAGGAGTTTTGTCCATTTATTAACATATCTCCAAAATTAAAGTATTCCAGACATTTGAAGATACAATCATGATCTACACTATCAAAGGCTTTTTGGAAGTCCGAGAAAAAAATCAATCCTTCGTCGTTATCGTTGTTTATTTTTTCTATTACATCATATAAGATTCTTATATTTTCACCAATATATCTTCCTTTGATGAATCCAGTTTGGTCTTTGTTTATTATATTATCAAGTACTTTTTTCATTCTATTAGCAATTGATTTGGATGCTATTTTATAGTCTATATTCAATAGTGATATGGGTCGCCAGTTGTTAATTTCAGTCAATATTTTATCTTTTTTCGGAAGAATAGTAATAACACTTTGTTTTTGAAGTTCAGTAAGGTCTTTATTTTCAAATGAGTAGTTGAGGGAATTAATAAGGTATTGTTTTATGTCATTCCAGAAAATTTTATAAAATTCTGTGGTTAGGCCGTCAGACCCCGGACTTTTCCTATTTTTCATTTCTTTTAAAGCCATACCACATTCATATTCTGTCAATAGGCCTTCACATGTTTGTTTTTGTTCATTATTAAGTTTTTTATGTATATCTGGAAAAAAATCTGTATCGTTTTTAATTCGGTTATCTTTTTTATACAAATTGCTATAGAAGGAATGTATTTCATTTGCAATTTCTTTTGTTTTCGTATAGACTTTGCCATTATGTTCAATTTTGTTTATGATCTTTTCTGTCGAAAGTTTTTTCTCGAGATCTGCAAAGTATTTTGTATTTTTTTCGGCTCCCTCAATCCATTCAGCTTTTGTTCTTAATAAAATGCCTTTAATTGTTCCATCAAAAAAGTTATTCATTTTCTCTTTTTGAGTATTTAATTCTTGTAAAAGTATATCATTTCCAGGGGATCTATTTATTTCATTTTCAATCCTTTTGATATTATTTTCTATTTGAGTTTGTTCTTTCATATTTTCTTTCTTTTTTCTTACTGATAGTTTTATAGATTCATTTCTTATAGTGCTTTTTATTACTTCCCAAAGGGTATTTGGGTTTGCTTCATTATTAATTTGTACAATTTCGTTAATAGAATTTCGTATAGTATTTTGATACTCTGGATCAAGTAATATGCTAGTATTTAATTTAAAATACCCGGACCTTTTCTGGCTTTAATGTGTCTATTTTCAAATTAACAATTGAGTGATCTGATCTATAGCCTGGCGAAATTGTGCATTTGGAGCTGACATTGGTTAAATTTTGAGACACGAGAAAATAGTCTAGTCTACAAAATATCGGAGGTTTTGTATTAGAACACCATGTGTAGCTTTTATCATTTGGATTGAATATACGCCAAATGTCATGTAGGTCATAGTTTGAAATAATTTTATTTAACTTCTCAGAATTATTTTTGTTTGTGTTTTTTCTTCCGTTCAATTTATCCTTATCAAAATCCAAGACAACATTAAAGTCTCCTCCGATTAACAGAGATTCGTTGTTATTTTTTATTATTAAATAACTATTAATTATTAGCCCTTAAACACAGCATTTGCCTCGTCCAATAATACAAAGGCCTCCTCTATAACAGTGCCAATATCTATATCACTTTTCGGCCCGGGGCCGCTAACTGATATTGATATTGGCCCGCATTTTAAAGAATTTGATTGGCTAATTAAACAGGGCCAAAAAATGATATAGATTCGCAGCTGGAAATTCGGAAACGGCAGCCATTTTATTTTAAGAGTTGTTCTTTGTTATATGTTAATAATTTTTTTAATAAATTTAGTGTTTAAACTTTGAATCCTTTATTTATAAGTACATGAAGTTATTTAATAAAATTGTCAATAAATAAGTGATTTGACATTGGCCCTGTTATTTGTCCTCGGGACAGTCGTATTGACCCTCGGTCTTCGGCCTCGTGCCAATACGACTGCCCTCGGACAAATAACAGGGCCAATATCAAATCACTTATTTATTAACATATAATATTGTATTTTCAAGCGCATCAAAAAACGTGCTGTCGTCATTGTTTGGACCATATACATTTATTAAAACTATTGTTTCTTCGTTAATTTCTAGTTTTAATGTTTGCAGTCTACCACATATAATTTCTTTATATTCAAGAATGTTGTAGTTTAAACTTTCGTTTATGAGGATGCCTATACCTTTGCTGTTTGTGCTATTTCCACTTAGATAAATGTCATGTTTCCATTCTTTTTTCCATATATCTTTATCATTACTTTCGATACAATGTAATTCCTGTAAAAAACATATTTCATATTTCTTTAATTTTATAAAATTCGAAAAGTTTCATTCGCTTTTCCCTAGATGACAGTCCTTTAGTATTAAATGTAACATGATTTTGAGTGTATATGAACTTACAGTGTCAGAAGATCATAACGATTTAGTTGACACAGTCGCATCAAAATCTAATTCCATTTACTGCAGTTTTAATCGCTAGCAGTATTGTGATTGCAGACAGACTGGTGCTCGATAAGAAAGTCAGAGTTGAGACATATGCAACTTCCGTTTTGCAACGTTACAATGTGGACGATTTAATAGCTGACCTGTAGGTTCGACCGGAGGTTGGTGATTTACAATATCATACATGTATTACTCTCTATACCATTCGTTGTAGTTTAATGCGCAATATATATATATATATGCATGTTCATGTTTCAAGTGGTGTAACATTATAAAAGGAAATATTTCAATCTCCGGTACATGAATAATTTAACGCGCATACAACTAAATGATATCGTTTTTATTAAAGTTAAGGTATTTGTATAAGCTATCTGAATAACATCTAAGTAGTTATGTTTCAAATATCTTTTTCAGGAACATGATATGCCTTATAACAATTAGTGACAAAATCATGTTTCATAGGTGCACGCAACGATCTGCAATCTCATTGCTTGATTTTCAAATAACACCGACAATCTGTTCAGACGATATAATATACCTTTAAGATATTTTTTATTTATTGTGACTTTAAAATATTTTCCTTCTCTAGGAAGTTGGTCGGACCACAGTGACGCATGTATAAGTTTGTTTGTACCTCAGGGTTTAAGAAAAATACCCATATTCACTGTCCTTGTGGTGATGGTGACTGGTGTAAACTGGAGTATGTCTAGGTCGTATTAGAAATAAACATGTCCGATTAGCATGCATGCAATTCTCACTATTTAACCTTGATATGGAGATATCAAACTGAAACTTAAACCTGGGAACAATATATACATGTATATATTAGTCCCAGCTTAAACGTCGATACTATATTAGCCATACCGGATACATAATCTATGTGACTGCTGGTCATAATTTGTGTTTCTTCAAATTGCCAACTTTCTGGTCGGTAGTAATTGCTAAATGCAGTAGCAGACATATTGTGAATGTTCTTATAATGTTATTATATTCACGAACATATAAACCAGGGTTAGGGTTATCACTGATACACAAGATATACAGATTTGTATAGTCTGCACACAAAAAATAATGGAAAAAATACTGGTAACATAATATAGAAACACAGTAGTTAATATGATGTCACTAGATCTACACAGGGCAAGCAAAAAAAACAATTCAGCTATCTGCAGCCCCAGGCCTTCAGCGCTAACACCGCTTTGATTAAACATGGCCCCACATTTGGGTTGCACTGTCGCCCGCCATAAAATCAGTCGACCATTTTGTTGAACTAGTGTACGACTATTCGGATAAATCAAACCAGACAAACCACACCTGGAGGTAGTTCGGTCAGTTTGATTAACCAGTTTAAGATTTGTTATAAACAAATACAGAAACTTGTTTTAGTTGAAACCCAATTTGTTAAAACAAATGAAAGGTTTGACAAACCGGTTTGGTACAAACAAATTCGCCCTAGTATAGAACAATGTATTATCAGCTGTATTACTATATAGATGACAATGGATGAAAACATGGGCGATAACCACGATAGGATTGGTACAAAATAGTTGTAGAAATGTTCAAAATGCATAAAAACACTACAATAACACCAGTTTGTTAAATGATGATCAATACATTTGTAACTTTAGTTCAAGCCGGCATCCTACAAGAAGTAGGAGGTCCAACATCAAATATTTTAATGTCAAAATATCTGACGCACCAAACTAAATAAACTCAAGTTATCAACGTAGATTTGGTCTTAGAACTCTAAACTTTAAAATACAGATGTATGTGCTCATATAATTACCCTAAATATCGAACACACAAACGAGAGAAAAAATGTTCTGAGTTATCACTGTAACTATTTCGTAGCGACACGTATTCTTATACCTCTCTAACTTCTAAGTTATCACTGTAACTATTTCGTAGCGACACGTATTCTTATACCTCTCTAACTTCTAAGTTATCACTGTAACTATTTCGTAGCGACACGTATTCTTATACCTCTCTAACTTCTAAGTTATCACTGTAACTATTTCGTAGCGACACGTCTTCTTATACCTCCCTAACTTCTAAGTTATCACTGTAACTATTTCGTAGCGACACGTCTTCTTATACCTCTCTAACTTCTAAGTTATCACTGTAACTATTTCGTAGCGACACGTCTTCTTATACCTCTCTAACTTCTAAGTTATCACTGTAACTATTTCGTAGCGACACGTCTTCTTATACCTCCCTAACTTCTAAGTTATCACTGTAACTATTTCGTAGCGACACGTCTTCTTATACCTCTCTAACTTCTAAGTTATCACTGTAACTATTTCGTAGAATAGCGACACGTCAAGTGATTTCGATATTACTCTGTCTTAAGAATAGCTGAATAAAATCATGTGACTACTTTAATATATGAATTTGGCACTTTATCGCTGTGATTCATCGAAATTGTATTTTTAAAATATTCTTATGTGTTTTGTATGGTGGCATTTTTCTGCCACCAGTTCACTACTTAATTAACTATACAATTATCTGGTTATCACGTTAAAGAAACTAGATAACTACTTAATTAACTCGCAAAGTATGTGGTTAACTACATAAGTATCGTGATAAGTTATCATACGAGATAAATATCTTTACACGAAAAATTGTCTGATATTGCCCACTTACCCACTTATCCCCCTTGGTTTTCAGAACGGATTCTCTATTTTAGATAAGTGTTAACGCGATAAATATCTAGTTAACTACAAATTATCTAGTTAATTTAGTGGTTAACGAGTTTAAGTATCTAATTAACGACATAAGTTTCTAGTCAATCATGTAGTTAATTAGATAGGCAACGCATTAGCTACATAATTTTAAGGTAACTATTAAGTAGTTAACGCGAAAAGTGTCTAGTTAACTACACAATTTTCTAATTAATTAAGTGGTTAACGAGTATCTAGATATCTAGTTAACTACTTAATATACATGTACGTCGAGATTCTGTGTCGGACTTGCATATTTGTGGTTTTGAGAACATGTGTATAAACAGGATGTAGGCATTTTCTCATGTTTACGACGAAGCAAATTTAAAAAAGACCTTCAATATATTTACCTTTAAAAATACAGAAACTGATGATAAATTGTCATAATTCGTGATTTTATGGTAGATTCTAGGTTAGGGCGATACATGAATTCAAATACCAATCAACATTTAACACAGTATGTATTTTTCATATCGACTGCAAAACTTCCTTGTATGAAGGGACCACAAATATAATGGTGTCTTATAACTCAATCTTTTGAATTAACTTAATTTTCCTTATGGCTCGGTAAAGTTGAAAAGAAGAATGCACGCAGGTATAATGTTTCGTCGTGGTAATGCGAACTTAATTAAAATAAAAATAAATGAATGCAAATTCTTTATACAATGAGGAAAATATAATTTAAAGCATTTTGAAATGCAATTATAATAAGGAAAATGTAAAAATATGAAAGTAGGCGTGATCTAGAAGTTTGGATTTGGATCGAGATTCTACTTTCATCACCGACAATATCATCCCCGGTTACATTTTATTTTCCAGTGTTGGTCGGTGACAAAAATGCTAATTTTTCGCTTAGGGTTTAACCGTTAATTGTAGCCACATGCCGCACAACTAGCACCACGAAAGAGGAGGAGGTAGTATGGCAATATTTGCACTTTGCCACTTGGTCAAGAAATGATAGAATCTCGACATTATATTCATGCCAATTCATTTACTATCGCCAGGCTATCCATGACAATAGAGAAAATTCCATGACATTGTAATAAGCGTTTAATACACAATTTTCGTCAGAACAGTAAACAATATACTACATTGAATGTATGTCGCGCATAGTGAGATCGAAATGTTACATCATATGGGCTTGAAATATGTCATTTATCGCTTTATCAGAGGTTTGCTTCGCATTCAATAATAAGACAAAGAAAGAAGTGTATATTGTTGCATTTTCGTCCATATTTATCAAAACATATTATCATTGTGCTTTTGCATGAAAGTATAATTATTTCTTACAACGCATGTGCAATGTAATCATGGCCAGAAAGAATGAAAAATACCATTTTTCTCTACCCAACTCGTCAATAATCCATGACCCTATCGACACCAATGCTTTACAAGCAGTGGACATAAATAAGACTTTGCATTGACTAAGCAGTAACCCCATGATTTGGGACATTAGCGAGTCGTTGTAAGCGGCTCGCTGAATGGCTGTGGACGCATGTCGACTCGCCTGTCTAAATATAGAAAATATCAGTTATGCGGCAGTTATAAAGCAAAGGGTGATAATGAAGGTATCGGAATAAGCGCCCGATGCTAAAGGAGAGTAGAAAATGTTTAGAAGTTGGTGTTTAATGAGTTACATGTACTTACAGTAAGATTTGAAAATGCACCTTTAAAGAAAAAATTAGATAAACGGTCTCTGGGAAACAAAATTGTTCGAAGTCCCCGAATACGGACAGTGGAGCTTATATACTCTCGTAATATCTACAGCCTACAGTGTGTCACCCACAATCCACAGTGTGGCACTCACAGTCCACAGCTGGGGCGTTGTGGCCCACAGTCCACAGTGTGGGTCGTGGCAATAAAGAACGTCAGGTGCTTGTTATTAAAATAAACACTAATACAGGCCTTAACGTATAAAATATGATTAAACAATATAAGGTATACATCAAATAACCTCATAAGGTCTTTTCCTGGCATTCTTCACAGAAAACATCTTAAAAGGTACTGAGAAAATTCTGAAACAGCGGTGCAGTAGACTGGCGGTTGCTAAGTAACGTCACAGTGAAATCCAAGATGGCTGACAAATACATGTTCTGCACGATGCAAGAACCTAATAAGACTAAAATTGATGATATAACAATACATAGGATAACATAGACTTACAGAAACGTGCATTTTACAAATAGTAAGTGCTTTCAACATGAAGTTATAAACTAAGGATTGCAAACAGTCAACTAGGATCAGGATAAATAGTGACACTTTGCGGAACAGAACTCTGTCACGGAAAACGTAACGAAACAGATTGAAATGATGACATAGATAAAAGCTGGCACATTATGTAACGTTGTGTTGCTATCTTGTTAAATTAAACCAAGTCAGCAACCAACTTCATGTACTGTCGTCGACAGTAGCTACAAAATGTAAAAGTAAACAAGAGACTTATCAAGATGGGAGCAAGTGAGGATGAATGTACCATACTCCCAAGGTTCAGGTAAATTCCAAAACATTACAATATATGATATATAAAATAGCCATATTTTCTTTTTAGCAATATCTTTTAAACTACTCAATTATAGCAAGGTGAAATGTTAAAATTGTTTTTATCGTTATACATTCCTTCATAACTGCAATCATTTTGTAAAATTATTGAAAAATAATTAAGTGATTTAAACTGTTGGTACTGTCAGATTGTACATGTTGTCTGGTAAATCAGGCTAATTGCACACTGCCTAATTTTGCAAAAGAAACACATGTATACAAAGAAAATGAACTAATCTACTTCATGCTGTCAACATTTTATAAAAAACAACAACATAAAGTAAACATTTGAGTTAAAATAAACAACACCAGAAACAAGGAGTGTGCACGGAAAATCACGATATCGCCTTAAGCAACATGTTCAATTTTTCAGTTTGCTTATCAATCTTCAATCCATATAGTTCCCATCCTGGTATCCACAACCTGGCCGTCAGCTCTCACTATAACACTTCGATTGATTCGTTTGGATAAATTGTTACACAAAACTTCTCCGTCCTTATCTACAATTGTTACATATACACGTTCTGCACCTCTGCAATCCGGTTCAAACCGAACATAATTATTCGGTAGTATTTTTGTAAAACCAACTGTAATTTTGTTAACGTCAATCTTTGCTCGAAGCGATACCTTGTCGATGCCCACATTAGCGTCTGTCAACCTACATCTCTCAGTGTCCACTCTTGCCGATATTTCTTTATGATAATCATTGGCCACATGTGTTAACTGCGAACCCATATTTACCTACAGTATATAAATAAAATGAAGTGTCTATCATATGGGCAAGCAACTGAAATGTATGAAAAATTACGCTTACAATTAAAGGGAAATGACTCCTGTGGGTAAAGGGAAATCTCTTATGCGATGGTTTCCCTTAACAAAACACAGACGGCTAGAGGAGATTGGCATCGTGGGGATTTGGTGGGGATTTAGATGTAATGGATCCTTTGTCAGGCTGTATACAATCTTAAAACTGGTTAATAAATTTGTCAAATCAGGAATTTCATTTAGAGTTTTAACATAACTTGTTTTTGTTATAAACTTAAAATGACAGTAATTTATATAATGGTGTAACTTCGGCTACATATTCTAGTACTCACATACGTATCACATGATCAGGCAAGAGCGACCACGTGACCAAAAGAAGTATTTTGACCAAATGACCTTATCAGTTCTGAATACATTGTTTAGAACAATTTATCGTTAGCCGTTGTTGACACTGGAGTAACACAGACAGGGGCGATAACCACGATCATAGGATTGGTACAAAATGTGTAAACAAATATGTGTATGTCAAAATGTCTGACGTACCAAACTACGGACATATAACCCATTTATATGTCTGTGACCAAACTAAATACACTCAAGTTATTAACGTAGATTGTGTCTTAGAATTCTAAATATAGATGTATGGGCTCCTATAATTACCCTAAATATATATAACACAATAACAAACGAGAGAAAAAAATGTTCGTAAATGCTTACCTCTCTAACTTCCCTGTTATCACTGTAACGATTTTGAAGTTAGCGACATGTGAAGTGGTTTCGATATAACTCTATCTTTAGGATAGCTGAATAAAATCCCGCGAATGCTTTATGGTTTGGCAAGTTATCGCTGTTGTTTAAACAGTGGTACATAGAAGTTGTATTTTTAAAAAGTTCAGTATATAAATGTAATAGTTCTGACGATGAGAAAGTTGACGTGTACGTAACTATTTCCTGAGTTGTTAAAAGTTCACATAGTTGAGACACACGCTGTTAAACTGCCCTGTGTTCAGTTACGGCTATCAGCCCTATCGTTTCGTAACGTTTCGTAATTTGGTTCCCGTGTGCAGCCAATGTGATACGGTTGGCAAGGGATACAATACAAAACGTTCGCCACTGATAGCCGTAACTGAACGCAGAGCTGGTGTGTGTGTTTCAAGGCTTAAATCAGTAGCTATATCGTTGTACGTTATCGATGGTATTGGATTGAGAGGGCGGACAAGGACTGAATGAGAATGATGGGTGCTAAAGCAAATTGTAACCAATTCATGGAAATTCCATCGATAGAAAAACACGAAATACAATAGACTGAAAATTATTTCATAATTTATGATTGTTATGTGTTTTCATATTTTTATAAACAAATAATGTGTACGAGTCAATAAAACAATAGTATAGGGTATGCCAGGAACTTGAACGAGACCTGACATAGTAGAAAAAACATCATTTGATAGCAATCACAAAACATATTCTGCTAACGTAGATCCTACAGTAAAACCTCAATGATAATTAATTTTGAGGTGGTCTTTAAGTGAGGTTTTACTGAATTCTAGTTTGTGATATTCTTGTACAATCTGATTAAACTTATCTCTACAAAAACACTACGCTGACTTACACGAAATTGGCATTCTGTAGTCAGATTGATTCTTGTACAAAGTAACAACCGTAGATATATCACGTTACTCCATATAATTAACTGTCATACCATTTTAACAAGGCTCCTACTTGTATAGGTAACATATATATTTACTGTCTTGACCATCTCATATTGCATGTAACTCCATATAATTAACTGTCATACCATTTTAACAAGGCTCCTACTTGTATAGGTAACATATATATTTACTGTCTTGACCATCTCATATCGCATGTAACTCCATATAATTAACTGTCATACCATTTTAACAAGGCTCCTACTTGTATAGGTAACATATATATTTATTGTCTTGGCCATCTCATATTGCATGTAACTCCATATAATTACCTGTCATACCATTTTAACAAGGCTCCTACTTGTATAGGTAACATATATATTTACTGTCTTGACCATCTCATATTGCATGTAACTCCATATAATTAACTGTCATACCATTTTAACTGGGCTCCTACTTGTATAGGTAACATATATATTTATTGTCTTGGCCATCTCATATCGCATGTAACTCCATATAATTAACTGTCATACCATTTTAACTGGGCTCCTACTTGTATAGGTAACATATATATTTATTGTCTTGGCCATCTCATATCGCATGTAACTCCATATAATTAACTGTCATACCATTTTAACTGGGCTCCTACTTGTATAGGTAACATATATATGTATTGTCTTGGCCATCTCATATCGCATGTAACTCCATATAATTAACTGTCATACCATTTTAACAAGGCTCCTACTTGTATAGGTACATGTATATTTATTGTCTTGGCCATCTCATATTTATGTTTATTTTGTTACTGGTCAAAGGCACTGTATAAGTATGTGTAGATTATACCGATACAATTATAGTATGGTATAGATTGTTTTTTAATCGATTTTTAATGAATTAAAATGATCGTTACTTGAGATTTTTGAGAAATAACAGGAGAAACACTTACGTTCAGTCAGACACGACTGGCATACCATCTGTCTTAGGAAAGTTGACGGCAATTCCATAGGAGCCTGAATATATAAAACAACCATTTCACACAACCCGCTACTCTTACAAAAGTTGTGAAGGAAGGAATGAAGTCAGATGGTGGCAAATATCAACCCAACCCATTTCAGGGAAAACATATTTTGTCAGTTACCTTGATTGATTAAAAATAAATGTTGGTTAAAGACATGCCTATACGTATTTTTGACCGAAAGCGTATGGTTAACTTTGCATTATCATCATTTAAGACTTTTTATTTTATGGCAGGACCGGAGCATACGTGTCCCTTTCTACATGTATAAAACTCTGACATGCAGCTTACAAATCACTTTGTTTTCCTTCTTCGATTATACATGTATGCATTAGTATGGGTAGCATTGTTAGTAACATCAGTATGCATACGTAGATATGTTTTATATCTTACCCATGAATTCAGAAAGTGTCTTTGGTCTGATAGAACGTGTAGCGGACTGGTTGGCATCCTGGATTAAACAAGTCAAACTGTCTACAACAGCTGTCTCTGCAATTTCTGCAATGTAACATAAACACGAAACGTAATGTATTATTAAACTTACACTCATTCACAAATCAAAGCCTCTCAAACAGGGCACACAACTTTCAAAGAATGTGGAGGGGGTACAAAGCACAAAATGGAGGGGAAACAAAACACAGAATGGAGGGGATACAACACTCAGAATGGAGGGGATACAACACTCAACATGGAGAGGGATACAAAACTCAGAATGGAGGGGATACAACACTCAGAATGGAGGGGATACAACACTCAGAATGGAGGGGATACAACACCCAAAATGGAGGGGATACAATACTCAAAATGGAGGGGATACAACACCCAAAATGGAGGGGATACAACACTCAGAATGGAGGGGATACAACACTCAGAAAGGAGGGGATACAACACTCAGAATGGAGGGGATACAACACTCAGAATGGAGGGGATACAACACTCAGAATGGAGGGGATACAACACACCGAATGGAGGGGATACAACACTCAGAATGGAGGGGATACAACACTCAGAAGGGAGGGGATACAACACTCTGAATGGAGGGGATAAAACACTCAGAATGGAGGGGATACAACACACCGAATGGAGGAGATACAACACTCAGAATGGAGGGGATACAACACTCAGAATGGAGGGGATACAACACTCAGAAGGGAGGGGATACAACACACAAAATGGAGGGGATACAACACTCAGAATGGAGGGGATACAACACTCAGAATGGAGGGGATACAACACTCAGAATGGAGGGGATACAACACTCAGAATGGAGAGGATAGAAAACACACAATGGAGGGGATACAAAACACAGAATGGAGGGGATACAAAACACAGAATGGGGAGGGGATACAAAACAGCAAATTTAAAAACTACTTTATAATGTTGCACTTATAAATTGTGTTTTTTTATTTGTGGTTCCCTGTCAATGCAGTTCGTTTATGTCACAGTAAAGACTCAAACACAAGTGTGGTTTGGAAATGTCTGACATCTAACCAATGTCAGACGTTTTATTAAATATATAAGGATTTAAGTAAGCAAACTATACAGATGTGAAAATGATAATACTATTATCAGTGTGACATACTCCATTTGAAAATTTTGCATTTCTAGAACAAGTCAGAAAAATATGGTTACTATTTTTTCAATAAAGTTTTATTTTTTTTGCATTTCTGTCTTATGTTTTTGTATTATTCTATATTCAATACAAACCATCTGACTTATTTACACATACTTTGATATTATAAAACTAACAGAAAAATGCAAAAGGTTGCCAGTTTAACACACAGAGACGAGTGGTACCGTCCCACAGCATCTTCAGTGCTCTGATTAATACAAGGGACACGTATTATCTATGAATCCATAAACTTCTCTGTGCATGCTCAGATATATTACTTACTCTTGAACAGGTACACTGCAAGGACAGTCGTAATACAATCATAGAACTGTATACCCACGCTTTGTGGTCTATCATCACATACATAAATCAAAGCGCTGAAAGCGCAGAAAGACTTGGGCAGTTGAAGTTGCTTGTGTTCTGTAAAGACTTGTCAACCAGAGATTGTAGAAGCATTGCATAGACTTACTCGGGGATGGAAAGAAGGACTGGTTCACTTACAAGCAATGTTAATATCAAAGCCTGCATGTATGACTAGTTTAAATTGGACCATTGATAAGACATGTTTTAGTTTACCGGCTTCACTTTGAAACGATTTGCAGTGCGCGGGCGAGTACTCGTACGGTCTTAACATTTCTTGTTATTACACGAACCTTATTATAAATCATTTGATTGCTACGGTTGGAAAGCTTGCAAGCATGTATTACATATACGCGGTATATGTTGAAAAGAAACAGTTTTTGTGACTTATGTTTGTACAATTTGAAACAAACTGAAACTATTGCCATTGCTGTGTCAGATGTGTTTTCGAACAATACACATACATTTTATTTGTTAATGCATAAACATGGCAGCCTAATACATCATAAATTTACAATATCGGTGGTGCTTGCTTTACGATGCATCATTTAATCGTCTCATCTCTATTATAGATGCATAGTCACCTTGTGACCTAGTACAGGTTGATACTTGGTCAGTAGAAATCTATTATAGAAGTTTATTGACTAGGAATATATACATACCAGGTCAATAGATTACTATATATTGATTTTATCCAATGAATACCATGTTTCTTCACCAATGCTCACAAGGGAGACACTCGGAAACATAGAAAAGACCATCCATCTACATCTGCTATTAGGGTTCTCTCTATAGACAGACCATAACATTACCCAATATATTTTTTACACCACTTCTGTTCTATGTAAACTTTAGCGCTGTGTTTCAGTTCATCTGGTCTTTGTAGCTTTTCAGAAAAATCCTTGCTCTAAAATTTATGGGAAGTTGTGATTGTAAACAACCGACACTGCGCAATGTGGTACAGTCAAGGCAATACGATGTTTTTCTTTTTTACCAGTATGTGGACAGCAGCGTACACTGCTGAGATTTGATTTTAAATAGTCACATGCAATTAGGGATGAGGCGATGCAGCGAATATCGATACTATACCGATATATGCAATCGCAAACATGTATCAGTACACGTAGCCCAGCATATCGATATTCATGAGATGGTCGAATGTTGCAACAAAATAGTTCCGTTATTCAGCTCAAACTTTATATACAACCATTATCATTTGTAAAACGACTTCTTATTGGTCGATTTGTTTCGAGTACTGTAACCAATAGTTTATATTGTACTAGAGCAGCGTTCGGTTTGATAAAAAATGGCGGATGAAAAATACTTTGGTTCAAGTGCCGTTTATCGTTGTCAAGAGTCGTCGTTCCGGGAGGATACTTTACGTTAAATTGCATGGGAGGAATTTTAAAAGTCGCTCAAAGGAGGGAGTGCCTCATGAAAGGTGCCGTTCTGGGAGGGAATGCAGTAGGGATAAGAAAGTACTTAGTATAATTAGTAATACAATATTTTTTTAATGTTAGATGATAATTGATTAAATATTAAACTATAATAATGACATGCATCAAACTGTTAATCCAATTAAGCGTTTCTGATATTTCTTGGTTTTACTGTCTATGTTAAAATGTTCAATAAATGTTTCAACATTATTTTGTTTATTTGTTTAGTTTTAAACCACATTGAATTTAATACAAAATATATCAGAGGGTGCCCTACATGTAAAATTCATGAAGGGGATTTTGTCCTACTTGTAAAGTTCATGAAGGGGATTTTTGTCCTACTTGTAAAATTCATGAAGCGGATTTTGTCCTACTTGTAAAATTCATGAAGGGGATTTTGTCCTACTTGTAAAATTCATGAAGGGGATTTTGTCCACCGTGTAAAATTCATGAAGTGGGTTTAGTCCTACTTGTAAAATTCATGAAGGGGATTTTGTCCTACATGTAAAATTCATGAAGGGGATTTTGTCCACCGTGTAAAATTCATGAAGGGGATTTTGTCCACCGTGTACAATTCATGAAGGAGATTTTGTCCTACTTGTAAAATTCATAAAGGGGATTTTGTCTTCCGTGTAAAATTCATGAACGGGGTTTAGTCCTACTTGTCAAATTCATGAAGTGGATTTTGTCCTACTTGTAACATTCATGAAGGGGATTTTGTCCACCTTGTAAAATTCATGAAGGGGGTTTAGTCCTACTTGTAAAATTCATGAAGCGGATTTTGTCCACCGTGTAAAATTCATGAACGGGGTTTAGTCCTTCTTGTAAAATTCATGAAGGGGATTTTGTCCTACTTGTAATATTCATGAAGCGGATTTTGTCCTACTTGTAAATTTCATGAAGGGGATTTTGTCCACCTTGTAAATTTCATGAAGGGGATTTTGTCCACCTTGTAAAATTCATGAAGGGGGTTTTGTCCTATTTGTAAAATTCATGAAGCGGATTTTGTCCTACTTGTCAAATTCATGAAGCAGATTTTGTCCTACATGTAAAATTCATGAAGGGGATTTTGTCCTACTTGTAAAATTCATAAAGGGGATTTTGTCCTATTTGTAAAATTCATGAAGCGGATTTTGTCCACCTTGTAAATTTTATCAAGGGGATTTTGTCCACCTTGTAAAATTCATGAAGGGGGTTTTGTCCGATTTGTAAAATTCATGAAGGAGATTTTGTCCACCTTGTAAAATTCATGAAGGGGATTTTGTCCACCTTGTTAATTTCATGAAGGGGGTTTTGTCCTATTTGTAAAATTCATGAAGGGGATTTTGTCCACCGTGTAAAATTCATGAAGCAGATTTTGTCCTACATGTAAAATTCATGAAGGGGATTGTGTCCACCTTGTGAAATGCACGAAGGGGATTTTGCCTGCCTTGTGCAAATGAGCTAAGAGGATTTTGTCCGTATATCAATCTTTATCTATATTAGCAAAGACCTGGTATTTATGGCTTTAATGATATCAGTATATTTAAATTGACAGTGTTATTACCAAATTGATAAGCAAATACGCGTTCATGGTTTCGGCAAAACATTAAAGTAGCTCCTGTGGGGAAAACGGTCCGTCTAGGTAAGACAAAGATTTTTGTATGAATTATGTAACAATGAAGTCCCCGTCCTTTATTTCTGGGCCAGGGCCCTTTATTTGTGAAAACTTACTTTTGATTGACTTTTGAAAATATGATTGATTGATTGACCTGAGAATGAGGTATATAACTCCAAAATAGAGTCGCAGTCTGCTGCTTAAATAGTTTGTTCTATGAGCTCATGAAATTTAATAAAACTGTCCTTTAAAACAAAATTGGAGTTATGATATGTATTTCCTTATTCTCAAGAATCAGCGTTATCAGGGTCTCTGCGACCAACAGGCAACTACAACAAGAACGACACAAAACGACGTGTTAATATATCATTCCCCTGTAAATATTATTGTTGTATATGCTTTTATTTATCGTCGCCACCGTTTTCCCACATGGGCGACGCCTCCGGAAGAATGTTAGTCATATTAGATTTGGAGGATAGTGCATGATACAGAAGCTGCCCCAGTTCCGGAAGCACCCTTGGTTCTTTTACGTGCTCGATGTAAAGCATCATACACGGGACCTCGGTTTTTAAAGTCTCGTCCGAAAGACTGTTAGTACGGTCAGTGATGGAGCGGGGAATCGAACCAGCGATCCCTGGATTACAAGTCCAGCGTTTTACCACTGGACCACTGATCCGCTGTAAATATTAAATCTGCGACTTCAGCTATATACACACACGCGTGTCACATGACCAGCCATGAAAGATCACATGACTCAAATAAGATGACAGCTATACGATTTTTAACCGACTGGCCTTATATGTTTGGAATACATATGGGCGAATTTGTTTTGCAAGACCTATTTAAGGTTTGAGGTTTCAGTTTTGTTGTACTTTGGTTGAAAAGCTTAAACCAGTTGTGATTAAGATTGGTTTGCAAACAAACAGACGGTTTAGTGGAATAAAAATGACCAACATGATTTTGATTGTATAAGAACTTACAGTGTCAGAAGATCATAACGATTTAGTTGACACAGTCGCATCAAAATCTAATTCCATTTACTGCAGTTTTAACCGCTAGCAGTATTGTGATTGCAGACAGACTGGTGCTCGATAAGAAAGTCAGAGTTGAGAAATATGCAACTTCCGTTTTGCAACGTTACAATGTGGACGATTTAATAGCTGACCTGTAGGTTCGGCCGGAGGTTGGTGATTTACAATATCATACATTTATTACTCTCTATACCATTCCTTGTAGTTTAATGCGCAAAATATATATATATGCATGTTCATGTTTCAAGTGGTGTAACATTATAAAAGGAAAAAATTCAATCTCCGGTACATGAATCATTTAACGCGCATACAACTAAATGATATCGTTTTTATTAAAGTTAAGGTATTTGTATAAGCTATCTGAATAACATCTAAGTAGTTTTGTTTCAAATATCTTTTTCAGGAACATGATATGCCTTATAACAATTAGTGACAAAATCATGTTTAATATGTGCACGCAACGATCTGCAATCTCATTGTTTATTTTTCAAATAACACCGACAATCTGTTCAGACGATATAATATACCTTTAAGAGATTTTTTATTTATTGCGACTTTAAAATATTTTCCTCCTCTAGGAAGTTGGTCGGACCACAGTGACGCATGTATAAGTTTGTTTGTACCGCAGGGTTTAAGAAAAATACCCATATTCATTGTCCTTGTGGTGATGGTGACTGGTGTAAACCAGAGTATGTCTATGTCGTATTAGAAATAAACAGGTCCGTTAGCATGCATGCAATTCTCACTATTAAACATTGATAATGGAGATATCAAACTGAAACTTAAACCTGGGAACAATATATACATGTATATATTAGTCCCAGCTTAAACGTCGAGACTGTATTAGCAATACCGGATACATAATCTATGTGACTGCTTGTCATAATTTTTGTTTCTTCAAATTGCCAACTTTCTGGTCAGTAGTAATTGCTAAATGCAGTAGCAGACATATTGTGAATGTTCTTATAATGTTATTATATTCACGAACATATAAACCAGTGTTAGGGTTATCACTGATACACAAGATATACAGATTTGTATAGTCTGCACACACAAAAATAATGGAAAAAATACTGGTAACATAATATAGAAACACAGTAGTTAATATGATGTCACTAGATCTACACAGGGCAAGCAAAAAAACAATTCAGCTATCTGCAGCCCCAGGCCTTCAGCGCTAACACCGCTTTGATTAAACATGGCCCCACATTTGAGTTGCACTGTCACCCGCCATAAAATCAGTCGACCATTTTGTTGAACTAGTGTACGACTATTCGGATAAATCAAACCAGACAAACCACACCTGGAGGTAGTTCGGTCAGTTTGATTAACCAGTTTAAGATGTGTTATAAACAAATACAGAAACTTGTTTTAGTTGAAACCCAGTTTGTTAAAACAAATGAAAGGTTTGACAAACCGGTTTGGTACAAACAAATTCGCCCTAGTATAGAACAATATATTATCAGCTGTATTACTATATAGATGACAATGGAGTAAAACATGGACGATAACCACGATAGGATTGGTACAAAATATTTGTAGAAATGTCCAAAATGCATAAAAACACTACAATAACACCAGTTTATTAAATGATGATCAATACATTTGTAACTTTAGTTCAAGCCGGCATCCTACAAGAAGTAGGAGGTCCACAATCAAATAGTTTAATGTCAAAATATCTGACGCACCAAACTAAATAAACTCAAGTTATCAACGTAGATTTGGTCTTAGAACTATTAAAACTTTAAAATACAGATGTATGTGCTCATATAATTACCCTAAATATCGAACACACAAACGAGAGAAAAAATGTTCGTAAATTCTTACCTCTCTAATTTCTGAGTTATCACTGTAACTATTTCGTAGCGACACGTCTTCTTATTCCTCTCTGACTTCTAAGTTATCACTGTAACTATTTCGTAGCGACACGTATTATTATACCTCTCTAACTTCTAAGTTATCACTGTAACTATTTCGTAGAATAGCGACACGTCAAGTGATTTCGATATTACTCTGTCTTTAGAATAGCTGAATAAAATCGTGTGACTACTTTAATATATGAATTTGGCACTTTATCGCTGTGATTCATCGAAATTGTATTTTTAAAATATTCTCATGTGTTTTGTATGGTGGCATATTTCTGCCACCAGTTCACTTCTTAATTAACTATACAATTATCTGGTTATCACGTTAAAGAAACTAGATAACTACTTAATTAACTCGCAAAGTATGTGGTTAACTACATAAGTATCGTGATAAGTTATCATACGAGATAAATATCTTAACACGAACAATTGTCTGATAGTGCCCACTTACCCACTTAACCCCCTTGGTTATCAGAACGGATACTCTATTTTAGATAAGTGTTAACGCGATAAATATCTAGTTAACTACAAATGATCTAGTCAATTTAGTGGTTAACGAGTTTAAGTATCTAATTAACGACATAAGTTTCTAGTCAATCATGTAGTTAATTAAATAGGTAACGCATTAGCTACATAATTTTAAGGTAACTATTAAGTAGTTAACGCGAAAAGTGTCTAGTTAACTACACAATTTTCTAGTTAATTAAGTGGTTAACGAGTATCTAGATATCTAGTTAACTACTTAATTAACTAGATAATTATGTTCTTAATTAGATTCTTAATAAAGAAGATCAACCTTTAACCGTTAAATTGATATAGGAGATAGTAAGTCGTAATTAGGAGATAGTATCTCCTAATTAGGACTTAGTAAGTCATAATTATGAGTTAGTATCTCCTAATTAGGACAAACTAAGCCGTAACTAGGAGATATTTCTCCTAATTATGACTTAGTAAGTCAAAATTATGAGTTAGGATCTCCTAATTAGGAGATAGTATACTGGAAAATATTTTTCACTTTGGCACCTGGACGCTTCCATACTCACACGACACATATACATGTACGTCGGGATTCTGTGTCGGACTTGCATATTTGTGGTTTTGAGAACATGTGTATAAACAGGATGTAGGAATTTTCTCATGTTTACGACGAAGCAAATTTAAAAAATATATATTTACCTTTAAAAATACAGAAACTGATGATAAATTGTCATAATTCCTGATTTTATGGTAGATTCTAGGTTAGGGCGATACATGAAACAATGAGGAAAATATAATTTAAAGCATTTTGAAATGCAATTATAATAAGGAAAATGTAAAAATATGAAAGTAGGCGTGATCTAGAAGTTTGGATTTGGATCGAGATTCTACTTTCATCACCGACAATATCATCCCCGGTTACATTTTATTTTCTTGTATTGGTCGGTGACAAAAATGCTAATTTTCGCTTAGGGTTTAACCGTTAAATGTAGCCACATGCCGCACAACTAGCACCACGAAAGAGGAGGAGGTAGTATGGCAATATTTGCACTTTGACACTTGGTCAAGAAATGATAGAATGTCGACATTATATCCATGACATTTCATTTACTATCGCCAGGCTATCCATGACAATAGAGAAAAATCCATACTACATTGAATGTGTGTCGCGCATGGTGAGATCAAAATGTTACATCATATGCGCTTGAAATATGTCATTTATCGCTTTATCAGAGGTTTGCTTCGCATTCAATAATAAGACAAAGAAAGAATTGTATATTGTTGCATTTTCGTCCATATTTATCAAAACATATTATCATTGTGCTTTTGCATGAAAGTTTAATTATTTCTTACAACGCATGTGCAATGTAATCATGGTATTTTAGGCCAGAAAGAATGAAAAATACCATTTTTCTCTACCCAACTCGTCAATAATCCATGACCCTATCGACTCCAATGCTTGACACGCAGTGGACATAAATTAGACTTTGCATTGACTAAGCAGGAACCCCATGATTTGGGACATTAGCGAGTCGTTGTAAGCGGCTCGCTGAATGGCTGTGGACGCATGTCGACTCGCCTGTCTAAATATAGAAAATATCAGTTATGCGGGAGTTATAAAGCAAATGGTGATAATGAAGGTATCGGAATAAGCGCCCGATGCTAAAGGAGAGTAGAAAATGTATAGAAGTTGGTGTTTAATGAGTTACTTACAATAAGATTTGAAAATGCACCTTTAAAGGAAAAAATAGACAAACGGTCTCTGGGAATCAAATGTGTTCGAAGTCCCCGAATGACAGTGGAGCTTATATACTCTCGGGATATCCACAGCCTACAGTGTGTCACCCACAATCCACAGTGTGGCACTCACAGTCCACAGCTGTGGCGTTGTGGCCCACAGTCCACAGTGTGGGTCGTGGCAATAAAGAACGTCAGGTGCTTGTTAATATTAAAATAAACACTAATACAGGCCTTAACGTATAAAATATGATTAAACAATATAAGGTATACATCAAATAACCTCATAAGGTCTTTTCCTGGCATTCTTCACAGAAAACATCTTAAAAGGTACTGAGAAAATTCTGAAACAGCGGTGCAGTAGACTGGCGGTTGCTAAGTAACGTCACAGTGAAATCCAAGATGGCTGACAAATACATGTTCTGCACGATGCAAGAACCTAATAAGACTAAAATTGATGATATAACAATACATAGGATAACATAGACTTACAGAAACGTGCATTTTACAAATAGTAAGTGCTTTCAACATGAAGTTATAAACTAAGGACTGCAAACAGTCAACTAGGATCAGGATAAATAGTGACACTTTGCGGAACAGAACTCTGTCACGGAAAACGTAACGAAACAGATTTAAATGATGGCATAGATAAAAGCTGGCACATTATGTAACGTTGTGTTGCTATCTTGTTAAATTAAACCAAGTCAGCAACCAACTTCATGTACTGTCGTCGACAGTAGCTACAAAATGTAAAAGTAAACAAGAGACTTATCAAGATGGGAGCAAGTGAGGATGAATGTACCATACTCCCAAGGTTCAGGTAAATTCCAAAACATTACAATATATGATATATAAAATAGCCATATTTTCTTTTTAGCAATATCTTTTAAACTACTCAATTATAGCAAGGTGAAATGTTAAAATTGTTTTTATCGTTATACATTCCTTCATAACTGCAATCATTTTGTAAAATTATTGAAAAATAATTAAGTGATTTAAACTGTTGGTACTGTCAGATTGTACATGTTGTCTGGTAAATCAGGCTAATTGCACACTGCCTAATTTTGCAAAAGAAACACATGTATACAAAGAAAATGAACTTATCTACTTCATGCTGTCAACATTTTATAAAAAAACAACAACATAAAGTAAACATTTGAATTAAAATAAACAACACCAGAAACAAGGAGTGTGCACGGAAAATCACGATATCGCCTTAAGCAACATGTTCAATTTTTCAGTTTGCTTATCAATCTTCAATCCATATAGTTCCCATCCTGGTATCCACAACCTGGCCGTCAGCTCTCACTATAACACTTCGATTGATTCGTTTGGATAAATTGTTACACAAAACTTCTCCGTCCTTATCTACAATTGTTACATATACACGTTCTGCACCTCTGCAATCCGGTTCAAACCGAACATAATTATTCGGTAGTATTTTTGTAAAACCAACTGTAATTTTGTTAACGTCAATCTTTGCTCGAAGCGATACCTTGTCGATGCCCACATTAGCGTCTGTCAACCTACATCTCTCAGTGTCCACTCTTGCCGATATTTCTTTATGATAATCATTGGCCACATGTGTTAACTGCGAACCCATATTTACCTACAGTATATAAATAAAATGAAGTGTCTATCATATGGGCAAGCAACTGAAATGTATGAAAAATTACGCTTACAATGAAAGGGAAATGACTCCTGTGGGTAAAGGGAAATCTCTTATGCGATGGTTTCCCTTAACAAAACACAGACGGCTAGAGGAGATTGGCATCGTGGGGATTTGGTGGGGATTTAGATGTAATGGATCCTTTGTCAGGCTGTATACTATCTTAAAACTGGTTAATAAATTTGTCAAATCAGGAATTTCATTTAGAGTTTTAACATAACTTGTTTTTGTTATAAACTTAAAATGACAGTAATTTATATAATGGTGTAACTTCGGCTACATATTCTAGTACACACATACGTATCACATGATCAGGCAAGAGCGACCACGTGACCAAAAGAAGTATTTTGACCAAATGACCTTATCAGTTCTGAATACATTATTTAGAACAATTTATCGTTAGCCGTTGTTGACACTGGAGTAACACAGACAGGGGCGATAACTACGATCATAGGATTGGTACAAAATGTGTAAACAAATATGTGTATGTCAAAATGTCTGACGTACCAAACTACGGACATATAACCCATTTATATGTCTGTGACCAAACTAAATACACTCAAGTTATTAACGTAGATTGTGTCTTAGAATTCTAAATATAGATGTATGGGCTCCTATAATTACCCTAAATATATATAACACAATAACAAACGAGAGAAAAAAATGTTCGTAAATGCTTACCTCTCTAACTTCCCTGTTATCACTGTAACGATTTTGAAGTTAGCGACATGTGAAGTGGTTTCGATATAACTCTATCTTTAGGATAGCTGAATAAAATCCCGCGAATGCTTTATGGTTCGGCAAGTTATCGCTGTTGTTTAAACAGTGGTACATAGAAGTTGTATTTTTAAAAAGTTCAGTATATAAATGTAATAGTTCTGACGATGAGAAAGTTGACGTGTACGTAACTATTTCCTGAGTTGTTAAAAGTTCACATAGTTGAGACACACGCTGTTAAACTGCCCTGCGTTCAGTTACGGCTATCAGCCCTATCGTTTCGTAACGTTTCGTAATTTGGTTCCCGTGTGCAGCCAATGTGATACGGTTGGCAAGGGATACAATACAAAACGTTCGCCACTGATAGCCGTAACTGAACGCAGGGCTGGTGTGTGTGTTTCAAGGCTTAAATCAGTAGCTATATCGTTGTACGTTATCGATGGTATTGGATTGAGAGGGCGGACAAGGACTGAATGAGAATGATGGGTGCTAAAGCAAATTGTAACCAATTCATGGAAATTCCATCGATAGAAAAACACGAAATACAATAGACTGAAAATTATTTCATAATTTATGATTGTTATGTGTTTTCATATTTTTATAAACAAATAATGTGTACGAGTCAATAAAAACAATAGTATATTGTATGCCAGGAACTTGAACGAGACCTGACATAGTAGAAAAAACATCATTTGATAGCAATCACAAAACATATTCTGCTAACGTAGATCCTACAGTAAAACCTCAATGATAATTAATTTCAATGTGGTCTTTAATTGAGGTTTTACTGAATTCTAGTTTGTTATATTCTTGTACAATCTGATTAAACTTATCTCTACAAAAACACTACGCTGACTTACACGAAATTGGCATTCTGTAGTCAGATTGATTCTTGTACAAAGTAACAACCGTAGATATATCACGTTACTCCATATAATTAACTGTCATACCATTTTAACAAGGCTCCTACTTGTATAGGTAACATATATATTTACTGTCTTGACCATCTCATATTGCATGTAACTCCATATAATTAACTGTCATACCATTTTAACAAGGCTCCTACTTGTATAGGTAACATATATATTTACTGTCTTGACCATCTCATATCGCATGTAACTCCATATAATTAACTGTCATACCATTTTAACAAGGCTCCTACTTGTATAGGTAACATATATATTTATTGTCTTGGCCATCTCATATTGCATGTAACTCCATATAATTACCTGTCATACCATTTTAACAAGGCTCCTACTTGTATAGGTAACATATATATTTACTGTCTTGACCATCTCATATTGCATGTAACTCCATATAATTAACTGTCATACCATTTTAACTGGGCTCCTACTTGTATAGGTAACATATATATTTATTGTCTTGGCCATCTCATATCGCATGTAACTCCATATAATTAACTGTCATACCATTTTAACTGGGCTCCTACTTGTATAGGTAACATATATATTTATTGTCTTGGCCATCTCATATCGCATGTAACTCCATATAATTAACTGTCATACCATTTTAACTTGGCTCCTACTTGTATAGGTAACATATATATGTATTGTCTTGGCCATCTCATATCGCATGTAACTCCATATAATTAACTGTCATACCATTTTAACAAGGCTCCTACTTGTATAGGTACATGTATATTTATTGTCTTGGCCATCTCATATTTATGTTTATTTTGTTACTGGTCAAAGGCACTGTATAAGTATGTGTAGATTATACCGATACAATTATAGTATGGTATAGATTGTTTTTTAATCGATTTTTAATGAATTAAAATGATCGTTACTTGAGATTTTTGAGAAATAACAGGAGAAACACTTACGTTCAGTCAGACACGACTGGCATACCATCTGTCTTAGGAAAGTTGACGGCAATTCCATAGGAGCCTGAATATATAAAACAACCATTTCACACAACCCGCTACTCTTACAAAAGTTGTGAAGGAAGGAATGAAGTCAGATGGAGGCAAATATCAACCCAACCCATTTCAGGGAAAACATATTTTGTCAGTTACCTTGATTGATTAAAAATAAATGTTGGTTAAAGACATGCCTATACGTATTTTTGACCGAAAGCGTATGGTTAACTTTGCATTATCATCATTTAAGACTTTTTATTTTATGGCAGGACCGGAGCATACGTGTCCCTTTCTACATGTATAAAACTCTGACATGCAGCTTACAAATCACTTTGTTTTCCTTCTTCGATTATACATGTATGCATTAGTATGGGTAGCATTGTTAGTAACATCAGTATGCATACGTAGATATGTTTTATATCTTACCCATGAATTCAGAAAGTGTCTTTGGTCTGATAGAACGTGTAGCGGACTGGTTGGCATCCTGGATTAAACAAGTCAAACTGTCTACAACAGCTGTCTCTGCAATTTCTGCAATGTAACATAAACACGAAACGTAATGTATTATTAAACTTACACTCATTCACAAATCAAAGCCTCTCAAACAGGGCACACAACTTTCAAAGAATGTGGAGGGGGTACAAAGCACAAAATGGAGGGGAAACAAAACACAGAATGGAGGGGATACAACACTCAGAATGGAGGGGATACAACACTCAACATGGAGAGGGATACAAAACTCAGAATGGAGGGGATACAACACTCAGAATGGAGGGGATACAACACTCAGAATGGAGGGGATACAACACCCAAAATGGAGGGGATACAATACTCAAAATGGAGGGGATACAACACCCAAAATGGAGGGGATACAACACTCAGAATGGAGGGGATACAACACTCAGAATGGAGGGGATACAACACTCAGAATGGAGGGGATACAACACTCAGAATGGAGGGGATACAACACACCGAATGGAGGGGATACAACACTCAGAATGGAGGGGATACAACACTCAGAAGGGAGGGGATACAACACTCAGAATGGAGGGGATACAACACTCAGAATGGAGGGGATACAACACACCGAATGGAGGAGATACAACACTCAGAATGGAGGGGATACAACACTCAGAATGGAGGGGATACAACACTCAGAAGGGAGGGGATACAACACACAAAATGGAGGGGATACAACACTCAGAATGGAGGGGATACAACACTCAGAATGGAGGGGATACAACACTCAGAATGGAGGGGATACAACACTCAGAATGGAGAGGATAGAAAACACACAATGGAGGGGATACAAAACACAGAATGGAGGGGATACAAAACACAGAATGGGGAGGGGATACAAAACAGCAAATTTAAAAACTACTTTATAATGTTGCACTTATAAATTGTGTTTTTTTATTTGTGGTTCCCTGTCAATGCAGTTCGTTTATGTCACAGTAAAGACTCAAACACAAGTGTGGATTGGAAATGTCTGACATCTAACCAATGTCAGACGTTTTATTAAATATATAAGGATTTAAGTAAACAAACTATACAGATGTGAAAATGATAATACTATTATCAGTGTGACATACTCCATTTGAAAATTTTGCATTTCTAGAACAAGTCAGAAAAATGTGGTTACTATTTTTTCAATTAAGTTTTATTTTTTTATTTTTTTTGCATTTCTGTCTTATGTTTTTGTATTATTCTATATTCAATACAAACCATCTGACTTATTTACACATACTTTGATATTATAAAACTAACGGAAAAATGCAAAAGGTTGCCAGTTTAACACACAGAGACGAGTGGTACCGTCCCACAGCATCTTCAGTGCTCTGATTAATAATACAAGGGAGACGTATTATCTATGAATCCATAAACTTCTCTGTGCATACTCAGATATATTACTTACTCCTGAACAGGTACACTGCAAGGACAGTCGTAATACAATCATAGAACTGTATACCCACGCTTTGTGGTCTATCATCACATACATAAATCAAAGCGCTGAAAGCGCAGAAAGACTTGGGCAGTTGAAGTTGCTTGTGTTCTGTAAAGACTTGTCAACCAGAGATTGTAGAAGCATTGCATAGACTTACTCGGGGATGGAAAGAAGGACTGGTTCACTTACAAGCAATGTTAATATCAAAGCCTGCATGTATGACTAGTTTAAATTGGACCATTGATAAGACATGTTTTAGTTTACCGGCTTCACTTTGAAACGATTTGCAGTGCGCGGGCGAGTACTCGTACGGTCTTAACATTTCTTGTTATTACACGAACCTTATTATAAATCATTTGATTGCTACGGTTGGAAAGCTTGCAAGCATGTATTACATATACGCGGTATATGTTGAAAAGAAACAGTTTTTGTGACTTATGTTTGTACAATTTGAAACAAACTGAAACTATTGCCATTGCTGTGTCAGATGTGTTTTCGAACAATACACATACATTTTATTTGTTAATGCATAAACATGGCAGCCTAATACATCATAAATTTACAATATCGGTGGTGCTTGCTTTACGATGCATCATTTAATCGTCTCATCTCTATTATAGATGCATAGTCACCTTGTGACCTAGTACAGGTTGATACTTGGTCAGTAGAAATCTATTATAGAAGTTTATTGACTAGGAATATATACATACCAGGTCAATAGATTACTATATATTGATTTTATCCAATGAATACCATGTTTCTTCACCAATGCTCACAAGGGAGACACTCGGAAACATAGAAAAGACCATCCATCTACATCTGCTATTAGGGTTCTCTCTATAGACAGACCATAACATTACCCAATATATTTTTTACACCACTTCTGTTCTATGTAAACTTTAGCGCTGTGTTTCAGTTCATCTGGTCTTTGTAGCTTTTCAGAAAAATCCTTGCTCTAAAATTTATGGGAAGTTGTGATTGTAAACAACCGACACTGCGCAATGTGGTACAGTCAAGGCAATACGATGTTTTTCTTTTTTACCAGTATGTGGACAGCAGCGTACACTGCTGAGATTTGATTTTAAATAGTCACATGCAATTAGGGATGAGGCGATGCAGCGAATATCGATACTATACCGATATATGCAATCGCAAACATGTATCAGTACACGTAGCCCAGCATATCGATATTCATGAGATGGTCGAATGTTGCAACAAAATAGTTCCGTTATTCAGCTCAAACTTTATATACAACCATTATCATTTGTAAAACGACTTCTTATTGGTCGATTTGTTTCGAGTACTGTAACCAATAGTTTATATTGTACTAGAGCAGCGTTCGGTTTGATAAAAAATGGCGGATGAAAAATACTTTGGTTCAAGTGCCGTTTATCGTTGTCAAGAGTCGTCGTTCCGGGAGGATACTTTACGTTAAATTGCATGGGAGGAATTTTAAAAGTCGCTCAAAGGAGGGAGTGCCTCATGAAAGGTGCCGTTCTGGGAGGGAATGCAGTAGGGATAAGAAAGTACTTAGTATAATTAGTAATACAATATTTTTTTAATGTTAGATGATAATTGATTAAATATTAAACTATAATAATGACATGCATCAAACTGTTAATCCAATTAAGCGTTTCTGATATTTCTTGGTTTTACTGTCTATGTTAAAATGTTCAATAAATGTTTCAACATTATTTTGTTTATTTGTTTAGTTTTAAACCACATTGAATTTAATACAAAATATATCAGAGGGTGCCCTACATGTAAAATTCATGAAGGGGATTTTGTCCTACTTGTAAAGTTCATGAAGGGGATTTTTGTCCTACTTGTAAAATTCATGAAGCGGATTTTGTCCTACTTGTAAAATTCATGAAGGGGATTTTGTCCTACTTGTAAAATTCATGAAGGGGATTTTGTCCACCGTGTAAAATTCATGAAGTGGGTTTAGTCCTACTTGTAAAATTCATGAAGGGGATTTTGTCCTACATGTAAAATTCATGAAGGGGATTTTGTCCACCGTGTAAAATTCATGAAGGGGATTTTGTCCACCGTGTACAATTCATGAAGGAGATTTTGTCCTACTTGTAAAATTCATAAAGGGGATTTTGTCTTCCGTGTAAAATTCATGAACGGGGTTTAGTCCTACTTGTCAAATTCATGAAGTGGATTTTGTCCTACTTGTAACATTCATGAAGGGGATTTTGTCCACCTTGTAAAATTCATGAAGGGGGTTTAGTCCTACTTGTAAAATTCATGAAGCGGATTTTGTCCACCGTGTAAAATTCATGAACGGGGTTTAGTCCTTCTTGTAAAATTCATGAAAGGGATTTTGTCCTACTTGTAATATTCATGAAGCGGATTTTGTCCTACTTGTAAATTTCATGAAGGGGATTTTGTCCACCTTGTAAATTTCATGAAGGGGATTTTGTCCACCTTGTAAAATTCATGAAGGGGGTTTTGTCCTATTTGTAAAATTCATGAAGCGGATTTTGTCCTACTTGTCAAATTCATGAAGCAGATTTTGTCCTACATGTAAAATACATGAAGGGGATTTTGTCCTACTTGTAAAATTCATAAAGGGGATTTTGTCCTATTTGTAAAATTCATGAAGCGGATTTTGTCCACCTTGTAAATTTTATCAAGGGGATTTTGTCCACCTTGTAAAATTCATGAAGGGGGTTTTGTCCGATTTGTAAAATTCATGAAGGAGATTTTGTCCACCTTGTAAAATTCATGAAGGGGATTTTGTCCACCTTGTTAATTTCATGAAGGGGGTTTTGTCCTATTTGTAAAATTCATGAAGGGGATTTTGTCCACCGTGTAAAATTCATGAAGCAGATTTTGTCCTACATGTAAAATTCATGAAGGGGATTGTGTCCACCTTGTGAAATTCACGAAGGGGATTTTGCCTGCCTTGTGCAAATGAGCTAAGAGGATTTTGTCCGTATATCAATCTTTATCTATATTAGCAAAGACCTGGTATTTATGGCTTTAATGATATCAGTATATTTAAATTGACAGTGTTATTACCAAATTGATAAGCAAATACGCGTTCATGGTTTCGGCAAAACATTAAAGTAGCTCCTGTGGGGAAAACGGTCCGTCTAGGTAAGACAAAGATTTTTGTATGAATTATGTAACAATGAAGTCCCCGTCCTTTATTTCTGGGCCAGGGCCCTTTATTTGTGAAAACTTACTTTTGATTGACTTTTGAAAATATGATTGATTGATTGACCTGAGAATGAGGTATATAACTCCAAAATAGAGTCGCAGTCTGCTGCTTAAATAGTTTGTTCTATGAGCTCATGAAATTTAATAAAACTGTCCTTTAAAACAAAATTGGAGTTATGATATGTATTTCCTTATTCTCAAGAATCAGCGTTATCAGGGTCTCTGCGACCAACAGGCAACTACAACAAGAACGACACAAAACGACGTGTTAATATATCATTCCCCTGTAAATATTATTGTTGTATATGCTTTTATTTATCGTCGCCACCGTTTTCCCACATGGGCGACGCCTCCGGAAGAATGTTAGTCATATTAGATTTGGAGGATAGTGCATGATACAGAAGCTGCCCCAGTTCCGGAAGCACCCTTGGTTCTTTTACGTGCTCGATGTAAAGCATCATACACGGGACCTCGGTTTTTAAAGTCTCGTCCGAAAGACTGTTAGTACGGTCAGTGATGGAGCGGGGAATCGAACCAGCGATCCCTGGATTACAAGTCCAGCGTTTTACCACTGGACCACTGATCCGCTGTAAATATTAAATCTGCGACTTCAGCTATATACACACACGCGTGTCACATGACCAGCCATGAAAGATCACATGACTCAAATAAGATGACAGCTATACGATTTTTAACCGACTGGCCTTATATGTTTGGAATACATATGGGCGAATTTGTTTTGCAAGACCTATTTAAGGTTTGAGGTTTCAGTTTTGTTGTACTTTGGTTGAAAAGCTTAAACCAGTTGTGATTAAGATTGGTTTGCAAACAAACAGACGGTTTAGTGGAATAAAAATGACCAACATGATTTTGATTGTATAAGAACTTACAGTGTCAGAAGATCATAACGATTTAGTTGACACAGTCGCATCAAAATCTAATTCCATTTACTGCAGTTTTAACCGCTAGCAGTATTGTGATTGCAGACAGACTGGTGCTCGATAAGAAAGTCAGAGTTGAGAAATATGCAACTTCCGTTTTGCAACGTTACAATGTGGACGATTTAATAGCTGACCTGTAGGTTCGGCCGGAGGTTGGTGATTTACAATATCATACATTTATTACTCTCTATACCATTCCTTGTAGTTTAATGCGCAAAATATATATATATGCATGTTCATGTTTCAAGTGGTGTAACATTATAAAAGGAAAAAATTCAATCTCCGGTACATGAATCATTTAACGCGCATACAACTAAATGATATCGTTTTTATTAAAGTTAAGGTATTTGTATAAGCTATCTGAATAACATCTAAGTAGTTTTGTTTCAAATATCTTTTTCAGGAACATGATATGCCTTATAACAATTAGTGACAAAATCATGTTTAATATGTGCACGCAACGATCTGCAATCTCATTGTTTATTTTTCAAATAACACCGACAATCTGTTCAGACGATATAATATACCTTTAAGAGATTTTTTATTTATTGCGACTTTAAAATATTTTCCTCCTCTAGGAAGTTGGTCGGACCACAGTGACGCATGTATAAGTTTGTTTGTACCGCAGGGTTTAAGAAAAATACCCATATTCATTGTCCTTGTGGTGATGGTGACTGGTGTAAACCAGAGTATGTCTATGTCGTATTAGAAATAAACAGGTCCGTTAGCATGCATGCAATTCTCACTATTAAACATTGATAATGGAGATATCAAACTGAAACTTAAACCTGGGAACAATATATACATGTATATATTAGTCCCAGCTTAAACGTCGAGACTGTATTAGCAATACCGGATACATAATCTATGTGACTGCTTGTCATAATTTTTGTTTCTTCAAATTGCCAACTTTCTGGTCAGTAGTAATTGCTAAATGCAGTAGCAGACATATTGTGAATGTTCTTATAATGTTATTATATTCACGAACATATAAACCAGTGTTAGGGTTATCACTGATACACAAGATATACAGATTTGTATAGTCTGCACACACAAAAATAATGGAAAAAATACTGGTAACATAATATAGAAACACAGTAGTTAATATGATGTCACTAGATCTACACAGGGCAAGCAAAAAAACAATTCAGCTATCTGCAGCCCCAGGCCTTCAGCGCTAACACCGCTTTAATTAAACATGGCCCCACATTTGAGTTGCACTGTCACCCGCCATAAAATCAGTCGACCATTTTGTTGAACTAGTGTACGACTATTCGGATAAATCAAACCAGACAAACCACACCTGGAGGTAGTTCGGTCAGTTTGATTAACCAGTTTAAGATGTGTTATAAACAAATACAGAAACTTGTTTTAGTTGAAACCCAGTTTGTTAAAACAAATGAAAGGTTTGACAAACCGGTTTGGTACAAACAAATTCGCCCTAGTATAGAACAATATATTATCAGCTGTATTACTATATAGATGACAATGGAGTAAAACATGGACGATAACCACGATAGGATTGGTACAAAATATTTGTAGAAATGTCCAAAATGCATAAAAACACTACAGTAACACCAGTTTATTAAATGATGATCAATACATTTGTAACTTTAGTTCAAGCCGGCATCCTACAAGAAGTAGGAGGTCCACAATCAAATAGTTTAATGTCAAAATATCTGACGCACCAAACTAAATAAACTCAAGTTATCAACGTAGATTTGGTCTTAGAACTATTAAAACTTTAAAATACAGATGTATGTGCTCATATAATTACCCTAAATATCGAACACACAAACGAGAGAAAAAATGTTCGTAAATTCTTACCTCTAATTTCTGAGTTATCACTGTAACTATTTCGTAGCGACACGTCTTCTTATTCCTCTCTGACTTCTAAGTTATCACTGTAACTATTTCGTAGCGACACGTATTATTATACCTCTCTAACTTCTAAGTTATCACTGTAACTATTTCGTAGAATAGCGACACGTCAAGTGATTTCGATATTACTCTGTCTTTAGAATAGCTGAATAAAATCGTGTGACTACTTTAATATATGAATTTGGCACTTTATCGCTGTGATTCATCGAAATTGTATTTTTAAAATATTCTCATGTGTTTTGTATGGTGGCATATTTCTGCCACCAGTTCACTTCTTAATTAACTATACAATTATCTGGTTATCACGTTAAAGAAACTAGATAACTACTTAATTAACTCGCAAAGTATGTGGTTAACTACATAAGTATCGTGATAAGTTATCATACGAGATAAATATCTTAACACGAACAATTGTCTGATAGTGCCCACTTACCCACTTAACCCCCTTGGTTATCAGAACGGATACTCTATTTTAGATAAGTGTTAACGCGATAAATATCTAGTTAACTACAAATGATCTAGTCAATTTAGTGGTTAACGAGTTTAAGTATCTAATTAACGACATAAGTTTCTAGTCAATCATGTAGTTAATTAAATAGGTAACGCATTAGCTACATAATTTTAAGGTAACTATTAAGTAGTTAACGCGAAAAGTGTCTAGTTAACTACACAATTTTCTAGTTAATTAAGTGGTTAACGAGTATCTAGATATCTAGTTAACTACTTAATTAACTAGATAATTATGTTCTTAATTAGATTCTTAATAAAGAAGATCAACCTTTAACCGTTAAATTGATATAGGAGATAGTAAGTCGTAATTAGGAGATAGTATCTCCTAATTAGGACTTAGTAAGTCATAATTATGAGTTAGTATCTCCTAATTAGGACAAACTAAGCCGTAACTAGGAGATATTTCTCCTAATTATGACTTAGTAAGTCATAATTATGAGTTAGGATCTCCTAATTAGGAGATAGTATACTGGAAAATATTTTTCACTTTGGCACCTGGACGCTTCCATACTCACACGACACATATACATGTACGTCGGGATTCTGTGTCGGACTTGTATATTTGTGGTTTTGAGAACATGTGTATAAACAGGATGTAGGAATTTTCTCATGTTTACGACGAAGCAAATTTAAAAAATATATATTTACCTTTAAAAATACAGAAACTGATGATAAATTGTCATAATTCCTGATTTTATGGTAGATTCTAGGTTAGGGCGATACATGAATTCAAATACCAATCAATATTTAACACAGTATGTATTTTTCATATCGCACTGCAAAACTTCCTTGTATGAAGGGACCACAAATATGATGGTGTCTTATAACTCAATCTTTTGAATTAATTTAATTTTACTTATGGCTCGGTAAAGTTGAAAAGAAGAATGCACGCAGGTATAATGTTTCGTCGTGGTAATGCGAACTTAATTAAAATAAAAAGAAATGAATGCAAATTCTTTAATGAGGAAACAATAAGGAAACAATGAGGAAAATATAATTTAAAGCATTTTGAAATGCAATTATAATAAGGAAAATGTAAAAATATGAAAGTAGGCGTGATCTAGAAGTTTGGATTTGGATCGAGATTCTACTTTCATCACCGACAATATCATCCCCGGTTACATTTTATTTTCTTGTGTTGGTCGGTGACAAAAATGCTAATTTTCGCTTAGGGTTTAACCGTTAAATGTAGCCACATGCCGCACAACTAGCACCACGAAAGAGGAGGAGGTAGTATGGCAATATTTGCACTTTGACACTTGGTCAAGAAATGATAGAATGTCGACATTATATCCATGACATTTCATTTACTATCGCCAGGCAATCCATGACAATAGAGAAAAATCCATACTACATTGAATGTGTGTCGCGCATGGTGAGATCAAAATGTTACATCATATGCGCTTGAAATATGTCATTTATCGCTTTATCAGAGGTTTGCTTCGCATTCAATAATAAGACAAAGAAAGAATTGTATATTGTTGCATTTTCGTCCATATTTATCAAAACATATTATCATTGTGCTTTTGCATGAAAGTTTAATTATTTCTTACAACGCATGTGCAATGTAATCATGGTATTTTAGGCCAGAAAGAATGAAAAATACCATTTTTCTCTACCCAACTCGTCAATAATCCATGACCCTATCGACTCCAATGCTTGACACGCAGTGGACATAAATTAGACTTTGCATTGACTAAGCAGGAACCCCATGATTTGGGACATTAGCGAGTCGTTGTAAGCGGCTCGCTGAATGGCTGTGGACGCATGTCGACTCGCCTGTCTAAATATAGAAAATATCAGTTATGCGGGAGTTATAAAGCAAATGGTGATAATGAAGGTATCGGAATAAGCGCCCGATGCTAAAGGAGAGTAGAAAATGTATAGAAGTTGGTGTTTAATGAGTTACTTACAATAAGATTTGAAAATGCACCTTTAAAGGAAAAAATAGACAAACGGTCTCTGGGAATCAAATGTGTTCGAAGTCCCCGAATGACAGTGGAGCTTATATACTCTCGGGATATCCACAGCCTACAGTGTGTCACCCACAATCCACAGTGTGACACTCACAGTCCACAGCTGTGGCGTTGTGGCCCACAGTCCACAGTGTGGGTCGTGGCAATAAAGAACGTCAGGTGCTTGTTAATATTAAAATAAACACTAATACAGGCCTTAACGTATAAAATATGATTAAACAATATAAGGTATACATCAAATAACCTCATAAGGTCTTTTCCTGGCATTCTTCACAGAAAACATCTTAAAAGGTACTGAGAAAATTCTGAAACAGCGGTGCAGTAGACTGGCGGTTGCTAAGTAACGTCACAGTGAAATCCAAGATGGCTGACAAATACATGTTCTGCACGATGCAAGAACCTAATAAGACTAAAATTGATGATATAACAATACATAGGATAACATAGACTTACAGAAACGTGCATTTTACAAATAGTAAGTGCTTTCAACATGAAGTTATAAACTAAGGACTGCAAACAGTCAACTAGGATCAGGATAAATAGTGACACTTTGCGGAACAGAACTCTGTCACGGAAAACGTAACGAAACAGATTTAAATGATGGCATAGATAAAAGCTGGCACATTATGTAACGTTGTGTTGCTATCTTGTTAAATTAAACCAAGTCAGCAACCAACTTCATGTACTGTCGTCGACAGTAGCTACAAAATGTAAAAGTAAACAAGAGACTTATCAAGATGGGAGCAAGTGAGGATGAATGTACCATACTCCCAAGGTTCAGGTAAATTCCAAAACATTACAATATATGATATATAAAATAGCCATATTTTCTTTTTAGCAATATCTTTTAAACTACTCAATTATAGCAAGGTGAAATGTTAAAATTGTTTTTATCGTTATACATTCCTTCATAACTGCAATCATTTTGTAAAATTATTGAAAAATAATTAAGTGATTTAAACTGTTGGTACTGTCAGATTGTACATGTTGTCTGGTAAATCAGGCTAATTGCACACTGCCTAATTTTGCAAAAGAAACACATGTATACAAAGAAAATGAACTTATCTACTTCATGCTGTCAACATTTTATAAAAAAACAACAACATAAAGTAAACATTTGAATTAAAATAAACAACACCAGAAACAAGGAGTGCACGGAAAATCACGATATCGCCTTAAGCAACATGTTCAATTTTTCAGTTTGCTTATCAATCTTCAATCCATATAGTTCCCATCCTGGTATCCACAACCTGGCCGTCAGCTCTCACTATAACACTTCGATTGATTCGTTTGGATAAATTGTTACACAAAACTTCTCCGTCCTTATCTACAATTGTTACATATACACGTTCTGCACCTCTGCAATCCGGTTCAAACCGAACATAATTATTCGGTAGTATTTTTGTAAAACCAACTGTAATTTTGTTAACGTCAATCTTTGCTCGAAGCGATACCTTGTCGATGCCCACATTAGCGTCTGTCAACCTACATCTCTCAGTGTCCACTCTTGCCGATATTTCTTTATGATAATCATTGGCCACATGTGTTAACTGCGAACCCATATTTACCTACAGTATATAAATAAAATGAAGTGTCTATCATATGGGCAAGCAACTGAAATGTATGAAAAATTACGCTTACAATGAGAGGGAAATGACTCCTGTGGGTAAAGGGAAATCTCTTATGCGATGGTTTCCCTTAACAAAACACAGACGGCTAGAGGAGATTGGCATCGTGGGGATTTGGTGGGGATTTAGATGTAATGGATCCTTTGTCAGGCTGTATACTATCTTAAAACTGGTTAATAAATTTGTCAAATCAGGAATTTCATTTAGAGTTTTAACATAACTTGTTTTTGTTATAAACTTAAAATGACAGTAATTTATATAATGGTGTAACTTCGGCTACATATTCTAGTACACACATACGTATCACATGATCAGGCAAGAGCGACCACGTGACCAAAAGAAGTATTTTGACCAAATGACCTTATCAGTTCTGAATACATTATTTAGAACAATTTATCGTTAGCCGTTGTTGACACTGGAGTAACACAGACAGGGGCGATAACTACGATCATAGGATTGGTACAAAATGTGTAAACAAATATGTGTATGTCAAAATGTCTGACGTACCAAACTACGGACATATAACCCATTTATATGTCTGTGACCAAACTAAATACACTCAAGTTATTAACGTAGATTGTGTCTTAGAATTCTAAATATAGATGTATGGGCTCCTATAATTACCCTAAATATATATAACACAATAACAAACGAGAGAAAAAAATGTTCGTAAATGCTTACCTCTCTAACTTCCCTGTTATCACTGTAACGATTTTGAAGTTAGCGACATGTGAAGTGGTTTCGATATAACTCTATCTTTAGGATAGCTGAATAAAATCCCGCGAATGCTTTATGGTTCGGCAAGTTATCGCTGTTGTTTAAACAGTGGTACATAGAAGTTGTATTTTTAAAAAGTTCAGTATATAAATGTAATAGTTCTGACGATGAGAAAGTTGACGTGTACGTAACTATTTCCTGAGTTGTTAAAAGTTCACATAGTTGAGACACACGCTGTTAAACTGCCCTGCGTTCAGTTACGGCTATCAGCCCTATCGTTTCGTAACGTTTCGTAATTTGGTTCCCGTGTGCAGCCAATGTGATACGGTTGGCAAGGGATACAATACAAAACGTTCGCCACTGATAGCCGTAACTGAACGCAGGGCTGGTGTGTGTGTTTCAAGGCTTAAATCAGTAGCTATATATCGTTGTACGTTATCGATGGTATTGGATTGAGAGGGCGGACAAGGACTGAATGAGAATGATGGGTGCTAAAGCAAATTGTAACCAATTCATGGAAATTCCATCGATAGAAAAACACGAAATACAATAGACTGAAAATTATTTCATAATTTATGATTGTTATGTGTTTTCATATTTTTATAAACAAATAATGTGTACGAGTCAATAAAAACAATAGTATATTGTATGCCAGGAACTTGAACGAGACCTGACATAGTAGAAAAAACATCGTTTGATAGCAATCACAAAACATATTCTGCTAACGTAGATCCTACAGTAAAACCTCAATGATAATTAATTTTGAGGTGGTCTTTAAGTGAGGTTTTACTGAATTCTAGTTTGTTATATTCTTGTACAATCTGATTAAACTTATCTCTACAAAAACACTACGCTGACTTACACGAAATTGGCATTCTGTAGTCAGATTGATTCTTGTACAAAGTAACAACCGTAGATATATCACATGTTACTTCATATAATTAACTGTCATACCATTTTAACTGGGATCCTACTTGTATTGGTAACATATATATTTATTGTCTTGGCCATCTCATATCGCATGTAACTCCATACAAGAAAATCATTGATGCAAAGCATCAAAGGTCGCCGCTAAAAGAATTGAATAAGAGCAAAGGAAATGTAGAATGACAGTTTGTTATTTACATTCTTTTGTACAAAAAACATGTAACTAAATACAATCCATTTTAGTAGTATCAAACACGTAAACAAAAAGTATTAATCTGTTTACAGGCCCAGTTCCAACTTCCCTGTACATAGCAAGGTCTTTGTTCACACAAATAATAATATTTAAAATTACATTCTTTGAATCTTTTACATAAATTCTCATTACGTTTCTAAATAATTATCTCAGACTATCATGACACTCTAAATGTATCAGGCATTGATTCGTTTTGAAAGATCAACTGTGTAAGGCAAGTCAAACGTATATGTCATCTCATTTCTCGAAAATCTAAAAATAACAGGCCTTTACATTTATTTCAACCTTTCAAGTGTTAATATGAACGTTTTATGAAAATCAAATTGTACAAGCAAAGCAATCTTCTCATTTCTGGAAAATACAAAATAGACCTTGACCATTTGAAATCGTGCACCACATGAGGGAATCTAAAAATAAACTTTCCGTAGACTGGTTTCAAATATTTTATCAGTCAAAATAGACCTTGACCATTTGAAATCGTGTACCACATGAGGGAATAAATTACAAGATTTAAAAAAAAAAAAAAAAAAAAAAAATATTACAAATACTTTTTCTGTAAATCTTTATTGTCAGGGGCTAAAATTATCTTGAATCGAATAATCTTGGAAAACAATTCAGTCACGTGCCCCTCCACCTCCACGTACACAAAAATATCCCATTCCATACAGTACGCCGCACTTCAGTGCGGCGACAATAATTAACTGTCATACCATTTTAACAAGGCTCCTACTTGTATAGGTAACATATATATTTATTGTCTTGGCCATCTCATATCGCATGTAACTCCATATAATTAACTGTCATACCATTTTAACAAGGCTCCTACTTGTATAGGTAACATATATATTTATTGTCTTGGCCATCTCATATTGCATGTAACTCCATATAATTAACTGTCATACCATTTTAACAAGGCTCCTACTTGTATAGGTAACATATATATCTATTGTCTTGACCATCTCATATTTATGTTTATTTTGTTACTGGTCAAAGGCACTGTATAAGTATGTGCAGATTATACCGATAAAATTAAAGTATGGTATAGATTGTTTTTTAATGAATTAAAATGATCGTTACTTGAGATTTTTGAGAAATAACAAGAGAAACACTTACGTTCAGTCAGACACGACTGGCATACCATCTGTCTTAGGAAAGTTGACGGCAATTCCATAGGAGCCTGAATATATAAAACAACCATTTCACACAACCCGCTACTCTTACAAAAGTTGTGAAGGAAGGAAGGAAGTCAGATGGAGGCAAATATCAACCCAACCCATTTCAGGGAAAACATATTTTGTCAGTTACCTTGATTGATTAAAAATAAATGTTGGTTAAAGATATGCCTATACGTATTTTTGACCGAAAGCGTATGGTTAACTTTGCATTATTATCATTTAAGACTTTTTATTTTATGGCAGGACCGGAGCATACGTGTCCCTTTCTACATGTATAAAACTCTGACATGCAGCTTACAAATCACTTTGTTTTCCTTCTTCGATTATACATGTATGTATTGGTATGGGTAGCATTGTTAGTAACATCAGTATGCATACATAGATATGTTTTATATCTTACCCATGAATTCAGAAAGTGTCTTTGGTCTGATATAACGTGTAGCAGACTGGTTGGCATCCTGGATTAAACAAGTCAAACTGTCTACAACAGCTGTCTCTGCAATTTCTGCAATATGTAACATAAACACGAAACGTAATGTATTATTTAATTTACACTCGTTCACAAAACAGCGCCTCTCAAACAGGGCACACTACTTTCAAAGAATGTGGAGGGGGTACAAAGCACAAAATGGAGGGGATACAACACTCAGAATGGAGGGGTTACAACACTCAGAATGGAGGGGATACAACACTCAGAATGGAGGGGATACAGCACTCAGAATGGAGGGGATAAAACACTCAGAATGGAGGGCATACAACACTCAGAATGGAGGGGATAAAACACTCAGAATGGAGGGAATACAACACTCAGAATGGAGGGGATAAAACACTCAGAATGGAGGGGATACAGCACTCAGAATGGAGGGGATACAACACTCAGAATGGAGGGGATACAACACTCAGAATGGAGGGGATACAGCACTCAGAATGGAGGGGATAAAACACTCAGAATGGAGGGGATAAAACACTCAGAGTGGAGGGGATACAACACTCAGAATGGAGGGGAAACAACACTCAGAATGGAGGGGATACAACACTCAGAATGGAGGAGATACAACACTCGGAATGGAGGGGATACAACACTCAGAATGGAGGCGAAACAACAAACAAAATGGAGGGGATACAACACTTAGAATGGAGGGGATACAACACTCAGAATGGAGGAGATACAACACTCAGAATGGAGGGGATACAACAATCAGAATGGAGGCGAAACAACAAACAAAATGGAGGGGATACAACACTCAGAATGGAGGGGATACAACACTCAGAATGGAGGGGATACAACACTCAAAATGGAGGGGATACAACACTCAGAATGGAAGGGATACAACACTCAGAATGGAGAGGGATACAAAACACAGAATGGAGGGGATACAACACTCAGAATGGAGAGGATACAAAATACAGAATGGAGAGGATACAAAATACAGAATGGAGGGGATACAAAACACAGAATGGGGAGGGGATACAAAACAGTGAATGGAGTGGATACATGTTAGAAAGTATAGTATTTGCAGCGAGGTTGAAGACGGGCATCATTTTCTGTTTTGACCGTACACAATTTTTGCAACATACTTATAATAAGAAATCGTTATTTAAAGCGTTTTATAATAGATTAAGTATGTACACAACTGTTGAAATAATGATACTAGTCAGTAAACATGATTGTGTTATACTATGTAGTTTTATCCAAACTTACGGCTAATGATGCTTGATGTCATTGACATGTTGTCACTTGTCGGTTGTTCATTCATTATGTTGGCATCTCTAATCTCTTCTTCCACTGATGCCTTGGCCTTGTTTATAACGTCATTGACGAATCCGGATACTGTATTGAAAACACATTCAATGGATTTTATATAGATAATGCCACTATATCAATTATTATTATAATATAACTGTGATACTGCTCCAGTTTTAAAGTTAAATAAGGAGACAAAGTATACGCCAGATATGGGTCTCGAACCCATGACTCCTCAGCAATAATACGCCTTCTACCGACCGAACTCCTCGGGCGACCTGTCGTGCCCCAACAACAGATCACAGTTTTCAGTATACCCAAAACATGAGTTTTAGTGTCTCACTGATTTATAAACGTGATTATTTAAATAATATATATACACACAAATGCATATACAGTCAAACCTGTGTTAAAGACCACCTGCGAACAAAGACCACTATTGCAAAACCTGTCTGCAAAGACCACCAATTTTATCTCCCAGCAGACCATTGTCAATGATATTTAATCTGTTAATAGAGACCACCTGTAAACAAAGACCACATTTTTCTGTTGCCATGGGTGGTCTTTACAGACAGGGTTGACTGTATAGATATAATATACTGACACAAGAAACATATAACACACTTACATGTTTAAAAAAATACAATGTTACACTTTTTAGAAATAATTTCTTGAAGTTCATGTTATAAACGCTTACGTATGGTATCATTTTGTTCGCCATCTTCTTCAATCTGAATATGGTGAGGATTGAGACGAACAGGGCTGGCAGATTTCTCATTGTGTGGAACCTTTGTGATGATAATGTCCATGGTTCCTGTCTCATTGTTAAGATTTGTTGGTCCAAGTTGGGGACCAGGTCTTCCTCTGTGAAAACGTTTTCGTAAATCATTCCTGAATTTACCCCACTGTAATAATAGGATTTAGTCAGAATGTGTTACATCGCGTTCGCAAAGTACATTCGGTACAGGAATTAAGTTCAGTTAAGGTCTTATTGTTATCATCATTATCAGCACCAACTGCAGCAGGATCAACATTTGCATTATTATTAGCAGTATCATTGTAAAGTCAAACTCATACTTGTGATTATTTACATGCTTTTTTAAATGACTGAACGATTATAATAATGCTTATTCTTTATGTTTTCACTTTATTTTGTAACAATTTATGCATGTATGAAGGCCTCTAGTTAGATAAGTTTATGTATGTATGTTTTATGTGCACGTCTTAAGAAGTTACCTTCAATACATAAAGTTTATTATCGTTATTACTAAATAATTGAAACTAGTCTAGAATATATAGATCTATATAGAAAATATGCATTTCATGAAAGTAAAACAAACTTACGCGCTGGTTGCATGACCGCTGTACACGTATCAACCATGCGAAGCATCCGTGTGATTGTTCATCCATATTTTGTTTGTACATATTTGAGCCTCGCAAAAAAGTGTCAGTGTAGAGCGTAACACTGTGTTGCTAATGAACGTCGCTGTAAATGACGTCACAGTAACGAGAACGTCAGAAACAATCCACATACGTTGACGACGTCATTTCAGCCAATCAGAGGCATTGACTAACACTGACGTCATTTTTATCAAATATACGTTGTAATTTCTGTAAAATATTCCATCTAAGATTTTTGATATCGCACAAGGATCGTAAGTGAGACATGCAATTGAAAAGTGCTTTCGTCTGTATTATTATTATGTACAATTGTGAAAATAATTCGACACGAAACGTTCGTGTATTCTAAAAATCAAGATCAAACATTCTCTCGTAATCGATATTTCGACTTCTCCTGCTTTTCTAATTTGTCTAGAAGATCCTTATTGGTTTGAATTGCTTACAAGTAAATCGTGGTAGATTCAGTTTGAAGACTACAGAAATATATGTGCACCAAATCTATACTGCATGTATCAATTGAGGAGAACATCAAAGAAATGTGTAATATGACTGCTATTTTTTTGTATTTTTTGTGAACTGTACAATTTAACAGATATTTGTCGCGATTTATTGTATAAAAAGAGGAGGCATTTTTAAAAGTAAATGTTAATACCTCAGAAGCTCAGTTGGTAGAGTGTCTGCTTTGAGTGCGGGATGTTGTGGGTTCGATCCCTGGCCGCGTCATGTCAAAGACATGAAAAATGGTACTGGTAGCTCCTTTACTTGGCACTCAGTATATAAAGGGTAGTATCAGGAGATAAATAAGCCCAGGTAAGTATCTGTTAGTGGATACCTTGTTGGTCGCACACGAGCTTTGTAGCTCATGTTACTTGTTGATCAAATGCGACGTACGTTATCTTTAAAAAATGGTGATCAAAAATAAAGTCCTGCCACAGAAGATAAACAGGGGAAGCTACTCTGTTATACGTTATTTCGCAGTATATTTTCGAGTTATTCCTCTTTGTCAATCCTGACTTGCCATTGAAGTGTCCAGTGATTATCCATCAACAGCCACAGAGGTAGAAGTACAGAGATCCGTGTGTCAATATCAAAACATGCGTTATTACCTGGTAAAGTGCGTGGTACATAAATTGAGAATCAAATTGGTGACATCTGAAATTTGAATACAGTAAAATCCCAATAATAAGAACACCATTGGGACCCTTGAAAACAATTCTCTTTTTAGGTGGTCTTCACATCGAGGTTAAAAAAAGAGCGAAACAGTGAAAATGGACTTTAAAATTGTCTTCTTAAATTTCAGGTGGTCTTTAAATGAGGTTTTACTGTATTTGATGCATTTCGATTTTACTTTTGACTTGACCGACCTTGGAGGCTAGTAGTAGTTCATTAGGCGTGCATTACAGACTTGTCCTGGACTAAGTCCAACTCAACTGTTGGTAGCCCGAATCGGCAATTAGGCTTGTCTGGGTCGTCGGGCTACTGGATTTCTAAAGCCCTACCAACATATGTCTGTCTGACTTATGTCGTGGAGTAGTGGTCGTGTTACAGAGCACCTAGCCCCGCATACATGTCTCTGTACTCCGACTTTTACACGCGTCGTTCGTAACAGCGACAGTATAGAGATGTGACGTCCGTGGCTGGACTACAGAGCACCTTACTCCAATCCCGAAGGTCGTAAGTATGAAACCCTCATTGGGGCCCGGTTGCGCCATAGTTTTCATAATTCCAGAATCAGACGCGACTACTGGACGCAACACTTAGCGTAAATAATATACGATGTAAACTTGTTGTACAATCGAAGTTAAAAGGTAAGATGAAAATTACCAAGCAGTGGCTGAGATGGATGTAAAATATAACATTTTATTTAATTATTCAAACCATACATATGTTTTTCAGTTCTAAAGTTAGGAGACTTATAGTGTCATTTCTTAAACAAACCCCTCCTGTCAGGTACTAACAAAATGTAAAAAAGCTTTTTCGATTTAGTGAATGATCTTGTCACTATCTCTACTCGATACTGAGCGATACATGAAAAGAGTTCTTGCTTGATATAAATAATGTTGCAGATAAAACGTTTAAGAAGTATATCCTGAATAAATATGCATTATTTGCAAATCCAATTGATACCTTACAGATAAATGTCAACTCTAAAGTATTTAAACTGCACAATCTTCCACATATAATAAGGAAACATGTCGAATTCAAGTCATAAGTAGTACTTTCCAAAGAAAGACTCGCCCTCCAATAAGTTCCGAGCATAAAACCTAAACGAAAACTACGACGTCAGCATTGCAATTAACAATGTAGAACATTTAAATCACTGTATATATTGAACAAGCTCTACTCTACTCAATAGTGTTAATTCATTCTACATTGTCATTATGCTGTAATGAGTTTCTATGTACACGTATAAGCAGGAACATTTGAGCGCTGCTATGGGATTTACAACCTCTTCTGTCAGTGACGTCATTTCAAGAAAACGCAACGTGTGACGTCACTATTAGCAAGCAGGAACCAAAATTTACTCCATATGATCACTTTGTTTTCATATTGACATAATTATGGGACAAATATTGCTCACTGTCACTACACTGTGACGTCACATGTGACGTTTTCTGGAAATGACGTAACTTAAAGAAGAGGTTAGAAATCGTACAGCGGCGCTCATTTAAATTAAGTCTTACGTAGGAAATAGTATCTCTCACTCACACAGCTGAAGAAAAATGCTTTTGCACATGATTCGTAAAGTTTGTCAGTCATCGAGGTGCAATGTCGTTGAGACGGCTGTCGCAGAGAAACAGTACATATTTATCTTGTTGTTGAAGTTCTGCTACTTGATTTGAATATTCCAATGAAGTCTTTACGGAACCCTGATCCAATCATACAATACAGTAAAAAGTTCACACCGTTGTTAAGGAACATGAGCATGTGACATATTATTCTGAACATTTGGACATGTTCGGGTTTTATCATCTCATCGGCATTTGGTGACGTAAGAATTACGTTGAGCACGACTAGAGGTAGGTTGCAGAAGATATAAACCAGAGACAGCATCACGATACGTCTTGTTACGGTTTTTAGCATCTTCTGGCTCTTTCCCATTGGTCGATTCTGACCACGTGCATGTAGTGACGTACTTCTGCGATTTGCAAGGCAAACAACTTTCGTTAATATTAAAACATTGCAAATGATCATGACACTAAACGGAATAAAAAAGAAGAAGATTAAATCGACGTAAAACCATTCATAAAGGTTTTGTCCATAAAATGAGTTTGACCTTGGACTACATTCAATCCAGCTGTTTGTGGTTGTGTAAAAGGAGGCGATGTCAACACCAACCAGAACCGGAAGGTAGAGTAAGAACAAGAGGAACGCCGCACAACCTGAAAAAGACCACATATTGTTTATTAATCCAATATGAAAGAGAAACTGAGGCAAATCAAATTTGAGCAAGTCAGACAGTCTTTGAAGGAGATGTATCTGGCTCATCTGAACTTAAAACAATTAAATGGGCTTCATCCAGTTTTGTTGTTACATAGTCTAAAACTTCATTATAAGATCCCTTGTTTAATCATATTACTAAGAGACAAAAATAGAAAAAAAAACACCCGCTTGGATTTTTTTTTAATTTTTTGATAATACAAATGTCCTTTTTCGTCAAATACAGAGAAAAACATTATAAATGTATTCTGTGATAATGAATATTTATTGAAGATTTAACTAGATCAAGTATATTTTTCATGATTGTTAAGAAAAACAAATGAACAAAAAATGAGCATAATATACATGTATCTTTAAACCAATTACGTAAATACATCATAGTAGAGCTACTATTTAAAATACATCTCAAACCATTATGTCCAGTCATGCCCGACGGTTAGTAAATTCAGATACCTTTAAATAAGAAAAGTAACAAGTTTGCATATTTATAGATTCACTTGATGAAGAAGATGATGATGCCATGACCAGAGAATATTATCTTGATTATTGGGAGAGAGTTTAGTCATGTTGTGTTAATACGCTATCTAGTCGAGTTAAGTACTGCTGTTGCCTTTATATCAGTAAAGCATTACTATATAATGTAATATCACTAAAGAGGTGACTGCTATGACTACAGGGGTACACTTTCTGCAGAATATTCTCTCATACTTACCAGATACAACGAGAGCAGTAACCGGTCGACACACAACGTTAATCCTATGTGGAATCCAGACACTCATTGCTCGTTCAACAGTGACAGCCACAAGGATCCATGAAGAGAAACATGGCGTCAGAAATGCCAGGAAATAGAAGAGCTTACAAGGAAATGTTCCCAATGCTTTGATGTCGATATGGACGACATAACTGATCCAAAATTCAAGTGCTGCTGTCAGCAGAACTACAATATCAGCAATAGCAAGAATAGATAGGTATCTTGCCGTGGATGTCTTACGTCGACGTCCTGAAACCAGCAAAAATAGGCAATTTAGCAATGGCAGATCGTACAAAACACATAAATGGGTTACTATGGCAACGGATCTCTTCGGTTTTATTTAAGTAGGAAGTCTCATAACTTATTTTCTTACAATAGAAAACTCACATACGTTGTGTATGCTCACCCAATTTTGCATATCTAACATCAATAAAGTAAGTCTAGTAAAATGCCCAGATTAAAGATTGTCCGGACATCTCTTGTCAATCGTGCTGGCACCAAGCAACACGTGCCCCTTTTTCAACATGCACTAAATGAATAAGAAGCATGAATTACTTTACAAGTTTAGAGTGTTTTAAAAAAAGTAAGACATATACGTAATGCAAAGGATTCCTTAGTAAAACAATAAACATGTACATAGAGTCATTGATAAAAAAATAATAATTAATTTATTGTTATTATCTGTCAGATTATTATTGCATATCATTATACAGTCGCTTGAAATATATCAACTTTAAGCATATTTGGAAGATCACTGAAGGAGAAATGTTTTTCGACCAGATATGATAAAGGTATATTTAGCTGACCGTATAATGGCTCTAATACAAACATAAACAACTTACCTTTGACCCACACTAGAAGTGAAAACAGGTTGCCCAGAACTCCGAGGGCAATAATAGGGGACAAAATAACACCTGTAACTATCGTCTGCCAAGAAGGAACATTCCTATAAGCCCCTTGGTAAGGGACAGTTGATGTGGTATTTTCCATATTAGCTGTTGAATTATACATTATTATTCCTTATACCAACCCAATGACTGCCGAATACTGATATAAATGATGAACGTATGTACAACTAACTTCACAGAATCATGACTATCTCAATAACACTTGTACGACACTCCCGATTAAAGGTGGTCGTGTACATATGCTGACATGGTGATAAAGATACTTTATTCAGAAATTAAGGCATTGTGTCCATGATTCTCAATTACAAGTTATATAAATACTTACATGTTGTTAAATCATACGATGAACAAGACATCTATACAATATTTCTTTAAAGAAATCATGAATACATGTTTAAATTACCGGTATACATCATTCATATAAATGCATTTGTACATCTTGTGTACCATATTTGATGTTAAGCGTTACAATGTATTACTTAAGTAAGGAAAAAACAGATATGAACATATGCAACATATTGTATCAAGCATATACATAAATACTTTACTGGTCTTCCACAGCATAACATTTTATAGAGCAATTGTCATAAAAACTTATGAAAGTATTCATTGTTTTTAAATTGTGCATACTTTTATAACTATTCAATGTAAATACAAAATATGGAATCTGCGCAAAGTACTGGTTCGAAATTTAAAATACTCTCAGAATAATAAAGGATTGAACTCGTGCAATGAAACTATATGCTGTTTCATTGCACGAGTTCAATCCTTTATTATTCTGAGAGTATTTTAAATTTCGAACCAGTACTTTGCGCAGATTCTAAGACATTTGTTGAATAACAAGTGTTGCGTTTAGAGATGTGTTGATAATAATTACTTGCTGTGGCTGTGGTATAAGTTGCAATAAAATGTATGGGTGCAATTTTAGCCATTGTTGAACAACAATGACAAATACATTTCTTATACACTAAAATACTCGGCAAGTATTGTACATAGTCAACAAATTGGTCTTAATTCATATATTTATTTAGACGACCAGTCTGTCTAAAAGTTGAGCGATTCGAAGATAGAAGCCATGTAATACCAAATGTCACTCTTTCCTAATATCGTTAAAAGGAGCTATATGTACACTTCTCGTGTATGAAGCTCCTGGTACCGCGTTCCAAAAGTCATGTACAGTCGGACCTCGTTTATAGGACAACCTTCTATCCGAATACTTGGTATCATCCGAATTAACTATCATGTCCCGATGTATATTCTTAGGTACGTCGAATTGAAATTGGCTATTCGAAACTATGTTATATTCGAAATGAAATTTCGTACCCGATGAATTCGAACGAACGAGGTCCGACTGTACTTATCACACTGAGCAACTCGCCATCTGTCCAGCATATTCTTACTCGAGCTAAGGAGCTATATATGTAGAATGAGCATGTCACGGTATTATCTCCATACATATCTTATAACTTTAAACTTAATTGTCTTAAATCGATTGAGAAACTAATCACGTTCAATGACTGCTTAACGGGTTACTAAACGGTATTCGCGACAAAATCAGGTATTGTGAAGTTCGAGTTAAAACTCCGCTCTACGCGAGCATCCGCCGGTAAGCACGACCGTCGGATAAGGAATCGGGTGCTCTATACTTCGTCCACTACGCCAGCATTAATTAACTGATTGTAACAAACCAACATAGAGTAAAGAATTGTTTTCAAATTTCACTATGGTGTTTCATGACTACCAGCCAGACTATAACATAATATTAGATGACATCTTGTTTCCACATGGTAAGTGTGTTTTAACGATCATCAGACGATGAACCTTTAATAGTGTAAACCCCTACCTACAGGAATAGGACACTTGATGAGTCGATGCTCGATTTATGTCATTAAACACGTTTTTGTACTAATACCGGAAGTGGTTTACTTAAGATTGTTGTTTTGAGGAGTTCATGTAGTATACACTCACTGTCGAACAATGAGAGTTCTGTTATATGCTAACCGTATATAGATATTGCGTATGGGCGTTATGTTTCACTTATTCGCACATGTATAAGTTTTAATGTTTTGAAGGACATTCCAGGCTCACACATTAATCATAATACAGAAGTTGCAGTTTTAAATGCCGTGACGAATTGGGCACTATGCCTTAACGGTCTAATTCGACATCGTTATATTTTATACAAAAACCCGCTTTTTTACATTAAAAGAATTTAAAACACCAATCCGGTTTACTAATTATTTATAAATTGGGGCCACATTTGTATAGCCAGTATATAATAGCCTTTCCATGCTTAAAGTCAAAATAAGGCCGAAAAATGTATTTTCCAGACCCCTCCTATGGTTTAGATAAGTACTGTTATACGCCAGAAGTGGATCCTATCAACGTAACATATACAGATACAGTACTCCATAAGTTTATAATACAAGGGAGACAATCGAGGTATTAATCGCGAGTACAACACATAACCAGCTACGCACCGTTTTCATTGGACTTTCATACGTCGTGACCTGATTTTGATAACAAAATGTTTACATTAAGTGAATGATTCAAAGTAATATGAGCATTACACACCGAACATGTTCCATGATAATTCATGAGAAAATCGGAACGGATCATACATAAATCACTACATAGTGGTAAGTTATCGATTCTATAACCGATCATCTGTTTAATCGTAAAATAACACAACTATAGTGAATTTTGATACGCTGCTTGATTTAACTAAGGTGTATTCATTGTACTGACAAACCGAATGTTGAAAATGTTATCTACAAAGCCATGTTCGATAATGATGTTCTATATTAATACACGTTGAGAATATTGTTTCACTCGCGTAGCAATACAGAACGATATGACAAAAAATACTAACTGTTTACATGGAGGGGGCAGCACAGGGCACATTATGGTAACTGTTTACTTGGAGGGGGGGGGGGCAGAACAGGGCACATATAAACCCAATTCGATAAGGTTTTCATTATCGATGTATCCATTATATTGGGTATAGGGTATGAAGGTTGTTTAAATCATATTTTCAATTATGAACGATCAATAGGTTGTAAACAACACCCCTATAATACATATTTAGGTAAACCCGATAATGAAAGAAATTGAGTATTTGAGCTATACCGTCGCATAAAGTCCCCCCAAACGAAAATCGGAACGGATAATACATAAGTCACTACATAGTGGTAAGTTATCGATTCTATAACCGATCATCTGCTTAGTCGTAAAATAACACAACTATAGTGAACTTTGATACGCTGCTTAATACTTGATTTAAGCAAGATTAACGTGTATACATTGTACTGACAAAGTTAACCAAATGTTGAAAATGTTATCTACAAAGACATGTTAGATAATAATGCTCGATGTATCTTAATGCACGGTAAGATCATTGTTTCACTCGCGTAGCAATACAGGACAAAGTATGACCAAAAAATCTGTTTACATGGAAGGGGGGGGGGAATAGAACAGGGCACATATACCCAATTCGATAAGGCTTCATTATTGATGTATCCGTTATCTTGGGTATAGGGTGGGAAGGTTGTTTAAATCATATGTTCAATGAACGGACGAATAGGCTGTATACACTACCCCTATAATAGATATTTAGCTAAACACGAGTATTTGAGTTACACTACTAACTGTTTACGTGGAGGGGCGGACAGGGCAGAGGAGGGTAGTGCGGGGCAAAGCAGTGGATGTCGAAGTTCCACACGGCGTGCTTAGCTACTCTGTTATCGAAAATTCATGATAATAACATTACCGTCCATTGATAGTTCACTCGTAGTTTCTGATATCTCGGTATAAGAATGGATTACGGCACTACACAGTTTTGTACAATTGATTAATTGTTGTTAATGCTACCCTTTTCGGGCCTTATGCAGAATATGTAAATAAATTTGTCGAACTTGACTGTTAGAGTTGATTGATAAATGGGTGGTTTATTTGCTTTATTAGCATTCTAAATGTCAAACAACCTGTGGGATTATCGTATTGGTCGTATTCAGGTAGTATATTTCACACTGTTTCATTTGGTTGTTAAAATATTTGAGTCCTATCAACACCTGATTATTTAATATCGGATAACATTACATTTGATGATTTACACCCGATAGTTTTCTCAGAATACAATACATGTATCCACAAACATGCATTTAAATACCAATGCCAAGTACCAAGCTGAATGTAAAGAAACTACAGTATACCTAATAATAGGGTTTTGAAATATGTGGTCTCAGAATGTATCAGACCTGCAGTGGTTGTGCTATCTCTATCATCCGTCAATTTTCAACCAATATACCGTCACCTTGGTGCAAAAAGTGAATAAGTGCAGTGCATTTCAATGGTACTTATCAACTTTTTGCACTGAGGTAATAATTATTATTTATTTTTTAATTTATTATTACATACTCGTACTAAGACCAAAACTCTATTATTCATTTAATCGCCTTTACAGCTAATAAATATATACTGTATACTAAACTTAATGATGTCAACCTGACCGAAGGTTTCGCTCTTCGCATCATCACATTATGAGACACGTATATGTCACTGACGTTATTTGAAATTCTTCTAGGTTGTAATAAAATATGAATTTCACCGTAAATCGACATAGCGGGAATTACGTTCTGTGCATGGCCACTATACGTGGCCAGAAACTGCGCTATGTACGTGACCAGACATTGGACTCTGTACGTGGCCAGACGTTGAGATCTGTACGTGACCAGACGTTGGGCTCTGTACGTGACCAGACATTGGGCTCTGTACGTGGCCAGACGTTGAGATCTGTACGTGACCAGACATTGACTCAGTACGTGGCAAGAAGTTGAGATATGTACGTGGCCAGACATTGGGCTCTGTACGTGGCAAGACATTGGGCTCTGTACGTGGCCAGACTTTGGGCTCTGTACGTGGCCAGAACTTGGGCTCTGTACGTGGCCAGAACTTGGACTCTGTACGTGGCCAGAAGTTGTGCTCTGTACGTGCCCAGAACTTGGTGGTGTACCTGGCCAAAAGATGTGCTCTGTACATAGCCAGACGTTGGGCTCTGTACGTGGCTAGAAGTTGCGCTCCGTACGTGCCTAGAACTGGACGCTGTACGTTGCCAGACGTTGGGCTCTGTGCGTCGTCTTATTATGATAAACATAACAAGGTATTTGCAATTCCTTCATGAGGTAGTTGCGGCACGATAATCTATGTGTCTTCCCAAATACTTAGGGGAAACTTTCACGTACTTTGTATTGTTATATCGTAGGTTAAGAGTAAACAACAATAACAACAACTTCGCCTGTTTAAACTCATTGGAAGACCCTGTAAGCTTACTGATCTCAGTGTACAAATATGGCAACACAGACGGTAAAACTGGGGACAAAGGAAGTGGAGTACCCGAGTAAATATCTACAGCCCCTACAAGATAGTAACCACTTGATTGGTGATAGGGATGCGTTATGGAGAGAGCTTGAAGAAAAGGGGTATGTAAGGAATTCGAGTAATCCCCATGCACGAGTATTAATTATTTAATGGTGCTGAAACTTCTTAGTGAAACTTTATTAGCTCAATAAAATATCCTTCTTACTTTGTATTTTAATTTTTTATTAATTGTTTAAAAGAAATAAGTTAATTTGTTTGATTTTGTTCCCAATTCACCGCAAAAATGGCGTGCAAATGTTAATATGCTAAGTCAGTATTCACTGAAATTTTAGCTGGACGGCGCTAGATCGATTCTAGTTTAAATCGTCTGAAAAAGATTTCATCACAGCAGCGCATTTTGTGCATTTTCCTAGTTTAAAACGATTTTCATACTTACCTTCTTAGTTTCTGTTCTATGTTAGTGCACTGATTATATGACAATACAACGAATGTGGACTTTCAGAATAATGTTCCACTTATAAGTTTATTATCAAATGCTCTTTGACAAGGTACCTATACATCAAAGGACTACATGACAGACAGCAAGTTCTGGATGCTCGTCTGACCGTGCTACAACATATCCTTGCTGAAGGTGAAAACAAACTTGATCTGAAGAAGAACTGGGAAGAGGGTGTGCTTGATTTACGTTGTGGAGGCGGTTGTCTCCCATACATGGAGGTAATAACAAGAACTGTTCCATTTAACCGAATATTTTATTGATGTATCCTTCAGTTATTTGCTGATTCGTGGGATGCATGATCGAGAAGAAGTATTGACTGCTCGTTTGGCAGTTTTAGAGAAAATAAGGAAGTTGGGTTCACATACGTTAGATCAGTCACATCCTTGGGAAGAAGGCTTTCTCGACTACAGATGTGACTTTGGGTGTATACCCTCCTTCCAGGTGTGGTAAAATTATTGTCAATGCTTGTTTGCATCAATCAGAAAGAGTTTTTGTCTTTAAGTAGCTTGGTTAACGTTCTGAGTTTAGTAGTTTGGTGATTTTGAATAAATAAAAATATGTTTTATCCGACATATTATGGATAACAAAAAACACATCTGATTTTTTAGAATAACGACGGTATTGCTTACAATTATGCTTATATCCATTTTCTCTCTTAACGTAGGACATCCCTTATGAATGCCCGCAAAAAATTGAAACATGTGACGAGTCCGTTGAAAATCGGTCGTTTCCGGTAATGTCCGAAAAGATTGATTTTCAACAAAATAGTCACGGAATTTACCGATGTTTGCCGATGTTTCATTTGTTTTGGCAGGAATCCATTAGGGGTGTTCTACCTTAAGTAAAGAAGTGTTGATGTCGTATATATACTAACCCGTCTACATTATACTACTCAATAGTAAAATTCTAGTGGAACTTGTTGATAAGTTCTGACTAGAGCGAGTATTAATTGTCAAAACAATTACTATTGTCTGGATCCAAAATTCGTTCATTTCCGAACGGTATGTTAAAATTGACGAAGCTATTCTAAATAAAGATCGACTTTCTAGTTTATTTTGTAAATTGTAATATAAAGATCATACTGCAAACATAGAAGCATAACATATAAAACAATCTTTCTAAAACATTATTTATGCTTCAATGGTTTAGATACTTCAAAGTCATTCGTGAAAGCTATCTGAACATCGGTATGCTGAGGCCACAGAAAATGCTGAAAAATATAGAAAATATATAAGGCATGTAGACGTTAATTTACCAACACCTGAATAATTCTGTGGTTGTTATACATAAGTGAAATTATTTTGTGATAGTTTATTGGAACGTAGCCGTTGAAATTTGCCCAACAACAAATTGGCAGCGAGTTATATGGTGTTCTTGTGTGAAACATTATGTTGTATTATTGTGAAAACATTAATAGACAACAGTACAACTTGTTGTTTACCTTCATATTTCAGGGTAGGAATGATATTACACATTCAGATACTGTTGCGAGGGTACTGGAGGGTCCAAGACGTAAGTGTATAATGTTAATGACCTTTTAATTGAAGGAAGTGGATACTGATCGTTGCAACTAAGTTTGAGACTAAGGTAATACTCTATAGACCAGGCTCCATGGTATATGATGTGTTTGTGTAACCATTCAGACTATGGATGTCAACGAATATTCGGATGTTCGTTTGTACGTTCGAATATTCGAATACTGATTCAGCAATCGAATATTCGATAAAATATATATTTTCAATATAAAAGCTGAATGCTAGTGTATTTAATTTCAATGATGGTCATTTTATCGCATTGACTGACAATTCAAAGAAAAAAATATCTACAGGTGTTAATTGACAGGTCATGTTGTATATTTGGGGGCAAGAGAGATATAACACTCTAGTGATGACACTTTGGCCCTGACATTATTAGTAATTGTGGGGATATCTACAAGTGATCAGTTTAAGACATAAAATTGTATTTTTATTAAATAAGAAGGTCGAATGTTTGAATATTCGTTCGAAATGTTGACCGAATATTCAAATACCAAAATTGCCATTCGTTGACATCCCTAATTCAGCCTTATATTGCTGTCATCACCGTCTCCCATGGCCGAGTGATTAAGGCATCCACCTTGAGCGGGAGGTCGAAGGTTCGAATCACGGTAAGGGTCCGTTCTGATAAGACTTGTTAGCGACCCGCCAGCTAGTAGTTAAATGGTGGTTATCATGTGCCTACCAGTCTGGTACCTGACATTAAAGGGTAGGAACTCGGAAAATAAATGTGCTCAGAAAGTAGGTGTCTCATAAGTCAGAAACGGTTGACCCGTAGATAGTGGTAACACTATAATAAATAACTAATTTACCTTTACAGAGAACAATTTTGACGTGTTATTATTTCAGATACTGACCATATAATTCTGAATAATACTATCGTTTCTTATGCATCTAAATGTTTGAATTTCAACTATTTGGAGTAATAATTATACTGCTTGCGGCGATTTTTCCAAAGTTTATCGTTAGATGCTCCTGAAGTCGGTACGATAAAGAAAGTAGAATTAGTTTATTTACACATTGGATAAATTGCTCTGATTGTTCGCTCGTAGAGGTTTGACTGTATCAGTTAACACTGAAGCTGTATTATTTTTATTTTAGCTTTCAAGTTTTTCGAAACCTTGTTCGGTGAACAGCCGAGGACTTTTGATTACAAATGGCTGCGGTGAGTACACGTTCTATTGCAAGCCAACTGTACGAATATGATTAGTATTGTATTTTACAAAACCGTATGGTCGGAAGAAATATACAAAATACGAAATGGTGACCTTATATAAGTTGTATATCATACTACATATTTGTGAGCAGCTTATTATCAGATTGCCAAACATGCTACTGTAAAAATCGAGTAGAGGCAAATTTCTTGAATTTTAAAATGATTTTTTACATTTTGTCATAAATGTCATTTTTATAAATGCTTGCATTGCATTTGATTAAACACCAACTTCTGCAAGTACAAATGTAACAGTATTTTCTATGGATGTTGCAGTGCCGTACACAGACAGGCATTTACCGGAGCTCATGTAGACAATGTATACATGGCAAGAGGTACAAATAACCTACTCACCATGTGGACACCATTTGGAGATGTGGACCCAAACATTGGCTGTCTGGCTGTATGTGAAGGATCAAACAAGTTACCCAGGTATTGAAGATAACAACCCTATGATAGTCTGCTCAACTACACTGAATTATTGTACTTGTACATTTGTGTATAACGTACATACAGTAATACGTATACAGTAACACCTCAATAATAAGACCACCATTTAAACCCTTGAAAATTGGTCTTATTATTGAGGTGGTCTTAATATTGAGGTTGAAAAAACAACAAAACAGTGAAAATGGGCTTGGAAAATGTGTTCGTAATTTTGAGGTGGTTTTAATATTGAGGTGGTCTTAAAGTGAGGTTTTACTGTATAAGCATTCATGAACACTGTCATAATCATTAAAACTGGCCGGTCTTATACCCGGCGCAATCTGCCCCTTAAAATGTCTAGAATTATTTGATTGTGTAGCAAAGATATTTTTTCTTGCACTAGTAGACATAGATTTAAAGGTATTGGTTTGACCTTTGTGCAGCTTTTTCGTATATATTCAAATATAATTATGAAACTTTTTTTCATTTCTGAAACATAATACATGTATCACTTTATAAAACGTGTTAGCGCTTGTCTGGTTGATTGCAAAGTGGAAGACGAAATTAATTATCAAGCGATTCATGCTTCTTGTTGTTATGTGCAAGAAGTTGAATGTTGCAGGTAATTAAATTTGGTTATTATTAGACTTGGTTAATTAAAGAACAAATATTTTTTATGATGGTTAATAATTATGTATTTTATCCATTGACCTTATCATGTTTTTAATTTTTAGTTTTGAGAAGATGCACAGCACATATACCCAAGTTGATGTGGAGAAGATCAACTTAAATGGTAACTTTAAGTCGTTGTTTCTTGTTTATTCTTAAACTCTACATTTCTTTGTGTTCCGTTCACGTATCTTCTATAGTAAACATTATTCTACATACAGTGTATCATGGAATACTAAATATTTTCATTTTCAATTCCCATTCAATGTAACCCCAGTGAAATACTGTCAATGCTAGCTACATGTTTTATCTCCGGTACTATATATAAAGGGAATGTTTCAGGCTCTGGCTGGTTTACCACGGATCCGTTTGAAATCACAGATAAATTTGGAGGACAGTGGAAAACTTCAAAATACGAAGCCGGGGATGTTTTGATATTCGGAATGAAGTAAATATTACAGTCATACAAACAGTCAGTAAAGGCTCAACAGACGACAGTATACTTACAAACCTAGATCTATAAAACATATATTTAGGCATTAAAACCATTCGAAAAAGCTAGTAACAATTGGTCAATATTCATTTTAACTTGAAGTAAAGCAAAATAAAAAGCTGATTATTTTCTTTAAGTACGCAACCACTTCATTAGGGGACTTTAATTAGTTTGCGTAAATACTGAGCTATGGTAGTTACAACAGTTCTATGAATTGTTATATTTAATTTACTTCAACGTAGACCTTACCCACATTATCTTCTTTACAACGACTATCAACAAAATTGATTTATTTCACTATACATTTATTCGAATCCAAATTTAAATAATACCTTATTTATACTGAAGCCATTGAATTTCAGAACTGTACATATGTCAACAGCGAATTTGACAGACCTAGTAAGAATCAGCTGTGATACAAGGTAATTATTGTTTGATATGATCACAAACTTGAATATTTACAAATTTCTTAATAAGCACCCATGCATTTTCTTTCTCTCTCTCTAATGGGTAAGCAACATGAACTTTTAGTTTAAACATATTTTATTTACATACTATGAACATCATAATAATACAATACAATATATATCATTTTATATTAAACAAGTTTGTTCAGTAGTAATGTGAAAAGGATGGGACCGAAATCCATAGACTTATATAGGTCTTCTCCTGAGTATTGTACATTTCCAACAGGTACGAGATTGGTTTAGGTGAATATAATGTTTGCAAAACTGTTTAAACTCTATTGTAGATGTTTAAAAAATAAGCGTTTTTGAAAAAATAACTAAGAGAAAAGAAAAGAAAGGAGGGGAGAGAGGGAGCAAAGTGTAATGTTTAACATGAACTTTTCAGGAAGTGATGTAATGAAAAGTTATGATTATTTCCGGATTTATATTTTAATCCGCACTTTGTAAGCCGCCCCTCTCTTCGTATTGTTAGTGCAAAGAAATAAACTGTATTTAACGTATGTATGTACATGTAGTTTGTCGATTCCTCGATAAAAGTAAAACTGTTTACAAGTAAAAAAGTATGGCTATCTGTAAATGTGGGGTTTACGATGACAACAAACTACGCCGACCGCACACATTGTATTGAAATGCAAAATGTTTTATCCGTCAATATCAGCCCTGCGTTCAGCAACGGTATTTGAGGCTATCGTTTCGTAACGTTTCGTTACGTTTTGCTATTTGGTTCCCCATGTGCAGTCAATGTGATACGGTGGACAAGGGACACAATACAAAACGTTCGCGACTGATAGCCGTAACTGAACGCAAGGCAGTTTTCCCCACACGACAATATAGACTCACTAAACACTCATCCGTAATGTAATATAATAAATATACCGAATAAAACGGCGTTAGAAGTATACTGAAAGGTTAAAGTAGCATGGGGTCGAACATTTTACTGTTAGTCTATAGCTGAAGGTACAATAGCCGTAAAGCTCAGTCAAACAAGTTCCAAGTATTTGAGACATTCTGTACATTACCAAATAAAATGCCTCTTTGAATCTGATATTCAACCGACATTTTTTCATTCATCACTTCACTCTGCGTTTCTTTACAAGTTCTTACAATATATTTCGATGTGTCTCTTACACGGTGTTAATGTAAAACGTCGTACTCGTCAAATTAATCCGTGTATCCTTACTCGTCTATCCTAGGTGGCAGCCGGCCAGTCAGCCAGCAGATCCGAGATATGTTGGAGATCTTAAACCTTTACCAAAGTTTGGTTTACATGCAACAGATGCTGAGAAACCAAGAGCTGTTACCATGGAAGAGTTAAAGTTTAAATGGGGATTTCAGTAAATGTAATGGTGCTTCAGACAGTGCTTATATTTGTTTCATTAAAACATAATAACATGTGATTGTTGCAAACATTGTTTTGAAAAGTTACACATTTCATTATAAATATGCAAGTTTTCAAAGCATCTGCTAGCCCGCCCGGCTTTATCAGTTGGTAGAGCGTTAGACTGTTACTCGGCAGATTCAGGTTCGATTCCCGGGTTGGGAAAGACACTACGTAAGTTCTTCCGTGACATGGGCTATGGTCGTGTCCTCCACATATAGAGAAGCTGTCAGTTGCTTGCGGAAGAGCAAGGTAGTACTGGGGTTGACAATTAATTCCAGTAACTGGCTAGGTCAAGTGGCCGCCGTATATGACTTAAAAATTGTTGATGTCAAAACTTTCATTGAGAAACGCTTGACGTCATAACCCGCGTCACTTATACAGGTTGTCATGGAAGCGTTCATTTAAATTACATTTTCTAAAATAATCAACATGTAAGGCCATCCTAAAAGAATGTTTGTTTGCAGTTACGCAACCGACTCATGAAAAATGCCGCGATTCAATTTATTTTTTCGGGTTCATCGATGAAAAAAAAATCCGGTATTTTAGCCTTTGCAGTGCTAAACTGCTAAAACCCGACCTACCAATATTCCGGGTCGCGTAACCGCGAACAAACACTTTTTAATGATGTCCTAATTGCGTATAATTATTCAAGGATTTTAATGAAATCAAACATTAAGTTTTGTTTTTAATATTATCCTCGAACTTTGGATTGTCTCTCAAAGAGTATGTACAGTAAAACCTCTATAATACGACCACCCTGGGCCCCTTGAAAACTGGTCTTCTTATTGAGGTGGTCATAATAATGAGGTCGAATAGAGAGCCAAACAGTAAAACATGGAATTGAAATTGGTGTTCTTAATTTAGAGGTGGTCCTTTTATTGAGGTGGTCTTTATTGTACATTTTCAAGGATGTGAGTAATTTGCTTGTTAATTTATTTTTCTTGTTCTTTCTGTGCATTGCGTTTGTATATTTTGTTATTTGTTTGTGCATAAAGCAATAAAGCATTTTATTACCTAAGTGCCAATTTGTACGAACAAATGTGGAATTTACATACCACTTAATGTGTTAATCATACGGTTACAGCCGATACCGTGCTGCCACACTGTGGTACGACGTTATAGATTTGAGACATGACACACAGACACCAGACACCGATCTCATATAGCATCTCCGATAGAAATCTCTGCTCGATATTGAGATTTTGCTCAAATCAGAGCCTGAGTTTTAGACAATCTCACTTGGATCTCTCGAAAAATCAACAACACTTTTTTCGTTTTGTAATACCGATTTTGACTCAGATGAGAATTATCTCAACGATTTGAGATAATATTTGAGTTAAGATTTAGCTCAGATTGAGATGCTTCTGGAGATCGGGGCCTTGTCAACCAGTCCCTGCACTTTTCTGATAATGCCAAGCGTAGGCGAGGGAGATACTAGTTGCATACCACCGTATGTTGCGGTTGGGATCGAACCGGCGACGTCCAGCGCCCGAGGCGAACGTTCTACTAGTATCAGATGGAAACACAACTTTGGATCTGTTTGCGTACTATAAATTGTATGACATCGAAAATTCTTAGTGTTGAAATTAGTGTTTAAGACAGAAAAACAGTGCGATGTTTGAGGACATGTAGACGATTTTTTATTAAGTTCGAACGAGACTCAATCCAAAATTCATGTTCACAGATAAAATTAAATAATTAGCTGAGTTGCATATACGGCTCATGCTAGCAGTAATTACGGACCGGTAATGGAATGGTACAATAAAATTAATATATATAGCAGATTGGTAAGTCGTAAAATTTTGGCAGCATAAAGTACTATTTTACTTCTTCTTGAAGCAGTAAATGTCAAAATAGTTGGTTTGTGACATAAGTTCTCACAACAAAACATCATACATCATTTTAAGAAACAATGACATTACCATGCTAAGATCTACTTTGTCAGTTTCAATTTCCCATGCAGACTTAATCAGGAACGTTTGTTTTGCACGGTTACATTGTTCTTACGAGCACTGGCACCGCGTGTGGTAATTCCATATGACGTTAGTATTGTTTTCTCGCGAGAAATGACGAGAAATGACGGCTCTTATTGTAACAGTCGCTGGCGTTTACATTGTCATTGAAACGGGATGGATTTGTATCTATCTACAGTAATACGAAGCAGGTGTGACTTTGGAACTGCGGTATGCTTCTGGAAAAAATAGTCTAATTTAAATTGAGATTGTTACCGCATAGGTGAGGCTTGGAATGTTTGGTTGACAGAGTAACACGTTGATATGACGTTATGGTTGACGTGGAATAGCTTCATGTCTGTGAGAATTAACTATTTATAGTAAATATTAGTATTTGCAGAGTAACATTTTACATGAGAGCATTTTACACCAGAAAGCGCAACTGTGAGTTTTGTCGGTCACAACTCTTTCATCGTCCTGTTTGCATTTTTGACTATCTGGTAAATGTCAGATTACATTAGAAATACTGTCACATTAGAATATAGAGGCTGAGCTACTGTTGTAATTGTCAATTAATATTAAAAACTATATTACATTTTCGAAGCGCCATGTTAGATTCATGGTATCATACACAAAGACGCGTTCAAAACGTCCGTCCGAACATAATATTATATGCTTGTCGGCTTTGGTCAATTCTACACACTCTACCTGCTATAAAACAGACAATATCCACGATGTTTTACCCGCATGTCATAATTACTTTACAAAGGGCAAAGGAATGTTAACATTTTACATACATGATGTTAGTCGTGTATCTTCTGTCCTTTCATCATATGTTTCAGATTTCTTTGCGATTATCTTTAATTTAAATTCAACCAAACGACCAAATTCAGTATTTTGTGCAATAGAAATAGTTTTGTAATTGGCGAAAGAGCAACAGTTTCAAATAATTTGCCGAGGGAAACAATAATCCCATACTTATTAAAGTTTTCTCTTTTAATCCCAGTAAACATATATATAGTTAAACCTCAATAATGCGACCACCATTGGGACTCCTGAAAACTGGTCTTCTTATTGAGGTGGTATTAATATCGGAGTTGATTACAGAGCAAATCAATGAAAACGGACTTAACAAATGTGGTCTTAATATTGAGGTGGTCTTATTATTGAGGTGGTCTTTAAGTGAGGTTTTACTGTACGTATAATGTTAATAAAATAAGGGAGAATCTTCCATCAAAATTAATTTTAGCCGTATTTTACTAGAGTAGAATAAAAAATACAGTAAAACCTCAATAATGCGACCACCATTGGGACTCTTGAAAACTGGTCTTCTTATTGATGTGGTCTTAATATCGGAGTTGATTACAGAGCAAATCAATGAAAACGGACTTAACAAGTGTGGTCTTAATATTGAGGTGGTCTTATCATTGAGGTGGTCTAGATGTGAGGTTTAACTCTACGTGTAATGCTTGTTTCCTTACAAGCAGACAATGACCTTCAACGACAGTCGAATGATGAAATAAGGGAGAATCTTCCATCAAAATTAACTTTAGCCGTGTTTTACTAGCGAAAATACAGTAAAACCTCAATAATGCGATCACCATTTGGACCTTTGAAAACTGGTCTTATTAATGAAGCGGTCTTGATAATGAGGTTGAATAAAGAGCAAAACAGTGAGAATGGAGTGAGAATTGACTTTAAAATTGTGTTCTTAATTTTGAGGTGGTCTTATTAGTCAGGTGGTCTTTAAGTGAGGTTTTACTGTAGTTATTGTAATCTACCCAAATTCAGACATAAATGCTGAAGAAAGGTTTTACATATTTAAACCACAAAAAACATTTGTAGTTGTTGTTGTTGTTTTAGACCCACCTGCTCAGTGGGATTCAACTTCTTTCTCTCGAGCAGACGACTTTTCCGATAAGCTTTTTCTCATAGCAAAATATTAAGACGTTATTCCAAACAAGACATCTGACTCTAATTAACGCATTGCCTCCGTTGCCACAATAATTACACCGGTCTCGTCTGCTGCTTTAGTAAACTGTGGATAGAATAGGCGGGACAACTCGGCATTATAATTGAAGTTAATGTTGCCTCGTAGAGAAATTATGAGCTAGTGTATATGAATGCCGTTGTAAAACTGAGTTATGAAATTATAATAATTGTTTCAGATTGGTTTCAAAAGAGCGTCAGTGTCAAAAACATAAATTTCGAGGCAATGAACGCTAGTGTCAGTGGTTGAAGAACCGGTGACATCGTGTAATAAATGGTAGCGTAATAATCACTCAATCTTTTTTAATAATTTCATTGCAAGATCTAATTAATAAGTTTCATGTTTGTAATTAATTGTCACTGAGTGTCGTAGGAATGGGAGTGGTTTTGCAAAACATTCATTGCACCTAATCAGCTAAAGACCCCCTTAATATATTTAGATTGAGTTTTAACCAGTCAGCCATTTATCATATACACATTTATATAGATGCCAACACTCATGTTCAACAAAAGCCACTAGACCACATGTTGTTGCTAACCACTTGTCATAATTTACATATAGTATATTTTAAGTATGTATATTACAGTTACAAGAAATGATGTACAGAATAGCGTCCGACAGTAAGAGGTTACCACGGTGATCCGACATTACCTACATTTTTTGCTTGTAACCAAATACTGACCAAACCATGAGGCGGCTTTTAACACAACAGGAACAACAGTTAACAAACCCTCATGTAATATTGTCTTAGGGAGAGAAAAAATATCTCCACCAAGTCGGATACTTCTCCATTTTCTCAACCACTTTACAATCATACTAATCCCGTACCTGACAGACAAGCTTTGTAATCCTAAGAGTTCTTTCAAAGTTTCTGGCAAAAAAGCCAAAAGTTTCTATAAATGTGTAAACCATCTCTCAGTTAACTTGGATCCGATTTCTTCAACCATCACCGAAGCCTGACATAAAAGTACTTTGCTAGAAACGATATAGTTGTTGTGTAAGAGATTTCAACTTTTTCTCATGTACCCAATACCTCACCTCCTGTCATCGCTTGCAAAGCTACAAATGGTTCACCCCTTTCTTCAAACAGTGTACAAGTTTCAGCTCACTACGGGTGGTTATTGCTGGCACTAATTAATTTCTTCGTGAAATCTTAATGAGTCTGGCCTGACAATTAGACTGTCAGTTAACAGATAATTGCAGCTCTAGTCTTGTTGTTGCAAACATTCTTGCGGATAATCAATTTTAATTCATTGAAAGGTGAAAGAATAATTAATTAAAACAATGAACTGCCGCTTGACACTGGACTAAATTTTAGCGCATTTCCACACGGCACTAATTGCATTAGTGTGAATGAAATGTTCAGGGAATTATAGGTACTGTAACTATCGCAACTATTTTCAAGACGGAAAAATATCAAGATATAATTCATCGATTAATTATTAACTAAATTCTATCTATATCTCACGCTTGTTTGAAATCTTTGCCAAAATGTCCAAGATGTAAAAAATACACAATACATGTATATCATTCAATTCTGTTCATTCATCATGTACGGTAAACGTATCAATTTCGCATATTTATAAAATGGTTCTACGAGTATCGCGTGTGGTCAGATGGTCACTGGTCAGTGGTCTTGTGGTTTTACGTTGTATCTAGTCCGCAGGTTATTGTCGATAGCCGTCGTAGAAATGCCAAGAATAAATATTGTTCTGTATGGTGGTCTTGTCTATCGCAAGTTTGTGGCTTCTGTTGAAATGGCCTTCATGGTCGCACACTATTCTGAATCTGATGGGTTGTGGCGAATGGAATCGTCCATTGTGAGTGTCTATATAAACAGAACAATATGTGCATCAGCTGTTGGTCCCGCTGCTGTATAATCATTACCGTCATTATCGAGTTTATACTTACTGTCCATCCAAATATCAGACGGTCGTCTTTCCAACACGCTGTTCCAACACCTGTCCACTTCAATCACGTGACATGTTTAGTTCCGGTGACGTAACGTCTCCAAGGAGTTATAGAGCACGTGCCGTTACGCGCGTGATAATTGACACATAATTGATGTTAATGCGAGGTAGCAAATGTAGCAATCTTGATAGAAACATATTAAGAGAGATTTACTGATTCTTAAAGAAGATAATCAAAGATAAAATTACTTTTACACATGCTTGTGTATTTACGGTTAATATTATGTACGATAAAATCAGACCACATATTGGTAGTACAAATGTATATTTGCTGTCTCTGAAAACGAGAGTTTTTACAGCAATGCTCGTGCTGAATAAAAGTAATCTGATGTGATTTATGGTATTTTTAATAACCAATAGTCCATGTATAAATTGTCCAACTTTTATATTTTTCAGATATTTGTTAAAATCGTTTATATCTTTCTTCATGATCATGTTAGCAAATTTGCTACCGGCATCGCAAAAGATTTGAAACGAACGAATGATCAGTCATACTCATTCTTTGTATTTCTTATAACAAAGTTAAAAGATTAAAACTTATACAAAATATACATTGGATATAAATTAAAACATTCTCAAATAAATCCTTCGCGTATTACAAATGACTTCAAAACCACGACTTCATCGCATTGAAACATAAAGAATCATACTAGTAATGCTGTTTTATATTTGATAAACATGACTGATTGATAATATTGGGTTACATCATTATTTCTATTCCGAAATATATTCGATAAAATACAAAAAAAGGCTATTACAATTTGACTGCGTGGTTTCTATAAATTTTGGCGATCAAACTTTGGTCACGTGATCGACAAAAACTATTAACTTTCAAAGTCATTGAAACTATTTCTTATCCGCACGAGGCATTTGGTCGCGTATGTTGAATATGCCGAGGAATGTCACCATTGGTTGCTATCACCTCGTAAGTTTTCTCTCCCGCAGTGACTGACAGCCGAATATCAGCCAAGCTGGCTTTGTAGCGGTAGAGAATTCCTCAGAAATCGCGTTCTGAGAGCTATAGCTCCGCCCACAGGTACTCGGAATATTCTAGGAATATTTGAGTGTATACATTATTTCCCTGCTCAGTACGCACGCCAGAGATTATCTTTTGCGAAGAATTTCGGGGGAATTGCAGTCTTTAAGTAATTTGAGTGCCAAACGCGATGAGTGTCGATGTTATGTATCAGCCATACAGCGCGAGCTTCGGATATCAAAGAAATAATGATCATTCTATGCAGGTATATAGTCTTATTGTTTCTTATTGTTAACCGAGGACAATGTGCGCAATTTTACGTTATATCCCGAGACATGCGGAATATTAACATTGTTGGACGCGTCACATGCTTTTGGCCAGGGCTAAGGAATGAATTCCAATCAATTTACCAAGTACACGGTAATTATTTCTGTGATCATTTACCAACGTGCTTCGATGAGGACTTACTAAAAAATACGGGGTGCGGATTCTAAACACTCTGATATGTACGCTGTTTTTTTTTGTTACGAGCATTTTTTGGATTTTGTCATTCTATATAATTAATATGCAAAGTCATGAAACAACCGCGCGATGTTTTATAAGTTACGTACAATTGAATTCGCGCTTAACAAAAATTAGCAAGATATCTTACGATGCAATCGCAATCATTTTACTTTGCTTCACTAGCAATGTGTCATATTGATATTTAATGATAACGATACATTAATAACAATTAACATATGTACGTAAGATTGACTCGAACATCTTAGTCAAGATTGCGTTCTATTTCTACACAACTTCAGCAATCACTTGATCGCTTACAAGGACTTGAAGTGGTTTTATAGCGTTATGATTGCACCTTACGACAGTTATTCATCTGCTTATCGTGCTTTGAAATCTTTCACAAGAAGTTTGTAGTGTATTCTCGTGTATAGTTAACGGTAAATCACTTTTGAGGAGATAAGAATAATTTTATAAGTATATCCGAATCTTATATAGAATGAATGAAATACGATTGCTTTCACTTCGAAATATACTATCTTTGCTGTGACAGTTTACAGTTATATCAATAACCAACTTTAAAGAATCGTATTCAAATGTAACAAAAAAAGTTCGACTTGAAGTTTGAATTTCTTCGAAAAGCAGGCTAGGTGTGGACTTATTTTGTTGACAGTTTTACAGTTATTCGAGAGGGACATTTACTTGTTTGTTTGATATATTGTTTAAGTATACGAGAATGTTAGATTGAATCTTAAAACTCAGTTTGATTTAAAAATGTCTCAAAAAAATCAAAAACTATAATCATTTTTATGAAGGATTCAGCTCTTGACAACTGAGAAGGACAGTGTCACGTGATTGAGTAGAATTAGCATGAGTTATACGGATATCGAATTCGGCAAGAGAGAACAAAATACATTGTATACATTATGCATTTTTGTGAACATTCAACTTCGAATGTGCTCTTATTGTGTTAATAATTCATTTAATTACTTATACAGCCGTATATTTAACGGACATTCTTAAACTTAGATGTCTTCGTTACGTTTCTGCTTCATTTTTACGTGTGTAACATTCTTGGGAATTTCTTCGCGCGCGACAAGATTTCGTCTCTCCGCAGAGGGCCTTCCCTATACCCGACAAGCGCGATATTTATCCCTGAAAATACCGGTCCCTTATCTTGATTGTTTTATTTGATATATGTTGTAACTTTAGATTGCTAGATTTTTATCTCTGATATAACTTCTGATGCATCCATTCTATGCGTCGTTTCACTTTTTAAGTAGCCTGACAATGTTTTAAGCAGTAAGATTATAGCGTATCTAGATAAAAAGAAAAAAAGTTCATTCGAGATTTTCTCGTTTTGAAGCTAGAAATTAATACTTATAATAAACTGGTGAGCAGCCAAAGATGTATATTTACTGGAATACGTTAGTTACAGCATGGTAACATCGTCATCGTTTCTTTAATATGTCGGTTAGACGTTTATGTTATTCACAAGTAATGTCTATATTTACGTCGACGATTTGCGTATTGTGATATCAAACTTAAAACCTAACTACTTATATTTCAGTCACTATGCCTTCCAAAGGCACAAGAACCGCTAGATTTAGGGATTTACCCCTCTGCGACCAGTACATTGGGCCATGCCTTACCAGGGCCATCACTCGGTCCCCACATGTCATCGTTTGGGCTTCACAGTTCCGGGCTCGGACACGGTACCCACGGAAATATCGGAAGCACGAACACACCACAAGGAAATATTCCTGGAATGAAAGAGGATGATAAAAATGAACAACCAAAAGAGACTCAATACTTAAGTGCTAATTGTGTATTAATGACATATTATAGTGGAGATATCAGCTCAAATGTCGATGAACACTTTTCCCGTGCTTTAAGTCAACCAAGCAGTTACAGTCCCGATGGCAAAATTAGTAAAGGTAAATATATTTGTACTTATTCATATTTGTACGATTATTTGGTGTGTGTTTTATTTTTGATATATTTCATTTTTTACAAATTTTAACATAATCAGAGTGTCTACACTTGTGCGTTCCGTATAGCACGTACTGTAATGTATTATGCTTAATGCGCGTAGCACAAGTCAAAATAAAATATTTCTCTGTCTATCTTAATAAACGTCCGTATATGTGCCATAAAACTTCAGTCAAAAAAAAAATTACCGCAACATATATAGATGGATACATATTTATTCAGAATGTCAGACTCGTATTTTCCTTTAAACGCCATGAGTAAAAGTTCTAGTCAAAATCCATAAATTTATTAATATTTTTATTCTATGTAACTATTTTTAAAATTATTATCATTTACTCTTTTAATAATCAGTAATATATACATGTATGTTTCTCGCTTTATTCTTTACACTTGAAGTAATATCAACTAATTTTTACACAAAATCACAGTGATCCAGACAAGCAGTCTTTCGCACACATAAAAAAAAAAATAGTTGTGTTCTGTTCTATTTTGTTCCTCACGAATTCCGATTTTTTTCGCACCAAAATACGACACCATTCCTACAATGACTGGAACACCATATTCATGACACCTTTCACCAAGATTAACCCATAAACCTGACAGTAGCTCAAGTACCCTTTTCGCTAATGTTTCTAAACGGAAAATTAAAATACAACTTAACTCATAACATTCGGATTGACATTGGTGTCGAATTAAAATTTTAACAGTTTAACTAGAACATCATATGTCAGTGGTCCAAAACTGGCAGAAACAAATGTATTCACTTCTCATAGCGTAAAGCCGTTTATTTCATCCTGAACGAAACCCGGTCTTAAAAGAAAACAAACGCATTGTCAAGCAGCGATTTAAATATCTCAGTGAAAAGATTAATGCCAACCAACTGTTGATTTTAGATAGTGATATGCTACCTAAACTTTCCAGCATTTTTGTTTGATATAACAAAACGGTTAGAAGGTTCAACGAGCTAACAGAGTTGATAATCACGTATAAATTACAGTTAATATTCAGGAGAGAAAACACAATTAAGACATCGTTATATTTTAAGCTCGTACAACTGTTGAAATTGTTGAAATAAATACGAAATCTGTGTGAAAATAATGTTCAGCTTGTGTTCAGTCCTGTTGCAAACTGTGTTTCAATCCATCGACTTACTGAGATATGCAAGGGAAAGCCAAGCCTCGTCTGACGTGCCATCACCATTGTAGCGGCTATGGAAATGCTTTATTACAATTCCTCCATAAATAGATATTTAATTCGCAATTTTAACTAACACAAATTTATAATTACTCGTTGTTCTCTTGTTGTTTAATCTATTTGTGTCGTATAGTTTGTATGTAGATAACAGGGCTGCTAGTATTAATCTGTAATCATGTAGGACACGTCTCTGTCCTTGCAGTTAATTATAATTATATTAATTGGTTGATTTGTAGTTTTCAATTGGTTTCGTCATTATTTTAGAAGTTAGGCGATTTGCCTGTTTTAGGATTGAAAAAAATTGTTATATAGTGTTACACGTGCATGTATTTCGCACAATTGTCCATTCCTGTCGTGTTCGGTTACCCTATCTCGACATTAACTTCGCATTGAACTAACAGATTATTCTTACTACGATATGATACCCGCGTGGTCTTGGAAATTCAAGTTACTTGAAATGCACATTTCGAACATATACACATTCAAAAGAGTTCGCTGTGGAATGGAATGAAATATATTTTTTTTAAACGACGATTAAGTTTCTAAGTTTCTCCTTGTGTTTACTTGTTGTATGGCCCCTTTTTATTTCCAAATACTTTATTATCCCGTACCGTGCTGATATGTGCGGCACAGTTTTGTGAATGCTGCCGGTCTCTAGGCAACTTTTTCTAAATTTCATAAAAATACATATTTTCACCATCGCACAATTTTATTTTTAATTTTTTTGTAATCAACTAATTGTGCTCAAGTTCATATTCAAAAATCCTTATAGTGTCTATTTTGATTAATGAGAACACTAAATCAAAATTGCCAAGTTTATGGTGAAGCTAATAAAATAAATAACTTTCACTGATCGTCATTTAAAAAATAAACAGTTAAAAAAAAAAATGAAAAACATTTAAAAATATGTTTCCCACAATAATAGTTAAATATGCAAGCGTCGACATGATTATACTCCATACCATACTGACAAGAAACGTTTCAACATTTCGGTACAATTTCCCCGCACTGTTAGCTAAATAGTGTATGACATCTAGCAAAAATGTCATAATACCGACCCAATTTGTACCATTGTCAGATTGCTGTCTACCCAGCAAGTGGTTGTTAAACCTGCAGAGGGTCAGGCCGTGGAAAAAACTCTGGTTGATTTCAGTTTTACTGTTTTTTCCTAGCTGTCATGCCACTTTTCACCGTCTTTCAACGCTGTATTTTTTCACGCTATTATTTACCATCGTTAATTTCACATGTTCATTTAACTTGTCACTTGCAAAACTGTTAGTTTCATTAGACTCGTAAACGGCCCTCTTCCCGCTGGTTTTAACTCTTCATAATTTATTTTATAGTCTGAAGTCGATTTTCTGTTTCCATGGCAAGTACGTACAGGAGCGTCTGTAAGGAAAATAGACTGTTAATAACTTGTTGAACGTCTTATAAATAGGTGCTGTCATTTCACACAACAGGTTTTAGGAATTAAGAGAGCGTAATTTTAATTAATGTTTATGCCATTACGGTAATTTGTGAGTTGTAAATTTCAGCGTTTACCTATTGGGCTTAGACAGTTTTCGAATTTCTGAGCAAATGTCAAACAAGCCTGTTTTCGCTGAAGTTTGTTTAAAAACAAATTAGATTCATCCAAAAACTTAGGATTACAAAGGTATTGCTGTGGCAACTCAATTTAAAAATAAGTTTACGACGATGCCTTGAAAATGTGGTCTTGATAAATTGAGATGTTTGAAATACAGAAGGTTCTGTTATGAAAACACAAATTGAAAGACAGAGTAAACAGAAATTTATCCTAAAAGACTTACCGAGGATTAAACTGTCCAAATGTTCAAACCAGAGAGAAGGAAACGAGAAGAAGTTTTAGAGAAATATTTAAAACTAAAACCTGACTTAAATAATTTTGCGATTTCGCGAGAAACGAAACTGTCAACCTTTGTTAAACGCTGATGCAAACAGCATTATATTAAAACCACTTTCCTGCATTTTTCTTTTCCCAAAGGTCTGAAGTTGGTTTGAATTGAAATTATACTTGTGAGAAAACACACGATACATTATATCTAATATAAGCAGGATTAAATGTTTTGCTAAATGAATCACACAAGTGGGAAATTCCAGAACCCGGATATCTCAATACAAGTAAGGGAACCCTTTACAAATATAGAACCACTGGAAATAAAACATAAAACGAAATCCAAAACATCGTAGAAAGAAATGAAGTCATAGAAAAAGGCAGACAGCCGTACCACAACCAAGAACCAACAAAGAGAAAAAATAAAATTACAGAATTTTGAAAAAAAGAATTCAGTCTGATATTACATTTACACATTACTACTGGGTTCTAGTATATGGTGATTGATGCTAAATGTTTTATTTTTTTGTTTCAGATCCATCATTGATGTGTCAACGAAAATTGCCGGCCTCGTTTTGGAACAGCAACTATTACGGACCTGGTTCATTTTATTCCGACTTTCAGTTCCCATCCGGACACTATTCTACTTCTTCCATTCCTGGATTTTCTGGTTTTCAAGATCCCTGGTTTTCCAGATTTTCTTCACAATCTCATACATTTCATCATCGACCGATGCACTATGACTTTCCTTACTCCTCTATGAGTGCAAGCAGATATAATTCAAACATCGGCTCTTTATTGTTGCAATCAGCCAGATCGGGACATTTTCCCGCTGGGGATTATGGGAAATCTACGGACACAAAATTCAGATACCCGGATTACAGACTGGGGACAGAATATCCGACACAGAACTCGTTTCCTGGTGAGTTTAAAAGTACGTTGAAAACCGTTTATAAATATTACGTTCCTCACTTCTAATAGTTTATTCATTTACATGTACGTTATCTATCTATATCTATATACCATTGCCAACCCCCGTTTGCTGTAAATATTCACACGCTGTGAACAATTAATTCATCAATATCTAGATCTTGCACAAAATTAATAGCATAAGTAATTACTGTAATGCGAAAACAATTAATTACTAATATTTTGACCAAAGAATCATTAACTTCAGAGATATATTACTGCGATAACCAATCGTACTGATTACTCTGGTCCTACAAACCTGGAACTATTTTCTTTACGTACGAACATCTTCTGCAAAGTCCATATATCAATACGCCATCAAGCTGCTTAATGTTCAAATAATTCATCTTCATCAGTACACGTTGATGAGTTTTTGTGATTGGTTGTTATAAATATGCGAGTGTTGTTGTTGCAAACCATCTGTGCATAAGCGAAACGTTTCGAGCCACTGATTGTTATTTTACGATAATTGTTTTATGTGTCCAGACATAGACCTATTTGGTCTTTGACCAGTAATCATTTCTGACCAGGTCAAAGGGTAGCAGTGTGAAACGAAATTACTAACAACATTTATCAAACCTTGTGCACACGTGTGCAATAATGTGCGGGCAGAAATTCTTGAATACAGCAAATCGTTTATCTCAAAACTGCCATAGACTTATAAAAGATCAGTTCACTTTGAGCTTTTCCACAACAAAACTTGTGATAGTGACCCCCGAAAAAACATTTCAGGGATTTACATTTTCTAACAGATATTTTTTTATAATTTAATTTCAAAAAAAATAAAATCAGACGTCTAATTTTCTTTTTAAAGAATTCCAATTCCAATATTTGAAAGAACGAAATGCCACAGTAGACTTCAAAATGACGTCACATCAGAAACGCTTCACATGAATATTTATTGGTTAAAATCTTCTGTTTTTCAAATGGAAAAAAAACACAAATTACCCACGGCTTATAAACGTGTTCATGTTTAGTTTATTATATAAACCAAAGGTGCTCAGTTTTGACGTCATCACTTTCATTCGGAAATACTCGACGTCATAGTTACCGTCTCTACTACAGGTTTACGTGTTTCTTATCGTATATAATTTCTATATTGCAGGTTTAGAAGCCACGGCTACCGAGACTTCAGCAGGGCGAGACTTGTACTTGTATTAAACCTTGTCGGCAGCGTTCAGCAAAGTTAAATCACCGACACAAACATACAGTGGAATCATGGATCGGTTCTTGACAAACAACGATTGAAAGTCTCCTAGTAGGTGTCGTATTACGGTGCTGGTCAAACGTTTGACTGCCCGAGTTCACGTCACTGATGACATCACGTCACTGAATATGTCTGCCATGTCACTGATGACGTCATGTCGCAGAATATTTCACGCCACAGATAATACGTTAACTATGCGGTTGTGTGGCACGCTCTCCTTATTGCAGCGAATTCCGATTTCACTTCCATGAACATTTTCATTTAACGTTATTTTAGACAAAGTCTTGTTCGACTCTGTACAGTCGAAATGTGGAATGGATGTCCTCAAGTTTAATCTAACAAATATTGGTCTAAAGTTGAAATGCTGAGGTTATCATTTGATGTTCATTATCATGGCGACAAGCTGATAATAAAAACGCCAATTTAAATTGTTTTAATCAAAAAAAGAAAATTCACGGAAGTGAATCCCGGACAGTAGCAAAGTCCACGTAGGAACCAGACGGTCGTCATACGGGATACAGCAAGATTCTCTTACATTTTCTAGATAGAGTAGATTATTTCTGGGAGTCGATGTAGTTGTTGTAAAATGTTTTGCAAATTTACAAATAGACAGAGTGAATGAAAATAGAGATATTTTGTAGATTGCAGATATTTTTGTTGTTTTTATCACATTATGTTGATGTTTGTAGATGTTTTGTAAATATGCTGTGATTATTTCTGCGTTATATGTGAATAATTTATATAAATATATATTTTGTGAATTAATGTGCCAAAAATTGGAAATAAACAATAAATACGTACTGCTGTGTCGTTTTTTCTCGACTTCGATCTGAATTTGGCAATTATTGGAGATTATGATCCAGTGTTTACACATTAACACACTTAATTCACGTTGTATATTACATGAATAATATATATACTGGTATACGTGTATGAAAGGAGGAAATATGCGTAATAGTGGACAAGGGAATTGGAAGAAAGACAGACACCAGTTAACGTTTTAACATTACGAGACTTGATTTATGAAGTATGTTTGATATAATAGTCACGTTTAGGTCATGCGTACACCGCTGCATATAACGTTTTGTGCACACATACAATATTTTTTTTAACTATTTCTAAGATAATAAATAATATTATATACAAAATATACACTATACAACAAGATTAAAACACAGTAATTAGAAAAAGAAAAATATATTTATTTGTATACATAGAAAATGAAAAGGACGCGTATCTATTTATATACGTATATGAATATAGATATGAGTCTTTTTCATTTTCTACGTATACAAATATTTTTTTTCTTTGTATATTATGTATTATCTTTCTGAGCCGTGGGACGTTTCCTTCATTCCTTAAAACAACTTCCGTTAAAAACTGTGAAACATCAAAAATAATCACAGTGTTTCCTATGTCCATGCAGTTTGTGATGTCTCCATATTTGTCTAAAACTTACTTTAACAGGTAGGAATATATATTTAGACAAAAAATAGGAAAATTTAACCAGTCTTTGTCTTTCAATAAATCAATAAATATGTCACTGATAGTCGCTTACACTGTGTCAGAGCATAACACAAAGTTACAAGGAACATCTAACTTGAAATTTAAGAAATTTTACTCACTAAAAGCATTATGAGTTGTAAGTATCGAAATTTATAAATTTGACTAAATCAGCGTGGGGGTATTTGGAACTGTTCAAGGGTACAGTAAAACCTTACTTAAATACCACCTCAATAATAGAACCACCTCAATTATAGGACCACCTCACTAATAAAACCACCTCAATAATAGAACCACCTCAGTTATAGGACCACCTCAATTATAGGACCACCTCAATTATAGGACCACCTCAATTATAGAACCACCTCAATCATAGGACCACCTCAATTATATGACCACCTCAATTATAGGACCACCTCAATTATAGAACCACCTCAATTATATGACCACCTCAATAATAAAACCACCTCAATTATAGGACCACCTCAATTATAGAACCACCTCAATTATAGGACCACCTCAATAATAGAACCACCTCAGTCATATGACCACCTCAATTATAGGACCACCTCAATAATAGGACCACCTCAAAATTAAGAACTCGATTATTTTCAAGTCCATTTTTCGACTGTTTTGCTCGTTATTCAACCTCAATATTAAGACCACCTTGATAAGAATACCAGTTTTCAAGGGGCCCAAAGGTGGTCTTATTATAGAGGTTTGACTGTAATATGACATCGATTTCAGATTACGGACGGGGCATTTACAATTATGGTCGCTTGAAGTCAATACACCGAACGGTATTCTATACCACTCATTAATCATTAGTTAATATCATTAATTTTGTTCCAAACTTCTTTGATAAAGCTCAAGCAACAAGTAACAATGCCATCAGTATAAGCTGGGTGTTATATCACAGTGGGTATTGCGTAATAGTCGGCTTTAGCTGTATCGTTTGAGGAATCAAATAACATAATCACTAATAAAATGGATGAAAAGATACACAAAGAAACTTCTTTAATTTTCTTTGCCTAGTGTTGTTAATTGATCCAGCGACACAACGGTGGAAGGCTGTTTCATTATATACTGGGATTTGCGTTCTCCGAAAATGTTTAATTAAATGCCCGTTTTATGCCTTTTATTTAGTACCTTGATCTAGAAAAGAATTTCGCCAATATGTGTTTTATATGATTTGACTCTGTTTACGGTTAATATAACAGTTTAATCATGAATTCAAGAAATATTTGTCATTCTATTACGAGTATATATGGCTTAATTTCTGAACGTAATGTCCACCAAATGTTAAAAGACTAGAATTATGTTTTCGTCTTGAAAGGAGAATATTCCAGCTATTTTGCATAAGCAATAATCCAGTGTCTGTGGAATTTTATAATACATTTAATCCCTAATAACTACTGTTGCTTTCGTCATCTTAAATGCAAAGGAGTTTAATGAGTTATAATTTTTGCTCTCACAAAGTCTCGCCAAATCTCGTGGGAGTTTGTTTCTAACGGTAACAGAGTGGCTGAACGCAAAGGTGCGCTTAATGGCACGATGTGACATTTTAATTGTGAACAGATGATGGGCTTTTCATGAAATCTGTTTAAGCGGAGTTATTAGTGATAGAATTCCCATACATATTCGATTGTGTCATACAAATATAGGACTGTTTTATGCTTAAAAAATACTCGCTTGCACCGAGAATACATCGTTTGTGTGGCTTTTTTGACTAAACAGTAATTAATCAAAAGAATTAATAAAGCGCTATTTTCCAAATGCAACTGAGAATTTTGATCTCAGCTTTGATTTATAAGATACAATTTATGACCATTTTTCATGTATTACAAACCCCATTTTTTTCTTTTTAGTAAGCAATTCGAAATAGTTATATTTTATTTGAAGTATTTTAGGGGAAGAGAGGGGATAGTAAACACAAAACATAGTCGGTGATTTTCCTTACATTCTCAAAATTGAAACAGACAGAAAAGTACAAAATGTTCTCAGGCGGTCGTCGAACATTTTTCATCACCCGTTTGCATCCGTATTTCGTTGCCTGTCTTAATTTACGAGCTCTGCAGCCTTGAAGGTTAAACGATACTTTAAAATCTTGTTAAAACGCTAAAATTCACAGTTTGAAAACATTAATGCTGTATCGTGTGGCCCCTAGGAGTCATGTTTACCAGGCCCTTTCATCAACTTGTATACTTGTGACAGCGATAGCTGGGTTAACGGAAAATTACAAACTAGACTAGCCCCGTGCATCACGTGCCCCATAATGCGTACGAAAATATGGAGAGAAAAACAATAATTGATAATAAATGCAAGAATTTCAATAATGATACGAAATATAATTTTCAAATTATTTTAATAGTCAAGAAGTAATCTTAAACATATTTACAAATGGATTCCTTACATAAACAAAATCATCTAGCACTGATGGAAAAGAAAACATCTCCGATGATGGAATTAATAAAGTAGATGTAGCAAAGCATAATACATTGGCGGTTTAATTACAAAGAATTACTTAAATACGTAAATATATTAACGTAACTTACGAACTGGAAAAAAGTATACAGTCGCACAGCGGGCCAATTCAGTTTGATGTTGGCCTAGTGGACAAACGAAAAACTCAAAGTAATACTATGCTTTTTTTTGTTCATTTGTTTACCTAACCAAACATGAAAAATATATTTCTTATAGTTAAAACATCAATAAACACACATTAACAGAGAATGAACTCATGATGTATTGATCCGTATTTGTTGTAGAAATATGTTTGAACATCATAAAAAAAATTAAACTTCCATTTTATAACAATCAGGCTATTTTGCAGGTTTTGACTGTTAGTAATATGATAAAATAAAGATTTTTTCAATCGGTTTTACATTGCAATGGCTATTATTAGAGATGTTTTAGCCAATATAACAACAATACTGGATAAAGCCAATTCAAACATTTTATGTTCAGATGAGCCGGATTATTGGAAGTTGAATGTAATGCAACTCGTCTACGTCTGAACCTACGTTAACACTTACAGAACATAATTATTCATTTTAAGTAATATATTAATCGAAACACTAACGCAATTAATTAATTAATTAATTACTCTTAACCACATAGCAGATTAAATCAACGATTTAACGTCAGATGTTTTTTTAAAAAGGGGGAATAAAACGTTGCTGCATGACAGAAATATAGCTTTGTAGAAAATTAAATGTAGTGTGAGTGAAATTAATACAAATTAATTATGAAAAACATTGGACGAACCGCCCCGCTTTATATCCAGAAATGTCGGGCTTAATCCCGTTCAGTTTGATGCCATCTCTCGTTTGACATTAACAGACCAAACAATCTACGTCAAAAGTTCAATTATTGAATTATATATGAACATTTTTCAAAATCTCTCGGTAAAAGCATCCACTATACACACATATGTTTACCATTTGACGTGAACACATGTAACAAATGTCAAGAATGACCACAACAGTGTGGAGAAAAGTTGATTTCACAATGACAGGAAACAGAACCTTATAAATTAAGGATAAATGAACGAGGCGCTGAGTTAGCTTACCAGGAAGTAAATTATGAAATAAACCAGACAAGTTAACTGTTAATGAATCAACTGAAAACCTTGAATATATTTTCAATTAAATAAATATAACGATTGATTTATTCCACTGTAAATGATTGTGGTGCAACATATATATATCAACTACACTTTATTTAATTCCGATAAAAAGCCACGTGAGTTATGTACCTGTTATCTATCATTTATTCTACAGCTACAACAGGTACAAACAAAAAGTCTCGAACACCGAACAAATTCGTGAATATCAATGCAATAATTAGGACGTAGTTTTTTATTGAAAATAAATACTGCGCACAAAGATAACATTGATTCCACATAGGTATCGTCAGTACATTTACAAAATAATTCAATGAAATGTTCACACAGTATCAATATATCGGTTAAAATAATTTTCAATTTCTTATCCTTGAAAAAAGGCTTTCAGTTGAAATATTGATATTGTGAGTAAATTTCATTGAATTGTCAGTTGTGCTTTTCTACCTATGTCTTAGCTTACAATAATTCATTAAAATTGTCTTTTATATAATTCAGACAAAATACATTCCTGATAGTAGTCCTACTTACGTGAACATGATTTAATGTATGAACTTGTATAACAAGCAATGGAATGTTTTTATCAATAATAAAAAAAATTAACGCCGGTACATTTGATTGTTATATGACTAAATTTGCCAAATAATCATGGAACCAATTTCCTGCGTTAGTGAATTAAGCGGTGACAAGCCGGGAACCAGTTTAAAGGCTATGCCCTTACTACACACTGATGGAATCTTAGGATCTTTGAATTACTAGTAACAAATAATTATATACACAAAATGCAGATAACTTAAAGTGTTTGTTAAATCCGAATAAGCAAACATGTATTTAGTCTGTGACACGTGTTAATTAAAAAAAATATGTTAATTGGCCATAATATTTATAAACACAATTGACTGATGTCACTTCTTTTATTAATTTATCTGCCACGATATACATGTACTCAGTAATTCTATAGCTATTTTGCTAAATGTCGAACAGAAAACCTCCTTAATATCACATTAAGTTTAGTATAAAAAAACTTGAAGATGTGTGCCACCCGCCGATGGCTTTTTATTATAATAGTCTCAAGAAATGTTTGTAAAATCTCTCAAAAAATAATGAGAATACTTACTTTCTCGGCTATTAACAAAATACATATATGATAGCCCGTTTAATACGTTTTGCCTCGCTGTAAACGCCATAGGGGCTGTAAGTACACACGGCGAAACAAATCCATGACACTCCATTTCTGTACATTAATGTCAAAAACGCACGCGAAACCACACAAATATCATATTAGATTGGCTTAATAAAACATTAATTATTTAAATGACCAGGTTTAGCTCACCACCTATGCGGTCTTCAACATGTACAAACGTTGGCATACAACATGGCGGTGTCAAACTTTGACGTTTTTAATTAAATTGAATTAATTGTCTTGGATTAACTTGTGCTATATCTAATTAAATCCTTCTGCAATTTCTGGCAGTCGAGTCAAATAGTGATGAATATAAACATACCAAATATGGAGAGCCATAGTGTGATATTTGTGAAGTGTCGGACTCTTCACGTGGATTTGAATGTCATGAGTAAGAAGGACAAGCCTCGAGTACCGGTTAGACAGGATCAGTTTTCAGGATCAGGATCAAGATCAAATATAGGCTCTTTCAAACTTTGTAAAAATTGTTATTCAAAGCTAAACCGTTTCACATAATGTGACAGATATGAACATTTTGCAAAACTTTTGAGACATTAAATTCCGAGTTCATGCTTATTACAAAAAGACGGAAATTACTAAGTTTAGACCAATTCTATAAAATTGATATCCAGATTTGAATTAGATCAGTTTCAGTTATAAGTATAATAAATTAATTGCTCAACAAAACAGTTAAGTTTTATATGTTTTTACAATATTTATTACAAGATGTTATGGTATTTTTGTGTAAGTTTATGAGAAGTACTGGAAACAGTGTTCAATTACTTCATGAAAATGGGAAATACTTTTATGGATCAACTTGATCAAGATCAGTTGATCCTTTGTGAACATGTGGCCAGGGAGTAACTTGTAAGGACGGCCAGACCATTCCTTGCGCCCTGTTCCCATGCATGTTTACCTTTTTGCAACTCCTCAATGCCCAATGTTTTGTAGACTGTTGTTTTCCCGGCGATCTGTATGGGGAGACATTGTCTTGTATATGTGGAGTTCCCTGTAACAACTTAATCTCTCTTGTTATACTAAACAAATATTTTCTTAAAACTCTACTGAGTCGTAGGTAAGGCTGAACAATTCAAATGCGCCAAAGGAGTATTATAGAGATGCTCATCTCACTTCGAAAACTGTTTTTATTCGTAGCAAGATGTGCTGGTAATATACCGCATGATGACGAATTCTGAAATATTATATAACGTTATTAGCTAATGAGTTTAATTCAAGACAAAATGCTCTCTGCGAGTTTCAAAACTTCAAAGCATTGCTCGAATGTGAGACATACAACGTGAAAAAACTACTCTCAGCATTAAATGATTAAAATTATAAATGGAATCAAGACAATGTTGCTGTAATGAAAAACGTTCATTAAGTATATGAACATTTAATTTAATTGGTACTTTTTAAGCAATGCAGTGGCATGTTTCTACATCGTCGTCTAATATTGGTAATTAACTCATGAATTTTTACAAGTATCATGCTTTATACCAAAAGATAAATTCTAATGAGAATGGACAGTTACAAGCAAGCGATGTGTTAAGTTAAAAGTTTGAAAAGTGTTGATCTCAAGGCAATTTAATCGCACGGTACCGATATAAAGTGGGCGATAATCGATCTTTAATCATCAGTCATCGAATTTCAATTAAGCAATAATCAGTACGTTTGATCAATAGATAATGTCAAACCAGGAAGCGAATTTTAGATATTTACACGATTCTAAGCATGTCCATTTAGACGTGTTGACAGACATGTGTGGTAAATGTTCATACTTCACACCGAGACTGTCTGTGCTGCAGTGAATCTTACAATATTTGATCTTAATTTATTTATATTTCTGTTGCTAATGTATGCTGACCTTAATGCATGAATTAATTTTTTCATTCATTTTCTTCATTCATTTTCTTCATTCATTTTCTTCAATTAATCTACGGTCAAAACGTATTGTGATAATATATTTAGTATTAACACAGTTTGTATTTTAATAGGCAAACTTTAATAAGTGTACAGCATTAAATAAAATAAAAAATGTATGTTGAGAACTTGTATTACAGTAACGTTTGAATTTATCCATTTTTTAAAATATTGTTGAATGTGTGACTAGTAAAGAGTAGAAGATGAATACCATTCTTTGCTGGACGGAGTTACGTCCGAATTTTTTTTAGTTCCCGCTTTACTTGTTTAAATGTGTTTCATTTACTCTGATTGTTTATTTATGATACTTTGATTTGCACCTTTTGGATGAATTTAAATGCAATTTCATTAAAACTGTTATATGTTTGTAAATAAAAGCAGCCAATTGTCCGTTCACGGTATTTTCTAATTGAAATTCTAAGTAATCTGTATTGAATCGAATTCCTTTAAGCCTTTCGTATTGTAATACTTTTATAAAACAGATAGTAGTTCATGTAATTAAGTTTCCCTTTGTTTCCATGACTATTACCCATGCTGCATATTTAATTAATTAAGTCTGTTACGATCGTACATTAATCACACCTATTGTCTAACTTAGCTCTTAAAATGTCCCAAAAATTATGCTGCACATTTATTTTAGGTTTTGTGACCGCAGCATGATATTACAATCCGTGGAATAAAACCTCGGGAGTCCTGAACAGAAGCTGTAGACGTAGGTTGTCTCATTGTTGTATTAATTTACTTTCCATTCTACAAAAATATTAGAACTAATGGTTCCGGCCGCGCGCTTTAAAGACATGGAAAAAAGATTTTAAGGAACAGCATAAATAACTTAGGATACATTGTCATATTTTGCATAGCCGTAATACCTGAAAGAATTTTAACAACATATAACGTAATTATACAAATTCCAAAATGTGCAATCGTTTGCTGTTATATAACGATTACAGTGTATGTTCATTTAACGGGAAATTCTTCATCTATCCAAAACATTCCATCGATGTTTTGGAGTATTTGTTCGTGACATTTTTATTTCATTAACTCAAGCTGTTCACGTCTGTACTGGCTTTAAAGTCTGCGTTTTAAATAAAAAAATCTAAAAACCCTAACAATGGTACCATGAGAAAGTTAAAACGCGACGCACATTTGGAACAAGGAACACGTCCATTCATCATGTGAAATATGCATTGTAATAAAAATATTCGTGGATTTATTTGGAAACATGACTCCTTTTATTCCATACACATGCAGCGTTGTAACTTTATTTATTATACTCAGTTGTAATAAAGTTGGTGTTAGCGTGCAAGAAAGTCTAAGAAATACAATACATGTACGTGCATGCCTTTATAATGCACTGAAATAAAATAAATAATTAATTACAATAATTAACATGCTTTAGGTTATTATTTGGTTTAAGTTTATTTTAATATGTTTATCAAATAGGTATCTACATGCATTTATATCCAAACGCCATTACCAAATTTGTTATCGCAATGGTGAGGCCTGAAAGGTATTGCACGAGCCGAAATGCAAGCAATCAGTAAATGAGAAATGCTTTGAGTAGCGCTTACAACGTATGCATGTATAAAATACATGTACTCAGAAATATAATTATAATTAGTGATGACTTGACGAATATATTTTTGCTGACAATATATGTTAGTGTTTGATCACTTGTCTTACATTGGACATGGAAATGTGCTGTGCTCAATAATCCAATCAAAGCCAAGCCATCATGACTGGAATGTAAAGAAATAAAACACCAGACGGAATCAGATGTGATATTTTGTTGTAAATGACAATACCATTATGAGCTTATAATAATTAAATTATAATTATGAGTGGTATTTATATCAATATATTGTGGCGCAAAACTATTGTATCTCAGTGCTGGGGTAAGAAGGCAGTTAGAATTCTTTTGCATCAAATCCTTGAGATGTAAAATAAAATATGAAAAAATGAATTTAGGAAGAGCTTGGATAAATATTTATGTAATTATATTCTTAAGTTTCATTTGACGGACTTAAGTTCAGTGTATTATGGTATTAATCAGTAAATGATACCAGAAAAAGTTCAACTACAGATTGTTTTTCTATGTACCAAGAATGTTCACGAGTTTCGCAAACAACTCCGGTGTAATGTCGGAATGCTGTGGTTGTTGATTTAGTATAGAGATATCAAATTGTTTGACAGGAAGCAAGATGTTCGGTGCTCTTCGGCAAACATCGAATGTTTATAAAGTAATTTTTCATCCTGTGTATGAATTCGTACTCATTTGTTAACGCCGAACTTGCTGATGTTACTGACACAACAATACAGAATATACAAACGTTGCTTGGATAAGTTTGTTCTGTTTTTTCCTATGATTATGAATGGTGTTGACACGTAATGGCGCAGCGAAAATGATGGAATAATTTGACGAATTTTTGGTTCGCAGTTTATTCATTCTAGACGAAATTAACTCAATGTCTCATGTCAAGTTTGGGTATCGTAAGGAATCTTGTGAATATAACAAGCACATGTGGTAGTGAAAAGCGAAAACTCAAACTGGATTCTTTTTAATTTTTTGCTACATCTTAAATGTTATTTTTGGCACACGTTTGTGAGTGATAAATATGCTTTTCCTCCAAATATGATTATTACTTAATCTCACGGTCATGTGAAAATGTTTTCCATGCAACATAGACGCCAGAATTCAATGTTATAACAATTGAGTATGTAGTGTTTTCGAGTAATAGTTCATAGTCATTTGATTTCGCTGACTTACGAAAACTTCAATGTGTCATTAGAAATAGAAGAGAATAGTAGGATGTACTGGTTCAGATCATACGGCACTTTCGACAGGACACAATATCAATATAGCCTATATAACATTGTATTATTCAGAACTGACTAGACAGTCAATGGTAATTGAATGTATTTAGTACTCTATACTCTAATTTTACTTAGAATGTATTTAATTAAAGAATGTACTTCTTAAATTACGGTTAAAATAATTATGCTGATTTTGTTGAGATATTCTCTTTGATCTTTATAACTGTCCTTAGCATTGGTGAGGAATTTTTTTAAGAACAAAATACTAAAAGACGCATCTTTTTTGTGAAGAAATACATATAATTTTGATTTAAAAACGGTAAAAGTTCCATATAATTTAGTTTAATAATCGATTTATTTTTATGATTCTTTTACATTTAACGCACATGGCATTTCGTAAATAATCAAATTAAAATATATACAGGTAGTTCCTTGCGTATATCTTTGACTATATGACATTCTAAATCAATGCGAGGATACCTCAGCCTGTATTTTTCTGAGTCGATTTAAAATGATACAAATACGAATAATTTCGGAATTAATATACTCATCATTTTAATTTATAAAGCATATATATTTTTCAGAAAACGTATGCAAAATATACAGTATATCATTTACATTCATAGACAGTAACAAAAATGTCAACAGGAGAGACATCACACCGATCAGAACATAAGTTGTCAGTAGTCAAGGGAAACCCGTCGCCCTTAGATTTTTGTTATAATACGTGTAATGGGTTTTATAACCAGAGCACACAGACTAGTCAGAAAACTATGTATACATGTATAGGTAAAAACACACAATATCTCCCTTTGCCGAGTGGTAAAGGCATCCACCTTGGGAGCGGGAGGTCAAATGTTCGAGTCCCGCTAGGGGTCCGACCTGATATGGCCGGTTGGTGAACCGCCAGCTTGTTAAATGCTGGTTGTGATGTGCCTACCTGCCTGGTGCCTGGCATTAAAGGGTACGAATCGGGAAGTAAATGTGCTCAGAGAGTAGGTGTCTTATAAGTCAGAAATGGCTGGCCCTTTAAATAGGGGTGACACTAAAATATAAAAACACTTTTATATTGTATTGTTATGAGTTTGAATATCCGAACTAATGTGTTTAAATTTAAAATTAATATATCATAAATTTTAGAGATAAAAATATTTTGTATTTAAAGAAAAAGCACACAATTGTAATAATGAATACATGTACATTTATTTATTTATGTATTTTAGTCTCAATCTTGCATAGAACATTGTATACAAACGCACATGTCAATAATAGTGAAATTGCAAGACCATTGTTTACCAGAATTATTAGAGAACCTATAATATTAACAACACCATACCATATACCATTTACCATTCATTGATAGCAAGTCGGCTTACAAATACGCCTTTAGCCATCCACAAAATCAGACAAAAAAACACCAATATATTGTCTGTTTACAAAATGTTCGTAATAAATAATTCATTAACAACCACATTTGTAGAATAAGTATGCAGTAATCACGAGCAAATGTAGTGTTGCCATTAAATGCGCATAAATTTACAATACAGAATATAGTACGCATTTACAATGAAACCTCAATAATAAGACCAACATTGGGACCCTTGAAAACTGGTCTTAATATTGAGGTGGTCTTAATATTGAGGTTGAACAGAGAGAAAAACAGTGAAAACGGACTTAAAAATAATGTTCTTAATTTTGAGGTGGTTTGATCATTGAGGTGGCCTTTAAGTGAGGTTTTACTGTATACATTGTTGTGGTATCTGTCAGAATATCTTTTTTTATTTTGTGGTATATAAATTCGAACATTATAATTATTGTAAATGGAATTAACTATTCGTATCTTGAAAATTATATTTAACTGATATATACTACTTACTTCTGCTCTTTTTTCACTGATATGATTTACATTTGGATTAATAAAATTGCATTTATTTATTGGTATATCAACGTATTTTACAATGTCTTTGGCTAGTTACAGTGACACAATATGAAAAGGACGCATAAATAAACAATTAGACATTTAAACACATTCATACATAGTTATACTCGTAATCTACGAGGATACGATTACTTTCGCAAGATGAAGTCGTCCGATTTAAGATTTTATGTCTAACAATCACAGTGAGATAAAACAAATTATAAGGAACAGCTTATTCATAAAGGATTTGTTCTTGTCTCTTCAAAAAAAAATCATCAACATATTTTGGCGAAGATGGTAAAAAATGTTTACAAAATATTTCTGTCTAATATTGGTATACAAAGTACTGCAGAGTAGAAAATGGTATTCGGATTCTATCGATACGTTGCATAGTTTACATAATACGCTAATGTCTATTTACTTTAAAACGACAATCTTCAAATTCTACATTGTATAACAACTACACGTAAATATGATACTTTTAATTGTATTCTAACCATATCGCTCTCTACTAATTCAAGACTACATAGCAACATTCGGTTTGAAATTATGTTTAATATAAAGTGTAATAATATTTTTCGCATTTATGTTATTTGATGTATGGGTTTCGAGAGCGTTTTTGAACAAAACAGTTTGGTTCCGACTGGGACAAAATTAAATATACTTTGCAAGCAGAGAATCTAATGGAAGTGATTATACTGAGGTTTGTTTTGGAAATATTTAAACAATATACTAACATCGAAATGCAGAGTTGCATTGTCGAAATTCAGAGTTTCCTCCCCCTAATGTTGCGACAGAAACGGATGATACGACCATTATACCTCAATGTATTTATTGTTCTATGAATACCACTGAAACAGAATACCATGTCCTCTTAGCGTGTCTCTTTTATCGAGAATAAAGACACAAATACTTCAGCCGATAGTATTGCTTGGCCAACAAATGTTATTATATCATGTCTACGAAGTCAAAACGCCTCCAAATATACTTGGCAAATATAGTAAAACCTCACTTAAAGACCACCTCAATGATAAGACCACCTCAAAAATAAGACCATCATTTTCAAGTCCATTTTCCCTATTCTGCTATATATTCAACCTCAATATTAAGACCACCTAAATAACAAGACCAGTTTTCAAAGTTCCCAAGGGTGGTCTTATTATTGAGGTTTTACTGTATATCTTCTTCGCTATGTTGTAAAGAAAACACACACATATGTTCAAACTGCTTGCATTACTATCTGTGTTGAATGTTCGTCTGCCGTTTTTTAACTATACCATTAATACATTGAGTTCATATTTCTGCTTTTTGTTTATTTACTTTACACCTCAACAATAATTTTACTTATAATAATTTAAAACGTGTACATTGAGACATGCCATGACTATCATACATGCACATATTACGTATAAATCTAGCAACGACACCGCGTGTCTGTACAACAATCTTTTAAACCTAAAGACAGTTCAGCTGGACCGGATATTCAAACACGAAAAGTTGTAAAAAACATTAAAATCACGTGATATCAAATCAAGTGGCACGTTGTCATTCTTCACACTTAAATTGCGCATTGTGTGCATATTGTTAAAGTATACCTACTCACCCAATAGTAAGGACAGTGTTTTAACCTTTGAAAATGTATGTCATGTCCAGAACTATTAAACATAATTTAGCTATTGTTCCATATAAATTCTGTTTCTATGCAGCTAAATTTCTTGATATTTTTTGTCACTGGTACCATAATAGACGAAGAACGTACTTCCAACATTGATTCGAGAGTGCGGAAATATTTGTATTATGTCGAATATATCCAAAGTGTTCATATTTACCATGTCATTTGATATATGACACATTTTAACAACATTTTGTAGCCACGTGGCGTGATCTACTTGGCGTTGCATGAGAGGGCAATGCATACAGTCGAGGCTACAAACGCTAATATTATTCTACAATAGATATCCTTATGATTCGAAGAATGGCGCGAATGTTAAGATAAAAATACCAAAATGGCGAAACTATTCTAGATTACATTCTTGCGGAACTTTCCTTCAGTATATAAATTCGACAGTATATTTATCTCTGATTTTTGGTCTGGACTGTTCTCATAGTAGTTTGTCTAATCGTCTGCTGGAATTATCGATTTTCTTGACAAAATGGATTAATTGAAGAATGTTCCCGGGTAGGAGTAAAACGTTGTCGTTTCTCTATTTTGAGAATTGCGCATAAATTAAAAAAAAATCATCATGTAAGGATGATGAAAGGCTCACTGTGAAGGATTTATAATAAAATTTGGATATGATTTATAAGTATACATGTAGTTTATTTACCTGATATACGCGTGAGGATATATCTACTTCTGTTGACAAACGGGTATCAGAGGATCGTAAATATTATATAGTGGAGTCTTGCCTCTGTATCCATGTGGCATTTATTGTACAAATGTTGTTTGAAACAATGGTCATATCGTAGAACCAGATGATAATGCCGAGAGTGTTTCACTTAAGCAAATATTTCAATAGCATTCTTACCATTGCAAAAGTAAATATAAAGCAGGTTTTATATGCTAGTCTTCTCTAAGATTTTATATTATTTCTGACATTTATTCCACGTACATGATGAATTACCTTAAGTCCTCCTTGGACGTTCTGGCTTTTGATGAGTTAAAATAAATGCGTCAGTATGATTTTCTATCCGTTATGCTTACGTTGTTCTTTCATTCTAACGAACGATAATGGGGGTAGAGATTTTGACAAAAATATAACAATATAAATCTATAATATCATATCATAGTTGTAAAGGTACATGAAATATTCACATCTGAAATGAGTTTGTTAATGTCATAACTATGGTCTCATTACTTTTTCTGAAATTTTACCTCTGTTTTCGTCGGTGATTTGGGAGAATTATATTATGCAACTATTCAAAAATTACACAATGATGACTTTTGAATTGAATTTGGAAATAAGGGAAGAATTACTAGATGGCGATATTGAAACAGATGAATTAATGTGCCGGCACTCGCAGTAGAAATGGTTTTGAAGAATGTGTTAAAATATTCTTATCATAATACTTGTTAAAAATTCGTCAAATCAGTTTTATGGACAAAAATGATGGTTTTGTTCTGAAATTTACTTAAATGCGAGATGTTTTATAAGAAAGAAATACAGCAACTTATAAAATTGTATTGTGTATGTCGCGTGGATAGTGACGTAAAACGTATATGTTGTTACATTTTTATCGTGTTATGTACACAGCGACGTTGTCCTATCTGATCAAATGAGTTTCTATTTATTTACTTACATAAATCTCTCGGTTAAGTCGCTATGGCGTGCAATCAACTTGTGTGGCGAGCCTTGACAATTTATTCAGGCTCCATTCTAACGCTAACTAGAGGCTCTTTTATTGCCGACAATTATCCTTTGAATGACAAGAATGTCGAGATTTTGAGTAACATTTCATTACCCACAATGTCCAATGTCAGATTCATAGATATACGGTAAACTTTTACTCCAGCAAAAGAAATAAAAAAAACAATTTTTCAAGAGAAACGTAAAGTAACGGTTTGTCTTTTTTTTATTATCGGCGCAAGGTGGAATTTTATTGCGCTAATGTCGTTAAAATGTTTTAATGAACTTTATTTTTTCATGGGAAATAACCCCGTGAACTAAGCAAGTGGATTATGGAGTTTATCATCAAAACACAAATAAATAAATGTTGGTTTTACTGTTATAATTCTATGATATTATATCATACATGTTTGTGGTCCGTTAAAATCCGGGAACTTCGAAACTAGCCGATATAAGCCGAAAATAAAAGTATGATTGTACGGAGTATCGGCTTTTTTCGTTCGTGCATAATACGTTTAATTTTATTTATTCAAAAATGCTTTTGAAAAAGTTAATCTTGAAAGATACACTTCTGCAATAGTTTCCAATTTCATGTTTAAGTTTATTAGTGTTACTTTTAGAAATGTGTCAAAACCAAACTTGTATGATAACAATAATATACCCGTGACCAATTCTGACAGTTTGTTTTATTGGTAGAAATGCATTTATAAACGATTTATAATTTTCATGTATTTCTAATATTATAATATTTATTTAAAAATCATATATATCAGTTCGAAAATAAAATATAAAAAGTATCATTTGTTAGTTAATTTATAACACATGTTTATATTATATCTATAATCAATGGAAGCATGCATTATTTTTAAGGGTTACTCAATTTAACACAACAAATACGCGTAAAGTTAAATTCACTATATTTTAAAATATTATATTTATATGCATTATAATTATACTGGCCTACTCGTATGAAGTATTTTAAATCTAACCGCTATGAAACATATGTATACTCTGCACCGTCTGCGAAAACAAAGTAACAATTCATTTTCTACTCAATAAAATACGAACTAAACGTAAGAGAGAGTTTGTTGAAGGCTGTGATGGTTACCTCAAGGTTTTATCTGAATCTTTGAAACATTACTATCTCGCTATCATGATTAGAAACACCATGATAAATTGCCTCATTTGCTTCGTCAGTGGATCTCATTTGTCATTGTTCAAGTTTATACCCCATATAGGAGCGTGTTGTCGAGTTTTGACAGAATTAAGTCTAATTGGTTACATATTTAAATTAATTTATAATGCAATTAACACATTAATTAATTTATTTTATTGTATTTCTACGATATAATATAATGGAATGAAATGGAGTTTGCGTATAAAGGAACCATTTTTAACATAATATTGTTAACGAAAAGTGTTTTAAAAAATCTGCATAATTATTGGATAGTTACAGAGAATTAATTCAACGATATTTTCACCCACAATTGAACAAAAATAAACGAATGATTCAAACTGCATTAGTGTACAGATCACTAAAATTATCATAAATGCGCAACGGATGTTTTCTGCCAAACATGCGTAGAAGACTTGATAGTATCTCTATAAAAAATAAACGACTATAACCTACTTTTTGAAAATGTTCGGAAATTCCAAGCAAACGAAGAACCTTTTCAATATGCATAACTTCATTTTTGGTCACATGATTCTAATGCATTTAAGTTTAGCGTAATATTGCACAATGTCCGGTGGCACCAGCGTGATTGTATTCAACTATAAAGGATTTCAAATTGACTGAAGACGTCTCTAGTACTATATGTGAGTTCAATGATTAAATTTGAATTGACTGATACTACCACAAATAAATGTTAAATGGTGTTAATGTATTAATCCATTGTGAAATGGGCAGAGTTTTCCTCTGTGCATTCTTGCTTTGAACTGTTGTGTTTCTAAAACAAATGGAGGTCGTACCCCACCTGCTCTGGTCATCATACGGCGGTCAGTTATGTGTACATTTTCCGCCTCGCCACACCCGGTCGTAAAAGTGGACATAAAATCGCGTTATATTAGTCATGTCCACTAATTAGTACTGACAGGGAAATATCTCTGAGTCCCAGGGGCCAACTGGTCAGTATTGCCCTTTTTTCATTATCACTGGTATCAATTATTTATACTGGTTTGCAAAGTATGAATTGACAGGGTTTCTTTCCATACTACGCGATCTATGCAATATCTTTATCACGCCGTTGTCTCCATATCTTGCCTCTATGTTATTTTCATGACATCATTTTATATTAGAATGTCATTTATACCATGAATACAGACAACTATATATTAAAAAATACTTTTGGAGAATACCAAATATTCTCAAATTCTCCGAACTTGTTACGTCGGATTACAATGGAATACTTCATACCTTGTGATTGTTTATATACAAAAGTATGAAAAAAGAGATACTTTTTATTATTTTCTATGAAAGTTACGTGCTGTTCGACGCATTACCTGTTTAACTTTATTTTTTGAAGTCATACATGTATACTTACTATGTTTTTATATACATCCTAAATGTAACTAAGACAAGGACAAACAAAACAACAAAAAACACTTTTTCTCCGTACTCCATATCTATCCAAACTTGATTACCCTCTCTTAACTAATACACATTTTGTTTGTCTGGTAATTTATGTGCTTTAATAATATTCTCATTTGTACATTGATCGAAAGTATTTATTTATAACTATGTTAATATTTACATGTACGCTCATGGGCAATATTGCTTTTTGTAATAAATATATGTATCTATCTATCTATGTTATTATATTTTTATTTAAAATATTTATTTTTTATTATAACTATCATTATTGGGTATTAAAACATAATTAATACCATCATGAAAGTCATTTTCTTCTGAAAACCACAGATAAATTTATATAACATGTATTGCTATTATATTTAAGATGGCTGCATTCATTTAATTCAGTATACAAAGAAAAATGCCTGATGTGTTCTAATCAACAAACAAACAAGCGAAGGGATGTGTCTGAGCAACGAAAATACAGTATAGTCTCAATAATAAGACCCACCATTGGGACCCTGGAATTGTTATCTTTTTATCGAGTTCATCTTAATATTGAGATTGATATAAAGAGCAGAACAATGAAAAGAGACTTGAAAATGGTGCTCTTAATTTTGAAGTGGTTTTACAGCAGTCTAGTTTTATCTTTACATTACTTTATAAAACATCGGTGGAAGAAACGCAATATGATTTATCCACACGAACATAAATGGCGCTGGTATCGTTTTTAAATGCATTACTATTTAATCATTGTGTAACAGGTATAGAAAGTTTATTTCTCAATTTTACGTAATATTGACTCTTAATTCACTTCTACTAAGTATCAGTCACAGAACATATAGATATATTTATTGCAAAACGCAATATTGCCCATGAGCATACATGTAAATATTAACACAATTATAAATAAAATCCTTTCGATCAATGTACAAATTATTAAAGCACATATTTGGTAACTAAAGGATCTACACGCATCACTGATAAAATGGCATCCATTAAGTCTTGTTCTCCTCTTTGTGGTAAGTTTTAAAATTAAGCAATTTTCACCACATTCTATTTGATCTTATTGTCTGTAATTAAGTTATGTTTCTTTAATTAATGTAACAAGTCAAAACTATGCAAGAAGTACTGGATAACGATCTTAGACGGAAACTTTGATACAATTTCTGTTCAACAGCGAGTGTGTTTTATAAATTAATTTGTATATAAATAATGAAAGGCGCATACTTCATGCATGCATTCAAAAATACATTCATATCTTTCCATACGATGCACTAGATGTATAAAATAAACATAAATAAAATGATTAAGTAATATTTCACGTATGTACGGAATTATACATATTACACGGTAAATGAAGAAAATTAAGATTTTTACGATAGTGAACAAGATAATGGTATTCTAGTGAAACACAAGTCCCGTGAAATGGCCAAGAATCAAGCTATAATGCGATCAACAGTGGGCCTTTTTGTAGCCGCTATAACAAACGAATTCCTGAAAATGCCGACCCTTTTGAAGTAGTTGAAGCCGAGAAGATGTACTATGGCTCAAATTTCATAATTGTTTTCTTAGGCTTCGAGTTGGCTTCACTAACAGTATACATTATGTCTGAAGATTTGGATAGAAGATTTTCGGATATTTTTGTCCAGATTAATGCTGAGGTTCCATTAATTCTTGTAAATGTTATCTGAGCTGTGAGCGTGTGGGTTCCAAAACATCAGACACGAGTCAATAGTGTAAATATTTATTATATTTTGTTGATACAATTTTCTGGCAAACTTCTTCGAGAATATTGTCCAATAAAGACACAACATCGAATCCTAGCATACTAGAGACAAACTAACGTATATATTTCGTTACAATCTGGTAGAAACTTCAATAAGACTTGAAGCAAGAATCATTGTAAAGATGAAGGGTGTACGATTACCCATAATTTTGAAAGAACATGATACGTAGTTATGGGTACTTGAACTTTAAGTGGAAAATGCTTCTGATTAAGATATATCTATGTGTGGTAAATAAATGATGTCAAATACAGTAAAACTTCACTTAAAGACCACCTTTATAATAAGACCACCTCAAAATTACGCACACAATTTTCAAATCGAAGACTAGTGCCAAGGTAGGTCTTATTATTGAGGTTGTGCTGTAATTATGGACAGTTAGTGTCTAATAAAATCATCGTTGTGCAAATGTAGAGTTCGATACAATAAAACCTCACTTAAAGACCACATTAATAATAAGACCACCTCAAAATTACGAAAAAATTAAAGTCCATTTTGACGGTTCTGCTCTTTATTCAAACTCAATATTGTGACCACCTCAATCATTAAGACCAGTTTTCAAGGGTCCCAAGGGAGGTCGTATTATTGAGGTTTTACTGTAATTATGGACAGGTACGAGTCTGTGTCTAATAAAATTATCGATGTGGAGTTGAATACAGTAGAACCTCACTTAAAGACCACCTAAAAAATAAGACCACCTCGAAATTAAGAACACGATTTTCAATTTCATTTTCACTGTTTTTTGCTCTTTATTTGACCTCAATATTAAGACCACCTCAATAAGAAGACCAGTGTTCCAGGGTCCCAAAGGTGGTCTTATTATTGAGGTTTAACTGTATATAGGATAAACATACTGTGGAACCAGTCGCATAACACACACAATAATCAACATAGATGGGTGGTCGGATAAAGCAACTACTTAGTTCATAATGCTGTTAATTTTACAACATGTTTATCCATGTAGAGCAAAATAAATATACACAACGTTAATGCAAAAAAGGTGAATATCAGTAATGTATTTCTCGAATCATATGCAATGTAGGGTACTTGTATTGGTTTGGCGACATTTTAGAATGGTGATGACTTGATTATCTCTGTTTTATACGTCCCTCGGTTCAAAGATGTATCTTGCACATCTGAACATAAAATGTTTGAATTGGACTCAACCAGTTTTGTAGTTATATTGGCTAAAACTTCTCTAAATAGGACCATTGCAATGTATAACCAATTGAAAATATATACCATTTTTCTAACAGACAAAACTTGTTAAATAGCCTGATTGTTAAAAAGTTTTTAATTTTTATGATGTACAAACATCTTTCCTCACCAACTACGGATCAATATATTATGAGTTCATTCTTTGTTAATGCATGTTTATGGATGCTTTAACTATAGGAAATATATTTGTCATGTTTGTTTCGGTAAAAAATTTAACAAAAATGAGCATAATATATCTTTAAATAACATACAGGATGCTAACTTTTTTTGTTAAAAATGTAAAAACTTCTTTTAACGTAATTCGATTTGTCTCTAGTCAGGAATTGGTATATTATAAATTAACAATATTGCAAGAATAGCAAATCACAGAATATATCCTGAGTAAAAATAATTTGTTCGACTGGTTATCTCGAGCACATTTCGTGGGTTTGACTTATTGTCTCAAGCGCTTGAAATGGATAGTTCGTGTGTTCGAGTTATTGTCTCGAACATGTGAAATATTTCATTTGCCAAACCATGAGTATCTTACATGTCCTGAATAACCTACGGTAAAAGCGGGTTATGTGTTGTATTTTTTTTTAAATTCCTGTTACTGACATAGTATATATACAAACGTCGCGAATGTGACCGTTATTAATTGTAAATAATAATTAATGATAAATAAATGTGACGTTCCCTGTAGCAACTTATTCTCTCGTTTACTTGAATATTTATACTTATACCCATGTCCAACAAAACAGTAAATCAGTATGTATTTAATGTTACGTCCATAATTTATTCTTTCTCTTTCCGAAAGAAATCTAAATAGTGTTATGTTTCCACTGAAATTCTACATTTGCATGTTAATAAAAGTACCTGTGTGAATATAATGCTGTTTTAAAGATGTATCTGGCTCATCGGAACCTAAAATGTTGCAATGTGCTTCAGCCAGTATTGAATAAGAACCATTACTGTGTATAACCGTTTAAAACAGTCTTGTTTTTTCATATTACTAAAAGACAAAACTAGTAAAAAACACCCGTTGTTAAAAAAATGGATTTTTTTTAATTTAATGATAATACAAACGTCTTTTTTCGACATATACCGAAACATGCATTATAAATCTATTCTGAGATAATGCATATTTATTAAAGTTTTAACTAGATAAAGTATAATTTTCATTTTTGTTCAGGTAAACCAATGCACAAAAAAATGAGCACAATATATCTTTAAGTTTGGTGATGTACCGTGATATAGAATTAAAAAAACTTTAATGGTTTTAAGTGGTCCGCTTCAAAAAAACTGCATCGGTTTGGGATTTTTGTTCATAAAAGAAAAAATAAACATTGACGTTTATATGACTTATATCAAAGTGAATAATGATAATTCATATCGGGTATATATAATACTCTCTTGGCGACCATAATATCTATAGTATGACTTTTGAATATTCCTGTACGTACATGTATTTGTAAATATGTTGTCCTCATGGGCCGCTAGGCTTACTGCATTTTTGAAATAAAATATCTATAATTTATTGTGCATCCGAGTAGCCAGCCAAAATTATTTAGTTTTATATTATTTGACAATCACAAAGTAATCATGGTTGGGATTAGCGTTTGTGTTATTTTACTATCAGACCAGGTGTGTACCAATAAATATGGTTTGTTGAATGCAATAAAAATAAGCCATTCATCTAAAAAAAATCGAGAGGCACTTAGTCGACATTTCACCAGATTTCTATTAATCCGACTTCTTCCAGCCAATATAATTTCTAGTTTTACGTGTGATGGAAGTGCAAGTACTGTAAAAATCTTGACATAATGCCGACATTTTTTGCTCAGAAAACAAAATACGACAAAAGTTCTCATCGCCTTTATACCATAGTTTATGTTACTATCAAGTATGCGCATATATAAAGCCTTTTACTGTTGCAATGTCTGATGCACTTTGTGCAAACCATTCTACAACTCAATAATTACCCCCGACTTATTTAGGGAACAGAATAACGAGTGTCATATCTACTACAATGTCATAACATAGCCTTCGTGCAGACAACATTCTGTTGTACAGATTAACGAATGGATAGACGTACCACTTCCATGTTACGTCCTCCATGAGCAAAAAACCTTTCATTCCCTTTCAAAACAAAATGAATAAAGTCATCAAGGGGAGTGAAAACATAACGCAAAAATGTGAGTTACTGACTGGATTTTCATTTTTCTCAATCTTTGCATATTTTTGTTCGACATAAAACAGCGTAATATTCATTTCAGAATTCCAACATGTGAGCACATCAAGTCGAGTTAGCGTAACGCTAAAACTCCATTATCGTAGGAATGTAGCTTGCGGTCCTATTTTTTCGTTATGAACTAAAACAACAATTTTTACACGTTGTACCCAGACGTATGAGGTGTTTCTAATTATCTCGCGAGATTATCAACTATAACGGTACTATTTGATTTTAGTCGACAAACACTTTTCTTTTTTCATAAGGAGGAGTTAATACGTTGATTGTTGTGCAGTATTTGTGAAGGATTCTGAGGCAGATTCAAAACAGTCGAAATTACCAATCATATCATAGATTTATTTTCAACCAATGATATTTATCACATACAGTCGTTTATTCGACATCCTTCTATCCGAATACTTGGTATTATCCGAATTAAATATCAGGTTCCAATCTTTTAGTCACATCGACTTGACATGGGCTATTCGAAACCATGTATTATTCGAAATAAAATTTCGGACCCAATGAATTCGAATGAACGAGGTACGACTGTAGTTATGAAACACCATTATTATACAACAGAAAGAACTCTGTTGTGTAAATAAATATCATTTAAAACGATGAAAATTAATTCAAATCATTCTTATTTAAAATTTATTGTAAAATGCAATATTCAATTTTCAAGTGTTCGAAGATGGTTCTTTTAAATGTAGAACTAGTTTGTCATTGTTTAAAGCATCAAAGCAGTATTCCGTGACAAAGATTTATTGGATAATTAAATCAAGTACATGTATTTGGAAATTGTCAATTAATTCACTAAAACAAGCGTATTAACTGTTTTTTAATTGTAGACTGGAATCTATATCAGAGAACCAATATGTATTATTTGTTATAGCAAGAACTGTACTACTTATAATCCGTTAAAAACTCCGGCTTATCAACTGCACAATAAACAAAATGTTGAATGTGTTGTGACGTCAGCTCAATAATAAACAATGCTTAACGACGGAAAATGCTTTAAACCAGTCCGGTGTTTTAGAGCGCTACCTTGGGTGCGGAAGGTCACGGGGTCAATCCCGGGCTTGGGATACAAAGGTCGTTACAAACTGATCCTTGTAAAATCCTTGCTTTCGCTCTGTACTATATAAGGGTTGTGTTAGTAATAGTTGATATGGCGACTGGTTAATGTGATAACATGTCACGTGTTATGTCACGTGTTCATAGCTTGGTATCACAGAGTGGCGTCTTTTTATCCTGTCTCCGTAATAGTTGATCCAGTGTCTGGTTAATGTGATAGCATGTCACGTGTTCATAGCTTGGTATCACAGAGTAGCATCATTATATCCCTGTCTCTGTAATAGTTCATCCGGTGTCTGGTTAATGTCTTAGCTTGTCACGTGTTCATAGCTTGGTATCACAGAGTGGCGTCTTTTTATCCTGTCTCCGTAATAGTTGATCCAGTGTCTGGTTAATGTGATAGCATGTCACGTGTTCATAGCTTGGTATCACAGAGTGGCATCATTATATCCGTGTCTCTGTAATAGTTGATCCGGTATCTGGTTAATGTGATAACATGTCACGTGTTCATAGCTTGGTATCACAGAGTGGCGTCTTTTTATCCTGTCTCTGTAATAGTTGATCCGGTATCTGGTTAATGTGATAACATGTCACGTGTTCATAGCTTGGTATCACAGAGTGGCATCATTATATCCGTGTCTCTGTAATAGTTGATCCGGTATCTGGTTAATGTGATAACATGTCACGTGTTCATAGCTTGGTATCACAGAGTGGCATCATTATATCCGTGTCTCTGTAATAGTTGATCCAGTATCTGGTTAATGTGATAACATGTCACGTGTTCATAGCTTGGTATCACAGAGTGGCATCATTATATCCGTGTCTCTGTAGTAGTTGATTCGGTGTCTGGTCAATGTGATAGAATGTCACGTGTTCATAGCTTGGTATCACAGAGTGGCATTATGATATCTCCCTGTCTCCGTAATAGTTGATCCAGTGTCTGGTTAATGTCTTGGCTTGTCACGTGTTATAAGGTTGGTATCATAGAGTGGCATCATTATATCTCCCTGTCTCCGTAATAGTTAATCCGGTGTCTGGTTAATGTGATAGCATGTCACGTATTCATAGCTTGGTATCACAGAGTGGCATCATTATATCTCCCTGTCTTCGTAATAGTTAATCCGGTGTCTGGTTAATGTGATAGCATGTCACGTATTCATAGCTTGGTATCACAGAGTGGCATCATTATATCTCCCTGTCTTCGTAATAGTTAATCCGGTGTCTGGTTAATGTGATAGCATGTCACGTATTCATAGCTTGGTATCACAGAGTGGCATCATTATATCTCCCTGTCTCCGTAATAGTTAATCCGGTGTCTGGTTAATGTGGCAGCATGTCACGTGTTCATAGCTTGGTATCACAGAGTGGCATCATCATAACTCCCTGTCTCCGTAATAGTTAATCCGGTGTCTGGTTAATGTGGCAGCATGTCACGTGTTCATAGCTTGGTATCACAGAGTGGCATCATCACATCTCTGTCTCCAAATGGCTAGAAAAAATGTTAAAGACTTAAGTATCAACTCACTTTATGTTAGTTATCATATAACGATATGTTTAAAAACACACCATACGAACATTGTCAAACAAAGCTTAGAGATTAAAGTTTATATTTATGAAAATGTTAGATACAAAATACATTATCGGCTGCAAAGTTCAACTGATGGAATCATTTCTGTCATTAATTATTTTTGTTTCAAAATGATACTCTTATGAAACGTGTAAATTAGCGATGAACATAAGACATGCATTACTATATTCCGTTCATGTTTAAACATGCTTGACATACGACATTCGTCTTGTATAAATATACAAATGTAATGATTTATCAAGCACTTCACGCATTAACCATCATTATACTGCATTAGGAGCGTGGCACTGGATGTATGTAATGAGTTATACTCATGCTAATCTGTTTTCAAAATAAATTCTTGTCATTTTCAGTTTCTGTACAATCCATTCACACATTGTTGCTGGAATGTTACATATTGAGATAAAAGTCATTGCTGGAATAATCAAAATTACGTCAAATAAATTATTCTGCTGCATCAATCTACACTCTGAACAAATACAATTATGGTCGTGAATATCTAGAATTCATGGTGAAAATTTCCGCTACTCCCATCACGGTGTTGCCATGAAATTGTTATTAAAAGCATAACGCCAGCACGTCGATGCCACGTATATAATAGATAATCAGTTTTACAGAATTGTTTTTATTCTTTATTTTAAGACTAGACAATCTGTCGCATTGTTATATCCCAGCATGAATGTCAAATGTAGACATAGCAACACAGCGCATTGCGAGCCAATCATAACCAATCCGCTTTGTAACGCACTCAGACAATGTAAATCTTTTAACAGTATCATAGATATATACATGAGTAGGATTTTTACTTGTCACTCGTTGTACGCAACTAATTATGTAAGTATTCATAACCTCCGAACTATGTCACTTACGGGACTCCAATGGTAGTCCACCATCTGTGTTTGTAATCACCGGGTATCCGTACGGCACCGTCCCTGTCATTTAACGACGTCCGAAGGGTATAAAAGTCGTGAATGCCGTGACACTAACGGTTACATATCGTTGACGCACATAACGAGCGTCGCGAACGCAAAGATGGAGTTACCATGTTGCTAGTTGCGGTGATATGTTCCAGTTATTTCTTATTGTACTAATGGTGCTTTAAATATAAATTCATCGTGAGGTGCTGTAGTCATATTAAAATCACACTCGTTTTTAAAATTAGACATCAGCAAGTTATGCATGTACTAGACAATAGTGAAACTAACATGCGGATATTTACGTGGAACGATTACCTTGTGTGCTCGTATCGTACTCTTTATAAACATAAATAATGACATAATTATAGGTATTCAAATTTCAGATCTACCTCAATTTCGTTTTGTAGTACATGTATATACAAAATAGTGATAGTTTGGATCGTAAAATTTCAGTCAAATATTTCTTTCAAACAGAATATTAAGCAGAAAGATTATTTTGGTATAAAATGCACAATGATTGCAATATAACATTGCATTTAACATGATGAAAAACAAAGATGACAAGAAAAATACAATGAACAGAGTCAGAGTACATCAACACCAAGGAAAAAACACAAATAGGGGACATTCCTTCTTGCCATTGTGGTCCGTAGGGTTGATGGTGCGACATAGAGAGGCATGAATAAGGATTAAATATTTGACATTACTGCATAAAACATATTTAAATGGATAAAAGTATAAGATATGTGTCTATATTATCACAGGTATTTATCACAATGCATATTTCAAATTCATTAATTCAATAAAGAAATAACTATGAGCTCATTATTAGTAGTGTTTCAAATACGATATTTGACACCAAAATCATATTACAATGCATATATGAACGCCGCTGTACGATTTTCAACCACTTTTATAAGTGACGTCATTTCCATAAAACGTCACATGTGACGTCACCATGTACTGACAGTAAGCAATATTTGCCCCATATGGCAATATGAAAACAAAGTGGCCATATGGAGTAAATATTGTTTCCCGCTTGCAATAAGTAACATCACATGTTGCGTCTTCTGGAAATGACGTCACTTACTGATCTGCAGTAACTTAATGTAACCTATGAACGAATATGTATTTATTTGTCGATCGATCTATCAATGATAGTTCAACCACACACTAATTACTGTCCACTATAATTTCATTATACTAGTCATTCAATCATTTAGCAGGCAAAGGGAACTGTTGTCGCAGTCATTTATAGGGAAATAATGGCTGACTAAGTTTCAATACCTTCTCATGATTGTAAACAGGTTGTTTTGTGTACGCAGTCTATGTTCTGCTTGCCAATCATAGTTATGTCTTGGCAAATCAATTCCAGAACAATGAACAAGAAAATATTTTGAATGCAATAAAGTTTGAAGTAAATCAAAACATTTGAGAGACAACTGTAATAATGTATGAAAGGTATAAAGTGAGAAACGAAATTCACATGGGACCTAGGTCAGCGTGTTAATGGAGACCCGCGGAGATTCCCGGAGATTCACGATGATTTTACGTCGCTGCATTATGGTTGTTTCTTATACCACTCAATAAAACTGACAGGATCCGTTTATTTGTTCATAAATTGTCGGTAATTTATAAGATAAATATAACAAGAAATAATAAACAAATCGTGAGATACAAATGTGTTGAAAACCCCGTTGTTTGTGAGATTATATCGCTCGGCGTCTGTGGATCAAATCTTCTAGTGTGGTACAACTGGGGGGAAATACGTACAGTAAACTGCCTCGGCAAAATGTGTCTATTTATCTTTGATAAGAACAGTTGCTGAATTAAAGATGTATCTTGCACATCTGAACATAAAATGTTTGAATTGGCTTCATCCAGTATTGTTGTTACATTGGCTAAAACATCTATAATAAGAACCATTGCAATGTATAACTTATTACCATATATCTAGCAGACAAAACTTGTAAAATAGCCTGATTGTTAAAAAACTGGATTTTTTTTTAATTTTATGATGTACAAACATCTTTTTTCACCAAATACGGATCAATACATTATGAGTTCATTCTTTGTTAATGCATGTGTATTGATGTTTTAACTATAGGAAATGTATTTTTCATGTTTGTTTCGGTAAAAAATTTAACAATAAATGAGCATAATATATCTTTAAGTAATATGAAATGGATTATATAACATATAATATGTAATACTTGTGATATGAAATTCTGTATATTGTAAACATGTAACAGTGTTGATTTCGTTTTTGTTACATGGAAGCATTAATTAATGAAATTAAGGTTGCTTAATATATACAGTAAAACCTCACTGTAAAACCACCTCAATAATAAGACCACCTCAATATAACGACTATACTTTTCAAGTCCATTTTGAGTGTCCCGCTCTTTATTCAACCTCATTATTAAGACCACCTCAAAATTAAGACCAATTTGCAATAGTCCCAAGGGTGGTCTTATTATTGAGGTTTGACTGTAGTTATATTTAATGCACACTTTGTAAGTTAGCTTCGATATATAAAGCTTATTGTTATTATAATTATTTTATGTGGACAGTATATTATGGTACATTGTACGTGTATTCATAATTTGCACGGAAGTGTCATTTCTTATATAAGTTGCTATAAAATTTTCTACAACATTCAATAAAATACAATGGTGAAGTATGATGATAACGTAATAATTTAGAGATGTCGATGACACATTCCTACATCAACTAGAAGTTTTACACAGTTATCCAACAATAATAGGGCAATACAATATTTAAGGGTCAGTTCGAACAAAGGTATGAGAGATATACTGAGAGATATATTTATTGCAAAAGACAATATTGCCCAGGAGCGTACATGTAAATATTAACAGAGTTATCAATAAATACTTTCGATCAATGTACAAATGAGAATATTAGTTAAGCACATAAATTACCAAACAAATAAAATGCGTATTAGTTAAGAGATGGTAATCAAGTTTGGTTAGATATGTAGTACGGAGAAAAGTGTTTTTTCTTGTTTTTTGTCTCCTTGTCTTAGTTACATTTAGGATGCATATAAACACAGAGTAAGTATATGTATGACTTCAAAAAATGCAGTTAAACGGGTAATGCGTCATACAGCACGTAACTTTCATCGAAAATAATAAAAAGTATCTATTTGTTCATACTTTTGTATATAAAAATTAATAAGGTATGTAATATTTCTTTGTTATCCGACGTAAAAAGTTGTGTGTCCTTCATCTTTGGAACGGTTACAACTAATAGTTTCAGTGTCAATACTGAATTTCTACAATCCTTTACCGATGTCTTCATCAAACTTCAATTATACAAGTGAAATCCCTGAGGTCTGAGTCAATAGACATTTGTTACATGATGCAGGAAAACAATTGGTATACGGAGAAAGTCCCCTCCGGACAAATATCCCTTCGTGAATTTTACAAGGCGGACAAAATCCCCTTCGTGAATTTTACAAGGCGGACAAAATCCCCTTCGTGAATTTTACAAGGCGGACAAAATCCCCTTCGTGAATTTTACAAGGCGGACAAAATCCCCTTCGCGAATTTTACAAGGCGGACAAAATCCCCTTCGTGAATTTTACAAGGTGGACAAAATCCCCTTCATGAATTTTACAAGGTGGACAAAATCCCCTTCGTGAATTTTACAAGGTGGACAAAATCCCCTTCGTGAATTTTACAAGGTGGACAAAATCCCCTTCGTGAATTTTACAAGGTGGACAAAATCCCCTTCATGAATTTTACAAGGCGGACAAAATCCCCTTCGTGAATTTTACAAGGTGGACAAAATCCCCTTCGTGAAATTTACAAGGTGGACAAAATCCCCTTCGTGAATTTTACAAGGTGGACAAAATCCCCTTCGTGAATTTTACAAGGCGGACAAAATCCCCTTCGTGAATTTTACAAGGTGGACAAAATCCCCTTCGTGAATTTTACAAGGCGGACAAAATCCCCTTCATGAATTTTACAAGGTGGACAAAATCCCCTTCATGAATTACAAGTAGGACTGTTTCACACCATGGAATTTATTGTACTAGAGGACATTACAAAAAATAAATACATGTACAGTAGTTCTGATTATATGGAGTGAATAAAATATCATTTTTAATGTTCTCATGGTCAAATATAGACAAGGACGGAATCTGCTATAAAACTGGTTTTTGACAAAGGTATACTGAACTTCACCTTTTTAGGGTCATGCAGGGGATTTTGGCCACCTTGTAAAGTTCACGAAGGGGATTTTGTCCACCTTGTAAAATTCACGAAGGGGATTTTGTCCACCTTGTAAAATTCACGAAGGGGATTTTGTCCACCTTGTAAAATTCACGAAGGGGATTTTGTCCACCTTGTAAAATTCATGAAGGGGATTTTGTCCGCCTTGTAAAATTCGCGAAGGGGATTTTGTCCGCCTTGTAAAATTCGCGAAGGGGATTTTGTCCGCCTTGTAAAATTCACGAAGGGGATTTTGTCCGCCTTGTAAAATTCATGAAGGGGATTTTGTCCACCTTGTAAAATTCACGAAGGGGATTTTGTCCACCTTGTAAAATTCAGGAAGGGGATTTTGTCCACCTTGTAAAATTCACGAAGGGGATTTTGTCCACCTTGTAAAATTCGCGAAGGGGATTTTGTCCGCCTTGTAAAATTCACGAAGGGGATTTTGTCCACCTTGTAAAATTCACGAAGGGGATTTTGTCCACCTTGTAAAATTCACGAAGGGGATTTTGTCCACCTTGTAAAATTCACGAAGGGGATTTTGTCCACCTTGTATAATTCACGAAGGGGATTTCGTCCACCTTGTTAAATTGTACAAAATGAGCGAAGGGGGTTTTGTCCGGTGGGGATTTTGTCCTACACTCGGGAAACATTGTGGTCGAGAGGTAGAGCGTCGGAGTCCCGATCCAAATCTCGTGGGTTCCCGTCAAGGACGAGATTCTTACACAATTCGTGATTTGGGCGCGAGTACCGGTTAGTAACACAGGCAGCAATGAATGATGAATTTTAGTTGTACGATCATGTTTTACAATCGGTGTATAGTAATTAGGTTTAAACGAAATAAAACACAATGCATCAATTTGAAATGAATTACACTGGAGATAATCAAGAAGACTGACGACTATACTGTAGGTAAATACGTTTACAGAAATAGTTGAAATAATTACGTCTCCTAAAGATATTTCCAGCCAGGTTTTTTCTGATATTTACGAGCGTTGTTTTGCTTCGTAACACATAATTGATCGATTATCAAGTTGATTGTATCGGAAAACAAAGATCAGTACGTTTATCGAATGTTAAATATGTAAGCTAGCTTCCTCGAACGTATAAGATATCCTGTCATACATCAAGGTCGTCCGGATCCGTAGTCCAGTGGTAACACGCTGGACTAGTAATCCAGGGATCGCAGGTTCGATTCCCCGCTCCATCACTGACAGGACTAACAGTCTTTCGGACGAGACTTAAAAAACCGAGGTCCCGTGTTTGATGCCTTACATCGAGCACGTAAAAGAACCAGGTGTGCTTCTGGAACTGGGGCATCTTCTGTATCATGCACTATCCTCTAAATATAAAAAATGACTAACATTCTTCCGGAGGCGTCGCCCATGTGGGAAACCGGTGGCGACGATAAATATTAAAAACGCAAATACAACAACAAGGAAATCAGAGTAAGAGGATATGTTAGAACAACATGATCACTGTTTCACTGGTTGCAATCCTTCACGTCGTAGAAGGAAGACAACCACTACATATCATATAAAATAAGCCATCCCGATAAGCAGAGTGAGTAAAGCCACCATCAGAAAGGTCCGACAAACTATTGAGCGCTCTGACATGAGAGGATGCGTCAAAAGACCCGGATGTTTTCGACATTGTCATCGAGTCCGTCATTTGAAAAGATCGATATCAGCAATAGTCTCCACGATGTTACATATTTTTTTAGTAATTTTACGCCTTCAACTTTGAAACTGTTATCCTTATTATAAAAAAACCAGCCACGTGTCGGCATCAAGACATATATAACATACATAGAGGTGTGAAATATCTTAAAGCGTATGACGAGAGATGCACCGTGTTATTATATTTCATTTGCATTGAGTTTCAAAATAATTTCGATTTTTTTTTAAATTTTTAAATGCTCCTATGTCCTCAATTAATGCATATTTTTGTTTATTCACTGACTATACTTAAATAGTCTTATACTACAATACAATTGTTCGGTAAACATATGAATAACGTCACAATTCAATTTCGAGGATCATTTGGAGAACACGTTTACTCGAATGTCATTTTTTATGCCAGCAATCAATCATGATAAATACATTACACTGATCTTGATTAAGATACTTCGTTATAAAACTAAAATATATATCTTCGTGTGTTGATTAGAAGCACCATCGCAATTTCAATTGAAAGACAGCGTTTGCAGCCTCTAATAGCGTAAGATTAATGTAAAAATGGCGAGTTTTTTGTGTATACTGGCGTCTCAAATATGTACGTGAGCTCGTACATCATTCAACGAATCATGCGGCAGTACGTAGACTTTCTACAGATTTCATTTGATGAAAGATTTATTCTACACGAATTTTTTAAATTACTGCTGTCCAACAAATTATTCCAGTTATCCGCGAATATAAAACGACAGGTCTTATTTACGTTGTTGAGGTGTGCTCCTCTTCGGTGGCACCGCTAAGCGGCCGAAAGCGCGGTTTATTTAAAAAAAAATAGGGCGTTTTCACTTATGTCTATAGTTGATTCACACCGTGGTGGACACATGCATAAGTCGAGAAGATTTTTGTAATAATTAATATTTAATGATTATTCCTGTTACATGTATGTCCTTTCTAAGCTGCCGTCATAGTGGGTGAAAAATAGTACAGGTTGTCCGTTGGTAAAGTAATAGATTTACGTTTATATCTAGGATCAATTATGAGCACAGTTATTTTAGCGGAAAAAAAGAATAATCTGCACCTAACTAATTAAATACCTCAGCAATGGCGACAATGCGACGATATGTTAGTATGCTAAAAGGGCATACACATATATTTACGTAGAAACAAATCAAGGAAAACCGAAATTGATTAACAAGAGGACCATGATAGCATTATATCGCTCACCTGAGAAATACTGGTATGATGCTTCCGTGTGCGTATAAAGTAACCAGTCTAGGTACCAGTCAGCCATGCGTTGTGAGTGTTGTGACATATTAAAACATTCCTCAAACTTTACACATGATCACCCAAAAATCAAGTCAACAATATAAATGTGAATTCTGACCATTTCTTTCAAATTGTTTTTTTTCTTAACCTAATTATTTTCAAAAAAAACCAAGTCCCGCCCCTGGCGGCTATGTATTTTGACTGTTCGGAATTATGTCAGCAAGGTTTGCACACATAGTCACATAATGACCATTACTACCAGATACGTTTCCATTCTATTTTATACATTCACAGCGGCTTCAAAGTCGTACTTCATTCTGTCAAGCTTTCTAAAAGAGATTCTGCGAGTTAAACTTGCCGTGGCAACCAAACCTGTTGAAGTATAGCAATTCTTTTTCATTTTCTTCCTTCCATCAGGATGATCCCGTTTGGATTTAAAAAAAATCATTTTCTTCCTTTCATCAAGATGATCCCGTGTGGATTTAAAGTTTCGTCCAAATTTACCCAACGTTTACAGAGAAGTTGTCAATAAAATGGACAGACGCACCGCCGATGGACAAAAGGCAATTGCATAAGCAGAGCAGGTGAAAGGTAAAAAAACCAGCATTGTATACACAATCGCGAGAAGAATAGCAGCTGGTGAAGAAATGAAAAACACCAACAAGCAAAAATCATTCATTGGAATGTAATAAATTAACTAGCATGTGCACGTATAATAATCTCTAACAAAACATTTGTTTGCTGGTTTTGTTAAGATTTGTTGAAAATCTACTTTGATCATTAGGCGGTACATCTCTGACGATATCGAGGAAGGAGAAGTTTGATTAAAATCTGAAGTCATTCAGTGAAGAGCACAGACAAACAAAGGAAATATACTAATATTACGTGCTGAAAAGATTTTACATAATTTTATAGCATCTACTAGTACATTAATGTTGATTCTAGCCATCCGAAAACTTGATTGATTGCAGGGTACAGTCAAACGAATCCTGAAAAACACCTAAGATTGTTCAACATTTACAGCCGCATACAAAAACACTGGCGTCTTCTTCCAATTCAGCAAATTTAGATCATAATTATACACGTTATGGTATGAGAGAAGTCGACATAGACATTTTGTCAAGGGTTATCTGCTTAGACAAATTTATCAATTTTAAGGTAATTTATACAAGTTAATACAAATATAATGTATAATGGTGAACTGGTTAGTAAGGCCACAACAACAACAATTGAATGACTACAGAGCGAAGAGCGATGAATGGGGAACAAGTTCATCTGATTCTTTATTTATATGCAGATAGAGTAGTTTTACTTTCACCCCTAGCAATCTATTACAGCAAACACCAATATACGTTCATCGAAGGTTTCACGATTTTGTTATAATGGAAGCAACAGTGGCATACAACTAGCTCTGTATAAGATGCTGGATAATGCTCCATACGAGTGGTCACCATACAGTCAAGCAGAGAATGTGTTCTTTAAGCCAGATAACTGAATTTAATTGTTTTTCGGATAGCACCTCTGTATTTATGATATTTAGCGTAGTTTTAATTTAAACAATATTAAAATTTGATGTTTTTGCAGGCATTTATTTGGATATTAAATTCAGAATAATATGTATACAATATTTGCTGAAATGCAATAACTTGTCCATAAGCATCATCAGTTGTGCAGTTTTTTCTTGCGAAGGCGTATATTAAACCAATGTTACCATTCATGTTTTATTCATGTAATTTTGCAAGATAGAGAAATATTAGCTCCAGATTGTGACATTTTTATACAAGACTAAACTACAAACCCAGACAGAATCTGAGTGCAAGTTTAGATTTTGCCATTCACCTTCTTTTTGGTCAGGGAAATTGTGTGAGTATGTAATTTTTGTCCTCTAAATTGAATCATTTCCTGAACATCAGCCTAGGGAAACTTGATTCAATATTTTTCCTATTTTGAATGGTCTCTGTTCTTCCTGTTACAGAATCCATACAGTCTGCTGAGGTATTAAAATTCGGAGTACTGTTTTTTCGGCGCTGCAGTACTAACATGGTTTTGCTATTTGCTTATCGGTGTTGTTTAAACCAATCAAATCTTACGTCAACCACCAAGGCAATTTCTCTTCAACCGAACAACGTTGGTAACATTGGTTAACCTTTCGATAATGGGTACGTTACCAAACCGAAATCCACTGAATTTTGGTGAATTTACCGAAATCCATTTTGGATCTGGAGTGACCAGCAATCGTAACATCTCGGCATTGTTTATGTTGCTCAAGAAATGTTAAACCTTCAAATTGCGCCGACCATCATTTTTAAAGATATTTATTGTTTAAATTTGTACTGTAAAAAGATCTCAAAACTCACATGCATAGCTAAATGCCAATGCAAGTGTGATGTCCCTCTATTAGTGGCCTAACCTCACGTAGTTCTAAGAATGTATGAAATAAGAAAAACAAGATGACTCTTTGTGATCATTTAATTTTTAATTCAATCGCAAATCAATAAATATGTCATATTATGAAGCAGTGACAACCATCTTAATCACAATACAAATGCCAACAAATAAATAAGTGATCATAGATGATAAACATTAGGGTACATTTTCACAATGCTAATCAAGCATCGACCTTCAAGATTTTCATTTAAAAACACAGATTGGAAGTTTATAATGTTGATACAAACATTTCTCGTCGAAGCTTTATCAATTGGCACAGTTACCAAACAAGAACTGTCCTGTTGAAAAAGATTCTACATGCATCTACATTTGAGTGCCGCTGTACGATTTTCAATCTCTTCTTTAAGTGACGTCATTTCTAGAAAACGTCACCATGAACTGATAGTAAGCTATATTTCCCCGCATGGCAATATGAAAACGAATTGACCATATGGGGTTAATATTGTTTCCTGCTTGCAAATAGTGACATCACATGTTGCATTTTCTTGAAATGACGTCATTTACAGAAGAGGATGTAAATCCCATAGCAGCTCTCATTTTTAAATTAAAGAGAAATAGGACCCACATTATGCAATTCAATGGCTTATATCTATAGTTCAATTTCTGTACATATCTGTTTTATCTCAGCATGCATAAAGCATTTTGTCTTACTGTAATCCAACTATGCATTCAAATGATATTTGATGCACTTCTCACAGTCCATGCAGAAAACAAATTCATTCAGTTTCAACTTTTTTTTATTTCACATCTATGGTATAACAAGTTTAACAACTCATACTGACCACTCCCGATTCACACTCCCCCAAGGTTTCTAACTAGTATAGTGCGATATTATTAACTGCGAACGTATGAATATATTACATGGACCAATACATTTCCTAATAGGTGTATTGAAATGTTCATGTTTGTCCGTAAGCTAGACGGAGAAAAAGCAGTGGTTGTGTTTTGATAGAAAAGTAATCCAAACAGCAGTTATAGCTTTACGCACAAGAGCATTTCCTTACCTAAATTGGCATGGATCGGTCCTGAAAGTTCATATGCCTGTTCACGGTCAATCTAACAGCACTATACTTGTAACTTATTCAGGATTTGTGGATTTGTTAAAAGACTGTTCAAGAACATCATTGCATTATTTTCATTAACTGTCATAGCTGGTGGACATATGATTCAACAAAAAAAGTTAATTTTCATTTTATTTCAAAAAGACAATTCCTATTGAAAATTCTGGCACATGCAAACAACCAATGTTAAAACATGCCAACATTTTACTATTTTACAACAATACATAATTCCATGAGACGATTGTTGACTACAGCTTTAAGTAGAGTATTTGACAAAATCACCAAAGTTACTATGATAGCACTTACAGTGTAAGAATCAAACAAGTAATTAATAACTCTTAAATCTACAACAAAGTGAGTGATATTTTTCTTAACACTTCATTTTAACTTAAGACATTTTACATTTTTAACGGAACTTGGATGAAAACCCAGATAATGACGAAGACACGTTCCATGGAACTGATCACTTCAGCCATCATCGTCTTATACAAATCATGTAGAACCAAATCTCTGTTAAAAACTCGATCACTTTAACATCTGTACCATTTAATACCGGGACATTAAATTAAGTATAAGTTAAGTTTTTTTTCAATATAGATTAAACAACCTTGAAAAATGAATGTAACAGATGAACATGAAATATGAGTAAAAAAATGATTGCATACACCAAGTTATAATAAATAAATAAATATTCAGATTTGCAAAATGTCACTGAAACACATTGTTTCATCGTTTTATCTATTTGTTTATAAACATGTAATACAATGTCCTGACTGTGATACATTTATTTATAACTTATAATTCTTCCTATGTCACACAATAATATATATTAAGGACCACAATGGAAATAAGAGTTTTTACTTGTACTCTTTTTTGTGTTATCCTTAACATATAATGTTGATTGATATGGCTTTATTGATTCATGCATATTGTTGTTATTAATATATGTCTTAATTTTATATTGCCATGTAAATTGTACATTATATGTTGAAATAAATATATCTATCTATTGACGTCATAAATTGTAAATACGCATTACATTAGTAAATGTTCGTTTGTTTCATCGGGTTTAAAGCAGTTTCTCAACGATATTTCAGTTATATACGGCGGCCGGTTCACCTAACCAGTTTTTCCTGGACTGAATTCTTACCAGTACTAACTTACCCTTCCACAAGGAGCCGGCAACTTCTCCACATGTGGAGGAAAATCTACATTTTTGTCAAATTTTCATGGAAGGGTATGACCTGCCGCGACCGGGCATCAAACCCGGATCGCCAGGTTACAAGTCCAGCGCACTAACCACTGGACCACGGCCGCAGCTCTCCATTAGTAAAAGTCAACCATTTTGGCCATCACCTTAAGCCAATTGTGACGACACACAACTTAACTAGTTACTTATCGAAAGTAATACAAGGGTGTAATTACAAGACCATTCCATCATTTATGATATTATAGCAGTCAACATTTTAAAGAAGTGCAAGTATCTGTGCTATCTACCATAAGGATGCTGTTTCTAAAAGTTTATTTGTCAAAGTAGAAAAAACTAAAATCCATATATCTGACACAAATGAATAGTATTATCCAGGAGAAATGATTGACCAGTGATTGGATAGCACTTGAGTTTTCCACAACTAGACATTGATCTACGACTTCATTTAATTGGTACAGATTTTAAACTATCACATTTTACAAGTCCAAGTTTTGACATCATATTACATCCTTGCCATTCAGCTATACATTCATCATTGGTTCTCAGGTCAACCTGTAACATGAAAAATAAAATCTCATACACCAGTCCAATGTAAAATCTCATACACCAGTCTAATGTAAAATATCATACACCAGTCCTATGTAAAATATCATACACCAGTCCTATGTAAAATATCATACACCAGTCTTATGTAAAATATCATATACCAGTCTTATGTAAAATATCATATACCAGTCTTATGTAAAATATCAGACACCAGTCTTATGTAAAATATCAGACACCAGTCTTATGTAAAATATCAGACACCAGTCTTATGTAAAATATCATATACCAGTCCTATGTAAAATATCATACACCAGTCCTATGTAAACTATCATATACCAGTCTAATGTAAAATATCATACACCAGTCCTATGTAAAATATCATACACCAGTCCTATGTAAAATATCATACACCAGTCTTATGTAAAATATCATATACCAGTCTTATGTAAAATATCAGACACCAGTCTTATGTAAAATATCAGACACCAGTCCTATGTAAAATATCAGACACCAGTCTTATGTAAAATATCAGACACCAGTCTTATGTAAAATATCATATACCAGTCCTATGTAAAATATCATACACCAGTCCTATGTAAAATATCAGACACCAGTCCTATGTAAAATATCAGACACCAGTCCTATGTAAAATATCAGACACCAGTCCTATGTAAAATATCAGACACCAGTCCTATGTAAAATCTCATACACCAGTCTTATGTATAATTTCATACACATGTCCTAGATGAAAATCTCACACACCTGTCCTATGTAAATCTCACACACCTGTCCTGTGTAAATCTCACACACCTGTCCTGTGTAAATCTCACACACCTGTCCTATGTAAATCTCACACACCTGTCCTATGTTAATCTCACACACCTGTCCTATGTAAATCTCACACACCAGTCCTATGTAAATCTCACACAACAGTCCTATGTAAATCTCACACACCAGTCCTATGTAAATCTCACACACCAGTCCTATGTAAATCTCACACACCTGTCCTATGTAAATCTCACACAACTGTCCTATGTAAATCTCACACACCAGTCCTATGTAAATCTCACACACCAGTCCTATGTAAATCTCACACACCTGTCCAATGTAAATCTCACACACCAGTCCTATGTAAATCTCACACACCAGTCCTATGTAAATCTCACACACCAGTCCTATGTAAATCTCACACAACTGTTCTGTGTAAATCTCACACAACTGTTCTGTGTAAATCTCACACACCTGTCCTATGTAAATCTCACACACCAGTCTTATGTAAATCTCACACAACTGTTCTGTGTAAATCTCACACACCAGTCCTATGTAAATCTCACACACCAGTCCTATGTAAATCTCACACAACAGTCCTATGTAAATCTCACACACCAGTCCTATGTAAATCTCACACACCAGTCCTATGTAAATCTCACACACCTGTCCTATGTAAATCTCACACAACTGTCCTATGTAAATCTCACACACCAGTCCTATGTAAATCTCACACACCAGTCCTATGTAAATCTCACACACCTGTCCAATGTAAATCTCACACACCAGTCCTATGTAAATCTCACACACCAGTCCTATGTAAATCTCACACACCAGTCCTATGTAAATCTCACACAACTGTTCTGTGTAAATCTCACACAACTGTTCTGTGTAAATCTCACACACCAGTCCTATGTAAATCTCACACACCAGTCTTATGTAAATCTCACACAACTGTTCTGTGTAAATCTCACACACCAGTCCTATGTAAATCTCACACACCAGTCCTATGTAAATCTCACACACCAGTCCTATGTAAATCTCACACAACTGTTCTGTGTAAATCTCACACACCAGTCCTATGTAAATCTCACACACCAGTCCTATGTAAATCTCACACACCAGTCCTATGTAAATATCACACACCAGTCCTATGTAAATCTCACACAACTGTTCTGTGTAAATCTCACACAACTGTCCTATGTAAATCTCACACAACTGTCCTATGTAAATCTCACACACCAGTCCTATGTAAATCTCACACACCAGTCCTATGTAAATCTCACACACCTGTCCTATGTAAATCTCACACACCAGTCCTATGTAAAAATCACACACCAGTCCTATGTAAATCTCATTCACCAGTCCTATGTAAATCTCACACACCAGTCCTATGTTAATCTCACACACCTGTCCTATGTAAATCTCACACACCTGTCCTATGTAAATCTCACACACCTGTCCTATGTAAATCTCACACACCAGTCCTATGTTAATCTCACACACCAGTCCTATGTTAATCTCACACACCAGTCCTATGTAAATCTCACACATCAGTCCTATGTAAATCATACACACCAGTCCTGTGTAAATCTCACACACCAGTCCTGTGTAAATCTCACACACCAGTCCTGTGTAAATCTCACACACTAGTCCTGTGTAAATCTCACACACCAGTCCTGTGTAAATCTCACACACCAGTCCTATGTAAAATATCATACACCAGTCCCATGTACAATGACGTACACCAGTCCTATAATCTTCCAGGGGAAATGACTTTTTTCTTCATATTGGTCAATAATAATGCTTTTATCATTTATTCAAGATTATATATCTTTTATGAGATTTCTTTTAGCTCAATTATGATTATAGCATTTTGAATCACATCTAAAATACTGTGTGGGGGACGTAGTAATGGTGTCCTATAGGGGGTACACTCTGGGTAAGATATCGTAAACTGCCTTCCAAAATTCCTTCACACTTTGACAATTTCCCATTGCAATTAGTGTATTTTCAAATTTGTTTCACATGCAATAAATCGAAAATGCCTTTTAACACAGCAATAATTTTCTGTAGAAGTATTTATAAATTTGTACTGAAACAAATTATCTTATTTTCTGTGTCAGATCAATCAGTTACACATACATTGGTTTCGGATGCAGGCTGATTGATGCTGCTGTCGAGCAGTGCAAATTGTTAATTTTTAACTATCCATCAAAGAAGTGGGATAAAATTTTACATCATGGTCATACATGTTTTATTTGAAATTCTGTAAGAAAAAGTAACGAAATTCAAAATATGCAAATGTGAAGAAACTTTTGGAGAGCAGTGTATACCATGAAGTAATGACATAAAAAATCTGTAATCATTATGATTTATAGTGGAATTATATTTGAGCGTAAAACTACAGATATCCCTGATAAATGCATTACATTCTGTCATTACAACATTTAATGTTTTAAGCTAGGTAGTCCTACGGCTATATTGATGTGTTAAAACTGTATTAACAACGGTTTTAACAAAATGCCTTGGCTAAAATTTGCAAACCTGTAATTTTTCCCAAACTTTTTTCTTTGGGTTGAGTACTGGATCAGGTGAACCAGTATCGTGACCTTTCAAGTATATAAACTCCCCTGGTGCACTGCCCTCTGGGGGATTTAATGGTTCCACTGCTCGAGGTTCTTCTCTGAAAAAAAACCCCGGAAAATATACTAAGTAGTGTAAATCTATTTTACAGCAATACCATGAGCAGTGATCAGTTAATCAGGAAGCAGTTATCAAGAGTGATCAATATAAATTGCAAGAATTTGGTTCATAATCAATGCCACAATATATAGGTTTTAAACTAAATTCATGGCTGAATAATGGTAAGCTGTCTCTACACAGAACTCGGTATACCAATGTATCAAGGCATGAAACATGACAAAAATTATACTCAGCAAAACTGAAGGATTTAACAGCACATAACAGCAGTTTTATGTTGACAGATACCGACCATTTGTTCATTATATAATAGCAAAATGAAATAATTCTTCTTTCCACATTTCACCTGTTTAAGATGAGATGTCATTTTAAGGGAAATATTGATGAATATGTGCTGATGGCAGACAAGCAACTTGGGAGAGAAAACGGAAGTTGAAAACTCAACTAAAACTGGATGAATAATTATCTGCAAGATCTAATTTACTGATACGCACTTTTCTTTACAATACTCGCACCTGCTGTATACATGATTAAACTGCAGTTCCACTACTGTTCACGGTAAGTAAATTTGTCAATATAGATTTATCTCCCTTGAATGACACGAAACTAAGACAAGGTACAGCAAAAATGTACATAGAGGTAGATTCTGATATAAGCTATAAGAATGTTGTTGTATTTGCATTTATTTATCGTCGCCACCGGTTTCCCATATGGGCGACGCCTCCAGAAGATTGTTAGTCATTTTAGATTTTCGGAGGTTAGTGCATGATACAGAAGATGCCCCAGTTCTAGAAGCACCCCTAGTTCTTTTACGTGCTCGATGTAAAGCATCATACACGGGACCTCTGTTTTTAAAGTCTCTGTTAGCACTGTCAGTGATGGAGCGGGGAATTGAACCTGCGATCCCTGGATTACAAGTCCAGCGCATTACCACTGGACTACGGATCCGCTACGTATAAGAATGATATAATCTGGCTTTCTAATAAACAGAAGTTGTTTGGAGGATAGAGTGAACAGCTATTCATAAATGTTTGCTAAACAAAAGCGAACACTTCTTACAATTTAGGAAACATATTAATGTCATGTAGTGATAAACTTGTTTTTCTCATTCATAATTGTCAAAATAAAGTGACCATTATTTTTACAAAAGCTTACCTTTTACAACAACAATTAATTAATGACAAATAATTTGTAAAGACTCCATGTAAAAATGTTTTGCTTTTAATTTGCTTAATTATTTATACTCTATGTTTACTATTCATATTTTAGCTGACATATAGGTCCAATGGGCCGTGTGTCTATTGCTATATTTTAAAATTTGTATAATTATGTAAATACTTGTACACACGCCACTATAATAAACAATGTACCTACTTACTTGCTTACTATAGTAGAAACAAATAATTTTTTAGTGTATCTGTCCATGTAGAAGCAAAGGGAATACGTACAAAAGAACTTTAAAACCCAGTCTGTCTATCAGTCAAGTGAAATGGTGGGAGGGATAGATTGGAGCTCAGAATTGATATTGAGAAAGAAAGGTACAGTAAAGAGCATTCAACAGTGACACAAATCTGAGCAAATTATTGTGGTGAAGGATAATTTCATAATGAAACATCACTGTAACTATTTTCTTTATATTACAAATCACGTCATTGCACTAAATGGACATTTACATAAGTCAAACAATGAGGTAGACATTGACAGTCGCTTTTCAAAAAAGGTGATAAAACACGTTGAAATATCTCGTCCTATGCAATAATGCATTTTTTTATTAAGTACGACGTATTTACATTAAGAAATAAAATGAAAGGATATTATGAGTTGAACATTTTTTTTCATTGCAAAAAGAATTACCTTTTCTCAATCGAATACTCTTCAGCTGCCATGAGTAATTACAAAAAATTGTGTTAATCCATTAAAAACAAAACACATTTCATCTCTCAAAAACGTATCTTAAAAACTTTTTTCTGAGTATTTTTTTCGCACATAAATTTAATCGTATTTTGTAAAACATAAACAGTGGCAGTGATTACAAACAGATAATCTGACAAATGAATACAAGATAATCATAAACAAACCTTGATGCACACATCAACATTGCAGACGACAATACCCCTCTCATTTTGACTGGTTTCAGATTACACAGGAATACACCCAGTCTACCTTGCAGACTTTCCTGTGAACACAGACCAACCAGTCCACTGACAACAATTCTAGGTTCTGCTTCCCCTAAGTCTACAGTCTCTACAAACAGAGATTCCGCATCTGGGTGCTGTAAATAGTGAGTATACATGGTCATACAGGAGTTTATATTACTTTCTTCAGTACATAAACTGATCATATATTTGACAAGGAAAAGCATTTGGCACTAGAAAAAAGAGCAGTGCGCTTTGAATAGGGCATGAATAGCAGAAACAGTAAAATCCCACCTCAATAATAAGACCACCTTAAAATTAAGAACACAATTTTCAAGTCCATTTTTACTGTTTTGCTCTTTATTTAACCTCAATAATAAGACCATCCTTGGGACCCTTGAAAACTGGTCTTCTTATCGAGGTGGTCTTATTATTGAGGTTAAATAAAGAGCAAAACAGTCAAAATGGACTTGAAAGTTGTGTTCTTATTTTTGAGGTGGTCTTATTATTGAGGTGGGATTTTACTGTATGTGCTATTCATGCCCTATTGGAGAACTGATATCATTAGGAAGCAATCGGCAAATGTACAACTTTCTTCAATAGTGTTTGCAACCAATTATCACCAAGACTTTAAAGCAAGGGTTATGACAATTTTTTCAGCTGAAACATTATTTTCATTTAAAATCTATTCATGGAATCCTACAGTAAAAATATCACCTTGTAAATTAAACTTCGTTGAAGGATAATAAATGCCGACAGTCCCAAAAAATAGTTCAGTTCTGAAGCCAAAAGAAATGAAAAAAAATTGAGAGGAACACATAATTATTCAATGCTAACCTTTTCAACTTTTACTATTTTGCCAACTCTTAACTCCAGTTTAGATGGAGACAACTCATCCTCAAGTTTTGCACCACCGGCGGCAGGATTACCTCCCTCTATAAAAAGAAGTTAGCATGTAAGATATTGAAAATATGATCAGCATTGTTATAATTCACATTTAAATAACCATTACTAGTATTATAATCAGAACACTGAAACAGGGCTCTAGAAAACCACTAGCCCGACATCCTGGACAAGTCTAACAGCCGATTCGGGCTACTAACAGTTGAGTTGGGCAATATTACAGAAACATCTTAAATAAAATATTGTCCTTATCCTTAAAATTCACTTTCCTCAACTGGTTTATTTAACATACCGGCTATTATATGGTCAAATCAAGAGTGATGAATGAATAGTATTAATATGTTGTTGTCATTACCATTAAAAAGCCTAACAGTTTTAAAATGGTTTTGGAATTACATCCATTTGAAGTTTCGAACTTAAGTGAAAATATTTAAGATTACCTTAAGATGCTTCTGTAATATGGGCCCAGGACAAGTCTGTTATGCACACCTTCGTAACTGTTAATTCATACTCTATTCTATGCTAGTACAACTAGCCTTGTATGGTGGACAAGTAAAATTTAACATGAGCACTAGTCCCGGACAACTGTACTTCAAGAAAATTTCAAGAGCCCTGTGAACATATATGTCCAGTCAGCGATTATGCTCATAATGCCTATCACAATAAAGCCCTTATTTGCAAGCAATTCCCAATTTCCCCACATTTTTTCCAGAATTGTTTTCACAAATCTCAAGACCACTCTGGATAGTTTGACCAAAAGCATTACAAATAATAGCATCAAAATATACCAAGTCACATTAATGTGTCATAAACAATCAGGAATTGGGCATGTAATAGTAAGGTAATCAATCACAACACAGCTATGTGTATTTTGCAACTTACATCCTCAATTTTACTTTCATTTAATGATCAATATTGTGAACATTTTGTCACAGGGAGCCAAACCCCTATCTTACTTTTCTTCTCCACCGGGTAGTTTCTTCATTTCTACTTACATCCTCAATTTTATTTTAACTGCAATTAACAATCAATACTGTAAACATTTTGTATTAGGGGGACAAACCCCTATCTTACTTTTCTTCTCCACTGGGTAAGCTGTCGATGAAAGCTTCTTCATTTCTAGCGTGCTGAACTCCTGTCTGATTGGCTCTAGAAGTGTATTTAAATATATCTCCACGGCACCTTTTAAATCACCAGGATGTAATTCCTGAATTAAAACAAAATTCATTAAGCTGACAATTCCTTTCTTTGTCACAGTATTTCTAGCTGTGTCACCAATATTACTGCCATTAAAGATTACGTCAACGTGAAACAAATAGCCTTCTCATCAAGATCTAAGAATTCAAAATGGAAAAATACTTTAGCGACTAGACCACCATTGTATAGATATACAGTCGCTGTACTGCTGCTGGTAAATCTTATCTATGTGTCGATGAAGATGTGCTGACGATTGTGGTTAATGCCTGGAGACCTACGAGCATCCTCAGATGAACTCCAACCATTGTCAAATATTTCGACCCCTTTTCCTCTATGTCCTCTGGTTGGCAGGGTCGGGTCCAGAGTGGTGATCGAGTCACTACATGCTCGGTCTCCAGGTTGGCACGTCTCTCCTGAGCTAGACTTTATATTGAAAGCATAATTCAAGTACCTGCGTTTATCTGGTTACGCTGCAAATTCTATTTGATTGGTATACAAATGTTTGATTGTGTTTACATATCACATATGGTGCTTTTCTTTGAAATGTTCAACTAAAACATTATTTTGGAATCCTACATACTAATACATTTTTATGCAATAGGTGGGTAGAACTGTTTTTAAACTAAAGCATAAGAAAATGTCAGTGCTTCATATACTGAGTAATTCAGATAAATGCAAGTTACTTACTTGATAGAAAAGAATTTATTCTTACCTCAGCACTGAAAGCTTTCTCCAACTCTTCGTAGTTTGTGTAAACAACAGAACCACCGTAGGCTTCTGGTCTCTCAACTTTAAACTCTGATAATATCAAAATATTTGGGCATCAAAACATAAACTTGTATGAATTAAGCCTATACCAATGGACATTTCCCTTCTTGGGATAGGTCAGATAAAATGACATGTGCCCACTTGCCAATTTTTCCCAATTCAACATTCCCAATTCCAACTTTTTAACTGATGATAACAGAGATGTTAATTTCTAGTGGCGTGTTTATTAACTGGTATGTTTCATTTAATATTCCATTTCTAATGTAACAATTGTAATATTGGCTATATATAAGTACAATATTAACCAAAATTTATAAAAACCTCCACTTTTAACAAAATTCCAAATTTGAAAGTTTACTCGATTAAGAAATTCCCATCAGACTGGGACCAGACCAGTCTCAAAAAGGAAAAAAAAACGTAAGGCGAAATTGTTTTTCCATCTACAATTTCATCCAGTTTGTTATCTATGAAACTCTTTAATGAGCCATTCAGACCAGTCTTAGAACTCATATGGAACATGCACATTAAATCACAAAAAATACGACATGATCATGGAGACAAGTATCATGTCGTACATATTTATCAGCTTGACAAATGTTTTACCCAGAGAAATAAATGAACAACCTCATACTGAGAATCAATACATTTGCAATGAGAAAGGATTTAAAAATATACATGTATGTAAGTCTTGGTTAAATTCTTTAAATTTAATTAAATTCATCCATAATAATCTCCATATTGTTTAATAGCGAGGGAATATCATATATTTTTACCTCCATTTTTGGAGAGTGGAAACAGCACAGATTTACAGAATGATAAAACACCATTATCTGCAGTATTGCCAGGCTCACAGAAGGCTTTCTTTAGTTTCTTCTTTAGCTGTGCTGGTGAATCTAGTAGATCTATTTTTGAGCCTTCTTCTGAAGAGCTCATTTTACCACCAGTCAACCCAGGTACTGAAATGTACAAATTAAACATTAAAACTTTTAGAATTATAAATTGTAATGTGTTTAATTTCAAATAAATGTTAGTTTCAACAAGAGTGACAAACTGTCACAAAATACGCCCGTCATAAGTCAGAGTTAAAACAAGACAAATTTTAGGCAATTTCTAAAATCAAAGGGTGATAACTCCCGAGTGACTTGAGCGATATGGCTGGTTATCGAACTTGGCCGAGATAGTATGCCCTCAAACATTTTCACCAAGTTCGGTGAAGATCAGATGAAAACTGTTTGACTTAGAGAGCGGACAAGGCTAATTTGGACAATTTCGGATAATTCAAGGGCCATAATTCTGAAGTGCCTGGGGCGATGGGGCTGGTTATCGAACTTGGCCGAGATATTATGCCCACAAACATTTTCACCTTGTTTTGTAAAGATCGAATGAAAACTCTTTGACTTAGAGAGCGGACAACATGTGGACGCCGCCCGCCACGGGTGTTCCCATAATATGTCCAGGCGTATAAAAATGAAAAATGTTTAAACCAATGTTTGTGGTTTGACCAGTCATTTTAACAAATTTGACATACAGTAAAACCTCAATAATGTGACCATCCTTGGGACACTTGAAACTGGTCTTAATATTGAGATGGTCTTAATATTGAGATGGTCTTAATATTGAGGACGAATAAAGAGTCAAATAGTGAAAATGGACTTGAAAATTGTGTTCTTCATTTTGAGATTGTCTTTAAGTGAGGTTTTACTGTATTGTAAACATTATTTCTATATAAGATATGTTAACTTTTCTTCGATATTAAGTATATTAACTTTATCTGGATATTATATACGCAATTTTAAAATAAATTCAGTCAGATAGATATTATAATGGACAACAAACGGACAGAATGATGGGGTAAACAGCCAGAAATGCATTGAACATTACATTCTTACAACTAGCAATAAGAAGGTTCAAATAATACTAGTATGCTATAACTTGGGATCTCTATTCAGGGTGGGTGAACACGTGACTTTTTGTTTACTACGCGGCATGAAAAGCTGGCGACCGATCACAAAACGGTACGTATTTTGGTAGTTTTTGTTTGTTAGAAATAGTTTTTAATAGCCTTAAACCTGGTCAACTAAAATCCGGTTACATCGATGCCCAAATCGACACATACCGGGTAGATCTCTGTCGATTTGCCGGAAAGGGTGCCACAAAAAAATCGGCAAATCTACAGAGATTTATTTGTTGATATGGGCATCGATGCAACCAGATTTTGGATCGGCTGCCAGCTTTTCTTGCTGCGTAGTAAACAAAATGTCACTATTCACCCACCCTGCTTAATGCTAACTGCTAACTAACAAGAAGCGAATGATTCTTAAGTATGAATACAATCTGATAGAAAATAAACCTTTTACAGCATAAACAAGATCGAATATTACTACATTTGTAATAAGATCCTGAATGATCACAAGATTTAAATGAAACTGTATTTCAACTAATATAAAGAAAATTAAGACTTTATCTTACCCATTGGGTTCATAAGATGAGCTCTTTTCTTGTATCCAAGGTGAGGCATGTACTGGAAATGAAACAATAAAATCCAAATGTGCGCCGCTGCACGATTTCCAACCTATTTTTGAAGTGACGTCATTTCCAGAAACGGCACATGTGACGTCTACATGTACTGACAGTAAGCAATATTTGCCCCATATGGCAATATGAAAAAGAAGTGACCATATGCAGTAAAGATTGTTTCCTGCTTGCAAATAGTGATATCACATGTTGCATTTTCTTGAAATGACGTCACTTACAGAAGAGGTTGTCAATCCCATAGCAGCGTCAAATATACACTGTATTTGTTACATATACAGAATGGGAAGAGATATATAAATCCAAACAAATAATGAGTACGATCGATTATTTCCAACAATATCCTTGTTTTCACTATCACACAAATATTCTAAAGACAAGAAAATTAAAAAGAAGTAAATATTATTGCATAGGTGACAAATATGTTGCAAAATATGACAGTTTTCGGACTGGTAATAATTTATTTTTAAAATTTACTTTAAAGAAAGAAGGTAGTTACTTTTGGTCTGGTAAGGGTAGTTGTAAACAAAACCTTGCTTTTTTATACAAGGACCAATCTGACACGGTAATAAACTGACACAGTTATTCAACTGTGAATTACCTTTTCTGCAAATGTAAAGATTTTTCTCTGATCCACTCCCCCAAACTGAGCGTCAACATTCAAATATTCTTCATCAAGCGCCTGTAACAGAACATAAATCAAGGTATATCAGGTTGAATGGTTTAGCAGTTAAAAAACTGCTGGTGTCTTGTTAGTGTTTTGTTTCTGTAGCATACCCCAAATATATAAGTAGACAATCATCTACAACTGTCATTCTGAATAGTACAATTTAGGAATTTGAAGAAACACCAAACTGTTTTGGCCATTTAGATTTCAGCAATTTCACGGGAAGACTCCTACTTCACGTAAACGAAAACCAATTCACACCATCTTGTGTAATGTATCGGCAAAATATTATGCTGTGTATTTAAGCAGACTGCAGTCATGTAACTTAATAAATAATAATTAGGCACAAATTCCAAGTGACAAAATTCTTTGACATATGAACACACTGATATGTACATAGCAAAATATCAAATGACTGAAATTAAAAACAACAAATAATAAATATACAGTAAAACCTCAATACTGTGACCACCCTTGCCAGTTGGCGTCCTTGAAAACTGGTCTTCTTATTGAGGTAGTCCTAATATTGAGGTTGAATTAAGAGTAAAACAGTGATAACGGACTTGACAATTGTGCTCTTAGCTTTAATTATTTAGTTCGACAATCTCATGATACAACACTTCAACAATACATTCATTAAGAGGTTTATTATAGTTTTAACGCATTGATTTTTCTCGTTTTTCGGAAGTATTGCGGAAGAGCGGTACTATTTATTTAACATGATACAACTAATACACTCGCACAATATTATTTAGCTGCTTTAATAATTGATTTCAACAATATTATATGATACAACACTTCAACAATAGATTTAATTAGTCTATACATGAAGTATTGATTTTCTATGTAAATTTTACGGGTGTTCCGGTATTCCGGTGACTCGTGTTACCGCTTAGTTTTAGGTGGTCCTATTACCAAGGTGGTCTTTAAGTGGGGTTTTTACTGTAACATCATTTCTTAAAACTAACCTGCAGTCCTGGGTACAGAAGACCACTAAGCATTGGGTGATCGACTTGTTTCACAACTTCAGCCCCTGCCTTTCTTGCATCATGTTCACTTACCATGGAGGATAATCTGTATACATCCAATGTATACTCCCTGAAAATACACAATATCACCATGACAACATAAATAGTACTCATCAGTTAAGTTCAACAATAGTTGAATACATTAACAGAATGCTACAGAAAGTAGGTTTCTGTCAGCAGGTCAAGCCATGAGTGCAAACATTAACAAGTTTTGCTGCAGGTACAGTAAATTTAAAAGGAAAAACAAAGAATTGCCTAACAAAAACTCAATTATAATCGGGACAGAATCTCACTAAGGCTCTCATTAATTGAAATATGATTCTGTATCCATTTTGGTTATCAGTTACCAGGAAATGTTTGGTCAAAATAGCATATATTATTACACAAAGCTTAATGCAAAAATCCATATGCAGGGGTTTAACCTCAAAGGTCATTTTGATAATTTTTGACCGGATTTTACAATTATAGCCAAATTACTTATAATTTAGAGACAATCTGACCCTTCAGTCAGAATCCTAATGGGTCAAAATGTGACATTTTGGAAATTCGAGGGGTCAAAGGGTCAACTCCAGGGTCAAATGTAATCCCTTCTATGTAAATACACATTCATAAATTCTCAATACAAATCAGATAGTCGAAGCAACATATATTACACGGATCTTAATGAAATGTACAGTAAAACCTCACTTAAAGACCATCTCAATAATAAGACCACCTCAAAAAAATAAAGAAGACAATTTTCAAGTCCATTTCCACTGTTGCATTTTATTCTATCTCAATATTAAGACCAACTCAATAAGATGACCACTTTTCCAGGGTCCCAATGGTGGTCTTATTATTGTGGTCTTACAGTATATAAATAAGTAAATACAAAAATATGATCACATACTTGCTCAGCTGGTAATCCGTTCCTTTCACAAATTTCAGCTTATCCAGAGGAACACCGATTGATTTGAGCATCGCCTTAATAATATGTTCATAGTACTGGACTCTCAGCTGTAGTAACGACCAGGGAGCTTTCATATTGTCCAGATACGCATGAAGGTCAGCGAACAATATTGTCACCTGACAAAAAAAAAACAGATATCCAAATGAAGATATTTTGGTAGCAGAAAGATAGACTTGAGCCATTATTTACTGATAACAATAAGGTTTTTGATGACTGGTTTATTTTGTTTTGTCGGAATTTTTTTTTATTTATCAGCAGGGAAAAAGATTAACATATACGAAAACATCAAGAAAAAAGCTATTGCCCCAGGTACAAAAGATGATTCAGCCAACTATACACCCTTTCAATTATACCGTTAATAGAATTATCTGCCCTTCGATGACGTCATTAGAGGATAAACAATTACTATAACGGTAATATTCTGAGCGCGAAATGGCGACGTAACCAATTTTTCGGCGATGGAATGAATTATAAGGTATGTTACAGATGTAATTTGTTTTAGGATGTATTTTGAGATATATAACAAAAACTTGTACCAAATGGATTTTGCGAAATTGCTTTAGTTGGATGCTTAATATTTGTTTGTCACATAATTTTGCGACATAGGCCTACTGGGAATTTTTATTTCACAAACTCAGTCGTAAATATGGACTTGGAAGACCGTATTTTGATGTTAATGTGAAATCGTACGCATGTCTGAAGAAGAACCATACATATTTTTCGTCATTTCAGTCATGGACCGTCATATGAAAGAACATGGATATAGCCAAAGACCTCAATACCACAGATGCGCTACGCCAAATATGGCGCATTGATACAATGTTATCAGCAGACGCACTGTATAAAACAATATATTTATGTAAAAATAAAATATGAAACTCACTGTATGTTTGCTTATTCCTACTCACATTAAATATAGATTGTTTATAGTCACTTTTAAAAGAATCTCTTCTGAAAACGGGACATGGCGCTATAATTCATAAATTATGTTTAGACGTCTTACGTGGCTGGCTGGCCATTTAGTTTCAATGTTTAAACAATTTCTGTGTTCTCGTATGAATTGATAATTGACAGTTATTAATTGCTTTTCTTGTATTTTAATTAATTTGATTGGTGGATGCCTATTGTTTTGCAATTCATAAACCACGCCCTCGGCAGATCAGTTCGACTGGTCACTAATGTAATTGAAAATTGCCCTAGGTGTCAGCTGTAAAAACACAAGAGTCATAAAACCCCAGGAGATCTTTATTATATGTGTTAATTCATATTGCTATTTCCTGTTTGATAGAATGAGTGCCTTTGATAATTGAAATGATAAGGTCATATCAGTCTGTGATCTCAATTTGTAATAAACACAATGAGATTACAACTGTCTGTCACCCAAAAATATTTATACTTCAAAGATTTAGCCAGCCTCTTCCAACATTTTTGAATGTTAATTCATGTTCAGAATTAAATTGATGCCAAAACCCTCGTCTTACACAGACAATAAAGACATTGGTTTGACCTACTTAATTTATATTTTGCACACGCTTGTGCTGGGTAAAATAGACGACTTGTGTACACAAAACATGACATGCTGGCGTGATCTTCATCATTTGTTTAGTTGATCTTTACACATTTACATGATTATGTAAGCCTTGATTGTTCTTCACAGCAGCCTTTTTAAAATATTTTATTGACATGAAAGTGTATTAAGTACAATTAGACTTCGATGAAAATATCAACAAATGAAGCGGAATATTACCGACTTGTTTTGAAAAAGTTATGAAGCATTAACGCTCTGAAAATTTCTTTAACTGTGATTGTTTGATCACCGTTTATGGAATAACTTTTAATATTAACCACATATGTTTTGTCATCTTAAACGATTGCTTTTTGCATTGGGGTAAGTTAAATATAGGGTACTTGTTGTGAAAATCAGAGAATTTATAGGAAACTAACCGCGAGTATGTGAAAAAATTACGCTCCCCTCCTTCGTTACCTATGATTTTTTGAATGCTGTTAATGCAAAAACTTTAATATATTGTAACCTAATACTTTCTGTATAGCTCTACTTTAACAAATAAAATGTCCGATTTTTACGAAAACATTAATAAATTTGCGCTACGCATAAACTTTTGTTGATGTGCAGCGTAAGTAAGCAGCACTGGCCGTTTTGGAAATATTTTTATCCTCGCATTACGTCACGTCCGGTAGGGGGCGCAACTCTAAGGCGACTTTAATCGATTAATTGAAAGGGTTTATAGCTCAAGGCCATTATGGCATAGTTCAATAGCAATAGTTTCCTGGATCATTTACTGCATCACAGGGAATGTTCAATTAAAATTTAATGATAAAGATTTTGAACATGGTAGGCCTATATTATATATATACATAGCAGTAACAGAAGCAGTTTTCATCAAAGTTATGAATGCATTACCTCACATCCTGCATGCAGAAAATCTGATATTTTACACATAGGTACAAAGTAACCAACATGAGGTTTCCCTGTAGTTGCTGTACCCCAGTATACTTTTAAGTCTCTATCTTTCAGCACACCTTTAATTCTATCCTCTCCGATAGTCTCCTACAAAACATGAAACATAAAAAATATTCAACAAGTTGATGTGACGGACAAAAGACTGTATTAACAATTAACGAAGTGATGTGTTCTTTTCACATAAAGTCATTTACAGTGCTTAACAATTCTGGGTGAGACAATGCAGCATTGATTAAAAAGATATATATACTGAGATTAAATCTTAAATCAACTACTAGTGTCAAACGAACTAGTTAACTTATGTAGAATGCTAATATTTACCTGAAGATTCCTGGTAATCAAGGCGCATTTTTCATCTACGTTCATAGTTGAGCTGTCTGGGAGTGTTACTTTCTGCAATTAGAAAATTAGCGGTCATAAAGCTCTTCTTATTTTTAACAATTTTATTCAATCTTTACACAAAATTTCAGGATCATAATTCCAAAAATTATGAAAACTTGAAGAAAGCTACAACTGGGTCTAAAGCACAGTACATATTGGGTAGAACATCCATTGGCCGTCCAATAACATTTTTTTAATATACAGTACAATAAGGAAGACATAGTAGTAAGGGGGTAGTGTTTAAATCCTTATCCAAACGGGATGGGTTCAAATTCTGCCATGGGCCAGATTCTTCTGCAATATTCAGAAATACTGAATGGACGAAAATACCGATTAGAAAGCCAGGAGGTAGTCAACAAGTTATTCCATATATGTTTTAAGAATTTATTGTACAATCAGTCTTAAATGACTTTGTTTAAACTGAAACTAATAAGCAAGCATAACCAATACACTGTTTGGTCATCAGACAGGTTTCCAGGGTATAACAAGTAATCGTCATTTTTTACATACAGACAACGCATCGATCATACCCAGGGATTTCCCTGACGCAGAAATCTTGAGTCACTGACTCCCTTTTCTTTCTAGGGACTCCCATTTTCAACTGACTGTGCATCCCTGGGACCCCTCAAATAAAATTTTGTCAAGTATGAACTGCGTATCTGGGACCCTGCAAATTTACTAAGGACCCCAAATTTGTCAAAAACAAGGGTCCAAGGACCCTAGCTGAAAAACCCAGATACGACAGGGCAAGGTTACAATAAAGGTTCTCATTACATGATGAGGGACTGTTTAAAGGATTTTGAATGTTGTAAAACATGGAATAGAGGTGTTTTTGCACATCCTGATGATCTTGCAAATGTGGCCTGAGAGTAAAAATAGATATATATTTAACATTGTTTAGGAATAAAATTTGATGAATGTCTTGCCAGTACTGGCAACAAAACTCATCAGTCTGACAACAATGAACAATCTTGATAAAAATATGATCACAAAATAACATAACATTTGAGATGACCCCAAAAACTTGATAGTAACTTTGCCTCGGCACTTAAGCGACCTGGACTTACAAAACCATGATGCTGAATTATAGAGAACTAATTTTAATTTTACATTGAAACTTGTGTTGATTAGTTGAATGATTTTTGCAGATGGTATTAATTTTAGGTGATGTTTTTTGAAAAATCCAGAATATTGGTTGATATTGTTAGTAGAACTAAACTAGTTGGATCATAATAGTTCATACCTCTAACTTGTTCAAGTTGTTGGGAATATCATCAGCCATTGGCGCAGACACTACGATAATCCTGAAGAATTGAAATACATTTTTTTGTATATAACATAAAAGTAGTGAAGAATATCTTTTAATTCAATTATCATTCATGGTCCACCCAGTTTTCGTGGCACTAATGATTTCGGCCGATATTCTGAATTATCAAAGCAAGACTGACATTAAAAGAATACAAAATCGTTTGTGTTAATCATTATTCTACTCGCTAAAACCAGTTTCAATGTGAAATTCTTCTTTTTCGAGTTTGTGATGACACTTATTTACAACTAGGTAAGCGGTGCGTATGAAAAAAATTACTAACAGGCTTTCGAGGGGGCATTTCAAACGTATCAACATGCAGTTTTAGGGGCATATTGTGTTAATATTTCGAAATTATCAATTAATTTTGGACACTGTCCCTCTTGTGACATATTATTATAGCTCCGCCTATCTAAAGAATACACGGCTGCCGTCTGCTGAATCACTGCATGAAATCACGAATGGAAATTATCCTAGAAAGTAAATTTAGCCCACTACCTATTGTTATTTATAGTAGAAAATTAGAAAACTGAGAGATTTGAAACCTGTTTAGAGAATATTTCTTCAAATTCAATATGCTCACGTGCAAACGGTGTTTATGAATGCATACCACGAAAAGCCGTTGGTCTACCATAATTTGCTACGCGTTTTTTAGCAATAAAGTTTAGGCATTTTGCTTGACAATGAATGAAAAATATGAAATATCAGCTGATAAATACAATTGGCGATAGGACAAGCATTTAACGATACTGCATTTGACGTCTAACTACAGTATCTCAGAATAACTGTCACAACCATATTAATTTCCATATGGAATGATGGATGTAAACAATAGTCATTTATCGAAAAATTCACAATATTACACAAATAATACCACATCAGTCACATAGAATATAATCATTTCACTTACCTGTAATGATTGACTGTCAATAAGAATCGTTAAATGGTAAAATAAGATTAATAACAGGGTATTTATTTATTAAACACGTTGATTTTCTTAACTTTGCATCACCCGGAAGTGCCGATAAAGTCAAGCCAACCAGCAATAAGGAAGTCTACGAAACGACTAATTTAAACATTTTATGCGGTCCACGAAACTACCAGAAATGTCCACAAAAGAAGGTTTACGCCAAAAAAATGAATGATAATAGACAAATTATCGATTATATTTTTGCGTAAAACTGTAAATTAATTAATTCCAATTAAAAAAATTCGTAAAGAAATTAAACTGAGCCCAAAATGAAATAGCGCAGAATTGAATAAAACCGTTCACCCGACCCTGTTTTTGTGACCCCTGGACCCTTTTATAGCTAATGTGACACCATGAGTGATATACCAACTTGTAGACCATACATAGGGCTACAATACAACACAGGCATTATATCCCCACCTTGGGGCTAAAAACCCGTAATGTGCCCAAACTTATTGAAAAGCGCAGAATTTAATAAAACCGTTCTCCCGACACTGTTTTGGTGACCCCTAGACCCTTTAATAGCTAATGTGACACCACGAGTGAAATACATAAATAATGCCCTTACATAGGGCTACAATACAACATAGGAATTATATCTCCACCTTGGGGCTGAAAGCCCATAATGAGCCCAAATCTATTGAAAAGCGCTTAATTTAATAAAACCATTCTCTAGACACTGTTTTGGTGACCCCTTCAATAGCTAATGTGACACCATGAGTGATATACCTACTTAAAGCCTATACATAGGGCTACAATACAACATAGACATTATATCCCCACCTTGGGGCTGAAAGCCCGTAATGAGCCCAAACTTCAGTCATGGTGTCACATATTAGCTATTGAAGAGTCAATCGGTCACCAAACAGGGGCGGGATAACTTTTTTAATTTTGCGCGTTTTCAATGGTTTTGGGCTCGTTCCGGGCGGTCAGACCCAAGATGGGGATATAGTGCCTATCTTGTGTTATAGTCCAATGGAGGGGATTTAAGTAGGTACATCACTCATGGTGCCACATTAGCTATTAAAGGTCCAGGGGTCAACGAAACAGAGTCAAAAGAACGGTTGTATTAAATTCTGCGTTTTTTCAATCATTTTGGGCTCATTACGGGCTTTCAGACCCAAGATAGGATTATAATGCCTATTTATATTATTGCCCTATGTATGGGTGTTATGTTGGTATATCACTCATGGTGTCACATTAGCCAATTAAAGAGTCGTCGGGAGAACGTTTTTTTATTAAATTGTGCGCTTTAAATTTTCAATGATTTTTTGCTCGTTACGGGCTTTCAGACCCAAGATGGGGTGATAATGCCTATCTTGTATATTAGCCCTTTGTCTGTGCTTAAAATTGGTACATGTATATCACTTTTCGTGTCACATAAGCTTTTTAAGGGTGCAGGGGCCAGATTAACTAGTCACTATTTAGACAAATAGTTGCATAACTTATATAAAATAAGTGTGGCTTTTGTTGAAATCGTATACAAATAAATTTTACCGCAGAACTGTATTTTGTGACCATTAGTTATACATAGAAGTTACAATTAAAATGAATTTTTGACATTCAGTTGCTTGCTGCCAAAACTGCGAATTTATTGTTTTAAGGAATACATCGTGTCATGAAACATTGCATTAAATTGTATGAACATAATTTTAGATGGGGTTTCTATCGCCTGTGATAATAAAAAACCCTTGCTTGTTTTTACAACAAAGTGTCATAAAGTATCTGACCCTTAATTGACAAAACAATAAAAGGTGACAAATATGTGAACAATATACTGTGAATATAAAAAAACGAAAATGACCTATAGGTGTTGACATTCGGATCACAAGTAATATCTTCGTATCAATACCTTGTATTCAATACTATGTCTGTGGAAAGAATGAAGGAAATGTTGGTCCGTATGGGAATAAAAACAAAAAATTAAGAAAAAAAGAAAAGATCGCAGAGCTTCTGAGAAATTCGTTTTAAACTCGGTACCCTGAAACAACACATTTCCCTTCATTTCGTAACTTAAACATGTATATAGGGCCGTAACAGTGTCACCAGAATATAATTGTAGGTATTATTTTCGCACGTAACATGTCATTTAATTCCACGATGGTCTTGTGATACGAGAGATTCTTTGTTTGCTAAATACATCAGTTTTCTACGTTTTCCACCAATTAATTTTCGGGTTTCATGTATATAGTATTTGATGCATTTTATTTTTCATGAACTACAGTTCAAAAATGTAGTGGAATGTAAGACATTACATTATACAATTATATTAAGAGAACATAATTTTGTTTCGTGTTTTTTTATTAATTATCTGTCTATTTAGGCAGGTGGTCAGCTTGTTCTATCCGAATCAGTAATACTGCATTCTAAATCACCGTTTAAAGTACAATACACTGGTTTACCCCTGTTGATTCACGAATTAATATCAGTTAAATCACCTTTCGAAATCATTGAAAGAGTATAGCCGCACCATTCAATTGATAAAAAAGTAAGGAACTAATTTAAGTATTAATTTCACTTAAACGACAGACAATCTTGTATATGAAAAACAAGTAATTCGCTCTCATACATAAACATTACAATACAACATTATTCATTAAACGCGAACCAGAGAAATACATGTATCATACTTAACGTTAGAGGCTACAATATAAGTATCATGAATGTATAATACATTCTGAAAAATTAGTACTGCCCGGGGCAATTTTATTATGCTGGCTAAACACAGCGGGGTGGCTTATTAAGTCGTGAACGATAAAGATCATGAAATCATATCATAAATCGGTAAATCACGAAGGCTTCCGAGTGTTTCCGGGTGTTTCGAGTGTTTCCGACCACCGTGGCCACTAATTAGCGACGCTCGCATCGATAACTATCGGCTTATCTGATGATGAAGATTCTTCGGTATAGTATTGTGAACTTTTTTAATTAATTCTGCTTTTTTTCGGTCATTTTGTGCTCATTACGGTCTTTCGGTCATGTACTCGAGTCAAATACACCAATAATATAGCCTTATTTGTATATAGCAATATTTGGATATAGCAATAGAAAATTAAGATTTAAAACATCTCAACGGTTGTTTATCATACAAATGAAGTGAAGCATTTGGTTTAAAAATGCATTTGCTTTTCTATATCTTCTGGAACCTAACATTGTTTCCAAACATTATTTTAACCCCTTGAAACAAAGTCTAATATCCTATAGGGTCTTCCTCTGATTTGTTCAAGGTATCGACGAAACAGGGTCCAAATGGACCAATGTACTTTTTATTATTTGTTCCGCCAGTTTTCGCAGGTTTTGAGCTCTTAATGGGCTTTCTTATATTGTTTTCCTTATTTCAGGACTTGAGATGATGTACGATTAATCAAGTCACACTAAGCTATTTCACGGTCTAGATTTCGGCGAACAATTGTCTGATTTACATTTAATATACTGCTTACATGCACATGTGTTTCTGTGATTTTTTTCGTTCAGTTTGTGCTCATGTATGGTGGGCTTCAACTCTGAGATGGGGGCATTGGCGTGCACTGTGTTCATTTAACAAGACTGATGACGTCAAGTAAGCTAAGAACGATTTCATTTACTGTGACACAATGTTCATCTGTTTTGTAAAATGTGTCTTTTTCATAAATCTAATTACCGTTTGGAATGAGTTCGCTACCAACATTATTATTTTTACAGATACATTTGATTGGTTTTTATATTCATATTTCACTATTTGAGTTTTATTTTCAACGGAGTATTAATTCAATTATCATTGTTTTCGAGGGCATCAGTCATATCACATTTAAAAAGATCGCTGGTCGTCGATGAAATCAGCTTGAATGCATCAGAATTCTTTACTTTTATGTACATGTGTATAATGTTAACGAAATATCGCTATGTCGTGAAAACAGGTTAAATTTGTCGTGGCCCGCATTACATACAAAACATGCGCCGCTGTATATATGTACTTTCTTATTGTTGGCACTATTGCTTGCTGGCTTGTTTTTAGTCCGGAATTGCCTACCGGTAACACATATGTAACCCAACGAATCCATAAAAGAACCAAAGACCGCTGCGATTACATCCTCTCGTGTACACCTGGGTACTTTGTGAAGGGACACCATTAAGCGTAGGATTTCAATATTTTATTTAAATGCCGGGACAAATATAGATACAGTTACAATTGGTTCCAGACAAATATCATAACCCACGCTAACACATTTTTGTATTTAGATTCTATGCAAGTAAACATTTGATTCAATATATAATATACGTTTTATAGGGTAGGTTTTAATTAGGTAGGTTTTACATATTCTATTCATTCAAAAGTACAGTAATGATTTCTTTTATATTTATAAACCGGTATTGTTTTAACTTATACAGTCTATGAGCATTGATTGTTCATTGCACATGATCACTAATTACATTCTATGTTGTATTAATAAAACAATGCATACAGGGTGTCCCAAAAATGTGAGTCATTCTATAATGGATTATCATTATTCTTTATTTAACGTGAGAGTATACAAATGCTATTCAGGTTAAGAACAATAATTTAGAATACTAAGCATGTATCAAATAAAGGTTTATCACAGTCTCGGTCTACATGATAATTAATGTGTTTAACATGTCCAACGTTTTTCTGACGAACGACACCCGGTCTTGTTCTAATGGCACTGTCTACAACGGCTCTGCGAGAGTTTATTTGCGCTTTTCTTTGGATCTCTCGCCTGATTTCCAACCTTGATTTATGTTAAGAGGAGAACAACTGGGTGTTCACATGCTCTGTCTGCGCGAATGTTTAAGACAGACATCAAGTGCAACATATTAATTTTCATTGAATTTCCAAATTGCAATAAATACCACATGAGCCGTAGAAAACATTTGAACTTTCTTTTTCGGACACCCTGTGTGTTGTTATTATAATTAAGGCGAACTGAAAACGAATTATTTAGATATCGAGCAATGCAAATAAAAAATGATAAAAATGACCATTGTTTTATCAGTTTATGTCATAGTGATATTTCTAGGTCCTGGCATAGAAGGTACGTAGGCAACTTTTTGGAAAGTTTAAGCATATAAATATTTTTTGAAAACTCTGATTTATTCAAAATAATTGTATGCTTTTTTAACATTCTTTAATCATTTGAATATTGTTTATGTACGTGCCACATACATTGACGCTGTTGTTTTTTGCGTAGTAATGTTATTGCTACCAAAATGTTATTTCTTCTGCTTTTCGTACTTGCATGTAACTTTTTCAATGCAGTGCCTGAAAGAAGATGTCATGTTATCTGGTTAATGAACTTCTTTACTTGTGCTGGTGCACCTTGGTGCTTTCCTAAATTCAAGTCATTAAACACTGTATTGTGTATCAGCTGAAATCGTGAATAATTGTTGTTGACAAAACAAGTAAATGTTAAATAAGTTGAAATGAAAATGAAATATTATGAAAGCATCGTATATAATATATCAACCTACGATAATTCTGTAATGACCATTTGTGTGTCTCAACTGGTGCTAACGCGCATACATACTGACTAACTTAATTACGATTTTGTAAAAATTTCATGAATTTGTAACGCAGTATTCCATAATGATTAGAAAATGGAATCAAATGAAAACTGGAGTGTGACTTGGTTGGCTAAAAGTTAACAACAAACTACTACGTTTGAACTTCAAGTTTGAAGCTGGTGACTTTGCTAGCTTTAAGCAGCCCTTGTATAGTTGTAATAAATTACAACAGCCTCGAACTCAGAAAAATGTGTAAATTTGTAAAAAAGTAATATTTGTTAAGTTTGTCTTAAACTTTATTAACAATTAAACGTCTATTAACTATTGTGATATCACCAGCTCATGTGAGACTAGGTAGTCGCAATTTAACGCAATCAAAAATCTGTTCAGTTTTCACAAAGCACAATCTAAAGTTTTAAATCAATATGGAATAATTGAATGTAAAACAATATAACCAATCAACCAATGAATAGCTTGAATTACTTTAAATAGATCTCTTAAATGCCATGTCTGAAAGTCGTACCATTGCCACATTCAACTGTTTTAGTTATTATTCCTGTTTGATTATGTGACGTGCCTGGGAGAAAAAATATACAAAACATTGTTACTTTTATATACATCGAACGCTCATTCTCGATAGCATTATTTTTTTGTAATGAACGTTTGCACACAAAGTACACTGTTCAGCTTCAATGAATGTATATATAACAATGTTTGTTGAAATATTATGCTAAAAATTCAAGCTATTTAAAATCTTTCTTTGTTTATTCACAAACTTTTAACCTAAGAAATAAGTTGTAGTCCGTATTATAAAAAGAAAAAAACATTGTATTGTATTTTCTCCCCAGTATACGATTATGTACCATATCGTTTCAATGAAAATGTAATGTGTACATTATTACGAGTTGTATTATGTTGATCAACCATACTATGTGTACGTCAACATGCCATTATTATCATTGACCAAGGTATAGTATTCGTTGTTAATGCAAAATCATAATATCTCTGAATAAACTACATGTATATATTCATATGTATCTATCTATTTTATATCATTATAGGTCAATTATCAGAGAAAGAAGAACTAAGAAAGTTTACATCATGTCAACTTAAACCTGTAAACACATTTGAGTGTGAACCTCCAAACACTGTGCTGGCCATACAGTCACTTGACTTCCGGTACAGACCAGGATGTAAGAATGAGTGCTGTGATTTCAATGAGACGGACTATACGCCAATATCATATGATTACCATGACGATATACGCGAAATTCGAAGATATTGCTCGGGAAAAGTTAACTGCTCCGTGTACCTTCCAGGTGGAGCTGAATACGGCCTCACAGGCTATCAGTTGTCAGCTTCATATGTTGTTATTTCATATTACTGCATTTCAGGTAAATCCCTTAGTTATTAGTGTTAAAAAAACGGTATAATTAATGATAACCGGACTTGAAAATTGCATTGAATACACAATAAACGAGTCAGGGTCGATCCATTTTTAAGAAACAAATTGCATCAACTATGTGATAAATGTATAAGAAAAAAGCTATGTATTGGTTAGTCCGTCTTTTTGAAGTACCTGAACCTTTCCGATTCGATGTCTACTTTTATTTGGTAATGTGGAAATGATATTTGCTTTTCACTTACAAAATTAGAGCATATGTTCTTTACAAGTATTACGATGAAATAAGGCCATCCTTAAAAAATAGTTTGTTTGCAGAACTTTGCGCGACCGACTCATGAAAAATGTCGCGACTCAATTTATTTTCAGTTCAGGTTCATCGATGAATAGCGTTTTCGGTCTTTTAGTAATTACAGTACTAAACTAAAGAAAGCCATACCTACCTTCCCACTGTTAAAATTCCGAGTTGCGTAACCGCAAACAAACAATTGTTAAGAATGGCTTATGCATGTCGTTTTATTTCTTGTTGTAGAGTCAAGAATGGTGGACGTCTGTTCGAGTACATCATTACAGTCCAGTGGTTCTCCACTTTATCTTACTAATACAAATTACCCCAACACACCAACATCTAGCAACACGTGCGCATGCTCTTTAGAGATTCTATCGTGTACAGCAAGCGTCACATTGTATGTTCTCGACGTTGACTTATATCTCCATACAACCTCGTGTAATCAGACTATCTCAATAAATGACCGGGAAAATGTCACCAGGAAAGTGTTAGATTGTGAGAGCTTTTATGACAACAATATCACCACTGAGACGATAAACAGTCATTACATCACTGTGAACTTCTCTGATAGCACGATAGATTTAGACTTCGAGGGATATTTCTTTATTGGACTGGCTGGTAGGTTGTCAATTAAATTCACTTACAAAATATATACACTGAACAAAAAAAGAAATTTCCGATTTGTACACATAGTGTTTGTTGTGTTACATTGTGTAAAGAAAGTAGATAGGTAATATAAGCATTGACCTGTGTTATCAGGATTCATGAATTAAGCGATTACGTTTGCACTATTTATCGTCAACAACGTGAAACTCGATTTGCACGTGCATGAATTGTTCATCATGTCCCGTGTGGTATTCGGTCAATTTGTTTTACTTGTTGTCAAGTGAACGAAAACGCTTCAAAACTTGTAAAAAATTAACGTTTTTTACATTGTAGCATTTTTAATTGCCAAGGTTACCCAATAATTTACGCGAACATGCAATCGGCATGCTTGATGCTGGTATGTCGACTGAAGACGTTGCAAGGCATGTTGTGAGTTCTAGTCGAGCGATACGAAATCTTCGCGCACGATTTAGAACGACAGAACACACTGACGACTTGCTACTTTACAGCACGTGATCAAGACCGCTATACAATGAACACACATTTGCGCAATCGATTCCAAACTGCCACTGCTACTGCTGCTAACACACCCGGGCTTCATAATAACCGAATCAGTGGGCAAACTGTTCGTAATCGTCTGCGGGAGAACGGTTTACAAGGACGACGTCCTTACGTCTGATGCTTTTTATCGCAACGTCATCGTGTAAATCGTCTTAATTTGGGCACGTGTACACACTCGTTGGACACGACGACGCTGGGATACCGTTATTTTTTCGGATAAATCCAGGTTTTGTTTACATCGTGGTGATGACAGGGTGCGCGTTTACCGTAGGAGAAATGAACGTTATGCTGACTAATCGAGTACGTCTGGGATATTCTGGACAGACGAGTGAGGCGTCGTCCCAACCCACCTGCTAACGTCAACGAACTTCGTCAAGCGCTCATTCAGGAATGCAACAATATTCCACAGGCGGAAATCAACACGTAAGTCAATTCTATGCGCCGGCGATGCACTGCAGTGGTCAACTCAAGAGGTGGTCATACCCGTTATTAAGTGTTATTTTTGTTTTTAACCCCTGCCTCACTTGGTCACAATTTCCCCCATTTTCTGTTAACCTTTGGTAATAATTTTTACACCAAACGATGCATCATGGAACACGCTTTAAACGCATATATGATAATGATTCCCCCGATTTGTTTTCATCCAGCTATGTTCAAGCAAACTTAGCGGAAGTTTCTTATTTTATTTAGTATATGTTTGCAGTTTTCAAGTTAATTGTGATCGAATTTAAAACGTCAACTAATTCACTTGTATGCTTAAGTTTTGGTTGAAGTTGTTAGACACATGTAAACAATTTAAAAACGACAGCTGCTAACGTTCTATAGTTTCAAACATTATTATATGCTTAGTGTGCAAAATGCGTATCACTTGTAAAATTATTTGGTTTCGGATAATTTACTTTAAAACACTTTTTACTGAATATTTTAGTAAATCAATTATTCCTTATACAATCGATGCATGAACACAACAAGTGTTTAAAGTTTCTCTACATTTAACATTTCAGCCACAAACCCAGGAGTCACGTTTACACTAAATTGTAGCTCAGTCGAAGAAACCATGTGTATGGGTATGTGCTTTACTGAATTCTACATTATATACGTTTTGACTCTAGAAACCATTTATGATAAATATTCCGTGATGCTAGGTTTCTCTTCATGTTAAGCAGGCCTACGCCAGTCTACATATCCCTCCTTTTAAGTTGTTATTCCAACTCCATGTTCAGTATTTTAATCCGTACCACCTGAGCTATGTGCTATGCGGCCATGCGTTGTAAATATTGCCTGACATGAGTTACTTTTTCATCAACGTTGTCCTTCGAATTTACCGTTCATTGTCTAGACACTAGGGTATTGGGGACACTGCATGTACCGTGAAGGGTAAACTCTTAGCATTTTCATTATTTGCAAACAAAAACATTCACAGAATGTTATAAAGCGATTTCTGGCTTTCCGGTAGGTTACAAATAAATTAAATGCACATTTCAGATTGTGGTGATGTTCCAACTATTGACTTCGGTAACGTCACACTGGATATTGCTAACAACTCAAGTTATGATTCGACTGCGTCTGTCAACTGTAACGCTGGATATGAAACTGAAAATACCCCCATTTATTGTCTGGAAACGGGGATTTGGGACAACAGTTCATGCTCCGTGAAAGGTGAATGTCGGTGCTGTTTGTGAAATGTTTGACATTTTTTGAGTATATATGCTCATTTTCGATGGTGATAGCAAAATGCACATTCCAGTGGATAAGTGTATACATATTCATGTTCGTTTGAATTTGCAGTCCTACCAAAACAAAAGTACCAGTAATACAATATCTATATTTACCGCAAGATACATTGTACGTATAAATCATCAAGAGGCTCAGTCAGAGAACAGATACTACCTGTCACTTTTTGGATAAATGTATTTTACGTATCGTGTAATAGCCGTTTGATAGGGTCTGAATTTGAATTTCAGACTATGGTGAAGTTCGAACCATAGGCTTTGGGAACATCACGCTCAGTATGCCTAACATCTCAACATATGGTTCAACAGCTAAGGTTACATGTATCCCTGGGTATGAAACTCAAAACACAACTATTCATTGTCTCGACAAAGGAATGTTCGGAAACACTACATGCACTATTTCAGACTGTGGTACTGTACCAGCGATTAACTCTGGTAACATCACACTGGATATAGAAAACATCACTACGTATGGTGCAAACGCTACTGTCACGTGTATCACTGGATATGAGTCGGAAAATTCCACTATGCATTGTCTAGACTCTGGGGTATGGGGAGGCACTGCATGTACCGTGAGGGGTAAGCTCTAAGCATTTAAAAAAATCATGCACTTGTAAAATGTTACAATGTGATTTCGTGTTAACCGGCAAGTAACTTTCGTTATAATAAAAATAAATCCACATTTCAGATTGTGGTGATGTTCCATCTATTTTCTTCGGTAACGTCACACTGGATATCGCTGACAACTCAACGTATGGTTCGACGGCGTTTGTCAACTGTAACGCTGGATATGACACTGAAAATACCACCATTTCTTGCCTGGAAACGGGGACTTGGGAAAACAGTACATGCACCATAAAAGGTGAGTGTGTGTGCTGTTTGTGAAATGTTTCACTGTATTTTGAGTATATATGATCATTTTCGATGGTGATAGCAAAATGCATATTCATGTTCGTTAGAATTTGCAGTCCTACCAAAACAAAAGTAACAGTAATACAATATCTACGAGATTTACCGCAAGATACACTGTACGTATAAATCATCGAGAGGCTCAGTCAGAGATCAGATACTACTTGTCACTTATTGGTTAAATGCATTTTACGTATTGTGTATTTCAGTATTAAACCATTGAAAAAAAGTTGTACATAAACAATATCTTTCAATAGCCGTCTGATAGGGTCTGAAATTGAATTTCAGACTGTGGTGATGAAGTTCCAACCATAGGCTTTGGGAACATCACGCTCAGTATGCTTAACAACACAACATATGGTTCAACAGCTACTGTAACGTGTATCCCTGGGTATGAAACTCAAAACACAACTATTCATTGTCTCGACAACGGAATGTGGGGCAACACTACATGCACCATTAAAGATAAATTTTGACATATACTATAGATCTACTTTCAGACACAGTTGTTAATGCAAACAATATTATGTGTATCTTGTTTTCATACAACATTGGCATGTTTACAATAATAAGTATAACGCCTCTATCGTGATCAAAATGATGTCTTGGCTAACACAACACCATTGCAATTACAGTGCTTACTACTTTGCTTCGGAAGAGAAAATACATAACAATAAACAAGTTAATAGTTTTAGGTTTGGGAAACACATATATAGACATACACGATTTATATATAAAGATATCGTATATATCGAAAATACGTAACCTTACCGAAATCCAATGGACACGTTATCGTCTATATTTTTCCTAATATTTCTTAGAATGTTTGTATGTACATTTAAATCAACATAATATTCATATTATAACAAAAAATTAAGAGTATTTAGTGCAGATATTGTTTTAGAAGTGGATATCGGTGATGGAAAATGGATTTCGGTAAATTTATTGGATTTCGGTAAGGTAACGTACCTCTTATCGAAAGGTTAACCAATCCGCGTCAAGTTTACAAACGTTGTTCGGTTGAAGAATAGTTTCTTAAGTGATTAACGTAAAATCTGATTGGTTTACACAACACTGATATGCAAATGTTACACATGTTAGTACGGCTGCGCCGGGACAAAAACATTTACAAAATGTACAATGTGATTTCTTGCTTTCCGGAAGGTAATTTTCTTCATAATTCGAGTACATGTAAGTGCACATTTCAGATTGTGGTGATGTTCCAACTATTTTCTTCGGTAACGTCACACTGGATATGGCTGACAACTCCACGTATGGTTCGACGGCGTCTGTCAACTGTAACACTGGATATGACACTGAAAATACCACCATTTCTTGTCTGGAAACGGGGACTTGGGAAAACAGTACATGCACCATAAAAGGTGAGTGTGTGTGCTGTTTGTGAAATGTTTCACTGTATTTTGAGTATATATGATCATTTTCGATGTTGATAGCAAAATGCATATTCCAGTAGATAAGTGTATACATATTCATGTTCGTTAGAATTTGCAGTCCTACCAAAACAAAAGTAACAGTAATACAATATCTACGAGATTTACCGCAAGATACATTGTACGTATAAATCATCGAGAGGCTCAGTCAGAGATCAGATACTACTTGTCACTTATTGGATAAATGCATTTTACGTATTGTGTATTTCAGTATTAAACCATTGAAAAAAAGTTGTACATAAACAATATCTTTCAATAGCCGTCTGATAGGGTCTGAAATTGAATTTCAGACTGTGGTGATGAAGTTCCAACCATAGGCTTTGGGAACATCACGCTCAGTATGCTTAACAACACAACATATGGTTCAACAGCTACTGTTACGTGTATCCCTGGGTATGAAACTCAAAACACAGCTATTCATTGTCTCGACAACGGAATGTGGGGCAACACTACATGCACCATTAAAGGTAAACTTCATTCTTTAATTTTTTAATTTTAATTTATTTTATGTCATTATACAGTTTCATTGTTTAGTTTGAGACTTCATTTACTATGAGTTTTCTTCCAATGGTATTGCTATCAGTATGGTGTTGATACGTTTCAGACTGTGGTGATATTCCTAACGTTGCTTTTGGTAACGTCACACTAGATATTCCCAACAACTCAACTTACGGCTCAACAGCGATTGTAAACTGCGACATTGGTTATGAAAATGAAACTACCACTATTTATTGTCTGGAAACTGGAATGTGGGAGAACAGTACATGTACCATGAAAGGTGAGATGGGTTTATTACGTCTCGTTAATAGAAATACATGTAAGTAGAAATTAGACGCAACATTTCTGTGGCAATAAAACCAATGTTTCGACGGCGTCTACAAATTGTAACACTAGATACTAGATGTTTTAAAAATGCTCAATGATGTCATTAGTTGCCTGCATAATGTAAATAGAATGGAGACTGTATGTGGATAGTAATGATGACATGTCTTTAATTCGCATGCAATTCGTTAATAATAGGGTACATCTTCGTTGTTACGTATTTATCGCTTTTTTATTCAGTAGTATTTTAGCTTTTTAGATTATGTCCATTGTCTGTTAATGTAAGACAATTGTGCATTTCAGACTGTGGCAATGTACCAGATATAAGCTATGGTTACATCACGCTGGATTTACCAAACACCACTACGTATGAGTCAACAGCTACTGTAACGTGTATAACTGGATATAAACCTCACAATTCCTCCATTAATTGTCTCGACACCGGAATGTGGGAAAACATGTCATGCACCGTGAAAGGTCAGTTGTGTTTTTGGTGATATTTTTTGAGAAATCAAATGCCTGCCTATGATATTTCATAAAACGTTATGCTATGTGTTGTTTTCAAGGTTTTTACAATTCATTTCAGACTGTGGTACTGTTCCAAATATTGGTTATGGAAACATCGCTCTGAATGAACAACACAACTCGACTTATGGTTCAACAGCCTCTGTAACCTGTTATACTGGATATGAGACTGAAAATTCTCCGATTTATTGCCTAGACACCGGGTTATGGGGAGACACTGCATGCACCGTGAAGGGTAAACTGTTAGCATTGAAAACTATTTGAAACAAGATGTATCTTGAAAAAAGATGGTCGACGCAATCTGAAGCACGCACATTAGTTACAATCTGAATGTTAAGATTTGTTGTGCTTCATAAAAATTGCCGAGATGTGACGATTGTTGGTCACTCGATAATGCTACACTATAGTAACTCCGATACCTGTAAGGGGAGATGACTTCGTAGGAGATTGGATAAAAATAACTCCGTAGTGAGATTAGTCATAGACAGTTTAGTCTGTTTCAAGATAGTTCATCATTACTTATTGTTTCAGTCGTGAAATCACACATCCATGTTAATAAACTTGTTACGTATCGATCTATCTGATTAAAGCAATACAACTGTTCGTGACTGGTAGAATCTACATAAAACCTAGAATCTTTTTTAATTCCAACGCCAGGCAATTTCCCGAGGGGTTGACTAACAACATTACTCACAAGATAAATTTTGACATATACTATAGATCTACTTTCAGACACAGTTGCAAACAATATTATGTGTATCTTGTTTTCATACAACATTGGCATGTTTACAATAATAAGTATAACGCCTCTATCGTGATCAAAATGATGTCTTGGCTAACACAACACCATTGCAATTACAGTGCTTACTACTTTGCTTCGGAAGAGAAAATACATAACAATAAACAAGTTAATAGTTTTAGGTTTGGGAAACACATATATAGACATACACGATTTATATATAAAGATATCGTATATATCGAAAATACGTAACCTTACCGAAATCCAATGGACACGTTATCGTCTATATTTTTCCTAATATTTCTTAGAATGTTTGTATGTACATTTAAATCAACATAATATTCATATTATAACAAAATATTAAGAGTATTTAGTGCAGATATTGTTTTAGAAGTGGATATCGGTGATGGAAAATGGATTTCGGTAAATTTATTGGATTTCGGTAAGGTAACGTACATCTTATCGAAAGGTTAACCAATCCGCGTCAAGTTTACAAACGTTGTTCGGTTGAAGAATAGTTTCTTAAGTGATTAACGTAAAATCTGATAGGTTTACACAACACTGATATGCAAATGTTACACATGTTAGTACGGCTGCGCCGGGACAAAAACATTTACAAAATGTACAATGTGATTTCTTGCTTTCCGGAAGGTAATTTTCTTCATAATTCGAGTACATGTAAGTGCACATTTCAGATTGTGGTGATGTTCCAACTATTTTCTTCGGTAACGTCACACTGGATATGGCTGACAACTCCACGTATGGTTCGACGGCGTCTGTCAACTGTAACACTGGATATGACACTGAAAATACCACCATTTCTTGCCTGGAAACGGGGACTTGGGAAAACAGTACATGCACCATAAAAGGTGAGTGTGTGTGCTGTTTGTGAAATGTTTCACTGTATTTTGAGTATATATGATCATTTTCGATGGTGATAGCAAAATGCATATTCCAGTAGATAAGTGTATACATATTCATGTTCGTTAGAATTTGCAGTCCTACCAAAACAAAAGTAACAGTAATACAATATCTACGAGATTTACCGCAAGATACATTGTACGTATAAATCATCGAGAGGCTCAGTCAGAGATCAGATACTACTTGTCACTTATTGGATAAATGCATTTTACGTATTGTGTTTTTCAGTATTAAACCATTGAAAAAAAGTTGTACATAAACAATATCTTTCAATAGCCGTCTGATAGGGTCTGAAATTGAATTTCAGACTGTGGTGATGAAGTTCCAACCATAGGCTTTGGGAACATCACGCTCAGTATGCTTAACAACACAACATATGGTTCAACAGCTACTGTTACGTGTATCCCTGGGTATGAAACTCAAAACACAGCTATTCATTGTCTCGACAACGGAATGTGGGGCAACACTACATGCACCATTAAAGGTAAACTTCATTCTTTAATTTTTTAATTTTAATTTATTTTATGTCATTATACAGTTTCATTGTTTAGTTTGAGACTTCATTTACTATGAGTTTTCTTCCAATGGTATTGCTATCAGTATGGTGTTGATACGTTTCAGACTGTGGTGATATTCCTAACGTTGCTTTTGGTAACGTCACACTAGATATTCCCAACAACTCAACTTACGGCTCAACAGCGATTGTAAACTGCGACATTGGTTATGAAAATGAAAATACCACTATTTATTGTCTGGAAACTGGAATGTGGGAGAACAGTACATGTACCATGAAAGGTGAGATGGGTTTATTACGTCTCGTTAATAGAAATACATGTAAATAGAAATTAGACGCAACATTTCTGTGGCAATAAAACCAATGTTTCGACGGCGTCTACAAATTGTAACACTAGATATTAGATGTTTTAAAAATGCTCAATGATGTCATTAGTTGCCTGCATAATGTAAATAGAATGGAGACTGTATGTGGATAGTAATGATGACATGTCTTTAATTCGCATGCAATTCGTTAATAATAGGGTACATCTTCGTTGTTACGTATTTATCGCTTTTTTATTCAGTAGTATTTTAGCTTTTTAGATTATGTCCATTGTCTGTTAATGTAAGACAATTGTGCATTTCAGACTGTGGCAATGTACCAGATATAAGCTATGGTTACATCACGCTGGATTTACCAAACACCACTACGTATGAGTCAACAGCTACTGTAACGTGTATAACTGGATATAAACCTCACAATTCCTCCATTAATTGTCTCGACACCGGAATGTGGGAAAACATGTCATGCACCGTGAAAGGTCAGTTGTGTTTTTGGTGATATTTTTTGAGAAATCAAATGCCTGCCTATGATATTTCATAAAACGTTATGCTATGTGTTGTTTTCAAGGTTTTTACAATTCATTTCAGACTGTGGTAATGTTCCAAATATTGGTTATGGAAACATCGCTCTGAATGAACAACACAACTCGACTTATGGTTCAACAGCCTCTGTAACCTGTTATACTGGATATGAGACTGAAAATTCTCCGATTTATTGCTTAGACACCGGGTTATGGGGAGACACTGCATGCACCGTGAAGGGTAAACTGTTAGCATTGAAAACTATTTGAAACAAGATGTATCTTGAAAAAAGATGGTCGACGCAATCTGAAGCACGCACATTAGTTACAATCTGAATGTTAAGATTTGTTGTGCTTCATAAAAATTGCCGAGATGTGACGATTGTTGGTCACTCGATAATGCTACACTATAGTAACTCCGATACCTGTAAGGGGAGATGACTTCGTAGGAGATTGGATAAAAATAACTCCGTAGTGAGATTAGTCATAGACAGTTTAGTCTGTTTCAAGATAGTTCATCATAACTTATTGTTTCAGTCGTGAAATCACACATCCATGTTAATAAACTTGTTACGTATCGATCTATCTGATTAAAGCAATACAACTGTTCGTGACTGGTAGAATCTACATAAAACCTAGAATCTTTTTTAATTCCAACGCCAGGCAATTTCCCGAGGGGTTGACTAACAACATTACTCACGAGATAAATTTTGACATATACTATAGATCTACTTTCAGACACAGTTGCAAACAATATTATGTGTATCTTGTTTTCATACAACATTGGCATGTTTACAATAATAAGTATAACGCCTCTATCGTGATCAAAATGATGTCTTGGCTAACACAACACCATTGCAATTACAGTGCTTACTACTTTGCTTCGGAAGAGAAAATACATAACAATAAACAAGTTAATAGTTTTAGGTTTGGGAAACACATATATAGACATACACGATTTATATATAAAGATATCGTATATATCGAAAATACGTAACCTTACCGAAATCCAATGGACACGTTATCGTCTATATTTTTCCTAATATTTCTTAGAATGTTTGTATGTACATTTAAATCAACATAATATTCATATTATAACAAAAAATTAAGAGTATTTAGTGCAGATATTGTTTTAGAAGTGGATATCGGTGATGGAAAATGGATTTCGGTAAATTTATTGGATTTCGGTAAGGTAACGTACCTCTTATCGAAAGGTTAACCAATCCGCGTCAAGTTTACAAACGTTGTTCGGTTGAAGAATAGTTTCTTAAGTGATTAACGTAAAATCTGATAGGTTTACACAACACTGATATGCAAATGTTACACATGTTAGTACGGCTGCGCCGGGACAAAAACATTTACAAAATGTACAATGTGATTTCTTGCTTTCCGGAAGGTAATTTTCTTCATAATTCGAGTACATGTAAGTGCACATTTCAGATTGTGGTGATGTTCCAACTATTTTCTTCGGTAACGTCACACTGGATATGGCTGACAACTCCACGTATGGTTCGACGGCGTCTGTCAACTGTAACACTGGATATGACACTGAAAATACCACCATTTCTTGCCTGGAAACGGGGACTTGGGAAAACAGTACATGCACCATAAAAGGTGAGTGTGTGTGCTGTTTGTGAAATGTTTCACTGTATTTTGAGTATATATGATCATTTTCGATGGTGATAGCAAAATGCATATTCCAGTAGATAAGTGTATACATATTCATGTTCGTTAGAATTTGCAGTCCTACCAAAACAAAAGTAACAGTAATACAATATCTACGAGATTTACCGCAAGATACATTGTACGTATAAATCATCGAGAGGCTCAGTCAGAGATCAGATACTACTTGTCACTTATTGGATAAATGCATTTTACGTATTGTGTATTTCAGTATTAAACCATTGAAAAAAAGTTGTACATAAACAATATCTTTCAATAGCCGTCTGATAGGGTCTGAAATTGAATTTCAGACTGTGGTGATGAAGTTCCAACCATAGGCTTTGGGAACATCACGCTCAGTATGCTTAACAACACAACATATGGTTCAACAGCTACTGTTACGTGTATCCCTGGGTATGAAACTCAAAACACAGCTATTCATTGTCTCGACAACGGAATGTGGGGCAACACTACATGCACCATTAAAGGTAAACTTCATTCTTTAATTTTTTAATTTTAATTTATTTTATGTCATTATACAGTTTCATTGTTTAGTTTGAGACTTCATTTACTATTAGTTTTCTTCCAATGGTATTGCTATCAGTATGGTGTTGATACGTTTCAGACTGTGGTGATATTCCTAACGTTGCTTTTGGTAACGTCACACTAGATATTCCCAACAACTCAACTTACGGCTCAACAGCGATTGTAAACTGCGACATTGGTTATGAAAATGAAAATACTACTATTTATTGTCTAGAAACTGGAATGTGGGAGAACAGTACATGTACCATGAAAGGTGAGATGGGTTTATTACGTCTCGTTAATAGAAATACATGTAAATAGAAATTAGACGCAACATTTCTGTGGCAATAAAACCAATGTTTCGACGGCGTCTACAAATTGTAACACTAGATATTAGATGTTTTAAAAATGCTCAATGATGTCATTAGTTGCCTGCATAATGTAAATAGAATGGAGACTGAACGTGGATAGTAATGATGACATGTCTTTAATTCGCATGCAATTCGTTAATAATAGGGTACATCTTCGTTGTTACGTATTTATCGCTTTTTTATTCAGTAGTATTTTAGCTTTTTAGATTATGTCCATTGTCTGTTAATGTAAGACAATTGTGCATTTCAGACTGTGGCAATGTACCAGATATAAGCTATGGTTACATCACGCTGGATTTACCAAACACCACTACGTATGAGTCAACAGCTACTGTAACGTGTATAACTGGATATAAACCTCACAATTCCTCCATTAATTGTCTCGACACCGGAATGTGGGAAAACATGTCATGCACCGTGAAAGGTCAGTTGTGTTTTTGGTGATATTTTTTGAGAAATCAAATGCCTGCCTATGATATTTCATAAAACGTTATGCTATGTGTTGTTTTCAAGGTTTTTACAATTCATTTCAGACTGTGGTAATGTTCCAAATATTGGTTATGGAAACATCGCTCTGAATGAACAACACAACTCGACTTATGGTTCAACAGCCTCTGTAACCTGTTATACTGGATATGAGACTGAAAATTCTCCGATTTATTGCCTAGACACCGGGTTATGGGGAGACACTGCATGCACCGTGAAGGGTAAACTGTTAGCATTGAAAACTATTTGAAACAAGATGTATCTTGAAAAAAGATGGTCGACGCAATCTGAAGCACGCACATTAGTTACAATCTGAATGTTAAGATTTGTTGTGCTTCATAAAAATTGCCGAGATGTGACGATTGTTGGTCACTCGATAATGCTACACTATAGTAACTCCGATACCTGTAAGGGGAGATGACTTCGTAGGAGATTGGATAAAAATAACTCCGTAGTGAGATTAGTCATAGTCAGTTTAGTCTGTTTCAAGATAGTTCATCATAACTTATTGTTTCAGTCGTGAAATCACACATCCATGTTAATAAACTTGTTACGTATCGATCTATCTGATTAAAGCAATACAACTGTTCGTGACTGGTAGAATCTACATAAAACCTAGAATCTTTTTTAATTCCAACGCCAGGCAATATCCCGAGGGGTTGACTAACAACATTACTCACAAGATAAATTTTGACATATACTATAGATCTACTTTCAGACACAGTTGCAAACAATATTATGTGTATCTTGTTTTCATACAACATTGGCATGTTTACAATAATAAGTATAACGCCTCTATCGTGATCAAAATGATGTCTTGGCTAACACAACACCATTGCAATTACAGTGCTTACTACTTTGCTTCGGAAGAGAAAATACATAACAATAAACAAGTTAATAGTTTTAGGTTTGGGAAACACATATATAGACATACACGATTTATATATAAAGATATCGTATATATCGAAAATACGTAACCTTACCGAAATCCAATGGACACGTTATCGTCTATATTTTTCCTAATATTTCTTAGAATGTTTGTATGTACATTTAAATCAACATAATATTCATATTATAACAAAAAATTAAGAGTATTTAGTGCAGATATTGTTTTAGAAGTGGATATCGGTGATGGAAAATGGATTTCGGTAAATTTATTGGATTTCGGTAAGGTAACGTACCTCTTATCGAAAGGTTAACCAATCCGCGTCAAGTTTACAAACGTTGTTCGGTTGAAGAATAGTTTCTTAAGTGATTAACGTAAAATCTGATAGGTTTACACAACACTGATATGCAAATGTTACACATGTTAGTACGGCTGCGCCGGGACAAAAACATTTATAAAATGTACAATGTGATTTCTTGCTTTCCGGAAGGTAATTTTCTTCATAATTCGAGTACATGTAAGTGCACATTTCAGATTGTGGTGATGTTCCAACTATTTTCTTCGGTAACGTCACACTGGATATGGCTGACAACTCCACGTATGGTTCGACGGCGTCTGTCAACTGTAACACTGGATATGACACTGAAAATACCACCATTTCTTGCCTGGAAACGGGGACTTGGGAAAACAGTACATGCACCATAAAAGGTGAGTGTGTGTGCTGTTTGTGAAATGTTTCACTGTATTTTGAGTATATATGATCATTTTCGATGGTGATAGCAAAATGCATATTCCAGTAGATAAGTGTATACATATTCATGTTCGTTAGAATTTGCAGTCCTACCAAAACAAAAGTAACAGTAATACAATATCTACGAGATTTACCGCAAGATACATTGTACGTATAAATCATCGAGAGGCTCAGTCAGAGATCAGATACTACTTGTCACTTATTGGATAAATGCATTTTACGTATTGTGTATTTCAGTATTAAACCATTGAAAAAAAGTTGTACATAAACAATATCTTTCAATAGCCGTCTGATAGGGTCTGAAATTGAATTTCAGACTGTGGTGATGAAGTTCCAACCATAGGCTTTGGGAACATCACGCTCAGTATGCTTAACAACACAACATATGGTTCAACAGCTACTGTTACGTGTATCCCTGGGTATGAAACTCAAAACACAGCTATTCATTGTCTCGACAACGGAATGTGGGGCAACACTACATGCACCATTAAAGGTAAACTTCATTCTTTAATTTTTTAATTTTAATTTATTTTATGTCATTATACAGTTTCATTGTTTAGTTTGAGACTTCATTTACTATGAGTTTTCTTCCAATGGTATTGCTATCAGTATGGTGTTGATACGTTTCAGACTGTGGTGATATTCCTAACGTTGCTTTTGGTAACGTCACACTAGATATTCCCAACAACTCAACTTACGGCTCAACAGCGATTGTAAACTGCGACATTGGTTATGAAAATGAAAATACCACTATTTATTGTCTGGAAACTGGAATGTGGGAGAACAGTACATGTACCATGAAAGGTGAGATGGGTTTATTACGTCTCGTTAATAGAAATACATGTAAATAGAAATTAGACGCAACATTTCTGTGGCAATAAAACCAATGTTTCGACGGCGTCTACAAATTGTAACACTAGATATTAGATGTTTTAAAAATGCTCAATGATGTCATTAGTTGCCTGCATAATGTAAATAGAATGGAGACTGTATGTGGATAGTAATGATGACATGTCTTTAATTCGCATGCAATTCGTTAATAATAGGGTACATCTTCGTTGTTACGTATTTATCGCTTTTTTATTCAGTAGTATTTTAGCTTTTTAGATTATGTCCATTGTCTGTTAATGTAAGACAATTGTGCATTTCAGACTGTGGTAATGTACCAGATATAAGCTATGGTTACATCACGCTGGATTTACCAAACACCACTACGTATGAGTCAACAGCTACTGTAACGTGTATAACTGGATATAAACCTCACAATTCCTCCATTAATTGTCTCGACACCGGAATGTGGGAAAACATGTCATGCACCGTGAAAGGTCAGTTGTGTTTTTGGTGATATTTTTTGAGAAATCAAATGCCTGCCTATGATATTTCATAAAACGTTATGCTATGTGTTGTTTTCAAGGTTTTTACAATTCATTTCAGACTGTGGTAATGTTCCAAATATTGGTTATGGAAACATCGCTCTGAATGAACAACACAACTCGACTTATGGTTCAACAGCCTCTGTAACCTGTTATACTGGATATGAGACTGAAAATTCTCCGATTTATTGCCTAGACACCGGGTTATGGGGAGACACTGCATGCACCGTGAAGGGTAAACTGTTAGCATTGAAAACTATTTGAAACAAGATGTATCTTGAAAAAAGATGGTCGACGCAATCTGAAGCACGCACATTAGTTACAATCTGAATGTTAAGATTTGTTGTGCTTCATAAAAATTGCCGAGATGTGACGATTGTTGGTCACTCGATAATGCTACACTATAGTAACTCCGATACCTGTAAGGGGAGATGACTTCGTAGGAGATTGGATAAAAATAACTCCGTAGTGAGATTAGTCATAGACAGTTTAGTCTGTTTCAAGATAGTTCATCATTACTTATTGTTTCAGTCGTGAAATCACACATCCATGTTAATAAACTTGTTACGTATCGATCTATCTGATTAAAGCAATACAACTGTTCGTGACTGGTAGAATCTACATAAAACCTAGAATCTTTTTTTAATTCCAACGCCAGGCAATTTCCCGAGGGGTTGACTAACAACATTACTCACGAGATAAATTTTGACATATACTATAGATCTACTTTCAGACACAGTTGCAAACAATATTATGTGTATCTTGTTTTCATACAACATTGGCATGTTTACAATAATAAGTATAAACGCCTCTATCGTGATCAAAATGATGTCTTGGCTAACACAACACCATTGCAATTACAGTGCTTACTACTTTGCTTCGGAAGAGAAAATACATAACAATAAACAAGTTAATAGTTTTAGGTTTGGGAAACACATATATAGACATACACGATTTATATATAAAGATATCGTATATCGAAAATACGTAACCTTACCGAAATCCAATGGACACGTTATCGTCTATATTTTTCCTAATATTTCTTAGAATGTTTGTATGTACATTTAAATCAACATAATATTCATATTATAACAAAAAATTAAGAGTATTTAGTGCAGATATTGTTTTAGAAGTGGATATCGGTGATGGAAAATGGATTTCGGTAAATTTATTGGATTTCGGTAAGGTAACGTACCTCTTATCGAAAGGTTAACCAATCCGCGTCAAGTTTACAAACGTTGTTCGGTTGAAGAATAGTTTCTTAAGTGATTAACGTAAAATCTGATAGGTTTACACAACACTGATATGCAAATGTTACACATGTTAGTACGGCTGCGCCGGGACAAAAACATTTACAAAATGTACAATGTGATTTCTTGCTTTCCGGAAGGTAATTTTCTTCATAATTCGAGTACATGTAAGTGCACATTTCAGATTGTGGTGATGTTCCAACTATTTTCTTCGGTAACGTCACACTGGATATGGCTGACAACTCCACGTATGGTTCGACGGCGTCTGTCAACTGTAACACTGGATATGACACTGAAAATACCACCATTTCTTGCCTGGAAACGGGGACTTGGGAAAACAGTACATGCACCATAAAAGGTGAGTGTGTGTGCTGTTTGTGAAATGTTTCACTGTATTTTGAGTATATATGATCATTTTCGATGGTGATAGCAAAATGCATATTCCAGTAGATAAGTGTATACATATTCATGTTCGTTAGAATTTGCAGTCCTACCAAAACAAAAGTAACAGTAATACAATATCTACGAGATTTACCGCAAGATACATTGTACGTATAAATCATCGAGAGGCTCAGTCAGAGATCAGATACTACTTGTCACTTATTGGATAAATGCATTTTACGTATTGTGTATTTCAGTATTAAACCATTGAAAAAAAGTTGTACATAAACAATATCTTTCAATAGCCGTCTGATAGGGTCTGAAATTGAATTTCAGACTGTGGTGATGAAGTTCCAACCATAGGCTTTGGGAACATCACGCTCAGTATGCTTAACAACACAACATATGGTTCAACAGCTACTGTTACGTGTATCCCTGGGTATGAAACTCAAAACACAGCTATTCATTGTCTCGACAACGGAATGTGGGGCAACACTACATGCACCATTAAAGGTAAACTTCATTCTTTAATTTTTTAATTTTAATTTATTTTATGTCATTATACAGTTTCATTGTTTAGTTTGAGACTTCATTTACTATTAGTTTTCTTCCAATGGTATTGCTATCAGTATGGTGTTGATACGTTTCAGACTGTGGTGATATTCCTAACGTTGCTTTTGGTAACGTCACACTAGATATTCCCAACAACTCAACTTACGGCTCAACAGCGATTGTAAACTGCGACATTGGTTATGAAAATGAAAATACCACTATTTATTGTCTAGAAACTGGAATGTGGGAGAACAGTACATGTACCATGAAAGGTGAGATGGGTTTATTACGTCTCGTTAATAGAAATACATGTAAATAGAAATTAGACGCAACATTTCTGTGGCAATAAAACCAATGTTTCGACGGCGTCTACAAATTGTAACACTAGATATTAGATGTTTTAAAAATGCTCAATGATGTCATTAGTTGCCTGCATAATGTAAATAGAATGGAGACTGAACGTGGATAGTAATGATGACATGTCTTTAATTCGCATGCAATTCGTTAATAATAGGGTACATCTTCGTTGTTACGTATTTATCGCTTTTTTATTCAGTAGTATTTTAGCTTTTTAGATTATGTCCATTGTCTGTTAATGTAAGACAATTGTGCATTTCAGACTGTGGCAATGTACCAGATATAAGCTATGGTTACATCACGCTGGATTTACCAAACACCACTACGTATGAGTCAACAGCTACTGTAACGTGTATAACTGGATATAAACCTCACAATTCCTCCATTAATTGTCTCGACACCGGAATGTGGGAAAACATGTCATGCACCGTGAAAGGTCAGTTGTGTTTTTGGTGATATTTTTTGAGAAATCAAATGCCTGCCTATGATATTTCATAAAACGTTATGCTATGTGTTGTTTTCAAGGTTTTTACAATTCATTTCAGACTGTGGTAATGTTCCAAATATTGGTTATGGAAACATCGCTCTGAATGAACAACACAACTCGACTTATGGTTCAACAGCCTCTGTAACCTGTTATACTGGATATGAGACTGAAAATTCTCCGATTTATTGCCTAGACACCGGGTTATGGGGAGACACTGCATGCACCGTGAAGGGTAAACTGTTAGCATTGAAAACTATTTGAAACAAGATCTATCTTGAAAAAAGATGGTCGACGCAATCTGAAGCACGCACATTAGTTACAATCTGAATGTTAAGATTTGTTGTGCTTCATAAAAATTGCCGAGATGTGACGATTGTTGGTCACTCGATAATGCTACACTATAGTAACTCCGATACCTGTAAGGGGAGATGACTTCGTAGGAGATTGGATAAAAATAACTCCGTAGTGAGATTAGTCATAGTCAGTTTAGTCTGTTTCAAGATAGTTCATCATAACTTATTGTTTCAGTCGTGAAATCACACATCCATGTTAATAAACTTGTTACATATCGATCTATCTGATTAAAGCAATACAACTGTTCGTGACTGGTAGAATCTACATAAAACCTAGAATCTTTTTTAATTCCAACGCCAGGCAATATCCCGAGGGGTTGACTAACAACATTACTCACAAGATAAATTTTGACATATACTATAGATCTACTTTCAGACACAGTTGCAAACAATATTATGTGTATCTTGTTTTCATACAACATTGGCATGTTTACAATAATAAGTATAACGCCTCTATCGTGATCAAAATGATGTCTTGGCTAACACAACACCATTGCAATTACAGTGCTTACTACTTTGCTTCGGAAGAGAAAATACATAACAATAAACAAGTTAATAGTTTTAGGTTTGGGAAACACATATATAGACATACACGATTTATATATAAAGATATCGTATATATCGAAAATACGTAACCTTACCGAAATCCAATGGACACGTTATCGTCTATATTTTTCCTAATATTTCTTAGAATGTTTGTATGTACATTTAAATCAACATAATATTCATATTATAACAAAAAATTAAGAGTATTTAGTGCAGATATTGTTTTAGAAGTGGATATCGGTGATGGAAAATGGATTTCGGTAAATTTATTGGATTTCGGTAAGGTAACGTACCTCTTATCGAAAGGTTAACCAATCCGCGTCAAGTTTACAAACGTTGTTCGGTTGAAGAATAGTTTCTTAAGTGATTAACGTAAAATCTGATAGGTTTACACAACACTGATATGCAAATGTTACACATGTTAGTACGGCTGCGCCGGGACAAAAACATTTATAAAATGTACAATGTGATTTCTTGCTTTCCGGAAGGTAATTTTCTTCATAATTCGAGTACATGTAAGTGCACATTTCAGATTGTGGTGATGTTCCAACTATTTTCTTCGGTAACGTCACACTGGATATGGCTGACAACTCCACGTATGGTTCGACGGCGTCTGTCAACTGTAACACTGGATATGACACTGAAAATACCACCATTTCTTGCCTGGAAACGGGGACTTGGGAAAACAGTACATGCACCATAAAAGGTGAGTGTGTGTGCTGTTTGTGAAATGTTTCACTGTATTTTGAGTATATATGATCATTTTCGATGGTGATAGCAAAATGCATATTCCAGTAGATAAGTGTATACATATTCATGTTCGTTAGAATTTGCAGTCCTACCAAAACAAAAGTAACAGTAATACAATATCTACGAGATTTACCGCAAGATACATTGTACGTATAAATCATCGAGAGGCTCAGTCAGAGATCAGATACTACTTGTCACTTATTGGATAAATGCATTTTACGTATTGTGTATTTCAGTATTAAACCATTGAAAAAGAGTTGTACATAAACAATATCTTTCAATAGCCGTCTGATAGGGTCTGAAATTGAATTTCAGACTGTGGTGATGAAGTTCCAACCATAGGCTTTGGGAACATCACGCTCAGTATGCTTAACAACACAACATATGGTTCAACAGCTACTGTTACGTGTATCCCTGGGTATGAAACTCAAAACACAGCTATTCATTGTCTCGACAACGGAATGTGGGGCAACACTACATGCACCATTAAAGGTAAACTTCATTCTTTAATTTATTTTATGTCATTATACAGTTTCATTGTTTAGTTTGAGACTTCATTTACTAATAGTTTTCTTCCAATGGTATTGCTATCAGTATGGTGTTGATACGTTTCAGACTGTGGTGATATTCCTAACGTTGCTTTTGGTAACGTCACACTAGATATTCCCAACAACTCAACTTACGGCTCAACAGCGATTGTAAACTGCGACATTGGATATGAAACTGAAAATACCACTATTTATTGTCTGGAAACTGGAATGTGGGAGAACAGTACATGTACCATGAAAGGTGAGATGGGTTTATTACGTCTCGTTAATAGAAATACATGTAAATAGAAATTAGACGCAACATTTCTGTGGCAATAAAACCAATGTTTCGACGGCGTCTACAAATTGCAACACTAGATATTAGATGTTTTAAAAATGCTCAATGATATCATTAGTTGCCTGCATAATGTAAATAGAATGGAGACTGTATGTGGATAGTAATGATGACATGTCTTTAATTCGCATGCAATTCGTTAATAATAGGGTACATCTTCGTTGTTACGTATTTATCGCTTTTTCATTCAGTAGTATTTTAGCTTTTTAAATGATGTCTTTTGTCTGTTAATGTAAGACAAATGTGCATTTCAGACTGTGGCAATGTACCAGATATAAGCTATGGTTACATCACGCTGGATTTACCAAACACCACTACGTATGAGTCAACAGCTACTGTAACGTGTATAACTGGATATGAACATCACAACTCCTCCATTAATTGTCTCGACACCGGAATGTGGGAAAACATTTCATGCACCGTGAAAGGTCAGTTGTGTTTTTTTGTGCTAGTTTTTGAGAAATCAAATGCCTGCATATGATATGTCATAAAACGTTATGCTATGTGTTGTTTTCAATGTTTTTTATAATCCATTTCAGACTGTGGTAATGTTCCAAATAATGGTTATGAAAACATCACTCTGAATGAAGAAAACAACTCGACTTATGGTTCAACAGCCTCTGTAACCTGTTACACTGGATATGAGACTGAAAATTCTACGATTTACTGTCTGGACACTGGGGTATGGGGAGACCCTGGATGCGTCGGAAAATGCAAGTGTTAAGTTTTCATACAAGTGACATTCTTTGAAATATATATATATATTCTACCAATAAAAGTAATCTGTTTGACCATAAAATGTCTCATTCTTGATGATGTCCATGCTAATTTTATATCTTTCAGACTGTGGTAATGTTTCAGATATAAGCTTTGGAAACATCAATTTGGATGACCCAAGCAACACAACATATGGTTCAACGGCATCTGTAAACTGTAACATAGGATTCAATACAGAAACTGGCAAAATTTATTGTTTACAAACCGGGGAGTGGGAAAACAGTACATGTATTATGACAGGTGGGTGACTGGCGAAACATTATGGTACTAGTACTTTGGTTAATTGCTCTTTTCAATTTTTGCTTTTACATATTCTTTACTGTTTATCAGTGTCAAAGAAATGACAAAATGTACACTAAGTAATATCTTGAACTTTCCTGTAAATGACAATATTGCAATTGTAGATTGTGGATCACCAGGTGATTTACTAAATGGTAATATCACATTGACTAATGTATCAAATACATATTATGGAGCAACTGCTGAAGTGTCTTGTAACTATGCATACAGTGTTGCCAAGAATGTTATCAGGTGCCAAGCTACAGGACTATGGCAGTTCACATCTTGCTTCATACCAGGTAGGAATAAAGCTGTCTTTGTAAATAAACAAAACAAATTTCATGTGACTTATTTTGTTATAAAACAGCATTTTGTGCCCCCACCAAGACAGGGTAGGCTCTTAGATTTACTCTTGTACATCCATCAGTCTGTCCTGACCTAAGTTTGAATCAATCATATCTAAAGAAGTATGTGACCTAGGCTGAAAAAACTTCAAAAGAATATTAGTCGTCACATGAAATTGCGCATCATGGATTGTTGATTGGATTCATTTAGTAAGAGCAGAGTTATGCCCCTTGATTGCCTATGGTAGGGGCACCTGTGTCCTATGAAACCATTTCTAGTTCCACAAGTAATCAAACAATTGTTGTGTTTTCCATATCGTCTGCATATCTGCCCATAATCATAAATCATCATGTTTTGTTACAAAGTTTTGATAGGATTGTCATATATATTAGCGCTTGTTCCTCCTTGTTTACATTAAATAAACATTTATTGTTTGTTACCTAATAATTGCACATCATTATGGTTTATTAACTTCTATTAACAAGATGATGAATGTCCAGCATGTTTACCAGTTACCATAGCGATGACTGTATTTGTCGCTCTAACATTATTGCTGTTTGGAGGCTATACACTGTACATGAGAATACGGTACAGAAAGGCAGCTGTCAATAAGAAGGTATTTTTTGTATAATTTAAAGAGATCTTTTTTGTTGAGTATTCTATTTTAAAATTGTTCGGTGTAAAGTGGATAATGGTAAATGCTCTCTGAAATTAACAATTCAGTACATTTTATATTGAAATTCAGTCAAATAACAGTCCAATATGCAACTAAATAAGCAGATAGTACAAATAGTATACGACACCAAAATCTCAATGATTTTTATTGGATGAAAAGATATAAAAATAATATTGTCACATACAGTTGAATTCCACTAATGATATATAATTGTTTATGTATCTGCAGAACATTGAAGCTGGTAATACAAAGCCCATAGAGGAAGAGATAGAAGATGAAAAGAGAAAAAAGAAAGAGAAGAGGAAGAAGAAGAAGAAAGAAAATAGAAAGAAAGAAAATAGAAAGAAGAAAAACAATACTATATTCCCAGGAGAAATTTATCAATGATTTAATGATGAAAAGGGCATTCAACTGGAAGTAAAACAAGTTCACAGACATAATAAATGCTCATTTTATCACAGGGAATATGTTGGGTCTATAAAACAGATTAAATGTTTGCAGAATACATGTACATGTTGAATTGGATTCTGTGTTGACGTATATAAGTTGATAACACAATAAAGATTATTGACTTCAATATCTCAATCAATCATTTGTGTAAACGTGGTGTGTGTTAATGTTAAGTGTGATAGAATTTTGTTTATTTTCAAATGTATTGTTTTTCAAAAAGACCATTCTGTTTCTTTTCTATTGTCTTAATAAATTACCTTTATGAAATAAAATTATTATTATTATCATCTTCATCTTAAAGTCATCACCAGTATTTAGATAGCTTCATCCTCGCAACCAAACTCCAGGCAGCGAACTCACGTGATGATCGTTGGTTATTTATAAATAATTAGTGTCGTTTTTTTTAACTTTTCATACCACCAAACATCTTATATGTTTGAAATTAAGATATATAGATATAAAATTGTCAACAAAAAATTAAATAAATGAAAAAAATATTTCGTCAAAAATCTTGACAAAAAGTTTGTGATGGCAGAGATCTCCGATAACTATAAGGGGAGATCACTGCGTAGAAGATTGACTCCCAACAAGCCATGCTAGTACACATCAATACAAGAGGAAATAGTGGAAAGACATGCTTAAAAAAACCAGTCAAATAATAAAAATTAATGAGCGACCCCTACAGGATTCGAACCTATGACCCCTTCAGCAACAGCCTCTTGCACTCTACAGACCGAACCCCTGAGAAAATCCCAAAATTAATTTGTTGACACGAGGCTGATATAGTCATCACTACATAGAGCATTGGGTATTGCCAAATAATAAACATTATTTACAACAGGAAAATTATCTGCACTTGTAGATAAATTTATTTATTATAAAGTTGATATCCTGTAACAATTCATGTCATTTCTTAAGGGCAACAATAGCGTAGCATCTGGGTGATATAACCGGATCAAACATCTTCACCAAGTATACCTCACTGATATTACCCTGGAAACAAAGACAAAATGAAAATAAACAATGTTATTGTATGAATGAAACTTAACCTATAAATTAATAAATTGTTAATTGTGTATTTATGCTAATAATTTAAATGGCACTGTACATAGAATACAATTTGTAAGGGTATGCTTATGCTGCATACTAAACAAGTTAAGGGAAAATATAATAACCAACAATTCCAATATTAAAGATACACAGTATTATGGTTCCGAGTCAGTTGTAAAGTTATTAATATCTGATGCAAATATTGCATTCAACTAATAATAAAAACACCATTGGGTAATTAACAGAAACTCTGATATGTCAAATGAAGTCATCAAATATACAAAACTCTGACATCGTTGACTTACCTGTTCTAACAGGAATGCAGCTCTATCCAATATTATTAGTGACTCAATGCAGGGAGCCAGTACAGTCTTCAGTTGAAAGAAAGCTGCTAGACGATGTTTCTCATGCTCATATTTGTTCATGTAGACATCAAGCATTTCATCAGATATCTGAAAAACGACCACAACGGATTATTAGATGAAAACTGTAGTCGAACTGGCCACTGCAGTAACATAGTTGAACTGGACCACTGCAGTAACATAGTCAAGTAACAATTTATTTGATCACACACACAAATACAGTTCCACGTAATTAGCAAGTGCATGCAGTTTGTTCTGAGAGAAGAGAGGCAAGACATACCCTTACATTAGAGTTAACATTAAGCAGAATGTGCTGTAAACTTTTGAGATCACATGTCAACTAGCACATATAAGCAAGAAAATCTACTAGCTCGAAACGGAAATCACTTGATGAAAGGTCTGCACATAATTTTTAGAAAAAAACAACACAAGAGTAAATTAATTCTCTTGCAGTCAATGTTGGCTTTTGTAGCTTCACTATGGCTGTATGAGACTTAATCCTATTCATTCGGAATAATCCTTTGTCTGGATTCTATAAAATTCTGTAAGTCCATTTGAACAACCATCTTAGAAAGACTGATTATATGAAATTCAATGTCCTGAACATGATCGGGCAAATGAAAAAAGTTGCAGACTGATTAAACACGATAATAAGTATCAAACATCAGCTTACCCTGTCTGAAATGCTCAGTTTATCACAGGCTCATCTCAGGTAATCTTTGATGGATTTGCTCTTCTTTTCTGCGGTTACATTCGCTGTTGAGCCGTAAGTTGAGTTGTTGGGAATATCTAGTGTGACGTTACCAAAAGCAACGTTAGGAATATCACCACAGTCTGAAACGTATCAATACCATACCAATACCATTGGAAAAAACTAATAGTAAATGAAGTCTCTAACTAAACAATGAAACTGTATAATGACATAAAAGAAATTAAAATTAAAGAATGAAGTTTACCTTTAATGGTGCATGTAGTGTTTCCCCACATTTCGTTGTCGATACAATGAATAGTTGTATTTTGAGTTTCATACCCAGGGATACATGTAACATTAGCTGTTGAGCCATATGTTGAGATGTTTGGCATACTAAGCATGATGTTCCCAAAGGCTATGGTTGGAATTCTACCACAGTTGAGTTGTTTATGATCACGCTTCAACGAGGTTTTGGGAAAGAAATTGTAAATCACAATTTAAGAAATCGTTACACATGTCAAATGAAGAATGTTAACTCAAAAAATTTAATAACAGCACGCTAAATGATTGTCGTTCAAATATATTCCATCTAATTTGTACTTACTATCGGCACCCTAAATGCGTTCACACGACAAGGCAAATGAAGCTGCCTAGAGAATTGTCAAAGCAAGACCAACATTAAAAGCATACCCAATTCTTTTGTGTTAATCATTATTCTACTCGCTAAAACCAGTTTCAATGTGAAATTCTTCTTTTTCAAGTTTGTGATGCCACTTATTTACAACTTGGTATGCGGTGCGTATGTAAAAAATACTAACATGTTTATCGTGGGGGTCGTTTCTAATGTATCATCATGCAGTTTTAAGGACATTTCATTTTAATATTTCAAGATAATGGATTAATTTTGGAAACGGTCCCTTTTTTGACGTATTATTATAGCTCCGCCTATCTAAATATCTGTCACAACCATAATTTCCATATGGATGAAAACAATAGTCATATTGAAAAAATCATAAATAATACCACATCAATCACATAGAATATAATCATTTCACTTACCTGTAATGATTGAATGTCAATAAGAATCGTTAAATGATAAAATAAGATCAATAACAGTGTATTTATTTATTAAACATGCTGATTTTCTAACTTTGCATCACATAGCCTGGATTACCTGCCCTTGCCATTATATTATCGGTACTCTTTATTATGTGCAGAGTACGCTGGGTACCAGACTAATGTGCAGAGTACGCTGGGTACCAGACTATGCATCACCCAGAATAGCCTGGATTACCTGCCCTTGCCATTACATTATAGTGCAGAGTACGCTGGGTACCAGACTACACCCGGAATTGCCTACCGGTAACACAAATGTAACCCAACGAATCTATAAAAAAAACAAAGACCGCTGCGATTATCTCCCCTCGTGTACATCTGAGTACTTGGTGAAGGGACACCATTAAGCGTAAGATTTCAATATTTTATTTAAATGCCGGGACAAATATAGATACAGTTACATATTGGTTCCAGATAAATATCATAACCCACGCTAACACGTGACAATATATATAATACAAGCGGTGTAGGCCTACCTAAAACAGTAATGTATACAAATGTATGCAAATAGGCGCAAAGAGCCAGAAGGGGGAGGGGTAGCTTCGCGAGCGTAATCTCGCGTAAGGTGAATTGTAAGATCAATTATAGTATATAAATCTTCGAAAATAATATTTGTTTCAATAATGTCTATGATGCACAATATTACGGACTTATAAATATGTCCGTGACAATAAGCTAAAATGTACTGACATAGGCCAAAGGCAGAGGAGAGATACTAAAGAAAATAAAATGAAAGAATGTGTATAACTGAACAGTATATTCATAATTATGCATAAATACGACGTGAACAGTATAAAAATATTGCGATATTTCTGTTTGTCAATAATTAGCCATATGTAAACATAGAGCTCACGTGGAATTATCCCATTTGTCAAACAATTACCAAATATATATTTATCAAATATCTTTCAAAACGAGTTCGTGATAAGAACGTCCACTATTACTTTTTGCTCCATGAGTGTAATAAATGTGAATGAAATAATGAGTAAGATAAGTGTTTAAGTGTGAATCCTTACGCTACATTACTTAATTATCATTTATTATTGATTTTGAACCAAATGATCGTCCACCAATTAACACTTTTTTAAACTTATGTCAGTATAAAGTTAATGATATTCTTGAAATATTATAAATACACGTATCCTTAAAAAAGTCAGTGATATCACCAGTTAAATGTTACATATAATATACTTGAATTTTCAAAAATGTTATAAACACCACTTAAATGATGTATTGAATGCATCGGCAGTATTGTGTGTTTATGCACCCTTGCGCCTTTTTACTCATCCTTACACTTCCTTACTCTTTTAGAGTAGATATATACCAACGATACAACGGCACATGTTTAAACAACATAAAATGAATGACATAAAAAGTTGACTCAGTGTACCGTAATACATACAGTTTGAAACAGGTTAAAAACGACCCATGATAAACTATGCAAAATTCATTGACATAATATCAAAATGGTTAAATGGAAATATAAAACATTCCAAATATACAGTGATGGAAATAATCAAATGTTTACAACTATAAGTATAAATTTATTCTAAAACTATGGGTATACAGAATGTGTTAAGCAATCGCCGGAACCTTGATATATTTTCATCATTTTTCACTTGGTCCATAAGGGACCTGGGATCAAATGGAGAATATGTTTGTTGAGTGGTCAGACACCGCCATTGTGGCAACTCTCACTTCATTTATGTATGTGTGTTGTCTGGGCGAAAAGCACAATATAAATGTAATATAATGTACATTGGTCCGAGGTGTTGTATGCCTTGATCAATCAATCGGCCACATCGAGCTGTACCTCAAACAAGTCAATGCACTCATCTTTGATCACAGTATGTTCCAACAACAGTTTCACGCCGGATATATCATGCCAAGCTAGACAAAAAGTTATACAGTTAAACTTCGGTAACTCGAGGACGCTGGGGTCCGTCCGAAAATCTCGAGTTAACGGTGTTTCGAGTAATCCAGAGTTTCAATTATGTCACTTCAGTTCAGTATTTTTTATGAAGTGTTTATTTTCATAGTTTTTCACACTTGTACCAGTTGTTTCATATTTGTTTCATAGTATCATATTTCTATTCGCTATATTTCTTCAATAAAATAAAGGTAAAGACAAATTCTTAATAAGAGTTGTACAGTTTACAGAATGTACTTGTAGTACTTATTGTTGTTTTACAGACGACATAAAGTTCATGAATATACGTGTTCAATCCGGATGTTTGCACCGTTATATTTATGCATCGTGAAAATCGCTCCTTAGTTGAAATGTTATTGTATTACACATGTACATGTAGATGTGAAAATAAAAATAAAACAACTCTAAAACGTGTTATCGTGTTTTATTGTTTCATCTAAAATTAATACAGCTGGTCATAGCAAATATACATTTGACAAGTGAGCACAATATGGTACCAAAAGCACATAAAAGATTCCGATGTGTGTACGGTAAGGCCGGGTTTTATTCACATGTGTTTTACTCTCTAAATTCTCGTAATTACAGTCTCATCATTATCGTCTCAATTGGCCTTTTTAATTGATATCGGTATGTTTTGTGAAAACTGCGCTAATCGTTTTTCACACCTCAATACTTGTCCTTTTGACCGTGATTTTGCAAGTTTTACAACTCGCCGCGAAAATTTTAACACCTTTTCATTGTTTGTTTATTTGGAGCTCCCATTTGAAAAATGTGTGAAAATGTGTCCTCGAGTTACCAGTTAGATATTGTGTATAGTTTGTGTTCTGGGGACCGGCATGTGTGCTCGAGCTCTCGACTTATTTCTGCTCGAGTTATCTGCGGTAAATTTATATACTAGCGGAAAAAAGAAACTGTGCATGTGTAAAATTTTCATATATCCTTCAATTTTATAAATTAAAGCTTGAAACTTTACACAGGTAAGTTGTGTATCCCTCTCGGTCATTTACACTGGCCAGTGCATGAGTTGTACGGGTAGTTTGCCTGTCAGGCTAACGTCTTCTTTTTCACGTTTTTTTCGTGCAGCAGTCAATTGCAAACACGTTTGTCGCCTAAACCTGTGTTAAAACATAGTGTTGTTACATGTAAGACACAGGATAATTTTGAAAAACGTCGTTGATACGCCATGCCAAGGTTGAATGAAACTGACAGATGCCGCGCCGTAGGCATGATTGAAGCTGGTGTACGTCATACTGACGTTGCCAGACAATTTGGCGTTCACCGAAATACTGTAGACGCCTTGTGGAGACGGTACCAACAGTTTTTGGCAACCAGAGACCGGCCTCGATCAGGACGTCCACGCGTAACGTCTATTCGCCAGGATACGTACATCCGGGTGGTTCATCTCCGAGACCGACTCAGAACTGCTTTTTGACGGCTAGAAGTATTCCTGGCCTTAGAAGAATCAGTCCCCGAACGGTACGTAATCGATTGCGTGAACGAGGCATACGTCCACGACGTCCTGCCATACGTCCTGTTCTGCAGCAACGTCATCGTGTAGCACGTTTTGCCTGGTGTAGAAGACACATACACTTCACGCAACAGGACTGGGCACGTATTCTTTTCACGGATGAGTCCAGGTTCCATCTCGACAGCAGCGACGGCCGTTCTAGAGTGTACCGTCGTGTTGGTGAACGTTTCCATGACAGTTGTGTGATTGAACTACGTCCATTCGGCGGAGGTAGTGTCATGGTGTGGGGTGGCATCTCATCCCGTGGTAGAACAGCACTTGTGGTTGTAGACGGCACACTTACAGGCATCAGATATCGTGACGAAATCATACGGCCTCACGTCCTTCCATTTGTGCAGCAACGTAACGCCACGCTGCAACAGGATAACGCTCGCCCGCACGTCGCGCGGGTCGTCACCGACTTTTTGACCCAGAACAATGTGAATGTGCTGCCCTGGCCTGCAATATCATCGGATTTGTCGCCTATAGAACACGTGTGGGATGAGATGCAGCGACGGTTACGTGGCCTCCAAAATCAGCCGTTGACGTTACCTGACCTATCACGTGCGCTTGTCAGAATCTGGAATGGTATTCCCCAGGCATTTTTCAGAACACTTGTCACATCAATGCGGCGTCGTTGTCAAGCATGCATCGATTCCAATGGTGGACATACACGGTATTGATGAGCTGAACTTTGTTTAGAGAACGTCTCTGAAAACTGATATCTATCTAAGACGCAGCTGATTCAATAACCATATCAATTGAGCTGGTGTTAAATAAAGGTAAGATAAAACCCTGTTGAAATTTTTATTGCGATTCCTTACATACCTCCTAAGTTATAGCATATTATACACATGCACAGTTTCTTTTTTCCGCTAGTATATGAAAATAGTAGAAAAAAGTCCGGGACTCTGCCATTTCCTCGAGAAATCCGGGGTTCTCGAGTTGTCGCCTGTTCGAAAAATCGAAGTTTAACTGTACACCAATATTTTACGATGCAGGTCAAGACCGATAGAGATTTATGTAAACGCTAGGTAGGTGAATCCTTTCTTAAAGTGATTATGTTTTCGACATCTCTCTATAAGTCATTTGATAATACATTGTACTAGTAATGTATTATCTGTTCGTGAACTGATTTTCAGTTCGAATCATGAGTTGTATCTACCCTGCTTTCAGTGATACGGCGACTACAAATTCCTTTATTTGACCGTGTGTCGCGTCTTAATTTCTTAAGTTTAACTAGTTGTATCTATAGGACACGGCAGCTGCCGCGATGGCTTTTCAGTAGATTGCAACTATTTTGTTTGTAAGGACTATGTATATTTTTGAAACAATACAAATTTAATCAAGCGCCAACGATCGGAAACCATATTTAAGTCTCACAAGGGCCACATATCGTCCAAAACTTGGTGGATTATGAGTTAAGTTGACTTGTATTTTATTATCCTGTGCTTAGGCCACACCAAATTGATCAGTAGTTCTTCGGATTTTTTAAAGAAAAAGATGGGGCGACCGAAATTTTTATTTTTATTTTATTTCTTACTTCTCAAAATTTCACAGGCGGCAAGGTTTTTTATCACAATTTTATTTTTCTTATATTTCTCAAAATTTTACTGAATACAAAAACATTGAGCAATGCTGGTTGCAAACTTAAAACTAGACATCAGGCAACCACATAAGCTCACATTAAGCACCTTGTGCGTATGTGAGCTACCCACTTCGACTTGAATGTTACCATGAGATGCACAACTAGTTTCTGTTAATGAGTCATAAATTCTCCTTAAAAATGCCTTGGTGGATCTACACTTCTGATTGCTATGTTTGCAAAGTTACATTTCCTTGAAAACTGATTGAGTATTTCTTGCCTTAAACTAAATATTTAATATCTACACACCGAAAAACAGACATGGCGATTCGTAATCAGGTGAAAACTCTATAGCAAGTCTTCTTATAAATGGCATTCAAGTTTAAAATTATAATGTTCAATAGCACCATGTTAGTCTTGGCTGAACTTCAACAGCCAACTTCAGAATTTCATCTGACTTTTTTGGAAAAAATAATGGTTATATTGTAACGCCTCAGAGTAAGGGGACTTACCAAATGTTTTATAATTTCTAGTTGTGAGGCTTTTCTTCCATGCTATCCTAGATTAATGTATGTTTCCAATCAAGATGTTTATAACGAAGCATCGAATCGTACACATATGTGTTGATCAGAATTATAGACTGACCAAACACATATTATACAGCTCCATGCTCGCTTTATTCTATCCGAATTCGTTTACATTTTCTATTGTCATCTGTTTTCGCGACTGCATGAATTTCCAGTATTCGTATGATTTTCCAAGCTTGTCACAAGTATTTCATGTTGCACAAGTATCCCAAACCTTTAAATGTCTGTGTAGCGGTTTTATCGACGTTTATTTAGCCTAAGTTTTGATGCATTTAATGTAAATTTCCAGCACACGATCCTTGCAGGTACTACCATGTATATAATGCATTGTGGGAGTGTTAACTACGGTTGCTAGGAATATATTTAATATCGTTGTCGTCTTTGAGGATGTACAAATGTGATTTTAATGTCAGATTATATCAACGATGTTAATTGTGGGCCAGTTTAGAGCCGCTATATGTACGTAATATTTTCACGACACCATGTGTGAAATGCATAGCGATAGGTTTATTGAAGTTTTAAGCAAATGAAAAGATGTTACAAACGACATTCAAGAACGACTACTCTGGATAGCTTTAAATATGGACAGACGATTTTCGGAAATCGTGGGATCTCCCGAACGCTAAAGCTAACGGTAGCATTTGTAGCGAAAGGTAATTAAATGAATGAGAGTATCCAAAAATGCGAAAAATGGCCTGTATTAGGGCCGAATTTCGCGCACATCAACTAATAAAATTTGATTTTTGACGGAGGTGCGAGCGGGTAAATTTTTATTTTATTTTCTGCTCTTGCATTTTAAAGGAGCGGTAAATCCGACGAACTATAAATCAATTTGGTGTGGCCTTATGTGCTTAGTATGAATTGAATCCACCCGACTTTTCACGAGTTATTGAGCAGAAACGATTTTTTCGCACCAACGGACACTCGGAAAGGAGTAGCACTTATCGCCAGTCTGTGAATGACAGGGCATGTATGCATAAAATGCCTTCTTCTATCTATTTTTATCATTCCATATTTGTTTGAACTTTTAGCAGAAATTTGCATTTAGATTCTATGCAAGTAAACATTTGATTCGATATATAAGTCCTGATCTTACATCGCATACATATTCTATTCATTCAAAAGTAAAGTAATGATTTCTTTTATATTTATAAACCGGCATTGTTTTAACTTATACACTCTATGAGCATTGATTGTTCATTGCATACGATAATTTATCTAGCGGAACGCCAATAACATTATATGGTGCATTAATAAAACAATGCATACAGGGTGTCCCAAAAATGTGGATCCTTCTATAATGGATAATCATTATTCTTTATTTAACGTCAGAGTATACAAATGCTTTCCAGGTAAAGAACAATAATTTAGGATGCTAAGCATGTATCAAATAAAGGTTTATCACTGTCTCGGTCTACATGATAATTAATGTGTTTAACATGTCCAACGTTTTTCTGACGAACGACACCCGGTCTTGTTCTAATGGCACTGTCTGCAACGGCTCTGCGAGAGTTTATTTGCGCTTTTCTTTGGATCTCTCGCCTGATTTCCAACCTTGATTTATGTTAAGAGGAGAACAACTGGGTGTGCACACGCTCTTTCTGCGCGAATGTTTAAGACAGACATCAAGTTCAACATTTTAATTTTCATTAAATTTCCAAATTGCAATAAATACCATATGAGCCGTAGAAAACATTTGAACTTTATTTTTCGGACACCCTGTGTGTTGTTATTATAATTAAAGCGAACAGAAAACGCATTATTTGAATATGTAGCAATGCAAATAAAACATGATAAAAATGACCATTGTTTTATCAGTGTATGTCATAGTGATATTTCTAGGTTCTGGCATAGAAGGTACGTAGGCAACTTTTTGGAAAGTTTAAGCATATAAATATTTTTTGAAAACTCTGATTTATTCAAAATCATTGTATGCTTTGTTAACATTCTTTAATAATTTGAATATTGTTTATGTACATGCCACATACATTGACGCTGTTGTTTGTTGCGTAGTAATGTTATTGCTACCAAAATGGTATTTCTTCTGCTTTTCGTACTTACATGTAACTTTTTAAATGCAGTGTCTGAAAGAAGATGTCATGGTATCTGGTTAATGAAATTCTTTACTTGTGCTGGTGCACCTTGGTGCTTTCCTAAATTCAATTCATTATACACTGTATTGTGTATCAGCTGAAATCGTGAAGAATTGTTGTTGATAAAACAAGTCAATGTAAAATAAGTTGAAATGAAATATTATGAAAGCATCTTAGTTGCATACGTATATACAACTACAACTACAAATAGTTTATTGCATTCAAAACATATTTACATGTTTTATAGCAATTATACAAAAATACAAAAAATATTTCTGACAAACAAAAGGCATAGATTTTCTGAAGAGCACATGATGTTACAGTGCATGTATACAAGCAAAATATATCAAAATATTAGCATAAATTATTCAATTTCTAATTAGATTGGCGTAGAATATGTATTTGGCCAAATTGGTGACAATAATGTTTGATGTTGCTGTCATAAGATTAGACAATTTCTGTTTCGTGGGCCATGTGTAGTAGTATTTTTTTATATATTTTGATCTTAAATCTGAGAATTTTGAGCAAATTAATAGAAAATGATATTCGTTTTCTATCATTTCTGTATTACAGTTTTTACAAATTCTGTCGTTTCTATGTATATTTAAATATCGGCCACGTTCTACAGCTAGGTCATGAGATGATGTTCGAAATCTTGCGAGAGCAATTCTAAATTTAGATTCTTTGATTACGTCGAGATATCTTTCTAAATTAAATGAGTGTTTGAATAGACTGTATGTTTCTAAGCGAGTTGAGTTATTAATTGAAGAATACCAGCTTTGGTGAAAAATGTCTAATATTCGTTGTTTAACAGTGTTGTAATTAATAAGCATGTTAAATTGGTTGTTCCACATATTTGACAATCCTATTTGTTCTAAAATGTTCTTTGTATTATATGCCCAATTACTCCCATTGTATGATAGGCCATCATCAGCATCATTCTTAAGCATTTTATAAGTTTTAAAAAGTATACTTTGTTCGTTAAGTGTTAATATTTTTATCCAATATTTAATCAATATTAGTTTTCTGTGTACATACAGGGCTATACGACCTAACTCTCCATACAGAGCGTTTAAATTTGTTGATCGTTTAACACATAATATCCTTCTACAAAATTTGGAGAAAATTGCTTCAATATTTGGGCTCGTATGATGACCCCAGACTTCAGCAGAATAGTTTAATGTTGGCAAAACAACAGAGTCGAATAGATTGATCCTCTGAGATACTGGAATATCTAATTGATTGTATACTATAAATACATTATGTAATGAGAATGAGGCATGTTGGGCAATTCGTTTTTGAGTGCGGTTCCAACATCCATTTTTAAAAAGATGTATTCCTAAATATTTAAATGATTCAACAATGTCAATTCGTGTTTTATAAATGAAAAAATCATATGACGTATGTCTTCCTTTTTCAAAAATCATTATTTTAGTTTTTGCGACATTCAATCTTAAGTTCCATGTATTACAGTATTGTTCTATATCATTTAGGATAGATTGTAACGATATTGGATCATATGCAAATACAGCAGCGTCGTCAGCAAATAATAATAGGAATAATTGTATATGATCAATGCTTACAATACCATTTATAGATTTATTTATATGATTTAATATGTCGTTAAGGAAAAAAAGACACAAAATGCTACTGGCCGGATCGCCCTGCTTTACACCAATTTTAGAGTTGATCGGATTAGATTTCATATGATTATATCGAACAGATGACGTAACGTTAGAATACATAGATTGTAGTGCATTTATGAACTTAGTACTTATGTTCTCATTCAGTAATTTTCTCCATAAAAGCATTCTGTCAATTCTGTCAAACATTTTTTCCCAGTCTAAGAATGCTACGTATAATTTTTTTTGGTTGATAAAGTTTTTGCAATTATAGCATAAAGTACAAAGATACAATCTGTGGTTGATTTATTTTTTTGAAAACCAAACTGATTATCGATAAATTTATCATGTTTATCCGCCCATGTAGTAAGTCTATTAACTAACAACTTTGAGTATATTTTTGATAGAATGTTGTTGAGTGTTATTCCTCGATAGTTTTTTGCTTCGTGAGACCCGCCTTTAAATATAGGTATAATAATACCCTCTTCCCAGCATTTCGGGAATACACCATCATTAAATATTTTATTGTAAAATCTAGTTAAAAATGGTGAAATTATATCAAAAGAATTCTTAAACACTTCCGCTATTAAATTATCTGTGTTATTGAGTTATTCTGTGAAAAGACAGCATGTTTTATTTCCGAAGTAGTAAATGCAATATCTAAATCATTGTCATAGATATAGTTTTCATATGTCGCATCGTTACTTTGGTCATGATTATATGTAGGTGCTGTTCCGTATAAATCATTAAAATGCGAATATATTTCATTTAAGTTCAAGTTATTATTTTCCAAAATAATTTTGGGTTAGACTTCGCTAATATTGATATCCGTTTTCCTTCAGTTTTCATGAATATGCGTTTATATTTGCGCTTCACATTCGCGTAATTACGCTTTTTATTTAGGAAATCGTTTTATTATCTGTGTTTCTATTTCTTAAAAATATGTTTCTCGCTTAATTAGATATTTTACGCGCATCATAGCATTCCTTATTGAACCATTTTTTCTTTGTTTTTTCTTTGGACAATGAGTTATCTTTCTTATGTTTACCAAAAACCATGAAGGCGTTATCTTGCATAAAATGTGTAAAGCAATTGATCGACTCATCTATCGTATTGTTATTTAAATTAGTAGTCAGCTGATTTAAGCGTGTGACGTCATTCAGTAAAAGTGAACGAAAAGTCGTAGTTTGCGCATCATCCCACGCTAAAAATATTTCAGGTGCGGTATTTTGGTCACGTGTACTTTCAAGTGGACGTAGTCGTTCAATACAAAAATGTAGTGCACGATTGTCAGATAAATCATTAGGCAACATAATTTCAAAAGACGTAATGTGGTTAAAATCAATGTGGTTCAGTAATAAATAGTCAGCTACACTCATCCCGTTACGGTTCATAAATGTATAATCTCCGACGGATTTATCACTATGTATGCGGCCATTGGCTATTAATAAATTTGTGGTTTTACACAAGTCGATCAAACGTGTCCCATGTGCGTCAAGCACGTTGTCTTTGTTTACCCTGGGCAAATTGTAAACATTACTTTCTGAAGCTAAGTTATTGTCTAAAAATCTATCAAAAACAATGAAATCGAGTTCATTTGAAGTTCTACAATTAAAATCACCGGTTACTAGGATTTTACCAAGCGGTTTGTATTTTTCAATACCTACTTCTATTTGATCAAATATATCAATATCATTTCTATCAAATACATTTGAGCCATGTGGCGGAATATATGTACAACATAAATATACATCTAAGTTAAAATGAAAAACATTTTTACCAATTTTTAACCAAATAATTCCACACTGATGTTTGTCCACAATGCTAATTTTATCAGTTAAACTAGATTTATAGTATATCGAAATTCCACCTGAATAACGTCCTTTCCGAGTGTTTGGCGACTTATTGCCGAATAGATGTTGTACACAATAATCTTGTATATTTAAATTATAATGTGTTCTTGGTGATAACCAAGTTTCTGTTAATATTATAACATCATGATTTTTAACTATGTTGATAAAGTCCGGATCTGATAGTTTTCTCACTAATCCATTGATGTTCCATGAAACAATGTCCAGTTGCTCTTCGCGACGTCTTTATGGAATAGAAGATGGTGATTTATACTCCGTGCCATTAATGTATAGCTTTTCACCGTAAAATCTAACAGTATTTCCTTTGTCTTTCGCAGCCTTGTAGACTGCACTCAGATGTTTCCTTGCATCACGCCATTCCTTGGGTAGTTGAACACCGATCCCGTAGTTGAGTCTCTTTAATTCGTCCTTCATTGCAAAAGATGCATTCCTGACTTGTTCTCGTTGTGAGTAGTAGTGAAATTTCACTATAATTGGTCTTGGCTTTCTAGATCTGTTGGGTATAATATATCAACCTACGATAATTCAGTAATGACCATTTGTGTTTCTCAACTGGTGCTAACGCGCATACATACTGACTAACTTAATTACGATTTAGTAAACATTTCATGAATTTGTAACGCAGTATTCTATAATGATTAGAAAATGGAATCAAATGAAAACCGGAGTGTGACTTGGTTGGCTAAATTTTAACAACAAACAACTACGTTTATTGGAAGTCCGCTCGTCCTGTGCGTCGTGATTTCTCTCAACATGTATCGTCGCATTCGCTTAAATGTTGACAAATGCACTTTTTCTATACATGTGTAAAATATTGAATAATTACGTGCCGTCACCATTTAAAGGACGTGTCAGTGGTTTTCGCTCCGGTAATTTGATGCACCACATCTTTTGAACTTCAAGTTTGAAGCTGGTGACTTCGCTAGCTTTAAGCAGCCCTTGTATAGTTGTAATAAATTGCAACAGCCTCGAAATTCAGAAAAGTGTGTAAAATTTAAAGTAATATTTGTTAAGTTTGTCTTAAACTTTATTAACAATTAAACGTCTATTAACTATTGTGATATCACCAGCTCATGTGAGACAAGGTAGTCGCAATTTAATGCAAACGAAAATCTGTTCAGTTTTCACAAAGCACAATTTAAGTTTTAAATCAATATTAAATTATTGAATGTAAAACATTATAACCAATCAACCAATGAATAGCTTGAGTTATTTTTTAGTTATTCTTCCTGTTAGATTATGTGACGTGCCTGGGAGAAACAATATACAGAACATTGTTATTTTAATATACAGCGAACGTTCATTCTCGATAGCATTATTTTTTTGTAATGAACGTTTGCAAACAAAGTACATTGTTCAGCTTCAATGAATGTATATATAACAATGTTTGTTGAAATATCATGCTAAAAATTCAAGCTATTTAAAATCTTTCTTTGTTTATTCATAAACCTTTTTATACAGACTTATATCTCCATACAAGCTCGTGTAATCAGACTATCTCAATAAATGACCGCGACAATGTCACCAGGAAAGTGTTAGATTGTGAGAGCTTTTATGACAACAATATCACCACTGAGACGATAAATTGTCATTACATCACTGTGAACTTCTCTGATAGCACTATACATTTAGACTTCGAGGGATATTTCTTTATTGGACTGGCTGGTAGGTTGCCAATTAAATTCACTTACAAAATATTCACTGAACAAAAAATGAAACACATATTTTTGGTAATCCTAGTGTTAGTTGTGTTAAAGAAATCATTGTGTAAAGAAAGTAGATAGGTAATATAAGCCTTGACCTGTGTTATCAGGATTCATGAATTAAGCGATCATTTTTGCACTATTAATCGTCAACAACGTGAAACTCGATTTGCACGTGCATGAATTGTTCGACATGTCCCGTGTGGTATTCGGTCAATTTGTTTTACTTGTCTTACTGACATAGTTGTCAAGTGAACAAAAACGCTTCAAAATTTGTAAAAAATGTAGCATTTTTAGTATGCCAAGAATACCCAATAATTTACGCGAACGTGCGATTGGTATGCTTGATGCTTGTATGTCGACAGAAGACGTTGCAAGGCAGGTTGTGAGTTCTGGGATATTCTGGACAGACGAGTGAGGCGTCGTCCCAACCACCAGCTAACGTCAACGAACTTTGTCAAGCACTCATTCAGGAATGCAACAATATTCCACAGGCTGAAATCAACACCTAAGTCAATTATATGCGCCGGCGATGGACTGTAGTGGTCAACTCAAGAGGTGGTCATACCCGTTATTAAGAGCTATTTTTGTTTTTAACCCGTACCTCACTTGGTCAAAATTTCCCCCATTTTCTGTTAGCCTTTGGCGTTAATTTTTACACCAAACGATGCATCATGGAACACTCTTTAAACGCATATATGATAATGATTCCCCCGATTTGTTTTCAACCATCTATGTTCAAGCAAACTTAGCGGAAGTTTCTTATTTTGTTTAGTATATGTTTGTAGTTTTCAAGTTAATTGTGATCGAATTTGAAACGTCAACTGTTTCACTTGTATGCTTATGTTTTGGTTGAAGATGTTAGACACATGTAAAGCAATTTAAAAACGAAAGCTGCTAACGTTCTATAGTTTCAAACATTATTATATGCTTAGTGTGCAAACTATGTATCAATGCGTATCACTTGTAAAATTATACGTTTCAGGCTGTGGTGATATTCCTAACGTTGCTTTTGGTAACGTCACACTAGATATTCCCAACAACTCAACTTACGGCTCAACAGCAAATGTAAACTGCGACACTGGATATGAAACTGAAAATACCACTACTATTTATTGTCTGGACACTGGAATGTGGGAGAACAGTACATGCACCTTGAAAGGTGAGATGTGTTTATTACGTCTCGTCAATAGATATTCATTTAACTACAAATCAGACTAAATATTTATATGGCAAAAACAATTTCGACGGCGCTTACCACTTGTATCTCTGGATGTTAAATGCTACATGGTACCCTTTGGAAACTGTACTTGGATTGTAATTTACATATTATTTATTTCAGAATCAAAGTATTCAGGAAAATAACTTTTAATTACATTTAACGGTATATTTTATTAGCCGTCTATACTCAATTTCAGACTGTGGTGGAATTCCAACAATATCCTTTGGGGACATCATGCTTAGTATGCCTAACATCTCAACATATGGTTCAACAGCTAATGTTACATGTATCCCTGGGTATGAAACTCAAAATACAACTATTCATTGTCTCGACAACGGAATGTGGGGAAACACTACATGCACCATTAAAGGTAAACTTCATTCTTTAATTCTTGAATTTGCGGTCCTACCAAAACAAAAGTAACAGTAATACAATATCTATATTTACCGCAAGATACATTGTACGTATAAATCATCGAGAGGCTCAGTCAGAGATCAGATACTGCTTGCCACTTTTTGGATAAATGCATTTTACGTATTGAGTATTTCAGTATCAAACCATTGAAAAAAAAGTTTTACATGAACAATATCTTTCAATAGCCGTCTGATAGGGTCTGAAATTGAATTTCAGACTGTGGTGAAGTTCCAACCATAGGCTTTGGGAACATCACGCTCAGTATGCTTAACAACACAACATATGGTTCAACAGCTACTGTTACGTGTATCCCTGGGTATGAAATTCAGAACACAACTATTCATTGTCTCGACAACGGAATGTGGGGAAACCCTACATGCACCATTAAAGGTAAACTTCATTCTTTAATTTTAATTTATTTTATGTCATTATACAGCTGTTTCAGTGTTTAGTTTGAGACTTCAGTTACTATTAGTTTTCTTCCAATGATATTGCTATCAGTATGGTGTTGATACGTTTCAGACTGTGGTGATATTCCTAACGTTGCTTTTGGTAACGTCACACTAGATATTCCCAACAACTCAACTTACGGCTCAACAGCAAATGTAAACTGCGACACTGGATATGAAACTGAAAATACCACTACTATTTATTGTCTGGACACTGGAATGTGGGAGAACAGTACATGCACCTTGAAAGGTGAGATGTGTTTATTAAGTCTCGTCAATAGATATTCATTTAACTACAAATCAGACTAAATATTTATATGGCAAAAACAATTTCGACGGCGCTTACCACTTGTATCTCTGGATGTTAAATGCTACATGGTACCCTTTGGAAACTGTACTTGGATTGTAATTTACATATTATTTATTTCAGAATCAAAGTATTCAGGAAAATAACTTTTAATTACATTTAACGGTATATTTTATTAGCCGTCTATACTCAATTTCAGACTGTGGTGGAATTCCAACAATATCCTTTGGGGACATCATGCTTAGTATGCCTAACATCTCAACATATGGTTCAACAGCTAATGTTACATGTATCCCTGGGTATGAAACTCAAAATACAACTATTCATTGTCTCGACAACGGAATGTGGGGAAACACTACATGCACCATTAAAGGTAAACTTCATTCTTTAATTCTTGAATTTGCGGTCCTACCAAAACAAAAGTAACAGTAATACAATATCTATATTTACCGCAAGATACATTGTACGTATAAATCATCGAGAGGCTCAGTCAGAGATCAGATACTGCTTGCCACTTTTTGGATAAATGCATTTTACGTATTGAGTATTTCAGTATCAAACCATTGAAAAAAAAGTTTTACATAAACAATATCTTTCAATAGCCGTCTGATAGGGTCTGAAATTGAATTTCAGACTGTGGTGAAGTTCCAACCATAGGCTTTGGGAACATCACGCTCAGTATGCTTAACAACACAACATATGGTTCAACAGCTACTGTTACGTGTATCCCTGGGTATGAAATTCAGAACACAACTATTCATTGTCTCGACAACGGAATGTGGGGAAACCCTACATGCACCATTAAAGGTAAACTTCATTCTTTAATTTTAATTTATTTTATGTCATTATACAGCTGTTGCAGTGTTTAGTTTGAGACTTCAGTTACTATTAGTTTTCTTCCAATGGTATTGCTATCAGTATGGTGTTGATACCTTTCAGACTGTGGTGATATTCCTAACGTTGCTTTTGGTAACGTCACACTAGATATTCCCAACAACTCAACTTACGGCTCAACAGCAAATGTAAACTGCGACACTGGATATGAAACTGAAAATACCACTACTATTTATTGTCTGGACACTGGAATGTGGGAGAACAGTACATGCACCTTGAAAGGTGAGATGTGTTTATTACGTCTCGTCAATAGATATTCATTTAACTACAAATCAGACTAAATATTTATATGGCAAAAACAATTTCGACGGCGCTTACCACTTGTATCTCTGGATGTTAAATGCTACATGGTACCATTTGGAAACTGTACTTTGATTGTAAATGATGATATTTCTTAATTTCGCATGAAATATGTTTATAATAGGGTACATCTTCGTTGTTACGTTTTTATAGCTTTTTTATTCAGTAATATTTTAGATTTTCAGATTGTTTCTTATGTATACATGTACGTGTAAATTAAAGTAAGACAAATGTACATTTCAGACTGTGGTACTGTACCAGCGATTAACTCTGGTAACATCACACTTGATATAGAAAACATCACTACGTATGGTGCAAAAGCTACTGTGACGTGTATCACTGGATATGAGTCTGAAAGTTCCACTATGCATTGTCTAGCCTCTGGGGTATGGGGAGACACTGCATGCACCGTGATCGGTAAGCTATAAGCATTTAAAAAAAATGAAAAAAAATCATGCACTTGTAAAATGTTACAATGTGATTTCTTGTTTTCCGGCAAGTAACTTTCGTTATAATACAAATAAATGCACATTTCAGATTGTGGTGATGTTCCATCTATTGACTTCGGTAACATCACACTGAATGTGGCTGACAACTCAACGTATGGTTCGACGGCGTCTGTCAACTGTAACGCTGGATATGAAACTGAAAATACCACCATGTATTGTCTGGAAACGGGGACTTGGGAAAACTTTGAGTTTCATTGCTCCATAAAAGGTGAATGTCAGTGTTTCTTGACAAATGTTTGACTTTTGTTTCTTTCGTACATGTTGTAGTTCCATACACATTTTCGATGGTCAGTAGTTTATTGCATATTGCAGTGGATAAGTGTATGTGTTAATGTTCATTTCAATGACGGTCCTAAACAAAACAAAAGTAACCATCAGACTATATTTATAATTACCACAATATGCGTTGTAATGGTTGCCTGATCTTATAAATTATCAAGCAGATCATTCAATAACTATACATGTCAATTTTCGTATCAAAGCATTTACATATTATTTATTTCAGAATCAAAGTATTCAGGAAAATAACTTTTAATTACATTTAACGGTATATTTTATTAGCCGTCTATACTCAATTTCAGACTGTGGTGGAATTCCAACAATATCCTTTGGGGACATCATGCTTAGTATGCCTAACATCTCAACATATGGTTCAACAGCTAATGTTACATGTATCCCTGGGTATGAAACTCAAAATACAACTATTCATTGTCTCGACAACGGAATGTGGGGAAACACTACATGCACCATTAAAGGTAAACTTCATTCTTTAATTCTTGAATTTGCGGTCCTACCAAAACAAAAGTAACAGTAATACAATATCTATATTTACCGCAAGATACATTGTACGTATAAATCATCGAGAGGCTCAGTCAGAGATCAGATACTGCTTGCCACTTTTTGGATAAATGCATTTTACGTATTGAGTATTTCAGTATCAAACCATTGAAAAAAAAGTTTTACATGAACAATATCTTTCAATAGCCGTCTGATAGGGTCTGAAATTGAATTTCAGACTGTGGTGAAGTTCCAACCATAGGCTTTGGGAACATCACGCTCAGTATGCTTAACAACACAACATATGGTTCAACAGCTACTGTTACGTGTATCACTGGGTATGAAATTCAGAACACAACTATTCATTGTCTCGACAACGGAATGTGGGGAAACCCTACATGCACCATTAAAGGTAAACTTCATTCTTTAATTTTAATTTATTTTATGTCATTATACAGCTGTTTCAGTGTTTAGTTTGAGACTTCAGTTACTATTAGTTTTCTTCCAATGATATTGCTATCAGTATGGTGTTGATACGTTTCAGACTGTGGTGATATTCCTAACGTTGCTTTTGGTAACGTCACACTAGATATTACCAACAACTCAACTTACGGCTCAACAGCAAATGTAAACTGCGACACTGGATATGAAACTGAAAATACCACTACTATTTATTGTCTGGACACTGGAATGTGGGAGAACAGTACATGCACCTTGAAAGGTGAGATGTGTTTATTACGTCTCGTCAATAGATATTCATTTAACTACAAATCAGACTAAATATTTATATGGCAAAAACAATTTCGACGGCGCTTACCACTTGTATCTCTGGATGTTAAATGCTACATGGTACCCTTTGGAAACTGTACTTGGATTGTAATTTACATATTATTTATTTCAGAATCAAAGTATTCAGGAAAATAACTTTTAATTACATTTAACGGTATATTTTATTAGCCGTCTATATTCAATTTCAGACTGTGGTGGAATTCCAACAATATCCTTTGGGGACATCATGCTTAGTATGCCTAACATCTCAACATATGGTTTAACAGCTAATGTTACATGTATCCCTGGGTATGAAACTCAAAATACAACTATTCATTGTCTCGACAACGGAATGTGGGGAAACACTACATGCACCATTAAAGGTAAACTTCATTCTTTAATTCTTGAATTTGCGGTCCTACCAAAACAAAAGTAACAGTAATACAATATCTATATTTACCGCAAGATACATTGTACGTATAAATCATCGAGAGGCTCAGTCAGAGATCAGATACTGCTTGCCACTTTTTGGATAAATGCATTTTACGTATTGAGTATTTCAGTATCAAACCATTGAAAAAAAAGTTTTACATGAACAATATCTTTCAATAGCCGTCTGATAGGGTCTGAAATTGAATTTCAGACTGTGGTGAAGTTCCAACCATAGGCTTTGGGAACATCACGCTCAGTATGCTTAACAACACAACATATGGTTCAACAGCTACTGTTACGTGTATCACTGGGTATGAAATTCAGAACACAACTATTCATTGTCTCGACAACGGAATGTGGGGAAACCCTACATGCACCATTAAAGGTAAACTTCATTCTTTAATTTTAATTTATTTTATGTCATTATACAGCTGTTTCAGTGTTTAGTTTGAGACTTCAGTTACTATTAGTTTTCTTCCAATGATATTGCTATCAGTATGGTGTTGATACGTTTCAGACTGTGGTGATATTCCTAACGTTGCTTTTGGTAACGTCACACTAGATATTACCAACAACTCAACTTACGGCTCAACAGCAAATGTAAACTGCGACACTGGATATGAAACTGAAAATACCACTACTATTTATTGTCTGGACACTGGAATGTGGGAGAACAGTACATGCACCTTGAAAGGTGAGATGTGTTTATTACGTCTCGTCAATAGATATTCATTTAACTACAAATCAGACTAAATATTTATATGGCAAAAACAATTTCGACGGCGCTTACCACTTGTATCTCTGGATGTTAAATGCTACATGGTACCCTTTGGAAACTGTACTTGGATTGTAATTTACATATTATTTATTTCAGAATCAAAGTATTCAGGAAAATAACTTTTAATTACATTTAACGGTATATTTTATTAGCCGTCTATACTCAATTTCAGACTGTGGTGGAATTCCAACAATATCCTTTGGGGACATCATGCTTAGTATGCCTAACATCTCAACATATGGTTCAACAGCTAATGTTACATGTATCCCTGGGTATGAAACTCAAAATACAACTATTCATTGTCTCGACAACGGAATGTGGGGAAACACTACATGCACCATTAAAGGTAAACTTCATTCTTTAATTCTTGAATTTGCGGTCCTACCAAAACAAAAGTAACAGTAATACAATATCTATATTTACCGCAAGATACATTGTACGTATAAATCATCGAGAGGCTCAGTCAGAGATCAGATACTGCTTGCCACTTTTTGGATAAATGCATTTTACGTATTGAGTATTTCAGTATCAAACCATTGAAAAAAAGTTTTACATAAACAATATCTTTCAATAGCCGTCTGATAGGGTCTGAAATTGAATTTCAGACTGTGGTGAAGTTCCAACCATAGGCTTTGGGAACATCACGCTCAGTATGCTTAACAACACAACATATGGTTCAACAGCTACTGTTACGTGTATCCCTGGGTATGAAATTCAGAACACAACTATTCATTGTCTCGACAACGGAATGTGGGGAAACCCTACATGCACCATTAAAGGTAAACTTCATTCTTTAATTTTAATTTATTTTATGTCATTATACAGCTGTTGCAGTGTTTAGTTTGAGACTTCAGTTACTATTAGTTTTCTTCCAATGGTATTGCTATCAGTATGGTGTTGATACGTTTCAGACTGTGGTGATATTCCTAACGTTGCTTTTGGTAACGTCACACTAGATATTCCCAACAACTCAACTTACGGCTCAACAGCAAATGTAAACTGCGACACTGGATATGAAACTGAAAATACCACTACTATTTATTGTCTGGACACTGGAATGTGGGAGAACAGTACATGCACCTTGAAAGGTGAGATGTGTTTATTACGTCTCGTCAATAGATATTCATTTAACTACAAATCAGACTAAATATTTATATGGCAAAAACAATTTCGACGGCGCTTACCACTTGTATCTCTGGATGTTAAATGCTACATGGTACCATTTGGAAACTGTACTTTGATTGTAAATGATGATATTTCTTAATTTCGCATGAAATATGTTTATAATAGGGTACATCTTCGTTGTTACGTTTTTATAGCTTTTTTATTCAGTAATATTTTAGATTTTCAGATTGTTTCTTATGTATACATGTACGTGTAAATTAAAGTAAGACAAATGTACATTTCAGACTGTGGTACTGTACCAGCGATTAACTCTGGTAACATCACACTTGATATAGAAAACATCACTACGTATGGTGCAAAAGCTACTGTGACGTGTATCACTGGATATGAGTCTGAAAGTTCCACTATGCATTGTCTAGCCTCTGGGGTATGGGGAGACACTGCATGCACCGTGATCGGTAAGCTATAAGCATTTAAAAAAAATGAAAAAAAATCATGCACTTGTAAAATGTTACAATGTGATTTCTTGTTTTCCGGCAAGTAACTTTCGTTATAATACAAATAAATGCACATTTCAGATTGTGGTGATGTTCCATCTATTGACTTCGGTAACATCACACTGAATGTGGCTGACAACTCAACGTATGGTTCGACGGCGTCTGTCAACTGTAACGCTGGATATGAAACTGAAAATACCACCATGTATTGTCTGGAAACGGGGACTTGGGAAAACTTTGAGTTTCATTGCTCCATAAAAGGTGAATGTCAGTGTTTCTTGACAAATGTTTGACTTTTGTTTCTTTCGTACATGTTGTAGTTCCATACACATTTTCGATGGTCAGTAGTTTATTGCATATTGCAGTGGATAAGTGTATGTGTTAATGTTCATTTCAATGACGGTCCTAAACAAAACAAAAGTAACCATCAGACTATATTTATAATTACCACAATATGCGTTGTAATGGTTGCCTGATCTTATAAATTATCAAGCAGATCATTCAATAACTATACATGTCAATTTTCGTATCAAAGCATTTACATATTATTTATTTCAGAATCAAAGTATTCAGGAAAATAACTTTTAATTACATTTAACGGTATATTTTATTAGCCGTCTATACTCAATTTCAGACTGTGGTGGAATTCCAACAATATCCTTTGGGGACATCATGCTTAGTATGCCTAACATCTCAACATATGGTTCAACAGCTAATGTTACATGTATCACTGGGTATGAAACTCAAAATACAACTATTCATTGTCTCGACAACGGAATGTGGGGAAACACTACATGCACCATTAAAGGTAAACTTCATTCTTTAATTCTTGAATTTGCGGTCCTACCAAAACAAAAGTAACAGTAATACAATATCTATATTTACCGCAAGATACATTGTACGTATAAATCATCGAGAGGCTCAGTCAGAGATCAGATACTGCTTGCCACTTTTTGGATAAATGCATTTTACGTATTGAGTATTTCAGTATCAAACCATTGAAAAAAAAGTTTTACATAAACAATATCTTTCAATAGCCGTCTGATAGGGTCTGAAATTGAATTTCAGACTGTGGTGAAGTTCCAACCATAGGCTTTGAGAACATCACGCTCAGTATGCTTAACAACACAACATATGGTTCAACAGCTACTGTTACGTGTATCCCTGGGTATGAAATTCAGAACACAACTATTCATTGTCTCGACAACGGAATGTGGGGAAACCCTACATGCACCATTAAAGGTAAACTTCATTCTTTAATTTTAATTTATTTTATGTCATTATACAGCTGTTTCAGTGTTTAGTTTGAGACTTCATTTACTATTAGTTTTCTTCCAATGGTATTGCTATCAGTATGGTGTTGATACGTTTCAGACTGTGGTGATATTCCTAACGTTGCTTTTGGTAACGTCACACTAGATATTCCCAACAACTCAACTTACGGCTCAACAGCGAATGTAAACTGCGACACTGGATATGAAACTGAAAATACCACTACTATTTATTGTCTGGACACTGGAATGTGGGAGAACAGTACATGCACCTTGAAAGGTGAGATGTGTTTATTACGTCTCGTCAATAGATATTCATTTAACTACAAATCAGACTAAATATTTATATGGCAAAAACAATTTCGACGGCGCTTACCACTTGTATCTCTGGATGTTAAATGCTACATGGTACCCTTTGGAAACTGTACTTGGATTGTAATTTACATATTATTTATTTCAGAATCAAAGTATTCAGGAAAATAACTTTTAATTACATTTAACGGTATATTTTATTAGCCGTCTATACTCAATTTCAGACTGTGGTGGAATTCCAACAATATCCTTTGGGGACATCATGCTTAGTATGCCTAACATCTCAACATATGGTTCAACAGCTAATGTTACATGTATCCCTGGGTATGAAACTCAAAATACAACTATTCATTGTCTCGACAACGGAATGTGGGGAAACACTACATGCACCATTAAAGGTAAACTTCATTCTTTAATTCTTGAATTTGCGGTCCTACCAAAACAAAAGTAACAGTAATACAATATCTATATTTACCGCAAGATACATTGTACGTATAAATCATCGAGAGGCTCAGTCAGAGATCAGATACTGCTTGCCACTTTTTGGATAAATGCATTTTACGTATTGAGTATTTCAGTATCAAACCATTGAAAAAAAAGTTTTACATGAACAATATCTTTCAATAGCCGTCTGATAGGGTCTGAAATTGAATTTCAGACTGTGGTGAAGTTCCAACCATAGGCTTTGGGAACATCACGCTCAGTATGCTTAACAACACAACATATGGTTCAACAGCTACTGTTACGTGTATCCCTGGGTATGAAATTCAGAACACAACTATTCATTGTCTCGACAACGGAATGTGGGGAAACCCTACATGCACCATTAAAGGTAAACTTCATTCTTTAATTTTAATTTATTTTATGTCATTATACAGCTGTTTCAGTGTTTAGTTTGAGACTTCAGTTACTATTAGTTTTCTTCCAATGATATTGCTATCAGTATGGTGTTGATACGTTTCAGACTGTGGTGATATTCCTAACGTTGCTTTTGGTAACGTCACACTAGATATTCCCAACAACTCAACTTACGGCTCAACAGCAAATGTAAACTGCGACACTGGATATGAAACTGAAAATACCACTACTATTTATTGTCTGGACACTGGAATGTGGGAGAACAGTACATGCACCTTGAAAGGTGAGATGTGTTTATTAAGTCTCGTCAATAGATATTCATTTAACTACAAATCAGACTAAATATTTATATGGCAAAAACAATTTCGACGGCGCTTACCACTTGTATCTCTGGATGTTAAATGCTACATGGTACCCTTTGGAAACTGTACTTGGATTGTAATTTACGTATTATTTATTTCAGAATCAAAGTATTCAGGAAAATAACTTTTAATTACATTTAACGGTATATTTTATTAGCCGTCTATACTCAATTTCAGACTGTGGTGGAATTCCAACAATATCCTTTGGGGACATCATGCTTAGTATGCCTAACATCTCAACATATGGTTCAACAGCTAATGTTACATGTATCCCTGGGTATGAAACTCAAAATACAACTATTCATTGTCTCGACAACGGAATGTGGGGAAACACTACATGCACCATTAAAGGTAAACTTCATTCTTTAATTCTTGAATTTGCGGTCCTACCAAAACAAAAGTAACAGTAATACAATATCTATATTTACCGCAAGATACATTGTACGTATAAATCATCGAGAGGCTCAGTCAGAGATCAGATACTGCTTGCCACTTTTTGGATAAATGCATTTTACGTATTGAGTATTTCAGTATCAAACCATTGAAAAAAAAGTTTTACATGAACAATATCTTTCAATAGCCGTCTGATAGGGTCTGAAATTGAATTTCAGACTGTGGTGAAGTTCCAACCATAGGCTTTGGGAACATCACGCTCAGTATGCTTAACAACACAACATATGGTTCAACAGCTACTGTTACGTGTATCCCTGGGTATGAAATTCAGAACACAACTATTCATTGTCTCGACAACGGAATGTGGGGAAACCCTACATGCACCATTAAAGGTAAACTTCATTCTTTAATTTTAATTTATTTTATGTCATTATACAGCTGTTGCAGTGTTTAGTTTGAGACTTCAGTTACTATTAGTTTTCTTCCAATGGTATTGCTATCAGTATGGTGTTGATACCTTTCAGACTGTGGTGATATTCCTAACGTTGCTTTTGGTAACGTCACACTAGATATTCCCAACAACTCAACTTACGGCTCAACAGCAAATGTAAACTGCGACACTGGATATGAAACTGAAAATACCACTACTATTTATTGTCTGGACACTGGAATGTGGGAGAACAGTACATGCACCTTGAAAGGTGAGATGTGTTTATTACGTCTCGTCAATAGATATTCATTTAACTACAAATCAGACTAAATATTTATATGGCAAAAACAATTTCGACGGCGCTTACCACTTGTATCTCTGGATGTTAAATGCTACATGGTACCCTTTGGAAACTGTACTTGGATTGTAATTTACATATTATTTATTTCAGAATCAAAGTATTCAGGAAAATAACTTTTAATTACATTTAACGGTATATTTTATTAGCCGTCTATACTCAATTTCAGACTGTGGTGGAATTCCAACAATATCCTTTGGGGACATCATGCTTAGTATGCCTAACATCTCAACATATGGTTCAACAGCTAATGTTACATGTATCCCTGGGTATGAAACTCAAAATACAACTATTCATTGTCTCGACAACGGAATGTGGGGAAACACTACATGCACCATTAAAGGTAAACTTCATTCTTTAATTCTTGAATTTGCGGTCCTACCAAAACAAAAGTAACAGTAATACAATATCTATATTTACCGCAAGATACATTGTACGTATAAATCATCGAGAGGCTCAGTCAGAGATCAGATACTGCTTGCCACTTTTTGGATAAATGCATTTTACGTATTGAGTATTTCAGTATCAAACCATTGAAAAAAAAGTTTTACATGAACAATATCTTTCAATAGCCGTCTGATAGGGTCTGAAATTGAATTTCAGACTGTGGTGAAGTTCCAACCATAGGCTTTGGGAACATCACGCTCAGTATGCTTAACAACACAACATATGGTTCAACAGCTACTGTTACGTGTATCACTGGGTATGAAATTCAGAACACAACTATTCATTGTCTCGACAACGGAATGTGGGGAAACCCTACATGCACCATTAAAGGTAAACTTCATTCTTTAATTTTAATTTATTTTATGTCATTATACAGCTGTTTCAGTGTTTAGTTTGAGACTTCAGTTACTATTAGTTTTCTTCCAATGATATTGCTATCAGTATGGTGTTGATACGTTTCAGACTGTGGTGATATTCCTAACGTTGCTTTTGGTAACGTCACACTAGATATTACCAACAACTCAACTTACGGCTCAACAGCAAATGTAAACTGCGACACTGGATATGAAACTGAAAATACCACTACTATTTATTGTCTGGACACTGGAATGTGGGAGAACAGTACATGCACCTTGAAAGGTGAGATGTGTTTATTACGTCTCGTCAATAGATATTCATTTAACTACAAATCAGACTAAATATTTATATGGCAAAAACAATTTCGACGGCGCTTACCACTTGTATCTCTGGATGTTAAATGCTACATGGTACCCTTTGGAAACTGTACTTGGATTGTAATTTACATATTATTTATTTCAGAATCAAAGTATTCAGGAAAATAACTTTTAATTACATTTAACGGTATATTTTATTAGCCGTCTATACTCAATTTCAGACTGTGGTGGAATTCCAACAATATCCTTTGGGGACATCATGCTTAGTATGCCTAACATCTCAACATATGGTTCAACAGCTAATGTTACATGTATCACTGGGTATGAAACTCAAAATACAACTATTCATTGTCTCGACAACGGAATGTGGGGAAACACTACATGCACCATTAAAGGTAAACTTCATTCTTTAATTCTTGAATTTGCGGTCCTACCAAAACAAAAGTAACAGTAATACAATATCTATATTTACCGCAAGATACATTGTACGTATAAATCATCGAGAGGCTCAGTCAGAGATCAGATACTGCTTGCCACTTTTTGGATAAATGCATTTTACGTATTGAGTATTTCAGTATCAAACCATTGAAAAAAAAGTTTTACATGAACAATATCTTTCAATAGCCGTCTGATAGGGTCTGAAATTGAATTTCAGACTGTGGTGAAGTTCCAACCATAGGCTTTGGGAACATCACGCTCAGTATGCTTAACAACACAACATATGGTTCAACAGCTACTGTTACGTGTATCCCTGGGTATGAAATTCAGAACACAACTATTCATTGTCTCGACAACGGAATGTGGGGAAACCCTACATGCACCATTAAAGGTAAACTTCATTCTTTAATTTTAATTTATTTTATGTCATTATACAGCTGTTGCAGTGTTTAGTTTGAGACTTCAGTTACTATTAGTTTTCTTCCAATGGTATTGCTATCAGTATGGTGTTGATACCTTTCAGACTGTGGTGATATTCCTAACGTTGCTTTTGGTAACGTCACACTAGATATTCCCAACAACTCAACTTACGGCTCAACAGCAAATGTAAACTGCGACACTGGATATGAAACTGAAAATACCACTACTATTTATTGTCTGGACACTGGAATGTGGGAGAACAGTACATGCACCTTGAAAGGTGAGATGTGTTTATTACGTCTCGTCAATAGATATTCATTTAACTACAAATCAGACTAAATATTTATATGGCAAAAACAATTTCGACGGCGCTTACCACTTGTATCTCTGGATGTTAAATGCTACATGGTACCCTTTGGAAACTGTACTTGGATTGTAATTTACATATTATTTATTTCAGAATCAAAGTATTCAGGAAAATAACTTTTAATTACATTTAACGGTATATTTTATTAGCCGTCTATACTCAATTTCAGACTGTGGTGGAATTCCAACAATATCCTTTGGGGACATCATGCTTAGTATGCCTAACATCTCAACATATGGTTCAACAGCTAATGTTACATGTATCCCTGGGTATGAAACTCAAAATACAACTATTCATTGTCTCGACAACGGAATGTGGGGAAACACTACATGCACCATTAAAGGTAAACTTCATTCTTTAATTCTTGAATTTGCGGTCCTACCAAAACAAAAGTAACAGTAATACAATATTTTTATTTACCGCAAGATACATTGTACGTATAAATCATCGAGAGGCTCAGTCAGAGATCAGATACTGCTTGCCACTTTTTGGATAAATGCATTTTACGTATTGAGTATTTCAGTATCAAACCATTGAAAAAAAAGTTTTACATGAACAATATCTTTCAATAGCCGTCTGATAGGGTCTGAAATTGAATTTCAGACTGTGGTGAAGTTCCAACCATAGGCTTTGGGAACATCACGCTCAGTATGCTTAACAACACAACATATGGTTCAACAGCTACTGTTACGTGTATCCCTGGGTATGAAATTCAGAACACAACTATTCATTGTCTCGACAACGGAATGTGGGGAAACCCTACATGCACCATTAAAGGTAAACTTCATTCTTTAATTTTAATTTATTTTATGTCATTATACAGCTGTTTCAGTGTTTAGTTTGAGACTTCAGTTACTATTAGTTTTCTTCCAATGATATTGCTATCAGTATGGTGTTGATACGTTTCAGACTGTGGTGATATTCCTAACGTTGCTTTTGGTAACGTCACACTAGATATTACCAACAACTCAACTTACGGCTCAACAGCAAATGTAAACTGCGACACTGGATATGAAACTGAAAATACCACTACTATTTATTGTCTGGACACTGGAATGTGGGAGAACAGTACATGCACCTTGAAAGGTGAGATGTGTTTATTACGTCTCGTCAATAGATATTCATTTAACTACAAATCAGACTAAATATTTATATGGCAAAAACAATTTCGACGGCGCTTACCACTTGTATCTCTGGATGTTAAATGCTACATGGTACCCTTTGGAAACTGTACTTGGATTGTAATTTACATATTATTTATTTCAGAATCAAAGTATTCAGGAAAATAACTTTTAATTACATTTAACGGTATATTTTATTAGCCGTCTATACTCAATTTCAGACTGTGGTGGAATTCCAACAATATCCTTTGGGGACATCATGCTTAGTATGCCTAACATCTCAACATATGGTTCAACAGCTAATGTTACATGTATCCCTGGGTATGAAACTCAAAATACAACTATTCATTGTCTCGACAACGGAATGTGGGGAAACACTACATGCACCATTAAAGGTAAACTTCATTCTTTAATTCTTGAATTTGCGGTCCTACCAAAACAAAAGTAACAGTAATACAATATCTATATTTACCGCAAGATACATTGTACGTATAAATCATCGAGAGGCTCAGTCAGAGATCAGATACTGCTTGCCACTTTTTGGATAAATGCATTTTACGTATTGAGTATTTCAGTATCAAACCATTGAAAAAAAGTTTTACATAAACAATATCTTTCAATAGCCGTCTGATAGGGTCTGAAATTGAATTTCAGACTGTGGTGAAGTTCCAACCATAGGCTTTGGGAACATCACGCTCAGTATGCTTAACAACACAACATATGGTTCAACAGCTACTGTTACGTGTATCCCTGGGTATGAAATTCAGAACACAACTATTCATTGTCTCGACAACGGAATGTGGGGAAACCCTACATGCACCATTAAAGGTAAACTTCATTCTTTAATTTTAATTTATTTTATGTCATTATACAGCTGTTGCAGTGTTTAGTTTGAGACTTCAGTTACTATTAGTTTTCTTCCAATGGTATTGCTATCAGTATGGTGTTGATACCTTTCAGACTGTGGTGATATTCCTAACGTTGCTTTTGGTAACGTCACACTAGATATTCCCAACAACTCAACTTACGGCTCAACAGCAAATGTAAACTGCGACACTGGATATGAAACTGAAAATACCACTACTATTTATTGTCTGGACACTGGAATGTGGGAGAACAGTACATGCACCTTGAAAGGTGAGATGTGTTTATTACGTCTCGTCAATAGATATTCATTTAACTACAAATCAGACTAAATATTTATATGGCAAAAACAATTTCGACGGCGCTTACCACTTGTATCTCTGGATGTTAAATGCTACATGGTACCCTTTGGAAACTGTACTTGGATTGTAATTTACATATTATTTATTTCAGAATCAAAGTATTCAGGAAAATAACTTTTAATTACATTTAACGGTATATTTTATTAGCCGTCTATACTCAATTTCAGACTGTGGTGGAATTCCAACAATATCCTTTGGGGACATCATGCTTAGTATGCCTAACATCTCAACATATGGTTCAACAGCTAATGTTACATGTATCCCTGGGTATGAAACTCAAAATACAACTATTCATTGTCTCGACAACGGAATGTGGGGAAACACTACATGCACCATTAAAGGTAAACTTCATTCTTTAATTCTTGAATTTGCGGTCCTACCAAAACAAAAGTAACAGTAATACAATATCTATATTTACCGCAAGATACATTGTACGTATAAATCATCGAGAGGCTCAGTCAGAGATCAGATACTGCTTGCCACTTTTTGGATAAATGCATTTTACGTATTGAGTATTTCAGTATCAAACCATTGAAAAAAAGTTTTACATAAACAATATCTTTCAATAGCCGTCTGATAGGGTCTGAAATTGAATTTCAGACTGTGGTGAAGTTCCAACCATAGGCTTTGGGAACATCACGCTCAGTATGCTTAACAACACAACATATGGTTCAACAGCTACTGTTACGTGTATCACTGGGTATGAAATTCAGAACACAACTATTCATTGTCTCGACAACGGAATGTGGGGAAACCCTACATGCACCATTAAAGGTAAACTTCATTCTTTAATTTTAATTTATTTTATGTCATTATACAGCTGTTTCAGTGTTTAGTTTGAGACTTCAGTTACTATTAGTTTTCTTCCAATGATATTGCTATCAGTATGGTGTTGATACGTTTCAGACTGTGGTGATATTCCTAACGTTGCTTTTGGTAACGTCACACTAGATATTACCAACAACTCAACTTACGGCTCAACAGCAAATGTAAACTGCGACACTGGATATGAAACTGAAAATACCACTACTATTTATTGTCTGGACACTGGAATGTGGGAGAACAGTACATGCACCTTGAAAGGTGAGATGTGTTTATTACGTCTTGTCAATAGATATTCATTTAACTACAAATCAGACTAAATATTTATATGGCAAAAACAATTTCGACGGCGCTTACCACTTGTATCTCTGGATGTTAAATGCTACATGGTACCCTTTGGAAACTGTACTTGGATTGTAATTTACATATTATTTATTTCAGAATCAAAGTATTCAGGAAAATAACTTTTAATTACATTTAACGGTATATTTTATTAGACGTCTATACTCAATTTCAGACTGTGGTGGAATTCCAACAATATCCTTTGGGGACATCATGCTTAGTATGCCTAACATCTCAACATATGGTTCAACAGCTAATGTTACATGTATCCCTGGGTATGAAACTCAAAATACAACTATTCATTGTCTCGACAACGGAATGTGGGGAAACACTACATGCACCATTAAAGGTAAACTTCATTCTTTAATTCTTGAATTTGCGGTCCTACCAAAACAAACGTAACAGTAATACAATATCTATATTTACCGCAAGATACATTGTACGTATAAATCATCGAGAGGCTCAGTCAGAGATCAGATACTGCTTGCCACTTTTTGGATAAATGCATTTTACGTATTGAGTATTTCAGTATCAAACCATTGAAAAAAAGTTTTACATAAACAATATCTTTCAATAGCCGTCTGATAGGGTCTGAAATTGAATTTCAGACTGTGGTGAAGTTCCAACCATAGGCTTTGGGAACATCACGCTCAGTATGCTTAACAACACAACATATGGTTCAACAGCTACTGTTACGTGTATCCCTGGGTATGAAATTCAGAACACAACTATTCATTGTCTCGACAACGGAATGTGGGGAAACCCTACATGCACCATTAAAGGTAAACTTCATTCTTTAATTTTAATTTATTTTATGTCATTATACAGCTGTTGCAGTGTTTAGTTTGAGACTTCAGTTACTATTAGTTTTTTTCCAATGGTATTGCTATCAGTATGGTGTTGATCCCTTTCAGACTGTGGTGATATTCCTAACGTTGCTTTTGGTAACGTCACACTAGATATTCCCAACAACTCAACTTACGGCTCAACAGCAAATGTAAACTGCGACACTGGATATGAAACTGAAAATACCACTACTATTTATTGTCTGGACACTGGAATGTGGGAGAACAGTACATGCACCTTGAAAGGTGAGATGTGTTTATTACGTCTCGTCAATAGATATTCATTTAACTACAAATCAGACTAAATATTTATATGGCAAAAACAATTTCGACGGCGCTTACCACTTGTATCTCTGGATGTTAAATGCTACATGGTACCCTTTGGAAACTGTACTTGGATTGTAATTTACATATTATTTATTTCAGAATCAAAGTATTCAGGAAAATAACTTTTAATTACATTTAACGGTATATTTTATTAGCCGTCTATACTCAATTTCAGACTGTGGTGGAATTCCAACAATATCCTTTGGGGACATCATGCTTAGTATGCCTAACATCTCAACATATGGTTCAACAGCTAATGTTACATGTATCCCTGGGTATGAAACTCAAAATACAACTATTCATTGTCTCGACAACGGAATGTGGGGAAACACTACATGCACCATTAAAGGTAAACTTCATTCTTTAATTCTTGAATTTGCGGTCCTACCAAAACAAAAGTAACAGTAATACAATATCTATATTTACCGCAAGATACATTGTACGTATAAATCATCGAGAGGCTCAGTCAGAGATCAGATACTGCTTGCCACTTTTTGGATAAATGCATTTTACGTATTGAGTATTTCAGTATCAAACCATTGAAAAAAAGTTTTACATAAACAATATCTTTCAATAGCCGTCTGATAGGGTCTGAAATTGAATTTCAGACTGTGGTGAAGTTCCAACCATAGGCTTTGGGAACATCACGCTCAGTATGCTTAACAACACAACATATGGTTCAACAGCTACTGTTACGTGTATCCCTGGGTATGAAATTCAGAACACAACTATTCATTGTCTCGACAACGGAATGTGGGGAAACCCTACATGCACCATTAAAGGTAAACTTCATTCTTTAATTTTAATTTATTTTATGTCATTATACAGCTGTTGCAGTGTTTAGTTTGAGACTTCAGTTACTATTAGTTTTCTTCCAATGGTATTGCTATCAGTATGGTGTTGATACCTTTCAGACTGTGGTGATATTCCTAACGTTGCTTTTGGTAACGTCACACTAGATATTCCCAACAACTCAACTTACGGCTCAACAGCAAATGTAAACTGCGACACTGGATATGAAACTGAAAATACCACTACTATTTATTGTCTGGACACTGGAATGTGGGAGAACAGTACATGCACCTTGAAAGGTGAGATGTGTTTATTACGTCTCGTCAATAGATATTCATTTAACTACAAATCAGACTAAATATTTATATGGCAAAAACAATTTCGACGGCGCTTACCACTTGTATCTCTGGATGTTAAATGCTACATGGTACCATTTGGAAACTGTACTTTGATTGTAAATGATGATATTTCTTAATTTCGCATGAAATATGTTTATAATAGGGTACATCTTCGTTGTTACGTTTTTATAGCTTTTTTATTCAGTAATATTTTAGATTTTCAGATTGTTTCTTATGTATACATGTACGTGTAAATTAAAGTAAGACAAATGTACATTTCAGACTGTGGTACTGTACCAGCGATTAACTCTGGTAACATCACACTTGATATAGAAAACATCACTACGTATGGTGCAAAAGCTACTGTGACGTGTATCACTGGATATGAGTCTGAAAGTTCCACTATGCATTGTCTAGCCTCTGGGGTATGGGGAGACACTGCATGCACCGTGATCGGTAAGCTATAAGCATTTAAAAAAAATGAAAAAAAATCATGCACTTGTAAAATGTTACAATGTGATTTCTTGTTTTCCGGCAAGTAACTTTCGTTATAATACAAATAAATGCACATTTCAGATTGTGGTGATGTTCCATCTATTGACTTCGGTAACATCACACTGAATGTGGCTGACAACTCAACGTATGGTTCGACGGCGTCTGTCAACTGTAACGCTGGATATGAAACTGAAAATACCACCATGTATTGTCTGGAAACGGGGACTTGGGAAAACTTTGAGTTTCATTGCTCCATAAAAGGTGAATGTCAGTGTTTCTTGACAAATGTTTGACTTTTGTTTCTTTCGTACATGTTGTAGTTCCATACACATTTTCGATGGTCAGTAGTTTATTGCATATTGCAGTGGATAAGTGTATGTGTTAATGTTCATTTCAATGACGGTCCTAAACAAAACAAAAGTAACCATCAGACTATATTTATAATTACCACAATATGCGTTGTAATGGTTGCCTGATCTTATAAATTATCAAGCAGATCATTCAATAACTATACATGTCAATTTTCGTATCAAAGCATTTACATATTATTTATTTCAGAATCAAAGTATTCAGGAAAATAACTTTTAATTACATTTAACGGTATATTTTATTAGCCGTCTATACTCAATTTCAGACTGTGGTGGAATTCCAACAATATCCTTTGGGGACATCATGCTTAGTATGCCTAACATCTCAACATATGGTTCAACAGCTAATGTTACATGTATCACTGGGTATGAAACTCAAAATACAACTATTCATTGTCTCGACAACGGAATGTGGGGAAACACTACATGCACCATTAAAGGTAAACTTCATTCTTTAATTCTTGAATTTGCGGTCCTACCAAAACAAAAGTAACAGTAATACAATATCTATATTTACCGCAAGATACATTGTACGTATAAATCATCGAGAGGCTCAGTCAGAGATCAGATACTGCTTGCCACTTTTTGGATAAATGCATTTTACGTATTGAGTATTTCAGTATCAAACCATTGAAAAAAAAGTTTTACATAAACAATATCTTTCAATAGCCGTCTGATAGGGTCTGAAATTGAATTTCAGACTGTGGTGAAGTTCCAACCATAGGCTTTGAGAACATCACGCTCAGTATGCTTAACAACACAACATATGGTTCAACAGCTACTGTTACGTGTATCCCTGGGTATGAAATTCAGAACACAACTATTCATTGTCTCGACAACGGAATGTGGGGAAACCCTACATGCACCATTAAAGGTAAACTTCATTCTTTAATTTTAATTTATTTTATGTCATTATACAGCTGTTTCAGTGTTTAGTTTGAGACTTCATTTACTATTAGTTTTCTTCCAATGGTATTGCTATCAGTATGGTGTTGATACGTTTCAGACTGTGGTGATATTCCTAACGTTGCTTTTGGTAACGTCACACTAGATATTCCCAACAACTCAACTTACGGCTCAACAGCGAATGTAAACTGCGACACTGGATATGAAACTGAAAATACCACTACTATTTATTGTCTGGACACTGGAATGTGGGAGAACAGTACATGCACCTTGAAAGGTGAGATGTGTTTATTACGTCTCGTCAATAGATATTCATTTAACTACAAATCAGACTAAATATTTATATGGCAAAAACAATTTCGATGGCGCTTACCACTTGTATCTCTGGATGTTAAATGCTACATGGTACCCTTTGGAAACTGTACTTGGATTGTAATTTACATATTATTTATTTCAGAATCAAAGTATTCAGGAAAATAACTTTTAATTACATTTAACGGTATATTTTATTAGCCGTCTATACTCAATTTCAGACTGTGGTGGAATTCCAACAATATCCTTTGGGGACATCATGCTTAGTATGCCTAACATCTCAACATATGGTTCAACAGCTAATGTTACATGTATCCCTGGGTATGAAACTCAAAATACAACTATTCATTGTCTCGACAACGGAATGTGGGGAAACACTACATGCACCATTAAAGGTAAACTTCATTCTTTAATTCTTGAATTTGCGGTCCTACCAAAACAAAAGTAACAGTAATACAATATCTATATTTACCGCAAGATACATTGTACGTATAAATCATCGAGAGGCTCAGTCAGAGATCAGATACTGCTTGCCACTTTTTGGATAAATGCATTTTACGTATTGAGTATTTCAGTATCAAACCATTGAAAAAAAAGTTTTACATGAACAATATCTTTCAATAGCCGTCTGATAGGGTCTGAAATTGAATTTCAGACTGTGGTGAAGTTCCAACCATAGGCTTTGGGAACATCACGCTCAGTATGCTTAACAACACAACATATGGTTCAACAGCTACTGTTACGTGTATCCCTGGGTATGAAATTCAGAACACAACTATTCATTGTCTCGACAACGGAATGTGGGGAAACCCTACATGCACCATTAAAGGTAAACTTCATTCTTTAATTTTAATTTATTTTATGTCATTATACAGCTGTTTCAGTGTTTAGTTTGAGACTTCAGTTACTATTAGTTTTCTTCCAATGATATTGCTATCAGTATGGTGTTGATACGTTTCAGACTGTGGTGATATTCCTAACGTTGCTTTTGGTAACGTCACACTAGATATTCCCAACAACTCAACTTACGGCTCAACAGCAAATGTAAACTGCGACACTGGATATGAAACTGAAAATACCACTACTATTTATTGTCTGGACACTGGAATGTGGGAGAACAGTACATGTACCTTGAAAGGTGAGATGTGTTTATTACGTCTCGTCAATAGATATTCATTTAACTACAAATCAGACTAAATATTTATATGGCAAAAACAATTTCGACGGCGCTTACCACTTGTATCTCTGGATGTTAAATGCTACATGGTACCCTTTGGAAACTGTACTTGGATTGTAATTTACATATTATTTATTTCAGAATCAAAGTATTCAGGAAAATAACTTTTAATTACATTTAACGGTATATTTTATTAGCCGTCTATACTCAATTTCAGACTGTGGTGGAATTCCAACAATATCCTTTGGGGACATCATGCTTAGTATGCCTAACATCTCAACATATGGTTCAACAGCTAATGTTACATGTATCCCTGGGTATGAAACTCAAAATACAACTATTCATTGTCTCGACAACGGAATGTGGGGAAACACTACATGCACCATTAAAGGTAAACTTCATTCTTTAATTCTTGAATTTGCGGTCCTACCAAAACAAAAGTAACAGTAATACAATATCTATATTTACCGCAAGATACATTGTACGTATAAATCATCGAGAGGCTCAGTCAGAGATCAGATACTGCTTGCCACTTTTTGGATAAATGCATTTTACGTATTGAGTATTTCAGTATCAAACCATTGAAAACAAAGTTTTACATAAACAATATCTTTCAATAGCCGTCTGATAGGGTCTGAAATTGAATTTCAGACTGTGGTGAAGTTCCAACCATAGGCTTTGGGAACATCACGCTCAGTATGCTTAACAACACAACATATGGTTCAACAGCTACTGTTACGTGTATCCCTGGGTATGAAATTCAGAACACAACTATTCATTGTCTCGACAACGGAATGTGGGGAAACCCTACATGCACCATTAAAGGTAAACTTCATTCTTTAATTTTAATTTATTTTATGTCATTATACAGCTGTTGCAGTGTTTAGTTTGAGACTTCAGTTACTATTAGTTTTCTTCCAATGGTATTGCTATCAGTATGGTGTTGATACGTTTCAGACTGTGGTGATATTCCTAACGTTGCTTTTGGTAACGTCACACTAGATATTCCCAACAACTCAACTTACGGCTCAACAGCAAATGTAAACTGCGACACTGGATATGAAACTGAAAATACCACTACTATTTATTGTCTGGACACTGGAATGTGGGAGAACAGTACATGCACCTTGAAAGGTGAGATGTGTTTATTACGTCTCGTCAATAGATATTCATTTAACTACAAATCAGACTAAATATTTATATGGCAAAAACAATTTCGACGGCGCTTACCACTTGTATCTCTGGATGTTAAATGCTACATGGTACCATTTGGAAACTGTACTTTGATTGTAAATGATGATATTTCTTAATTTCGCATGAAATATGTTTATAATAGGGTACATCTTCGTTGTTACGTTTTTATAGCTTTTTTATTCAGTAATATTTTAGATTTTCAGATTGTTTCTTATGTATACATGTACGTGTAAATTAAAGTAAGACAAATGTACATTTCAGACTGTGGTACTGTACCAGCGATTAACTCTGGTAACATCACACTTGATATAGAAAACATCACTACGTATGGTGCAAAAGCTACTGTGACGTGTATCACTGGATATGAGTCTGAAAGTTCCACTATGCATTGTCTAGCCTCTGGGGTATGGGGAGACACTGCATGCACCGTGATCGGTAAGCTATAAGCATTTTAAAAAAATGAAAAAAAAATCATGCACTTGTAAAATGTTACAATGTGATTTCTTGTTTTCCGGCAAGTAACTTTCGTTATAATACAAATAAATGCACATTTCAGATTGTGGTGATGTTCCATCTATTGACTTCGGTAACATCACACTGAATGTGGCTGACAACTCAACGTATGGTTCGACGGCGTCTGTCAACTGTAACGCTGGATATGAAACTGAAAATACCACCATGTATTGTCTGGAAACGGGGACTTGGGAAAACTTTGAGTTTCATTGCTCCATAAAAGGTGAATGTCAGTGTTTCTTGACAAATGTTTGACTTTTGTTTCTTTCGTACATGTTGTAGTTCCATACACATTTTCGATGGTCAGTAGTATATTGCATATTGCAGTGGATAAGTGTATGTGTTAATGTTCATTTCAATGACGGTCCTAAACAAAACAAAAGTAACCATCAGACTATATTTATAATTACCACAATATGCGTTGTAATGGTTGCCTGATCTTATAAATTATCAAGCAGATCATTCAATAACTATACATGTCAATTTTCGTATCAAAGCATTTACATATTATTTATTTCAGAATCAAAGTATTCAGGAAAATAACTTTTAATTACATTTAACGGTATATTTTATTAGCCGTCTATACTCAATTTCAGACTGTGGTGGAATTCCAACAATATCCTTTGGGGACATCATGCTTAGTATGCCTAACATCTCAACATATGGTTCAACAGCTAATGTTACATGTATCCCTGGGTATGAAACTCAAAATACAACTATTCATTGTCTCGACAACGGAATGTGGGGAAACACTACATGCACCATTAAAGGTAAACTTCATTCTTTAATTCTTGAATTTGCGGTCCTACCAAAACAAAAGTAACAGTAATACAATATCTATATTTACCGCAAGATACATTGTACGTATAAATCATCGAGAGGCTCAGTCAGAGATCAGATACTGCTTGCCACTTTTTGGATAAATGCATTTTACGTATTGAGTATTTCAGTATCAAACCATTGAAAAAAAAGTTTTACATAAACAATATCTTTCAATAGCCGTCTGATAGGGTCTGAAATTGAATTTCAGACTGTGGTGAAGTTCCAACCATAGGCTTTGGGAACATCACGCTCAGTATGCTTAACAACACAACATATGGTTCAACAGCTACTGTTACGTGTATCCCTGGGTATGAAATTCAGAACACAACTATTCATTGTCTCGACAACGGAATGTGGGGAAACCCTACATGCACCATTAAAGGTAAACTTCATTCTTTAATTTTAATTTATTTTATGTCATTATACAGCTGTTTCAGTGTTTAGTTTGAGACTTCAGTTACTATTAGTTTTCTTCCAATGGTATTGCTATCAGTATGGTGTTGATACGTTTCAGACTGTGGTGATATTCCTAACGTTGCTTTTGGTAACGTCACACTAGATATTCCCAACAACTCAACTTACGGCTCAACAGCGAATGTAAACTGCGACACTGGATATGAAACTGAAAATACCACTACTATTTATTGTCTGGACACTGGAATGTGGGAGAAAAGTACATGCACATTGAAAGGTGAGATGTGTTTATTACGTCTCGTTAATAGATATTCATTTAACTACAAATCAGACTAAATATTTATATGGCAAAAACAATTTCGACGGCGTCTACCACTTGTATCTCTGGATGTTAAATGCTACATGGTACCCTTTGGAAACTGTACTTGGATTGTAAATCATGATATTTCTTAATTTCGCATGAAATACGTTTATAATAGGGTACATCTTCGTTGTTACGTTTTTATAGCTTTTTTATTCAGTAATATTTTAGATTTTCAGATTGTTTCTTATGTATACATGTACGTGTAAATTAAAGTAAGACAAATGTACATTTCAGACTGTGGTACTGTACCAGCGATTAACTCTGGTAACATCACACTTGATATAGAAAACATCACTACGTATGGTGCAAAAGCTACTGTGACGTGTATCACTGGATATGAGTCTGAAAGTTCCACTATGCATTGTCTAGCCTCTGGGGTATGGGGAGACACTGCATGCACCGTGACCGGTAAGCTGTAAGCATTTTAAAAAAATGAAAAAAAATCATGCACTTGTAAAATGTTACAATGTGATTTCTTGTTTTCCGGCAAGTAACTTTCGTTATAATACAAATAAATGCACATTTCAGATTGTGGTGATGTTCCATCTATTGACTTCGGTAACATCACACTGAATGTGGCTGACAACTCAACGTATGGTTCGACGGCGTCTGTCAACTGTAACGCTGGATATGAAACTGAAAATACCACCATGTATTGTCTGGAAACGGGGACTTGGGAAAACAATTCATGCTCCATAAAAGGTGAATGTCAGTGTTTCTTGACAAATGTTTGACTTTTGTTTCTTTCGTACATGTTGTAGTTCCATACACATTTTCGATGGTCAGTAGTATATTGCATATTGCAGTGGATAAGTGTATGTGTTAATGTTCATTTCAATGACGGTCCTAAACAAAACAAAAGTAACCATCAGACTATATTTATAACTACCACAATATGCGTTGTAATGGTTGCCTGATCTTATAAATTATCAAGCAGATCATTCAATAACTATACATGTCAATTTTCATATCAAAGCATTTACATATTATTTATTTCAGAATCAAAGTATTCAGGAAAATAACTTTTAATTACATTTAACGGTATATTTTATTAGCCGTCTATACTCAATTTCAGACTGTGGTGGAATTCCAACAATATCCTATGGGGACATCATGCTTAGTATGCCTAACATCTCAACATATGGTGTAACAGCTAATGTTACATGTATCACTGGGTATGAAACTCAAAATACAACTATTCATTGTCTCGACAACGGAATGTGGGGAAACACTACATGCACCATTAAAGGTAAACTTCATTCTTTAATTCTTGAATTTGCGGTCCTACCAAAACAAAAGTAACAGTAATACAATATATATATTTACCGCAAGATACATTGTACTTATAAATCATCGAGAGGCTCAGTCAGAGATCAGATACTGCTTGCCACTTTTTGGATAAATGCATTTTACGTATTGAGTATTTCAGTATCAAACCATTGAAAAAAAAGTTTTACATAAACAATATCTTTCAATAGCCGTCTGATAGGGTCTGAAATTGAATTTCAGACTGTGGTGAAGTTCCAACCATAGGCTTTGGGAACATCACGCTCAGTATGCTTAACAACACAACATATGGTTCAACAGCTACTGTTACGTGTATCCCTGGGTATAACACTCAGAACACAACTATTCATTGTCTCGACAACGGAATGTGGGGAAACCCTACATGCACCATTAAAGGTAAACTTCATTCTTTAATTTTAATTTATTTTATGTCATTATACACCTGTTTCAGTGTTTAGTTTGAGACTTCATTTACTATTAGTTTTCTTCCAATGGTATTGCTATCAGTATGGTGTTGATACGTTTCAGACTGTGGTGATATTCCTAACGTTGCTTTTGGTAACGTCACACTAGATATTCCCAACAACTCAACTTACGGCTCAACAGGGAATGTAAACTGCGACACTGGATATGAAACTGAAAATACCACTACTATTTATTGTCTGGACACTGGAATGTGGGAGAAAAGTACATGCACATTGAAAGGTGAGATGTGTTTATTACGTCTCGTCAATAGATATTCATTTAACTACAAATCAGACTAAATATTTATATGGCAAAAACAATTTCGACGGCGTCTACCACTTGTATCTCTGGATGTTAAATGCTACATGGTACCCTTTGGAAACTGTACTTGGATTGTAAATGATGATATTTCTTAATTTCGCATGAAATACGTTTATAATAGGGTACATCTTCATTGTTACGTTTTTATAGCTTTTTTATTCAGTAATATTTTAGATTTTCAGATTGATTCTTATGTATACATGTACGTGTAAATTAAAGTAAGACAAATGTACATTTCAGACTGTGGTACTGTACCAGCGATTAACTCTGGTAACATCACACTTGATATAGAAAACATCACTACGTATGGTGCAAAAGCTACTGTGACGTGTATCACTGGATATGAGTCTGAAAGTTCCACTATGCATTGTCTAGCCTCTGGGGTATGGGGAGACACTGCATGCACCGTGATCGGTAAGCTATAAGCATTTTTAAAAAATGAAAAAAAATCATGCACTTGTAAAATGTTACAATGTGATTTCTTGTTTTCCGGCAAGTAACTTTCGATATAATACAAATAAATGCACATTTCAGATTGTGGTGATGTTCAATCTATTGACTTCGGTAACATCACACTGGATGTGGCTGACAACTCAACGTATGGTTCGACGGCGTCTGTCAACTGTAACGCTGGATATGAAACTGAAAATACCACCATGTATTGTCTGGAAACGGGGACTTGGGAAAACAATTCATGCTCCATAAAAGGTGAATGTCAGTGTTTCTTGACAAATGTTTGACTTTTTTTTCTTTCGTACACGTTGTAGTTCCATACATATTTTCGATGGTCAGTAGTATATTGCATATTGCAGTGGATAAGTGTATGTGTTAATGTTCATTTCAATGACGGTCCTAAACAAAACAAAAGTAACCATCAGACTATATTTATAATTACCACAATATGCGTTGTAATGGTTGCCTGATCTTATAAATTATCAATCAGATCATTCAATAATTATACATGTCAATTTTCGTATCAAAGCATTTACATATTATTTATTTCAGAATCAAAGTATTCAGGAAAATAACTTTTAATTACATTTAACGGTATATTTTATTAGCCGTCTATACTCAATTTCAGACTGTGGTGGAATTCCAAAAATATCCTTTGGGGACATCATGCTTAGTATGCCTAACATCTCAACATATGGTTCAACAGCTAATGTTACATGTATCCCTGGGTATGAAACTCAAAATACAACTATTCATTGTCTCACCAACGGAATGTGGGGAAACACTACATGTACCATTAAAGGTAAACTTCATTCTTTAATTCTTGAATTTGCAGTCCTACCAAAACAACAGTAACAGTAATACAATATCTATATTTACCGCAAGATACATTGTACGTATAAATCATCGAGAGGCTCAGTCAGAGATCAGATACTGTTTGCCACTTTTAGGATAAATGCATTTTACGTATTGAGTATTTCAGTGTCAAACCATTGAAAAAAAGTTTTACATAAACAATATCTTTCAATAGCCGTCTGATAGGGTCTGAAATTGAATTTCAGACTGTGGTGAAGTTCCAACCATAGGCTTTGGGAACATCACGCTCAGTATGCTTAACAACACAACATATGGTTCAACAGCTACTGTTACGTGTATCCCTGGGTATGAAACTCAAAACACAACTATTCATTGTCTCGACAACGGAATGTGGGGAAACCCTACATGCACCATTAAAGATAAACTTCATTCTTTAATTTTAATTTATTTTATGTCATTATACAGTTTCAGTGTTTAGTTTGAGACTTCATTTACTATTAGTTTTCTTCCAATGGTATTGCTATCAATATGGTGTTGATACGTTTCAGACTGTGGTGATATTCCTAACGTTGCTTTTGGTAACGTCACACTAGATATTCCCAACAACTCAACTTACGGCTCAACAGCGAATGTAAACTGCGACACTGGATATGAAACTGAAAATACCACTATTTATTGTCTGGACACCGGAATGTGGGAGAACAGTACATGCACATTGAAAGGTGAGATGTGTTTATTACGTCTCGTCAACAGAAATTCATTTAACTACAAATCAGACTAAATATTTATATTGCAACAATTTTTTCGACGGCGTCTACCAATTGTATCACTGGATGTTAAATGCTACATGGTACCCTTTGGAAACTGTACTTGGATTGTAAATCATGATATTTCTTAATTTCGCATGAAATACGTTTATAATAGGGTACATCTTCGTTGTTACGTTTTTATAGCTTTTTTATTCAGTAATATTTTAGATTTTCAGATTGTTTCTTATGTATACATGTACGTGTAAATTAAAGTAAGACAAATGTACATTTCAGACTGTGGTACTGTACCAGCGATTAACTCTGGTAACATCACACTTGATATAGAAAACATCACTACGTATGGTGCAAAAGCTACTGTGACGTGTATCACTGGATATGAGTCTGAAAGTTCCACTATGCATTGTCTAGACTCTGGGGAATGGGGAGACACTGCATGTACCGTGAGGGGTAAGCAAACACCACTACGTATGATTCAACAGCTACCTTAACGTGTATAACTGGATATGAACCTCACAATTCCTCCATTAATTGTCTTAGCACCGGAATGTGGGAAAACATTTCATGCACCGTGAAAGGTCAGTTGTGTTTTTTGTGCTAGTTTTTGAGAACTCAAATGCCTGCATATGATATGTCATAAAACGTTATGCTATGTGTTGTTTTCAATGTTTTTATAATTCATTTCAGACTGTGGTAATGTTCCAAATAATGGTTATGAAAACATCACTCTGAATGAAGAAAACAACTCGACTTATGGTTCAACAGCCTCTGTAACCTGTTACACTGGATATGAGACTGAAAATTCTACGATTTACTGTCTGGACACTGGGGTATGGGGAGACCCTGCATGCGTCGGAAAAGGCAAGTGTTAAGTTTTCATACGAGTGACATTCTTTGAAATATATATATATATATTCTACCAATAAAAGTAATCTATTTGGCCATAAAATTTCTCATTCCTGATGATGTCGATGCTGATTTTATATCTTTCAGACTGTGGTAATGTTCCAGATATAAGCTTTGGAAACATCAATTTGGATGAACCAAGCAACACAACATATGGTTCAACGGCTTCTGTAAACTGTAACATAGGATTCAATACAGATACTGGCAAAATATATTGTTTACAAACCGGGGAGTGGAAAAACAGTACATGTATTATGACAGGTGGGTGACTGGCGAAATATTATGGTACTAGTACTTTGGTAAATTGCTCTTTTTTATAATTTTTGCTTTTACATATTTATTACTGTTTACACGGACCTATAGGTCGGTGCTGTTTATCAGTGTCAAAGAAATGACAAAATGTACACTAAGTAATATCTAGAACTTTCCTGAATGGTTGGTAAATGACAATATTGCAATTGTAGATTGTGGATCACCAGGTGATTTATTAAATGGTAATATCACATTGACTAATGTATCTAATACATATTATGGAGCAACAGCTGAAGTGTCTTGTAACTATGAATACAGTGTTGCCAAGAATGTTATCTGGTGCCAAGCTACAGGACTATGGCAGTCCACATCTTGCTTCATACCAGGTAGGAATAAAGCTGTCTTTGTAAATAAACAAAACAAATTTCATGTGACTTATTTTGTTATAAAACAGCATTTTGTGCCCCCACCAAGACAGGGTAGGCTCTTGTACATTCTGTCCTTCTGACCTACGTTTGAATCAATCATATCTAAAGTATGTGATCTAGACTGACAAAACTTCAAAAGAATATGAGTCATCACATGAAATATTGCGCATCAGGGATTGTTGATTGGATTCATTTAGTAAGAGCAGAGTTATACCCCTTGATTTGGTTATGGTAGGGGCACCCGTGTCCTATGAAACCATTTCTAGTTCCACAAGTAATTAAACATTTGTTGTGTTTTCCATATTGTCTGCATATGTGTCCATAATCATAAATCATCAAGTTTTGCTACAAAAAGAGAGAGAATACGTACCAACAGGGAAAGCCACATACATAAGACAGTGCCTCCCCACGCAGATCTCCGGAAAAGCAACAATCCACAAAACATAAGGCACTAAAGGAGGTCAAACGGTACACATATTAAGGAACGGAGGCACAAGGAATGGCCCAGCAGACCACAAGGAATAACTAGGAGAATCAAACATATATTAGCGCTTGTTCCTCCTTGGTTACATTAAAATAAACATTTATTGTTTGTTACCTAATACATGTGCATCATTATAGTTTATGAACTTCTATTAACAAGATGATGAATGTCCAGCATGTTTACCACTTACCTTAGCGATGGCTGTATTTGTCACTCTAACATTATTACTGTGTGGATGCTATACACTGTACATGAGAATGCGGTACAGAAAGGCAGCTGTCAATAAGAAGGTATTTTTTGTATAATTTAAAGAGATCTTTTTTGTTGAGTGTTCTATTTTAAAATTGTTCAGCGTAAAGTTGATAATGGTAAAGGCAGGTATTGCTGAAATAGCATTTGCTCTCTGAAATTAACACCATTGTACATTTTATATTGAAATTCAGTCGAATAACAGTCCAATATGAAACTAAATAAGCAGATAGTACGAACAGTATACGACACCAAAATCTCAATGATTTTTATTGGATGAAAAGATATAAAAATAATATTGTCACATACAGTTGAATTCCACTAATGATATATAAGTGTGTATGTATCTGCAGAACATTGAAGCTGGTAATTCAAAGTCCATAGAGGAAGAGATAGAAGATGAAAAGAGAAAAAAGAAAGAGAAGAGGAAGAAGAAGAAAGAAAATATAAAGAAAGAAAATATAAAGAAGAAAAACAAACCTATATTCCCAGGAGAAATTAATCAATGATTTAATGATGAAAAGGGCATTCAAATGGAAGTAAAAAAAGTTCACAGACATAATAAATGCTCATTTTATCACATGGTATATGTTGGGTTTTTAAAACAGATTAAATGTTTGCAGATGTTGAATTGGATTCTGTGTTTACCTATATAAGTTGATAACAAAATAAAGATGATTGACTTCAATATCTCAATAAATAATTTGTGTAAATGTGGTGTGTGTTAATGTTAAGTGTGATAGAATTTTGCTTCTTTTCAAATGTATTGTTTTTCAAAAAGACCATTCTGTTTCTTTTCTATTGTCTTAAAAAATTACCTTTATGAAATAAAATTATTATTATTATCATACTGAAAAAAATAATCAATTTCTTCATCTTAAAAGTCACCACCAGTATTTAGATATTTTCATACTCGCAACAAGCCATGCTAGTACACATCAATACAAGAGGAAACATTTAAAGGACATGCTTAGAAAAACAGACAAATATTAAAAATTAAAGAGCGACCCCTACTGGATTCGAACCTATGACCTCTTCAGCAACAGCCTCTTGCACTCTACAGACTGAACCCCTGAGAAAATCCCAAAATTAATTTGTTGGCACGAGGCTGATATAGTCATCACTACATAGAGCATTGGGTATTGCCAAATAATGAACATTATTTACAACAGGAAAATTATATGCGCTTGAAGATAAATTTATTTCTTATAAAGTTGATCTCCTGTAACAATTCATGTCATTTCTTAAGGGCAACAATAGCGCAGCATCTGGGAGATATAACAGGATCAAACATCTTCACCAAGTATACCTCACTGATATTACCCTGGAAACAAAGACAAAATGAAAATAAACAATGTTATTGTATGAATGAAACAACCTATAAATTAATAAATTGTTAGGTATTTGTAAGGGTATGCTTATGTTGCATACTAAACAAGATGAGGGAAAATATAATAACCAACATTTCCAACATTAAAGATACACAGTATCATGGTTCCGAGTCAGTTGTAAAGTTATTAATATCTGATGCAAATATTGCATTCAATTAATGATAAAAACACCATTGAGCAATTAAAAGAAACTTCGATATGTCAAATGAAGTTATCAAATATACTGACATCGTTGACTTACTTGTTCTAACAGGAATGCAGCTCTATCCAATATGATTAGTGACTCAATGCAGGGAGCCAGTACAGTCTTCAGTTGAAAGAAAGCTGCTAGACGATGTTTCTCATGCTCATATTTTTTCATGTAGACATCAAGCATTTCATCAGGTATCTGAAAAACGACAACAGCGGATTATTAGATGAAAACTGTAGTCGTACTGGACCACTGCAGTAACATAGTCAAGTAACAATTTATTTGATCACACACACAAATACAGTTCCGCGTAATTAGCAAGTTCATGCAGTTTGTTCTGAGCAAAGAGAGGCAAGACATACCCTTACATTAGAGTTAACATTAAGCAGTATGTGCTGTAAACTGTTGAGATCACTTGTCAACTTTCACATATAAGCAAGAAAATCTACTAGCTCGAAACGGAAATCACTTGATGAAAGGTCTGCACATAATTTTTAGAAAAAACAACAACACAAGAGTAAACTCATTCTCTTGCAGTCAATGTTGGCTTTTGTAGCTTCACTATGGCTGTATGAGACTTAATCCTGTTCATTCGGAATAATCACATGTCTAGATTCTATAAAATTCTGTAAGTCCATTTGAACAACCATCATAGAAAGACTGATTATCAGAAATTCATTGTTTATGTGTCCTGAACATGATCGGGCAAATGGCAAACGTTGCAGACTGATTAAATGCGATGTTTAGTATCAAACATGAGGTTACCCTGTCTGAAATGTTCAGTTTATCACAGGCTCGTCTCATGTAATCTTTGATGGATTTACTCTTCTTCTCTAATCCCCGTAAACCTTTTGGAGGTCCAATTGTTGTCCCTTCTACGTCTTGTAAGAGTACTTCTAACAAAGCTCGTGGATAAAACCTCTCACCTTGTAACTTAATAATGAAAAGCATTTTATGGCATGTTGAATAGTTAGTTAATTAATAAGTGGAAGACAAATAGAGAAATAAAATTGATGATTCTAAACAAATCTACAAAAACATACCTCCAAGAAAATCAAGAGTAATGATCCCAAGCCAATCTGCTAAAATATACCTCTAAGAAAATCATGAGTAATGATCCTAAGCAAATCTGCAAGAATATACCTCTAAGAAAATCATGATTAATGATCATAAACAAATCTGCAGAAATATTCCTCTAAGAAAATCATGAGTAATGATCCTAAGCAAATCTGCAGAAATATTCCTCTAAGAAAATCATGATTAATGATCATAAACAAATCTGCAGAAATATTCCTCTAAGAAAATCATGAGTAATGATCATAAACAAATCTGCTATAATATACCTCTAAGAAAATCATGAGTAATGATCCTACGCCAATCAGCAGAAATATATCTCTAAGAAAATCATGAGTAATGATCATAAACAAATCTGCAAGAATATACCTCTAAGAAAATCATGAGTAATGATCCTACGGCAATCTGAAGAAATATACCTCTAAGAAAATCATGAGTAATGATCCTACGGCAATCTGAAGAAATATACCTCAAAGAAAATCATGAGTAATGATCCTACGGCAATCTGAAGAAATATACCTCTAAGAAAACCATGAGTAATGATCTTAAGCAAATCTGCAGAAATATACCTCAAAGAAAATCATGAGTAATGATCCTAAATAAATCTGCAGAAATACACCTCTAAGAAAATCATGAGTAATTATCCTACGACAATCTGCAGAAATATACCTCTAAGAAAATCATGAGTAATGATCCTAAATAAATCTGCAGAAATACACCTCTAAGAAAATCATGAGTAATTATCCTACGACAATCTGCAGAAATATACCTCTAAGAAAATCAAGAGTAATGATCCTCAACAAATCTGCAGAAATACACCTCTAAGAAAATCATGAGTAATGATCCTACGACAATCTGCAGAAATATACCTCTAAGAAAATCATGAGTAATGATCCTAAGCAAATCTGCAGAAATATACCTCTAAGAAAATCATGATTATAACACTATTTCAAAAACACCTGAAAATAATGATACCATGCAAGCCTATGAATTCATTGCAACATGAATATCAAAATCACTTTATTGTAGCTGAAGGTGTGTAACTGCCTGACCAAATGCTTATGAAAACTAGGATTTCTAAAGAAGCATACAATACCTGTTCAATTTCCGGCACTCTGTATACTGCCTGTGAAGCAAGATTTCTAGCAGTGTTTCCAACAGAGAACATCATCTTGTTCAAACAGGTACTCAATGGAAACCCAGACGTTTTATCTCCCTTCACTTTAACTGCTTGGTCCTCCGTATATTTCTCATCAATCAAGTGGTAACAACATCCAACATTGCATAAAACACTCAACTGATCATTTTTAGCAAATAATTCGACTGAAGTGCTAGCTAGATTTCCACATGTATGTAAACCAACTAACATTATCTTAAGCCTACCCCTGTCAGCACTGTGATCTTCATTGGAGGAACATTTCATACACAGTGATTGTTCATCACAATGAGTTCTCTCCTTCAGTGAAATTCTTCGACAGAGGCACGAAATCTCTTCATCCACAACAGTGTCTGAAGTCTCCAGCCAACTGGAATTCTTGGAGTTAGAACTATGTGACTTACAATAATCATGTGTGCAAACAGAGGTATCATCAAATTTACTAACATTTGACACATTCTTTCCTTGTACTTCACATATGTTAACGTCACTACCACAGGTCAAGTGTTCACTGAAATTATGACTTTCAGAAGAAATATTCTTGTGTGTAAAATTTGAAGAGAACAAATATGGAAAGTTTCTGTCCGCTAGCTGCATAAAATTAGTATTCTCATCTATATAGCATGTACATGGAACAAAGTCAACATGCATTTCTGAATTTGGTTTCTGTTCAAAGTTATCACTGCCAATTTTCATTTCACCATCTTTTGTAATGTCATGATTTATGCCAATACTTGTGTTTGAAGAAGATTCACCTTCCTCTAACTCATCAGAAACTTCAATGTCTTTACTAAAAGCAGTGTAAGCAACAGTTACTGTTCTAGACTTTGATTCATTATCTTCTTTAGTATTCGCTTTGTCTCTAGTTCTGGATATTTTCTTTTCCTTTTTGGATAACTTCTTTCCATCTAACTTATGTTCAGCATTTCTGGTCAGACCACGCCATTGTTTATCTAACACAGCACTACGTTGCTCTGCTGACTGTGTGTTTGTATCTTCGGCATCTACTCCTAGTACTGGTATCTTGTACTGTAAACTCATGTGCTTTCCAAGGTAACCCTTACCACTACCAAAGTCAATAACCTGAAATATTTGAAATAGTTATACATGAATATAATTATATTTTACAAAAAGGTTTAATAAGCATAAACATGATAGAACAAATACATGTATTACAATAAAAGAAATAAAGTAAAAATGAAAATTGGGTCATGCTTAGTGCCAGATCAATATATTTCAGTTCGATACAAAATATGTTCTCTCATAGAACCAATACATTAAAACTACATTAAAACCTCATTAATAGGACCACAATTGGAACCCTGAAAAAGTGGTTTTCTTATCGCGTTGGTCTTAAAATTGAGATCGAATAAAGAGCAGAAAAGTGAAAATGGACTTAAAAATTTGTGTTCTTAATTTTACGATGGTCTCATTATTGCGTAAAAACTGTAATGAGAAACTTACCAGTTTACATTTTGAGCTTCTAGCTATACTGGAACACACTTTAGACATAACCTCAACTTCGTGACTTTTCTTTTCACTCATAAATGTCCCAATAAACAAATCATTCTTCGCAACATCAAAATTCTCCAACAAAACTTCAGGGTGTACTGCTAGACCAAGTCCCTCAATAGTACAAGCTTCAGCAGCAGAGCAATATTCTGCTATACTTGAATACTGTAGTTTTCCTTTCGAATATTCCAGGCAATCAACTTGAGTACCCGTGTCAGATTTAATACCTCTACCATCTTTGTGAGAACACACACATTGATCTTGTGACTCATGGTGATTATTAGCAGAGCAACACTTAGTCAGGTTACTGAAATCATCCAGTTTTTCATTTTCTTCTTTGGTATCTATATCAGAATCAAGCTCTAGGCCATCGCTAGAAACATTTGACCTCACAGACGATTGCTCGAGTGTATGTGTAACTAAATTACAAGGTAAAGAAGTCAACTGTTCTCTAGTTAAGCTCAGGAGTTCATCCTGAATATATTTTGGAATGTAACTATCCCAGTAGTTCTTTGTTATAAAGTCTGTAGCATGTCCATTAGCAAGAGACAGACAGGGGTATAAAAAATCAGCAATTGTATTCAGTTTCTCTTCAACAGTATGTAAATCTAACACCTTCATATCTTATATATGAGTAGCAGTCATAAACATCTGGAATCAAAAATATAACAATATTATATCAGACAGAATATCCTTCAAAAAAGTAGTTTTTCGAATTGTTTATATACAAATTGTCAAGGTCAGTCATCTGTGTACTTTAGCAGCGCTCTCCTGTATCACTAGCGAATAGAATTTGCGTAGAATGCTGTATGCATTGTATTGTAAGTTGGTTGGTGTAAGACTGTTGTAGTGAATAAACATATTATCATACAAATTATTATATGCCACTCCTTTAAGAGCCTGTAATATCTTTATAATACAAAGATTGTAAACATAACACAAATGCAAAATGGTCAATTCCATGCAATTATTAAACTATATACAGTCATACTACTTATATTCAAAATAAATGTTTCTTCAGGAAGGATACATTCTCACACTTAGTTCTTTATATTCAAATCACTATAACTAAGCAGCATTATATGTAACATAACAATATTTCCCAAGAGAATATAGGAGCAATAAACTATATTTAACCAATGCCAATAGAACAACAGAATAAGAGATAATAGAACAGTAACTTTATTATCAAATAAGTTTCTATAACAAAAATGACATTGATTTAAATCAATAAGAACTTGCATTATAATCTTGAATTACCACTAAAATAACAACATAACATAGATGTGAATGAATTAAATACATGTGTAACAGAATTCTGATGCATTCAATAATAATCAAAAATAAGTAAAACATAATAACTAATTACAAATGCCATAACTGCAATAAGAAAACACAATTTATGCAAGAATCATGGGTTTTATCCGAATTAAAATACATATCCGAAATGAGGTACTAGGGTAGATACATATTACAGCCATCACTCACCCCTTCGATCAATAATTATTTTCTTGACTTCGTCGTTAATAAATAGCAATATATATCACATTAATCAAGCTAGAAATAGGCTCACTTAACCAGAAACTAAATCAAATGTCAATAAACAGTGGCTTCGTAATAGTAGGATCTTTCGTCAGAGACAGGTTTTTAGTAGACACCGTCAAATATGGAGGATGTGTGTTGTCATTTCTGAAATTCCACTGATTTTCCCGTAAATTATCGAATCGTTACAACTGAATTATGGACAAAAAGTGAAACTGAAGAATTCTATAATGTAAGAGACATTTTATGTTTTTATGATTGATCTTGGTACAGCTCAGGCGGAGTCAACTCTTTTTAGTCTCTTGGTGGAAAGATAATTAATTTCTCATTAAACAGTTAATTGTTTTTGTAAACGTTCCAGGTGGTATGTCAGGGTTTAATGCAAATACTGTGATTTTTTTTCATCTAAAGAATTTGAACCATGTATCTTCCTTATGAGTGAATGTCTTATTGTGTCGGTCAATGTCGGCTAGGACACAACATTTGTCCAATGTTATGAAGACAGACCAGAACAGTATGCGGACGCTACCAGTACGCAGACACCTCCTTATTTAGCATTTAGTAAACAATTAAAACTTTCTTGACTGACGTCAATATTACTCACATTTATTCGCACTGAACTTGTTATTCGCGAATCGAACGCTTATTCGCGAATCGAACGCATATGATATTTGTACTATTCCGGGTTTTTAACTTTAATACAAGCAGACGAACTCGGATTGAGAAATGTAAACAAACATTGTTGTTGCAGTCAACAGTCTGAACGGGTAAACAAACTATGGCTGTCTGTTTAAATCATCTTCAAATCAATAAAAGAGAAATAATATTAAAAGGCTTTAATTTATATATAAATAATTAAAAAGCTATTTTTACAAAGTCTCGCCAAAATATTCAACATGAAGCCAGAAATGTTTCGTTACAATTCCAGAACTGTCATCCTAATCATTTGGGCGTTTGCATGTGACACGATGTGTACAGTTATGTGCCTAATGTTTTTCTTAGTTTAGCCACCCAGAGAATAGTTCCATTTTATGAAGAAGAAAAAATAAATGGCCATTTTAAAGTTCGTTTTATTATCCATTTAGTGTTCTCCGTAATTCACGCATATATACACTCACTGTTTATACATGTGGCTATTTAAACCAAAATAAATGGAATTTAATGAAACCTTCATTCTTTCAGGTTTTAAAATCTTGAAATTAAACCATCAACTTCTCTTAAAATGTCTCCTCATTAGGGGTTTTCTTTGTTAGTGTATATTAGTATCCGCATACTGGTTAAATAGCACAAATTCTTTTGGCCGTGACTATAGCACGTGTGGTGCATAACAGTGCATGCGCAGTGGGTTGTTTACAATCACGATTTCCCATAATTTTTAGAGCAAAGATTTATCTAAAAAGTAACAAAGACTTAATGGTTTGAAACACAGCTGAGTTTATACAGGACAGGTTATTTAATGCTGTAAAAAGTGTCCCAAACAAGACATTAAATTTTGATGCTCTTCCCAACGGCTAAAGTTACTTTAATCTACAGATTTATGTGTAGGCAACGCCCAGTTATGTATCGTTGGAAATGATACCTGGCGCACATATATGTATTTGTTCTGATTTCATTTAGTACATAGAAATTACCAGGGACCAATATGCATCTCTCAGATACATGCTTCAAGGGACTGAGAACTGCTATTGGTCCCAGAAATTACCTACCTTTTCTTAAAGGTATATTTAATGTTTTGTTTCTATAATGCGTAACAATTGAAGCTTGTGGCCATTAATTAGGTTTAATATATAAATTATAATACACAATGACACACATTAAACAATATGTAGTCCTTCTTTAAATAATTACAACCTATGATTTTGAGTAGCAATTTTGGAAGATTTCAATACAAATCATCATTATCATTAGTGGGTGCTGTGTTTTCAGCTTTTGGGTAAACTACTTCAAACATACACAAGGAGGCTGGGGCCAACGACTCGTACATTGTGTAAACGCAGCCATATTTTTGATATTTATTATACTTTCTATGGGAGTAATTATTCTACTGATTAAGTAATATTTGTATTAAGATTTACTTTTGCATTTTACAGAAACATGGTTAAAAAAGTGAGCCGCGTGTCAAAGATCTACAGCAAATTCTTTATATGCCTGTTTACATCGGTTTTGGCTCTGATTTTACTGGCGCTCATTGTGCTAGTATGGCCACAGGAATCCCTGGAAGAGGTTGATGCAGACAAATACCAGTCTGTAAAGATACCGTCTGGACCTCCTGTAGAAATCAGAAATGATAGTCCACTAGCAGCAGGGAGGGATGAAATGTGTACATTTCACAAATGCTTCAATGTCTATGATTGTGGTTACAATGACCAGACTAAGATCAGTGTTTATGTCTATCCCATACAGCAGGTAAGTAAACATACATATCTTCAGTATAATGTTTGTATACATAGTTCTCACATCTACAATATTTACCTCTCTTGTTATGAATTGTCGGCCATTTTGATAGGCAAAGTTTATAGGGAATAATTATAAGGTAAACGATGATAAACTTATCCGATATATAAAACATAACTTATTCATTACGCTCATGTGGGCATTAGGCTCAGTAAGTTGAAGAAAAGGTGGTTGTCACATACAAATTCTCTTGTTATTTTCTAAATTATTACATAATTGGAAATTACTCCTATAAGGGCTTATCAGTTTTGCCTATTAAAATGGCCAAGAGTTAAGAACAAGGGAGGTAAATATTGTAGATGTGACAACTATATATTGCTTGACAGTTGCTTCAAGACTTTAATAATTGAATATAATTTCACAAAATTAATGTTAAGTTTGACAAGTTTATTCTCGTGAAAGTCTGACCCTAATATTGCTTATACTTAATTTTACAGAAAGACATATTTATGATATGGCAACAATTCATAAAAATGTGGCACTTCATTATTCTGGTCATTGATAAAGTGGAAATTAGCTATCTCCCTATAAGTTATGGTTACTAATACTGATTAATTTGTATATATTCTAGGACAGTTGAATTGATTGCCATCTTGTTTCAGTAATTCTTAACTTATTGCAATGAATATTCTATACTGCAAATATACAAAGACGTGTACCTGTAGTTTATTTTGTTATTTGTCTTCCAGTTTCTAGACGACACTGGGGCGTCGTTGTTGCTGTCTATTTCAAAGGAATTTTATGAAATCCTGTCTGCAATCATTGAGAGCCCATTCTACACTGACGATCCTACAAAATGTTGTCTGTATGTTCCATCCATTGATCTTCTAAATCAGAACAAACTTAGATTGAAGGAAACGAGTCAAGCGCTTGCAGCACTGAAATCGTAAGTTGTTTGTGTTATGTAACATCTTGAGGACTTTGTATTCGGAATGTAAACTTTTTATAAAAATAAAAATTTAGTGAAAATGATCAACTCTTACCATTATTGTTTACAACAAGAACGCAAATACAATTACTTAGACTTTGGACATCCAAAAATACTGACTCCCCCAACTGACCAAGATACATGATTAAAAAATTTGTTGCAAACTTTGGTGAAGCCAGATATAAATAACTTACTTGTTACTGTAAATGACATCGCTGTCAGCACCCATGTACTATGCTCAGTACTTCTAAAGATAAAAAAAATTACATGACATCACAATTGCCTCGCAGTGATGGGCAAGATTATTATGGGTAAAAAGCTTACCAATATAGTGTGCTTACAATTTTTATATTAAGGAAATACAAATGTATTGCTTTTGTTTTCATAAATTACTGAATCTATTAAACTTGTCTAAAAAAATATTGTTATTAATTTATAAATGACCACTCGTGCAATGTCTTCTGTTTACAGGTGGGGAGACGGTGCAAATCATTTGTTATTCAACATGTTGCCTGGAAGTGTACCAGAATATAATACTGTGATTGATGTAGATGTAGGGAAAGCCGTGATTGCTGGTGGTGGATTCTCTTCTGTCACATACAGACGGACATACGATGTGTCTGTACCAGTGTACAACCCACTAACTGCTGATGTACAGCTTCCAGAAAAATCTTACCTGTGAGAATTTTTGTATGCCTTAAATTCCTTGAAAAGAATGATTGTGTGATCATGCAAATGTTTGACCCTTCTGCGTATCCCATGACAGTCGGTCCTTTTCCATGGCTTTTTATAGCTGGACATCCAACTGCAGGGTTCTCACTAGTATTTGAAAGAAGGAGTCCAAAACCATACATTTGGAAAACATTGCAGTCCAAAAAAGCTGGTATAGGAGTCTAGTGAGAACCTTGCACTGGGCTGAACATGGGACTTATTCCCAGTGCTAAATAAGCTCTCTTTTTCCGCAATCTCAACAAAACTATTCAATTGCTATCTTATCTATTTTGAGAGGAGACACTGTAAGTAATTTGTAAGGTTAATATTAATGGAATTCAAAGCATGACCCTTTCCCCAAAATCCCTAGGAAAAGCTAGTTTTAGTCCCATTAATATTAACAGAACATATTACCTAAGTATCTTCCTGCAAATTTTGGCTAATTATTAACTGAAGATTTGTAATATTACATAAATGTATACATAACTTTCAAGGAATTTACCTTAATTTTGCTGAATTGAAATATTCTGTTTATGTTACTGTTTGAAAAAAAAGCTACCAAACTAGGAACTTGTCCTCATATTAACAGACTTGTATACAGTGATTTTTTAGAGTAATCACACTAACCAGGTAACATTGCACGATTTCAGGGAAGCACGTCCATGGTTGGTGGCATCTACGCAGACTGGTTTACATCAAGAATACAAGGAAGTTCTGGCACAGTTGGATCACAGTCAACTATTATTTATTGATAAATGTGCTATTAGTACTGATAAACAATGGGAGTTCAATCGCAGATGTCTGGAGTCTGAATCTCACCCCTACCCACAAATACTGCAGGTATTATTTCATAAGATAGCTTTTTTTGCCGAGCCCACTTGTGATGAGCTCGACATAGTCCTCACAATGGTGGTTCGATGAGTGCCTGCATGTGTCGGGATTTGCTTTGTCCGGACCATTACTTGTAATTTATTGTGATACTTTCAAAACCGGGCACAAATCTTCACCATGATGAGGCAGAAGACCCAAGTCCGTAGCTCAAAGGTCAAGGTGACACTTGGAGGGCAAACATCAAAAATGGGTCTAAAACATCTTGTCCGGACCATAACACTATCATTTATGGAGGAATTTAAAGTGTGCATTGAAATCCTGCAAGGTTTCGTCATATTTTATGTTGTTATTACTCAGACAAATGAACCTGATCCTCGTGACCTCTATTAGCATAATTTCACAGAAGACTGATTATCTAGATTTATATTTGTCTCTAATCCAATTAACTTTGGCTATCGTCAAATTGATGTACACATTTGGTCATTCAATAACACATAATGAAAGAAATCAACACATGCAATCATTTCTGAAACAAAAAATACAATGTTGCGCAATTTCCTAACAGAAAAAAAGCGTTATCGATGTATACTGTATGCATGCATAAAGGTCAGGATCAGGTTAATATATTTGGACTATACAATTGTGATAGAGACTAAGAAAATTTTGAATTGTGCTTAAATCACTCTGGTTAACATTGTTTTACATTTGTCACTCAGTTATTCACATGCAGAATATTATTGAGGATGATCGTATTTTTTGTGTGTTTGTATTTAAATGACGCCTTTTTGTGTGTTTGTATTTAAATGACGCCTTTTTGTGTGTTTGTTTTTAAATGACGCCTTTGTGTGTGTTTGTATTTAAATGACGCCTTTTTGTGTGTTTGAATTTAAATGACGCCTTTTTGTGTGTTACGCAGGAAGCTACATTCTGTCTGGTACTTCGAGGTTCTAGATTAGGTCAGACTACACTATATGATGCCATGAAAGCTGGATGTATACCTGTGATTGTAGCAGATGGTTATGAGATGCCTTTCGCAGAGGTATTGGATTGGAAACGGTAAGAGACATAAATTGTCCATGTAAAACAGGCTTTGTCTTAATTTTTTCCGAGCACTAGCCTGTTAGAGAAAGTTGCTCAGCCAAAGCACTATTCCAAACTCATTCTTACCAGCCTGAACTTGTATAACACTCATACATTCAAGCAGAAAATCACAATGTCTATCTGTACATGTTGTTAAAATCATGGATGAATTTTTATATTTCTCTTGTTTTCTAAGAAAGTATATTCTCTAAAATTAAGCACTAGCCCATTCAGGCTAGCACTCTGTAATTTCTGCTTGCCCGAAGACGAATTACTTGGACCAGGCTTCGGGCTAATGGGTTATCGTGAAGACTGTGGAAAAAGCACTTAATGTAATATGAAAATGTTATCACAACTTTCTTACATGAAGAATTTAGTTGAATTAATTCAGAATAAACTTACATTTTTATTCACCATGAATTGTGAAACAAGTTATTATGACCTATATTAAACACTCTAGATGGCTGCTTCCCTCATGCCTCATTCATTGGTTGGGAGGAATGTGGAATAATTCAAATTGATACATTGAACCCTTAAGTGCATGTAGTTTCCAAAACAAATGTGGTATATTTGGTACTTAGTTTGATTTATTTGTATATTATTCACAGTTTTGATATTATTGAGAGTTTATAAATGGGAAATGGATGTGACTCTGCTTGCTGAATATGATGGATTTGGTATTTTATATTATACACTTAACAATAGTGCCCAATACTCTGCTGACATATTTATGATATTGCAATTAAAATCTCAATGATAAGACCACCCTTGGAACCCTTGAAAATTGGTCTTCTTATTGATGTGGTATTCTTATTGAGGTTGAATAAATAACAAAACAGTGATAATGGACTTGAATATTATGTTCTTAATTTCTTGGTGGTCTTATTATATAGGTGGTCTTTAAGCACGTTTTTACTGTATCATTTAAGAATTTAACCCACAGAAAGTTTAATATCTCTGTCATACTTCTTCTAAATTTCAGTGTAAGAGACAGCTAATTCATTGAAATCAAGCCACTTGCATAACACCACACAGAAATTAAAAGTCATATATTGTTAAGTGTATATATGTACAGTAAAACCTCAATAATAAGACCATCCTTGGTACCCTTGAAAACTGGTCTTAATATTGAGATGGTCTTAATATCGAGGTTGATAAAGAGTGAAACAGTAAAAATAGACTTGAAAAGTGTGGTCTTAATTTTGAGGTGGTCTTATTATTGAGGTGATCTTTAAGTGAGGTTTAACTGTACATGTATATGATCATCAAAACAGTATGAAATGATCACCATCTGGTAGTTATTAATTTAACATTATATTTCTTCCTTTCCAGGGGTTCTGTGATGATCCGAGAAGATGATTTGGGAGACCTGGTTACTGTCTTACTGACATTTAGTACGGAACGAATATATGAAATGAGACAACAAATTCAGTTCTACTTCACCAAATACTTTAGAACAATGAAAGACATTACTTTGGCAACATTGCAGATAATTAATGATAGAGTATTTCCATATGCTGCTAGAAAGTATGAAGAATGGAACGACTTTTCAAGAGAGGTAACCATTTTATAGATATCTTGTATACAGTCTGTTGTATCTTTCTGTGATACAAAGTAGAATCATTCATATTTATGGTATTGGTATACATCCTATATTTTAGCCAATCAGATTGGCTCATATTCCGGTCCTTGATTAGTGAAGTAACATCACAAAGTCATGAAGGTGTTTCTCTATGATAAATTAAGAATGTATTCATGCACACTGGTACCAATTACCTAAATATTCACAAGGCTGCACATTTAACTTCAGGTTATTTATTCCAGTCGAAATTTCATCATAAACTTGAAGCTATAAGTTGACAAAGCTAAAATACATTCTTTAATGGTTGTTGATTGTTTGACAAGAACTATGTAACACTCTTTCACATTTCCATGTTTGTGAAATATTGTGTTACCAAGGTGTAGAATTGAGGTTACTCTGTATATTGATATTATAGTGATCTTGTATCTGCATGAAAATTCAAATACAGTCGGACCTCGTTCATTCTAATTCATTGTGTCCAAAATTTCATTTCGAATAATACATGGTTTCGAATAACCCATTTCAATTGGACATGCATAAGAAGATACAATGGGACCTGAGATTTATTTCGGATGATACCAAGTATTTGGATGGATGATTGTTGAATAAACGAGGTCCGACTGTATATAAATTCTGCAGGAACTAATAAAACACTCTTTTATAACCATTCAATCTAGGGTAATATATGATGTGATTCAGTAGGAGGTTTGTTTGTTTTGCCACAGTTAAGAATTTTGCTGCTCTGAAATTTCATTTCTACATGTGTTCTATTCAGGGAGCTTCTCATAATCCTCTGTTCCTACCATTGATGCCACCAAGCAGCCAAGGTTTTACTGCTGTCATTCTCACATATGATAGACTGGAGTCATTGTTTGAAGTCATACTTCAAGTTGCCAAGGTTCCCAGTCTGGCTAAGATAATTGTTGTGTGGAATAACCAAGAGAAAACGCCACCACATGGTATGGTTGATTTGAGCGCCGCTGTACGATTTCCAACCTCTTCTTTAAGTGACGTCATTTCCAGAAAATGTCACATGTGACGTCACCATATACTTTCAGTGAGCAATATTTGCCCCATATGGCAATATGAAAACGAAGTGACCATATGGAGTCAATATTGTTTCCTGCTTGCAAATAGTGACATCACATGTTGCGTTTTCTACAAATGGCGTCTCTTACAGAAGAGGTTGTAAATCCCTTAGCAGCGCTCATTTAGTTATTTTATGTCTTCAATGTTTCGAAAATGTAAACAAATGTTCCGAGCCCACTCTCCAGTGCAACACGCTTGGGATGAGGCAAAGTTTGACTGTTGTTGAGAGGTTGTTGGTCTAGAGGATTAATATGTAGAGCAATTTACTATGAGGACAATTGATGATGATTTTGAAGAAAGTTTTTGTTCAACAGAGGGCCACTGTGGAAAAGTTGTTCATTTACTATATGTCATTATTTGTGGAAATTAATATTAAGGACCTGACATTGCTGGGTATTTTCTGCTCATTTTTATCTTAAGACTATCATTAGGGTTAATTCTTCTTAATATCTGAGATACATTGCATTTTATTATTTAGGGAGAATTTGGAAGTTTGTTAATGGACAATGTTAGTTTAGAAAGGTGCCACGTTTTGTTGATCTTTGTACATAGAAGTTCAGGAAATATGTGTTTTGCCTCATGTATATTACTTTTGGTCTGCTGATATTTTAACTTGCTTTTAATGAAGTTTCTAATGCAGGTATGTTTTATAATATTTGCAGAGTTTATAGTCATTTTTGTATTTGATTTTAGAGTCAGCATGGCCGAATGTGGGTAAACCACTGACTGTTATACCTACCACAGAAAATAAACTCAGTAATAGGTTAGTATTTAAAAATTTAGTATTATACAATTATTTTACATTGTAGAAATATATTATCATCACAACTAATGCACCTATCAATATTTTGCCCAAGGGGGGTGTCCTAGGGAACTAGACAATTTGTTTCTGTCAAATATATACTTGTGTTATATATTTTAGTAAATGTTTCCATTAATTTTGTTGATAATCCAGATTTTTGTATGAAAACATTTAAGGTAAAAATATGTTAGATACAATTGCTGAGTTATTTTCAATGAATAGGAGTTAATCTATGCAATTTTGTTTGAAATATGATCTTACATTTTCTGGAAACATTAAAAAAAAATCTTACGAAAAAAAAGTAAAAACAGCATTGTGCTTTTCTTTCACAACTATTTTCTCCATGTTGACCAGGTTTAAGCCATACAAGGAGATTGAGACAGAGTGTATACTTGCTTTGGATGATGACATTGTTATGTTAACAGCTGATGAATTACAGTTTGGGTTTGAGGTATGTAGTCATTTATACCATCTTCCTTGGCTGAGTGGTTAAGGAGTGGGAGGTCCAAGGTTTGAATCCTGGTAGGGGTCCGTTCTGATATGGCTGGTCGGTGGTCTGCCAGCTAGTTAAATAATGGTTACCATGTGCCTACCTGCCTGGTGCCTGGCATTAAAAGGATACAATTCAGGAAGTAAATGTGCTCAGAAAGTAGGTGTCTCATAAGTCGGAAATGGCTGGCCCTTAAACAGGGGTGACGCTATAATAAATAAACACTATGTTTTCTATTCAATTGTATCCTATAATTTTGTATTTATATCTGTAATTTTGTGTATTATTCTGATTAAAGAAATATTGTGATTCTTACCATAAGTTTTGCATAGTTTAGGGCTGGATATAGGTTTTATAGTGGTGCTAGTGTGTTATTTGTCCTGTTTTGTATGTCCTTCCATTGAATTTATTCTATAGGTAATTCCAAGGTGGAAGTTATAAAGTTACTATACTAACAGCTTCATTTGATAAGACTTGTTCAGTATTATTCAGTCTATGATGATATATATTCAGTTTGTTACGTATTCCCCATCAAATTCAGTACAGAACAACCTCACTTAAAGACCACCTCAATGTTAAGAACACCATTTTCAGGTTCATTTTCCCTGTTTTGCTCTTTATTCAACCTCAATATTAAGACCATCTCAATAAGAAGACCAGTTTTCTAGGGTCCCAATGGGAAGGTCTTATTATTGAGGTTATTATATTAAAATGAAGTGATTTGCATAATTGTTACAGGTATGGCGTGAGTTTCCTGATCGGTTGGTTGGCTTTCCATCACGTGTACATCTGTGGGATAATACCACTGGAAAATGGAGATATGAGTCGGAATGGACGAATTCTATATCCATGGTGCTAACTGGTGCAGCATTTTATCATAAGGTAGAATTGATTTGTATTATAGTGTTTGCTGCTATTTTCGCGTGACTTCCGGTTTTATCCATTTGTCTTTCATGGATAGAACTTCCTTGGCGTAACTGATCAATAGTATGAATATATAGATGTTAACTATCATAACAAAACAATTATTATATTGGGAATATAACCCTGTAAACTTTCTCTTTATTGTTCCTCCTAACATCTGGCTTAATTCTTAATCTTTGTTTCCAGTATTACAGTTACCTGTATACATCAAACATGCCGGGAAATATCAAAACTTGGGTAGATGATCATATGAACTGTGAAGATATTGCCATGAACTTTCTTATATCAAACTTTACTGGCAAAGCGCCAATAAAAGTGACACCGAGAAAAAAATTCAAGTGTCCCGAGTGCATAAATACTGAGATGTTGTCAGCGGATATCACTCATATGGTTGAGAGATCTGAATGTATTAATCAGTTTACGAGCGTGTATCAATCTATGCCATTGAAGACAGTGGAATTCAGAGCAGACCCAGTTTTATACAAAGACAATTATCCAACAGAGTTGAAAAAGTTTAATGATATTGGAAGTCTTTGATATCATCTGTGATAGTGCTTTTGTTATTTGTGTGATCATGTATATATACAACATACCAGCTTTGTGCCATTGTTTGTCTTTTATTCATGTTTTGAATCCATATAATTCATGCTGTACATTATACAAACTTACGTACATTTGCAGTTATCATGTATTGGTTGTTTTGCATATATTTTCTGTATATTTTTATATGAATTATGTACAGTAAAACCACAATAATAAGACCACCCTTGGGACCCTTGAAAACTGGTCTTATTGAGAGCAATACAGTGAAAATTGACTTGAACATTGTGTTCTTAAATTTGAGGTGGTCCTATTACCGAGGTGGTCTTTAAATGAGGGTTTACTGTATATATAGTTTTAGACCAGAAAACTTTATATACCTGAAAATGTGTGCATAATACTTAACCGTTGTTCACATTGTGAATCACATGACTTCCAATGTGGAGATTGGGAGTTAAGGTAACTTTTGAGTGGACTAGGAAGTACACTAGGAAACAAACGTTACCTTGCCTCACAATCTCCAAATTGGCAGTTTAACCCAAGTTAACTATGGTTCAGATTTATGCACACACTTTGGGAAACTAGAGGGCGTCTCCATTCTGATTTTACCAAAGATTATTTTTATCAGGAATTCATAGTTCACTCTAATTTATGTGGTGCAATTGTTATGTGTTTGTGTAAGAACAAATGGAAGACAGGTCAGGTATACAGCTAGGTGAAGTGTTGCCAGTAAAATATTATTTTGATAAAAAAAATTAGAGTAAAATGTTGGTTTGTTGACAAATTATTCCATCACAAAAAAATTACTTATCTATTTGTTTTATACTGAAACTTAAGTTGATCAAGTAATGTGATGGTAGTTTTGTGTGTTTTGTATTTGTTTATTTATAACTTATACATATTATGTATGTATACATGTACAAAGGCCAGTATTTATAGACTAGCATGTAGTTTATATAGCTTTACTGTTCGTACCTTTTCAATTAATCATTGATGAAATTGTACATAAATATGACACAAGTATATAATTATATCTATTGGTTTTACTGCATGTCTTGATCATATATTATACAGATAGGTCATATATATAAGTGTGAATAAAACATAATTTGTAATATCGTTCTGCGCCACTCCACAGACATTTTATTTATTTTTTTAGTTCTGGAAAAATCTTGGAATTGTTTTTATAACCTTGCTCTTGAATGTTATGAGTGTTTATTAAACTCTACAGATTATGCTTGTACTTAGATGTATTTTCATGTTCTAATTATCAAATTATCAAGTTGTGAATGTTGTGAACTTGAAAATATAAATTACATGTACTAAGAATTTCTTATTAGCATGCCACAATTTGGGTACTTGATACTCAGTGAAGTGTAACCTGATGTGTGTTGTTGTTTACACACCCTAATGACTTACTATCTACAAGGAATACTACTATTTTTTACATCTTCTTAAAGTATAGAACTGTAATGATTGCTGTTAACTCTTGCATAGAATGTAGAGAAGTATTAGGCCTGGATAGTCTGGACACTAGAACTTTCCAGTGCGTCATTTACCGTTTTTAGAACACTTCACATTATGTGTTGAACAAATATGGGAAATATATAAAGGGGTTTATACTTATATTGCATATATTGTTTAACTTCAGTGATGTGTAGGCACCTTTAGAGAAGTATTAGTTAATTATCTCCCTTTTTTATATTATGTGGTATTACATTTTCATATATAATTTTTGATGAGCTAAGCTCTTTTACTTGTCATTTGTCTTGCGCTGTGTATATATTGGAAACAGGATCTGATCCAGTCTTTGTATGGGTAGCTTTAGATTTGCCCTTTGTTCACATTTTTGTTCTTTTATTTTGGAATTCATGTTTTTTGATGCTGTCTGCTATCAAAATCGATTGCATTAAATATCTCAGATATTGCTTGGACAAATTAAGCAGACCATGTTGAACTGTATAAGTATAATTTTCACAAGACTGATTTGTTATATTTAGTTTCTGCTTTCATTGTGTCCCCTATTAACAATATACAGACAGTAAACTGTATAACATAATCATTGAATATTTTTTTCATACTCTGGGTATATGTCATTAATTTTGTATCTAACCTGGTAGCACACTTCCTTGCAAGTTCATTTATCCGTCCGTCTTCATGAAAGATTTGCACAAAGACAACAGTTTCTGTAGTTAGGACAAAAAGGACTGATCATGTACACATTTTTTGCCTGAGGAAATTGATGCAATTGGCATAATCTGTGCATAAAAAAATTCATGCAGAAAGGTGAAGTTCAGAATAATTTGGTATGATTACAGACAAAGCGTCTAAACAAATTGTCTTTAGAACTCGTCTATCTACATTTTTAGAGAAACAGAAAGACTTGTTTTACTTTCATCACTCAAGTTTTTCTATCCAATCAACAATAAGATGACTTACGCATTTCACAAATTATTGATTGATAAGAATTTATGTACAGTAAAACCTCAATAAACCCTCGAGACCCTTGAACACTGGTCTTCTTATTGAGGTTGTCTTATGTTGAGGCTGAATAAAGAACAAAACAGTGAAAATGGACGCAAAAGTTGTTCTTCATGTTAAGGTGGTAGTATTATTGAGGTTGTCTTTTAATTGGTTGTATTGTATTTTTTCCTAATACTTCAAGTATTTATCAGATTTGTGTTTAATATTTACTGATTTTTTCAATTCTGTGTCCATTTAAACTTACCTGGCTGTTATGGCCTTTCAGAATGTAAATATACCATTTGATTAGTATTTGTACGGTACAAAGTTTGACCATCACTGTAATCAGGATCTGTGTGTTTGTTGTGCAGTAAGCACGGTTACTGAAACCATATTAATTTTTTATATTATATATAAAATAAAATGTTTAATCACATGCTGCTTGAAATTGAAATCGTCTTGAACAGTTTGTGGTAGTTACATGTTGATGTGTTGCTATTCATTTATATTTTTGTATGCTTAATAAAATTAAGAAACATGTATGTAGTTTGTACAGTCAACAGATGCTGTTGTGTTGAAAATTCCATTCACTATATGATTCACATATGAGCGCCGCTGTACGATTTCCAACCTCCTTAAGTGATGCCATTTCCATAAAACGGCAAATGTGACATCACCATGTACTGACAGTAAGCAACAAAACGAAGTGACCATATGGCGTAAAAATTGTTTCCTGCTTGCAAATAGTGACCTCACAAGTTGCGTTTTCTCTACATGATGTCACTTACAGAAGAGGTTGTTAATCCCATAGCAGCGCTCATATGTTTCTTAGCAGAGACATATATATAAAGCACTCATAGATTGACACTAAAACAAACTCGCAAAAAATGAGAACAAACATTGTTTGATTAAATTTTTTAATTTTGATTGTTAAGATAAAAACATATCTTACTATTATTATTATACATGTACAACAAACATGTAAAAGTTAAACACTCAAAAAACACTTCTGAGAGTATTAAATCTAGTTCTAGAAATAAGAATAGAAAGAAACAAGACAGAAAGTGGTAGAAACAGAAAATATACAAGTATTCACACTGCAAATACATTACTGTTTAAAACACCAATCGGGTTAAATAAATGCATATACACACAAAAATAATCACAGAAGTTATGTGTATAATAAGGCACTACTTTATTCCTGTAGTTTGCAAGATCCTTATATCCACATGAAGCCTTAGTGACAAGGCCAAACACTATCAAAACAGAAAATTTAACATTTCATTGACTAAAGCACTGCATGTATAAACGGGGATAAATGCAAGAAAACTCACAGTTAAGCTCTAGTATTAATTGTCAGAAATTCCACAAGTATGCTTTGAAACTGGTGTGATGAAATATAGCGTAACTATCGTAGCAAGGCATTTTGAGTGCAATGCTGTTTTAATGGTGTTGATTCACTCACTATACACTACCATCTAAACATGACAATCATACTGGACTTTAGTAGAAAGATTATTACAAAAAAATCATAACTAACTCTGAAGTAGAATCATGTAACATAGAATTTAAGTTTTAATGATTTCAGTTCATATTTTGCAATAAGACGCATTAAAATCACTAATATCTTGAAGAAATTAACCTTGCATACCAACCTAGTGAAAGAGAGACACATGTTTTGTTTGCAAGGAATGACATCTTTATCACAAAAAAGAAACAAAAAAATTATCACCTTATAATGATTAGCCAACAACACATTAAAGTCAAAATAGTACGCACAAAGTATCTGTCAATAATCTGTCGGTAAGTGCCATATGTCACATAAAACACAAAGAAAAACTCTGACAAAAACTGCAATAAATACAACATAAAAGACAGATCAGTACAGTGGGTGACATACAAAGGTCTAAAATATTAGATCAGAGAGCTAAAGTGTCATCAATTTGTCAAGATCCATAACATAAATGTTAGTATAAAACTATAAATCTACAGTAACTTTATAGGGCATTATAAATTTGTTGCTATGTAATCAACCCTTCTTTTCATCAGAAGGGAGCAAGGGCAAAATTTCAAACATATAAATGCTGGTCCCGGGATAAGTCACATAGATATAAGAATTCAGCAGATGAATGGTCATTCACCATTGGTTGTGTTTGCCGATCCACTAGAATCTTTGTTTCCACTACTCAAACTATTGATGAGAGCAGTAATCTGTCGATGTTTGGCACTCTCGGCCTGTAATTCCTGGATTTCACTCTCATAATTCGTAATTTTCTGCTCATGCTGGTTACATGCAAACTCTAGTTGAGATACCTGACAAATACAGAGATAAAATACAGTAAACCCTCACTTAAAGACCACCTAAATAATAAGACCACCTCAAAATTAAGAACACAATTTTCATGTCCATTTTCACTGTTTTGCTCTTTATTCAACCTCAATATTAAGACCAACTCAAAAAGAAGACCACTTTCCCAGGGTCCCAAAATTGGTCTTATTATTTAGGTATTACTGTGTTGCTTCCATAGGTTAACATTGTAGAATTAGATAAGATTAAATACATCACATACAATAACATAAGAGAGAGTATACGTAGCTACAGTGTTGACTGTAGCATTACAGAGCCAAGCAACCGGCAGTGGAAATCTGTTCGTTCTGCAGACTACACTATCACCATTTCCTTATACAGGGTAGTGTAAATAACGCTGATAGATGTGGTCTTTCTTGTGTCAAACAAATGACAAGTGGATAATGAAAGTATGAGTACAGCAGGCTTTACCACAGCCACACAACCAAAACAGTCAATAAATAAACAGATGAAGATGATGTTACCTGGTCCTGTAGCTGTTTCTTTTTGGCATCAGATTTAGCCATGTCACCTCGTATCTTCTCTAAACACATATCCATCACTTCTCGCTCTTCCTCAGATTTCTTATAATCATATTCCCACTTTAAAGAAGCTTTTTTCATATCTACAACAGATTCACAATACATAGATTAATGCAATGATTCTATGGTTGTATTGTACAAAAATGATGTCCCTCCCAAACAGCAAATTCAACCATTGATCTCACCATATAAGACTAGTAAAAACATTGGGGCTGAAATGTGTTGTCTAGAGATATTTTATCATAAATCGATGGTTTAGGTTTTTTTTAAATCAGGGATGCCAACAGTGAAGTGTTAAAAAAGAGAAAATTTGCCAGGGTCAAGGGGGGAAATTATTTGGGATTTATGTTGATCTCAAAAATGCCCTGACCTTAACCTTTGACCTCAAAATCAATAGGGTTTCTCTGCTACCCAAGATGAATGTGTGGACCAAGTTTGAGGATGATAGGTCAAGGGGTTCTTGAGTTATTGATCGGAAACGAAAAGGTTACAAACGGACGGACAAACCAATACATGAATATGCCCTCTTTTCTTCGAAAGGGGGCATAATGAAGACCGTAAATGCATTACAATATAAGATACCTTCAACACAGATCTTTTACTTCATTAACTTATGATGAAAATAATAAAATTTTATGAAGACATGAAGACCATAAATTTATCAACTAACTTTACCTTCAAGTTTAGTTTCTGCAGATTTCAGTTGTGTTGCAACTTTCCTTCTCTCATCTTGTAAAGTAGTTAATTGCTCCATGGCCCTGTAATAAATATCTAAGTAGATAATTGTTTCTTACATGTAGATATGATTAAGATATTGTACATGTGATTTCTCACTCTCTGTTCTACATACAATATCTATATGAAAGTAAATTATTCAACTGTAACTAAGGCAATTACCACCGACACATGCATCCTTACAAATGAAAGGTAATCTTTCATTTATCACCGTACATTATGTTGCAGGGAAACCTAGTAATAAGAAATTTCATATCTATTATTTTTGCCATACAAAGAAAATTATTCTTATAGACATGTTAAATCAATAATAAGCATTAATTTCTAAATGACAGTGACAGAAGTCTAAACCAAGAACTGAAGGGCTTAAATCTGACCGTAACAACAATAGAATCGGAGTTATATTTCTACATAATTGAATACTAAACGTTAATTAAGCATACTTACGTATCATATTGTTGTTTCAGATTTGTATTGTGTTTCTGTAACATTTCATGCATCTCTGTCAGTGATTTATGTTCTTGTTTCATAGTTTGATGTGCTTTCTGTATACACTCATACCTACAATATTCATCACATACAACAGTCTACAATGATTGCACAGGTCAGACGGACATGGTCAGTTAGAACACAGAAAAAATGATTCTACAATTAGTTCAGAAAAGATTTTTAGACCATGCAAATATAGCAATTATCTTCAAAAATGTCACTTTATGCTGGACCAAGGTGAACAAGAATTCTGACAGCAAATTTAATAAATATAATATAAACTGTGATTGAGGGACTAACTGGGCATCCTGCCACACTGTGCAGGGTAGCCTACAGTATAACCCATTTGTTCATGCAGAAGAGGAACACTAGACAATGCTACATGCCAAACATCTTAGTTTTGGGCCATGAGGTTTCAGACGAGAAGATTTTCAAATGATTTCATATATAACTCTTTAAGTAAAACAAGTGACCCCACAAGGTGGGGCCAATTTTAATTCAAGGTGCATGATTTTTTGAAAAATTTGGTTAAGGACCACTCAACAATGCTACTCAAAAATGCAGTACGTACCTTTCTGTGAGTTCTGTATGAGCTGCAGTAAGTTGTTGATGCATCTGTGCAACTTGTTGTAACCTGATGAATACCAATCACATAAAATAAATACAATTTATCCATTAAATAAGAGCAACTAGATATAGTAAGTTGTCTCATTATAACAATGCCACATGTTCGTCAAATTGATAGAATGGCAGGTCAACATAACCAAAATTGGTGAACAAATTACGAAACAACAGTCAACAGTGGACAGGTAATGAAATGTGGCTTTTTTGCAAAATCAAGGGCATGCAACTTTGGATGAATGGATTCTATCTGACCCACAATTCAGATTAAATGTTTACTGATCAAATTAGAAAAACATACTCAGAAAAGGAGATAAATATGTAGCCATGAATTCAGCAATGAAAATACTTAATTTGTAATCCAACAAGTTGCAGTGGAGAGAAAGAATATCAGAAGTCTCACTTGTCATCTAGGCACAAATGCTTAATCGTAAAAAGGTACAGAAATATAGAAATTTTACAATCTTACTTTTGATTTTCAGTATGAAGATCTTCAATTTCCTTGGAATATCTCTCCATAACATTTCTCATGTCGGTTAAATCTCCTTCTTGTGTGTGACATTTCTTCTCCGAATGTAACAACAAACTACGGACTCGATTACACTAAAAATTACAGTCATTTAAATACAATATATTTTACAGGCATACACAATAATGAATAAATAATGCAAAATCACAAGGAACTAATACTATTAAGTTACTTTAAACTTATTATATAAGTATCGTAATATAAAAAAAATCCAAATATACATGAAACATAAATTCAACAATTTAAATACAGGAATAAACATCAAAAATGGCAAACGTCGAAATAACTCGCTAGCTTGAAATCAATGAATTACTTTCATTTCAAACAATGTAGGGCTTAAGGTAAATCAGTAACTACTATGACTGGTTGCTAGGCAACAATACCTCAGCTTCATCCTGTCCTTTCCTGGCCCTATATTGAGATAACATCCTATCCGCTTGTGTAAGGGCCAATGTTTTGGCTTCCAGGAGATCCTGTAGGTGTTGTTCTTTGGTCTGAAATAACAACAAAAATGTTTACATTGGATTTCAGCAGTCAATAAGCAAACTGGACATCAACAGTCAATGAGATCAGATTGTTTCATTACCATATTACAGTAAAACCTCGATAATACGACCACCTTTGGGACCCTTGTAAACTGGTCTTCTTATTGAGGTGGTCTTAATATTGAGGTTGAATAAAGAGCAGTGAAAATGGATTTGAAAATTGGGTTCTTAATTTCGAGGTGGTCTTATTATTGAGGTGGTCTTTAGGTGAGGTTTTACTGTACTACAATTCATAAAAATGACATATTGTCTTCAGAACAAATTTAATTACCTTCAATTATATATATTGGACAAGTGAAATGGAAATTTTTACTCATGACAATCTATAAGTTAGGTCACAAGGACTACACTAAGTCATATATAAACAACTGTAAAAGTCTTTATTTTTGCGACCACTTTATTTCGTGAATTTCCAGTTTTCGTTTATTTCGTTAGTTTTCATTTTCTTGAGTTCCTTGCTAAGATGTTTGGACATAGTGATGAACACATATTTTAGCAAGATTTCGAATTCCCGAGGTGTTCAACTCACAAATTAACGCAAAAATAAAAATATCGCGATAAAAAATGACTTTTATAGTATTTGTACCTGTAGTGCTCTCAGCGATCGCTCATACACAGCATTAATTTCTGTCTCAGTTCCTTCCTTCAACTGAAAGCAATAAAAGCAACAGTAGAAGTATGATGTACATGAAAAACTGATACAATCATCCAAGTTCAAAGTTATTAGCCTGAACAATAATAATAACAAGAAGTTCAAATGGAGGACCTTTTCTACAGGCATCATACATAAGACATTATGAAGATTGCAAACAAATATTGCATTTTATAACATCCTCTTCTCAAATTTGTAAACTGAGTATAATATGAACACAAAGAACAATTTTGTAATTGACGGATAGAAAGATTGGACAACTGGACAAAAATAAATTTGGCTCCCTATATTTTGTGGGAGACATTTAAGTGAATAACATCAAAGAAAGGCACTCACTTGCATACTACTGCCCATTTTATCAATCAAAGAATGGATCGATTCCGAAGACACATCAATATCAGGATCTCTCATATCATTTCTCTTCTTCAGATTGCCTGACATTGGCACTAGATTTTCCTTATCTTCGCCCATTAACCTCTTATTGGGAAATGAATTGAAACACATCTGTATTGAAGTCTGGCGTTGCTTTGCCTTATAAGTATTCTGATTAGCAAGTGCTTCACCCAGGCTGAAACAAGAGTACAGAATAGCAAACATACATACCTCACCAGAATATTCAATTAAACAATTTGATACAATAAATTGCCAACAAATGGCTCTGACAGGCAGAAAAATTAGCAGCCAGACCGGGGCTCGAACCCAAAACCACAGACTAAGTTTTCCATATCATTCACACCTCTGCAGTTCTGAAGTATACAGATTGACAACTTGACAACATGACATCATGTAATCATGCAAATGGCATCATACATGTAATATCATACAACTGGGCAAATTTCTAAAAAAATCTCAAGGGATAAGATTTTGTAGCATTGAATGATTAGGCAACATATGGGAAAATGTCGAGAAAAACAACAGTATGTCTATCGCATAATGACGGTAGATGTAGTGAAAAGGAACAAACAACAGAAATCTACTCACGTAAAAGTTGGAAATCCCTCCAGCTTTGAACAGAACAGAATAAGATTTAATGTATTTTGTACTCTCTGATGATTTGTGCTACTTAAGCCACAAGCAAGGAACGGCACCACACGAGATTCCTGAAATAATGATAATGAAAAAATAAGTCAATACAGTTGAACCTGTTTTAAGAGACCACTCAGTGGAGCAGGAAAATGTGGTCCCTTAAGACAGGTGGTCTCTTAAATAAAGATACAGTAAAGTTGACAAAAACATAAACATTAAGTTCAATGCAATTTATTTAATATTTTTAAAATACTTTATTACAGCTATTAAGATATTTTATTAGACAAAAAATAGGTAAAATGAGGAAAAATATTTACATCCCAAGTACATGTATGTATAAATCTATAAAATCAATAGAAAAATAAAATCTTTTCGATTTTAGCGGTCGCTTAGCAACAACGCTGTGTATAAAAATAAAGGGTTGGTGTTCATGTTTGACAGGTGGTCGCTTATGTGGATTAACATAACGCTTAAAAACTCCCAGGATGAAATCAGAACGAACATAAAAGACAGGAGGTCGTTCGTAAAAGGTGGGCGGAAGGGCAGGTTCAACTGTAGGTTCAAACAATTTCATTTAATCAAAACAAAATAAATGAGTAAAATGCAGAAAATGGCTGAAATCATTCACAGGTGATTAGGCAACATATATGAAAGCCTGGTGAATATATAATTTGGAATATTTGTCCTTGTCATTAAATAATTTTCATACCATAATAATGGAAACTATGTAGTAAAATAGTAATCACAATGCATAAATTTGCATGTTTATATTACAGATTATTCATTGATTCCAACAGGATTATCCTACAGTATCTAGATCAAAATCATAGAAGTATACTAAAATTTTGTAAAAAAAATTCATAGTGATAATAGTGCTGTAGAAAATATAGGCTTTATATGAGGTTTTCTTTTGTAAAACGTGACCAGAAGCCATTGGTGCACATAACATTTATAGAGCTGTTCATGTAACATCCACTTCAGTGAAATCATTTTACCTGCATTGTGTAGAGAAACAAATCTTCTAAAGCTCCGTTCTTTATTCTCGCCATCAGATCCAATAAATATATGACCAAATCAACTCCTTCCTCGCTGAAACACAGTTAAAGATAAGGTTAGAAGCTAACATAGAAACAGAAAAGCAATAAGTATTTGCATTATTTTGACTTTAAGATATACAGTCAAACCTGTGTTAAAGACCACTAGCAAACAAAGACCACTATTGCAAAACCTGTCCGCAAAGACCACCAATTTTATCTCCCATCAGGATATTTAATCTGTTAATAGAGACCACCTGTAATCAAAGACCACATTTTGCTGTTCCCATGGGTGGTCTGTACAGAGAGGTTTGACTGTATTAAGCTCATTTTTGTTCATTTGTTTACCTAAACAAACATGAAAAATATACGTTATCTAGTTAAGATTTCAATAAATATGCATTATCACAGAATACATTTATAATGTATTTCAATACATTTATAATGTATTTCTCTGTTTTTGTCGAAAAAGACATTTGTATTATCATTAAATTAAAAAAAATCCATTTTTTTAACAAGCGGGTGTTTTTTACTAGTTTTGTCTGTTAGTAATACAATAAAACAAGATTGTTTAAATGGTTATACATGGCAATGGTTCTTATTAATAATGTTTTAGACTATGTAATAACAATACAGAATGAAGCCCATTAAAAATTTCAGGTTCAGATGAGCCAGATACATCTTTCAATCACAACTTCACCACCAACGGCATTGTATATAAAACCAGTACCATGTATTATAACATAAAATATGGTGTATAGTGGTAATAACACCTGCATATTATTTTTGATAATTCACTAGTGAAATAACAACTCATGCGCATGATGTCACAACAAAACAAATGTAGATGAAATTGAAATTGTTAAATCTTTATTTTTTAAGAAGTATGACATTTTATTTCATTAATAATTATTGTCATGTTAATTTGAATATGATCTGTGATCTAATCATTTGATCTCGTTTCTTGTGACAGAAAAATAAAACTGTCAGAACTACTTTTGGTTGACTGACAACTTTGCTATGTACAATTGTATTATGTAATTATGTTTTTTCACTGCTTTGTAAAATACTTTGAAATAGAAGTTATTTGTTGTGTCAGCATTTGTTTACTAAAGAACGATTATGTCTTTGCTTGCAAATACTACAATCACCTGTCAGTGTTTTTTGGGGGCCTTTTTGGGGCCGAAATTCGGACCCATTCCCCTCACTCAAAAGTATGTTTTTTTCCCCTATTCTCTGTTACAATTCCCCTCCTTTTTTTTTAAATTGTAGATGTTGCCAGTATTGTTGATATTTTGAGTCAGAAAGATAGAAGCATTGACCTGTAATGAAACTAACTAATCTGTTGCATATTTACATCACTGCAACAAAGAAGTGTACTGAATACAGACATAGAAATGTATACTTTGTTATGCACATTATTTTCACCCTATTTTCCCCTCCCAATGCTATTTTCCCTTTTTAAGGGCCCCGCCACCATTCCCCTAGAAGTGAAAAGAAACACTGCCTGTTTCTGTTCATTGTGTATTGAATGTATTAATGTTGTCTCCGTAAACTGATCAAAACTCAACAAAACCTTGTTTTAGAAGACTCATTTAATAAATTCAATAAAAAATCACTCATGTAAGATCCCCTATCATTAAGAATGCAGCAAAGTATTTGACATATGAGCCCCGCTGTACGATTTCCAACCTCTTCTTTAAGTGACGTCATTTCCAGAAAACATCACATTTGACGTCACCATTTACTGACATTAAGCAATATTTGCCCCATATGGCAATATGAAAACGAAGTTAACATATGGAGTAATGTTTTTCCTGCTTGCAAATAGTGACATCACATGTTGAGTTTTCTTGAAATGACGTCACTTACAGAAGAGGTCGCAAATCCCATAGCAGCGCTCATATATTAAATACACATGCCATCTATATGTAAGCATAAATTGCCCCAAAATATGAGGTTACATATATAGGAGTATCACCAGGGAGAAGAAATTTGTTCCTACATTAAATAGATGAGTCAGCTTACCTCCAATCATCAGTGGGTGGGGTTATATCTGATGCTATAGATTTAGAGTTGTGGTCATACTGGAAGTACAGTAAATTAGAGAGCAGCTTTGGATCCACCTGCTTCGAAATACTAGTCAGCAAGTTCTCATCTTGACAAAATGCTAAGATATGGTTAAGGAAATATTTTGCAAATCTATAATGCAGTGATTTTTTGGGATAAATTTTACTGCCAAATATAGGCTGTTTCACCTTAACAAAGTGTCCATTTCCCCCCAAAATCATCATTTCTTCACAATTCTTTGTTCATTCCCCCCTCCGACTGAATTTCTTTTCACTTAGTTAGGTTTTTGTGTATTTAACCTTTTATAAAAGACCATTGCCTTAAATCTTTGCTCTTACATCACCTCATATATATAACAAACACCGGCCACACCTGAAAAGTTATTTTTATAAGCCAAACAACTGTTTCCTTATTTTCCCAAATTCGGGATTAAGACGCCAATTTTCCAAATTGAAAAAGCACAGGCAGTAAAATTATTTTCCAAAAAAATCGCTGTAATGTATCTAATTTTTTTTTTTTTTTTTTTTTTTTTTATTATATCAAAATTCTGAAATAATTGATAAACTTCAATAAATGACTTTGATATCAACAAAGTACAATTATTGTCAATATCGCATGTTAGCAATGTAGACATACATAAGGATACTCAGCAGCAACTTCACACATTTCACTATAGCTGAGCAACGTTTGCGAATATTAGTGTTGTCTCCCTCTAAGGGTATTTGTAACGTATGTAGAGCTGTTGGCAATACTGCAGATACATGCTTTTCATAGTGTATTTTGTTATGAGCGAATATAAGTTCCTCATATATTTCAACAAGCAGGTCGTAGGCACCGAGCGGGGCCAGCCCATGGGTGTCTGTAGATTGACCTGCCCAATGTATTGTGGCAAGAAGGGGGTCTGCAATTCGGCTAAGAGGAGTCTGCGCTAAATCAGGGAACTGACTAGCATCCTGAATTTGGAATGTAGCAAACATGGCCTTACAGACAACACGTCGAACACCTTCAATATGACAAAATGACTGCAATAACTCAAAAACCTGAAAATATAACAAACAAAGAATCATTTACAATTGCAACATTAGTCTTCACATACAGCATGGCATATAATAATTAAGTAATGTTTTGAGGAACAAAAAAAAACGGTCAATGGCGCTACCGGAATTCGAACCCAGAAGACTGAAGATTATTCCATACAAGCCATGTTTGCTAGGATGACAAACACACAACTTGCTGACCTTCCCATAAAACTTAGTGTCATGGGTGTCACTAATTTTTGAACTAGCAGGGAAATCATCAAAACAAAGAGGGGGTATTGGGGTACTCTCCTTAATTATGATCACTCATACAAGAAAAGTAGCCAGGTGATTTCACCAGCTACCGACTCATACTGACACCCCTGAGTGTAAGCAAAACTAATTGTTAACTCAATGAATAATAAGAGATGTTTGTAAAACATTATGCCCCCTGTTACCCTGACCTTGACCCCGAAATCAATAGGGTTCCTCTGCTACCCAAGATGAATGTGTGGACTAAGTTTGAGGATGATAGGTCAAGGGGTTCTTGAGTTATTGATCAGAAACAAAAAGGTTACGAACCGACTGACCGACATGTGCAAACCAATATGCCCTCTTTTCTTCGAAAGGGGGCATAATAAATCAAACAAAGCACTCTACAGTTGCAAGACAGTAGAAATATCGGGAGTTGGGCGCAAATAGCAGATTCAACAATTTTGCATAGAGTGAGGAAAAATTTCTCTTGATTAAATACTTGTTTACCTTCACCACAGACCCTGCAGAGCTGGAACTGAATAAATTCAATGTCTGTTCAATGCAAGTTCCTAAATACTCATATCTGAAGTGATAAATAAAGCAATTATTGACAGATTTGCAGTTATTAACTTATCATCATATAATAAAATGTCTTACTTTCAAAAACATGATCAAATTCAATAAAAAATACTTTATTTGAGCAATAAGCATAACTTGACACCAGGGGCCTTTAAGCTTGAAACGCTGACCTGGACTTCAAATTTGCAAAACTTTATATTAACCAGCATTTTATTTTTATTCAATCTGAGCAAATTTATGAAATTTTGAATAATAGTTATTTCCATCTATATACTTTTGCCAAGTTTTATGAAAATATATATTGTTATATTAAACAACATAGAAGCAAAAAGAATATTTTACATTTTAAAGTCTAACTTTCAGACTTATAATGTTATGAATTAAGCCCCCGTGTTTCATTCAGGAAAAAACTGTTGGACACAACTTTGATAACCTTCAAACAATACTACCAACACAAAATATGTACTAACCCAGCCAGACTTTTCTGTAATGTGTCTACCTTGAGGATATCCTTAAACAGATCAACAGCGTAACGTCTTGTATCTCCTGACTCACCATCAATCAGAATGTTAAACACCATTTGAAATGTTTTTGGAGCATTAGAATCATTGTAAAACTGAAATAATAATGAAACATAATTGTGACATAGCCAATAATATCAGTTTTATCATATAATACATAATCCATTGTTAAACTTTCAGGACAATGACCACTGTATGACATGGTGACCACTACTTCATTTAAGTGCAATCACTCTGACAATAATGGTTATCAGCTTCAGACTCTTTCAGGCTGCACAATTTTCTTACTCTTGTGAGATAACACTTCAAAATCATATTCCCGAATATATGCTGAAACATAATCCTGTCTCACCGAGTAATTATAAATAAGCTTTGATTATGCTCCTATGTAACAAAACATACATAATCCCGGAGTCTAAGACCATTAACAAACAAGAATATCAGTAGAACTGCCCTGCGTTCAGTAACGGCTATCAGCCCTATTGTTTCGTAATTTGGTTCCTGTGTGCAGCCAATGTGATACGGTGGACAAGGGATACAATACAAAACGTTTGCCACGGATAGCCGTAACTGAACGCAGGGCTGATGGATGCTTCCCAAAGTATGTACATGAGGTAAGGGCCATTAAGTTATTGAAAAATAATCGAAACAGGAACATGACAATAATATGCACACCTCAACTTGTTAATAAAGCTTCGCAGAATGTTTCATTAAAATTACGGTTGATGGTAGCTGAGAAAAAGCACAGACACGAATGTGGGACAACAGACGCTTGCACACACTAATATACGGATGGAGAGACAAAGTGGCGACTATATCCTACTACTTCATGGGAAACACTCTAGACGACTGCTTCCTAGGTTACAGTACTATTGTCTAAATTCAGTGACTGCGAAAATACCTTTTCAAGCCCACCGAAGACAGGATTCGTACCAACGACCGTCAGATCAGCAGTGAGACACTTTACCCCCTGACAAGTATAGCGGCAGCTATATGTTCCTCATATTTTGGCGACTTTATCATGGTTCTCATTCTTAGTTTGCCAGTTATGGTAAACAATCAAATCCTCTAACAAAGTTCTATGACAGGTTTAAGATTGCAAATGGAAGTAATGTTATTAAAATGCACAGACGGCTCAAAACTTAGCACACTAAACCATTTACTTGAACAAAGTAAAATGAAACTACAACTGAACAATTAAATAATGATACAAAAGACATACCTTAGATGTGAGTTTCTCATGCAAACACATATTCAACAATAAGGTGAGAGAAAATAATATCACAGTATGTGTTTGATCACCCAGCAACTGAATAAGGCATCTAGTTAAATCTTTCATGTTCTCCTGAAAAATATCAAATCATAATTAAGTGTGAAAATTATCCATTTAAGTCCACAAATTTATCCACATGAATTTTTGTAGGATGTGTTGCACTAGAGGTACCCATAGGCCATGCATCAGTGTTGCAGCAGCCATCAAGTATAACACTAAGTTTTCATTGGGCTGAAGAAGTAATTTTGGATAATTTACCATTTGTACTGTACTACATAAATTACTTGACTACGCAGTACTGGTCAAAATGCAATATCATTGGTTACAGCTGTATGTAGCAGTGCCTACTACAAAATACCTGACACAGATACTAGTGCAAATTTCAAAGACTGTTGTATCAGTGAACTGTATGATACAACAGAAATATTCACGGTCAAAATAAAAATAAGACAGCAGGCTATGAAATAACATCAGACCAGATATTTATAAACAGAAACCACATAAAATTATAATGCCACTTGTTCTTAAAGGTAAAAATTTATATGCTTAATGACATACATTGTTTTTGATGAATGACTGCACAGAGAAATTGTCTCTAGTCAAATTCACCAGAATCCCCATAGCTGGCTGTGTAAGACCTGTCGCAGGAGATATCCTGAAAAATAGCACAAAAAATAGCTAGAAACAGCATAATAAATATTTATTGAAAAAAAAACCACACTTTTATGACGAATCACAATGAAGAAGCATTTGTAAATAAATAATTGTACAAATTTAACCATCGTCTCATACAGGGTGAGGCTTATTGAACCCCAGCGCAATACTTCACTTAAATTATTCTGCTTTGAAAATTTTTCATCAACACTTGTAAACATCGATCGTATGTAATTGAGTTTTAAAGTGCCAGTTAAATCACTATGAGAAATAAATTACATGTCTCCAGTCATTACTGACAAACTAATTAATGTCCTTACACATTACTGAGAAGAAATCTAACAAGTTCTTCCATGTAGGATTCTTGAAAGGTTATTCTTCTTCCATACGTCACTTTTTGTAAAAGTTGCATCGCCTGAAACAAACAAGTAGTACAAATAGTAATTAACATAATGCAACTATGGAATAGACCAAATGTACGAAATAAAGTAGTAACAAACCACCAGTTTTCAGTTAAAAAATATCTACTGGTGGATTTGTGACAACTACATAGGCATTACATATTGGGTAATGTACACAATTTACAGAATAGTTAGTCATATATTTACATATACGGTTAGAAGTTAGAGGATATTTACCTCAGCAGTCAATGTGTCACTAGTGGAAGCGCCATGACTCACTACTACACTTACTAAGGCAGGTGTAAGTTCAAACTTCTCATGGAAACATTCTCTAATGTGACTGTCAGATACTGAAACAAGATAATAGTAATACTATATAGCATAGTGATTATTCTACAGTACGAACAGGGACAGGCAACAAAGGGGCAGGGTTGTGGGTTACTGTGGAGACACAATAGAATTATGAGGTTATTTGTGTCACGATCAAAGCCCTGCAGGAGAGACAGGGGCAGAGCCCTTGTATTTCAGTTTTAATTGTGCTACTTCAGTAATTGCCTACTGTATTCAATTATCAGTCATTAAACAATGCTCTTTGATAAATCCGAATCGGCTGCTATGAGTATGATTGTCACACTGTGATTTGTTTACATAAAGTGCTTACAATGACTCGTTGAAGCAGCTGAACTATAAATGCTCAAAGGCAATTTTGGCCCCTTTAACTTTTTAAGTCATTCTTTATTTAACTCACTATACTGCTGATGGAATTTGGACAAATAGTACTAAATTGATACTAGTCCAGGATAAAACCAAGGACAACCCTAGAAAGTTTATTCAACACTGTTTTTTTAAATGTCAGTACAAATATCACTGCTTTGCTTTCATACTAACCTAAGTTGGTGAAGAACAGGATACATTTGAGAATCAAAGACGGTTTTGTTGTAGGATCTGCTATCAGGTTTACAAGACATGCTACACATTCTGCAGCAAGAACATCAGATGGATTGAAAAACTTCAAAGAACAACCACGACCTGACTTGCTAATTAATACCTGAAAAGTGACACCAACAATAACTAGCAGTAGCATATTATTTTCCTTTAAACTATATTCACTAGCATTCAGTACAAAGTTTGGAATTTCTTTATCACATCATTTTATAGTAAATTGAATGTTAAGTTAGCAGAATTGATGTATTGCATGTATTATCATGATTACTACAGATCAGACACAAACTAATAGAAAGTCTTAAATACATACCACAAATATTCATTTAAAATCATTCTATCCATCATTTGTAAATAAATTAAAAAAATACTACTTTGAAACTAAAAGTACAAATTTATCAGAATTTTACAATTTTTTAAAGAATGAGCCAGTTAGGGATAATAAAATTACAATTTAATCTACACAATGTAGTTATATGACTGAGCACATTAAATTCAGGGAGTCGGTTCAAAAATCTACTTACATCAATTTGTCTTTGCAGAAACACAAGGTTACGCTCAACCTTATGGGTACTATACTGTGATTCAGCTGAGATGACACTCTTCAGAAGAGAAATATGTGTCTCCATAGTGACACATGCAATCATGGATCAATTATCGACATTCCTGAAAAAGTAAAAAAAAAATTGTTCAACCAATAAATAATAACTTTAAATACAAATTTTTTCTCTAACTAAAATGGCCTTAGTAGGCCCTATTACTTTACAATGGGGTCAGAATCAACATTATAGAACGTCCGTTTTTATCATAGTGGTTTATGGAAGAGATATCTCAGCGGTATGAATCTAAGTTCTAACATTGCAGTTTGACAAAAACTTCCCCTGGCCTGACCTGTGTAGCATTGTACTTCCACAGTGCCTGAATTTCATTAATATTACAGATATGATATCTGGGTAAATTTTCTCTAAATTATAGATATTTCAGCAATAAAATGGTAGGTCACAAATTATTAAAATGACCCTCGAGATTCAGCACCTAGTGAAACTCTTGATACCACGAGTGTCAATAACTTGAATAAGAGCCGGTAGCCAGTAAATTTGTCTGGTAACTTAAGCATTATCACCCGGCTACTTTTCTTTTATGAATGATCATAATTACGGGGAGTACCTCAGACCAACGCCTACTTTTGACGATTTCCCTGCTAATTCAAAAATTAGTGACACCCCTGTGAAACATGCATACGTCCAATATTTTGGACTAGGGACATAACTGAGAGTTTTGTTCAAAGTCAATTGTTAAGGGCCAATGTGGGAAATGTGAAGTGCAGTGGTTTTTTTGGGGCCGAAATTCGGACCCATTGCCCTAACTCAAAAGTATGTTTTTTTTCCCTATTCTTCGTTAAAATTCCCCTCCTACACTCAGTCTGATGAACATATTGTGTACTCCATCTAGAAACAGACTGTCTGAATACAGACATAGAAATGTATACTTTGTTATGCCCATTATTTTTACCCCATTTCCCCTCACAACGCTATCAAAGGGCTCCGCCACCATTCCCCTAGAAGTGAAAAAAAAAACACTGCAGAGTAAGTATATATTTCATTATGGGGTAAAGCAAATAAGACATGTTTTACCTGAAGCCAAGATTGCATTGTTTATTACACACAATTTTGAATTTGATTAAGAAACTCACTTTGTATTGGTTAGTTAATATGTACATGGTCTAAACTGTTTTTGTTCTGAATCCACAAAATTTAAGAAAATCACAAAAAATGTTAAAACATGACAATTACGCCGGATCAAAATGTCAGATTTTAGACTGCTTATATCATTGAAATTGAGAGGGGAAAAAACATTTGCCAATCATTTTCGCCAAATGCATTTTTTGTCGCCAAATTCGCAAATCTTTCCCAAATGGCGAACATCAGCGGAGGCTCTGTATTTACTCTGTATATATATCTTGAAGCAGTCTTCACGATAACCCACTTGCCCGGGACAAGTAAAACAACTGTCGGACAAGTAAAAAATCCAATTCGGTCTGCCCGAACGGGCAAGTCGTGTTTAAACTATGTCCACAGGGTAAAGGGTCAACTCGGCCCACTTTCAATCTCGGCCCCCTTTTGAATCACAATAAAAAGGCAAAATTGTTCACACCTTTGGCATACTAAAGAAGGTGATAGTAGATATTCACACTGAAGGTGGTTGAGTCGTTAATTTGGGGGTCATAATTATTTAACAGTTTGAATCGTACATGCAGACGCTTAAACTATCAATGAACTTTGATGTACTATGTGAAAGAAAATGATACAGTTAATAATATAATTAAAATAGAAGGTGCAACATACAATTACATTGAGTAAAAAGTTATTGATATAAAACACGAAGCTCCTCAGTATCACATATTTTTTTTTAGTAGCGGATCAGTGGTCCAGTGGTAAAACGCTGGACTTGTAATCCAGGGATCGCTGGTTCGATTCCCCGCTCCATCACTGACCGTACTAACAGTCTTTCGGACGAGACTTTAAAAACCGAGGTCCCGTGTATGATGCTTTACATCGAGCACGTAAAAGAACCAGGGGTGCTTCTGGAACTGGGGTATCTTCTGTATCATGCACTATCCTCCAAACCTAATATGACTAACATTCTTCCGGAGGCGTCGCCCATGTGGGAAACCGGTGGCGACGATAAATAAAAGCATATACAACATATACAACATATCACATTTAGACCTTTTTATATATATGCTTTGACTTTGCTTAATATTCGTTTGGATTCCAATTATACTGTGCTATTGTGATTTATTGTTTGCATATGTATCAAAATTCAACACTTAAAAGGTTCGTATATATCGCCTCAAATATTAGGCCGAGTCAGTTAGTGGGCCGAGTTGACCCTGAATCGTCCACAGAGTTCATGGAGTGTCAGTTGGTGGAAATAATGGGCTATCGGTATGTCAGAGGGGCAGTTGTTCTATGCATCATCAGATCATAAAATGAGCTGTCCTGATCATGTGAGCGATGTTATCTAAGTCAATATGGGTTTTATACTCTACCATTCACCAATTTAATAAGGCATTTAAATGCACTCGTATGTCAATTGTCCTGGGGTTGAAGTCAATTTCATTTTAAAATATTTCCAATTTTAACGAAAATTCTGGTCTCGGGGCTCGACATTACGAGAGAATGAGCATTTAACATATCGAAACTAAAATAATTATTTTATTCGTATGACTAAAAACTCACGAAAATTAGGATTTATATCCCAATTTGTTACCGCTCGTCGAATTCAAACTTGCATTTTTGTCTGAGTAACGAAGAGCTTGCAAGATCAACAACTTTCTTTAACCAAGCGTTTCGATGACATAGCATTCGAACATTTCGGACTTTACCCATACAGCGACAATCGTAACTACTCGGCGGTATCCGGCAGAGCTCGGAATACATACATATTTATATCTCCGAGGTGTTCCGATTGATACAGCGAATGGTGGTGACTAAAAACTACATAGTGGTACATTCCGTCGAGCTCGCATAAGTTACTTCCCCTGGTGGATAAAAGTAACCACTGCCGCCACGGATGGATGGAATTTTTTTTTTTAGATGCTAAGCTTTCATGTAAAACACCTGTCTATTGTACACATTAAATAGTTTTTCATCTGACGAATTTTATATCTCTGGACTATGTGAAATGTACCAGTGTCGCTATGTATTATAATAAAATGTCAATTAAGTAGCTTGTTGTTTTATTTTTGTACTTTGAATTGTTGCAGTAACACAATTCAGTCAACTTATATCACAAGACATTTTATAGCATCATGCAAAGCAACATGTATCTTCAAACTAGAGTTTCAACATGGAGATAAGATGGCCAACGAGTAAATTTATGCAAATTCATCAGGATGTGTGCTTATCAAATAAGCATTACATACATACATACATACATGCGTACATATGTTTGTACATGTATAATCCTAATGGAATGTATTCACTACTGTATTTGCATAAAAAATAATGATGTCACTTTGTTTCAATTAACTTTTTTTTCAGAAAAAACATATTTTTGTATCCATGGATGAATGAAGTTGTATGTGAATGACATACAATGTATAAAATATGGCCAACACAGGGTAGTTATTCCAACCAACATGTAGACATTCATTCTGGGTAAATAACATAAAGCATAAATGAAGAGTTAGATTTTTTTTTCCAGAATAAAATAACATAATGTTATAAGTGAAGGTCACGATGAACTGTCAATTTCAAATGGTTTTCTCCACACTCTGACTTCAACAATTGGGTTGCCCTTTTTCGTCAATTGATCTGATATTTCAGAAATCTTAACTCTTTGCACCGAAAGTTTGTTTCCATTTTTTTCCACAATTAATTCTATACAGTCTCCTGCATTAATCTGTAATAAATAAACAACAAATATGACATATGAAACAAATTCCAGCATAAACAACGCATATGAAAACAATTCTAGCATTTTGAACATCAATATTGAATAGATTTTGCTGAAAAATTGATTTCATGACACTCCAATATTTATAATAAACTTTAAATGAAAGCAATCTGTTTTTAAGCATTTTTATCATATGGTAAAGTTAATACTGAAAAAAATAAGTTTTTTTATACCTGTTTAGCTTTTTTCAGTAATGTTTTTCCATTCAACAGAAGTTTACTTTGGTAGAATTTCCCTTCAATGGAACTGCAAAAAAAAAGCCGTTGTTTCAATAAAAAATGTACCTCTCAATAAATTTGTAAACATCCTTTTCCTTAATGGAATAAAACGGTCACCGTGAATTAAAAAATGATTTCCACAATGTTAATATATTTCAGTAAATGAATAACATGAATGTGGTTACAAAGCAAGACAGGGTCAGTATCAAAGGTTGAATAGTGTTCCTTAGGAGAGACATATTAACTAGAATTCACAATATTCCTATAGAGCAATTTCAATGAGTTTCTCTAGCCTTAAGCAGATTCAATCGTCCTTGGTTTCGGGCAAGTGGGTTATCACGAACATATGGTAAGGACAGACCTGTGTGTACAAAACAACAATCAGATGTAATCAATCACCAAATTTCTCTAATTATGTAAAATCACTTATAACCAGTTTCACATAATAAAATATATTCTGACACAGTGGTACCTTTTAGATAAACCAAGTCCCTTCGCAACCACATGATCAGCTCTCAATGAGTGAATTTTCATTTCCCTGAAATTCAATGGTGCATCATAATCTTCTTCAACGTCATGCAAACATTCTTCTACATCATTTGATTCATAGTCCGAGTCATCCACTTCCTGAAAATGCATAATTTAATAGTAACAGTATGTGTATAATCACGGACCTATATAGGTCCGTGGTATATGTGTATAATCACGGACCTATATAGGTCCGTGGTATAATAGATCTATTTTATGAGCACTGCAATGCACTGTTATATAGCTGTTTTTAACCAGCACTAAGACGTTCTAGCCTTGCACAAGTGAGTTGTTTTATCATGGTACGACGGTCCACCCGAGTGTGGCCTGTACTTACCCGGAAGAAGAAGTACACAACAGTGTAAACATACATTTGTACTATAATTGCAAGTCAGTGATCTGATCCCTCGATATACTCTGATAATCAAGAACTTTTAAAGCATTCCCACCAATAGGACCTGCCGCTGATTGATATCTTATTATTCTGACAATTTATACAAATTTATGTAAGGTTATTGTAACTATTGTTAATGTTGAAATTGATCTCTGCATGTTCCTGATGCTTGCAACAATTTTGATCATATTAGTAATAATTACTTGTTCAGTCCTATATATATACCCAGGGCCGTAAATTACATGGAGGCATGTAGGCAGTTGCCTCCTATTGCGGGCTGAAAAAAAAATCATTTTTTGTTTAAAAAGGGTCCAAAAAATTTTTTGTCTCGCTCCGCTCGGCGGGGTGCTTCCCCTTCCAGGGGAGGCAATTTACGGCCCTGATATCTTACCGTATTACAATATTGCCCTGTGGTCGAGATTTCTTAGGTAATTCTGGCCAGTGTGTACTGTTCAGTGAATTTCTCATAAATAATACATCATTATACATGTTTATATGTCATAAATCAATGAATCTCACCTCATCAGTGCTAGTGATTTTTCCTTCTTTCTTTGACTGATCACTTTTGTGACGAATCAGCAAAACACTGAATTCATAGGGTGCACATGTCCTCAGTTTATTCGTTACTACACGAGAACCTGTGCAGAGTTCAGCTAATGGTGAGAACCGTTGCACTTTGGTACTAACTGCGATATTTCTACGACAACATAATGAAACTAACTGTTTCTGACAAACTTCGTTAAGATTCAATCCCATCCAACACAATTTGTTAAAACGATTTAATGGAACCATGGCTAGGAATCAGTCACTGCTGAGAAAGTGGGGAAATACTAGTTTCCATATTCCATCGGCCATAGTCGAGGTTACATACCACTAAATTGGAAAAAGTGTAAAACGCGGCGGCACCGTAATTTACAACCAATATATAATGAATCACGTCGGTAGGCTTTAACTTTTTTAATATGTGACACAATAATAATCAAGTGAAAGGTAATGCTCCCAGCGATGTTGTGGTGTACTTGTTTATTATTATCAAATATAATATTTACTGAAACAAAGGATATATAAGAAGAAATGATATTTTCTGACTATGTATATATTTATAAAAAAATTGTTTGACGTTATTAATGTTTGATTTTAATGTAGTGGATTTTACAATCTAAGACCAGGATTTATATTCAAAATAATTTGGCCACAGTAAATTGACCTTTAAATAACACAATATATCATTCCGATAAGTGAACTATGGCCGCAGTAAATTGACCTTCAAATAACACTATATATGATACCGATAAGTGAACTATGGCCACAGTAAATTGACCTTTAAATAACACTATATATGATTCCGATAAGTGAACTATGGCCACAGTAAATTGACCTTCAAATGATTCCATATATGTTACAGATAAGTGAACTATGGCCACAGTAAATTGACCTTCAAATAACCCCATATATGATTCCGATAAGTGAACTATGGCCGCAGTAAATTGACCTTCAAATAATTCCATATATAATTTCGATAAGTGAACTATGGCCACAGTAAATTACCTTCAAATAATTCCCAATATGATTTTGATAAGTGAACTATGGCCACAGTAAATTGACCTTCAAATGATTCCATATATGTTACAGATAAGTGAACTATGGCCACAGTAAATTGACCTTCAAATAACCCCATATATGATTCCGATAAGTGAACTATGGCCGCAGTAAATTGACCTTCAAATAATTCCATATATAATTTCGATAAGTGAACTATGGCCACAGTAAATTGACCTTCAAATAATTCCCTACATGATTTTGATAAGTGAACTATGGCCACAGAAAATTGACCTTCAAATAACCCCATATATGATTCCGATAAGTGAAATATGGCCGCAGTAAATTGACCTTCAAATAACCCCACATATAATTCCGATAAGTGAACTATGGCCGCAGTAAATTGACCTTTAAATAATTCCATATATGATTTCGATAAGTGAACTATGGCCACAGTAAATTGACCTTCAAATAATTCCATATATGTTACAGATAAGTGAACTATGACCGCAGTAAATTGACCTTCAAATAATTCCATATATGTTACAGATAAGTGAACTATGGCCACAGTAAATTGACCTTCAAATAACACCATATATGAGTTCGATCAGTGAACTATGGCCACAGTAAATTGACCTTCAAATGATTCCATATATGTTACAGATAAGTGAACTATGGCCACAGTAAATTGACCTTCAAATAACCCCATATATGATTCCGATAAGTGAACTATGGCCGCAGTAAATTGACCTTCAAATGATTCCATATATGATTCCGATAAGTGAACTATGGCCGCAGTAAATTGACCTTCAAATAACACAATATATGAGTTCGATCAGTGAACTATGGCCACAGTAAATTGACCTTCAAATGATTCCATATATGTTACAGATAAGTGAACTATGGCCGCAGTAAATTGACCTTCAAATAATTCCGTATATGATTTCGATAAGAGAACTATGGCCACAGTAAATTGACCTTCAAATAATTCCATATATGTTACAGATAAGTGAACTATGGCCACAGTAAATTGACATTCAAATAATTCCATATATGATTTCGATAAGTGAACTATGGCCACAATAAATTGACCTTCAAATAATTCCATATACATGTATGTTACAGATAAGTGAACTATGGCCGCAGTAAATTGACCTTCAAATAATTCCGTATATGATTTCGATAAGTGAACTATGGCCACAGTAAATTGACATTCAAATAATTCCGTATATGATTTCGATAAGTGAACTATGGCCACAGTAAATTCACCATCAAATAATTCCATATATGTTACAGATAAGTGAACTATGGCCACAGTAAATTGACCTTCAAATAACCCCACATATGATTCCGATAAGTGAACTATGGCCGCAGTAAATTGACCTTCAAATAATTCCATATATGATTTCGATAAGTGAACAATGGCCACAGTAAATTGACCTTCAAATAATTCCATATATGTAACAGATAAGTGAACTATGGCCACAGTAAATTGACATTCAAATAATTCCATATATGATTTCGATAAGTGAACTATGGCCACAGTAAATTGACCTTCAAATAACCCCATATATGATTCCGATAAGTGAACTATGGCCGCAGTAAATTGACCTTCAAATAATTCCATATATGATTTCGATAAGTGAACTATGGCCACAGTAAATTGACCTTCATATAACCCCATATATGATTTCGATAAGTGAACTATGGCCACAGTAAATTGACCTGCAAATAACCCCATATATGATTCCGATAAGTGAACTATGGCCACAGTAAATTGACCTTCAAATAACCCCATATATGATTCCGATAAGTGAACTATGGCCACAGTAAATTGACCTGACAGATTTTAAAATAACATGGCACATTGTGTTTAGCATATAAAGGTGACGTGTCGCGTGCAAGTCCCATGTCCCTACCTCAAAAGTCAATGTCACACTGAGAGTTTGATCATTATTGAATGATATATACATACACACAGATGATATGTGGTCGTGTCCGGGCTGTACCTTTGTCATATACTGGTGGAATTTAAAATAACTTAGCACATTTGGCATATAAAAGGAACATGTCGCATGCAAGACCCACGTCCCTACCCCGAATCTCGAAGTCACAGTTTGATCATTATGGAATGCTGCATATGCTAAGTTATTTTAAAATCCGTCTGTACGTCACATGCAAGAACCAAGTCCCTACCTCAAAGGTCAAGCCACATTTAATAATCATTTCCTTCACTTAATTATTGACCTTTCCATCATACTTCGAAATCACCTTCGAGGGCATTCGTCACTTACAGCGACAGCTCTTGTTCTTCAATAAAACACCTTTTCATAATATGGGGTTATTTGAAGGTCAATTTACTGTGGCCATAGTTCACTTATCAAAATCATATAGGGAATTATTTGAAGGTCAATTTACTGCGGCCATAGTTCACTTATCGGAATCATATATGGGGATATTTGAAGGTCAATTTACTGTGGCCATAGTTCACTTATCAAAATCATATATGGAATTATTTGAAGGACAATTTACTGCGGCCATAGTTCACTTATCGGAATCATATATGGGGTTAATTGAAGGTCCATTTACTGTGGCCATAGTTCACTTATCTGTAACATATATGGAATTATTTGAAGGTCAATTTACTGCGGCCATAGTTCACTTATCTGTAACATATATGGAATTATTTGAAGGTCAATTTACTGCGGCCATAGTTCACTTATCGGAATGATACATGATGTCATTTGAAGGCCAGTTTACTGTGGCCATAGTTCACTTAACGGAATCATATATGGGGTTATTTGAAGGTCCATTTACTGTGGCCATAGTTCACTTATCTGTAACATATATGGAATTATTTGAAGGTCAATTTACTGTGGCCATAGTTCACTTATCTGTAACATATATGGAATTATTTGAAGGTCAATTTACTGCGGCCATAGTTCACTTATCGGAATCATATACATGTATGGAATTATTTGAAGGTCAATTTACTGTTGCCATAGTTCACTTATCTGTAACATATATGGAATCATTTGAAGGTCAATTTACTGTGGCCATAGTTCACTTATCGGAATCATATATGGAATTATTTGAAGGTCAATTTACTGTGGCCATAGTTCACTTATCGGAATCATATATGTTGTTTTTTGAAGGTCAATTTACTGGGGCCATAGTTCACTTAACAGAATCATATATGGGGTTATTTGAAGGTCCATTTACTGTGGCCATAGTTCACTTATCTGTAACATATATGGAATTATTTGAAGGTCAATTTACTGCGGCCATAGTTTACTTATCGGAATCATATATGGTTGCAATTTAAACGTCAATTTACTGTGGCCATAGTTCACTTATCTGTAACACATATGGAATTATTTAAAGGTCTATTTACTGCGGCCATATTTCACTTATCTGTAACATATATGGAATTATTTGAAGGTCAATTTACTGTGGCCATAGTTGACGTATCGGAATCATATATGGTGTTACTTGAAGGTCAATTTACTGTGGCCGTTGTTCATTTATCAGAAACAGATATGGTGTTATTTAAAGGTCGATTTACTGTGACCATCGTTTACTGATCGGGAACATATGGCTCTTCTCGTTTGTAATTAGTATGTCGTGTTTTACTGACTTTCTTACAAGTATTAGTTGATATTTTTCTGTTTTAACCATGGAAAGTGAATCTCCAGAATATTTTGTAAATTGTTCACTTCGAAAATTTTGACTAATGTGTTGAATTATGAGTTCCATTTTTTAATTAATTAATTGCTTTCGTTAAAAGCTATATAGAAACAGACAAGTAATGACAGAAACACATAGTAGCTTTACTGACTTTCTTATTTTTGCATGTGTTGTTAAGACTGAATTCTAAGTGGAACACACGCATATTGATAAAAATGGCACTAAATTATTTTGAATATTAATCCTGTTCTTAGATTGTAGAATCCAATACATTAAAATCAAACATTAACATTAAAAATATTTTTTTTATAAACATATACATAGTCAGCAAATATCATTTCTTCTTATATATCCTTTGTTTCAGTAAATATAATATTTGACAATAATAAACACCTACACCACATCATCGCTGGGAGCATTACCATTCACTTGATACCAATCTTATTATTGTGTCACATATTAAAAAAGTTAATGTCTACCGCCGTGATTCATTCTATATTGGTTGTAAAGTACGGTGCCGCCGCCTTTTACACTTCCCCAATTTAGTGGTATGTAACCGATGGAATATGGAAACTAGTTTTTGTGAACTATGGAAACTAGGCGTACCCGAGAAAGTGAAAGTACAAATTTGTCTCAACCGAGTATTCGAATTTAACTGTCATTTTTGCGATTTGGCACATACAATTTCTTCAAATCAAAATATTAATGATATCATATATTATAATTAATTAAGTTTTCTTAAATAAAATATAAAAATATCATACGAATATTTTAGTTGAAAATTGTTAAAGTAGCTCTATGTAAATTTCCCGGCAATTTTTGACAACTCGAAATCAATTTATTCGAAAATTATTTCCATTCCAGCGCAATGTCATCGGATGAAGATACTGATAAGACATTGGGCCTTTGTTCAAATCCGTGTGTTAATGAATCTTCTCTGGTAGCAAATTCAAAACCTGCCGTCTTCCAATGTTGTCAATGTCAGAGTATAGTTGGCGACTCGACATCTTGGGTGACTGCAAATAAATTACTGAGGACAATCACACTTGGAAGTAAGTTGGTAAAATTCTCTGTACTATATGACATAAATTTCACATCCGTATCCATGATGTAATTTTAACGTGCTTTGCATACTGGCTATCTCTGGAGGCAATAAAGTTATGAAGTAAATCAAGGGGAAAAATTAGGCCGATGTGGGGCTCGAACCCACGACCCCCTAAACACTAGTATGGCGCTCTACCGACTGAGCTAGACGGGCAGCCATCTAGCACCACTACACTCCTCCCCCTTCCGGCACTTGAGGCTCAACCACCGTGGGCCATCGTTTAAACACCAAAAGATCAGGGATCTCCTGTAACCCCTCAAATTATTTTCCATGCTAAAAATGATTATATTTGTTTAAAGTCATATTTTTGGGTCTTGTTTTTCAGCAGTTTCAAACAAGGTTGGAGTACGACCAGATGTGAAAATATCTACAAATGGCATTGACAAAGGAAGGTATTCATATTTTGTATAAATTCAAGTCCTTTTCAAGGACTAGGCATCAAATTCAAGGACTTTTCAAGATCTATGTGAACCTTGTGTCAGGCATTCATGAGTCTTAGTTATTTTAGAAAAATGACTGCAGAATTTTCTGAAAAATTTGAAAAATCAACTTTAGATCCGATTTACACATTATGATTAGGTTCACATAGTTCTTGAAAAGTCCTTGAATTTAATGCCTAGTCCTTGAAAAGGACTTGAATTTGTAACTGCCAAAAACTCTTTTGAAAAGTGCTAGAATTTTGGGGGAAAACGAATCAATTTTGGTACATTGCTGTTGAATTCTCCGGCTGCAAAATAGAAAGAGGAACACAAATTAATAACCAGACTAGCAATGACTGAAAAAGGCAAAACATTACAGAGCTATCTTCGAAAGGGTCTGCAGCCCAGTAGGCGATAGTATGGTAGTACGGTTTGGTACTCAACAGGTTTTATGACCTCTTAAAATAAAGTAAGAAAATGGGGGAAAGTACTTGAATTTTTTTGGGAAGTTCTGTATGAACCATGTTACTGTTTTAAACATTGAAATGGAAAAGAGTAACTCTAAAAATAATGTGGATACACTTATGTACCTGCATGGAAATTGGTAATATTTGTGTCCAACTGCTGCTCATGAAAATACTCACATAAAAGTAATTATTGCATTATCAATTTAAATTGGGAATTGTCATAGGGATGTTATTGATCAGTATTCAGTAGAAAAAGTTGTGAAAATACTGCATTGAGTTCAGTTCATTTGTTACAACAACAGTTTTAATACAGATGGAATTATTACTTCTACAAACAAGTACCTGTTAATTTATTTAAAAAGTTTGATCTCACAAAATTGAAGCTAAAAAAAAAACCATCTTACAATATTTATGACAGACTTTGGATAGACATGTGCACACTGCAGTTATATGTATTTTGCTGTATTGTGTGTAAATTAAAATATAAAAACTTTGATAGCAGCTTTGAATAAACGCAGGCAAACACTCTACTTTATGTTCTATATATTGTTACCACATCTACAATATTTACCTCACTTGTTCTTAATCATCAGCCATTTTGATAGGCAAAACTGATAAGCACTTATAGGAGTTATTCCCAAATGTGTGATAATTGAGAAAATGCTGAGAGAATTTGCATGTGACAACCACTTTCTCTTCACCTTTCTGAGCCATGTGCCAACATGAGTATAATAATTATGTTATTTTTATATATATCTGATTATTTTTTCATCATTTACATTATATTCCTTATAAACTTGAAGGAAATTTGTCAGTCAATATGGCCAACTATTCAGAACAAGGGAGGTAAATATTGTAAATGTGAGAACTATCTATTCAGGCTGAAAACCTGACATGAAAATCATCACATAATGTGCTGCATCAACAATAAGGGTAGTGATAGTTTGGTTACAGGTAATGGTTTAATGTATGTTCTGTTTTGTATTTTCAGCACATTTCAACAGGTCTACTGTCTTTCATGTGATGAAAATCTTGGTCATCAATACTTGGCCTCTCCCCCAGAACTGGACTACATTCGAGGTTGTTTTACTTTACATGTGGAAAAACTCAACAGGTAACTGTTAACAGATCATGATGATGGCTAATCGGCGCACTTAATTATACATTAAATAATACTTTGAGATTGTCAAATAGTATTTATAGGTAAAATGAAAAAAAGGTATTTCATTCATTTAGAGCTGTATCAAGAGCAAAAAGAAAAGAATCAGTGCAAAATATTACTACATAATAATGATAAAACTGAGTAAAAACGTGTTAATTTGGCCTAAAAAAAATCTGTGTTTCGGGTAACCCGACCCTACCTGTCGAAAAACCCCGACCCTAGAGTTTTTTATGACCCTGGAGAATTTTTTTTTCGATTTTTAATTGTTTTTGAAAAAAAACTTATTTGTCCCTACCCTACCTAGCATTTTTGAGACCGTTGCCCTAAACACAGATTTTTTTTTTTGACCTTTCGTTATACAACGTACATTTTTAAATATGAATAAAAACATGCAAAATTGGTGTGTTTGCACTTTTAATATTTGTTCCATATTTGATGAATATAATCTGCTGCCTATTTTAAGCTTTGTATATACATGTATAGAAATGTGACCAAATATTGCACAATCTATTTAAGTTATGAAGTTGGTGGAGACAATTCAAATACATCTGGGATGGCTGATATGTTGAATATTCCATCACCTCAGTTTATGCTCCTCAGAATGGATAAGGTATTAATCACTAGAAATATCTTTCAAACACAGTGTAACAATGATCATTTTAATATCTCTTTACCACTTACAGTAAGGCCAATCTTAAAAGTGTTTGTTTGCAGTTACGAGAACAACTCATAAAATGAGTGACTCTATTTATTTGTTCAGGTTCATCGTTGAAAAAAAATCTTCCCGTCTTTTAGCCATTACAGTACTTAACTACAATAACCTTCCTACCTACCCACTATTACAAAAAACAGATCCTGTTTTGCAAAATTTAGAAGTTCATGTCATACCCAGATTGAAAAGGGAAGACATTTTAAAATTGATAGAGAATATAGATATTGCCTATATTGTGAATGTATTGTTGAAGACGAATTTCATTTTTTACTTGTATGCCCATTGTACTCAAGTTTAAGAGTTAAATATATACCTAGCCTATATTACGAACACCCAACTTTTCAAACATTTTACAATCTGATGTCATTGATCATCAAAAATACAACTTCATTTGTATACCATTCTTTTAACTTGCGAAATGATTATATCTCTGAGTAATATTGTATAAGTTCATGATAAAATACATAATATATATACTAGTAATTGCATAGCAAAGTGACATTATTATACTGATGTATATTAGTGTATGTATTTAATACAGTCATACATGATTTTGAAATTGTCTGACCTGTTACACTGCAACTCCGATATACCGCGGTCGGATATAGCGCGATATCCATTATAACGCGATGTTGTCGTGGCTCCCGATTATTTTCATGAAAAATCCTAAAATTTGTCAAAAAAGGAAGAAAAATTGATCAAAATCGTATTTTTTCGCGATTTGCTGTCTGCTCTTTCGTGAAATCACGTGCTATTAAGTTTACAAGTTTATTTTACTAAGCGATCGCGAATCAACAAGATTACTTAAACTGAATATACACACCATAAGAGATATATGTCCAATTATGATAACCATCAATATTTACACAAATGTCACCTTCTAATGTTTTTCAACACATTTCATAAACATCAACGTAATTTGACCTTGGATTGTGCTGAATCTATGACGTCACGGGAGTAGCTGATGTTGAGTCTAACACGCCCACGTTCAATTATTCTCCTTACCTTGACCAATTAGATGATCGCGAACCGGCGAGATTTCTTTTAATTGAATGAATGACAGTAGGGGATGTCAATCATAGAACAAAGCAGTGTTAATCCTCAATAAACTAAATGGTATCCGGATGCGCTAATTACGATTAATACAGCACTTGTTGTTCACACATATCTACTAGATGTGTCGGTCGACTATTTCTCAATCTGTCACAAAAAGTAGTTAAGTCGAGGCAAAAGCGGACAACTCGGCACGGAATGTTTGAAGTGCTGCTAGTCAAAAACAATGTTCTCGCGGACTACAAAGGCGCCGCGTCTTGACTTGTTAGATCAAGTAGTCGGCCCAATGTTTGATGCGACGCACGTGGAAAATGTTCTACTCGCAGACTTCAAAGGCGCCGCGTCGTCTTCTAGTTTCAGAGGTCGACCATCGTGGGTGGTGATTTTGTCAAATTCACATTTTGATTGACGTAAAATGCTTTATGAGACGTATGTAATATAGATACGATTAAGCGGGGTCCAAAAATTGTAGGCCATCGCATTTTTCACGCGTGATTGTTGGTCGAATCAACATTTATACGCGATGGATTATTCTTTTGTTCTGGTGAATAACGGATAAACATCGATAGGTACGAAAATACAATAAGATATAATTATTGAATTAATTCTCACTCTAAATCTGCAATGTTTTGCGAGAGTGTCACAGGGGGTAATTTTCACGGGTAACAAATAATACAAACACCGCCAAAATATCGCGGTTCCGAAAGAGAAATGATCATATTTTAGCTTTGTTTTAAATAATTAATGAGTTTTGTTTTTAATTAGTTTCAAATAATAACCCATAAATACATTTTATATATTATCCTCTACCTATTTATTAAAACAAATACGAAACAAATACGAAATATATGAAAACATCGTATGCACAACGCTATATTGTGTGGGTGGGGTAAGTTGGTATTCTGTCTCTATACCGCGGTCGGATATAACGCGATCGCGAGTCTTTGGACCCCACCGATCGCGGTATAACGGAGTTGCAGTGTATACCTGTTGTAATGATATATACTTTGATGTAAAAATGATTGGGCCGGAGGCCATTTATCATGAAAATAAATATATATATATACTGTTAAAATTACAGGTCGTATAACTGCAAACCATTTTTTAAGGGTGGCCCAATATGTAGTGGAAGCATTATTATGTGTCCGTAACAGTTGGGTAACCATTTCTTGTAATATTTTTCACTACCTCGAAATATTTTTACTATTCCATGCCAAAGGTGGAGATATATAATTTTGGTGTTACCTTGAGACAGCACTAAGTAAAGTATGGTCTGATGTTCATGAAACTGCGATAAATATGGATCATGTAAAAAATGTGAAGTTTTTCTAAAATGTGCTTAATATTCAGATATCGTCTGTGAAGACTCGATTACCTTTATAATCTTTGTACAAAAACATTTTGCTAACCATTACAATACTCACTTTTACAGATGCAAAGTTTTATGATATCCATGAATGACAGACTGCAGAAACTTGAAGCATGTATTGTTGGCCAGGTTCCAGATCAACAACAGAATAAGAGAACCAGCCATAATGAGGTGAAAACCAACAATGGTGATATTCAAAGTGTTACTTCCAGTGAGAATTTGTCTACTCGTGCTCAAACTTGTTCTGTGGGATCTGCCACAGTTGACTTGCACAGAAATAGTTATAATCGGCCTGCATCTATATCTAGACTTGATGAATACACGACTCAGCCATTGAACCAGAGTGATATCCTGGAGGATTTAAGTGTGATGAATAGAGAAGGTCGAAGGTCACACAGAAGTCAAACACAGCGTAAAAGACTGTTGAAGCGTAGTAATCCTAATCAGTAGTATTGAACTATAGGACTATTGTGGAAATGTATCGATTTCACCACAAGTTGCTTGCTACATTCAGTGTTTGTACCAATTGTCCACTTTCTTTGTCTTTTTTTACAGAGTTCATGAGAATCTTTGATAATATTCATCTTTTATAATAAAAGGATAACAAGGGGTCTTGTTTAGACATGTTTAAATCTATTTTTATTTCCCTGTTAGTTTGTGTAATATCATGTTGATATTGATTTTACCTTATTTTAAAGTTGAGTTCAAGTTGAATAAATTGTTTCGATTATTATTATCTGTTGTTTGTTCGCCACTACGTCCTGACGTATGTCCATACGTCAGTCACCAATCGTTTAAAAAACATCTTCTCTGAAACCACATGGATGAATTTCATGCAACTTCTCAGAAATTGGCTTGATTTGGTATCCAAATCCCGTTGTATCGCATTTTACACAGGTAGAAACTCCTCCAAAATAATACAACAGGAAATCAAAAGGAATATTTATTTTTGCAAATTAATGGCAGACAAAAAAATATAAGAAATGACATGATGAAATACTTAAGTAGCGGTTTTATACATAATGCACAACCATAACACATACATATATATACAGTAAAACCTCAGTAATAGGACCACCCTTGAACACTGGTTTTATTGAGGTGTTCTTAATAATGAGGTTAAATAAGAAGCAAAACTATGAAAAATGACTTGAATATTGTGTTCTTAATTTGAGGTGGTCTTTAAGTTAGATTTTACAGTATATTTCAAGAGGGTACAACTCTTTAAGGTATATTTACAGAAAATCTGTTAAATAGACTAACGTTTGTTCCAATGACAAGCATGAAAATGTACCGATTTCATGGCTGTTCTTTATTTGTAATATCTGTAACAAGCAGAGCCAAGCTCTTTAGCTACATTGTTTTCTGATAATCCAAAACCAATAAAATGTGCAATAGTTTTACTCTGCTAGATATTCCACAGATTTAGGGAGACGGTACATATCTGTCATTTGAGAGCTGTGCTCTGAATTGTTCAACATAATAAAAACCGGTAATGCAAAACAACATAAGACCCTCCTTAAAAAATTGTTTGTTTGCAGTTACGCAAATAACTCCTGAAAAATTCTGCAACTCAATTTATTTTTTTGATGAAATTTTCCCACCGGTCTTTTAGCCATTACAGTATTAAACTAAAACAAACACCTACCTACCTAATCACTGTTTAATTTTTTAAGAGGATGGCGTAATATGTTTTGTTTGTCATGGTTTACGAGACAAAAACTTTTCTCAAAGTCAGTAGAAATATTGCAACTTCGAACAGGCTTTTATTGGGACCATTGATCTTGAAATAAATTCATTGATTATGTACCTGGGTACTTGGTTTCAATTTTGGAATTTTCTAATACATGGAACATAAAATACACAATCACAAAAACATATTGTCATTACTATGTTGAAAATAATTCCATGGAAACTATTAAAACTGGTTGAAAATTTAATCTCGTGCAACATTTCACTGTAAAAATCTATTGCATTTTTAAGCTTAAATATTGAATAAGAGAGTTCCACACGGTCTACTGATACTTTAATTGTCCATGCCGCACTTGCAAACAGAAGCATGTATGACACTATTGTCATGAATGTTACACTATTAACCCTATACAAAAATAAACAATACACATCTACAGACCTTGCGACTTTACAAGACACCTATCAATTTGGTATGCCAAGATTGCGTTAGACTGCAACCAAATATTTCACTAAACATATTAATACATGAAGTCGAGACATATCACATCACAAATGAAAACTACAAGTTTATCAGCTACAGATGTATCACAATAATAAGAAATATCACAGACGATGAATAATCTCAGTGTGAACATGTTTCAATAAATGGTCCATGTTTCAGTAAGTGGTCCATGTTTCAGTAAATGGTCATGTTTCAGTAAATGGTCCATGTAACTTGTTTCATTGGTGAAGCTCTAGAGATGGACATATCTTCTAATGCTTGCCTGGATTGGTCTGAAAGCAGAGGAACACGGCGCTGTAGCAATAGACAATACAGCATTCGGTCTTCATTATAATACACTGATAATTATTCTCTCAAATGATTAGCCTTACCTCAATATGAAAGCTTGAGTTTGAACCTTTACATGAAGTAAAGCACAAACAGGTTCTAAAAATGCAGGAGGCTGCCTTGTCAATATTTAAAAGATAATTCAAATATCAGCATCCACATCATGGGTAAATTTGATCAACTTAAAAAAACTAGAAAAATATTTTAACTAATATCATTTTTGTCAATGTAATCTGTTGAATGGAGATGCAACACCCTATATTGTAAGAGACAATGAATAGTACAGTACAAATTACACTGTATGTACTTTATAATTGAGTTTCAGTTGTACAATTTATATTATTACAAATAAAAGCTGTCAATAAGACTATATAATAAGGCTATTGGAAAGAAATTACTACAGGGATGACGATACTCGCACATATTCAGTTCCTAAGTTTGATTAAATACTTGCATTTAATTTTTTCTCAAGAATGGAGTAGAGATACAAAATATAGAAACAACTACAAAGCACTCTTTAAAACTCAATCTTCAGAGACACATTATGCATGGCCGTATGCATCTGTGAAGCTTGAAAAGCATTGTTTTAGTCCAGTAGTAACAGTAAAAGGATATAAGAACTTCCGTTACCAATTAGTAACGAGAGTTACATTTCACAGAATCAGTTATAAAACCATAGTTAAATGAGGTTTCGATTCAACACCGAGAACCGAGATAAGCCTGGATGGAAAATATTTTACATGCAACGCTTGGACAAGAATTTCTATGCTAAAGAAGGCCTATGATTTGTATAAAGTCGTAAGAGTTGCCTACCTTGCTTCATTATTAGTAGGAATCTATTATAAAATTTAAAGCAAATGCAAAGGGTGCCTTCCGAGATTTTTACTTGATAGTATCTTACACACAAAACTTCAACAGCAAATTCTTGGTCAAGGAAGGGCCAAATGCGCATAAAATCAAGCAAGAGTTGCCCAACTTGTTTAACTTAGAAATACTATTGAATGCAAAGCTTTGTATGAAGTTCCAATCCAAAACATAGTTCCTACATCTACAATATTTACCTCCCTTGTTCATATCTGTCAGCCATTTTGATAGGCAAAACTGATAAGCCCTTATAGGAGTAATTTCCAAATATGTAATAATTGAGAAAATACCAAGAGAATTTGCATGTGACAACCACTTTTTCATCAACTTACTGAGTCAAATGCCACATACGCATAATGAATAAGTTGTGTTTTATATATCGGATTAGTTTATCTTGTTTACATTATATTCCCCATAAACTTCAATGAAAAATGCCTATCAAAATGGCCGACAATTCAGAACAAGGGAGGTAAATAGTGTAGATGTGAGAACTATGTATACATGAAGCGGTTACTACTGTGCTAATTATGAACTTAATAGTAACTTGTATGACAAACTTTTACTAAATTGTCAAATCATTACCTGTGATTTTTGGACAGCCATGAAACAATAGGATGTTGATTTGAGGACAAAATTGTACAACAGCTTCCACTGCTTCATCTGTTACATTCTTACAATTGTTGATATGTACCTCCTGAAATACAATGTATGTATTATAACACCATCTGAATTGTTGCTTCAAATGTTTTTTCTAACATTTCAAGTGTTTTGTTTAATCTTATGCTGTTGCCCTATGATAACAAATCATACTTCATTTTCAATTTGGATGTCCACTGATTAGTATTTGCTTCCATATTACTAGTACATGTAGTTCATAAACTTACTGACAATAAGCTTACTACAAAGGAAATCATTGCATAGGCTACAGTTATGTCTTCAAAACTTGTTTAGCCTATAATAAGAAATTAAGCAGCAAATTTAAGCATAATGAATCAATTGTAGTTCTAATGCAATACTGTCAAAATACTTTTTCTGATGACATATTTCCAGAGTTTGGAATATGAGACAGAACTTAACTTGGTATTCAAACTTTCAGTGGATAGTCTATATCAACAATGCTTACTGTTAACGATGACGCACAGGGACCTGAGACAAGCTTCAAAATTCCGGAATCAGTGATCTGAAATATTGAGCACATTTTGGTTATAAAATACCAAGTTTTTGATAACAAAAGGTGTTTTAATTATGACAAACATCTACGTTCTTTATGAAGTTTAAGTGCAGAACTACAGTAAAACCTCAAAAATAAGACCACCACTGGGACATTTGAAAACTGGTTTTCTTATTGATGTAGTCTTATTACTGAGGTGGAATTAAGAGCTATACAGTGCAAATGGACTTGACAATTATGTTCTTAATTTCGAGGTGGTCTTATTATTGGGGTGGTCTTTAAGTGAGGTTTTACTGTATCTGTTTACAGAATTTAATTTGTTAACTTATTACAACAGACTATCAAAAGGTAATATTATTCACATTAATGTACAAATTAACTCAAACTAGACTTTGGCAACAGTATTCAGTAAATTACCCTCCAGACTGCTTCATGAGAAAACGAGGACTGGTGTCGGATATGATGTGGACACAATCTGTGCAAAGCTTGAACCCACAACCTTAAAGTTCAGCAGCCGACTTCTTTACCACTTCACTACATATCCGCCATTGTTAAAAATTATCAAATTCTGCTAGACTTACCAGTCTATCATGAGGTCATGTGTTATTTTCATCATTACCCTTGACATACCTTAATCATGAAATTTAAGAAATGTTTTTTATCAAAAAGTACTAATTGGCAAGAAATAATTTCAATGTAGAAAGAATGACTTACTTTTGTATTGGACACATTTAAACTCTTCAAGAATTTAGTGTTTTCTCCAAGAGCTTGTAATGAAATATCTGTGAGATTCTGGCATCCTCCAAAATTCAACAATCGTAACTGAGGACAAGATCTTGCTAAAGTTTCAACAGCAGCATCTGTTATATTAATACATCTCCTGAGATATACTGTCTGCAGGTGTCTACATGATCTAGCAAACTGACATACACCTGAAAACAGAAAACTGCTGATTGCACAATCATTCTTTATACACTGAAGACATTACTTGCAGTTTCATTATCATTCATGACACATCATAGCTTTATAGAGCATAATTTAAACAAATGCACAGTCTGTAAGAGTGTACTAATGTGCAGTTGACAAAGCATCTGAAAATATTCTTTCCAGTTACATACATAACAAAGTCTTCACACTTAGCCTACAAATGGATGTTTCTTGCATAAAGAGTAACTGAAATTATGAAGCCAATACAAACTAGGAGCACAAAAATCACATAAGCCTGTAAACTGTGATTAAAATTTGTACAATACACAGGGATTTCCCTGACGCAGAAATCTCGAGTCCCTGACTCCCTTTTCTTTCTAGGAACTCCCATTTTCAACTTACTGTGCATCCTTGGGACCCCTAAAATAAACGTTTGTCAAGTATAAACCACATATCTGGGACCCTACAAATTTACTAAGGACCCTCAATTTATCAAACACGAGGGTCCAAGGACCCCTAGCTGAAAAATCCTGATACAAATGATGGCTTCAACAGAGCAAAGAGAGAACTATAATGTATATTAACAGTACATCTAAACCTCCAAACTGAGTGAATAAAACTAAACCATGTTAAGAAGACACAGCAATGATGTAATTGTAACATCATTGAAAATGATTGTTCTCGTAACAAAAATATCAATAAGACGCAACCTTCTGATGTTATGTTCAGTCTTGATTCCTTGGTTGAGTTCAGATCAATCTTTCGAAGTTGTGAACATTTGCAGATAGCTGAGAGTCCTGTGTCAGAAATTTCACAATCCTGTAAATCTAATACCTTCAGTTTTCCATGCAATACCTAGAAATAAAAAGTTAGTGCCTAGAAGTAGAAATGGATGTGTAACATTGATTACAAGATTTGAAATTCAGAACAGTGTTCATAGTAGAAATTTAAATGTATACCATTGCATATTCAAATAAACTGATACAATTTTCAAGAACACTGACTTCAGGTATTGTTGCATTTGTCAAATATAAAGTTTTGTATAAAATGTTCACCTATAAATAATAAAGTATAATGACTAAGCCAATATATAGTTTTAAAATGCAAAACTAACTCTTTATGATTACAGTGGCCAAAAACTACTTTTTCTTTCTAAAATAGTCCATTGTTTTCCACTTGAGTACATAATTTCATATGCGACGATACTTCAGAGTGAGCCCTGCATATTACTTGGAAGAAGAAGAAGAGTAGAAACTAGAATGGTGACAGGACCCATTAGGGCTCTTATAATTATATACATCAACCTTTTCTCAAGTAAAAATGTTGTCAAGCCTGTTAACAGAAAGTATGCAGTTGAATACTTCAATATTTTATAGTATGAAGACTAACCTTTCCTATGTTGCTATCATTTAAAACACCCCTTTTAGACATAAGATAAACCAACTTGTCTTTCAGGTTCACCGGCAAATTGTCCAGACTTTCTGTATAATTCTTCCAATCGTAAACAATCGTCTGGATACATCTGTAAACAACAATTACGAAATTAAAAAATCATTCAATCAATGTCACACAGTCTCTTAAATAAAATATCAAAGAGTTAGTAAAATAACAGATCGGTCTACTACTGAGGGGTAAAGGGTCATCTCGGCCTACTTACAGTCTCGGCCCGGTCCGACACGGCCCGGTCCGACTCGGCCCACTTTTGAAGTGCAATGAATAGGCAAAGTTTATTCACACATTCCGGTCCGACTCGTCCCACTTTTGAAGTGCAATGAATAGGCAAAGTTTATTCACACATTCCGGTCCGACTCGGCCCACTTTTGAAGTGCAATTCGGCATATTAAAGAATGTGATAGAAGTCGTCTTTTTAATAGCAAAGAAAAGGCGAAGATATTCACACATTCAGCATATTAAAGAATGTGATAGAAGTTTATACATGTGTTGTGTTCAGTATCATTAATTATCATTCTACGTTCTTCATTTTCGTGTCTGTCTTTTATGTATATGTGACCTGTGTTCAACTTATGTGTATAGTTTGTTGTATGCGTAAAGATAAATGATTACAAATGTTACATGTATTTGATTTCATTTGTTGTCTAATTGTTTGTTCGTCATTTGTTATCTGTGCATTATCTGTTTTCATTATTTATGTATTGTGCTTTATCTGGTATTTATGTATTGTTTGTTATTTATACCAATATTATGACATAACTATTAAATTTTTTATATGGTCTACTTTATTATAACAGATACCAATATACATTTCACGGGGAAATTTCCACTGTACCGCGAATCTTCACAGCACTGAGAATATTCTGTAATGTTTTCAACTTACATTTAACTTAAATATTAACGATCAATGTATCAAAAATCAACACTTAGAATGTTCATATATATGGCATCAATAATGTGAAAAAACTTTGCCTATTCATTGCGCTTTAAAAGTGGGCCGAGTCGGACCGGGCCGAGACTGTAAGTGGGCCGAGTCGGACCGGGCCGAGACTGTAAGTGGGCCGAGATGACCCTGAATCCTACTGAGGTCGCGGAAACAGGTGACAATTGCGGATTTGCAATTTGGCGCCTTTTCCAACAATGACAACATGCGGTTCGTTAAATAGTTGTACAAAAAGCACTACCTATCCAAAAGAGTCGACACTGTACCATACACTATTCCAGAAACGTCCAATGTTACCATTGCTGTCATTTCGTCTTTAAATAGAAAGATTTGTTTTGGTGTACACTAAACGCCGTTATTGGTATCCTCCGGTACCAGTATCCTCCGGTCACCATGAACACCGGTACTTGACCATATACGAGAGGTTTTACTTTTTTCTCAGAATTGGGCTAAACCTGTCCTCTTCTCGGTTGCGAATTTTGCTTCTGGGTCACCAGTTTGCCGCTATCAGTCGGATCCTGAGCAATAATCCAGCAGCGGTTGAATATTTGAATACTTTTGTAACGCATAAGATTATGCAAATTGCAAAACAGATCGAGTATTCCGCCAGTTTCAATATCAAATAACTCACTTACATTCTACATATCTAGTTAATTAAGTAGTTATCTAGTTTCTTTAACGTGATAACCAGATAATTATCTAGTTAATTAAGTAGTAACGGTATCACTGGTGGCAGAAATATGCCATCATAAGAAACTATATATAACTACTTAATTAACTAGATAATTATGTGGTTAACTAGATAAGTATCGTAATAAATATTCATACCAGATAAATATCTTAACACGAAAAATTGTCTGATAGTGCCCACAACTGCCACCACTTACCCACTTATACCTTGTACGGACAACAAATCTATTTTAGATAAGTGTTAAGAAGTTAACGCGCTAAATATCTAGTAAACTTATCTAGTTAACTAGATAGGTAACGCATTAACCACATAATTTAAAAGTAACTGTTAAGTAGTTAACGCGATGAGTATCTAGTTAATTACATGATTTTCTAGTTATTTAAGTGGTTAACGAGTTAAGTGTCTAGCTATATTGTTGACGTGATAATTTACTAGATAATTATGTCGTTAACTAGATACTTAACACGTTAACCACTTATTTAACTACTTAACATTTATCTAAAATATATTGTCCGTACTAGGTGTAAGTGGGTAAGTGGTGGCAGTCTGACAATTTTTCGTGTTAAGATATCTATCTGGTATGAAAATTTATCTAGTTAACCACAGAATAATCTAGTTAATTAAGCAGTTATCTAGTTTCTTTATCTAGTTAATTAAGTAGAACTAGTCAACTGGTAGCAGAAATATGCCACCATAGTTTCTTGAACGTGATAACCACGTACTTATCTAGTTAATTAAGTAGTTATAACTGGTGGCAGAAATATGCCACCATAGAAAACAAATAAATGTGATTCCAAAAACTAAATTCTGCAACCACACATACGCTAATATACATTGAAGATGTATTTCTAAGCATGTATATGGATTTATAATAATTACACTGTTTATCCAGTCATGTTCGACATGACGACAATGATAGAGGAAGATGTTTTCGACCATGTTCAACATGACGACAGCGATAATGGGAGAGGTATTCGTCAAACGCTTAAGAGTCATGTGACTTTCTTAAAAACGTCACCAAAATGGCTGACGGACCAACAAAAACAGACATTCAGACAATTTTCAAGAGACTGCGCTCTATTCCTACAAATAAGGTTCAGTGTTGTTTCCTACACATTCTTAAGTAATAATACTACAGCGATGTTACCAGATAGTAAAGTTTGATTTCTAAATATACGTATAATCGACTCGAGATTTTTGACCGGTGCATATTTTCATCATCAGTTTTGACACATTGCACATGCCTACGTCGACACTGATTTGCATTCTGACTGTATGGGATGATTTAATTAAATAAATATTTTAAAGTAAAGAATTATGATTCTTTTAATGAGGGTTTACAAAGCATCTGTGTCAACCATTTGTAACTGGATGCTTCCAAGTGTCCATATTGTACAACTACAAGTCTCAATAATCATTGAATGATGTAAAGAGAGGAATCCCCATATTTGTTTGTCATTTACCTATTATGACATTCAACAGTATATCACTATATGATATAGGGCTGTCATTGGTTCAAAAAAAATTATGTCGACGATATTGATGTATCGAAAGACAAATATTGACATTTTTTTTTCTTTTTAATTCTTTTAATTAATAGACTATTAACTCCCTAGTTTTCTGATTGTTTATGTGTGTATGCTCTACTACATAGTCAGCCACTTGTTAAACAGTGCTCCGGTGGATACTGCATTCCAAATGTCGGCAATATAATATTATAATGTGAAGTTAAAAATTTGGATTAATTTCTTGTTATCATATTCATAAAAACACAAGTTGAACATTTAAATGTGTAGGGCATACACACAGAAACATCTACACTTTTGATTTAAAAAAATTGTTCTCAGAATTTGGTACATCTTAGAATTAGATGGAGTTATTTTGGATACACATAGATCTTTACTTTTAAAAATATGTTTTATTTTTAGCAATGCTTTGATTGTCGGAGTAACAACCCAACATGGGCCAGTGTGACATATGGAGTATTCTTATGTATAGACTGTTCAGCAGTTCACAGATCACTTGGTGTTCATGTAACTTTTATACGATCAACACAACTTGACACTAACTGGACATGGTTTCAGCTCAGGGCGATGCAATGTGGTGGCAATGGAAATGCAGTAAGTATTCATAGACAGGGATGTCGTTAAAAGCTGGTAAAATTACCTGGTAATTAGGCATTTTACCAGCTACTTTCCTTGTATGAGTGATCATAATTAAGGGGAGTACCCCCAGACCCCCGCCTATGTTTGGTGATTTGCCTGCTACTTCATAAATTAGTGACATCCCTAATTGAGAATGTTGTAATTGTATGCGCTGCATTATGTGGTTCCAATCATTTGAACACTCCACATGTATACATTTTGTTTAAATGTATCTGCATGTTATTTAACTTATTCTCACTGATACTGATATATAATACAGATAAGCATAGATTGTCTTTAAATTCCACATAGAATCAGTGACAACGATGTTTGTTTGTTAGTCCTAATTTGCAAATTTTAAGTTATTCCATGTGAAATAATAATAAATGGAATACTTTTATCTAGGTATACTTTTATTTATGGCTTATTTTCTTTCTCATTCATGTTATTACTATAGAGGAGAAGTTGGTAGATCATTTATAATTAATTTGTTTTCAATGATTAATTTGTCTGATGTATTTTCTTTCAGACCAGTTTCTTTCGTCAGCATGGTTGTACTACTAATGATGCTCAACAGAAGTATCATAGTCGTGCTGCATCAATGTACAAGGATAAACTTCATGCTCTAGCTACTCAAGCTATGAGATTACATGGAACTAAGGTATGTATGGTGGTTCTATTTATGTATGTTAGTTAGAGGTGCACATGCTTTTCTGATTATTACTAAAATACAGTAAAAATTTCATTAAAATGATACTCAATGGTAATATATGTTACATATTATGTATCAACAGGAAGAAATGCACATTATCTAGGTTCTGTATGGCTGCTTTTGTAACTGTGTTTTGATGGAACACTACTATATCTGCCTGTGTGACATTGTTGTATAAATTTTACCTTTTAAATTACATGTTATGAATTTGTCGTAGAATAAAAACCAGTTAAATCATGGATGAATTTTATTTTTCCTCTTTCTGGAAAAACGTAGATTCATACAAATTAAGCACTTGCCCATTCAGTCTAGCACTCAGGAATTTCTGTAACCCTGAATTTAAAGTTTGGGCTAATGGGTTACCATGAAGACTTAAGTTGAGTAACAAAAAATAAATGTAGTCAGAGACTTGTTTATAAAGTTTATAGTCTCTACTCTAATACTTCTAATGTGGTGAAGAACTTCTTGTTAGATACATGTGCAAATCAAAGTAACCAAAATCAAAAGGGAATGGTCACTTATAGGAGTAAGTCTCATGGCATTAGATTACTAAGTGTGATTGTGTGTCCAGGCAATTGTATCTTAAAATTCGCCCCGTACTTCATCCGAGGTGTAATTAACCTTAATCCACTTTAAAAGTTAAATTGACACGAAAATGACGATATGTCGCTGTGGTGTAGTGGTTAGCATAACAAACAGGCAATCTGGAGGCCCTGGTTCGTATCCCGGTAGTGCCATTGACCGATTTTCGTGTTCCTCAAAACATGATTTATTACAATAATTTTCATTAACATTTACTACTTATAATGAAATGAAGTATATACATGTCATTGTTCTATACTCCTTATAATTCCAGTAAGAAGTTGTCTCCCCTGTTCATATGCTTTGAGCTGGTCAGTTAAAAATTAAAAAAGAAGTATCATTAAGTGAAATATGTAAAGCATTAAAATGTTGTAGTTCTGACAGAGTTATCCTCTTTGTTCAGATGGTGCTAAGCTTGAAGACTGGTCCTGATGGAAAGGTTAGAGTGGGCTGAAAATCATACAATACTTTTCCATCAGTTCATATTTATATTTTGTTTTCTGTTCTGGTTTATGCTTGTTCAAATTTTTAGAATTTCAGTGTGTTTGACTTTGTTATTTTATTTCAATATTGGACTCACAAGTGCCAAATTGTCAGTATTTATGTTGAGGGCAGAAAGTGAGACAAGTCTTTCTGCTTCTTTACACACTTTCACTGTTTGGTTGGATGTTCAAAAACTACTAGGTCAGACCTGGAGAGTGTTATACTTCAGGAATATGCAACCATTTTTTAATGTCAATCTACACACTTTGGGAAAAATAATAGATCCCTAGTTGTTGATAGTTGATTATAGCAATGCTAACATGATAGCCTAGAGCTTCCATAAATGTTTTTACCACTTGTGAGTCATTTAATATCAATTCAATCTTAGAGATCAACTGATGTAAAAGTGTTTTCATTGCTTTCTAACTTTTATTTGCCTATTTCATTGTGTAGTCAAACATTTCTATTGCACTTCTCATTCTCTATAGATAATACTGAAGCCTATATTAATAGGTTTCGTATATTAACATTGTTCACCACATCAGTAACAAAGTTATCTCTCTGTAATTCGTAATTGGTGTTCATGTAGTACAGTAAAACCTCACATACAGACCACCTCAATAATAAGACCACCTCAAAATTAAGAACACAATTTCAAGTCTATTTTCACAGTTTTGCTCTTTATTCAACCACAATATTAAGACCAGTTTTCAAAGGTCGCAAGGATGGTCTTATTGTTGAGGTTTTACTGTATTAATATTCATTCAATTTTCTGGCACTTTATCACATTGGAAAATGTTCCACTTTTGTGTTCTCAAACTGCAAGAAATATTTTTTATTTTTGAACAAGGTTTATCTATATCAATTTCTGATAATTTTTTTCTCTGCATAGATTTTTTGTGATAGTTAGTTTTGATGATTTTGTTAGCTGATATATTTAATGTAGTTTTTATATCAAGAGAAAACAAAACTTCAACATCGATGATTAAGTAAAAATTTTCTTTTGTTAAAAGTTGTCCTATGAATAACTGTCATGGTTGTATCAGACTAATAAATTTGTAATGATTATCATACCGTATTAATCCTATTTGATGCACCCTGCGAAATGTCAGCCCACCAATGATGCTGTGTGCGTCGAAAAATTTCTTTGCGTAGACATCAAAATTTCAAATGTGCCACGTCTTGACGTAATAATTTGACCGACATGAATAATGATGTTATAAGTGATGCACATTTAATTTTAAAACTGGCATGACACGTTTGATGAGAGGGTTGAAATAAAATAAATATGACCGATATCATCGCATGTATCACGGGTGATTGATCAAATTAACAGTTTGAGGTGATCGTGATCAATTGTTGTTTATACTGATGAATGTCTGATAAATTAGGAATCATACGAAAGTAAGATTATAAAAATCATGCACAAGGAAAAGTATGCTGGCTATTTAGAAAGATTAGGCAACAGTTTAACACCGTCTTTCATGGTGATTTTGGCCAACATAACTGATTAAGTGTTAGAAAAACAGAACTTTTCATATCAGCCAAGGTACATTTTAAAAATATATAGCAGGAGCACATCTAATAGGGTGGAAGCATTAAATAGGATATATATATATACATGTATATAGTATACACTATTGGCATACCTTGATATACACTTAAGATTTGAGTCAAATATGCTTGGATTTTTCACAATGCTGCCATTATTTGAATGGATGCACACAAACTGCATCTGTTTTGGGGTGCACTTTTGAATGTCTATACACACAAGTATCTACTATTTTGTGATAATTATATACTGGGATAATGCAGGGTTCCCATGTATGAGGGAAATGTCATGCAAAGTTTAATGTTCTTTGGACAGACATTTGTTTGAAAATTTTGGAAACTGTCCAGAATTGTGAAATTTGGGAAATGCTAGGGAAGTATAAATTATGTTGCCATCAATGGTCAGTTTTCTAAAAGACTGAATGTTAAAGTTGATGGAGGCAAACATTCTGAAAGTGTTGTCATTTTAGCAAAATCAAATCTCCTTTGTCTAGTGTATATGTTGAAAGGAAACAGTGATTAGTAAAGTATATGTTAAATAAATTGTGTGGGAAGACTGTTTAGTATTGGGGAAATGTCGAGGGATTTTGTGTCTGGTAATCTGAGGGAACCCAACATATATATCAGCTTCATTGATGCTTGCTTATTGCTGAATATCGTGTAAACATCTTACTAGGTTGCTTTATGACTTTTTAAGCAATACAGTCTCGCATATTAGTAATGTTCTTCCATGATTTAGTTTTGTTCATTTTTAGTATATTATAAACCTCTTCTTTCCAGTGAAGTTCAATAAATCTTAATTTTAGTTAATTAAATAATAATGTATATCTTGACATCCATTCAGGCATTCAACTTATGCTCTTTATTTAACAATATTTCAACGCATTTGTCATTCCATGTTCCATCATAACAATATTTGATAAAGATATTTTTGAATTTTCAGTTACATATAGGTGCCACTAGCGATCCACAAACCCCAGAAACTAAAGAGGTAGACTTCTTTGCTGAACATGTTGACTCATTGACCAATCCAGAGCAGCAAGTACCTGATATGCCAGTTACTGACAATCAAAGGTTGACTCAGCCAATCGCAATAGAGAATGGGGGTTTGGCAAAGAAAGAGGCGGATCCTTTGGCTGAAGGGGAGGGACCAAGTGTAGAACACGCCCTTAGTATGTCACCAACTGAAGCAATGGCTGTAGCGGAACCTAGAAAATCTCTAATTGGAGCAAAGAAGGCTCCCGCTAAAAAAGGGGCCAAGGTTTACTGATTTTTTCACACATTTCCAATCATGAAATAAAGTGGCATATACAGAGAACCTGATATTTTACAGTTAAAATTTGAATCATTGTACAAGAATATTTCATGTAAATGAAAGAGCTTATATTTAACACATACTATTTGAATAGATTAAAGTTTCATGATGTATTCTATGATGCAAAGAATGGTGTGAAAAAGCACATACTATACAGGTGGGTCAATAAGAGCCAGTAAAATTACCCAGTAACTTGAGCATCACCACACAGGCTACCTTTCTTGTATGGATGATCATAATCAAGGGATTACCTCCCAGGCCCCGCCTACTATTGGTGACATCCCTGCTACTTCAAGAATTAGTGACACCGCGGATTATTTCAAGTTTTATTTTGTTTTAATCTTTACAGAAAGGTGGATTTGGTGCACAAAAAGTGAAAGCCAATTTCAAAGAAATTGAGAGTCGAGCTGAACAGCAAGATAAAGATAGGGAAAATATGGCAACAAACATGGCTGTACAAGAGTCTAAATCTAAGGAGGAGCAGGACAAACAGCTGTTAGTTAATAGTTCTATTAGTATTGTGTCAAACGATGTTAACATTCAGAAATTGAATGATGTGTTTATTGAGGGGTGATCAATAAATACATGGACTTTTCTTATAACTTATATGTGTTATAAGAAAAGTCCATGTATTTATTGATCACCCCTCGTAAGACAACATTTTCCAGCACAATTTATATTCATGTTATTGTTTCGATTAGCAGCTGATTTTATCTCAAGTTGTCGCCATACTTCAACGATACTGATCTTTGCTAGAAATAATTTGCTCAACAATAGTGCTCCATTTTGGATTTTTAATCATTTCTGTTTAACTGCTAGTGCTAGACAAAAACACAACAGTGAACAGAAATTGTTCGAGTCAGTTAAGTTGATCTGAACGTCTTAATTACTTACATACTCATTACAGTTTGATTGTTTTATATTGGATAATTTTATTATTTTGTGTTACAGTAATGTTAATATTTTCTTCAGAGCAAGTATGAGGTTGGCCTATCAAGATATGAGTGTAGAAAGAAAGAAACAAGAAGAGAAGTTAAAGATCTCGGATCCTAAAAAAGCTGAACAGATGGAGAGACTCGGCATGTGTACTGGTATGAGGTAAGTATTGGACTGCATGGTCACATGATGGTGATACAGGGGTTGCATTTGACCCTTAAGTTGACCCTTTGACCCTGGCATTTCCAAAAAGCCACATTTTGACCCTCAGGATTCTGGCTGAAGGGTCAATTTTTCTCTAAATTATAGCTTATTTGCTAAATGGTAAAATCCGGTAAAAAGTAATCAAAATGACCCTTGTGATTCGGCACCTAGTGGAGCCCCTGTGATATGTCCTTGCTTTATTTGTCTGTTTTCACTTTCTTGTTATCTCCCTTTATCACATAGTGATCTTGGATAAACTGTTGTGAACTGTTGTACTATTTCATTGAATTGCTTGGCCAGTCTTAATGAAACTCACGGCTAGTGTACATGTACTGTATTGGATGTGTTTGTCTGTGAACATGATTGCTATATATGCCCCTGAGTTATGGCCCTTAAATAACTTAAAATATCATGTTATGCCCCTTGTTTACACACTAGATGTCATATTCTTTTTATGAAATTCACATAGAATGGCGTGTTTCCCTAAGGATCTTGAACAAGTATGATAATTATCCGAATGGCTAGACTTATCATTTTATTACTGCCCTTGAATTAATTACAATTACCAGTATATGTCTTTAACCTTCGTAGTTATCTTATACAGTGATTCCTTTGAACTTCATAGCCGTTTTATTTATAAAAGCTTTCAGTTCCACCCCTCCTAAACGCCTTCCCCTCTAGCCCACACCATTTTAAATAGAATGTAATATTCTACCAAATGCCTAAAAGAAGTTCGATGAAAACTTAAATTACGAATTTATTCTTGTATTCGAATGGGGGGATTTTGATAAACCCTTAACAGTTCAAAAGGTTGAAATATTAATATTGTAATTTCATAATTCGATACTGAGTCTGGAAAAAAATGTTTAAAGTTTTGGTCATACAATGCCTTATAAGCCAGACATCGGTCATAATCAGAACTCTGAGAGGGCTAATATGGGGCACTAATTTATTGCATTTTTTTGCATTTCGAGTTTTGTAGTGTTTTTTTATCAGTATTTCAGTTATGTATGGCAGTCAGGGAATTAACCTTTGACCTACGTATTAGCGTAGATTGCTCTACCAGCTGAGCTATACTGGTTGGCTGGTTAAAATTGTAATGAGAAAAATTAAATAAAAAATTGATATTCTGTGATATAATTCGAGAGGAAAACAATTTATGTTTTATATTTTCAGAGGTGTAAGTCATTCAGCTATGACAGACATGCAAACTATCGAGCAGGAAGGTGTTGATAGCAATAAGTTTAGTGTAGACAAATACGAACGTAGAAGCAATAAAAATTCTTTCTTTGAAGATGAGTTGGATACATACTCTAGTGGATATTCGTCTGGACCTCCTAAGTATGAACTTATTTGTATGCTAAATACATTTTAAGTACAATACGCATTTAGTTAATGTTCATGAAGAAAGTTGATTATCTTTATTGAATTCTATCACATTAGTAGATTTTTAGGAAAATTTAGTTTTTTGACAAACAGGTTGATGTGTTTGTTGTTTTTGATGTTGAGTTAAAATCTTATCTATGGTATCAGCTTTTGATATATGTTGTACTTTTACCATTCTGTATGTCTATTTCAAAGATTTAGCTAATTATTTAGGTATATTTAATTAAATCAAGCTGTCTCGCTATGGAGAAGTCAATTGTATATTGCCAGTTACTTAGTGTTTGATTTGATATTGGAAATTATGAAAGTGGTTAACCCCAGTTCTTATGTACAATATACCATCATTTGCTGAATTATTAAGCTCAGAAAATAAGAATGTTGTTAAAAATCTGTCATTGTTTATCCATAAAGCTTTTAACCTAAGAAATCAGTTGTACATTTTGTGTATTAGTAATAAGTAATTCAATTGTATTTTCTCCTCACTATTCAATTATTCAATCATTTTCCACATTGTATCAATGAAAATGTAATAAGTACTATATTAAGATTTATAATATGTTAATCAATCATACTATTGCATGTCAAATGACCATTGACCAATGTATACTATTTCGTTATGTTTGTATATATATATTTGCATTGTTTATGTGAAATTATGGGCAGTATGCCTAACATTTCTGAATAAACTATCTATGTTCTTTGTTTCAGATATGACAGTCCATTTGGATCCTCGGAAAGAAATCGTAAGAACGACGACTTCGGCGGTGGGTGGGGGAGCAGTAACAGTGGAGGTGGGTGGGGTATGGACCGGTTTGACACCAAACAAGACACGCCCTCTGAGTCGTTTTCTTCAAAACCAAAAGATGATAGGTATGGTAATACTGTTATGTTGACCGCTGTCTTAGTGCTGTTTGTTGATACAGTGTTGTAACTAGATCTATTTAAATGCATGTAGACATTTTTTTGTCTTTTATGCCATTAGTCAGATGTTCTCCTATTTGCAATAATTGAAGATTTAGAGATCTGGCCTTGAAAAAAACTTACTTGTGCTAGGATACTTTTTAATGAACCTAGTTGCTGTCAAATCATGAAGTTACTTACAAGAACTTGATGAGGATAAACTATTTTAACTAGTAAAACAAATCATACAATATATTTGTGTACATGAAACTCTTGTCAGTTAATTATTTTTTGTCTTTATGAGGATTTGTATTTTGCTAAGTACAACTTTATATTTTCTTCTCTGTTTTATTGTAAGCAATTCTAATGAGGATGAGAACTCAGACGAAGGGTAATTGAACTTCCTACTCATCTTTCACCTCTGATATTATATTTTACTAGAACATATCTTTCTTTGTTTTCAGTGATTATGTTTTACATCTGTTTATATAGTTTTACATGCCGTAGTTTATGTTGGTGTCAATTCCTGTTGGTTTCTGCATAAGTGGTTTAATTTGTCTATAATCATATTGTTTATGTTTCTTGATGAGTTAATGCATTCTGCAGTATCAGTAAAGGAATATGGCTACTTGATGAGGACACTTGTCTTTCAGTACTGCACCCTATACAAGTTCATCCCATGCAGTTGTATATTGCACTGGTGCATAATTGAACATTGCTGACATTACCATGTGCACTGTCTAGCTGTGATGTTTGAATGCTTATCTAATACATTTCTGTTACATTCAATATTCTTTTTCATGTTATGTTTAGCTGCATCAATACAGTAGTTTTATTTGTTTGCAAAATTATTTTTATTTGCTGTATTTCAAGTTACTGTTTTTGGAATGAACCAAGAATACTAATTAATGCACCTTGCCTGATTTTGACAAGATCATGATATATTTGTGCGATCTAGTTTTAAATATATTTGAGTAAAATGATCGAAATTTAACTGCTTTCATATTGGGACTGTTAATCTTTTATTATACATCTGGACAGGTGCTTTTTTAATTCATAAAAGTAATGACTTACTTACATTTAATGATTTTTTCATGGAAATGTTGTTGAGCCAAGAGACTAGGATTGGGATGTCCACTTTATATTACATACAAATCAGATTATACAGAAGCTATATCTGCCCAATATTTACATAGAGTGGAATTCAACCATTAGTCTTGTTACGTAAATGCTTAATTAAACTGAGTGCCATTAAGTGGTTAAGTGTATTTTCTAGACTGTCCCAGAAACACGGAGGAGTTGTTTGTTTTTTTGCCATAGTTTATAGTTTTTTAGTTTTTAGATTTTTGTTGTTGAAATATGACTTCATATTTTTCTATTTGTGTGGTGTATGAAAAATGCTACCTCTCCTTCTGGTTTTGGGTCTTTGTGATAATTGATGTGAGTTAAATACATACACTAATAATGTATGTACAATGGTGTGATGTATATAAAGATTACTACTACAATTTGATGGAGAGCGCTATTTGTACCGGAGCCTGTGATATGTTCTCTATAAACTATTTGCATCTTGTTGTGATGGGAGTAATTTTTTTTTAAATAATGTTCGCATTGTGCATGTTTGCTCATTATACAATAAAATTGTACTATACATTGTAATGATACACAGACATTTGTATCTCCTCTAGTTGTCTTCACTGGCTTTTTGTCGCTTGCATGTTTCATATAAATGGTGTGACTATAAAATCATATGTTTTTCGTTTTCAGACCAGCTAGAACTAGGAAGACATATGACAGTGCACCAGCAAGTTCTAGTGATGACGCTCAAAAAAAGTTTGGCAGTGCAAAAGCTATCTCATCAGATCAATATTTTGGTAAAAATGAAATGGACGTAAGTTGATATTGAGTGTGTTACTTTATACTAGGGATGACAACGAATGGCAATTTTGGTATTCGAAGATTCGGTCAACCGTCCGAACGAATATTCCAACATTCAACTTTCTTATTTAATAATAATACATTTGAAATTAATTCGAAGTTTAACTTTATGCTTACCAGCTTTGTGTTTTAAACTGATCACTTAAAAGTAGTAAAAATCCCCTCATGATTACTAATATTTTCAGGGCCTAAATGTAATCATCCGAGTGTTATATCACTCTTGCCCCCAAATATACATCATGACATGTCAATTAACACCTGTAAATATTATTGTCATTCAATGTGATAATGTTCATCATTGAAATTTAATACACATGCATTTAGTTTATATAATGAAATTATATATTTTATCAAATATTCGAATTCCGAATCAGTATTCGAATATTCGGACGTACGAACGAATATCCGATTATTCATTGACATCCCGACTTTGTACACAAGTTTACTGCACACATGAGAATATGATATATTAATTATTTTGTGTTAAAGTAATTTTGAACTTGTGGTCATCGTTAGTTAACTGGTAATAATGACAATATAACTCGGACAAATGAACCTGATCCTCCTGACCTCTATTAGCATAATTTCACGGTAGAATGATTATCTTAATTTATTTTCATCTCTAATCAAATCAGCTCTTGTCATATTGATGTACGTTTGGTGATTTAATAATATATAATGAAAGAAATCCACAAATGCAATGATTTCCGTAACTGCAATGAAAAATACCGTTGATGTGAGATTCTCTCATGAAAAACTATACAGTCAGCGTAATCGATGTATAATATATTCATGCATAAAGGTCAGGATCAGGTTAATATGTTCGGACTATACCTCTTTTGTTAAGACTAATCAGATTTCAAATCAAGTGTTCTTTACCCTAACGGAGGTACAATAAGGCGCCAGTCCATCTATTTATAGACGGAAGTTTCACCTCTGAATTTTTGGTAGAAAGTTTGTTACATAGAGGGAAATTTTTAAAAATATTGCTGATTACTTAAATATAAACTTGTATAATCATACAAACTTTGACATCACTGATAGTTTAATATTTCTCATTACTGATGCTTTATGTTTGAAACAGAAAATTATACTATGAACTGTCACATCGAAGTTTAACTGGTATGTTTTCATGAACTAAGTCTTCTTTAGTAGGAATAAACTTTGTTTAAGAATCTGGCGATTTTGTTGACTGTGTGTGCTATTACATGTATGTATGTGTGTATATTTCAGTTCGAGTCCAAACAGAATTTATCCAAGTTTGAGGGTTCTTCCAGTATATCAAGTGATCAGTTCTTTGGTAAAGGTGGTGATACAAAAAAGTCCACTTCATCTAATTATTATAGTAGTGGGCCTGATCTTCAGGATATAAAAGATGGGGTCAAGCAAGGAGTGTCTAAGGTGGCAGGACGAATATCAAACATTGCTAGTGGCGTAATGAGTTCATTACAGGTAACTTATACCTTAAAACAGTTTGTCTAAGTAAATATTTGATTCATGTTCGGTCCTTGTCTGAGTCTGTAGTGCTATGTGCTTGATCTTAGAAGTGGTACATATTTGTGGTGTCGGAGCCAATATCTCTTGATTCTAGACCAGGAATATTTTAGCGGTATTTTAACAAGAAATACTTGTGTGTGATTTCCCTTTTTAAAACATAATGATCCAGTAATGTGAGTTATAAGCATGGGGTACTTAATATACATGTATATATATCTTAAAAATGATGTACGTTATTGCTTTTAAAAGTATTTAGTGATCTGAAAATAATGTATAGATTTTTGTTGTATAAGTATGTTGATGACAGAGATTGCATATTCAGACATGGGCATGTATTGACAGAAATTGTACGATTATTATGCATTTAAATAATGTTATTTACTCAAATAATTGTATGCATGTAAATTTATAAACATGTGGTCAACAAAGTATGTTCAAACCTGTATAACAACATAAACTTGCATTATCTAGTAATCATAATATATGGTTCTAGATGTGTATATTTGTATAGTATGAAGCTCCTGTTTCGCTGTCAGCATGAAGAATTTGTAGGTTATATCACATGATCATTGATTTTGATATACATAAACAGAGACACTACTTCAGCGATATTAAAATTCTTGTAGTCATATCAAAAACACACTTAATATTACAGTGAAACCTCAACTAAATACCATCTCAATAATAATACCACCTTGAAATTAAGAACACAATTTTCAAGTCCATTTTCATTGTTTTGCTCTTTATTCAACCTCGACATTAAGACCACTTCAATAAGAAGACCAATTTTCCAAGGGTTCCAAGGGTGGTCTTATTATTGAGGTTTTGCTAAGAATGTTAATTTGTCATTGGTAAAAGGTAATTGGTCAGTTGTCTAATTTGTGATATATTCAAATTGTGAAAGGGCAGCTGCATGTCCGGTGTAGATTGATAGAAACATGTATTTAATCTTAAGTGTCATAATTATCTACTAATGTGTTCTTCATGTAATAATATTAACATTTTAATTCAAAACAATCTTTGGTAAATCTATCTTGCTTGCTCTTATGAATCAATTATCGAATCTTCTTATTAACTTAGAATATTATGGTCAAAATTTTGCATGGGACATACGGTAGTCAATATTTCTGCGGTTTAAGCAAACTATTCTATCTAATTTTGTAACAACAGCTCTGCTCTAAATCTGAAAATGTTTTGGATTTAAATAAAATCTTTCAAATTGCAATTAAAAAAATCTTTTGTTTCTTCTGAAAGTATCTTGTAATTATACTTGAAATAAATTATTCATATTAACGTTGCTACCAGCATCAATCGATAGCGTCAATGGAATATGGAAACATGGTTAGTTTTATAGTTTGAATTGATTAAATGTTCAGCTGTTAATAATTATCTGTAACTGCCTCTTCTAATTATCTCAATTAATGAACAACCAATTTTATAGAAATTTGAGGATAGATTCAGTAATGAGATGATATTATCACTTTTTTCAGAGAAATAAATAGTAGGTCTTGGCTAATTGTGAAGTAGGTAACATTTATATAATGTGGCTAATGCTTTTGTTGGTACCTTTCAATGTCCCCTCTTTATCATTGATATGCTTTAGTTGGGTATCACTGATGATAACATATCTATGGGAACCTAATATTATAACGTGGTATTCATTTTAAGTTGGTTGTTTTAATGTAGCAGATCCTAGGCAATTATACAATGTATACATTTAGTTACTACTGTCATCCCATTGGCAGTAGTGTGGGGAACTCCGTATCCTGATTGTAGCTTATTGAGAACGATGGAAACTTAAAATCATCAGCTCGAGAGTTACTTGAAAAATCTTGACATTTGTAATGCACAGTTTCATTGCAATTCAGCAGACACCAAGGTCATTATCTGGGGTTGAAGTTTTGTAACATAATTATATAAATGATGAGGCTGGTTGAGCTGATGTTTATTAGTTTTCTGCGCTCTTCGTGGTGGCAGACTTTGTGTGAATGTAATCCATTCCATTTCTCCCTATTCAACATGTTTGCATGATCTATTATTTCAGATTGTCACTGAGTATTTCTAGTGATAATGGGTTTAGTTGGAATAATGAGAAAAACTATTGCATATTTATAGAGCATTTGATCTTATTTCTGATGTATAAACGTAGTATTTTATAGGAATCTCTATGTACACTGCCGTTTATTGTTGTTACGAATTTTTTATGATATGAAATAATTGAATCAGCATGGCATTAATATCCCTTGTCTATGTAAATACACTGATTGCTGCAATATGTCATTCATAGTCACACATGACACAGTTTGGTGTAGGAAGTATAAAGATGCTTCAAGTGTTGTTAGTATAACTTTAATATGTTAGAGGGTGAAACAGTTTGTTTAACATGCCTAGTCTTAACATATATAGGGCAGTTTGTATCACAGAATTTGAATAATCTCACAACATGTTAGAGGTTGTTCATATAAAAGCATGTCAGTGTGTCACTATTGATGTGTAAAATATTCATCCTTGTCTTTATACACGGAATGAAAATAGATGTACAAAAAAGCAACATTCATCTGTTGCCTTATTCCAGCAACCAACAGTTAAAACAGTCTACAAGACTCTTATTAAATCAATATCCATATGTGTCATTTGTTTTTGTTCTAATTGTCATGGTTCTAGAGACAATGCGTAGTATTATTAAAACGTAAGACACCAGGTGGTATATGGATATTGTTATTACGCGAGTTCTCATCCACTAAACTAGAGCATGTGTATATCTCTGTACTTTCAGGACTGATCATCTTACAGTATGAATGTGGTATATGTCTTATCTCTTGTATTATCTCTGTGTTTTCTTTTGTATTTCTTGTGTTGCCTTCTGTGTGTGCTATGTGTTATTTGAAACATCACTTGATAGGCGTGAATCTGCAGTTCAGACAGTAATGTAATCTTTATATTTAGGTCAGAGATGATCGCTTGCAAGATTTGTTAGTTTATACTGATTATAAAATGTTTTTAGATCAACATGAAATAAGGATACAATCTGCATATTAACTGTGATATCTTCACTGTATGTTAATTTGATCTGTTCCATTTAATTCTGGAAAAATAAACTATTTTGAAAATTGTAGTAAGTTCCAATGTATTGTGCTTAGATATTCTTTCTTTTCACTTTGGGTCTCTATCAAGAAAAGACGTAACTGGTATCAAATGGGTGAAAAATAATTCTAAGTAAATTATTTCCGTTTTTATATGAGACAATTTATACATTATGGAGTGCAAGCATTTAAGGTCTGTGTGCATATTAACAAATAATAAGATTAACAATTTTGCACTGAACTAATTGGTACTATCAGTTTCAAAAGGCATTTTATTAAACTGAATGCAAACCTGATCAAGTGATGTTCAGTATTAATATAATTTAACATTTATATATAGTTTGCCAGATAAACCATGGATACATATCGAAGAGTTTAACACAAAACTGTTGTAATTGATTCTTCAACAATATATGAGTTACAATAGTTTTTTGTCAAACCTCGATAGGGTACTATAGTCATGCTGATAGAAATATATCCTAGTTTATCTTTAATTACCTTTATTAATTACCTTTAATTATCATAAATGTCGTTCTAACTATTGTTATCCCAACCTCTACTTATGAAACCATTAATTTGTTACTGTGTGTACTCTGGATCTTTATTCTTCAAACAACCTTGGACTGAGATTAAGGCCTTTGTAGAAAAACCTTGGACTTAGATTAAGGCCTGCATAGATATCTTGGATTGAGATTGCAGCCTGTGTAAAAATATTTGGACTGAGATTAAGGCCTGCGAAGAAATATCTTGGACTGATATTAAGGGCTGCATAGAAAAATATTGGACTGAGATTAAGGCCTGCATAGAAATATCTTGGACTGAGATTAAGGCCTGCGTAGCAAAATTTGGACTGAGATTAAGGCCTGCATAGCAAAATTTGGACTGAGATTAAGGCCTGCATAGCAAAATTTAGACTGAGATTAAGGCCTGCATAGCAAAATTTGTACTGAGATTAAGGCCTGTATAGAAAAATAAAAGCTGAAGTTGTAATTGTACTCTGGGCACAACTTCAAGTGCATATTATTTGTGCAAATCTAAATAGATCATGTACTTTTTACTTATATCAAACAATTGAGTGTTTCAAATCTTCAACAGACCGCAAGGGTATGATGTATGTTAGGCTTCACACTTTAAGCTAATGAAGATATATCTTTTACAATGTTTGCTGGTTGCTCTGGATTTATATCACATAAGCCCAGCATTGGTTGAAGTCTGCATTATATGATATATAAGCTGAACCATTATTAGATCTTCCAGTCTGTCAACTGTCAGATAATTACTTTATCTTAAAGCTCTATTGAATTTGTAGAAGAAATGTGAACACAGCAGTATTACATTCATTTAAATTATATTTATAAAAGAATATTTGATTTCGCTTCTAAATTCTCATTGTCTTTATCCCAGATATCTGAATATACTGCATGAATTTTTGTGATACTTTCAGATATTCAGCAACCCTTTTTTTCATTTTGCACTAAACTAAATGGTGTTATAAAAAAATGCATAAAATCCTAAGGTAAATTGTTTTTTAAAGAATGCTGATTCAGGGCAACAAATTTCATATTGAGTCAAAATTTTATCCTCAATAATTTATGAGGTGTTCACTTTGTAAATAATTAGTTCTTAAAAGTAACACATGAAACCAGGTATTTATGGTTTAATTTGTTTCCCGTAATACCTCAGTGCTGTAAGGTATGATCTTCTAGTGTAGAACTGTTTCTTCAGAATGTAAATCTTGACTTTTATCATTGAAAATACTTCTAGTACCAGTTATTTAGTTCACATTAAATTTGTTTTTAATCTGAATTTAGTTTAGATTTATATTGCACCCATGTAACTTAAACAGCCTCTGTGTACTAACAGCAAAATTCCAAGCAGTTTTGATGTTTTTTTTAAATTCTTATTCACTGATTAAGTTAATAATGGTTGTTTGGCTAACACTTCTGTGAAATGTTTGCAAACCAAGTGATATGAGTGAGTGTTTATTTGTTCTAAAATTATCTGAAACACGAGTGATGTTGGGTGCCATGTGATGTTATGTTCATTCCAAAGTACTGAACTCATCAACATAGATGAAGCTACATGTATATACAATTTATACTTCCTTGTTTGAGCCTGTACGATTCGTTTCTTATTATTTGTTGTATTGAATTAACATAGATTTCCAAATTACAAAATAGTAGCTAGATCTAGATGGGCTATTAGGAAGTTCGTGTATGGAGAGTTTGGTGCTAGAGCATTGTAGAGGCTTCTCTACCAACGTTGTATCAAAGTTTTTCACCCAGTTCTCAATATGTGAAATGTTTGTGTGATAATGTATTGATTTAAGTGATGATTTAATCCATGCCGATTCTTCCACCAATCTTCCAGTGCACATTGTACCATTGGCTGATTATATTAATAGTTCATGAATGGCATACACCTTTTCCAATCAATCTCTGATTTTAATATTCTAAGTCAGTAAGTGACCAATGTAAACTTCTTTCATATTTTGAAAAAAAAAGTATTACGCAGATGTATGTATGGTAGATTTAGTATGATACTGATTATTTAACTGATTTTGACTACTTTCTTTCAGGACAAGTATGGATCATAGCTGCAAATACAAATCATAATGAAGAAATAACTTAGAAAAAAATCATCCCATATAACACAATATATGACTTTGACCTTGAGCAAGAACTGGTCAAGGTCAGGTCATTTTATCAAGGTTAGGTCATTTTGTCAAAGTGAAGAAGATCAGGATCAGGTGTATTCAGTACTGCAGTGACATTTGGAGAATATTGTTGTGAACACTAACATTCTCTGCAGTGTAGAGAATGGACCATTTCTTGATATGCACATCGTCGGGTGAAAGTTTTCATCAATATAGTGAAATAAATATATTATTGAATTATGCATTTAAGCGTTGTTCAGTTTGTCGGTGAAATACACTTTTATGGTGTAAATTGAATGTTATACTTGCATGAATTCTTTGTCTGCAAAAAAATTTCTTCCAGATTTTTTCGTATTTAATAGTTTTGGTGGGGTTTACTTATTCTGATAATTTGTATTTAGAGTTATTTCTATTTTTGTCATCAGTGTTAATGGAACACACAATTACAGCATGTACTAATTAGTCACATCCACCAGAAACTGACTTGGTTCTAGTCTGTTGATATTTATTAAAACTAGATTACAAATTTATGCTTTCGGTTGAAAATATATGTAAATACTTTCCCATGTTAACACGTTTGACATCTTGTCAATACTTTCTCGATACGAATTGTTGTTTTACAAAATTTTGCTTTTGTAAATTTCTGTTCTTGCTTACATTAACCTTGACATTTATTCCAATGAGAAACGGTATACATAGTTCCCACATCTACAATATTAACCTCCCTTGTTCTTAACTGTCGGCCATTTTGATAGGAAAAACTGCTAAGCCCTTATTGGAGTAATTTCCAAATATGTGATAATTGAGAAAATACTAAGAGAATTTGCATGTGTCAACCACTTTTGCTTCTACTTACTGAACCAAATGTCCACATGAATAAGTTATTTTTTGTATAGCGGATTAGTTTATTTTCGTTTACATTATATACCTCACAAACTTTAAGGAAATTTGCCTATAAAAATGGCCGACAATTCAGAACAAGGGAGGTAAATATTGTAGATTTGAGAACTATGTATTGTTTGAACTAAATCAAAGTCATCTTATGTATTGTTTGTGTATTTTCTTGCTAATATAACATTTATTCAAAAAATTGTGATAAATTCAAGGATAGTTTAACTTTGAGTAAGTTATATCGAGCCATCAGTTCATTATAGAAACAATTCATTTTAATTTAGCTTCATGTGTATGCTTTCTCAATATATATGTGTTAAATGACCTTGACCTAGTTACTGGTGTTCAAGGTCATCACTGGTATATCACCATAGTGATTGGTTGCACATTCCTGCTCATTCTTTTCTCTTGCAATTAAAAATTCATCAGTGATGTCTGGGACATTAATTAAGTCATTAGTTCTCAGGACAAAATTTGATCTTGCAAATGCAGTCAATTTGATACTGAAATTCATTTGTCGTTAGTGTTGGTTTGGCAAGATCAGCAAAATTTGAAAGATAAAAGCAAAACTAATTTATCTGCATATATATGAAGAGACTGTTAGACTTGTTTCGCATTTATTCATCAATTGTTGTTTGACAATTTCCAACAATGTTTGTTTTAACTTGATATAAAGTTGTTTAATTTAATTTCCTGCTTATTGTGTTAAAATTGAATTCTATTTTACTTGCCGCTTTGTTGCCGGATAGGCATTGTGAATCTTGCCTTGAGTGAGGTTAAAATGAGAACGTCACTATCACTGAATTAGGCACAAGAACTATTTAGTGCTCCAGGAAACGGTTGTCATGACTTGGGCTGTAATAACTTGCTTCGTAATCAATTTAGATTAAATAATTTTTAACTGTAAAATATTACTTCTGTCTTTACTGATGCAGGTTGGTTTAACTTCAGAAGTTTTGCATTCCAGTTTTTCAATATTTCTATGTATAGATAGTTCCCACATCTTCAATATTTACCTCCCTTTTTCCTAATCATCAGCCATTTTGTTAGGCAAAACTGATAAGCCCTTAAAGGAGTAATTTCCAAAAATGTGATAATTGAGAAAACTTACTTAGCCAACTGCCCACATGAGCACAATGAATAAGTTATTTTTATATCTGATTAGTTTATAATGGTTTGCATTAAAACTAAAAACTATAAGGAAACTTGCCTATCAATATGATCAATAATTCAGAAGAAGGGAGGTAAATATTGTAGATGTGGGATCTACCTGTTCTAAGATTGGACTATTTGTGTTATTTGAATATTTCATTTCCTTACAACATGCTTTTTGAACTGCCACACCAACATAACATCATTGATTAGATATAGAAGATAGGCTTTTACTGAAAACAAATCTGTATAACCAATGTCTTAGCTTTCAACTGTAGTAGTGTACACAAGGTGTTAGTGTTGTAGGAAGTCCGAGATTATTATGATTAAATGAGTCTCAATATATTCTTATGTTCACAGGAGTGAGCAATTCTGATACTGTATGAAAGTTGTGAGAGGATGGTTATACACTGCCATCTAAAAGTTTCTTTACACATGAATATTTTGAATTTCATTACTTTTTTATGCAGAATTTCAAATAAGACATATATGACCATGAAGTAAAATTATTCATCCCACTTTTGTGATGGATAGTTTAAAGAACATCTCAGCAGCAGCATCAATCAGCCTGCATCCGAAACCATCATTTGTATGTATAAAAGATCTGACACAAAAAATAAGATATTTGTTTCAGTACAAATTTATAAATACTTCTACAGAAAATTATTGCTGAGTCAAAAAGCATTTTCAATTTATTGCGTGTGACACAAATATGAAAATAAGTTAACTGCAATGGGATTTGTCGAAGTGTACAGAAACTTTCGGAGGGCAGTGTATATGATTGCTGTGTACATGTAGGTGTATAAATCTATCATATTTACTACACACGAGGGTTACATCATTGCACCATTGATAACATGCTGGTAACTGAGTAACAATATATTGCATGGATTATTCTTTTTTTTTCTTTTTTTCATCACTGACTATGTTGATTTTTCATAAATTTTATTGTTCAAATATATGAATCATATGTGTATATATATATACAATGTATTGTTTGTAAATTTTTGCTGGACTGGAAATTTTTACATACTGGTATTCAATCTTGAATTCACTCATTTCATTCATGTTTATGTTATACTGTATTCATTGTTCTGTCACATTGTGTCTTGGAGGTGATGTAAGAATGGTAAAACTGGGTGTTAGTGCTGTCATACTGGCTAGAGTTTCAACTGAAATAAATTATTTGTGCTTGGAATAAAAATATCATCAATTTAAATGACTGCGTAATGGTATGCATGGATACGTACATTTTGTAGTACATGTATGTCGTAGTTAGGTCGTCTAACTGCTGTGCAATTAAAAATTATTCACACATATTCTAAAGTATGGATATCATGAGTTCTGTCTGGGTGATTACAAGTCAAACATTTTCATGGAGACTGTATTCTGTTCAATATACAGGTACGACCGATGAGTACTTCACTCATGTCAAACTTGTGTTCATTATGTCCCTGCTATGACTACATCAACATTAATTACCTCAAATTTATCTTCTAAAACTATTTTGACTGAAATTATCAAGCGTCAATTGACAAGTAAATGTACAAGAATTGTCCTAATTGCGTAGGTTTTACTTTACAGACATCAGTGGGCGTCTCTTGTCTTGTAATCATAAGTTATAAACGAGGTTAGCATCCACTTTCAAATTATATAACAATTAATCTGTCTGCAGTAACTACATGCTTCTCCTGCTTGTTTGTTGTCACACAAAAATTCTTGCTATTAATATTGTTTGAATGTTTTACTAACTTTCTATGTACGGCATTTTAACTATTCAGACGTCACGTTTCTGAAGTGTATTACGTGGGAATAGCTCGCAGGACATCTCGAAAATCGTTGAAGTAATTCTTTGAAATAACTTAAAAGCAATATATTGTAAAAAATTACTACAAACATAATTAAACATGAATAATGATGGATATACTAGTGGGTTACTAGGTTACTAGTGGGTTACTAGGTTACTAGTGGGTTACTAGGACCATTGGTTATATTAGTTCTTTTAAGTGCTTGAATATTAAGAAATTACCTCATGTGTGAATAACTCGAGATAGTCAAAGTTATCATGACTTATTTTAGAAGGCAATTTATATTGTTTTATTATTTTTGGAAGATGATCTACTATGTAAAAAACAGGACATAATATAGGGCTTTTTATGCAAACATTACTTGTCAACTTGTTGTATTGTATTGCTGATGATAGTACTTGTTGATGTCATATTTGATGTGAAATATTTGTGTTTAATTTTGCCTGCTGTTATACTGAATATGCATTAGCGTTTAACACTAAAATTTATCCTAGACTAGTTTATATCTTGCAGAGACTTCATTTTATTCTCTATGCATAATTTCTGCTTTATTTACCGTGACCTAGTTTTTTATTGGCAAAATATGTACGACCCTTAGTAAAGATAACAAACAAGGATAGTAGGCTTGGTGACGTAATGATTCTATTATGTATGCAGAGCATTGATGTTTACTGTTGCATGTACATGTATGTGCTTTTGTCTCATTCAAAGTGGTATGTCGAAATTCATGAAAAATATCTATTTATGAAAATAAAGCATTAACTGTTACTCTTTTTCTTGTATTTTTTCCCAATTTAATGTTCATGAAAAATTGGTGAATATGCTTTGCAACGTTACACCATAGAGCACTCGTAGGAACAAGAACATATTCTAGTATCAACATTGTTCCGTATATTCTAGTATCCCAGTCTGAAACTGTTGAATACATCTGAAGTTTTTTTGTTGTCTACCTTTAATCATGTGAGAACGAAGTCGATCACTTGCAGAAGAATATGTTAGTATTGGTTGGTAACCGAGGAGCAGACGATAGATCAGGAGACTCATATATATCCGAGGATCAGACAATAGATCAGGAGACTCATATATATCCGAGGATCAGACAATAGATCAGGAGACTCGTATATATCAATGCCGTAGTTTGTTACACTGTCGTAGTTTGTGTCATCACAGTCATGCTTTCATCACAAGATCCTGTTGCTATGTGAATAACTACTTTGCTTGAGAGTTCAGTTCAATATATCTGATCCTACCTCATTCTTATAAAGGTCATCTACAAATATTACTGGTCACTGAGCTTCCTAGAATTCACACCACGATTATCATACATCATGTACAAAACAGGGTTTCCTAGAATTCACACCACGATTATCATACATCATGTATATAACAGGGTTTCCTAGAATTCACACCACGATGATCATACATCATGTATATAACAGGGTTTCCTAGAATTCACACCACGATTATCATACATCATGTATATAACAGGCTTTCCTAGAATTCACACCACAATTATCATACATCATGTACATAACAGGGTTTCCTAAAATTCACACCACGATGATCATACATCATGTATATAACAGGGTTTCCTAGAATTCACACCACGATTATCATACATCATGTATATAACAGGGTTTCCTAGAATTCACACCACGATTATCATACATCATGTACATAACAGGGTTTCCTAGAATTCACACCACGATTATCATACATCATGTATATAACAGGGTTTCCTAGAATTCACACCACGATTATCATACATCATGTATATAACAGGCTTTCCTAGAATTCACACCACAATTATCATACATCATGTACATAACAGGGTTTCCTAAAATTCACACCACGATGATCATACATCATGTATATAACAGGGTTTCCTAGAATTCACACCACCATTATTATACATCATGTACATAACAGGGTTTCCTAGAATTCACACCACAATTATCATACATCATGTACATAACAGGGTTTCCTAAAATTCACACCACGATGATCATACATCATGTATATAACAGGGTTTCCTAGAATTCACACCACCATTATTATACATCATGTACATAACAGGGTTTCCTAGAATTCACACCGAGATTATCATACATCATGTACATAACAGGGTTTCCTAGAATTCACACCATGATTATCATACATCATGACTGTATATAACAGGGTTTCCTAGAATTCACAAACTGATTTCGGCGATTCGCATTCATTCATTTTACTGTTTGTTCTGTTAACCGCCGGGGTAACAAACTACACACAACAAATTCAAGTGATTTATTTTAATATTTATTACATGTTGAAAATCAACATGGTTTTGACATATGCACCACTACTGTATATACACGTGGTTCTGGTAATCAAAGGTAACAGTATTCTATATTTCAACAAGGTGACAAAAATATGAATATTCTGCCCTACCATTCATGCTATAACAAAAACTTTACAACAGGAAACAACACTCTATAATAGTCCATATTGTGGGCTCAACGCAACACTGTCGTAACTCCTATATAAATACATAGGAGTTACGACATTGTTGCGTTTAGCCCTCGAATTATAAAGTAATACATCCAATTTTATCAACAAAAATAAGTATGTAATAACAGAATTGTACAATGATTATACCAAGCATCTAGGAAGGTGCAACACTTAAAAATATTCAGTTCCATGATTTAATTACATACAGGTAAGTCTTATCAACACAGTAGACTCCCTGTATTACTAAACTAGTCACAGAACCTAAAATAGAAAATTCTCACAGCACCAACACCTGCTTACCCTGGGTAAAGCTGTTGGATTTGGATTCTACAAATCTATAGAAAAAGAACTTAACAATACACAGTTACAAAATGTCTGTTACATACAATACACAGTTATAAAACGTCTGGGTATGTTATATACACTGGATGTCCACAATAATCATGTACAAGTCTACAACTTCCAATGTGATGGCTGCACCATAACGAAAATTTTGCGTCGACCATTTTCCAAGGTTTATCAGCTGACCTGAAGACATTATCCGTTTCTTCGAAATCATTGCAGCTTTCTGGCAGGACAGACCACACTATGTTATTTAAATACAAAATTTATGAATACAGTGCTAAAGCTTCACCACAGATTCCAATCATCTCTTGTTGTAGGATTGTTATCGCAATGGAGGAATTTCTTCACCATAAACAGTAACAATTTAGTTGTAGTAGACAACATTTGTTTGCAATCACACACTTTAACACTACATACAATGCAGATAGAGGATATGTGATTATTTCGGCAAACAAATATTAATCAGTTTGGAAATAATGAGAAAAAACAAACAGGTTTGCTTAATTGTCTGTGACATTATACACTGAGTAGTAGTCACACTTTCCTGGCTTACTATATATCTGTTACAATAAGATATGAATTCATATTAATATTTCTTACACCTGGCATAAATTTACTAGATAGTGTTGCAAATTTTGTTTCGTTAACAAGTTTCGACTACTTACATGAAATTATGGGACAACCCACACAGTAAACGTAAAGAACACTAGACAGTTTGAAGATAAAATTGGGTAAAATTATGGGACGACCCACACAGTAAACGTAAAGAACACTCGACATTTTGCAGATAAAATTGGGTAAATTACAATAGTACACTAACAAAATGCAATTAGATGATACAAGAAGAGACATGGGAAATATACTTTCTTTGCATGTACCCCCAGAAATCTTTAGTTTGTACCCCCAGAAAAATTGTATGTACCCCAGAAATCGTTTGCATGTACCCCCAGAAATCGTTTGCATGTACCCCCAGAAATCTTTTGAATGTAATCTTTTACATGCACCCAAAGAAATCTATTGCATGAACCTCCAGAAATCTTTTACATGTACCCAAATAAATCTATTGCATGTACCCCAAGAAATATTTTGCATGTACCCAAAGATATATTTACATCCACTTCTAGAAGTCAATGTATGCCCACGCAAAGGCTAATGTGATTAAACACAAAGATGTTGGCATGTATACACAAAAATACATTTTCAACGTCCCTTCAGTACCTCTGTATTGAAAAAGAAAAAAATGTAAAATTACATTTCTAGTACATGAAACCACAATGCATGAAATGGTAGTGCAAAATGTTGTAAATATGAATTTCAATATAATGGAAATGTACTTCATGTCAGATTGATAGATGCTGGTGTAAATATACAGCGATGTACAACATAGATCTAGAACAGATACATACACACTTCTTGTACACCAATCAATACATGTATATATTGTGGAATGTCATACAATTAACAACACAATCTTCTTCACTTAACTCATTAAACAGAATATAATACAATGCACAAATCATAATGATACAGTTATATTGTTGTAAAAATATACAATACAGAGATTATACTGATAGGTGAAGAAAGATATTGGCAGTAGAACTTTTGGTACAGTACGCAGCCAGCATGTCACATACTAGGAGTGTCTGTATAGCTCACAAATAGTATTTCTTCCACATAACATTACTTATTCTAACCCAATTATACCCTGACATGTGTTGGTAAACCAGAAGACAAATGATTAGCTTTATGGTTGTATATTCAGGAGTCCAGTCAGACAGTCTCCGTATACTTGTTCTATATTATATCCATTGAAGATTCTGGGAGTGTCACTTCAAAGAACTGCTTTTTGCTTGTCAAATTTTACATTTACAACAAAGCAGACATGAATGTATGAGCACCGCTGTACAATTTCCAACCTCTTCTTTAAGTGAAGTCATTTCAAGGAAACGTCAGATGTGACGTCACCATGTACTGACAGTAAGCAATATTTGCCCCATATGGCAATATGAAAACAAAGTGACAATATGGAGTAAATATTGTTTCCTGCTTGCAAATAGTGACATCGCATGTTGCGTTTTCTTGAAATGACATCACTTGCAGAAGAGGTTGTATATCCCATAGCAGCGTTTATATATTTTTTTCACGTCGGCTTGGGCTTTGGAGTGGCTGTGCCCTTAGTTTGCGGTATTTCTAGCTTCATTTCCCCATTCTTTTACACTTACACCATAGACTTCATAAAATGTATCAGGTTGATTTTGCAGGAATTGATCACAATAATTCACTCGAATAATTCACTCTAAATTGGATCATTTTCTTGTATTACCAGCACATTTTGAAAGTTGAACAGTGAAACTAACGGCTAATTTGTTCTTGCAAATAAGCTCTGGATACAATTTCATAGGAAATTATACGTACTCTCTTGAGAACAATTGAAACAATGGTAAGAATCAAATGCACAAAACTATTAAATCTCGCACTTCTAACACGGATTTGTCAATTTCCAAATCCTGAGAAATCCATGCAATATATTCCTCTTCTCAAGGTCGTTACTTACACTTTGACAATTTCAGAGCAAACATAGCAATGTTATGTAACAGAATGAGCAGGCTATACAGCCCACAGTTTTTCGGTTTCTCCAAGCCAACAAGTCTTTTATGTTTTCAGGCCTGTTTCCGTAAACAAGCGTAGACCATATTTATATTGATTAGGCAACTGTTTCAGACTAGACTGATAAATGAGTCGACTACAGTCATAAAAACTTAATTATAGTAGGAACTTCTCTACCGATGGTGACTGAATTTAACTTCAGACTTATTTCAAGTAGTAAAGATTATTTAATAGTGTATGGTCTATAACTGAACTGCTCACAAATGTGGTTAAGATAGTACAATATAGGTACAACATTACCGATGTGATTTGGAAAATCAGAAACATATCAGATACAAGAAATGCATTGATGCAAAGCATCCAAGGGCGCCGCAAAACTGGTGCACAACGTTTTGGAATAGCGTAATGGCGGGAAAATGTTTTTGTATAGTCCATTTTCATACTATCATTGGCATGTATTTCCTTTTAAACACCGTAACTTGCATGAATATCCACGTTACAAGTACCACTGTGTTAATATTGATATAAGTAAATTGAAAATAAAGTTTTTTATAATTAATTATTTTTTATTTTATCTTCCGACACCTAACACACATGCTGTTTATGTAGAATCGTCCTATTTTTCGGGATCAGCAAGTATTTATCATAAACATATCGTTTTAACTTTGTAAAAGACATTTATTCGACAATACAAATGCATTAAAAATATTTTACTTCTAAATCATGAAAATACAAAAAGTAACGTGTAATATTTACTGCAGTTTAACCCTTATAAAAAAATAGATTCAGTTATAAATAGATGCTCCTACCATAGTCTCCAAAATTTCGTGATTTCATGGGCGGCGCCAACAAGCATTGTAATGAATATGAAATTTATCTCAGATTGATTGTCTAAAAGTCTAACAAAGCATTTTACAAGCAATCATGTTTAACTGGTAGATGGTTCAAAATATCAACCTGTTGTTGGCATTTCCATTAAAACGATGTTTATTTCCAATACAATCAAAAATCCTCAACTGCGCAAACAATATCAGGAGATTACCATTGATTTCTTGTTTTTATTTCATCAAGAATGCGTGTAAACAAGACCTGTCAAATGATTTTCTGACAATTTAAAACTGAGACACGAATATTATTAAATTCTTCAAGAATTGAACAGTCAAAACCAGACCACCTCAGACAATCAGACTATGGAGTTACATTAGGAAAATTAATTGAAACTCGAGTCAAAAATTACAATTATTTCCCTGCAAGGTCTCAAGATGTCACGAACATGCGTAAACATGCAATCACTTGTTGTCTTCAGATGCCTAATTTGATTTTTTTTCCAAAAAAAAAAAATGCTCTGCGAGTTTGTGAGAAAAGTTGCTATCAAGTATTTTGTGTCAGAATAAGAACATAGATTACCCCATTCTGTGACTTGAAACACAAACAAGAAATATCTTGATAAAAGATGGTCGGCGCAATTTGAAGGTTAAGATTGGTTGTGCAACATAAAAAAATGCTGAGATGTTACGATTGCTGATCACTCAAGGTCCAAAATGGATTTCGGTAAATTTTACCGAAATTCAGCGAATTTCGGTAAGGTAACGTACCCTTTATCGAAAGGTTAGCCAATCCGCATCAAGGTTACAAACATTGTTCAGTTGAAGAGAAATAGCCTTGGTGGTTAACGTAAGATTTGATTAGTTTACACAAAGCTGATACGCAAATAGCAGAACCATGTAAGTACAACTGCATCGAAAAATACTGATAGTGTCCAACATACACAGCCATCCAAGTTTCTTTACACTTGAATATTTTGAATTTCGTTACTTTTTCTCATAGAATTTCAAATAAAACATGTATGACCCATGAAGTAAAATTATTCATCCCACTTCTGTGATGGATAGTTAAGATTCAACAAATTGCACATCTCGGCAGCAGCATCCGAAACCAATATATGTGTGTAACTGATTGATCTGATCAGAAAATAAGATAATTTGTTTCAAATTTATAAATACTTCTACAGAAAATTATTGCTGTGTTAAAAAGTATTTTCGATTTATTGCATGTGAAACAAAATATGAAAATACATGTACACTTATTGCAATGGGAAATTGTCAAAGTGTGAAGCAACTTTTGGAGGGCAGCGTATGTATACTAATATCTCACTAATCTTGGCAATTAAAATCATACAAATTCTTATTTTTGCTACTAAGCAAAATTTCCATCCAGAGAACTCCAATCAATACCACAATAAAATAAGACTCTATTATCAAACATTTGGTGATTATCTTCACATGGAGACATAATAATAGTGATGAAAGAACACAATTACTGCCTAGATAGTTGATGAGAAGTTCTGCAGATGACAGTCATAAAACATCCCACGACTACAAATAAGTCTTTGAACAAGATGATTATTATTTTGGCAAGGTGATAAGTTATACATACACATGTAGCGAAATGTGATAAATTTAGTAAACTTTCATCTATAATAGATACAAAACAGTCTTATGCCAAACACAAGTAGAGAAAAGACTCACAACAAAGGCATCAATCACATATTGAGGAAATACCAAAGGGCAAATGTTATTGGATAAATGTCACATTGACTTTTACAACAACATAGTTCAATACATTTGAATGATCAATTTGTCAGTTCGAGGTTTAAATCACTGCTTACTCTTACAATCTTAGCATCTTGAACATTTTGAACTTGAAATTGAATTCAGATAAATTAATCAATCTTCAAAATGATATGAATAACATGCAAGTCTCTAGAAAACAAGGTTGCAGTTTTTGCTTTTTACCACAATTTCTCCAAAATCAGAAACATCAGATTTGAGGCAGAGCGTATGGCTTAATAATATAAAATTCTGTTGTAAATTTAGATAATTTATTTCTGTTTTACACAATTTAAGGTCTAGTATTAATGTGCAAACACAGAGTATAACAATCATGCTTTGATCAATGTAATAGAATTTCAATTATTTCATAAATATTGTTGGCCAAAACCTACAAAAACCAAACAGTAAAAGGTTGAAACAATTTACTTAATGTTAAAAAAGAGAGAGAATAAGTTGCTACAGGGAACGCCACATACATACGACAATGCCTCTCCACACAGACCTCTGGGAAAATAACAGTCGATAAAACACAAGGCATTTGAGGAGGCGCAAGGGAATGGCCTGGCCAACCACAAGGGATAACTAAGGAGAATCAAAGAGGACAAACAGGGATTTATAAAGATGATAATACTTGTCATTCAGTCGAGTTTCCATGAAGACTTTAATACTATGGAAACAGCCTTACATTGCTTCACTGAAGAGATACACAATTCTGAACTTAATACTTTTATTGGTCTAGATATATGGCCTTTAATGTAAAATAAAGTCATGTTTGAGAAACACGAAAGACCAATATGCAAAATGGCAAATTTGACCTCATTCAAGGGCCCTTACTCTGCAATTTACCCAGAAATAATGCCAATTATCAAACTTGCCCAAGATCTTTAGAAACATCCATTTTATGTAATTATTACAATTTATCAAGGGAAGTGTTCTCTATTGTATCAGCAAATTGTGAAATAGAATTTTGAACCGATGCAAGGGCAATAACTTGGGAATTACTTGAATTAGAAGTATCAGATCTTGTGGTCATATACACTTTAGGTGAGTTTCATACATATTTGTAAAGGAATGTGTGTATGTGTACATCAAAATTGTCTACGGCATAAGGTGATATCTTATATTTGAGCAATTTGTTTTCAGAAAAAGCTAAAAATAGACGAAAATGCCCAGATCCCTTGGCAAGTGAATAGTTATATCTAGCAATACATTTTGATTATCTGGTGGTTATTTAACGATTATACAACAGTTATAGCACTCAGACTGACCAGTACCATGAATAGATGTCAATGAGGGACTAAAGGCTGCGGAATTATTGCTGTAATTATATTAGACGCAGTAACATAACATAAACAAATTGCAACAAAATATCTGTGTTTGACGAACATGTCAATAAATATAAATCATTTCTTGTCTGGACAGAAATTCAACACATGGAGACTAGAGATAGACAGAAAGTCAAATAAGATATTGACTTTAGTGATTGATTCAAGCCGAGTCTGCGGACTGTGCAAGCTGACCCAACAGAAGATTCGGTGATGACAGCTTGCTTAGAAATATATCTTGTTTCCAATCAAGCATTGATTGGATTATGACAGTTAACCAGTCCCTCATTGTGTTACTATATTTTTACGTGTGATCTCATCTATGTGATCTCGTCTATGTGATCTCATCTATGAGATTTCTAAGTTATTGCACGGCGTATCAACGCCGGGCATATATTGGTTACGTTAGAACTGTGCACTGGTGTAATGGGCTCGCGTATGCGCCGTATATTAACCGTTAGTCTGGATTACTTGCCTCTACCACTCTGTTACTATTTAAATTATAGTATGCAGGGAACCAGACTATATTAACTGTTAGCTCTCGGATATTACCGTACCACTTGTATACTTTGTACTTTGTTGATGAAACAGTAGGGAGTATTACACAGATGTCAGATTGTTCTAACCATGCATTATTAAACTCAGATCTCAACTGCACCATGCAGTCATTTGTAACATTTTATATTTATATTCTACAAACTGAAACTTGTTTCACCACAGTTCTTTCAAAATCTCAAATGTACATGCAAATAAATATGTGATCGATCTTACATCATTTTAGATTACATCGTTGAAGCACATGTACATAAAATAAAGTTCTTGGTGCAATTCTGATAAACATGAGCAGTTAATTCCCCCAGACGAAATTCATAAAGAAGCATTAACCCGAGCTTATTATACAGTTATACAGAAACAACCCACTTTAATTAAAACAAGAAAATCTTTAAAAAAGATGGTCGGCGCAACTTGAAGTTTGCAAATTTGTTGCAATCTGAAGGTTAAAATTTGTTCTTCAACATAAACAATGCTTAATGTTACTACTGCCGGTCATTCAATTACGCTATACTACAGAAAGCCCGAGATCACTGCATAACTACTTATGCTCCCACACAGCGCTTTGATTCCACTACCATTACATTTGCAAGCTGCTGTATTACCCAGTATATTTTGATAGTTGACCTTACGGAATCACCTTTCGTTCCCGATACTAGATTCCATTGGTCGGCACGATCACGTGACTACTGAGTTTATAATAGATGGGTATTTCCAGTGCTATAACCAATCAAATGTGTACGCAATGTATTACCTTTCGTGTCGAGGGAAATTTTGACTATCAAGCTAATCTAGCTAAGGCAGTGTTTCGTTCTTTCATCGAGGATTGCACCGATACGTATAACAAATAAACTGTGGCGAATTTGAGTAACGAGATGCTGAGTAATGAGATGACGCATTTTAAAATATATTTAGCGGAATATAAATCACTACACGTATACAGGCATCGGTGTAATGTTGGCATTCCGACAAAATGATAGTCACTTACGTTAGATTTAATTAGTTTTTCTAGCAATTTTCATTGTCACAGTGCCATTTCTATGACGGGGAAAGCTGTCTATTCAATGCACACTGGCATAAGCTTTATTTACACATGTTTACTGTCCTACTTTTGGGACATTAGCGAGTCATTGCAACCGGCTCGCTGAATGGCTGTGGACACAAGTTGATTCGCCTGTCTAAAAATACACAATATCAGGCTTTCGGGAGTTATAAAGCAGAGGATGAATATGAAGGTATCTGAATAAGCGCCCGATGCTAGAGGAGAGTAACTGCGTACGAGACTGGATACAAATAACTCTGTAGCGTGGTTAGTCATAATTTCACAAATTAATTGAAAAGAAATGCCCTCTAAATCATCCACTACATTGGTTAAACAACAGAAAGGACAATAAATACAGTAACTGAACGAAAAACTATGATAAATCACCCCATCATTTCGTGTATATAACTCTATTTCTGGCACAAATGGTCTAGAATTTGAACACTACCATGCACAATTTTATCACTATACACTAATCCTAAAACCCCATATTTCACCATCAGGCATTCATAAACATGTCACCACTTTAAAGACAACTTAAAGAACATTTGCATGATACAATCAACCTTAAGAGCATGCATGCTATTTTCTACAACTTTTACAGCCATTATCTCCACATTACATTTTCTATTTGCAGAACAGCTAACTACAACTGAGTTTGAATAGATTCAAAAATGCTTTTGTTACAGACTTTTGTAAACATGACAAAAATTTACTGTTTTTTGGCACAGAATTTGAAAACAACAATGTAATGAAATTGACAACACCATTACAGTCACTTCAATAACATTTCAACACATCCCAATATATGCCATTATTTGTGCATTTTCCTAATGCATTTAGCACTGACAGTTGCTTCCGATGCCCCACTTACCACATCTTTGGCATCAGTTAATTACCTACAATTAACGCAGACCATCGAGGAGAAGCTGCAAGGTTGGATGATATATCAATATTTACCAGTAGGTAGGCTGAGCAATGGTATTTCTCTCGTTAACAATATCAATGTAAGAAATGTATTCCATCTGCCTTATAGGATGGATAGCGTTGCAACAATCATTTCCCACATTGCTGCACACAGACCGAACATTTGTTATAATGAAGATCGACAACTTTTAAAGCAACACATATTTTACTTGCCACAATAGAAAAATAATTCAAGGATATGTCAAAACAAGTTGTGACAAAATAATGATGTCAAGTTGAAACCAACGGTCACTGGGTGTCTGCTGTATGTTATTAATCGAATTCATGTACAGTCGGGACCTCGATCATTCGAATTCATTGGGTCTGAAATTTTATTTCGAATAATACATGGTTTCGAATAGCCCATTTCAATTTGACTTATGTAAGAAGATACATCGGAACATGATATTTATTTCGGATGATATCGAGTAATCGGATAGAAGGATGTCGAATAAACGAGGTCCGTCCGTGGATGTTTCAAATGAATACCAACATAATCGATAAACCTCTATCTGCTTGTATTATAAAATGATTGTTTGCTTTATAGAGGGAAATATACCCTAAGTTCTTTGATTCTAGAGCCTTGTTTGGATCTTAGTGGAAGAACACTTCATATTTCCCCCCAACAAAGTAAATACATTGTACATCTAAAATGTTAAAGGCCATTACAGTGCTTGGCATGACATACTTAGCTTTACTACAGAAATGCTTGGGCATACAAAAATGGTACTACAATATCAAAACATTGTCAACATTGGAACACAAGCATGAATTCTAGTCATAAAATTTAACAGTCTATTTTCAACAGTGACCATTTGGTATGTTGAAATGGTCTCTAACGCAGTGTTGAAGAAATAGCAACAACCCTCCACCTGTTGGAACCTCTTTCTACAATGTTTAGTCAACATTTTGAAAACCATGACTCTTTGGATAATAAATTGCTACTATAATGCCTTCATTAGTCACTGAATATGGAATTACAAAGATGTTGAGTTGGTGAATATTATGCTGAAGCCTGAATTTATATTATTTCAAAACAGCTTAAATTCATAAAAATATTACAAAGATAATAAAACCCTATAATATACCGTATTTAATGGTCCCATGGTTACAGAACAGTTGGCATAGCAACAGTGTGCAAAACTTTCTATTACTTCTACACACTCACACGGAGGTGCCAGCAATACTAATGAAACTGTTGCACACGTAACACTCAGTAAGCCACGTTACTGATAAGCCTTCTTCATTACTGGTTAGTAACATGTTCAGCTACACTTGGTGCTTCAAACTGCAGGGAACATCAATACAGTTCAATAGTATTAATGACACCTCTATAACCAGTAACAGAATAATCTTTATACTAATATTCAACAACTAACATTCTAAATACAATGGCTGCTGGATTTTTTGACATGTTTCACATGAAATTTTGCGTTTTTTCTTTGTGTACAACAATTATCAATCCTTCAACAGATGCCACTGTGCCACCTGTTGCCGTGGTTTCGAGATCATATCATTCCAATGCCTCGTTTCCAAAGGTCCACTCTTAGAACCAAGCAGTACTTTGCCAATCATCTCGTTTCTACCAAGTTTATCAAAGTCCATACACGTTACTTCTATACATGCCTCTCGTATTTTATCCCATTGAATTTCAAACATAAACGATTCATTGTACACTGGGTTCAATGTTCGCATTTTGATTGATGTTTTCTTTTTCTCCACCTTCTCCTTTCCGAAACAAAGCCATAGTTTTACATATGGATCTGAAAGATATAAATATAGATATATGAGCAAACCTTAATAAATAAGATGACTTTTACAGGGCTTTTTTCACCAGTTTGGATCCAGTGTGATTTGGAAATAAGCATCGCGACTGTCTTAATTGGGAGAAATTTTGGGTAATATTTATTTACTGTCTTAATTGGAAAGAATTTTGGGTAATATTTATTTACTGTCTTAATTGGAAAAAAATTTGGGTAATATTTATTTACTGTCTTAATTGGAAAAAATTTTGGGTAATATTTATTTACTGTCTTAATTGGACAAAATTTTGGGTAATATTTATTTACTGTCTTAATTGGACAAAATTTTGGGTAATATTTATTTACTGTCTTAATTGGAAAAAAATTTTGGGTAATATTTATTTACTGTCTTAATTGGAAATTTTTTTGGGTAATATTTATTTAACCAAATTTTGACTTTATTCAAGTATTTTCCATAAATAACTTAATAATACTTTTTTCCACTGGTTACAAATGGCGTCTGAACCATCTAAAGGTTTTTCAATGAGTTGATGCAAACCTATCAATAATCAATGCTGAATTTCCATTTGAAGTGTTTGTCGCTTTTGAGAATTTTTTGAGTTTTGGATTGGGAAAAAAACATACAATTTTCAGTTGGGAATGGGTGCCTTTTTTCTGGACCCAACTTTATAAGGTAAAAAAGTCCTGCTTTAATTGTCTTAGACAGGTAATTAATTCATATCATATGTCTGTAAGACATATTTTTTTAGAAATAAGCGCCATTTGTTAAACAGGATACCCATTCAGACTAGTAAGTACTTAACACTTATTCCTTACTCTACAATAGACCTTGTCTACTCAATCAGCTCAGTCTATTATCCTACGAGGAAAAATTCTGATCTATTCACCTATTTTCACCGAGTTCCAGACAATATGCAAGAAAACTATGTTTTCTATGAACTAAGATACAAGATCATGCTATTTTGAGTTATAGTCTGAAACAAACTTTGAAGTGGTCAGCCAATGAAAACAAGTTTTACAAAATATCAACCAATAGAAATTGTGTATACTATAACAGAACTAATAAGTTGTAGTCTGAAACAAACTTTGAGGTGGTCAGCCAATGAAAACATGTTTTACAAAATATCAACCAATAGGAATTGTGTACACTATAACAGAACTAATAAGTTGTAGTCTGAAATAAACTTTGAAGTAGTCTGAGCCAATGAAAACATGTTTTACAAAATATCAACCAATAGAAATATTGTACACTATAACAGAACTAATAAGTAATAGTCTGAAACAAACTTTGAGGTGGTCAGCCAATGAAAACATGTTTTACAAAATATCAACCAATAGAAATTGTGTACACTATAACAGAACTAATAAGTAATAGTCTGAAACAAACTTTGAGGTGATCAGCCAATGAAAACATGTTTTACAAAATATCAACCAATAGAAATTGTGTACGCTTATATTGACGCAACTAATTTTGAATCAGTTTTGTATTTAAATTGTTCTGAATTATAATGCATAATTAAATTCTATATATTTTCATCTACCTGCGTGTTTTAAAACCAATAAGATATTTATGAAAACTCAGTATGCACGTCAATATATTGGGTGGGTCAGGGGATAAGTTGGTATGGTTAATATGTCTTTAGATTTACAACGCGGTGAATAAACTGTCTCACTTGTTATAATCAGAGTATGAAGAAAGAAGACACTGAACTGTTCCACAACAAAATCAGTGTTAGTAATTTCAGATATATATTTCTAGATCCATTTCATAAAATAAATCAAAATTGGAAATCTTCTTTTCTTTTTATAGCAATTCAAACATTAGGAACAAAATGCAAAAATTTAAACTACAACATTATGTCGCTTTAGAAACGCTTCACTAAATATATAGTAACTCTTAAAAATCTTCTGTTTTTCAAATGGAAAAAACAAATTATGTACATGTAATACGTATAAACATTTTCATGTTCATACAATTCTAAAATCAAAATTAAGTGACCAAAAGCATTTCCGAGAAAGCCCTTAGTTTGTGACATCAAAAATCCGTGAGAAATACGCGACGCCATAACCACCGTCACTAATACAAGCGTCCAATTTGTTTATTCGTATCAGTACACATGTACTTTTTATTAAAGTATATAAACAAATAAACACATATAATTATTGATGTATGTTACTTGAGAAGAGGTATATAGACTTTTTCAGATAATACAATATGTGATGACATTTCAAATGAAATAAAAATACTGGAACGATCCAAGTCAGAATTAGTATATTTCCTTATTCATCTTACTCTGTAACAGTAGCCTAGTTTCAGATGATATCTTGTAACAATGTTATCTATTACGACACTTTCAGGAATATACGACTTATTACTGAAATGTCTGAATAGCATAGAGTATAAACAGAATAGTCCTTTACCCATTTCAGTATGATTTACCGACCATCATATGCAACAAAACCGTAGATATTCCAGAATAACTGAATACGATTAGGGTGAAACATGAAACCAGTACTTATCTCTATATCTCACCAATAAAGTAAAAACAATAACTTTTGAATACAATTTATCAGGAGATCTTAAAATTGACGATTACAATACATGACAATAGTTTTATAATGGGAACATTATAATTTACATAAATATGTGCCGAGATATCTCTTTAACACAAAAATACACTATTCAAGTTTCGTCAATTTAAAAAAATAAATTGCTGGGGTTATATAATATTTCCGAGATGTCAAAAGGGTAATTTATAATTTTGAGTATTTGGACAAAAGTTTGACCATACCAGTACACTATGGGGTAAATTCCATATACCATGGGCATAAAATATAGCGAAGGTAAACTGAATGAAACTGTAATTATACAAGAAAAACATCTCAGATAAAAAAAATATTTCTAAAGCTCTGATTTCCAATATAGACAATAGTGTTTTGAAAATATTTATGTGACAAGTTACAATTTCATAGCCTATGGCTTTATTAACCATAAATATGGTTTTATCAACATTAAATATCAGTGAAATTAGACAATATTGACTCCAGTTTGAAAAAAATGTAAGAATAGTTCTAGATAGTTCCCACATTTACAATATTTACCTCCCTTGTTCTGAATAGTCAGCCATATTGATCGGCGTTTACAGGGAAAATAATGTAAAGAAGATAAAATAATCAGATATTTCAAATTAACTTACTCAATAATTATGCTCTGATGTGGACAAATGGCTCAGAAAGTTGAAGAAAAGGTGTTTGTCACATGGTTCTTTGCCAATTTACACATATTTGGGAATTACTCCTATAAGGGCTTATCAGTTTTGCCTGCTACAATGGCTGATGATTAGTAGCAAAAGAGGGAAATATTGCAGATGTGGCAATTATCTTTATCTTAGAATATCTTTTATTTTAAGAGTTAAACCTAAAACTGTGGGTTTTAACATTTATTATTAAAAAGCATTTAGTAAGTGTGTTTAATATCAAAACACAAATGGGAGTTCAAAGCCAAGTTAAGCTGACACGACAATAACAAACCAAGAGACAGACAGAATCTTTTAAATAATAGATGACAACAGTGTTCAAAACTCTAGAAACATTCTCTTGTCGTAAAGCTTCTTATGCTAAACTTATCAAACAAAGTATGTTGGAAATCATAAATTCCAGGAAATTCTCCAGTAACCCATACAAGTTAAGTATAAATTGTTAATTATAAAGAATTCATTATTTATTCATACATCAGTCAGTTAATGTTCATTTTGGTTTGCTTTGTACTTACTTAAATCAATGCATTCACTGTAGATAAGGATTGATTAAAAATGAAACAAGAAGCCTGCAAAAAAATAAGGAGACCAGATATCACCAAATGGATACTACAGAATCTGATGCAAGGACAAATACAAACGTTGACTTTGCTGTTCAATGCTGACTGTTAACCGAGTGCACAGGCGAGTCTTTCACTGAAATAAACAATTTTGATGCCACCCAAATGTCTACTTCTTCAAAGCTTCTACAATATATCGATAGCTGAGTCATCAGTTTTCTATCATGTCTTGGGTCTTTTTAAAAAAACAACACTAATAGCCTGAACATCGCTTTGAACATCTCTTTGATGAAGTTAAAGTCACATTCATTTGACACATAAGAGGGCTCACCATTTCTTGAAAAAAGGTCTGTTTAAGGGGCCCACTCTAAAAAGCTAATAAAAAAGTCCAAACATAACGCAATCAAGGGAAACTTGTTTCGTGTTATTCCCAACCATAACAAGATTCTCATGCACACAGAAGCAATCATTTACATGAAATTTGACAGCACCCTACACTTGCTTCATTTGATCGGTATCTGTGGTGAAAAGGGAAAGCTCATAAAGCTACATAGCTTAGCATTGCACTTTGCATTCACTACTGAAAAAAAAATTAAACTTGATTTAACATTGAATGTGAAACAAGTTCTTACAACTTATACTAGTCACTATCAATGACTGCTTCCTGGGTTACTAACCAGTACTCGTGCCTATTTGACGTATTGTGAAGTTTGTGATCAAACTCCGCTGAGCAGGGCTTGAACTCACAACCTTCAGGTCAGAAGTCAAGCTCCTTACCCCTCGACCACTATTCTTCTAAATCTTAGGTTTATAGTGATAGATATCTATTTCATAGAAACCAAGCCTACTCATCAAATACAGAAGTTTTGTAAACACTCATCCAGAATATAAGAGTAAGCATTTTTGCAAATAATATGCAGTCATTTGGGATAGGACATTATTCTTATATAATAAATGCAATCTTTGACAATGCATACTCTCTAGTGCCCAGTCATAAATTGTGATGCAAGTAATTATAAATAATTCAAAGAAATAAACAATCCACTCCGAAAGTAAACAAGGCCATTAAAAGACGATATAACGATGCTCAGTGGACTACTGAGTTGGCTAGCAATAATAAACAAAACAAGTGAAATACCGTAAAGCATACTGTACTGAATATCTAACGAAACAAACGGAAAAGAGAGACAGAGCTGCCTAAATAACTTCGACACAAATTAGGTATAAAGTCACTAAATGCAAATATTCTCAGACAATCATAATTCAAGAAACAAGAGGCATGCAACAACTGTCATTTCTAATGCGGGTTTGTTATCCCGCACGAATCAGCATATGGAACCCGGAGAAAAACAAGATATCTACAAAACCTTGGCAGAAACAAGCCAGACATGCTATTGTTCAAATGCTTGCACAAGCTGTGTTTTAATGTTAAATGTGAAATTTTCCTGCTAAACTTCATCATTCATTTTTGATAAACAGTTGCTTAGCAACAGATTTAACATACCACAATTCCAGAAGTCATTTTGGTATCACTTGACTTTTAACATACCGAGCTTGTATAAAGTATTGTAGTTGTCAGGTTAATTGATACTACACACTTTTGGAAGGTTAAAAAAACAAGAAAAGCAATATTGTTGTTTTCTAAAACAATGTATTAATACAAGTCTTACATTAGATGCCCTAAAGATGATAAATACAGCTATGTGTCAATGGTCAACATAACTGTTTTACTTTCAAATTCACTTCTGATGAAGAAAAATGATAAGATTCTTATGTCTCGGCCAAGGTATATTCTCAAAATAGCAGGGGGGAGCGGCTATTAGATCCGGAGGGTAAAATAGGTCAAATACGGCATGCATTAATGCATAATTATTGTTCAACCAATCACAAAAATAAAACCGGGATACCCTCAAAAGATAAGAGAATATGATATAACAATACTAGAAATACGTACATGATTCACGCAGTTAGATACTTTGGGATTTTACTTTGAAGCAATAAGGCCAAACATTCCTCCCACAAATAAGAGGGCCGTGATGGCCCTATATCGCTCACCAGAGTACATTGCCATGTTGGCCTCAAGAGAGTCCAAGAGGATTTTCAATGATTTGACCTCGTGACCTACATTTTTACCCCACATGACCCAGTACCACAGACAAACATTCTGAGCAAGTTTTAAGTAGTTCCGGTAGAAAATGCAGCCTCTCGAGAATCCACAAGGATTTTCCATCCATGTATCCTGAGACCTAAGTTTTGACCCCAGATGACCCACTTTCAAACTTGACCTAGCTTTTATTAAGGCAAACATTTTGATCATGTATATAGATAAAGTAAAAAATGTGACCTCTGGAGTGTTAACACCGTTTTTACTATAATTGGACCTAGTGACTTAGTTTTTTACCTAAGATGACCCTGTGCGAACTTATCCTAGATATTATTAAAGCAAACATATAGACCTTTGCTCATATAAATAAAGTAAAAAATTTGACCCCTGGAGTGTTAACGCGGTTTTACTACAATTGGACATAGTGACCTAGTCTCAACTTGGCCCAGATTTCATTTCGACAAACATTTTTACCAAGTTTCATGCAGATCAGGTAAAAGATGTTACCTCTAAAGTGTTATTATAGTAATCTAATTTGTTGACGACGGACAGCGACGGATGACACAGGGCGATCCCAAAAGCTCACCTTGAGCACGAAAGGTGAGCTAAAAAGCAACCATTCCCATTAGCACTTGCAGTTCATTGATTAAACTATAGTGTAGAAGTGAAGGATGAAGCGAAACTGAAACCTTCCAACTTATTACCAGTCTTGTCATGGAACCGTTTATGTAAACAAAGCCAGACAAATATACCATTATAATATAAAGTGACAAATTGTGTGGTTTCAAGTAAATAGAATTGATTTTCTGTCTGAAACTTTAGAGCGACAATCAACCTTAACTTGATAATGGTGAGCAGTACTGTATCTAATATATCACTATTTCAAAATGAAATTCTCAATTGATCGATCAATTAACCTTTGAGCAATCAAATCAATTGATCAATCAACTTAAATGCTAAACACTAATAATAATGATAATAAAATAACGCTTTGTTATACTCGTTACAAAACAGTATGTTCCAGATTCTAGTACAAAATTGGGAAATAACTCTGGATGACTGATATATTTCGGTCCGTAGGAAATGAAGATAAAATTAGATAAAATCACCATAACCATAAATATATAAAATCACAGCAGATTAAGGGCAATATAAAACAAATGGTAAATAAATACAACATACACAAAGGCAGGTTTCATAAGAACGTAAAAAAACAAACACCTTTTTACCAAATTTACAAATATGTAATTTATGCCTCGCAACCTAACTAACACTGAAAGAATGGAAGAATATCAAACTCTAAAATCAGGATCAGCTGTTGCGCCAAGAAAACTTGTGAAACCAATATAAATTTCTTTAATACCCAGCTGTCACCAAATTTGAATCTCTTGTAAACAGGAAAAAATGAAGATGAATTCCATGAAAAATCCCATAAACCTTGTATTAGTGTGTTTTGTCCTACCTGATCCAACTTTAGGGTTAGTATTAAGAAGTGCCCTACAGACTGTAATGATATAGGTAATATACAGACAGAAGGCATATATCATGTTAATTTATGTGTGTGTGCTACAATGGATGACATTTTAATAGTTACTTTAAAACTAGCAGGCCAACTGGATGTTGCCTATAAGGCTTCCCAACCTCAAACTGTGTTATATTCCGAACACTACTTACATGAAACAATTTGTACATGTTTATACTGGTATGTCATTTATATACTGGTATGTCGTTTATTATACAGACAAAGTATATTTTATCACAGAATAAAGTGCAGGTAGTTTTGCTCTTTGCTTTTATACAGGATCTTGTGGATTCTGTTAGAGTAAGCAATAATGATTCCAAAACGTGACCTACTAAATTGTTCCCATTTATATCATTCAACGTAACCATAGTATTACACACTACATATAAACTAAAGTCGAATATGCAGATTACATCAGTCAACCTTCTTCCCGCACACAAGAGGGCTAAGATGGCCCTAGATCGCTCACCCAAGCACACAGAAAGTCTATGGAGTCCACAAGGTTTAACCCTGTGACCTACTTTTCCCAAAAGCTCACCTCACCATGAGCACTTTGATCTCATTTAAGCTAAAAAGGTATTTTGCAAACAATAATGTTTTGGCCTTAAACAAGGTGACAATCTGTATTATCCATATTAACAAGTAACATAGAGAGAGAGCCACCAACATGCATATACAGTCAAACCAATAAATGTTCCCATACAGTTTGTATTATACCTCTCATGTAGTTTTATATAGGTATATAAAACCCTACACAGTGAATGTATATGACATTTAGATTCAACCAAAGCTTATAACATTATTATTGGCACTCCCAGACATCATAATTCTTAGAAATGGAATCAGGTTTCTATACAAGGACCACTGTTCACTGTCGTAAAACACAAATAAAATATTCGGAGTTTTACCTCTTGCATAAGCAACCTGCAATAACTGCCCCATCCCGAAATATTTTATCCCAAGTATGAAGGCAATACATGTATTACAATTTAGGAAATGTGTATCTTATTCTAGAAGAATCCTAGACCATAATTATTACATAGCAGTACAGGCCACTACTTTTATAATGCTTAGATTTTGACTGAGGCAAGGGTCATTACTGGTCCAATATAAAACTTAAATGAGGTGCACAACTCCTAATTTAATAACCATTTGTGTGAAGTTCAATTAATATAAAGATGCATAGGACATATGAACGGATGGACAAGAGCATATCTAAAAGCTCCCCCCAAGTATGGGCATAACAAAGCCAAATTGCAATATCCTTTTTTTCAACATTTTGGAAAATTAGACCCACCGGTTTTGAAAATCAAGTTATATAAAAGTAGTGGGCTTATGGTAAAAGGGATGTCATCATAAATACACAGGATGTGTAGGCTGTGTTATATCACATTTGTGTGTAAATGTTAATAAATATTAAATGGGACTTTTGTACAGACAATTTTTTTATGAAACAAATGTGACGCAGGACATGATGTATGCTACATACTTCTGTGATATTTATCAATTACATGTAAGTAACATTGGTACTAGGAGTTCACCGAGCTGTGGCATTAGGTGTAGAAGAACAGATGTACCGATATGACAGTACTTTCAATAAGACCACCATATACATGATGTATTGAAAAAACTCCTTCCAATTAGCCTTCTTCATCAATGTCACAACCTTATTACTATTTTCAATTAGACCAACGTTAAAGCCTTAATATTGCATGTATTTGTAATCACTGCTTAAGCTAATAATAAATTTCTGGCAGATAATCAGACAATTTACAACATAAAAATTGGCAAATAAGGCGTGTGATAATAACTGCTGTCATGAACAAACAATATGAACATACACGAAACCATGTACTATTTCAGACATGATATGGGGATCAAAAATGGTGACACTAAATATATTTTGACTGCATTTTTCATGATTTCTCAAGTGCTACAGAAAAATCAACATAATCTTATATTGCAACCTTGGCATTACCAAAAAAGCTATTATAGCGAAAGCTTTTCTCAACATAAATAAGGTTAATATCTCACAATCAAATTATCGGTGCTATAATTTGGTTTGATGCAAATTGCTTCAGCCATGAAATGGACACTTTGGGGCTACACGCAGACACTCACAGACATCTGGAAATTATCCTTATACATATATTGTACTCAATCCTGTAGAGCAATACTTGTACAAACACTATAAGAAAATGCTCTTAAAAGATCAGTTCAAAATGTTATCTTGATACCACCAGTTAAAATATTGCAGGGTAAGCGCTTGTTGTTCTAAGTACAATGAGAGGAATACCGGTAGGTCTGGCAACTCGACAAAGAGGAAATACCAGAATGAGCAATACAACACTACACAGAATGAAATATTGGTGTGCCCAGACCTCAACCCTAATGTAAGACAGTATGTTCCCAGAGCAGCACTGAGGACCATACTTCACTGATTGGCAACATAGTGTATGCACAGAATGAAATATTGGTGTGCCCAGACCTCAAACCTAATGTAAGACAGTGTGTTCCCAGAACAGGGCCGAGGACCATACTTCACTAATTGGCAACATAGTGTATACACAGAATGAAATATTGGTGTGCCCAGACCTCAACCCTACTGTAAGACACTGTGTTCCCAGAGCAACGCCGAGGACCATACTTCACTGATTGGCAACGTAGTGTATGCACAGAATGAAATATTGGTGTGCCCAGACCTCAACCCTAATGTAAGACAGTGTGTTCCCAGAGCAGGGCCGAGGACCATACTTCACTAATTGGCAACATAGTGTATACACAGAATGAAATATTGGTGTGCCCAGACCTCAACCCTACTGTAAGACACTGTGTTCCCAGAGCAACGCCGAGGACCATACTTCACTGATTGGCAACGTAGTGTATGCACAGAATGAAATATTGGTGTAGCCAGACCTCAAACCTAATGTAAGACAGTGTGTTCCCAGAACAGGGCCGAGGACCATACTTCACTGATTGGCAACGTAGTGTATGCACAGAATGAAATATTGGTGTGCCCAGACCTCAAACCTAATGTAAGACAGTGTGTTCCCAGAACAGGGCCGAGGACCATACTTCACTGATTGGCAACATAGTGTATGCACAGAATGAAATATTGGTGTGCCCAAACCTCAACCCTACTGTAAGACACTGTGTTCCCAGAGCAATGCCGAGGACCATACTTCACTGATTGGCAACGTAGTGTATGCACAGAATGAAATATTGGTGTGCCCAGACCTCAAACCTAATGTAAGACAGTGTGTTCCCAGAACAGGGCCGAGGACCATACTTCACTGATTGGCAACGTAGTGTATGCACAGAATGAAATATTGGTGTGCCCAAACCTCAACCCTACTGTAAGACACTGTGTTCCCAGAGCAACGCCGAGGAACATACTTCACTGATTGGCAACTTAGTGTATGCACAGAATGAAATATTGGGTAGTCCAAACCTCAACCCTACTGTAAGACACTGTGTTCCCAGAGCAGCGCCGAGGACCATACTTCACTGATTGGCAACTTAGTGTATGCACAGAATGAAATATTGGTGTGCCCTGAGACCTCAAACCTAAAGTAAGACAGTGTGTTACCAGAGCAGCGCCGAGGACCATACTTCACTGATTGGCAACTTAGTGTATACACAGAATGAACTATTGGTGTGCCCAAACCTCAACCCTAATGTAAGACAGTGTGTTCCCAGAACAGGGCCGAGGACCATACTTCACTGATTGGCAACTTAGTGTATGCACAGAATGAAATATTGGTGTGCCCAGACCTCAAACCTAATGTAAGACACTGTGTTCCAGAACAGGGCCGAGGACCATACTTCACTGATTGGCAACGTAGTGTATGCACAGAATGAAATATTGGTGTGCCCAGACCTCAAACCTAATGTAAGACAGTGTGTTCCCAGAGCAGGGCCGAGGACCATACTTCACTGATTGGCAACTTAGTGTATACACAGAATGATTTATTGGTGTGCCCAGACCTCAAACCTAATGTAAGACACTGTGTTCCCAGAACAGGGCCGAGGACCATACTTCACTGATTGGCAACGTAGTGTATGCACAGAATGAAATATTGGTGTGCCCCGACCTCAAACCTAATGTAAGACAGTGTGTTCCCAGAGCAGGGCCGAGGACCATACTTCACTGATTGGCAACATAGTGTATACACAGAATGAAATATTGGTGTGCCCAGACCTCAACCCTACTGTAAGACACTGTGTTCCCAGAGCAACGCCGAGGACCATACTTCACTGATTGGCAACGTAGTGTATGCACAGAATGAAATATTGGTGTGCCCAGACCTCAACCCTAATGTAAGACAGTGTGTTCCCAGAGCAACGCCGAGGACCATACTTCACTGATTGGCAACTTAGTGTATGCACAGAATGAAATATTGGTGTGCCCAAACCTCAACCCTAATGTAAGACAGTGTGTTCCCAGAGCAGGGCTGAGGACCATACTTCACTGATTGGCAACTTAAGAGTAGGAAACTGATGGCAGTTTACTACTCTATAATTTAGCTGTCAGGATTGTAAATAGAACAATGAAATACAATGATATATACCTGAGGCTCCAGTAATATCCTTTGCCTTGAGATCCTTGGCTTTTATCACTATCACAGTTAGGCGTCCCACATTGGGTTCATAGCACAAAGATAGAAGTAATTCTCCCAATTTACCCTGAAAATATATGCAAATCATATATCAGTAAAAATAACAGCATTTTGAGATTTCGATAGTCTACTGGTTGACATTGAATACATTGTTGATGTCAAGTTGAATGAACATATTGGAGGAGTTAGCGCCAGAATCTACCATCTCCGTAATAATTTTTTATGGAGATAGCTGGATCTGGCACCAACACCTCGATATATGAGCATTGAAATAAAAAATTAACACAGTTAAATATCATTCTGAAAGAAATACCAATGTATGGAGTAGTTTGGCTTTGTCAGGTTCATCAATACTTGTAAACAAAAAAGAGAACAGTAATAACAAGAAACATCTTTAAACAAGAAACATCTTTAAACAAGAAACATCTTTAAACAAGAAACATCTTTAAACAAGAAACATCTTTAAACAAGAAACATCTTTAAACAAGAAACATCTTTAAACAAGAAACATCTTTAAACAAGAAACATCTTTAAACAAGAAACATCTTTAAACAAGAAATATCTTTAAACAAGAAACATCTTTAAACAAGAAACATCTTTAAACAAGAAATATCTTTAAACAAGAAATATCTTTAAACTAGAAATATCTTTAAACAAGAAACATCTTTAAACAAGAAACATCTTTAAACAAGAAACATCTTTAAACAAGAAATATCTTTAAACAAGAAACATCTTTAAACAAGAAATATCTTTAAACAAGAAACATCTTTAAACAAGAAATATCTTTAAACAAGATAATCGGTGCAATCTGAAGCAAGCAAAATTTTGCAAACTGAAGGTTAAGATTTGTTGTACACCATATAAAATTGCCATGATGTAAAGATTGCTGATCACTGGATTACAACTCCGATACCTACAAGGGGAGATCACTGCATAGGAGATTGGATAAAAATTACTCTGTAGTGCACTGAATCTATGCTCTTGTACTTACTTGTGTAACTTTGCACAGACCATACTTATAGACTAAGAAGGGTTACAGTGCATGAGGCATAAATAGACAACTTTAGATGTAAACAAACTGAATATTTCATGCCCAAGTAAACAAATAACAAACAATGAATTAGTTCAATATTGAATGATCCATACATGTTTTGATGTTTTTTTCATCAACAGGTATTTAATTAAAGAATATATTCTAAAATAACGGTTAAAATAACCATGCTGATTTTGTTGAGAAGCCTGTGTTTTATATCACTATGTGTTAAAGGTATTTCTTTGTCACATTTAATTCATGAAAAGGGATGACTGGATTTAGAAATGATATTCTTACACAAGAGAACCATGACGATCCTGTATTGCTCACCTGAGAACCTGACAAACATTCTGACCAAGTTATGTATCACCGAGTTTCCCATTTGACCAACAGTTCATCATTATTAGACCATGATTCAAATAAGTAACACCCTGTGCTCAGGTGAGCATAAAATACCAAACCAAGAATGCTTGCAGCTAAAATGATTCTTCAATACATCAAATACAATCAATTTCCTTTAGGAATTGTATAGTATATCTATAGACAGATTTACTGTTGCATAACAATAACCACACTCCTACACAAAATGTATGTGCACATTAACTGTCTGCAAACATCAGCAGACTGAAGCATCCTGCACAAAAAATGTGTACATACAATTGCCAAAATCTCATTCTCCCACATAAAACTGGGATAAACTTTTATGGATTTTGTTTTATCAGGGGTCTTCAAGTCACATAAACAGTCTGGGACATATAGGGACTTCTCCAGCTACTAGGGGGGGGGGGAGACCCCAGGCAGACACCTAGGTAGTACTCTCCACAATGGCTTCCTCTCAAATTCTATATCCCAGGCAGGATTTGAACCCCCAGTAATTTGAGGTCAGTGGCCATAACCACTCAACCATATAGACTGCCCGTTTTATCAATGGCGTAAGAGATGTAACAATTTGACTGCTTTGCTATTATAACAGCAGACTTATCTCTGCAAGGAGAATATTTTGTAACCCAACCACAGAGATTCCAAGTTTAGTTCTTGCTCACTATGTGATACAGTTCCGTGACCACACTTGTTACTTGATGACACATTGAAGCAAGAATGAAGGAAACTATCAGATCACTACATCTGTCATTGTGTGTAGGGTGAAAATACCCTCCAGGGATATGAGGCAATACAATATTTCCATTGGTAATTGAATCAATTGTCTTATAATTTAATCCCTATAGTGTTTGCCTAATTGCTTGGATAGCATGTGTCGCTGTCCTTCAGTTCCTTCGCCTTTACTCATTATGAGAATGGTCAAAATCAAAGCACTTTACAAGAATGAGTCCCAATGCTTGAGGCTTTATCAGCACAATATTGACATTTGGTGTATGTCTTCAAATAATACCCATTTTCATACTACTACATGCACTGGCAATGAACACGTATGGTTAAATATAGGGTACAAAAACATTCAGTTTCCATAACTTATTGTACTAATAAAATAATAAGTTCTTTCAAAATACATGTTCCATATATGCATCGAAGACAAATTTTCTGTGTATTCATCAAAAATGTGCAAACTCTCATTATGAAGCCTTAACATTTACATAGAAATTACAATTTCTCCTGAAGACTGTAATTCAATCTAAATTGAGATGTAAGCACCGCATGCATGTACTGAAACAATAAACTGTCTCCAGACAAAGTACTCAGCCCAGTAATTGTGCAAAATGTTCCACTGACATATTTAAGCAGACATTCTGGGGGTTAATAATGGAGTATTCTATCACCCAAACATAACAGGTTCATTCCAACTACATAACACATTATAATCAATCCTAATGCAAATCAATGTCTGAAAACATACACCCATTTTCTACACCCTATGTTCTATCTTTCACATTTTATTATACAAACCTAGTGTAAAGCATGCTTAAAATATCCAAGTCACACAATAGGAACAGCAAGGTGAATTAGCTTTTACATGTCTTCTGATTGAGAAGTCTAAATAAAGCCTACTTCTTCCTGATCAAATTTCAAAGTGCACCAAAACTGCTTGCTTTGAATATTGATGAATCAGCAAAGCCTGTGAGTATATATATCATGAAGAAGAATGCTCCAGAGAATGCCTTAAAAGTTGACATAAAATTGTTTATTAAATAAGACCACCACCAACCACTGGGAATGTCTGATAAAAGGTCTCTTAATATAACATAAAAGGGCATGTGACATTGAAAATATTTCCAACTACAATGAAATGATACTCAATCAAAATTCATTATACCTATATGCACACTTCTTTTTTTAATGAAATTTATACCTTACAATAAAATATGGGAGGATCATTGGATGAGCACAACATTTTATTATACAACTTTCCAACTTGGTGTGTCCACAAGACACGGAAGCCACCGATATGGACTTTTCAAGAGCTATTATTTCGGAAACCAATTTTTTGCTCAGATGGCCACAAGGATAGACGAAAAGGGGTAACACTTTATGCCCCTTCACCATTCTGCAAACAGCAGGAGCATACATACTTATGTTTAAAAGAACCCACAACACAACTAACAGCATAGTCATGACAGTGGTTTAGCAGAGTATGTCATTTGAAGATGTTTTTGTTTTGCTTGAGCAATCCCTATGTGCAGCAAAATAGAACCGTTGGATCACTTCAAATGAAGTCGACCCAAGGCACATCCATGCCAAGTTTCATCAATTTCCAACAAATGGTTTTTCAAAAAGATTTTGTTTGAAGAAAATTTGAACAAATGACAGACAGGAGATTGTAAATAAACTAAGTCAGCAAAGAAATCACTGGGACAATACGGGAATCGGTATTTGTGACAATGAGATAAAAGAGTTTTACTATAGTATGGTGCAGCAATTTCTCCCCAACATTGTCTTCAATTAACTACCCATCCCAGTGAAAAAAATTAATCTAATTTTGAGAAGATAACATCACTAATGAAACAAAATTAAGAATAAATACAGTTCCAACATTACTATCACAACAGAACCCTTAATCTAATGAACAATCAGTAGCCCTGTGTTCGTTTCACAATAAAGAATCTATAGACAATGACATTTAAGTCACCAATATACATTTAACTTAAGAGGAAAGCTTAATGCTACCAGTATGCAGGAAATTAGTGATTACTGTATATAGAACAAAGACAGAATAAACTCGGTTAAGGTGAACATACATTCACCATTGTAATGCAGAGTACATTGATATAAAGCCATATTTGGGCAACGAAGTAAGAAAGTAATTATACCCGCCTTGCTAGTATCTCAGGGAGACATTAAGTAGAAAACAATCAACTAAGTTCACACCATTGATGTATATGCCCATGCCAAGTCTGTGAAAAAAAACTAATATAACACACCGTAGAGGACAACTGGGAAACCAGTCTTTGAACACAAAAAAGAACTGACAGACGACCAGTCTAAAGTGCATCCAAATGGCAAAGTTTTAAGATCTTCCACAGGAATTATTTTACTCAAGGGAGAGATAAGTGGCATTCAATGAAATTAATCAGTGACAAGATTGTTGAGGCAATAAGAGCGTCATTGTATCTGGTTCCATCTTCCAGCAGCGTTAACAATGGGGAGCGCAGGTAACCAATTGTCTGGTCAATTATGCAAGCACTACCATTAATAATAGAACATCCGATCTATACAGCAATCATGGAAGAAGAGCAATAGGGCACACAGCACAAAAGTTGCGAAAGAGATCATGTCTTTACACAGTAAAAGCTGGAAAACGCCGCCATTGTTTGAATATGAGAATGCAAGTGGTATTATGAAGCAAGAAGAGAAAAGATGAGGAGTATTGGCTTTTTTACCATCATTATATACCAACATCCCTTGCACTCAATATTCCATACAGTCTTAACTATCAGTCTTAACAATATTTTCAAAGGCTAATAGGGGCATTGTGTACATAGAATACTTCTTTAAGTTACCAGGTGAAGCATTCAATGTCAATCAATTGCATTGACCAGAAAAGTGGGAATTAGGCTTTTGTGAAGTCATGCAAATGTTGAGGAGATGAGTTTCCCCAATGGAATAAGCAGTTCGGAACCATCTATAATATATCTGTTGGTGTTATGACCTGTGCTTTATATAGCAATCATTAACACTTGAACTGACTTGAGATGAATACAACTTACTTCAAGGGAAAGCTGACAATAAGTGAGTAGTTGAGAGATATCAATAGATGACATTAACCTTACATTCCACCATTAAGGAAGAAAAGCCATATCTTAATTCTCTCATGACCAATTTCTAGATGGCATTGTACAGGGGTGATCCAGAAGTAAGGGGACTCTCTGCATAACTTTGTTATTAACATCATTCTCCTATGCATAACTTTTCATACTCAATCATTAGACTGCGACTGATTTTGGTTGCTATCCATAGTATTATAATAAAATGTTGCTATGGAAACTGGGTGAATTGTACGTTGCACTGCTATTTCCAATCCATTATCGATTTTATTTTGGTATATCCCTAACTGATCGATTAGAAAGTCTTAATATCTGAATGATTTCCATAATATCTGATCTGTGTCAACGCAATAATAAATGTCTTATTTACTGGATCACCGATCATATGGGTAAGGTTGTATAACTGTGAAGTGCTCTGCAGGTAGTCCTAATCTGGATACTCAATATTTTATATCTTCACTGGTGCACAATTTTATTCACTTTTATTTCAGAAAAAAACGTATCAAAATCACTGAAGAAAAAAGAAATCCTCTTGACAATACGTTCCAATGGTGAAGACTTAATTTTGTAACTGAATGACAATATTTTCATTAGGACAAGGATATATAATAAGTTCCAACTAAGAAACATTTCATTTTGAGCTTACACATGTTAAATCTGTCATGTTTCAAACGTTCATTACAAAATGTGGTACAGAATACAAAATAAAATAGCCATAATCTATCATAATCTTAAAACTTGTTGCTTAGTTAAATTCGAAGGTCTTTCACTTTAATTACACACCGGCTCTTTCATTTTACTTAGATCTATATTATTTTGAAAGAAGTGCCAGAACAAAGGAATCCTTGTGACCAGGTCTTCTGTGCACTTGGACAGGTCTGTTCTTCTATTTTGACCTGTCCATGTGCATGTGTTGAGAAAGACCTGGCCAAGAGAATTTCTCTGTGTCAATGGCACGAAATTCCAACACTTGCATAAACAAATTGTTATGTCAACATTTCATTTATTGGGTTACAATATTTACATTTTAAATCACTGTTTACTCACAAAAACACGAGTAAAATATAGATATACGTTGTATTATCACTCAAATGTGTACACCATACTTAATACATAGGCGTTTTAATACTTAAACTGCAGGAAGTCTAAACATGTTCATTTATCAGACTTTGTTTCATAGTTCATGTGAATTTCAGAGTTTGACATATTAAATATATGATAATGTTGCATCCAAGGCATATTTCATCGGAATCATATTCCAACTCCTCATCGTTCACCTGAGACATTTTACGTTAGCTCTTGTGAGTGGTTTGATGTTGTGAATGTCGGTTATCGGCCTCGTACATCCGGTTTCTGTGAAAGAAAGACCTATCAACGGGCTTCTTGAAAACCTCGAGCGGGAAAACCCTTTCGCGCTCTCGGTTTTACATGAGGCCCATGGACAGGTCTTTCTTTCACATCTTTCTTTCATAAAAAACCCTCATACTTGGTTGATATCCTATACTTCTTTTACTAAAAAAATATTTAAATAAGCAACTCTTTACTGGCATAAAAAAGGTTTGTTCTTATCAATTATTTCAAAGGTTTCATTGAATATAAACATTTTACAAAATTTCCAATAACGAAGCAAGACTAGTTTTCTATAATAGAAGGAGTTAATGAGATTTCATTACTAATTGAACCCAGCATGCAAGTTTACAATTAAAACGCATACATCACAGGAAACTAGGCACTGATATAGTTAACTGATATACAAATGCATGAACAAATAGAATAAAATGTCATCAGAATCAATATTCAACCTTGTTAGACTTACGAGCACACTGAATAAACCTTGCATTAACGACGCAGCACAAATCTTATTTAATGGCGAAGTTCTTTTTTGTATGATAATTAATGAATATTGTCACACTGCTCAACATGCTAGGAAATCCATCAAATGTAATTAAAGATACATTAACTCGAAAAAATTAAATTGATTCTGATGTGAACAAAGTGATACATAATACGAAAGAATGGCAAGCATTTCCAATCTGAATGAAACCAAGCCATAGATAAGGGGAGGAGAATTCTGATCAGTGTACAATCGATGCTTTGAATAATTTGACACAGAAAATTATGTGCCAGTAAAAACGTACAGGTTCATTCAGCTTCAACATTCATGTTGTCAAACTTGCTTCTATGGTCAAACATGTTTATGTGGTCATAATGGAGTAATGTAGTTATTTTCATCAGTTACTTCTTGAATTTCAACAATCACTTCTTGAGTTCAAACAGTTACTTCTTGAATTTCAATAGTTACTTCTTGAATTTCAATAGTTACTTCTTAAATTTCAACAGTCACTACTTGAATTTCAGTAGTAAGTTCTTGAATTTCAATAGTTACTTCTTGAATTTCAACAGTCACTTCTTGAATTTCAACAGTCACTTCTTGAATTTCAACAGTCACTTCTTGAATTTCAACAGTCACTTCTTGAAGTTCAATAGTCACTTCTTGAATTTCAACAGTCACTTCTTGAATTTCAATAGTTACTTCTTGAATTTCAACAGTCACTTCTTAAATTTCAATAGTTACTTCTTGAATTTCAACAGTTATAAATGCCAAAAATGCCTTTGTCCAGACTCGAAACACAACACTCTGCCATAACCAAACAAGGAATGTGGCAATACCACAAAACCTGGTTTTCAACATCCAAAATAGTAAACTACTAATAATACTTATAGAAGTCATTTTACTTCAATGTACAAAGTTTGCGTAGAAATCCCATGTGTTAGGAAAGCCACAATTGCAATTTCTTTGAGAAACCTGATTACCTAAAAAGCCAGTACCCATACCACAGTATTACTGCTCTAGGTCTAGGAAATGGATGTACAAAGCATAATCAGCAACTTACCCTGCTATCTTTACATGGACTGAGAAATTTCCACATGAGTGGAGCTTGTGAAAGATCCACTTCGTTCAATGGAATGTAAGTCTCTCCTATAGGATCATCTCGACTAAATCTGTCATAATCTATAACCTGAAGGTATAAAGTCTTCTCTAACAACTTGTTGTGAGGCCAACCTGAAATACATAAAACAAGTCCACATTTACAATTCTATAATAACATTATATATATACAGGGGTTCTAACAGCTTAATGTTCTCAATCCTGAAGATTTGCCGGGGGTCGGGGGGACTTCAATGACCCAGCATTATCCGACGCAGGTGTCTGATGATCTAGACTATTTAAATGCATTTGTACACAAAACTTTTCTAACCAGTCGCGATTCGGCCCAAAAAAAATCATCAGTTTTACATCGATTTAAACGTGTCCCTAGAATCTCTTAATCCGGATTTCTGGATTCAATGGAATGCATAATCAAAAGACAATGCCCCAAACAAATGCCAGGGAAACATCAACCTACGAAACCTTAGGAGTTGAGGAGATGTAAGGGCAAACATCTATGGGAATGGAGAAGTAAGGAATAGTCTGGTGTCAAAAAACAACCATGAAACTTTTAAGGGGACAACAAGGGAGTCAAAGGGATGGAAAAACACAACAGGACAAGCTAAGAAAGCAAGTGGCCACAATATGATTGGGGGGGGGGGAATACATATCAGATATCAAGTCAAGAAACTGCACATAGGGAAATGGGCCAAGACCATCTGCAGGCGATGAACACATCTATCTTGTGACTAGGATTTCCCAGAGATTTTCTCTCTACAAAGCCATGCATTACTGAGACGGGATTTATCTGGTCTATGACTCAAGGTTATAGTAAATGGATGACTGTACTCAAAGAATAGCTGGAAGCAGACAAGGAATGAACAACACACTGTGTTATACCAATAGTAAGAATATATAGTGATGGTGAGCATCCAAATAAGCCCACACAATAAGCATATTTATGCTTTTTTATCTCAATATCACTTGACTGATATTGTCTAAAGGGAAGAATTGTTCAAATATTTATATGCAAAACTCCATTTATCAGAACGTTCAGCTTAATTCAGCATTCTTTAAGGGCATCACAGCAATTTTACTATATTAAGTGACAAGCTTCTTTGACAACAATTCGAAACAGCACTCCTTGTAGAAGGCTGAACAATATAGCCAAACATCAACATTATAAATATTACATCTCTTACTTCCTGAAAGACTTAATTTCTTTCCAGTTATGAGAAAATTCAAACACCCTTAAGATCTACGAAGGCTTTTAAGATAAAGCAGAGTTTTTATACATATACCAATCTTAAAACCTCTTCCATGACCTTTCCTTCAAAATGTTCAACGAAAATAACTCTAACAGCTGATTTATATCAATTTTGAACATTTTAGTAGTATATATCATGTAGTAGTCCATTAATCAACCAATCAACCCAATATATAGCATTGTACTCCTATATCAAGATGATATCATTATTCAAATCTTAACCTTTCCAAATCAAGATTCAGATAAATGAGGCTATGTTCTGTAACCAATCCAAAATTAAATTCTTCACATGGCCTAAGGCTAAAATTGCATTTCCACAATTTTAAAGCAAAACTTGATATAACAGATTTAGTTCTACAATTTAAGCAAAACTAAGCTGTGAAGATTTATTTTACGATTCAAAGCAAAACTCGCTATAAAGATTTATTACAAAATCTAGAAGATATTTGAGAGTTGATATAGGAAGCAATGGAGCAACAATCTGAAGGCTAATACACTTCAGGATGCATTAAAGCATGGATCAATATTACACTCTTACAATCACTATTAATCTTGCACAAGGAGAACAGTCTGGAATAATGATCATTGTTCTGCAGGTTCTGCCTCACAAGATTCATGTCGAGTTTTCTCCTAATTGTGGAAGGTCACAGACAACTAAATTAGCATACTCTACAAATCAGCAATTCTTACAAATATAACCAGCTATATAACAAATCTCATAACAACCAGTCTCAAGTATCTGAAGCAACCCATTTCCAGCATCAGGGTAGAGTTTCATAATTTTTCGATACTGAAACTCGCTGGCCAAATTTTTCGCAGAGTGGGAAAAAGTAAATCCAAAGGCAGGAGAAAAACTTGCCAAGCTCGAAGAGGCAGTCTTGTGTGCCGACAATGATATTTATGCTAGTAGAAACTCAATTATTTCCAGTTATTCTATCATTTGGCATAAAACATGTGCATTAATGCAAACTTTATGTCGGGTTAATTAATCATATGAATATGTCTTTCGTATTAATGGGAATGATAGCAAAAATAAATTTTGTCATTTCCAAATATGATTTTTCAGAACAATCCAAATAATTTGGGAACTTTGGTCGAGGGTCAAGGGTTTTTGACAAGTTTCCACTTTATTCTTATAGGAAAATGGGTTCTGTCCCTAGGCGGTGTTTTTTTTATGAATTCAAAAATAATTTAAACAATCTTGGTTGAGGGTTGCCAAAGGATCATTTGTGTGAAATTATATCGAAATTGGCCTCTAGAGTGATTACAAGCTTGTTGTGAAGGTTCTGATTTCAAAACCTTCTCAGGGCAAAGGAATTTTTATTGTTACATTCGGTGCCCAGTGTGGGGCAAGATGTAACTGTGCAATGTCCTTTTGCATTTGAGCAGGATCTGAAATCAGGGATCTTCATACAAAGTGTACGAGCAGACACACTTCCACGTAACCACAAAAGCTATCTGAGGGAGTACAATGGCCATATTATACCTCCACTATGTTTTCAAGGTTTCATCCAAATAATATAGCATGTGTTCCCTTCTGTTTAATTGTCACTCCAGTCCACATTTTTACAGTCGGCATCTTTGTATTACAAAGGAACCCCTCTTCCAAAAGCTAACCATTCTAAGTGTTGTTGTTTTTCGGCGCAGCCATACTAACATGGTTTTGCTATTTGCATATCACTGTTGTTTAAACCAATCAAATCTTACGCTGACCACCAAGACAATTTCTCTTCAACCGAACAACGTTTGTAACCTTGACGCACATTGGTTAACATTTCGATTTTTGGATCTGGAGTCAGACCAGCAATCGTAACATCTCGGCATTTTTTATGATGCACAACCAATCTTAACCTTCAAATTGTGCCAACCATCTTTTTTCGAAATATTTCTTGTTAACTCCTCCTTTCAACATTTTTCCTGACAGAATCTGAGTAACAAATTTTTTTTTAAAACTCGCCTTAACATGAAGATATATAAATAGGAAGGTAACTGAACCCTTGAAACAAGTACAGAAAAGTTAACAACCAATTTGACCAAATTTTTTTTTAAAACTCGCCTTAACATGAAGAGGTATAAATAGAAAGGTAACTGAACCCTTGAAACAAGTACAGAAAAGTAAACAACCAATTTGAACACATTACAATACTTCCTTTGCTGTTGTTATGGAAACCAGACTACTACGGGGTCTCCGTTTCATGCTTGAAAGCAACTCGAAATCAAATAAATTGTCAAATCTATTTTACTCGGCTAGACAAGTCAAAGTCTGCACAGCAAACCTACACAAGCAATAAATCTTCTCCAAAAGACATTTCCCTTTTTCTTTTATCAATAATTCATCCGTTCATTTATGTCTACCTACCCTGGACAATCTGGAACACACATGGGATGTCACAATACAATTCTGTGTAATTTCCGGAATGAGACCATACGTCATCTATAACTTCCCATCTTTGTAAGTCACATTAAGGGAATAAAACAGCAATAAATATACTTATATTGCCGAAACTATCCAGTATGATCCACTGCTTAGTTTGTTTTATAGTCTAATAGAATGGGAATTTTGTTCACTACATTTAGATATATTTACATCATAAATGTCGTCAAAGATGAATAATGACACACATGTATCATTTTCAAAAAAATCGTTATTGAAATAACATGACATTTATAACATAAAATCTGACATCATATTTGCCTAAATGTGATGTTCAATAAATAGTTTGATATAAGTGCATAATTTTTATATATAAATATCTGAGACAGGGGGTACAAGTGATGGATTATTGGACAAATGTCATAATCGATTATTATATAAATAATTGATTGGTTTGAAAACTCAAACGATAATCGAATCGGAAATAATCAAAAGATTTTTTTTATTTAGTAAATGTGTAATGCTGAGAGTTAAGTTCATTTATACAAGTTAATTTATCTCTTTGTAACTACATTTAACATCTATGGGGTTTTACGTTACTATTATATCAGAAGAACATTTTATCATTCAATAAATTTATTTTGTTTTTATTTGTTTATGTCATATATTTGTATTTGACTGAAGAAATTGAAAACCATTATATTTTCTTGTCTAACTAACAGCTATTTTGTGAAGTATGGAGTGGGATGTCCTTGACCCACACATACTTATTTACGAGGAAAATAAAAATATATCCCCTTCCAAAAAAAAAAATAAAAAAAAATTGTGTACAGATTAGAACTAGTGTGGATGATAATAAAGATTTGACCTATAGCTTGAAGAAATAGATAGACACAATTTACAGGTGTAAAAAAAGTCAACATTTCCGTTTATATTCGATTATTGTAGTTCATAATCGATTGTTGCCGATGCCGGATGTCTAGCGATGATTTTTACCATTATTTGCGATAATCACGCCATCACTAGGGGGTACCATATTATTCCTCACATAAAGCCAGAGGCAGCGGATAAATGACTTCAGATGTAATATCTTCAGTGAAATCATGAGGAAGAACATCTACCGCTAAATTAGCAGTCGTGTATAATCAGGCAGTAGCTGATGAAACTATAATGGTACACTATATTCAGGAGAAATTGTGATGGGACACTAACCTCCAACTTACCAAGGCTATCTATTACTGATAAGTATACCAGTATATGTTTTAATCTACTGACTTAAATTACTTACACTGTACAAACCAATATTTACAGTATATGGTCAGGCAATATCCATGGTAACACTTATATTGTTAAGTTTCTAGAAGACGTCAGATGCAATCAACATATTCTCGTTATCAATTGGTCACTGAGAACCTTATTACCACTCTGCATGCCATTTTGTATTATATACTGAAACATATACATAAATGTGTGACCAGAATCATGGGTCAGTTTCGTTTTAGTCCGTTTTCTATTAATGATGAAACAGATCAAACAATGCAAGTGTGTCAAACTGTCATAAAAGTTGCCCATATTGACCAAATTCCGAAATGAGAAATTTTATGAACACATTGTAATCAAATTTGGCTGAATATTGGAAGATTTTCAGGGGACTGTTCAATAAGAGTTAAGTGGGCAATGAGACTATCCAATGTTCCATAGAACTTGGTTCAGGCAGATTTCTCTCCCTCTCCCTCTCTCTCTGAGCTACGTAATTAATGACTACCGATAGTCTTGATAATAATCTGTGACCATGAAAGCATGCTATTACAGATCATTATGAAATATTAATACTCTTTATTATTATCCTATTACCATGATTCAATAATCAGCTCTTAATCTAAGGTATTCCGAACAATGGTATTTATCTCTGACAAGATGAATTCAGCGAAAACCAGATGCAAGTTTGAATTGCTTTCTTAATATACAAAGTCTTTATATTTCTCAAAGCATCATAAAATGCTAAAGCGGCAATTCGTTGCACTTAAAATTCGGACATATTCATAGTATGCAGATGTTTACTCCATTTTCTGAATAAGCATGCTGTTATCATATCCACTGAGATTTCAATATTTGTACTGACAATTTAATGCTGCATTGGAATATGCCAGCAGACAATGTAAAACATGCCATATATTCAGATCTATACCTGATGTGAAGACAGCATCTAGCTCAACAGTAGTAATTAACTTTAGCTAACCAACCTTCCAACATAGTTATCCAGAGTAACTATCCTGCCATCCAACATAGTTATCAAGAGTAGCTAACCAACCATCAAACCTTGTTATCCAAAGTAGCTAACCAAGCATCCAACCTATTTATCCAGAGTGGCTAACCAACCATCAAACCTATTTATCCAGAGTAGCTAACCAACCATCAAACCTATTTATCCAGAGTAGCTAACCAACCATCAAACCTATTTATCCAGAGTAGCTAACCAAGCATCCAACCTATTTATCCAAAGTAGCTAACCAAGCATCCAACCTATTTATCCAGAGTAGCTAACCAACAATCAAACCTATTTATCCAGAGTAGCTAACCAACCATCAAACCTTTTTATCCAGAGTAGCTAACCAACCATCCAACATATTTATCTAGAGTAGCTTACCAACCATCAAACCTATTTATCTAGAGTAGCTTACCAACCATCCAACATATTTATCTAGAGTAGCTTACCAACCATCCAACCTATTTATCTAGAGTAGCTAACCAACCATCCAACCTATTTATCCAGAGTAGCTAACCAACCATCCAACATAGTTATCCAGAGTAACCATCCTGCCATCCAACCTATTTATCTAGAGTAGCTAACCGACCATCCAACATAGTTATCCAGAGTAACCATCCTGCCATCCAACCTATTTATCCAGAGTAGCTTACCAACCATCCAACCTATTTATCTAGAGTAGCTAACCAACCATCCAACCTATTTATCCAGAGTAGCTAACCGACCATCCAACATAGTTATCCTGAGTAACCATCCTGCCATCCAACCTATTTATCTAGAGTAGCTAACCGACCATCCAACATAGTTATCCAGAGTAACCATCCTGCCATCCAACCTATTTATCCAGAGTAGCTAACCAACCATCCAACATAGTTATCAAGAGTAACTATCCTGCCATCTAACCTATTTATCCAGAGTAGCTAACCAATCATCCAACCTATTTATCCAGGGTAACTATCCTGCCATCCAACCTATTTATCCAGAGTAGCAAACCAACCATCCAACCTAATTATCCAGAGTAGCTAACCAACCATCCAACCTATTTATCCAGAGTAGCAAACCAACCATCCAACCTAATTATCCAGAGTAGCTAACCAACCATCCAACCTATTTATCTAGAGTAGCTAACCAACCATCCAACCTATTTATCCAGAGTAGCTAACCAACCATCCAACCTATTTATCCAGAGTAGCTAACCGACCATCCAACCTATTTATCCAGAGTAGCTAACCGACCATCCAACCTAATTATCCAGAGTAGCTAACCAACCATCCAACCTATTTATCCAGAGTAGCTAACCAACCATCCAACCTATTTATCCAGAGTAGCTAACCAACCATCCAACCTATTTATCCAGAGTAGCTAACCAACCATCAAACCTATTTATCCAGAGTAGCTAACCAACTATCCAACCTATTTATCCAGAGTAGCAAACCAACCATCCAACCTATTTATCCAGATTAGCTAACCGACCATCCAACCTATTTATCCAGAGTAGCTAACCGACCATCCAACCTATTTATCCAGAGTAACTAACCGACCATCCAACCTATTTATCCAGAGTAGCTAACCAACCATCCAACATATTTATCCAGAGTAGCTAACCAACCATCCAACATATTTATCCAGAGTAGCTAACCAACCATCCAACCTATTTATCCAGAATAGCTAACCAACCATCCAACCTATTTATCCAGAGAAGCTAACCAACCATCCAACCTACTTATCCAGAGAAGCTAACCAACCATCCAACCTACTTATCCAGAGAAGCTAACCAACCATCCAACCTACTTATCCAGAGAAGCTAACCAACCATCCAACCTACTTATCCAGAAAAGCTAACCAACAATCCAACCTACTTATCCAGAGAAGCTAACCAACAATCCAACCTACTTATCCAGAGAAGCTAACCAACCATCCAACCTACTTATCCAGGGTAGCTAACCAACCATCCAACCTACTTATCCAGAGTTGCTAACCAACCAACCAACCTACTTATCCAGAGTAGCTAACCAACCATCCAACCTACTTATCCAGAGAAGCTAACCAACTATCAGACCTACTTATCCAGAGTTGCTAACCAACCAACCAACCTACTTATCCAGAGTAGCTAACCAACCATCCAACCTACTTATCCAGAGAAGCTAACCAACTATCAAACCTACTTATCCAGAAAAGCTAACCAACCATCCACCCTACTTATCCAGAGTAGCTAACCAACCATCCAACCTATTTATCCAGAGTAGCTAACCAACCATCCAACCTAGTTATCCAGAGTAGCTAACCAACCATCCACCCTACTTATCCAGAGTAGCTAACCAACCATCCAACCTATTTATCCAGAGTTAAATGCAAACAAAGTACAGAATGGACTGTCAGTTGGACTTAAGATATCTTGCAGAAATTGGTCATCAATTCATATGACCTGCTCTCAGTGATATCGTATACTAGCTTTAAAGCAATAATTCTTACAATACTCGTTCAATTATGCATCATTGGCATTTAAAATAGAAACATTTCCAAGATTTCAAACCAGCTCAAACCCCTGGAGTTTAATATAAACAGAAATTAACCCATTCAATGCTATGCAAATCCATAGATATTCTAAAGAAGTAAGTAATAACTCACAAATATAACAGTGAACAGTAAAAGGAAATAATCTGAAGATGGAAAGATCATCTTTCACCGAGAAACTAGACATTGGCAACAAGCACATTCAGACAACTTAACCATCAGATGCACCACCCAGTCAAGCAGTAATTTCATTACCTTGCAAGTTTTATAAATCATAATCTGTTTGAATGTTCATGTTTGGTAACACATTTGCCAATCTTCACACACACAATCCATAATCTGTGAAATTTAATCAAAAAAATAATCAAGATGGTTCCAAGAATTTGGAGAGTGTTTCGAAGAAAAACTTACACCCAAGTTATTTTTTTGCTTTTCAATCAGGGAAGAAGACAGATTGGTGCAAACTGGGATGCCAATCTTGCATTCTGAAGCAATTCTTCTTACAACCTTTAAGACCAAAATCATTGTTGTAACGGATTACCAAAGATAGGGTAACATGTTAGTGACATTGAATAATTAGGCAGATAATGAGGTAATGCAGCACAAACTGGCAAAATTACAAACCACAATATAGAAATTCAGAGTTCTGTTACAATCGTAAAATCTCCGGATCATTACCATAATAACACGTTTTCATGAATTTCAAACAAGTGCATTAAAGCTTCCATTTGAAAAAAAACATACACTGCAACAGGATAGTACGGTTTCAGAAGAATATATCTTATTTTAAACTACCAATCAATAATGAATTCATGATAAATTTCTGTTTACGTAATCCTTTTAGAAAGATCATTTGAACAAATTAATTTTAAACCAGCAAACATGAGATGTCTTTTATGCATAATGCATGGCACTCAAATACAGGAGTAAGATTACAAATTTATAAACATTTCTATAAAAGAGATAATCCTTTTACAGCAATAAACAATGAATAGTGATTTGATTGTAAACTCACACGTCCCAGAAGACAACATGTTGGAGGAGAATGCTCAGATTTGACAGCTGTAGGCACAAGCGTTCTCCAGTTGTAGATTGGAAACAGTCTTAATCTTACAATCATTTCAACCTTGACCTTTGATGAGCTGACTCCCACAGCGAATTGGAGCAATCTGCACACAAGGAGAGTATGACGTTTAACTGCTATAAATCCAAACGTTCTATAGGTATTGATTGGAAAACTAAAAGATCTACTGACTGACGGACTTTCATGAGCAAAACAATACGCTGTTCCTTGCTCTTCTTCAAAGGAGGGCATGACAAGTACATCATGCAAGTTGTGTGAAAATCAAATCAATAGAATTAAGGGCCAATAGCAACTCTCCAGCTTAAGTGACAATGGCAGAACATTTATCACTTTCCCTAAAACAACAGGATGACTGCCTAATAGGACAGAATTCTACTTTCAAGATGCGTACATTCACCTTGGAAAGGGGCATGAAAAAAGTCCCTTGGCAATGCTCACACACACAATGGTGAGGGGTGTGCACAACCAGCTAATTGAAATATATTCTGTTTTATTATGCGCACAGTGTATGAAAACTATCAAGAAAACTTTATTCAGTCATCTTGTTAATCCTCTATATTTCAAGTTCTAGTAACACAGTAACCAGATAAGTATATAGGCTAGTAGACTTGTATATGAGGGGTGATCAGGAAGTTTGGTGAATTTTCTTATAACTTCAGTATAACTTAATCAAACAATTCACATTTTGGAGTATTCACATTCATGTTATGTAATGGTGGGTCTGCCAAGGCAACCGATCATTCACTTTCCCCAAAGTTTTTTGTGAACAAAATCAACATACAATGGCGTCATTCTGATAAAATTTCAAGCGGATATCACTTCTGGAAGTCAAGTTAATAAACAAGATTCATATAGCAGTGTGCAAAATCTTTTAAAAACAAGAGGCCTGGGAGGGCCTCACAGTGCACTACCTACTGGCTGGCTGGGTACCGCGTTTGCTATCAACAGCATGAAAGGCACAGAAAGTGTAACTCTCTCAGTATTGACTGATATCGAGCTGAGGGTGAGCAGTTCCTGCATAGGACTGACTTATGTCGGGAAGGCACCACAGACACCACCACTGTGGACAACACAGCATAAACTCATGATACAACCAACTCAATTTTGAGACAATGTTCCCAACTCATTATAAAGATCACTTGTTTCCGGACCTGAATGTTTCTCTAAATAATTCAATGGTCTCTCAACTTGAAATTGCAAGCTCTGTTATTGTCATAGTCTTTCTTTTGAAAGAAAAAAACAAAATGAAATAAACCTTCCTAATAATGCAGCCTGAGATTAGTCAATCATATTTGATTTTGACTTTGGTTGATGCACATCTACTTAGTTGATTAAAAATTGTTACAAAATCTGATCTGCACAGAAAGCGGACATAGCTTTCTCGGAACATTGATTCAATCAATGACAGTCCTGAGAAAAGTCAGAGACAATTAGCTGAGAAATTTGGACCTCTGTTTCACAATAATTTTGTTTTTTTTAGGATAAAAAATGTAATAACATCTTGCTGAGGAAGCAGTGGTAGAATTAACAGCCGATTGCTATGAAATTTACATGATTAATAAAGTTACATTCTTGAAGGATGGAGCACATAATTTCAGCAATACCCCTGCGAAAATTACCATTGTTAACCCAGGTTAACCATGGTTTTAACAAATACAACAATTGGCATTACTGTCTTGCCTATAACATTACCTATTAAAATTATCATTACATATTTCTAGAATATATTCATTTTTAAATTATCATATATCTTTAAATAGTTTATATTATTTATATATGCTTTAATAATCAGGTTCATTCAATCCTCAAAAGGAAAGCAAAACTGGTTGAAGGATACGAAGACGAATATTCAGTTATTCTGTAATTGTTCATAATAAACCCCAACTTGGTATTAAGACCACTTTACGGGGGACCCATTGGTCTGGTCTCATTATAGTTTTTACTGTGCATGGAGAACACATATAAGTCTAATCTAGAAGGTGTTTAATAGGTTACGCAAACATATGTTAACTTAAATATAGGGAGTCATATAAGTAAACTATGTTTCTGTACAGAACCAACAGAATGTTTTATGTAAAACATCAAGAACAAGTTTATAAACCCCTTGAAGAACTTTTATTACTTTCGTAGTTTTACAGACTTAAACATGATCAACCATATAACAACAAAACACGTCACTCTGCTTCCGTATAAAACATAGATTTCAGTAATGCTGTTGGCTCCTAAGACAGAAAGCTTTAGAATGTAACCTGATAACTGGTATTTAAAGTAAAATATTGTCAAGGAAGTAAAAATGTTATAACAAAACCAGGTAATACTACTCTTTGAGTATTTAAAGAAAACTAGAACACAAAAGCACAAAAAAACACACAACATTTGAAGTCCAATAGAAAATTTGAATGCCTTTAAAGATCAGATACTCAGTAACAATATAGACATACAACTATTGATGTGTATATATGATAAATTTAGTCAGTTCTATATATTTTCACATTGCATTTCCTGGGTAACATACAAACAATAAATACCTAATAGACAGGGTGAAATGTTAACTGTTTGTAGATTCTGTGTCTAGAAAATATGATGGTAGCATTTATCACAATTATTGTACAGTTGCAAGTACTAAGTATTTTTATTAAATAAGACAACATTGTGCTGTAGCAGTCCTACAGTCAACATTTTAATCTGTAATGACATTGCTTAAGCCAACCACTACATCACCATAAAGACTACCGTATTATAAGATACAGAAGATGATACAGTGTCAATAAATCTGAGCCCAGGCTCCGATCAATCTTGCTTTAGGCTTCCCTATTAACATTAAAATCTCTTGATCTGAACAATAGCAAAGCGGAAATTTGTCATCATCATAACAATTACCAGCATTCATAAATGACAGATACCAATAAAAAGCTTGCGTTGTCTTACAATAATTGCACAAAATATTCTGAGACATTATGATACCATGGTATTAAGATGATAAATCATTGAACTGAACAAAGCTAGTGTACATGTAATTTCTCAAATCATACATTCACAAACTCACAAAGCATCTTGATGCCCAGTTGGTATTGTACATTGGTGCCAATGTTGCAGGCTCAGTTGATAGAGCACATGTCAGCCAATGGTAAGTACCAAACTCAGTTGGAAGAATACATGGTTGCCCATGGTCATTCCAAGGTTCTGTTTGGAGAGCGCATTGCTGACAATGATCTGTACCAGACTCAGTAGGTAGCGCACAAGGCTGGCAGAGATTGGTACCTGACTCAATTTGTAGACCACATGGCTGTCACAGATCAGTACCAGACTCAGTATGTAGAGCACAAGGCTGGCAGAGATTGGTACCTGACTCAATTTGTAGACCACATGGCTGTCAAAGATCAGTACCAGACTCGTAGGTAGAGCACAAGGCTGGCAGAGATTGGTACCTGACTCAATTTGTAGACCACATGGCTGTCAAAGATCAGTACCAGGCTCAGTATGTAGAGCACAAGGCTGGCAGAGATCGGTACCTGACTTAATTTGTAGACCACATGGCTGTCAAAGATCAGTACCAGACTCAGTATGTAGAGCACAAGGCTGGCAGAGATTGGTACCTGACTCAATTTGTAGACCACATGGCTGTCAAAGATCAGTACCAGACTCAGTATGTAGAGCACAAGGCTGGCAGAGATCTGTACCTGACTCAGTTTGTAGAGCACAATGCTGTCAAAGATCGGTACCTGACTCAGTTTGTAGAGCACAAGGCTGGCAGAGATCAGTACCAGACTCAGTTTGTAGAGCACAAGGCTGTCAGAGATCAGTACCTGACTCAGTTTGTAGAGCACAAGGCCGTCAGAGATCAGTACCAGACTCAGTTTGTAAAGCACAAGGCTGTCAGAGATCAGTACCAGACTCAGTTTGTGGAGCACAAGGCTGTCAAAGATCAGTACCAGACTCAGTTTGTAGAGCACAAGGCCGTCAGAGATCAGTACCAGACTCAGTTTGTAGAGCACAAGGCTGTCAGAGATCAGTACCAGACTCAGTTTGTAGAGCACAAGGCTGTCAGAGATCAGTACCAGACTCAGTTTGTAGAGCACAAGGTTGTCAGAGATCAGTACCAGACTCAGTTTGTAGAGCACAAGGCCATCAGAGATCAGTACCAATCTTGCATTCTGAAGCAATTCTTCTTACAACCTTTAAGACCAAAATCATTGTTGTAACGGATTACCAAAGATAGGGTAACATGTTAGTGACATTGAAGAATTAGGCAGATAATGAGGTAATGCAGCACAAACTGGCAAAATTACAAACCATGATACAGAAATTCAGAGTTCTGTTACAATCGTAAAATCTCCAGAACATTACCATAATAACACGTTTTCATGAATTTCAAACAAGTGCATTAAAGCTTTCATTTGAAAAAAAACATACACCGCAACAGGATAGTACGGTTTCAGAAGAATATATCGTATTTTAAACTACCAATCAATAATGAATTCATGATAAATTTCTGTTTACGTAATCCTTTTAGAAAGATTGTTGAACAAACTAATTTTAAACCAGCAAACATGAGATGTCTTTTATGCATAATGCATGGCACTCAAATACAGGAGTAAGATTACAAATTTATAAACATTTCTATAAAAGAGATAATCCTTTTACAGCAATAAACAATGAATAGTGATTTGATTGTAAACTCACACGTCCCAGAGGACAACATGTTGGAGGAGAATGCTCAGATTTGACAGCTGTAGGCACAAGCGTTCTCCAGTTATAGATTGGAAACAGTCTTATTCTTACAATCATTTCAACCTTGACCTTTGATGTGCTGACTCCCACAGGGAATTGGAGCAATCTGCACTCAAGGAGTGTACGACGTTTAGCTGCTGTAAATCTAAACGTTCTATATAGGTATTTATAAGAAAACTAAAAGATCTACTGACTAGCAGACTTTCATGAGCAAAACAATACGCTGTTCCTTGCTTTTCTTCAAAGGAGGGCATGACAAGTACGTCATGCAAGTTGTGTCAAAATCAAATCAATAGAATTAAGGGCCAATAGCAACTCTCCAGCTTAAGTGACAATGGCAGAACATTTATCACTTTCCCTAAAACAACAGGATGACTGCCTAATAGGACAGAATTCTACTTTCAAGATGCTCACATTCACCTTGGAAAGGGGCATGAAAAAAGTCCCTTGGCAATGCTCACACACACAATGGTGAGGGGTGTGCAATCAAAATGCACAGTGTATGAAAACTTGCTTTGTAAGATACATAGTTCTAAGTATACAATTTTAATGGAATACATATATCAAGAAAACTTTATTCATTCATCTTGTTAATCCTCTTATATTTCAAGTTCTAGTAACACAGTAACCAGATAAGTATATAGGCTGGTAGACTTGTATAAGAGGGGTGATCCGGAAGTTTGTGGAATTTTCTTATAACTTCAGTATAACTTACATCAAACAATTCAACTTTTGCAATATTCACATTCATGTTATGTAATGGTGGGTCTCCCAAGGCAACCGATCATTCACTTTCCCCAAAATTTTTGTGAACAAAATCAACATACAATATGGCATCATTATGATAAAATTTCAAGCAGATATCACCTCTGGAAGTGAAGTTAATAAACAAGATTCATATAGCAGTGTGCAAAATCTTTTAAAAACAAGAGGCCTGTGAGGGCCCCACAGTGCACTACTGGCTGACTGGGTACCGTGTTTGCTGTCAACATGAAAGGCACAGAAACTGTGGAACTCTCTCAGTATTGACTGATATTGAGTTGAGGGTGAGCAGTTCCTGCATAGGACTGACTTATGTCGGGAAGGCACCGCAGACACCACCACTGTGGAATACTAATGTAATGAAGTCATGTGGAAAACACATGTACCTCTTCCTCATGGATAGGAAAGCGATGATATTGAAAAGCATACAAGATACCAGATTGTCAATGCAGAGTATTACTCTAAGGTAACGACACTTACTTTTATTTACTTTATTATTGCATTACCAAACTTAATGTTTCAATTATTTCATTAGCTGAAGTAGTATACATTAACGTTATAAGGGTTTAAACAATGTTTTATAGTGCACTCTACCTAAAACTTATCCAACAATCACCCACATAAATAAAAACCGGAGATAAGGAAGTCGCCGCTAGGCAACTTCTAAACATCAGAAAAGGCGAACATAGGACAACACAGCAATAACACTCACGATACAACCAACTCGATTTTGAGACAATGTTCCCAACTCATTATAAAGATCACTTGTTTCCGGACCTGAATGTTTCTCTAAATAATTCAATGGTCTCTCAACTTGAAAATGCAAGCTCTGTTATTGTCATAGTCTTTTTTTTGACGGAAACACCAAAATGAAATAAACATTCATAATAATGCAGCCTGAGATTAGTCAATCATATTTGATTTTGACTTTGGTTGATGCACATCTACTTAGTTGATTAAAAATTGTTACACAATCTGATCTGCACAGAAAGCGGACATAGCTTTCTCGGAACATTGATTCAATCAATGACAGTCCTGAGAAAAGTCAGAGACAATTAGCTGAGAAATTTGGACCTCTGTTTCACGATAATTTTGTTTTTTTTAGGATAAAAAATGTAATAACATCTTGCTGAGGAAGCAGTGGTAGAATTAACAGCCGATTGCTATGAAATTTACATGATTAGTAAAGTTACATTCTTGAAGGATGGAGCACATAATTTCAGCAATACCCCTGCGAAAATTACCATTGCTGACCATGGTTAACCATGGTTTTAACAAATACAACAATTGGCACTACTGTCTTGCCTATGACATTACCTATTAAAATTATCATTACATACTTCTAGAATATATTCATTTTTAAATTATCATATATCTTAAAATAGTTTATATTATAGATGCTTTAATAATCAGGTTCATTCAATCCTCAAAAGGAAAGCAAAACTGGTTGAAGGATACGAAGACGAATATTCAGTTTTTCTGTTATATTCAAATTTTTCTGTAATTGTTCATAATAAGCCCCAACTTGATATTTAGACCACTTTACGGGGGGACCCATTGGTCTGGTCTCATTATAGTTTTTACTGTGTATGAAGAACACATATAAGTTTAATCTAGAAGGTGTTTAATAGGTTACGCAAACATATGTTAACTTAAATATAGGGAGTCATATAGTAAACTAGTCTATGTTCAACAGAATGTTTTATGTAAAACATCAAGAACAAGTTTATAAACCCCTTGAAGAACTTTTATTACTTTCGTAGTTTTACAGACTTAAACATGATCAACCATATAACAACAAAACACGTCACTCTGCTTCCGTATAAAACATAGATTTCAGTAATGCTGTTGGCTCCTAAGACAGAAAGCTTTAGAATGTAACCTGATAACTGGTATTTAAAGTAAAATATTGTCAAGGAAGTAAAAATGTTATAACAAAACCAGGTAATATTACTCTATGAGTATGTAAAGAAACTAGAACACAAAAGCATAAAAAAAACACACAACATTTGTAGTCCAATAGAAAATTTGAATGCCTTTAAAGATCAGTAACAATATAGAAATACAACTATTGATGTGTATATTTTATGATAAATTTAGTCAGTTCTATATATTTCACATTGCATTTCCTGGGTAACATACAAACAATAAATACCTAATAGACAGGGTGAAATGTTAACTGTTTGTAGATTCTGTGTCTAGAAAATATGATGGTAGCATTTATCACAATTATTGTACAGTTGCAAGTACTAAGTAATTTTTTAAAATAAGACAACATTGTGCTGTAGCAGTCCTACAGTCAACATTTTAATCTGCAATGACATTGCTTAAGCCAACCACTACATCACCATAAAGACTACCGTATTGTAAGATACAGAAGATGATACAGTGTCAATAAATCTGAGCACAGGCTCCGATCAATCTTGCTTTAGGCTTCCCTATTAACATTAAAATCTCTTGATCTGAACAATAGCAAAGCGGAAATTTGTCATCATCATAACAATTACCAGCATTCATAAATGACAGATACCAATAAAAAACTTGCGTTGTCTTACAATAATTGCACAAAATATTCTGAGACATTATGATACTATGGTATTAAGATGATAAATCATTGAACTGAACAAAGCTAACTGTACATGTAATTTCTCAAATCATACATTCACAAACTCACAGAAGCATCTTGATGCCAACTTGACTGACAGTGTACCAGGCCCAATTGGTAGAGCATGAGGCTAGCAATGATCAGCATCTGGCTCAATTGGTAACACATTGCGATCAATGATTGTAACCAGACTCAGTTGTAAGAGATCATGGCTGCCAATGATCAGTACCTGACTCAGTAGATAGAGCACATGGCAGGCAAAGATCAGTACCTGACTCCGTAGGTAGAGCACATAGCTGGCAATGATCAGTACCTGACTCAGTAGATAGAGCACATAGCTGGCAATGATCAGTACCTGACTCAGTAGGTAGAGCACATAGCTGGCAATGATCAGTACCTGACTCAGTAGATAGAGCACATGGCAGGCAAAGATCAGTACCTGACTCCGTAGGTAGAGCACATAGCTGGCAATGATCAGTACCTGACTCAGTAGATAGAGCACATAGCTGGCAATGATCAGTACCTGACTCCGTAGGTAGAGCACATAGCTGGCAATGATCAGTACCTGACTCCGTAGGTAGAGCACATAGCTGGCAAAGATCAGTACCTGACTCCGTAGGTAGAGCACATAGCTGGCAATGATCAGTACCTGACTCCGTAGGTAGAGCACATAGCTGGCAATGATCAGTACCTGACTCCGTAGGTAGAGCACATAGCTGGCAAAGATCAGTACCTGACTCCGTAGGTAGAGCACATAGCTGGCAATGATCAGTACCTGACTCCGTAGGTAGAGCACATGGCAGGCAATGATCAGTACCTGACTCCGTAGGTAGAGCACATAGCTGGCAATGATCAGTACCTGACTCAGTAGATAGAGCACATGGCAGGCAAAGATCAGTACCTGACTCCGTAGGTAGAGCACATAGCTGGCAATGATCAGTACCTGACTCAGTAGATAGAGCACATAGCTTGCAATGATCAGTACCTGACTCAGTAGGTAGAGCACATAGCTGGCAATGATCAGTACCTGACTCAGTAGGTAGAGCACATAGCTGGCAATGATCAGTACCTGACTCAGTAGGTAGAGCACATAGCTGGCAATGATCAGTACCTGACTCAGTAGATAGAGCACATGGCAGGCAAAGATCAGTACCTGACTCCGTAGGTAGAGCACATAGCTGGCAATGATCAGTACCTGACTCAGTAGATAGAGCACATAGCTGGCAATGATCAGTACCTGACTCAGTAGGTAGAGCACATAGCTGGCAATGATCAGTACCTGACTCCGTAGGTAGAGCACATAGCTGGCAAAGATCAGTACCTGACTCCGTAGGTAGAGCACATAGCTGGCAATGATCAGTACCTGACTCAGTAGGTAGAGCACATAGCTTGGAATGATCAGTACCTGACTCCGTAGGTAGAGCACATAGCTGGCAATGATCAGTACCTGACTCAGTAGGTAGAGCACATAGCTGGCAATGATCAGTACCTGACTCAGTAGGTAGAGCACATAGCTGGCAATGATCAGTACCTGACTCCGTAGGTAGAGCACATAGCTGGCAATGATCAGTACCTGACTCAGTAGGTAGAGCACATAGCTGGCAATGATCAGTACCTGACTCCGTAGGTAGAGCACATAGCTGGCAATGATCAGTACCTGACTCCGTAGGTAGAGCACATAGCTGGCAATGATCAGTACCTGACTCCGTAGGTAGAGCACATAGCTGGCAATGATCAGTACCTGACTCCGTAGGTAGAGCACATAGCTGGCAATGATCAGTACCTGACTCAGTAGGTAGAGCACATAGCTGGCAATGATCAGTACCTGACTCAGTAGATAGAGCACATAGCTGGCAATGATCAGTACCTGACTCAGTAAATAGAGCACATGGCAGGCAAAGATCAGTACCTGACTCAGTAGATAGAGCACATAGCTGGCAATGATCAGTACCTGTCTCAGTAGATAGAGCACATAGCTGGCAATGATCAGTACCTGACTCAGTAGGTAGAGCACATAGCTGGCAATGATCAGTACCTGACTCAATAGGTAGAGCACATAGCTGGCAATGATCAGTACCTGACTCAGTAGGTAGAGCACATAGCTTGGAATGATCAGTACCTGACTCAGTAGGTAGAGCACATAGCTGGCAATGATCAGTACCTGACTCAGTAGATAGAGCACATGGCTGGCAATGATCAGTACCTGACTCAGTAGGTAGAGCACATAGCTGGCAATGATCAGTACCTGACTCAGTAGGTAGAGCACATAGCTGGCAATGATCAGTACCTGACTCAGTAGGTAGAGCACATAGCTGGCAATGATCAGTACCTGACTCAGTAGGTAGAGCACATGGCTGGCAATGATCAGTACCTGACTCAGTAGATAGAGCACATAGCTGGCAATGATCAGTACCTGACTCCGTAGGTAGAGCACATGGCTGGCAATGATCAGTACCTGACTCAGTAGATAGAGCACATAGCTGGCAATGATCAGTACCTGACTCAGTAGATAGAGCACATGGCTGGCAATGATCAGTACCTGACTCCGTAGGTAGAGCACATAGCTGGCAATGATCAGTACCTGACTCCGTAGGTAGAGCACATGGCAGCCAATGATCAGTACCTGACTCAGTAGGTAGAGCACATAGCTTGGAATGATCAGTACCTGACTCAGTAGATAGAGCACATAGCTGGCAATGATCAGTACCCGACTCAGTAGGTAGAGCACATAGCTTGGAATGATCAGTACCTGACTCAGTAGGTAGAGCACATAGCTGGCAATGATCAGTACCTGACTCCGTAGGTAGAGCACATAGCTGGCAATGATCAGTACCTGACTCAGTAGGTAGAGCACATAGCTGGCAATGATCAGTACCTGACTCCGTAGGTAGAGCACATAGCTGGCAATGATCAGTACCTGACTCAGTAGATAGAGCACATGGCTGGCAATGATCAGTACCTGACTCAGTAGGTAGAGCACATAGCTGGCAATGATCAGTACCTGACTCAGTAGGTAGAGCACATAGCTTGGAATGATCAGTACCTGACTCAGTAGGTAGAGCACATAGCTGGCAATGATCAGTACCTGACTCAGTAGGTAGACCACATAGCTGGGAATGATCAGTACCTGACTCAGTGGATAGAGCACATGGCTGGCAATGATCAGTACCTGACTCAGTAGGTAGAGCTAATGGCTGCCAATGATCAGTACAGTGGAACCTCCCTAAACCGGACTCCTTCGGGACCGGTTGAAAATTCAGGCTCCACTGTACCAGGTTCAACTGTGTTAATCAAAAGAAAATTTAAAACTAAGTGTTTCCTTATTTTCACCAAGAACATTAAATTAATGTACATCCTAGTGCAGAGAGACTACAATATTTCACATGAGACAGATCATTCAATCTTAAACATTCTGTAATACCAACAATAAGATAAATTGTCTGGTTCAATTTGTAAGGCTATATTAAATCATTCCAAATATAGATGGACAATAAACCATTTGCAAGATTGGAACTGCAACTATAAATACGATTGACTTGTAAAACTGACTTCGATAAGAACTGGTCATACCATATTATTGCAAAATCAACCTTCAACCAAAAAGTATAGCTAAACAAGAAATATCTTCAAAAATGATGATTGGCACAAATTGAAATCAGCGAATGTTGTAGTTGTGTTGGTATTGAACATTGGTTAAGATTTTGAGTTAAACGTTACTTTTATCTATTTGTACATGTATATCATAGATATTTTGTCTGTAATGTGATATTTACTTCCAACAATAATTATGAAGATAATCATCTCATAAGTCCCATTTATTCATAATTAAAATTTCAATAAACTCAAAATAATGTAACATGTTTCTTAGACCCCATTATTTACGATATTGTTATATTCAATGCAGAATATTACTTTATGCGTCAAATCCAGAAAATATGACAAATTCACATACACTTATTTTCTTATTATTTGAAGTTGCAGAAAAAGAGAAACATATCTAAGTACTCCTGAAGCTTTCAAAACTCACTATGTGCAAACATTCACTTATCTACATCGCACTATACAGTTTTAATATAATAAATATTGACACAACACATTGAAGGTCAATATAAATGTCATTGTGCCCTTTTTTGAAGAACTAATTCGATATTTTCAACTAATTTCCAAGTATTGAACACCTAGTTTATTGTTTGTTAATGGATCAATTAAACAGAGGAGAATGGTGGAGAATTATAAGTTGATATACAATAATTCAGTTCAAGAAGAAACCAACCTTATATTGATTCCTGAAAAAATGTTCAAAATAATAGCTCCTTCAATAATGAACTTACAAATAGATTCTTTATATAAATAAAACATTCAACACTGAATATACGCATTATATTAAACACTATTTAAGACAGTAAGTTAGAGAGCAAAGTTTTGTTACTGTTTCTGCATCATAAGCTAGATGTGTCCATAGGACATGGATGCCCTCACTATGGGCTATTCTAGCATTATTAAATCGGAAACTAAATTTAAATTAAAAAAGGGCCATTACTCCTCCTAAAACTGGCATATTGTTACTGTTATCGAACTGGGCCTCTATGTTATTGTTCTATGCTTATGTGCCTAATATGAATTGAATGGGCTTGGGTGGAAAGGGGTAACAAATGGCAGGGGTGTGTGTGTGGGGGGGGGTGTAGGGCAAAAGAATGTAGAAAAATATTATCTAGCAGAGTTAACCCTATCTTGTCCCAGTTACAAGGGATCTTTAAGGACTAGATTTATCACTTGCAATAAAAAAACTTAAGACTTACTAGAAACATAAAAAAAATCCATTAATCTACTAAATCAATACACCTAGCAAGTATTAAAACTGTCTAAATCTAAACTAGTCTTTTAACATTTTATTGCGAGAATAAGACGAAAAAATCTCTGAGATTTGTTAGTATTGAAGTATCACCTCACCTCTTTAAAAAAGATTAGTCATCATTATCGGACAGTTGAATGACCCTTCATTTCTAAAAAAGGGTTTCTTTTTTATCAAATTTAGATGCAAACTGAGCTTTCTAACAACAGTTAGGACTTACTTTAACTCAAGTACCATTCCTATTGTTATATCTCAACCATATATATCACTAAAATCAATCATCATGTTGAAAACAAATTAAAATGGGAGTTCCATTGAAATATATTTTATTGTAATATACGGCCTCAATTATACAAATACACAAAAATGGCGGCCTATAATTAGTTTTGTGGAGAGCAAAAAAGCTAACTGTATCTGGAATTAAGCCTAAACAATGTCTCAATTTATGAGATGTATGAATTATTTAGTACCAATTGATTTGGTCTCAATTCAAGGTTTGGTTACATCGAACAAAGTAATTATGCAAGGTCAGCTAATAGTAATAAAAGAATATAAGTGAGAAATGTTTCATTGGATGACCGATATTTGGCTTTGGATAGGTACAGATAAAACATAAATACAGCAATGATTCAAAACCAGGTTTTCAACATTTAACCATCAACATTCTATTTCCATTCGAATACAAACAATTTCCCAAAGAACTCTTGCCAAGAATGTTAACGGCTTTAATATCAATGAAACTCTGACAATGATGTTTTTATCATTTCTGCATTTACTTGTGTATGCTGTGTTACATGTCAATACAGGAAGGACTTCACAACTTTCCTGGAAAGCTACAAATACACAGTGAACAAGTGAATTTTTCCAAGACAGTCTAATCTATAAAAGGTCTAATCTATAAAAGACCTGCCAATACCTTATTATATAATGGTAGAGTTGGTATACCAATATCCAGTTTCCTGCATTAGCCTTTAATACAGTACTTAAATGTTCAACTGACTTAACTAAGTTAGTAAAAGGAATTTAATGTTTACCTTTTTTGTCGAGTAACGACAAATAATGTCATAATTTGTGTATTTATGACGGTAATTTCAGGATTTAGAGTTCCGTAATTCCGAGCTGCATTCAAAACTCTCTCGTTTAAAAGGACAGAAACATACAGAGAGCGACGAATTGGAAATTAAATTTGGGTAATTGTTACAATAAGTCTTTCTTTATTACTAAATAAATTTTCGAATATTTAGCTGGGTGTCAGCACTGTGGATCTACATCAACTTAATTGTGATTACCAACGCTCTTTAAATGTTTTTCCTAAACAAGGTCAATCATACTGATGTAAAGGCGTTGGATTTTCTGAATAATTAATCTGACAGTAAGACTGCAAACGAAATTGCTCTTAGCTGTTATAGAATGTAAACACTGAGTATAAATAAATGCTGAAGAAAACAGTTGCAACATCCACAATTACAATTTCAAGTGAGATCTCCATATAAGCTAATGCTGGGGTCCATATAACAATCTGAACTAAAGTTATTGACCAATGACTATTTTGCTATTTTAGTAACATTTAGTAACAGGGGCTTATATACAGTCCAGCATTTCTTTTCTTGTAAACCATCTTATGCAATGCTTCACAATATCTCATTCCCTACTCAAGTTAACTTGAGTCCAGTGGAAATCAAGTCACCTTTTCAGTTACAGTGACCTCAACCTAAGATGCCCCAAATACAATCCTAAACTAAGATTTGCATTAAATGCTAGATTTACACAAGTTGAGACTGTCTCTACCAAAATGCTTTCATTTTATAGTATTAAATAGTTATTCTTCTGTAACACATGTTATTACAGTGCCCTAGTGGTGAGTCTGAGAATGACTTGATAAGTCCTCAAGACACTCGCTGAATCCACATGGCCGATGCTTCCCCAATTGTAAATGATGCAACATACACAACACCACAGCAGAAAAATCTACTTGTTTAAATCAAAGATGGATTCCCAAAATCAATAAAATATCACTTTAACTGAAATTCTATAAAACCATACATGTCAATGTCAGAGAGATTTCATATCAGTAACACTATTTGTCAATCTTACTTAATCAATGTTACCATGAATAAAATAGAAGCATATCACTGTCACATTAGATGAAGCATTTATCATACATTGATAATATCTCTATGACCTTCCATGTTCACATATAACACTGTTACGGAAATCATTGAAGGTTACAGAAAAGGTTGTCCATCATAAATTGAAAGATAAAAATTACATTTAAAGACTGTTGGAAGCATTACCAAACAAAGCCATCAATCAATTGTTCACAGATAGGAGTAACTATGGTAACATCAAAGACACTTTGAGATTCATAAAATGAAACATTGTAGACACTTTGAGATTCATAAAATGAGCGTATGGTAAACACATGTGCCCCATGTATGACAGCTGGCCCTATGTTTACACATTTGCCCCATGTATGACAGCTGGCCCTATGTTTACACATTTGCCCCATGTATGACAGCTGGCCCTATGTTTACACATTTGCCCCATGTATGACAGATGGCCCTATGTTTACACATTTGCCCCATGTATGACAGCTGGCCCTATGTTTACACATTTGCCCCATGTATGACAGCTGGCCCTATGTTAGTGAGTAGTAAAGTACTAACCAAGCAACCAATGACCTATGGACCCCCTAAATTAAGGCATCATCTAACTACAGCCATTTCCCCTACACAGTTTGACAGCATAATGTGCTCAAGCATTTTCCAGCGTTTAATTAACCTGAAACCATCTTAAATCTCCAGATAACTGTGACCTATCCTGCCTCAATGTCACAGTGGTCCAAGCATGAATTAATTCAGTTTCAAGCTCACTGGGACCTTGATTAATTGCTCCAAATAATAACAGGGAGTACTAACTGACTGCAGGCAATCATACCATGAATCCTGACCTTTGCAGTCATGAGCATTCTCCAGTTAAATGGATGACCAACAGGCATGAACAAAAGGTGGCATCCAACTTTGTCTTGGTCTCAAAATGACAGACCTCAATATGTCATTGGACCACATCATTTATGACCAAACCTCGTTGGATGTGATTGTCACTTGATCATTTCTAATTTCATCACGGTCCAAATTTTCAGAACACATTCCTGATCAGAACTGACATGAGCAAAATAATCAAGTTTGCTAATGAAATTGTACCATACTTGAAACAAACACAGCTGAAGAAGCAGAAATAATGGCAATGAGCACTAATTTACTTAACGAGTTCTTTCGAGCATCTGGGGACAATTTCTAGAGGCAAGTTAGTTTAAATATAGATCAGTGGCAAGGAAGAAAACATTATGACGGATTATATAACAATTATTTCAGTCTTCAGATGTAACCTCTTGTAACATCTTCTGCTTCTAGGCAATTTTGTTTATCGCGTATGTCTGACTGGAAAATCAGCATCTGTTTCGAGTGCCTAGCAAAACTGACACACATTTAAGGAAAGTTGTAAGTCCATTCGCATTCCACATTGTATTGGTGGAAATTTTCTTTCTCTCACTAATAAGTAAAATAAAATGTTAACAAAAAGTACCATCTCACAACATTATCCATTAAAAGTATGGTTGAAGCATTGAAGCTTATGCTATTAGTGCACTGTATTGAAATATTTCAGAGTCCGAATGCAAGAAATACTCTAAGACAAGACCACCAGTAATCAACCAGTGAATGAAATATTTAACTACAAATTGAAAGTTAAGATGATTTTGACACTTACCTTCAAATAGAAAGCACTCATTCCATCGAGGATTTAAATTTTTCTTTTTCACTTTAGTTAACAGTTTGTGTTTTTTATCCGGTAATAATAGAATTTTAACATAAGGGTCACTAGTTCCAGTAAAATCCTTAGCTGGAAGCTGCTGAGCTTGTAATATTTTTAAAGTCAATGTTAATGACTGGAAATCATAGCTTAGAGCCAACTGTATTTTTCCAAGGCGATAATCTATGCCATCTATGGCTATTGGTTCCGCAGATGTTGCCCCGTCCTCCATTCCTTCTTCCATAAACATGGTGGCAAAGTTGCGAACACCTTTCCATAAGCTATCTGAATCACCATTTTCACTTGTCCCTTTCGAATTCTGGGTTTCCAAAGGCTGAAAAAGAGCAAACCATATCAAATCAAATGTAGAAGAAAGGAAAAGTATTTGAAATGAAACAAATAACTACAATGAACAAGAGTGCATACCATCGCAAAATACGCCTGTTATAAATTGTTTGTCACTAGAGTTTGAAATGAAGCAGTGTAAAAATGACTCATCTCCTATGACTCCACCTTTAGTGACCTAGGTTTGAACCTGACTTGATCCATTTGCATAGAATCAACCTAATTATTCCAACAACTGCTTTCGAAATTTATGAAATGTATTTAATAACAATAAAAATTGCTCTCTGACCAAGTCTGGTGAAGATTGGACAAAGAATTCTAAAGTTATTGATCAGACAACACCAATTTTAGGTAATTTCTCCAATTAAAGGGCAATAACTCTGGAGTGACAAGTGCGAAATGGCTGCTAATCGAATTTGTCCAAGATATTATGGCAATACACATTCTGAAAATGTCTGGTGACCATTGGACAAAGAATTCTAAAGTTATTAATCGGTAAAGATACAAAATTTAATGTTCTTCGTGTAACCATAATGGTCAGGAATTGTGCCATTTAACGTCCATGGTCATCCATGTTTGAAACATGGTCATTTTATTGTCATAACAGGGGTCGAACATGACCACTGACCATGTTTGAAACATGGTAAAACCATGCATTAAACATGGTTTGACAATGATCATCATTCAGCGGGGTTGTGCTGTTAACAGTGTAGCTAGAAGGTTAAAACATTGTATTTGATGCCATGGATATTGTCATCAAAGCCATTTATTACTTCTGAAATGAAACAAGCAAAAGCAGATGGTGACCAAGTCATGTACAGTAATTAATAAAACATAATATGCTCCAAGAATGGGCCTGGAGCACTCCAAACCGTGTCTATGTAAGACTATGTCAAACCAACATGGCTACGTATGGCAGAGCTAAGCGGAACTCTAATAACAAAAAAAATTACCAGACATTCTCAGGAAGTTAGGAAATGACTAGGGTGACAGTAATACAATTGGCATTATCGCTTGCAGACTGGACATTACAGCTGATTTATACCTAATTAAGTTACAGTACCTGTAGCAGACACACAGACATTTCCTGAATTATTTTCCCCGACATTTTGTCGCATACATTTAGTGATTAGAATAAACTACTGTTATTCCAAGGGCTGCAAAAGAGATGATCGTGCTCCTGATGGAGTATAATATGGTCAAATTATGAGTGTTTATTTTAAACAATAGACTACATAGAATGCGAAGTCCCAGAATCTTGGCAAGATAAGCCAATATATTGGAAGTTTATTAAAATTCTTCACATACCAATACATTAACAATTGTCTGTTTTCATACAAAAGAACAAAAATAATGTAACACTCTGATGAAAATCACAGAACATTAACCATAGGTCCATGCCACACATGACTTCATTAAGAATTTCAAATACAATAATCAAGAATGAATGCAGAGGCAATCCATTACAGTTCATAGCACCAAAGCAATCTCATGATTTTGTCAATCATTTTTGGGCATTGATATAAATATTCAGGTTTTCAAATAATGAAGTGAATGCTCTTTAGATGAATGCTGACTTGAATGAAACGTATAAATATTAACAACATTTTATTCTCATTTAACATCATTTACTGGGAGTTAAACAATATGTAGCAGACATGAACAACTACGTATTGCACCAATGGTACCACTTAACAAGGCTACAGGCTGTGTTTCCCCCATTTGTTATCATTTAAAACATAAGTGCAAAATAATCCTTTCAAGGAGTAAAGAAAAATGTAGAGGACTAAAAGTACTGTTTCTGTCCGTTTGACCTTTGAAAGCAGGATTTTGATCCAGGACCTGGAGGAGACATAATTGAACTTAAGAATAACTAGAATAGCGATGCCTGAAGGGCTTTACCAGGGAAGTTTATACGTTCAATTCATGGGTTAATTGGCACGTCATGTTCTTCCATGCCATTTGTCAGCTGCTTGTGGAAGGACAAGTTAGTACTGGTTGATAATTAATTCCAGGACTAATTGTTAGATGAACTGACTGCCTTATATAACTGAAAAGCTGTTGAAAAACAGCAGTAAACCAAATTAAAACAAAGATTAAAACAAAGGCTAAAGGGCTACACAGTAAAGTATGTTAATTGTTGACGAACCATTAAGAAATAGGTAACCATTCAAGGAATGGGCCTGGGTCTAGCCAGCAACCCCTGTCCCTTTAAGTCAGTGACTTCATGCATATAAAATGTACAGTCCAGACAAGATCAGACTCTTGATTCCACTCTTGATTGACAAATCACAAGTCAGGCATTGCCACAGCCAAAAAGCAATGTATCCAATGTGACACTTTAAATGAATTGGATATAAGAAACACAGCAGTCATGTGAACTATGATTGCTCCTTAGATTTATATAGCAACTATAAACGTGTCCATTGGCCACATACGCCCCTACTGAAGTGTCAGTCTGTCAAACAGTTTGAATTCAGCATATGTTTAACATTTGTACCAAAAGGAAACTGGGATGAAGATAAAATACGAAACATGGCAATTCCAAGAAACCAGGTTTTCATCATCCAAAATAGTAAACTAATAATATGAACATTTTATCATACAAAATCCATGTGTCATTAGAAAGTCTCTGTTTGCTGAAACACAGATCTATGCATAAAAGCTTTGGCAACACTAAGCCCATGAAACATGCAAAGCCAGGAAACAATAATGATGCAGTATGCATAAGCAAAGGGGAGATATTGAACAGAAACAAATTTTCTAAATTTACTAACAGTAACCTTGATTTTTTGGTTGAAACACCCCCAAAAGCAATTCCATGTGACTTCTTCACATGTTCTTACTTTACACAAAGTTTGATGCAAACACAATACATGAAACTCAAGTTAATCACCGGAAAACCGATTTTCTATTTTTAGAAATGGTGACCTGGACATTGGACATAACGGCCCAAAAGCTACATATCTTGAACTAAGACAAGTGTAAGGAATTGTGACCCTAATGTACATGTCTTTTAAGTATTCAATTGCAATATAAACAATGAAGTGGTGTGAGAAGCACATGTAGGTTGAAATGCAGGTGTATCAACGACCCATAAGGATTTAATCCAAACCCAAATTTCTTGTGTGAAACATTGTAAGTTAACCATTTTGTTTGTCCAATATTAATCATGATATGCATACCATGAGTTTCATCTTCCAAGTCAAGACTTTTTGACAAAATAAAGGGCCATTGCTCCAGTCTAACTGATTTAAACCAAAGTCCATGAAATTGTGAATTGACCCAGCCACGGCATTCAGAAGCAGCCAAGACTTAATGCTGTATTATCCAATTGGGCATAGGAAGTACTGTAGGCAGATATAGGGATATAGTTTCACTCACTCTGTGTGGAGCTGTAGACTGGTATGTTGGGTCACGTCGTGGCTGCAAAGCATCATTAAGGGCAGTGCTTGATGAGGTCTGAGGCTGAACATGCTCTGTGACAACACGGCGGTCGGGTCTTTCAAATCTACAAAAAGAGAGAAAAATAAATAAAACAAGTGGTTCCGCACAATTTATAGCTGCAAATATACGTCATGAAATTATAGAATATGAAAATTTAATTTCGATTGCATACAATAGTATACTTATATGTGTCTAAAATGTAAAACAAACAATATATATATATTTGTATAACAATGTTTCCATGGTTATAAACATCAACAATACATTATGTGACAACATAAAAGCATATTTATATATCCCACACAAAAGTCTTCCACACATTAGGCAGCACAGTTCATAAATAGTATGACCATGTATTTGTAGATCTAGTACAGGAATAGTGATACATAATAACATAATATATCTGCAAGAAAGAAAAGACAGCATCAATAGAAATATGATAATTGCTATATTGTTATATTTTCCCTGTCTTGCATTGTCATAGAAATTATAAGTAAAAACTCCCTAAATTAGATAAAAGAATGTGTTTATTTGGTACCAATGATATGAAAGTTACAGAGCAGTCTAAGATACTACTATTTACAAAGCATACAAATTGACAGGCCCTTAATCAAAGTTCCACTGATTTATCACTAATCAAATGAAAACCACTTTGTCAATGGGACAAATTAAACAATGCCACTTAAAATGCAAGGACTATTAAAGTAATATCATGCTCATTTTTTGTTCATTTTTTACTTAAAAAACATGAAAAATATATTTCCTATAGATAAAACATAAATAAACATGCATTAACAAAGAATGAACTCTTAGTTTTTTAACAATCAGGCTATTTTACATGTTTTGTCTGTTAGTAATATGGTGCAGAAATATATTTTCAGTCGGTCATACATTGCAATGGTTCTTTTTAGAGATGTTTAGCCAATGTAACAACAATACTGGATGAAACCATGATTCAAACAGTTAATGTTCAGATGAGCCAGATACATCTTTAATTCCCTGAAAAGTGATAATATCTCTGGATTTAGGTTGGCAAGGCTCCATCTTCATATTTTTAAGTAAAGCTAAATTTCACAGACTGTGCATAAAAATGCAATAATAACAAGATGATTAGCAGTTAAATTTCCTGACCTAGATTAGAAATGAGGACACAGTCTATGACTATAATATGTAACGCCCAAGCACGGTGGTCAATGGGTAGAGCACCTTACTCCTGCTCCAAAGGTCGTGAGTTTGAGCCCTGCATTGAGCAAGGTTTGATCACGAACTTCACAAATCCCTAAATTTGGCACGAAGACTGGTTGGTAGCCAGGAAGCAGTCATTGAGAGTGATTAGTATAAGTTCTAAGAACTTGTTTCACAATCAATGTAAAATAAATAAGTTTAAATGAAAAAGCCCAATAGGCATAAAGCAAAAGACATGATGTGGAAAATAATTTAAACATCATCATTCTGAATTTAACACAAGCATGGCTTGTTAAGACGTAAACAATTGAATCTTAATATCATGAGAGTATAAACTATTGCATCTATGTTGTTCGTATTCGATATGGTATTCACTTATTCTAATTAGAGACACAAGTCTCTGAAATGCTGACACCAGAAATTCTCCAAGAGCTTATGCAAACCGCAGAAGAAATAAAAAAAATGCTCAACATTAACTCTCTTTGCAGACAAATTTCTCTTACTACGCGTGACAATTCCTTACGCTCGTTAATCATCAAGTTACGAGAAAAGCGAGCAAAGTGGAGAAATAACTGGGAATTATTATCTCAGAAGATTCATAAAACAAATCAAGTACACCCTTGAAGCTTAATGCATGGAGTACTCAAATTTTGATCCAAGATTCAAGGGATTTCTCCATAGGGTTGATCTTACTATTTGAATCAAGGAAATATTGAAAAACTGTCAGTGATTGTGTGTCTTGATTATTATGTATAATCCTATCGCTCACATAATGACTGGTCCCATGGGTAAAGTATAATTCTAATATTGTTTCACACTTGACAGAGACACTGGACAAATATTGGAGTATTATACCAATCCACAATTTCTGAGAACAGTGAAAAAATGTCCATCATTGACAGGTTACAAGATGAGAGTGAATTAAATGAAAGAATGTGGCTGAAGATGTAGACTTAGTACAGTCAAAATGTTTAAGGCCATTGCCAAAAGGCACTGACTGCAGAATTGTAAAATTAATTGCCAATGCATTACACAACAGTCTGGTTTATATGTCTATGTCATGCATTGTGCATCATATAGTGATTGGTCACAAAATTGATAAAAAAAAAAATCAACAAAATATGTCACTTGGAATTTTTCTTCCTGACAGAAAACAAATGTTTCTACAATATATCTGGAGGATCACACCAATGTAACATACAGATACAAGAAACATAGAAGCCACACAAAATCGCACTCAAAGCAATACTCTATGAAGCCATGTGTAAAGCACTGCATAACGTAGCCCACATAGTCCGAGGGCTTATAACGCAACACTGTCGTAACTCCTATGTATTTATGTAGGAGTTACAACATTGTTGCGTTGAGCCATCGAGAATTTAATTTATTATTACGTATTTCGATTTTAAGAGTTTTCATTTGTCAGAGTAATCTATCTGTTTTTGTCTACATCAAACAACAGAAAATCTAGTAACCGCAAACATTGTTTTGACAAAAAAGAAGACAATAACAGCCATATAGCATCCAACCAATTTACAGACAATGATAAAGTGGAATGCGGTTTCATATAGCAACTATATAATATTGTTTTGGTTGAAATCAAACAGTAGGAAATTACATTACAATGAATATTATATCCCCTTCTGACATACCATTACAGAATAAAGTAGTCCCAGCTGTTCACTAAATACAGAAATTCAGATTTAATTTTATTTATAGATACATAATATCTCTCTGTGTTTTTGAAAATCCAAGGGCACATTTGGTAGCCAATCAAACTTTCAGAAATATTCAGTTTACTAAGTGGTATCCAAGGTAACACATATGTAAATTTTAACCCAACAAGTGAAATCATGCAATAGATCATTTACTGGTTTTGTTTGCTTTTGTAAGGCTACAAACATTGTTTTGTACTGAATATTGAGTTATACTGTATTTGGACAACAGCTTATACTCATCTAGGATGACTGGAAATTCATACCTATTTCAAAAAATCCAATATGTAATTAATTTTTTTTGTTCCTATTTATATAGAAATATATAGGATGGTACAAATGCAAATCTTTCACTAGCAGGGTGGGTCACTAATTCTTGAAGTAGAAGGGAAATTGGCAAAAGTAGGCGGGGGGGGACTGGGGGTACTACCTTTTATTATGAGCATTCATACAAGAAACTAATAATAATAGTAGCCACTGGTGATGATGCTGAAGTTACTAGGTAATTTTACCGTTACATGTATCGATACCCCTGAATATAGGAAAAGATAAGCCAGGTTATAAGTAAACTCCACAATTAAGTTACAAACTCAGCCTGAAAGAATCACAGGCCGCACTTTATGGCAGAAAAGTTCAATCTTAAGCACTTACACATATTAATAATTTTAAATAGAAAAACATTAATGTAGAGTTGAACAAAAAAATTGACAAAAATGAGTTCATCAAAATCTGCTGGAGGATTGCTTATGATTATATTGGCACTAATGAGTTCTACAGTAAACAGCTCGATGCCGTGTCCTGAAGACAAGTCAGGCCCAAGAGGGGCCTGACGCTCTACTGGCTATATTCAATCAGTGCATATGGATGTCAGAAATCTTAAGGAATGTTCATGCAAGGAATTGCTACAGAGTAAATTTGACACAAATCAGTTCATTGCTTCATGAGAAGTCATTTAAAGATTTTTCTATTTTAGCTCTCTGGTGGCCATATTTTGAAATCAACCAGTTTGAACAATTTTGAGAAAGGGTCAGGCCAGGATGCTACCAGACAAGATTCATCAAATTTGGCCTTGCAGTTGCAGAGGAGATGTTGTTTGAATGAAAGTTAACAGGCTGACACGCGCACGCATGCACACATGACAGACAATTAGCCATGACATAAGCTCTCTGGCCTTTAGGCAGTAGAGCTAATAAAAACCACTACATGATTGTTATATGTGAGGATTTTTAAAAAAAACTCCAGTTTGGTAAGACTGGCTAGACAAATTAAAGCAAAATAACAAAAAGGGTGTAATCATGTTGAAAAAACTTTTCCTTACTAAAGAGGATGAAGTTGCTGATATGTAATTCAATACGACAAAATAAAATGGAAAGTATTGATATATCTTATCATGCACAAGACAGTAATTGTCTATACCATTGATCAGAAAAATTGAACAAAATTCCGAAGTCTATACCAGTACTGCTGTTAGTAACCCTCGTGTCTTATTCTGAACCGTTGCGATAGAGATGAAACACGTAATGATGCACATGAAAAGCTTCGAAAGCCTGATTATATATGTTCACTGAAATATAATCTTTGTTTCTATTTTAACACGATTGACAACATTTCCGTTAGGATATTTACACAATGACAGACACTATTGACTTACGTAACTCATATTTCAAGTATCATTGCACACAGTAGTACACTGCGTTAATAGTTTCACGCCAATCTGCCATTGAATTGCAATACATTATGCACTACAAACACGACCAATCGGAAATTACCCCATGATAAAAATATGCATTACAAAAATGGAAGTCTTACATTCAATCATTGTAACATTTTAATGGATAAGCCAACACTATTGTAGATCGATGGAAAGCCATTAAAAGACAGGATAAAATCTCCGTTAATCAGCATTACCAATGTCCAATGCAATTAACGCACTCGTCGTAATGTCAATTATGAAGGACAAAACAATGAAAAGTTTGTTGCATAGTAAATAGCTATTGCAGTTCAACCTTATGAGTGAAATACTATCTTCACAGATCTTTTGTAATATTGGAATTTTTCATCGAAACATGCACCTTTTATTTTCCTCTTCAAATGAAATGAGTTTACCAGCAGAACTGACTGGTCAATGTGTGCAAAAAGAAGCCGGGTGCAAACTAGAGATGTCAACGAATATTAGAACATTGACTATTTGCTTGTATGTGCGAAAATTAGAATACTGATTCGGCATATGAATATTTGATAAAGAAAATATTTTCAATATAAAAGCTTAAAATTTCAAGGATTGTCATCATTGAATTGAATGACAGTCATGTTACATGTGAAAATGGTATTGATAATGTCATATCGTATATTTTGGGGGCAAAAGAGGTAAAACTACTCATGGAGTCATGACCCTAATAGGCCCTGTAATTATTCAAGTACTCACCGAGATTTTTACAACTTGGTGATCAGTTTAAAAATACGAAGATAGCAAGCATAAAGTTAAACTATGAATTAAAATTTCAAATATACTAGCGGAAAAAAGAAACTGTGCATGTGTAAAATGTTCATATATCCTTCAATTTTATAAATTAAAGCTTGAAACTTTACACAGGTAAGTTGTGTATCCCTCTCGGTCATTTACACTGGCCAGTGCATGAGTTGCACGGGTAGTTTGCCTGTCAGGCTAACGTCTTCTTTTTCACGTTTTTGCAGTCAATTGCAAACACGTTTGTCGCCTAAACATAGTGTTGTTACATGTAAGACACAAAACCAGGATAATTTTGAAAAACGTCGTTGATACGCCATGCCAAGGTTGAATGAAACTGACAGATGCCGCGCCGTAGGCATGATTGAAGCTGGTGTACGTCATACTGACGTTGCCAGACAATTTGGCGTTCACCGAAATACTGTAGACCCTTTGGAAACGGTACCAACAGTTTGGGGCAACCAGAGACCGGCCTCGATCAGGACGTCCACGCGTAACGTCTATTCGCCAGGATACGTACATCCGGGTGGTTCATCTCCGTGACCGACTCAGAACTGCTTCTTTGACGGCTAGAAGTATTCCTGGCCTTAGAAGAATCAGTCCCCGAACGGTACGTAATCGATTGCGTGAACGAGGCATACGTCCACGACGTCCTGCCATACGTCCTGTTCTGCAGCAACGTCATCGTGTAGCACGTTTTGCCTGGTGTAGAAGACACATACACTTCACGCAACAGGACTGGGCACGTATTCTTTTCACGGATGAGTCCAGGTTCCATCTCGACAGCAGCGACGGCCGTTCTAGAGTGTACCGTCGTGTTGGTGAACGTTTCCATGACAGTTGTGTGATTGAACGACGTCCATTCGGCGGAGGTAGTGTCATGGTGTGGGGTGGGGTGGCATCTCATCCCGTGGTAGAACAGCACTTGTGGTTGTAGACGGCACACTTACAGGCATCAGATATCGTGACGAAATCATACGGCCTCACGTCCTTCCATTTGTGCAGCAACGTAACGCCACGCTGCAACAGGATAACGCTTGCCCGCACGTCGCGCGGGTCGTCACCGACTTTTTGACCCAGAACAATGTGAATGTGCTGCCCTGGCCTGCAATATCACCGGATTTGTCGCCTATAGAACACGTGTGGGATGAGATGCATCGACGGTTACGTGGCCTCCAAAATCAGCCGTTGACGTTACCTGACCTATCACGTGCGCTTGTCAGAATCTGGAATGGTATTCCCCAGGCATTTTTCAGAACACTTGTCACATCAATGCGGCGTCGTTGTCAAGCATGCATCGATTCCATTGGTGGACATACACGGTATTGATGAGCTGAACTTTGTTTAGAGAACGTCTCTGAAAACTGATCTCTATCTAAGACGCAGCTGATTCAATAACCATATCAATTGAGCTGGTGTTAAATAAAGGTAAGATAAAACCCTGTTGAAATTTTTATTGCGATTCCTTACATACCTCCTAAGTTATAGCATATTATACACATGCACAGTTTCTTTTTTCCGCTAGTATATTATTATAACAGCACTGAAATCTAAGCTATCATCGCATTTACATCAACAGAAGTTGGCTGGAGTTGCTTTTACAAATAAGTTGTAGACTAGATAGAATTATTATTAAAACACTGTCTGTATTAATTTTCTAGTAAAGGAATTTGTGAAATATGTTAAAAACGTTTCATTTATATAGTTTAAGCCTCATTCTAAATACAAATAACAAGTTCGTTTGAACTAGATAATTAAATAGTCTGCCCAAGGCTTGAAAAGAATTAAAATAATTGACAAATAAACAATGATTATGCCATCAAACATATTTGCAGTCATATGAAACCATGAGGTATTGGGAAATAGAAGTGATATTGTACATATTCCACACATGGGAATAAGCAAGAGTCGATGATGAAATTCTGATTGAATTTTTTATCATCTCAGCAGCATGCATACATAATCTGTGATTGGATTTTTATACATTTCAGAAATACAATCAAGTCCCTGCATTAACTGACTACGTTAGCAGCGTATCAGACTAATCAAGAATCGACGAACACGTACCGTATCTCACTGGAACAGAAACATAGAAACAATTCTATTTATCATTATATTACAAAGCAAGAAGTTCATCTGTGGTATTAGCACTTTAAGGTTATTTAAGTAAATAAACAATGATACAGGAATGTAATTAAGATTGAGGTCGGTATCTGAGATCCGTGTACCAAACTTATCAGCACGTGTCCACAACTTATCAGCACGAGACAATGAATATCAACAATCCTATTTTTGTTAATCAATCACCATATTTTGTACTTTTACCAGAAATTGTTGAATTAACTTTGACATCTTATTAGATCTACTTTATCTGTTCTATTTTTATCTTAGATATACTTGATGGGCATTCCATCTGAATATTGTCTAGAAAATGACAATTTCTTACACAAAATCTAAAATTGAATAGTAAAAATTGCTTACTTTATTGACAACACACAAAACTTAGCCAAGTTTTCGGTAAGTTACGTTTAACGTGAATCAGTCTTAAAAGAGAGAGAATAAGTAGCTACAGGGAACGCCACATACATAAGACAGTGCCTCCCCTCACAGACTTTGATACGTCTTTGATACTGAACAAGCCTCGGATTAAGCCTCAAATAAATATTTGTGAATAAGGACTCTGCCCTACAAAGACTTGTACAGACATGGTGTGGTCACATGATGGTTCATGAAATAAAGTCATGTTTTGAGGAAGACGAAAAGTCGGTGAATGGCGCTACCGGGATTCTAACCAGGGTCTTAGGATTGCTGGTCTGTTATGCTAACCATTACACCACAGCAACCTAACGTCATTTCTGTGTAAAATTAACTTAGATAAAGTTGATTAAGGTTAACTTCACTTTGGAGGAAGTACGGGGCAAATTTTTATATCCATGAGAAGAAATTATTTACAGAAAGTTTGTAATGGACAGATGGCACAGCATGATCAAAATAGATTTGACTTGAACTCATTGTGTTAATTAATACTAAATCTATGTGATGCTATTTTGTTATATCACAATTCAAATTTACCAGTAAAGGTAAAATAACACATACATGTGAACTCTCTCAATTTCCAAGGGCCACTCACACTCTCCTGGCATGGAGCCGCGATCTCCCGATTTTCAAAGAAACATCGTAAAATTTTGTTATGGGGTATTTTTTAGTTCATTCCCGACTGGTTTGTCTGGTTTCGCTGAAATTACTTGTCAAAATGATAACCGAGAGTGCCAAAATCAAGATTCCAGTCTGAAAATCGTCTATACCACGTTTTTGCGGTTATATAGACACTTCCAATCTTTCCTATGGTAGTTTCCTTCTCTTAAACAGAACATTGATTGGAATACTACATGTATACCTGTATAGTGAAGAAAACATTCATTGACTTTCTAATAAAAGAAACAATAGCATACTAACAGCTGTGACCTTATAAGCTGAGATGGACACAGCTTGCAGGCTTTTAAAAGACCCATATAACAGTACGAAGGATGTACTCGTAAAAGATTTTCCATCAAAAAAAAACCTGAGATTCTAGGAGCAAATCAATCACTGGCAACATTTCCAATACCAATGTCTAGCAGACAGAATAGAAATCATAAAGCGCACATAAAAATAGTAAGTTATATTGTTTTCCCATTTAAACAGTGTCTATTATGCCATAAAAAGACCTTATTCTAATATCCTAGTAAGGTATTATTATCCGACTTTTGTAATTTCATGCGTAGACTTGTCCCATATTTATCTGATACAAAATAACCATATAAGCAAATACTTTTCTGCAACAGATTGGAATTTATGGTCTTAGAAACACAATAGTTCAAAAACTTAAAATGACAAGAAAATCAAGATGATACCTACAATTATGTTAAGTGTATTCCACACAAAATACATATCAGGCTGTCAAATTTTGACAAATTTAGGAAAATGAAATGCAAAATGTAGGAGATTTTGCAGTTTCACCTTATTTCTGTTCAATGTCGGAAGAAAGAGACTTAAGTTTATTTATGACAAGTTCTTTTGGCTTTTAAAGATAAATACTTGATGGTCAATTATAATTCTAATAGCTGCAAGTATTCTAACGTAACCTTTTTATTCTGTTCTGTATCATAATATTAATGATGTAACACGTTAGTAAATATTTATAAATATAAATAAATGTCTACAGTAATTTAAACAAAGTGATACCAATTGACAGATAATTATTTTCAATAAATTAGAAAAATTATCAAAATAGTTCATAGACGTATGCAATGGAAGTCTTTTATCATTTCATAATTCAAAAACAAACCTCAAAATATTCATCCTGTTCATAATATGAGAATTTATTTCAACTTTATCCCGACAATAAGTCGACAGGAATGAAATGAAAATATGAGAGACACCGGATTCAACCATCAATAGCTTGAAAATATTTTGGACTTTTACCAGAAATGGTTGAATAATTTGACACCCTATTAGAAACTGGCACCAACATTATATGTGAAGCATCCCAGTGCAGTACTAGAGCAGCAGACACCCGTAGAGGAACATTAGATTATGGTACATATTTGGATAAGGGAAGAATGTTACCTTATGCTACCATATATGAACTGATCATTACCCATTGAACAATATTGTTCAATACGCTTGTAATGCAAAATGGAAAGTTTTATGTTTTCAAGAAAAAAATGGCAACAAGAAATATCTTTAAGTTTCCTAAGAATAATCAAAGGACTGAAGGTCCTAGGAGGCTCCTCCAAGGCAAGACTGCATGTTTTCCATATTATCGTAATAGAAAATAATATGTAACTATTCGGGTAAACTCATTCGCCAATAATGACACAAATAATCCAGAAAAACTGTAAATTTATCAAGACTCCCGCCATTCCACAATTGATAATATCACTGACAAATCAGCCATTATACTCATCAAATCTATAATAAAATCAGAGGACTTAACATGTACTATTTTTTTGAGACAATGAATATGACCGTGGTACTTTGAGTAGACCATCCAATGATAGCAAGGAGATGCTAAAGCGCCTCAAAATAGTTTGATAAAGTGAGAGATTCTAAGCAGAGAAAGAAAATATATCAAATGCACAGAAAGTTGACTCCTGGAATCTGGAATACTTTGTAAAGCCCCATTCTCACTGTCCCCGTTCTGGTCCCGGTATCTCCCAGTAAAAAAATCCAGTACATTTTTGCCGAAAAATCATTTGCATTCTCACATTCCCTTCGTTGTCCCGGAGTGCGCCCCCCCGGTTTAGAAGTCGAATGACCGGTTTGATCCAGGTTTGGCACGGTTCATTTATGGTGCCGCATCAGCGTGATTCGCGGTCCATCCCGGTATAACCGGGTGGCAGAAGGTCCAACCCACTATAGCCCCGGTGATGCACTGGTGGAGCCCCAGTGGCACCCCAGTGGCCCCCGTTGGTAACCCGATTGTGGAGTACTCCCGACCTACCCCAGACAGGCCCAAATCACGCCAGTTCTGGATATTTTCCCCTTGTCTCTTGGTTGTATTAAACATTTTAAAACATCCGGGACGGTCTGCCGGATCGATGAGGAACAACAGGGTTCATTACGGATCATCCAGAACTTCTACGGTGCTGCCGTGGTTGTCTTCCCGGTTTGGCAAGGTTTCTCCCGAACCATCATCCGGGACGTACCGGGGCGCCAATCCGGGACAGTGAGAATGGGGCTTAACTTTGTTTGACTATGTAACCTAAAATTGAAACCAAATCCAGTACACAGTACAGTAGAAACAAATTATCTCTAGATAGTGTTTTTGCACCTGTAAGAAATACAAGACATGAGTCTGATATTGAGGAAATTAGATATTACCGATATGTCATCGTTCTCCTCATTGATAGAAATCTTGATATGTTATAATATTCCGTGGTCAAACGGAATATTTGGTAGCAAATAGGACCAAACAAATAACATGATACTGTCTCCATGACAACATCCGAACCCAAAGTGAATTATCATTTTTTTATCAAGAAGAGTTACTTGACCAACTCAAAATGTGTCAATGACTGCTTGAAATATATAACTTATTTCTTTAACTTCAATATATGTTTATAACACTGTTGAAAAGGCTGCATACAGTGCCCAATGTTAACATTAGGATTGTAATATTAAAGACATGTATAAATTGTATGGTAATACTGACATACAACAAAGTCACTTGCAACATGGAACCAAAGAGATAAAGAGAAAAATTCAAAAAAATGAAACAATTTGTTTTTTATATATATTTGTTATTTTTTCACATTTGTAACACTTAACTGTAAATATCGGTAATACGAGCAACAATTTTGTTTTCAATCATCAAATGTTCTTGAATACGAAGCACCAGACAGTAATATGGAATGGAAACCAACAAAGTTCCAGACGATAGGGCAATAATTGGAATTCAGAAGTCAAATAATGCAGCACACAACAATGTTGTGGTGGAAATCTAACCGACAACATTTGAGGATTAAAAGTAGCAAAAAGGGCATCTGAGTCCATTACAACAATCATTTGAGACGTTTTAATTTCCTGACAGCAAAACAGAGAAGACTTAAAATTTCAACAATTTCAGAGAAATTCTAATATTGACAAACCAAACACGACTTTTCTGTAGGTGTTTCAATCATATAGAACCTTTGAAAGTTGATCAGGTAAAATGATATTTGTATGCGTAGCAGTACACACTGTGCCATGAGGTGACTAAAGACAATAATACAAAACCTTTGAAATATGATCAGGTACATTGATATTTGTATGCGTGGGAGTATACACCGTACCATGAGGTGACTAAAGACAATCATACTAACATTGAGATATAAAATAAATATTGAATGATGAGACATGTACAAATGAACATTAAGTAATATCGATTCAAGAATACCATTACTGAGTACACAATGTGTATTGGTCAATCGTTTGCAAGACATTATGTTGATTGGCTAATCACCTCAGTTTGTTTACAACCATTCTCAAGGAAATATAAACAAACAATATACGAGACATACTTTGCATCCAAGTGATGGAACACAAACTTACTGGATCTGCTCTCACAGAAACAAACAAGGGAAGTGTGGTTAAACATAGAATGAATCTCACTTATGTTCAAAGTATCAAATAGGGTCTGCATAGATACATAACAAAAGGATGAACTGTAGTCAGGAGAACCAGGAGAAGGGTTTTTGAAGACTTTTCACAGAAATCAAGGCTAAACATGGAACTGCCTCCATTTGAAATCATTATAACACAATAACTTTTTTTTTAACTTATTTCTTTTACATTGAATGCGAAAACAGTTCTTACAACTTATACGTTACGTATCACTCTCGATGACTGCTTCCTGGGTACCAACCAGTACTCGCGCCATATTTGGGGATTAAGAAGTTTGTGAACAAAGCCCACTCATCGAGGGGCTCGAACTCACAACCTTCGGATCAGGCGCTCTACCCCTCGACCACTGTGCCGTCTATAACACAATAACTGGTTGTCTATGACAAACTCAACAACATCTTTGAAAAAATATGAGTTTATCTTAAAGTTACTGGAACAAGACAAACAAGTATGGTATAACCAAGTTGAAGTAGATGTTCATCGCAAGAGAGAGATACCATACTGGCACTTAATTCGTTATGACATCTGCAAGGTGAATGGTGCGAAAAAGGGTGATACGGGTTGTTAGAACAATATTGTTCCAAGTCTGTTTCTGAGAAAGCAACATATCACCTGTGTGTATATATTTCTACACTTTGTGAATTATTAATGGAGACCTACTTCATGTAAACCAGGACTTGTTCCAACGCTTTTTCAGGATGATCAGTTTACAGCCGCAGGATTGTTTTAGTTGAGAAAATCTATATATAGAATCCATACATGATTTGCCTGTACTTTTATGAGCTCCTCGACAAACTGAACTTTGTTGCATTTAAAAGCACACAAGGAACTCGAGATGGTTAATTTAGATTTTTGTATGAAGAATACAAATTAACATTTAAGGAACAACAGACTTGTCCTGTTGACCAACTTACTGTTGTTTTGTACTTATTGCATTTATAATGAAAATATACCGTTAGGCCTAAATTAAAATAAAGTTTGTTTGCCCTTTACCGACCGACCCGAGATTTGGCCGCCAACTCAAAAACATTTTTGGCAGAAAACGGATCAAGATTTTTTATTTTGGTATCGCGATTTTGGTATCTTTCCTTGGTTTAATATTTCCATTACTATGGGGTTAAATCACATAAAGTAATTTATAAAGAGGTCAAAAGACTTCAATTCTTCAACTGTCTTCTATTAAAATTTCCACAATAAAAAAAATATATTTCCTACCTACCTACCCACCCTAAAATCTAGGGTCAGTAAAGGGCAAACAAAGACTTTTTTAATTTTGGCATTAGGAATTAATAACATGTCATATACATTTCTACTGAATTATTGTAAGTGAATCAGCATAAGTAAACCTGACTGAGAATACGCAATAATTGGTCAGTGTATATCCATTCTTAGTTGGCAACAAACAATAAGGCGTCAGAATTACAACTTCCTAACTAGGAACAGTAATAGCATGATTCCTTATAATTGGCAATAAACAGGGTTATGACTACCATACAAACAAGTGATAAAACTTAAGGCTTTTTAATTGACCTGACGCCGATATATAGATCACTCCACCTAAGGTTGTTTGTCTATGGTTTTCAAGTGAATACATTGGATTATGCAACCATGTGCAATAAATTTAAATTCCATGTACTACTAAAATATAATCCTATCATTGGTGATCTGAATCCTTGATTAACAACTGCCCTGCGTTCAGTTACGGCTTACAGTCGCGAACGTTTTGTAACCCTGACTGACCGTATCACATTCACTGCACACATGGAACCAAATTGCAAACGATATGAAACGTTAGCCGTAAACACTTTTACTGAACCCAGGGTTGGCAACAGGTCAATCGTCCAATAACCAGCAAAACATTATGTACATTATAGCCACTAATACTTGACCTGCATGGACAATGTGCATGCCTACGCCTTCAAATTTTAAGTACAGCATTATGGCAAGTTCATGAACTACTTCACTGGAAATCCAACCAGTGAAACATCCATATATTTACCAGCATGCATTGGTGTATAGCTAATTAACCATGCTTGACTTCTCCGTATGAACAGATTGCTATTGATTCGATACTCTGAGACAAACTAACAAGCTGTTGTTGAAGTATCAATATTATTTGTATAGCATATTAGTTATATTAATTCATATCATTATACAAGTAAATAAAAGACTCATTAATTAGCTTAATAACTTCAAGTCCAATGCAAAATAATTTTTTATTACTGATTATAAAATTAAGTTGATAATGGTCAGACCATGGCTGGTTATATAACAAAATGTTTTGTATGTATACGTGGTAAGGCAGAAATAAAATTTGGCCAGCTGATCACTTACAAATGATAGTGTTTCTTATTTCCAAGATTTTTCCAGATTTGCAAGGAAATTCATTTTTTGTAAGGTTCTGATGATTTTTTTAAGTTTGAAAGGTCGTAACACTACAATTGTAATAATAATACAGACAACCTATGATGAATATTTTAGATAATAAACAAAGCACAAAAAAAAAAAAATACAGAAAAAACGTATTACCTTCGTCTTATTAACCAATAAAAACAACTGCAAAAATCCATCTAATGTCTTCAAATGGAACTCATATCACAAAATTACATTGGAATGGAGAGTATCAACACAATTTATCATTCATGCTCCTAAATCACAATGCATTGTAGCATGTTCAATAGAGTTGGTATGCAAACATTCCCCCAGAAAATGTGCACATTATTTTCAAAATCATATAATGACCCAATTCAAGCAGAGTAGATTTGACAGAATAATTCAATACAATCAATACAGTTTTGTTTGCGAAATCCTTCCAATAACAACATTTCAGATAACCACATTTTTCGAATTTTGAATATTGTAATTCTGATATTGTTCAATAACACAAAATCTCCATCTGATCAAGTGTGACACCTTCTTGTCCATCTAGTTTACCCTCTATAAACTTGCATCCAGCTTATATTTCATTATTCCAAGCACACCAATTATCAAAATGGATAAAATCATTTTCCCATTACTTCTGTAGTGGTTAGAAAAACTTCTGATGGGAGCACATGCACCAAATCTCCATCTGGTCCTCTACAATTATACTATAATTATGGGCCAACTGTGCCCCACTTCCACAATATCCATTCGTGTGTCACAAAACATTAATCAATCTGCCAGTATTATCATATTCAATAAAACGAATCGAAACAAATATAGATATAATGACCATTAAAAGTATCTTCATATTTACTTAGCCACTCTCCAAACATCCCCTTTTGTGAAAATTTCACACAATTTAACAATACCAGAATAGTTCACTTTGTTTCGATGTACAACACTTTCAATACAAAACATACCATTTTGATAAAAATGCAAACAAAAACTGGCCACCAGTATTTATTCTCAACAACTGTGCTTAATGGAGCTATGACGTTCTGGATACATTGAACTTGTTATCTCATTATATATCAAGAGACACCTTTCACCATCATATTGACTACTTCGAGTGGATTGTTCCGGAAACCATAGGTTGAATTCAATAACTGAATATCATTTGATTAATTAAACTGAGGCCATTTCTACATTGTTGACATTAGTCCTACACTGTAGTAAAACTGCAGATTGGTAATAATAAACTTGGATATATACAGGGACTCAGATCAATATCCAGTGATTACAAGTAACAGCTTACACGGATTTACCCGGTGTTCTGTATAACACATTCGTAATATTTTACAAAAAGGACCAACATGACAATCTCTGATGTGCATGGTGTTAGTGTCAGAGTGTATGGCACGGTATAATTGACCGGTTTATAAAAACACACTATAATTATCTCTTAACCCGCTGTCATCTGAAAGTCCATTATGTATGATATCTAGTTTGAACACCTTTATCACTGTTTTACTCCGTAACGTGGACAATCATTTCACCACTTTTCTTGGGTATGTGTCAGAACTGACATTATCTGCAGCTTGAACTCTCGACTTCCAGACACATGTGCACTAGTCATTGCACTGACTGACAAAGAAATTGCTTTACAGACATGAAGGATAAACAGTCGGGTTCATCGGGTATATGCCAATAGTCCCCAAAACAGATTACAGCATCACAATATAATATGGCAGCAAGATTCCACTGGAATCCAAGGAAACGTAGAGCATAAACGAAGGGCTAAACAAACAATTGCAAGCAACTGCATCTATTTAGTTGTTCGGTAGAACAACTAGTTCTATGGCAAATTTCGACAGTCGCATCGCTTAACTACGTTTGCGTATTAACTACGTTTGCGTATTAACTACGGAAGTTACGTACGAATAACAGAAAAGGTATTCTGCGCATGCGCAAGAATAACAGAAAAGTAAATCTATTACAAAGAGTAAACCAACAACTGAGCGTAACCAACAACTGAGCGTTTTAACTGTTGAAGTCAGGTCTAAGCTAGCATCTAGCATTGATTTTTACAGAAAAATACTAAACAATGTCTTTGATATAAACAATGTCTTCGATATTCTATGTTAAAATTGTTTTGAGTTAAGTCAATTATTGTAACAGCCTGAAAAAAATTGGGTCAATCGCCTAATTATAATGTTTGGCGTGGGTTTAGTCACGTGTCATCAGACAAACGCCGAAAACACATCACCTAATTATAATATTTGGCGTGGGTTTAGTCACGTGTCATAACAAACGCCAAAACCGCTCGCTTTTCTCCGGATGTCGCGGAGGAATATAGGCAAATCAATTGGTAAACTAAATAGTCCAATATTGGATGGCATTTTTCTCTGTACTTTCTGGAATTTCCCAATATAAAACCAGTGTTCAATACTGAACAACTCCAGTGCTTTCAGCGCTTTGATTTTAAATGCAGACAGTCCTTTTTTGCCCTTTCTTGCTATTGTCCCCGCAGGAATCTCTGAATAATGATTGTATCTCCATGGAGCCTCCACGTAACTGTAATATGAAGTAACACACAGAGTATTTATAGGCATCTCAAGTTCTCAGGTTCACCAAGTCCACACCAGACATTCATTACAAACTGATACATTATAATATATGGATTGTCACATATGTTGTAGTGTAATAAGCCATTTGTAATAGGTCTACATCTAGAAATACAATGAAGTTAGGTAATTAAATGTCCAAGGTAAACTAGACTGGTAGTTGTACAATATGAATAATTGCAATCATTAAGCCACTGTTTTAATTCTTGATAGAAATGCAGTAGGGTATTATTTTACAGACAATATATATATATTATTGAGGTTATTAAACAGTTGGTAATACAACCAGTCTAATATTGTAACACATATTCTGGCTAGCAACAGAGACAATTGGTACTTCTACTTTTTAGGGGTGTCATTGAGAGCCGGGAGCTAGAAAAATTACCTGGTAACTTAAGCATCATCACCTGGCTACTTTTCTTGTAGTAGTGATCATAATTAAGGTGAGTACCCCCCAGACACCTGCCAACTTATTGATGATTTCCCTGCTTATTCCAAAATTTATGACACCCCTGACTTTTTATGACTGATTTGTCTTTCTGAATCATTCAATAAATGAAACATAGTTGTTAAGTGATTATCATAATAATTAATGAATCATGATGTTAACACCATGTAAACTTAAGTTTTATGAACCAGACATTTTTATGCAGCAGACATTTTCAATAAAACTTCAACAACATCCACCTTAAACACTATCCTTATACCGAGGGCTCAACGCAACACTGTCGTAACTCCTATGTATTTTATATAGGAGTAACAACTGTTGCGTTAAGCCCTCGAATTACACATCTCCATGAAGCAAACACAAGAACATAAGATGCCAACAGTAATTGGATATGGTTATATTGACTTGACCTTTAAAAAACACACATTCTAGAGTATCAGATGATTGACCTCTCTTTGAACAATGGCAATATTGAGGTTTTCCAGGAAGTCGTGAACATGGTAATAAAATTCCTGACTAAACATGGCAAAGTAATGAACTTTTCAATACCTCATTCTGTGTCCACTAGGTTGAATGCCCGAATAAATATTTCTATCTAACAGTTAATGATAAATAAACACAGTTACCACAAAGATGTTAACAAGGCAAGGATACGAGATGAGACAATAAATGAATATTTACACCATGTGACAATACTGATAAAAAGATAATTATTGATGTGTGAGGTTGCCAGCTAGAAACTACATCCAGTTTATTACAGAAATTATATCACGACTCTTGTCACAATTTCAGGAAACGAAACTGTAATAGAATACTGTTCAATCTTCCGTTGTAGTTCTCAGAGTCAACAAACCTAAAACAGTAAGCATTAAGTATGAAACTTTTTCAGAAGACAACTTCCAAAATATGTGCGCCTGAATAATAAGCTGTTCAAGATGGTAGTGAAACAGCACCACCTGTTCCACTTCGTATGACGTCTCCGCCACTAGGTGGCGTACCACCTCCGGCGCAACCGCCACCTGGTTCACCCCAGAAAAAAAGCCAAATTATATTTCACCATGAAATTTACAACAAATTTTAAGATAAGTAACATGTAAGTTCATAGTGTTTTAAACACACAATATAACCAGTCAAAATATGTAAAACTGCAAGCCTTTTACATGTGTCCATAATGTTGTGATTACAATGCCATCGATTTTCTTTGCCCTGCCGACAGTTTGTCCGACATTTCTGAGAATTAAAATTGTAAGGAGTCATTTACCCCAGTGTACTTTAAATTGTATTTTGCCCAACTTGAGGTATCTAACTATTTAGATGCTGCAAGCAATTTCCCCCAAAGTTAGGACTGCGTTTGAACTCAGACAGTAAAATTGCCCAATTATTTACTTTGAAATCATAAATTGGTATTCAGGACAAAAACTGTATCATTTATAAAAGAACTGGAAACGCAAGCAGAGAGGTTATTATCTATAAATAATATAACTGATTGTCAGTCTAAAACAAGAAATATCTTGAAAAATGATGGTTGGCGCAATTTGAAGGTTAAGATTTGTTGTGCAACATAAAAAATGCCGAGATGTTACGATCGCTGGTCACTCGAGATCTAAAATGGATTTCGGTAAATTCACCGAAATTCAGTGGATTTCGGTATGGTAACATACCATTTATCGAAAGGTTAATCAATCCTCGTCATGGTTACAAATGCTGTTCGTTTGAAGAGAAATTGCCTTGGTGGTTAACGTAAGATTACACAACACTGATATGCAAATAGCAAAACCATGTTAGTACGGCTGTGCCGAAAAATATATATCCTAATGGCAATAGCTGATCTTTTTCCATAGGCTACAGTGTATGAGAAATATTCTATCAAAGGACTGAAGGTCCTGGCACTGGTGCTTCCAAGGCAAGACTGCACGTTTTCCATGTTATTGTATTAGAAATTATTACGTGACTATTCGGGTAAACTAATTCGCCAAAAATGACACAAATAATCAAGAGAAGCCGTTTATATCAAGACTCCCACCATTCCAAAATTGATATATCCCTGACAAGTCAGCCATTATACTTATCAAATCTGTAATAAAATCAGAGGGCTTTACATTGTCCTATTTTCTTGAGACGATGAATATAGCAGTACTTCTGAGTAGACCATCCGATTGACAATGATAGCAATGGGACACTAAAGCGCCTCAAATCTCACCAAAAAACATAGGATTCTACATTATTATTATTGAATTACAATCACAGTGTATAAACATTATTTCGGTATCTGAAAGGTAAGGTCTATGATTGATGGTTATAAAAATATATTTTCTTTGGTTATGGAGATGTGATGACAAAGGTTTCAGACACTGACAACCGCAACATACACTGTCTCCAGATACATTAAACTGATTGTTTGTTTCATCAGGTTTAACGCCGTTTCTCAACAATATTTCAGTTATATACGGCAGCCGGTTCACCTAACCAGTTTTTCCTGGACTGAATGCTAACCAGTACTAACTTACCCTTCCACAAGGAGCCGGCAACTTCTCCACATGTGAAGGAAAATCAACATTTTTGTCAAATTTTCATGGAAGGGTATGACCGGGAATCAAACCCAGATCGCCGGGTTACAAGTCCAGCGCACGAAATGAAAGCAAGTATCTTGAATCCAGACAGAAAAAAACAGCAACATTTTGTCTCCAAAGTCTTAATTAATATTATACACTTCTCCTGTTCAATGGCTAAAATGAATTTAGATCGAACACAGATATATTCTCACTCCACTGACAACTGTTGCCGTAAATGGCAACACATTTTGCTCAAAATCATTACACTTGATTTATTTGCAAACACCGTCAGTCAACATTACTGAACAATTAATTCTATTCTTCAAATAGAACAACTGTTGGTATAACCTTCAGATGTTATGGGGAAATGTTCCAAGTTACCAACAAACAGTCATCAAAAATCCACTGAGGTCTAAACTGCACATCGTGTGGAATAAATTCTAGGTTTCAAAATATCTCAAAGGTCAATCATAATGACAAATCAGCCCTTTCTGAGAATTTTAAGAACTTATAATACTAGTTTCACATTCTTATAAGCTGAAAGCAAACATGGTGTAGCAACCATTGCAAGTTCAGTATATATACCAACTAATCCTGCAAAATTTCAATTGAATTATATTGAGGATCTTGTACGAGTGGTCAATTTATTTTTTGAATTTATTAAACGAGTCTTCTAAAAACGATAAAAATGAGGCTTTGCAGCAAAATTGACCGATTTTTGAATAAACATTACCTTAACCTCCTTATATGCAAGCAAAGTATGACGTGTGTAATTCGGTCTTTGGTAAACATAAGCTTGATGCATCAAAAAGTAGTTCCGACAATTTTCTTTTTTTAATTTTCAGTCACAAATCATGATTACCATATATATCACACATCATATTTAACTTAACAAGACATTAATTTTCAATGACATAAATATCATACTTATACTTATAGATAAATATTTAACAATGCCAACAACATATGAGAGCATCTATGTCACGCTTGTTTTGTTGTGACGTTGCACATACATGAGTTGTTATTCCACTAGTGAAATATCAAAAATCATACTTGGGTGTTATTTAACTGCTCTACACCGCATGTTGTGATACAAACTTCTTGATCAAACGCTACAGTAAGAAGTTAAAGTCAATGTTCCTATCTTTAGTAAGCTTGTATTAATTGTGAAGTAAAAATGTCACGGTTCTGTGATGTTCTCTCCAAAATTACTCCCAGATAAAACAGACAGCATGGAAACAGACATGGCAGATACATTGATTGGAAAATAAATGGTGACACAGCATTTGAATAATCCACTTACAACTGAGAGACTTTCTCAACAGAATGTGGTGTTCGGAGTAGGGAAAATATTGATCTCGTACAATCATGTCACAATACTTGAGGTCATATATGGAACATATCAATGAGGCCAATGATCATGGCAGTCAGGGAAACATATGATACTTGAGGTCATATATGGAACATACCAATGAGGCCAATGATCATGGCAGTCAGGGAAACATATGATACTTGAAGTCATATATGGAACATACCAATGAGGCCAATGATCATGGCAGTCAGGGAAACATATGATACTTGAAGTCATATATGGAACATACCAAAGAGGCCAATGATCATGGCAGTCAGGGAAACATATGATACTTGAGGTCATATATGGAACATATCAATGAGGCCAATGATCATGGCAGTCAGGGAAACATATGATACTTGAGGTCATATATGGAACATATCAATGAGGCCAATGATCATGGCAGTCAGGGAAACATATGAACATATGAAATAAACAATTCTATGAAGTGTTATGATTACTGCTGGCCCCATGTTTACAAAAAATCAACTGATCTAGATCAAGTTTATCCCAAATATATTTGCTATGTTCTTAAAGCAACTGAATACGTTGTCCAGTACTAAATTCACGTAAATGAAAACAAAAATGTAACCTTAAAATCTTCCACTCAGCATTGTGAAAGCATTTAATACTTTACCTTTTGTAGAGAAATTGAATAATTTTACATTAGACTGAAACTGATTGAGAACAAATGAAGATATATTTTCAATAGTCGATCATAACTTATCAATAACTTCCTCTTTCCAAAAAAAAAGAGATTTGAATTAAAAACCCTAGAAAATTTGCAAAATGACCATATCTATCACAGTATGCCTGCCACAATTCTTTCAAAGTTTAAAAGAAACTGAATTTGATCTTGATCCTGAATACTGATTCTTTGTGAACATGGGCACCAAAATAAAACCCGCAAAATATTACAAGATTTTAAACCAAGCTAACAATTTTCGGTAATTTCCCATATTTCTCAAGAATTCCAACATAACATGTCAATGTAACTGAACGAATTTTCCATTTCAAAGTTATGATAATATGAGCAAAAACAATTTCCAACTGGAGCAAAAATATTAAGCTGCAGTGTTCCGTCACTAATTTTTGTTGTATAAAATCAGTGAGAAATTTGCTAAGTGTTTCTGTTTCTTTCGTCTGAATGTTATACAAAGAAAGCCGTGTAAGTGGACAGAAAAAAACCTGTGAAAACACAACGTAACAGTATTGTAGAAATCAGCTAATGTGCTAAAGTAGACTTTGGAAAGCCATAAAAATCGCCTCATGACTGAATTATTTATAACCAAACTGTTGTCTTAGCTATAAACATAGACTGCCCAATACTCTCCCATTCCCGTAATTCTTCTAACATTCTAACATTCTCATGACAACAATTGCTGCTATGATAGTACAAATACAACAAATTGTCCACCATTCCTAATTTTTGTCAGTAGTTTTAGAGCCATTATTCTGTCATGTTCCCAATGGTGATGGGTAACTTCCCCTATTAAATGAAGAATTTCCCAAAAATCATTCTAAAACAAGATCTGATTGTCTATCAGCAGCCAATACAGCAATGGATACCATTATGTTTTTGATGTGTTTAAAATTATCTGGCTAGAGCATGTTTGCATCAAACATTGGCTATCTTCAAGAATTATCTACACAAAATTCCGAATTCCATGAACATGGACCAATGCTACTACTAAAACAGCCCGAAACAAGAAATATCTTAAAAAAAGATAATTGGTGCAAATTGATTCAAGCAAACACATGTTAACAGAATCAATAAATAAAAGACACTCAAATATCAAAATCCTGCTTCCATTCATTTGTTGGAATATGTGAATACATTTCAGCAATAATAGCATGCTTCAGGTACAGTGAGCTCCCTGATGCAGAAATATTGAATACCCGACTCCCTTTTCTTTCTAGGGACTCCCATTTTCCACTGTGCATCCCTAACCAGGGACCCATAAAATAAAGTATAAACTGCATATCTGGGACCCACAAAATTTACTAAGAACCCCAAATTTGTCAAACACGAGGGTTCTTGAAATTTTAGGACCCTTAGCTGAAAAATCCTAGGGAAAACCCTGATGGAATATATAGTTTGTTACATGTTCAATAAAATTTAATAAAACATCTAAATTAATGCATAATCAAAACACAATACAGGACAATGGTGGCATTGTTCATTGATCTTTCAGAGATTTCCATTCAATCACAACTTTGGAGTTCAATTGTTTGCACTATGCACTAGAACATTTAAAGGCGATATTAATGCTTTAAAATCTCATGCCATAAATAAAAGATAAAATATGAGGTATAATGAATAATAATTGGACCTGTCTTCTTTAAACTATAGCAAAGATATTGAAACATTCAAATCGACAAAGGTGTAAAATTTATCTGTCTGCTATGTGTAGCACCATCCATGCATTATAGATACAAATAGCCAATTCATTCCCAGTCCATCATAATACAACATGCAGATTTGATCAAGCAAGCTTCCAGTTTCCAAACGAAGTTCGGCCATCCAAAATTTGCTTCAACATTTAACATGATTTGATTGGCTTTCGCACCACAGAGACTCATGTAGCAAAAGCGAGAACAATATATACAGCTATGCGGAAAAACAATTTCCGGCTAAGCCCCAGCTACTATGTTCTAATAATGCCTTATGAAGATTTGAGAAGGAAGGAGAAGTTACAATGATGAGTGTATGTAAGGGTAATGCGATCGATACATAATGTAATCATTCTGTATATAAAGACACACTGTACAGCTTAATGCTCTTCATAACGCGACAATGAATCGTTATTTTTCTATGTTTTACAGATTTGAAGTACCATCAAAGATTCTTCATCTAAGTTAAAACGATTTTCTATCCAGAAGTGTCTCGGATAATGGATTACAAAGCACATGAGAAAAGTTTAAGCACACATCAAGACAGAAAACGTACATACTGACATTAAATTGACATTAATGTTAATTCAAGTCAATCAAATAGAATTTTAGAATAACTAGATGCCCAAGGGCCACATTTCGTGCCCACCAATTGTCAAAAGATGAAGAGAATACGGTTATATAATAAAATACAGTGCATAGCTATTTTACCCATATTTTACCTTTGACCTGTAAGTGTAATCTTGACCTTTGAGCTATGGGTACAGATCCTGCGTGTGATACACTGTCTCATCATGGTGAACATTTGTGCCAAGTAATTGAAAAAATCTCGGGATAAATGAAATATATTCTGGAAAAGATGTTTGATACCCTTTCTTGACCTTTGACCTCTAAGTGTGACTTTGACCTTTGAGCTACATACATGGGTCGTATGTGCAACACAACGTCTCTTTATGGTGAACATTTTAGCATGGTAATTTGATAATCTTCCAATAAATGACAGTGTTATATTCCAGACCAGATGTTTAAGATCCTTTTTTGATGTTTGACCTGTACATATGACCTTGACATTTTTGCTACAATCACATCTTGAAAGAGACACATCAGGTCATCATTGTAAACATTTGTACCAAGTATTTTGAAATCCCCCAATAAATAAATGACAGTGTAATACTACAGAAAAGATGTTTTAGACCCATTGACATTTGACCTCCAAGTGTTACCTTGACCTTTGAATCATGGACATGGCTTTTATGTACAATACACCGTCTCATCATGATGAGCATTTGTGCCAAGTAATTTCAAAATACCTCAATAAATGACAGAGAAATGGTCTGGACCAGATGTTTTAGACCCATTTTTGATGTTTGACCTTCAAGTGCGACCTTGACTTTTAACCTACGGGTCTTACGCACAACACTCTGTCTCATCATTGTGAACATTAATGCCAAGTAATTTGAAAATCCCCTAATAAATGAAGGAGTTATGGTCCGTACAGAGGGACTGACACATGCAAAAACATGATAATGACAATGGTGGTTCGGTGTATGTGCAACAACTCTGGAACTAAATAATAAAAAAAATTCTTAAAAGACACCATATCATACTTTCGAAGATCATTATGCTAACTAATGTTACTATTGAAGTCATTAAGGAAAACAAATAGGAATAAAGCATTATATATCAGCCAGAAAAATAATGCCTGGCCTTATATCATAATATTTAACATATTACTAAGGTACCATAGAAATACTTCAAGAATGGTTGGTTTTAACTTGAACTTATTTTGAGCAACTATTAAAGAAGATAATTCCATAACTCTTATACTTCTACAAAATACTTTGTGGTAATGTCAAGGAAACGTTTCAATAACAATGTTTAGTAGTGGCTTTATTTCTTTACCTAATTCATTCACAATGAAGTTAAAACATTCATATGTGTAAGCCTCGAATAATCCCAGACAAACAGTCAATTTCAAAAGACAATTCCCCAGTCTGTATTTCCTAATCAAGTTTTATATTATTTCTTCAATTACGAAAGAAAATAAATCATGACACACAAGGAGGGCATCATGCTCCCATATAAGAGACCAGAGATTGCTTTTTTATTGCCAACTCAGTTAAGATATGAGCGCCGCTGTACGATTTCCAACCTCTTCTTTAAACAACGTCATTTCCAGAAAACGTCACATGTGATGTCACCATGTACTGACAGTAAGCAATATTTGCCCCACATGGCAATATGAAAAGGAAGTGACCATATGGAGTATACACACCTGCTTGCAAAAATGGTGTCATCACATGATGCATTTTCTAGAAATGACGTCACATACAGAAGAGGTTGTAAATCCCATAGCAGCGTTCATATACTATTGACATCAGTGCCCATTACCATAAGAGGAGGTAGATTTTATTGTCAACCTGGACAAGGTCATCACGTGAAGCCATGGTACACATTAGTACCTTATCACTACGTATAAGTTTCATTCTCATGAATATGAAAGTGTAGCATACAGACCAAAGACATTACATGTAACAATCTGATACTCTTCAATTGAAGTCAGAAATGTTAATTTGAATAATGGCAATACAACATGAGATTTCATTGGTCAACCTTTTTGTCAAGTGACACTGCAATGTCTCATTAATAATTGATGAACTAAAATTTAGGCAAACAGGTAGCACACTATCAATAAGGAAACTTAATGAGAAAATGTGAGCAACATAATGATTGTGCCACAGTAAAGACTCCAGTGTCATAGACAAATACCAAACATATGGATTTTATTATCAACCCAGACAAGGTTTAGCATACAGTGCCTGGATGATTGCAAAAGAAGATGTGGATTATAATGTCAACCAAGACAAAGGTGACATCCAGTATATCATCCGTAGATGATTACAATATAAAGAAGATCCAAAGCTTAAACTGTTTCCTTTTTATCACTGATATGCATGAATCAGAAAAAATATTGATAAACAAGAAATATCTTGAAAAAAGATAGTCAGCGCAATTTGAAGGTAAAGATTTATTGTTCTACATAAAAAATTGCTGAGATGTTACGATTGCTAGTCACTCCAGATCCAAAATGGATTTCGGTAAATTCACTGAAATTCAGTGGATTTCTGTAAGGTAACGTACCTCTTATCTAAAGGTTAACCAATCAGCATCAAGGTTACAAAAGTTGTTCGGTTGAAGAGAAGTTGATTGAGTGGTTAACATAAGATTTGATTGGTTTAAACAACACTGATATGCAAATAGCAAAGCCATGTTAGTACTGCAGTGCCGAAAAAACAGTACTCTGAATTTTAATACCACAACAGACTGTATGGATTCTGTAACAGGAAGAACAGAGAGCATTCAAAATAAGGAAAGTATTGAATCAAGTTTCCCTAGACTGATGTTCAGGAAATGATTCGATTTAGAAGACAAAAATTACATACTCACACAATTTCCCTGACCACAAAGAAGGTGAATGGCAAAATCTAAACTTGCACTCAGATTCTGTCTGGGTTTGTAGTTTAGTCTTGTATAAAAATGTCACAATCTGGAGCTAATATTTCTCTATCTTGCAAAATTACATGAATAAAACATGAATGGTAACATTGGTTTAATATACGCCTTCGCAAGAAAAAACTGCACAACTGATGATGCTTATGGACAAGTTATTGCATTTCAGCAAATATTGTATACATATTATTCTGAATTTAATATCCAAATAAATGCCTGCAAAAACATCAAATTTGAATATTGTTTAAATTAAAACTACGCTAAATATCATAAATACAGAGTTGTTATCTCGAGAGATTAAGATATTTTCTGTGCACGATATTAATGAAAAGAAATTGAGACATTGCCAGTTTATGAGTTTAAGGAACTTCAACAAAATGTCCCTAGATGGTATCAAGCACACTTTGTTGTTACTTAGCAATCTAGAAGCCCTGTTTTCAGAGAGGAATGGATGGTCTTCTTTAGTGTACTCTGAAACAATCCAGGAAAACACCATGCTGGCTTCTGCCCAGATCTCAGCATTATTAAATCAAGCACAAGAGTCATGAAGGAATTTGTACTAACAAATGATATGCCATCCACATAGAAGTGCCACTAAACATGGATGAAAACAAAAAGTCTGCATACAGATCGGGCAGACACAATGTGAAGTCATTCGTAATTGAGCACCATGGACATTTATTATGAACATTTATTTCAATAAGAACTTTTACGGATACATAAAGAGGATTATACACGTCGCTTACCATGATAAAACGTGTGAATCATAAAAAATCCACAGAATATGCAAACAACCCTTCTTTAAATTCAAACCCTCAATTGGCATACCATCACATTCTCAGGTCACAGCAAACCAAATATATTAAGAAGTTGAGAAATGTGCAAGGTCCTTGCAAGCTAAAAAAATGTGCAAATGTCACACAGCAGGACACATTGACAATGTTCACAGAAGGATCAGCAAATTATCTGCCAATTGTTGTCAACTATTCTGCCAAGTCACCGAATGTTCGGCAAACTGTCACGGAAATGTCCTATGATGCTTGGCATAATGTTTGGACAACAATCATAATCACTGACCATGTTGGGAATGTTTGCCAAGCATCAGACCGAAGACTCACCAAATATTCCAAAGATCCTCGGGGAACTTGCTGCGAAGTCCCTAAATACAGAAGACAAATTTTGGTTGTACATTTGCCTAATATTCATGAACCCAAACAAAGGCTTGCCCCACCAAATACAAACCTCAGCAAGGGATCGACAAATAGAAATGGACTTTTCAAGTCTTGGGGAAGGGTAGGCTATGCCTTGTCGCTGTGTCGCCAAGGCCACTGCGATGTCTGAAAATTGGATTCCAGACTAAAACATCTCAAGAGGCTAAGTGAAGGTTCCCAGAGCCTTGGAAAGTATCCCCAAGCTCATTTTTATTTGCCACCTAGTTTGCCGATGAAAACAATGCCATCGAATTGCAATGCATGTATCGCATCGTGTCTGGCCACTCACCAGACTGAGACACACCAAAACAGCTCAGAGAACATTTGCCCAATTATTCATCGCCAAGTTTTCGCAAACCGATTGCCAGATGTAGTGTAACCGTTGCCTTACATGCGTTAGGATGTGTTTAAACCATGAAAAAGTACGTACTACATTTAGACAAAGCACCCATATACTAGACAGATTGTCCAATGATAATGTTTACAGTACAAGACATGGCAATATTTCATTTAAGAAAAATCTTAATCTGAGAAATTTTGTGAGACCCAAGGGTTGGAATGTGCAGTAATAATGCAATGTGTGCCAATAATCAAACTTTTGCAGAAACAGACTAATTAGTAATTAATTGGGTCCCAAAAGATCGTTCACATTATCAAGAAGAGAATTTATGCAACACATTACAATTTCTCATGAGAGTAACTCATTAAATTAGGTCAATATTGTCTCAATTACAGGGAGAGCCCCTTTGAATAATTAAAAAGACAGTATTATACAAAGTAGGACACTGGAATACTGCAGACAGAAATCAAGGGTGCTGGATATTATGACTTAATATTTCACCCTATTTCTGCATACTATAGAAGTTGTTTGGTACTAAATTGTACATTATTATACTAGACAAGCTTCATCAAATATTTGTAAAAGTGAATTAATTTCATACTGCATAGTGCAGATCAAGTAAAAGTTGCAAATGATCAAATATGCATGAAACATGAAAAAATGCTTTTTCCAATGTCAGTTGATGGTCAAATCTGTCCATTCAATAGGCTATATGAGGCAACCTTGACAAGATATAAATAATATGATGGTGCGTGAATCTGACATAATGCCCAATATGTGAGATTCTGTAGTGATGTTGCACAGACTAGCATAGAGTAGAAATGTCCTTTCAGTCCATTGAAGATTGGTGAATATATACCAGAGCATTGAAGTAAACTGCAATATGACCAGACCAGATTCCCTAATCCTCTAGTGTCAATGCATCCCCCAAACCATTAGGGAGACTTGCAAAGCCGATTCGTCAATTCACCACAGTCAAAAACGCACTTTCGTCTACACCTATATGTTCAGAACCTACTACCAAATAAGCTCAAGTAAGATGAGTGTGATGAGTTAGAAAATAATTTTACCAGCCCCGAGTCATGTCTCCAATGTAAATGATACTAATTCCACAGCAATCAATCTAGGCAAGGAACTGAACCAGCCAATATGTGGTTGTTTGGCATTAATAGGAACTGTGAGAGAAAAACAAGAAATATCTTGAAAAAAGATGGTCGGCGCAATTTGAAGGTTAAGATTTGTTGTGCAACATAAAAAATGCCAAGATGTTGTGATTGTTGGTCACTCCAGATTCAAAATGGATTTCAGTAAATTCACCGAAATTCTGTGGATTTCTGTACCCTTTATCGAAAGGTTAACCAATCCGCAACACAAACGTTGTTCGGTTGAAGCGAAATTGATTTAGTGGTTAACATAAGATTTGATTGGTTTACATCACACTAATACGCAAATAGCAAAACCATGTTAGTAAGGCTGTGCCGAAAAAGACATAAAACAAGAATAATCTACCAAGTTACAATTCACAGAGCACATAAATCTCCTTTAAGGTAATCATGAAATTGCTAAGTTTAGTAATTATGTAGTAAATATTTAAATATATGATCTGAAGCTGGCTTGTGACACATCAGTACTCATAAATAATGGTAAAATCCGTTACTATAATAATGTCAGAGTACCTTTTAATCAAATTATAGATAGCAAGAAGTGAGTAGGTATAAATATTAGATGATTACACTGACCTACATTGTAGCTACATTGTAGTCAAGGAGTGTCCTGCTTATTGTCATCGTCAGAGGCATGTTATGTAGAAATATGACCAAATCAGGGACATTCCAGTTAGTTATATGTCGTTTTACGGCGCATCGACAGCTTTGGTCATTTAGATCGCAAGAAATGTTAAAAATATGTGAAACTAAAAAAGGTACGTGATATACTTGTATATGTTAAATTGGGGTAAATATAGTAAAATATGAGAGTTTAGATTATAAATATCATAGCTTGTTGTAAAAGCCAATCTCTATGATGTAGCTTACAACGCACAAGCTCTGACTGTATATAGGGTGTTTCATAATATGTGTCAATCGATTAATTTTTTCTAAAAACCACAAGTGTTGGTAATGATTATTTACCCCAGATGGAAGACTGGAGAATTTTAGCTCTAACTTGAAGAAGTTGAATACAGGACTTCCCTATAACAACCTAACCCAACCATTGATATAAATGCAGTGGAATCCCGTTGGCTGGAACTCGGTTGCGTCGAACACCCTTGTTGACTCGAACTGATTATGTAGTCCCATTTGAATTTCGTATATAATCTATATTGTTCTACTACTTTTGGTTCGAACTGCCAAGCCTCGAACTTTCGAACCAATTATTCGGTTCCTTGATCATAAAATGCACTATTCAGTCGAACAATACATTATCTCACCTCATAATTGGATATGCTGGCGAATGAGCTCAATTGTGATTTTCGCGCAAACAACAAGCGGCATTGATAAATTTGTTTGCATCTGTTTGAAGATTGATTTATGCAATCATTGACAATTATAGTGTCATATGTATGTATGATTTAATTTTCTATGCCATGTAGTTTGATACTCACAGTACCGGAGACCGTATATTGATTCTGTATGGTTATATGTGTATATTCATACACAATGTATACATGTCTTATTAAATAAAATATATAGAAACATGAGTTTGTTTTGTATGCTTTATAATCATTCATTATGATTATTCATACAAGAGGTATACATTACTATGGACTTTAAACCACACGTTGACAAGACATACGCACCATAATTACGCACGCATGTTAATTATTTCACAACCGCGGTTGACTAGAACAACCTTTTACTCCAACAAATTTTGTCAGTCCCGATGAGTTTGAGCCAATGGGATTCCACTGTATTCTTAAACAATAAACGAAGAAGTTGAGGAAGAAATGTCCCATACAAATCACACAGCCACCCCCAAAAGCACAAGTAGACATGAATATATAAAACATACATACAATAAACATACACAAAGGAAAAAGGGACAGGTCATGAATGGTACTTTTAAACTGTTTGAAAAAGGTGACTCATGACATTTTCGAGTCCATTTGGTGAAGATAAAATGGCCTGATGGATTCACACTGAAAAAGGTTCATAAATAGATCATATCCAAACAAAAATCTCAATCATTTTATAAATTTACTGTAAAATGAAGTTTTCTTGAATGTTTTTATGCCAATTTGTTTTCACTAGTTATGATTCTGGAAAAACTTGCGCCATTTTATCTTCTTGCATGTCCTAGTATGAATTGTTCATGAACTTTGCATGAATATTACAAGAACAATTCAACAACATTAAATGTTCATTTCTCATGGGACCATAAAGCTCCACATCGAGAGACCAATATTATATCAGTTACAACATAAGGCTACCCTCGACAGAATGTAACTGAATATTGCTGTTACATTTCAATTGATCAAGTCACAAACAATAGCCTTTTCCATAAACATTATTTATTGGCAAATAGGAATGAAATGATTCCAATACTTAATTCTATAACATCATATAAAACAGTTCATGCATTCACTACAAAATATAGCAGTACAATACTGGGCCCTAAAATGAATTTGATGATGTTGTGAAAAAATAAAATACTAATTTGATAATATTAAATAAAGCATTATTTAAAAACCGAATAATCAATAATTAAAGTTATTGTTGAAACCAATTAAAATCAATATCAGTATTTGCGTATTAATTAAGCAAATAAGACAGACAAAAACAAAATCAATACATAATGGAACAGGGCACAGTATACAATAAACAAACAATAGGGATATCATAAAGCAATATTTACATGTGACAGATCCAATCGAAGCATCCGCACTGCTCCTCCGCCATGCCGTTGGTACCCAGATTTTGTTCAGAAAATCACCAAAAATTCAAATAATCACAGACCTACACTTTAATAAGAACAGCAATCTAAATCCATGAGTGACACTAAATTTGGCCGGCATCCACCAGCAGTCAAACTGTACTCAATGTTTCTGAGTCGGCTAAAACATCTTTAAAGGTAGGACATGACAATTACAGATCACAAGCCTTTTTAAAGGTCACTGAACACAGGCCACCAGAATTTTCAAAAGAAAACTTCAAGATTTTCTGTCAGTAAGGAAGTCCCAGAACTGGTGGATCGGTGAGACAGAAACACTCAATTAGGAAATATTTCAATCAATAGTGAACAGCCTTCAGTTTGTACAATCTACGTATATATACAACCAATCTAGTTACAAGCAGTTCCTCTTCAATTCAAACGGAAAATTTCAGTATCGATAATGAATCCATGAAATATTCACAGCTAGCAAAAAAATATCCCATTTTACTATACAGCATGCAATATGTTTGATAGTATTTCCCTACGAAAATATTTTTATTCACATTTGAACTACTTAATGAAAGACGCAAAATTAATACCTCAATTTCAAGTCATTAAACCTCAGAGCCTTGAAACCACATTCAAATCTTTAAAATCAATACGACAGTTTCTACTACTGGAATATCAGCAAGATTTTCTAGTCTTTCAACAATGCTATCCATGCCGTTTTCACAAAGATTTTTTGTACTCGTTTTATTGTCGTTTGATTGTTTCACTTATCGTTTTATGTGTTTGATGTTTTTAAACAGTTTTTGTATATATATATATATTATAAAAGATTGTTTTTATGTATTTTGTTCAATAATTTATATAAAGTTAATTTGGTGCATACATTTCTAAGTTAATCTAAAATGTTTTAAAATTTATCTCCTGCGTTATCCTAAAAGATTATCATTTACAATGCAAGTATTAAACACCTTCTGTACAAGAAAGTTTCTTGTTCATCATATTTTTTATTAAGCTTTTAATCCGAGATCATTTGCCTGTAACAAGTTTGTTCGAATCCTGCAAGCAAGTTACTATGTAATTTAAACATAGTAACCAGGTTGGAAACCAAGGGTGACTGGTTAACAACCTGAGGATATATAAGGGACCCCCAAAATTGTTTCTTTATTTTAAATATTCATTCTAATATTTATTTTCAAAATTTGTCTTTATTTTTGTAATTTTATTAAGTAAAAGTATTTAGTTTCATTAATTGATAAACGCTCTCATTTCGGTACCTCTGCACAAGCGAGTTGTAATCTATATTCCCATGATGTTTTTTATGTAAGTGAAATTATTATTAATTATTATTATTCTAATATGTTATACGTGCATTCACTTAGACTTACACTTTATATCCTTTGCTTAACAAAATAAAAATTAATTGAAAACGAACAACTCTGTTACAGTTATATCCTGGAAATTTAATTTATACCACTTCAAGAGAAACGAAACTACTATTAAAAGGAACCAATACGAAATACAAACGGACAGTTACTAAGAAATACGATTATATTGGTACCAAATATAAAAAGACACTAACACAAGGATCCACAATGACGAGCCTTGTGAAGCCATGGAGAGTGGAACTCTATTCACAAACTAACTGGCATTTCATAAAAAATAATGCATTTACTACAAATTCATTACTTTCACAATCGTATGCAAAATGGATCCCAAGAAAGTGCTTGTAAAAATTACGTCATACTGCCAAATATGGCTTTCTTAGCAGCAAATGTCAGAGCTGCCCGGAGATATTTCCTTGTAGTGTCCTAAATTTGTAAAATACTTCTTCTTTCAATGCTCCTATGAGAAAACATGATTCAATTACTTTCAGACAGAGATATTAAAACTATATGGTAGCCACATATACCACACGTATGGCCAGGAAACCAGCATAGAGATATACCATTAAGGTTTATTGCGGAACTTAAAAAGAATAAAATCAATGATTGGTAGCTTAATGCACCTGCTATAAGCTGATTCATTTCATTCTATATATTATTTAACAAATGTTGATTTATCAGTAAGAACAAAAAATTCCATTGATTATAAATCTAGATGACCAATTAAAACATGTTTGAACTGACGCTCGATATGTAGAATTAACCAAACATTTTCAGAGTAATATGCCCTTTTGCAACTGGAAAAGGTAAGATTGCATTTTTATACAAAAAAAAGTAGAAATTATATTACGATTTTGACAGGTAATTTTTAAACTTAGCTATCGATCGCTAGGCATGAATCACTTTTTTCAGTAACAACGTAAACAAATTTATTTGCACCTAGCAAAGATCATAAATATTCTCAAACAAATCAGATTAAAACTAACTATGATTCTTAACGTAATTGCTCTTTATCGCTGCCTCTAATAAGTGCCACAATAATTTACAAATTTGCAATATTTAAAAACTACCCAACAGATAAATTCCATTAAATCAGCCTCCGCAATTATTGAATAATTAAAGCAAACATCGTCTTATTTCATGCATAATTAACACTCATATTGAATAAAGTGTATCCTCGCGATAATCCATTTTTTCCATGAAATCGACTAGATGGTAATTATTATGGGACATGATTGAAATTGATTTAGCAGACATTGAATCCTGTGAGAAAACTACAACGGAGTAAAGGACACAGATAAAACGAACACGGAGTACAGGAGTCATACAGCACTAGCTGTCCACAGAAACTGATGACAGGAAATGTGGAGTATTAGGTCTGCAGTATATTGCAAGGCGGCTGGAGTGTTTTTCGATCAATGAGACGGGAAAAAAGCTCAAGTCAATAATGAGAGATGCGATGAAACAGAATGTGATCAGTATGGAGAGAAACTGATCAGTATCCTTGTATGGATTGTTCAATCATTACAGTGAGAATGATCGCAACATGCAAACAATACTGATTGATATTATATCAACTGTCAGCTCATGGGACGACTTTCTGCAGTCTGTACTGATTCATTGTGCTTTCTATTACATACACTGGTGTCTGATACATGACTTATTAATATTGTCGTTTAGCAATTAACTGCAAATCCATTCCAATTTAGATGGGAGTGGTTATAAAAGAGAAATTTGACATTGGACATTAGGTATAATTGAAGCTAAATGTAAAATAATGGTAAAATTAACTATTACCTTTTCTATGCTAAAATATCAATGTAATGCATTGTAATCTTACAATATAATGGTCTGCATTTACATAGTGTATTATAACCAATCCGCATCAAGGTTACAAACATTGTTCGGTTGAAGAGGAATTGCCTTGGTGGTTAACATGAGATTTGATTGGTTTACACAACACTGATATGCAAATAAGCAAAACCACGTTTAAATACAGCTGCGCCGAAAAACACTGGCTGCAGTATTTGTGACCATAATCTTCATCTCAGTTACAGCAAGAATTCCTCTGATAATTTCTTTTATGAAGAACATATGCTTTCTTCTGTCACCTGGGAGGTTTGGAATTTGTAGTATTGAATACAGTTGGACCTCGTTCAATCGACAACCTCCTATCTGAACACTCGGTATCATCCGAAATAAATATCAGGTTCTGATGAATCTTGTTTTGCACTGGAACTGAAATGGGCTATTAAAAACTAAGTATTATTCGAAATAAAACGCACTTGTCAACTTCCGTTACTATTTTTAGATCGTGGAAATTCCAGACTTGCATGACAACCACTTTAAGAAATTCCTTACATGAAATTTATAATTTACTAAGGAAATCCTTAAGTGGCACTGAGGAAAATCTTAAGGTTAAGGATTTCCTTATCTTTAACTAAGGAAAAGAAAATAAGGATAAGGATAATCTTAAGGTAAAACTTAAGATGTTTCGTAAGTACCACCCAAGTTCTCACAAAAACATTCTATGACGAAATGCATGGTAAAGCTGCATTTATAATTAGTGTCATAATGAACCAAAAAATGTCTTCATTTCAATATTGCAGCTAGTTCAAATAAGAATAATTTTACATCAAGCTCGCTAACATATTATCAGTAAACCGGATTAATAAGAATGAATGAAGTCCGGAGAGATATAAATACAGTGTTTCCCACTAATCCTGCCATACAAACAGCAATATACCGTTCGCATTGTGCTTGAATCACCATGAAAGCAAAGACATGATTTAATGTCTGACTGAACTTCAATTGATCTAAAATTAAATATTGTTTGTACCACTGGTAAAACACATTTCTAGTGATTTCCTGATTTCATCTTTCAATGGTTTATCATGACTTAAAAATATAACCCTTTCTGATGTGTAACAAAACACATTAAGCACCTAACTAACTATATCATCTGGATTATTGAATTCTGCTAACATATTACACATACAGACTTACCACAAGGCTTGTATAGCAGTATCTAATACAGTTAAGAAATGTATAAGTGAACTCGGTGGGGTTCGAACCTGCTATGATAAACTCTAGCACTGAAGTTACTTCTACTGTACTCACTGCAACTCTACCCCACTAGGTTCACTCTTAAATTTCTATATGACAATATTGCCACTTTTAAGGGTTATTCAAGCTATATTACTGAAAACCAATTTTTAAGTCAAAAAAGGGCCATAACTCCTCCAACAATTGATCTATTGTTACCGAAATTAAACCTTCATTTTATTATCCTATGCTTACGTGCATAAAATGAATTGAATCAATCCATCCTTTCACAAGTTATTGATCCAAAACCAATCTTTTGCTTGGACGGACACACAAACGGACAGGCGTAACACTTTAAGCCCCTTCGCCATTCTTCGAAAGACGTGGGCATAAATAAAAATGTTGAAGAATAAATAAATAAGAGCACCTTAATCACATGATTGATTTATTTTGGCCTTAGTTATACTAATACAGACTGTATTGCTCATTTTTATGCTGGCTCACAAATTAATGAAATGAGACAAAAAGCCAGTATTAAATGTTCTGGAAGAACTACTTACAACTCTCCATTGTCTGATTACAAGAAATAGGGAGTGTGCACTACATGATTGGTTGGACAAAAAACGATTGTTGGACCAACAACCACTGCTAGGAAATTACATTTAAAGACAAAAAATATGATGACAGAGAAGAATGCATACCCTCATCTTACACGTTACATGGTAGAACTTCTGCTTCTCATTGCAAGAGTACTATGGAATTCAGCTGCATTTTAGCTGGTTACCAGATTTTTTGAATTTTGCTGCAAATTTGCGATAAGAAAATATGAAGAAAATGCAGGTGATCCCAGAACTATTAAGCAGAAGAGAAAATAATTATGGAATATGGAAATATGTCAAACCTTTCATAATAATGAACAGTTAAAGAAAATCACAATTGAAATGATATCCATTTATAACATCAGTGTTTCAGCATTATAATTTCTGCAATCAAACAAACACTTCAGGCAGATCATAATAAAAAGTATTATACAACACTTTAACAGTTTCCTTAATTATAAAAGCCAAAAAAACACTGTTTGTAAGAAAATATTTGGAATCATAAATTGTATTCAATTCCTTTTGTACTTACATCAAAACATTAGAAACAAGCGAAGTCACAAGAAACTGACAAGTTGAGTGCCTTTGCTTGTGACCTTGACCTTGGAGGTACAAACCTCGCTCTTGCGCATGATACACCAATTCATCATGTTTAACATTTCTGTAAAGTTTTGTCCGAATCCACTGATTTGGTAGGAAACAATACAAAGTGTTTCAGGCAGATAGATGAACCAACAATCTACTTGTTGTATATGCTTTTATTTATCGTCGCCACCGGTTTCCCACATGGGCGACGCCTCCGGAAGAATGTTAGTCATATTAGATTTGGAGGATAGTGCATGATACAGAAGATGCCCCAGTTCCAGAAGCACCCCTGGTTCTTTTACGGGCTCGATGTAAAGCATCATACACGGGACCTCGGTTTTTAAAGTCTCGTCCGAAAGACTGTTAGTACGGTCAGTGATGGAGCGGGGAATCGAACCAGCGATCCCTGGATTATAATTAAGTCCAGCGTTTTACCACTGGACCACTGATCCGCTACAACAATCTACTTCTTGAACATTGCAATGTTTATATCATATGCAACCATTTGGAGCATCTGATAATAAAGGTAGGGAAAATCTGGCATCAATGCCATAAAAAGACCAGAAACCGGTGTTTTTATCAGAAATAATAAAAACATGAGACAGTGAAACCGAGTGACATGTCAAGGAAATGTCATTGGTTCCAACAAATCTATACAAATTGAAGCCCTACTTTCACAGATTATCATGTTCCATCTGTACAAGTCCTCACTTCCCAGCTAATTATTTTCCAAATGCTGATGAACAGACAGCTCATAAAATTCTGGATTTCCGCCTCATCAAAACACGGCAAAGAGACCCACAACTTACATAGGTTCATTAACTTGACAAAAATAAAGCTGACAGTTCTTGCAAGTCTTGCACAAAAGTGTGTGACATGATAATAACAGATGCAATAATGAGGTCATTATATTTCCCCAGTTCTTACAAAAATCATTCTATGATGAAATGCTTTGTAAAGCTGCCTTTATAATTAGTGTCAAAAATGATGCATAATGAAACGGAAAAAAATTGCCTTCATTTCAATATTGCAGCTAAGTTCAAATGAGAATTATTTTGCACCAAGCTCCCCGAGATATTATCAGTAAACCACTTTCACGATTTGCAATTGCGATTTGCAATTGCGCATTGATCAAATACTACACCACAACAATATATATGTCAGGATGAGATAACAATGTTATTTTCTGATGTGATGGTGACACCTGATGCTGCAAAAATGATGTGCTTGCGAATCAATTTACAACAACCGTACATGCGTCTTCATTTTTTGCTTCGTTTTCTGCTAAATTAGCAAAAACGGCAAAAAGATAATCATGACAAAGGGAATTTGTTGAAATTGAGAAAATAATAACTGAGTGTATTATTCCTGAGAAAATTTTATCTCTTATAAGTAAATAATTAGCAATAAGTCTGTTTCGTTCCATGTCTTAAACCGCAAGAACCATTCAATTACAAAACGGCAAACTGAAAGGCATCTACAACTGATAGAACAACAACGGTTTTCCAAGCTTAGTCTCTGTCTTAGACATTGGTTTTCCAAGCTTAGTCTCTCTGTCTTAGACATTGGTTCTCCAAGCTTAGTCTCTGTCTTAGACATTGGACATTGGTTCTCCAAGCTTAGTCTCTCTGTCTTAGACATTGGTTCTCCAAGCTTAGTCTCTGTCTTAGACATTGGACATTGGTTCTCCAAGCTTAGTCTCTCTGTCTTAGACATTGGTTCTCCAAGATTAGTCTCTGTCTTAGCCATTGGACATTGGTTCTCCAAGCTTAGACTCTGTCTTAGACATTGGACATAGGTTCTCCAAGCTTAGTCTCTGTCTTAGACATTGGACATTGGTTCTCCATGCTTAGTCTCTGTCTTAGACATTGGTTTTCCAAGCTTAGTCTCTCTGTCTTAGACATTGGTTCTCCAAGCTTAGTCTCTGTCTTAGACATTGGACATTGGTTCTCCAAGCTTAGTCTCTGTCTTAGACATTGGACATTGGTTCTCCAAGCTTAGTCTCTGTCTTAGACATTGGACATTGGTTCTCCAAGCTTAGACTCTGTCTTAGACATTGGACATTGGTTCTCCAAGCTTAGACTCTGTCTTAGACATTGGACATTGGTTCTCCAAGCTTAGACTCTGTCTTAGACATTGGACATTGGTTCTCCAAGCTTAGTCTCTGTCTTAGACATTGGACATTGGTTCTCCAAGCTTAGACTCTGTCTTAGACATTGAACATTGGTTCTCCAAGCTTAGACTCTGTCTTAGACATTGGACATTGGTTCTCCAAGCTTAGACTCTGTCTTAGACATTGGACATTGGTTCTCCAAGCTTAGTCTCTGTCTTAGACATTGGACATTGGTTCTCGGCTTCTTCTTGTGACATTATCTACATGTCTAGTATTTGTAGAATATGGTAGAGCTAGTTTACTTATTCTCTTTGTTGAAACTGGGCCCAAAAAACCCCATCCCTCTTTAGGGTAATGCAATGGTTATCCATACAGGAGTGAGTATAATGGTGTGTACCAAATTGCTTACAGGCTTAAGTGTTCCATATTTGGTAGTACATTAATTTTGATCACATAAATGTTTTACGTTTCATGTAATCACTGTATACAAACTATATACATGAAAATGAACAGTTAATTATAATGCGGTTACCATGGATTTTAAAACAGATGTTAAGTTGTATACTACTCATTTAGACATCTGTCACATTTGTATAGCAACATTATGATTGTAGAAAAACAAGAATCAATACAGCAGTATACATGAACCAACTAATTATATCATTCATCCAATCTCTTCATCAAGTCTTTGTCTTCTATTGTAATACTAATGATAAAAACTTGGCACTAACAAACAACTTGTGTATCTGATTTTAATTCAACCATATGAATCATGTCGAGTTCTAGAATACATGTATATGTATGGGAAACAATGGTTCAAATGTCATGATAATCAGGATTTATGAATTAATTTGTTTAATCAGTAATATGATCAATAAGATAGATGACAGTACCGGTGCCTGGTCATGTTGCTATGGTGATGTTAGGTTAATTGTTGTTTCTGTCATTATTATAAGGAAAGTAAAATGCTATTTTTGAAAAAAATGGTGGTAATTTTAAGTTTGTTCCTTTCATCACATCAGTATAATATTTACTAACATATGCCCCCCTCCCCCCCATGATGGCCTCATAGAGGTAAACCTTTGACCATCATAAAATGTTAGTTGTTTTCACAGACCACAGGAAGACAAACTATGAAGTTTGACAAGGGTGGACCCACTCGTTGATCAAACATTAATTTTAGTTTCGTGGCCATCAAGTGACCCTTTAAAATAAGGGTCCAAATGTGAATCTCATAAAACTGCCCAATGAAGTTTGCCCACCGTAGGCACAATCAGTCACCAATTATTTATCAGAAACCCAAGGTCACAGTGACCTTTACCTTTAGCATACTAGCCCCAGAACAGTTATTGAGGTGATCTATAGATCATGACAAAGACGATTTATCCTGTGAAGTCTGAAAGTCTCCAGTTTTATATTGGAAACTGTTTTCAGCCTCAACTTAAGTCATTGTGACCAAGACCATAGACCATCAGATTTCAAAACAACCATCCACTGACTGTCCAATATGATCCTTTGTTGTTAGACAGTTGTAGGCTCAACCATTCTCCATTATTGACCTAGACCCGTATTACAGAACATCTTAAATGAAACTTAAATATTTTCACTTAAGTTCAAAACTTCAAATGGATGTAATTCCGAAACCTCATTAAAACTGTTACGCTTTTTAGGGTAATAACAACAATGTATTAATACTATTCATTTATCACTCTTGATATGACCATATACCAGCCTCTATGTTAAATAAACCAGTTTAGGAAATTTAATTTTAAGGACAAGGATAAGATTTTAATTCAGATGTTTCTGTAATATTGCCCCTGAACTCATTTCCAGTTCAGATCACAAGGTCACTGGGACCCCTGACCTACTAACATCACATATTTGGTCATTTACAGACCATAACAGTATGCAGACAATTATAATCCAATTCAGTTTGTCCACTATAAGCCCACGCCTTCACCTGTTATTGATAATAACCTTTCATATTGACGGACAGATGGACCAACCAACATAAGCAAACAATACAGCCTTTTTCTTGGAATTGAGGCACAATAAAAGAGATGTTTGAATAAACAAGCTCATATGAATTTCAATCTAATTTGATGGATTGGAATACAATGTAAACAGTTTCAACTTTCATTATTTCAATTTTTGATTTAAATGACTTTTACAAATATACATCACTTGAAGCTGAGAATTGATCACTTTTAAGCACATTAGAAGTCACAAAATTGCAACATATTATGATAAATGTGGGAACATAGTTGTTTTGTTTAAAACATTTGTCATCTACAAAGATTTGTGGAATTGAAGTGCTCTGTATAGAGTTTTGTTTTACAGAAATACGTAAACGAAAACAGATTATCATACAGCTATTTTTGTCTGAAGCACAGTCTATGCAGACTCTGAATAAATATACATCAGTGTTTTTTCAATTAAATGTTATCACCAGCATCTGGTTCTAGAAAAAAGTTAATTGTCCTATGTAGCAAACAAAAAACAGACAGAATCCTGTCACATCAACATTGTGTAGTGTATTTTATTTAGTGTATAAGACTCCGAATGAACTCAAGGGAAGTAACTCTTACACCACTGTAAAACAATCCATTCCACAGTTATCTTTTCATTGCAAATATTGAGTACAAGGCTGGTACCATAACATGGTAATAGATAATACATGGAAATACATGGAAGTCAATGTGGATTACCAATCAACATGATTTACTGGGATTTTGCGGATAATAACGAAAAATCAAAATGGAATTTTCCACGGAATGTCAGAACTGTAACACTAAATAATGTCAGGATTGTATTTATCAACTAAACCCATAATTTGAGAAACAAATTGGAATAATTTAATCAATTTGTGTCTATATTGTTCAATTTGCATTTATGGGTTAAATCTAAGTTCTGACTATGAAAATATCTCTACATCATTTTCAAGATCCTTTACCCTCAAACGATTGCATGAATCACGCACCATCTTTAAATCTGTCTGGTATATTGGAGTGATTCTGCCGTGATTCAAATCTTCAATTTTCGACTAAATATGAAATATGCATGGCAAGGATTAAGCAAAATATCTCAGATAGCAACCTCTGGCGTAATATATGCTGGAACGATGGTTTTATTGTGCAGTTCATGACTGGCTTCCCTGACCACCAAATCAAAATTCAAAAGGTGAAATCCAGACATCCCTGTAGAGATATAACCACAACTTATGTCCCTATCCATTCATCAAAAACAATAACATCCTGTCAAGATCAAACTTGGGAAAAACAAAACACAGCCATAACAATTATCAGGAAACTTTATCAGTACTTCGAGACAAATATTCTGTGACTTTATTGCATAATAAAGCACACAGATTTTTGCACCAATTATGGTTACTAAAGCTACAGCAATGTTTCAATGGTTTGTGACGTTCACAGATTTAGTTCATTTATTCCACTGTCAGTGGTTTCACAGGCTGCAGTCTAATTCCAAGCAATGGTTTAGTACTATACTACTGTAAATCTGTTTTTGAATAGAGGCAGTTTTATGCACAGCCCTAACATGTATATGAACGGCGCTGTACGATTTCCAACCTCTTCTGTAAGTGACGTCATTTCAAGAAAACGTCACATGTGACATCACCATGTACTGACAGCAAGGAATATTTGCCCTTTTTTATGGCAATATGAAAACGATGTGATCATAATTATGGAGTAAATAGTGTTTCTGCTTGCAAATAGTGACATCACATGTTGCGTTTTCTTGAAATGACGTCACTTACAGAAGAGGTTGTAAATCCCATAGCAGCGCTCATATACGTTTTATTGCAAAAAGAGTAGTAGGTCTGCAACGGTTAAACGAATTTTGATTATTATCGGTTCTTTTTCTCAAGGTTCAGTTTGGTACTGTCTTACGTATATTTGTTCGGTACATCGGATGACATTTTTATTCCTGAAGCAATATTACAGTTAGGGAACTGACATAAGTTTATATTTATTAAATTTGAGTTACACAGCAATCAAAACTTTTTACTGTTTAAATTGTTCTAACTCTAACTCACCTATTCAACTTGTAAGGTCATTACAAGTCATTAAACTATCAGTTATTGAGAAATTTATGTTTTTCATATATTTAAATAACTGAACAAAATACAAACTAACCAAAAACGGAAAGGGGTAGTAATCAAAACTGAATGAAGAGAAACCTGTATTGTGAGAGCCATAAAAAAGAGTAAACTAAGTGAGCGCTGCTGTGGGATTTACAACCTCTTCTGTAAGTGACGTCATTTCAAGCAAACGCAACATGTGATGACACTATTTGCAAGCAGGAAACAATATTTACTCCATATGGTCACTTCGTTTTCATATTGCCATAAGGGGCAAATCTTGCTTACTGTCAGTACATGGTGATGTCACATGTGACGTTTTCTGGAAATGACGTCACTTAAAGAAAAGGTTGGAAATCGTACAGCGGCGCTCAAATTATGATGAAGACAAGGCATTGGTTAAACAGTACATTACCAGAGCATGTATCAGCTACCACTAAAACCAGTATGTCAATTGTTGATGCACCGTGTTAGCAAATCTATATATTGCAAACATTATTTTAACCTGTTGCTGTGATATTTTAATCCTGTGTTGATCAATGTATTGATGTACGGATTCCGCCTGCAGCTTATAACATCGGGATATTACACTATATTAGACCAACTTGTACATCTGTCAATAATAGGGAAACAAGACGCAGCAAACCTTGGCGGTGTTCAACAATAGAAATAGAAACCCGGGGAACAGTTAAACATTAGCAATCATCCAGGGCCCGTATTCACTAACATGTTTCAAAGTAGTTGAACAAGAAATCACTACTATTGCTACTGAACCATTCATACCAGCTTTCTAGACTCAACAATTCTCGTGAATTTGAATTTTGATCTAAGTTCATCGAAATAAAAGCTTAAGTCTCAAACTGTAATTTGAGTCCGAAGTCTGAAAAAACTTTAGTGAATATATACAGGCGCAGGAAATGTTGCAAGGGTTTCTTACAAAGATGTTGCAAGGGTTTCTTACAAAGATGTTGCAAGGGTGTTGCAAGGGTTTCTTACAAAGATGTTGCAAGGGTGTTGCAAGGGTTTCTTACAAAGATGTTGCAAGCGTTTCTTACAAAGACATAAGTAGACTGAAACAAAGAATCTCTAACAATCATGTTCCAATTAATAATAATGAATATACAATGACCATCCTTATTATATGAGCAACAATGAAAATGGTAATACAGTGTACACCAACAGCACAAAAACTGGTTGAAAATAACCTGAAAAGAAAACCTACAGTTATCCATACAAAATGTACAGTTTTAACACAAGTATACAGATAATATACAGTAAAACCTCACTTGAAGACCACCTCAGTAACAAAAACACCTCAAAATTAAGAACACAATGTGTTTTGCTCTTTATATAATCTCAATAAATATTAAGACCACCTCAATTAGAAGACCAGTTTTCAATGGTCCAAAAGGCGGTTTCATTATTGCGGCTTTACTGTATTTACATACTGTCAGCGGGCAACACCAAGTACAAGCATGTACAGGCAACAGGCGATAAAAGCTTTGTAATATGTATCATGGGATCAGATAAGTGAATGAATGATTAACATACAGTAGCCAGATTGGTGGCTTTTCCTATCAGACTATTTTACATACATTAAATCATAAGTTGAGTACAAATTGAGGGATACAGTGTAATCTGAGAAACCCAAACAGCATTTGGACTGGACCTGCTACTTGCGTTTTTCAGGATTCTCAAATCTGGCTACATTTCAAATTGAAAGACATGTTTTTTGGGATTACTTATTGTAATTTGAAGACAGATACTTATCATTTGACAAAAAAATACAAAATTATAAAAGTGTGGTTTAGAAAAATAGAAATAAATCGAAAGATGTTTTAATATAAAATTTCTAAATGTGGTCCATGAAAATATTCAAGTACAGTAAAACTTCGAAACCTCGAACTGCCATCGGACCGAGCAATTAGTTCGAGCCATCTACCTGTTCGAGCCATCTACCGTATACGTGTATATGTACAAACTGACTGTCACCTGTGCAAGTGTACTAAGCATGCTGAACGCATGGCATTTGGGGGTTGTTAGTGTTTCCATACTGAATGCACGTCGATCAATAGTCACATCATTATTCATAATTAAAAAAGAAATGAAAGAAAACTAAAACATATTTAAGTAAATGATTCGTTTATTTTTACAAACATGAATATTATACAGACACGATAGTAAACAATTACGAAGTTCTATTTTAAGACAAACAGTACTAACACAGTTGTCGTTCGTGGCAGACATACAAAATAAGCTTAATGTTTCGTAGATATTTAATAGATCCATTAAGTGATTTGTTTGTCACATAAGTACATGACTTGTACACTGTATTGTTTATAGTGCAACCATCAAGTAATTATCACTACGTGCGAATAACACGTGTCACCAATCTTACCTGTCATCAAATAATAGAATATCGCTCGGTCCATGAAAGGTGAGAATTATTGTATTGTTCGACCTATCTGGGGCGAACAATGAATGAAATGGTATCTAGGGACCGCAAAACCTGTTCGAGTGTTCGACCTATCTCCGTTCGAGTGATCTACTGTTCGTTAATATGAAATAAGAAGGGGTTTTGCCGGGACCTAAGAACCTGTTCGAGGTATCTACTGTGTTCGACCCAAAACTGTTCGAGGTTTCGAAGTTTTACTGTACTTCTAAAAAAAAATTACGATTATATTCACACTTCATGATGAAAATTAAAGTAGAAAAAATCCATCAAATATTTACAACATTGTATTTACATAAATTATACAATATTATCAGTTTAAAATCATCAAACTAGTTTTTAAAACTCAACTATTTCAAATTATTAACTGTCTAAAGTCAGTGTCAATAAAAAATTGCGTATAACTGTTGAGTGTGAATAACAATTTAGAAATTATTACAGCAAACGGTAAACAATGTGATTTATGATTCGGCGATTTTTCACAGGTCATGGTCATTGCGCATCAAGATGACCAATGGCTCTAAGATTGTTGGGTATTTGGAGTATAATTGCAAAATTATACACTTAGAGCCATAATTACTGTTTGTGGTATTCTGAGTTCTTTGATTCCATGTATTGCCAGAATAAGTTACTTTGATATCAAATCTAAGGAAATTTTTGGGACAAATGCATTTGTTCAGTTTGGGCAGAATTCCAGTTTTCTCCGAATCCAGTTTTCTCAGATAATACTGTAAACATTAAATAAACACCATACAAATTCTAATCAACTAATCTAATAACAAACATATCTACTAATAATTAGCACCCACAGTGAACTTTAGCTGAAAATTCAGCATTTTCACACAAAACAAATTTTCAAAACTTAGTCTTTATATTATTTATATTGCCGTAACAGACTGCATATATTCTAATTTGTTTCTCAAATGTTAGTCATGAATTATTAATATCATACCATGCAATTTAATAATAATTACAAACAGACAAACAACATGACATTTAGTACAGATATCAGGGGTTATACTGGTACAAGCAAAGTGTAACTGTATTAGAGAGAAGTACAGAATAGAACAACTCTGATAACATTCTTGTATACAGTTAATTGGTTATATAATATTGCTAACACAGATTGCAAGACTTCATAAAACATCTCAAATACAATTTCTTTGAATTTGTTTTAGTCTTTTTATTATAAAAACATCAAAATAAATATTAGAAAAAAATACTTTAACAGAAAAAAGTAACAGAATCCAACTGACACATTATCTCCTTCACATTTTCTCCTATCATTTTTTTTTATTGAGACAATAATTCTGTACAGTCGGACCTCGTTCATTCGAATTCATCGAGTCCGAAATTATATTTCGAAAAATACATGGTTTCGAAAATCCACTTTCAATTCAACATGCATGAAAAGATACAACGGGACCTGATATTAATATCTGACGATACCAAGTATTCAGATATAAGTTTGTCGAATTAACGAGGTCGGACTGCAATTGAAAAAAACTATTTGCAAATAAATATGCAATGAGAAATTTCAAGAAATAAGCAACACTACTAAACAACATCATAACAATTACAAACAACAGAAATATCATACATGTATCTAGTCACCTTTTCTATACTAAATCACGCCATTGTACAATCAGAAATATTGTGACCAAGTACACTTCTTCAATCCACAACTTTTCTATGTATCATTTCTCAACATCTCAGACAGATTTGTTTTGTGTTTATGTTCAAAATAAATGAGGCTGTTAATCTGTGCATCAGATAATTTGAATTTTGTGATGTTATGCTGTTTTTGACGCACTTGGCAAATTATTTAAGAAACTAAATTTCATCCATGTTTTCACCATACAAATAAATTATTTTTTGAAGAAATATTTTTTTTATTTTAAGGAATTTATCACTTTAATTCATTTTATCAATATAAATGGCTTTAAATTAACATTAATTGCCGAAGCATAATTAAAAATTAATATCAGAATATTGTTTCAGTAATTCTTATACTCATGTTTCCCCGAGTTCTACCTGAATGTTTAAATCATGAATGGTATTCAAACAAAAGACAAAAAAAATCTGTGTCAATATTTCCACAGTAACAATTCACAGAATTCCCATCAGTTCCACCTTCAGACATCAAATACACACCAAAACTGAATCGCTAATTTATATCAACTAATTAAATCAAATTCTACAAAACCAATCTGAATCTGAACAGTTAACATATTTTATGGTCCTCAGTAATCTACTTTGTGTGACCTTGTCATTAATCTAACCTAAATTTGTCTGCAAAAAAGCTGTTTATTTTCTATGTGAAGACAGACAGTCAGAGTTTAATTGAGCCTAGAGGCTGTCAAGTCGTTGTTTCTTATATGAGCTGTGGAATTTACAACCCTCTTCTGTAAGTCATTTCACTAAAACGCAACATGTGATGTCACTATTTGCAAGCAGGAAACAAGAATTACTCCATATGGTCACTTTGTTTTCATATGGCCATATGGGGCAAATACTGCTTACTGTCTGTACATGGTGACGTCACATGTGACATTTTCTGGAAATGACGTCACTTATAGAAGAGGTTGGAAATCATACAGCAGCCGGAACAAAATTCACCTTTTCAGTGCTGTGAGAAAGACATACCCTGAAACTATGTACAGGTATACAACAACCAATGAGCAAGTTAAACAGAAACAAATTAGGAACATGCCCCGCTAAATAATCAACTTAATTAATAACTGCCAAACTTTTTGTATCAATTTCTAAAATAGGTAAATACTATCAAATTCATTTGTCCCTGAGTGCAGTGACACATATTTTTAAGGGTCATCAAAAATTCAAGTTTTACATAACGTTCACTCATTCTTTCATCCAAAGACAACAAATAGAATGGTGTGTGATATTACGGCTTCCACTGTATCGCTAAACAGAATGAAAGCTGGAAGTGATAGCAGTCTGTTGGTTGACATAATCGATGATGAGAAGTAGTAAACATGATAAAGCACACAGGAAGAAACCAGCCAATCAAATTGGCTCTGGATAACCGAAGACAGAGAGAGAATGTAACAATTTCCTGGATATTTCTGGTCAATTATATAATATATTGATATTACATTCTAGGATTAACAACCGGTGTATCAGTGACAAAGATAAGTTGAATTACAATCATTAACTGCATGCAATCGGCTACAGTACCACTGTCACTTGTCAGCCTTTTTCTATTATAGTTCCCACGGGTCAGACTATCTGACCCATTCTCTAAGCCAAAAATATTTTTTCCCAATCACAAAAAAATCTCCCAAATAGTCAAGCACCTATGAAAAATCAAATACTGGAGCGACCCAGGATATCTTGAAGCTCTTTGAATAACCGAGGCCATTATCGTCCCTTGTATCACAAATGTTTGTGGATATTTTGTGTTTCTTTTTGACAGTTGATATAAGAAATGTACACTAGAATGCCTGTTTATATAAAATTTAGAAATGAAAAGCCTATTCTTTTAACTATGAAAATTCCCAAAATTGGAGTTGAAGCGACTAAATTTTTCTCAAATTGGCAAATTTTACGACCCAAATTTTCCCAATTTATCTAGGGCTTTTTTTCCCAAAATGGACAGAAAAAGGCCTGCTTATATGTGCAGCTAAACAATGTTGAAAATTAGCATTAAATCCAATAAAAACAATGTCACTAAAATCCATTAAACATCAGTACAAAATGTATATCATATTTAATCAAGAGTGGCATAAACTCCATAATAATAAAGTTTGATGAAGATTGGGCAAAGGCTTTCCAAAACAGAGAGTGGACAGTGCTAATTTGGCAACAATTCCAATAGCAATGGGAGGTAACTGAAGAGTACTTTAAGCAATTAATATGGCCGAGATATCAAAACCCTTTCATATTCAGACCAAGTCTGTTGAAGAATTGATGGAAATTATTACAGTTAGGTTAGAGTGGTCAATGTTAGTTGCTTGTTGTAGGTGATTGCACAATAAGACCAGATATTGTTTTAAGTAAATTGACTCGTATATTAACCATAGAAGCAGAATGATGGACTGCATTTATTTGTACAGTAATTGGACAAAGAGTCTTTCAACACCTCTACATACAAAAAAATACTTAAAGAAATAATCTTAGACAAATTTTAGCATGTTGTACAATGCCGATTGCAATCAATAATGGTTATATGGCTTCCAAATTGTACAAGCTCTTTCAGCCGTTCAGGAGACTCAGATAACACAAGAAGCAAGACACTAACAGTATTCAAGTCTATGAACAAATTAGTAATAAACACAAAGATTCCAAGCAGACTGATAAATTCCTTTTTGTTTCTTGTTTCATCGTCAGACATAAATAAATACACAATAATGCATGAAATCATAACCCTTCAGTTCCCAGATAGTGGAAGCAGTTGTTTGGAGTTCATATGAGACAGTGGAATTGTCTGGTTGAGATGAATGGTAAATATGCTACTTCATCAAACAAGAAGACTTGAGAGCTATTCCTGGTTGTGGTGTGAAGACAATCCAGTGATTTAACTCAATACAATGCACTTATACCATGCATCATATCAGCATCTGATATATGGGGAAGGCACCTGTTATTTGAGGAGGACCATTGAACCTTGACATGACATGAGAAAGTATAAGTTGCTACAGGGAATGCAACATACATAAGACAATACCTCCCTACACAGACCTCCGCGAAAACAACAATCCATAAAACATCAGGCATTTGAGGAGGTGCAAGCTAGGGTAAATATGCAAGGGAATGAGGGCGAACGGAATGGCATGGTCAATCATTAAGTTGGGGGGGGGGATTAAATGGATGGAATGCATCACAGGACAACTTACAAGACAGCTGGCAACAATATGCCTAAAGGGAGAGAAATTAACATGAACACTATATCAATTGAAATAATTGCACAAGGAAAAGGGAAATTTAACATACATCTAAAACACAAATAGAAATAATAACCATACAGCAATTCACAGCCTCTGAACTGTCAGTAAAAACAGTGGGGGTTTAACTCAATTTAACAGCTAGCTTACCTCACACTTAATGGCTGTATGGTCATGAGGCAAAGGAACATTGGCTAGGTTTGTTAAATGCTGTTTTACAGTGGTAACGATATGTGTTAAGATTTGGCTTGGTTTGTTAAATGCTGTTATACAGTGGTAACGATATGTGTTAAGATTTGGCTTGGTTTGTTAAATGCTGTTTTACAGTGGTAACGATATGTGTTAAGATTTGGCTTGGTTTGTTAAATGCTTTTTTACAGTGGTAACGATATGTGTTAAGATTTGGCTTGGTTTGTTAAATGCTTTTTTACAGTGGTAACGATATGTGTTAAGATTTGGCTTGGTTTGTTAAATGCTTTTTTACAGTGGTAACGATATGTGTTAAGAGTTGGCTTGGTTTGTTAAATGCTTTTATACAGTGGTAACGATATGTGTTAAGAGTTGGCTTGGTTTGTTAAATGCTGTTATACAGTGGTAACGATATGTGTTAAGATTTGGCTTGGTTTGTTAAATGCTGTTATACAGTGGTAACGATATGTGTTAAGAGTTGGCTTGGTTTGTTAAATGCTGTTATACAGTGGTAACGATATGTGTTAAGAGTTGGCTTGGTTTGTTAAATGCTGTTATACAGTGGTAACGATATGTGTTAAGATTTGGCTTGGTTTGTTAAATGCTTTTTTACAGTGGTAACGATATGTGTTAAGAGTTGGCTTGGTTTGTTAAATGCTGTTTTACAGTGGTAACGATATGTGTTAAGAGTTGGCTTGGTTTGTTAAATGCTTTTATACAGTGGTAATGATATGTGTTAAGAGTTGGCTTGGTTTGTTAAATGCTTTTATACAGTGGTAATGATATGTGTTAAGAGTTGGCTTGGTTTGTTAAATGCTGTTATACAGTGGTAACGATATGTGTTAAGAGTTGGCTTGGTTTGTTAAATGCTGTTATACAGTGGTAACGATATGTGTTAAGAGTTGGCTTGGTTTGTTAAATGCTGTTATACAGTGGTAACGATATGTGTTAAGAGTTGGCTTGGTTTGTTAAATGCTGTTATACAGTGGTAACGATATGTGTTAAGAGTTGGCTTGGTTTGTTAAATGCTGTTATACAGTGGTAACGATATGTGTTAAGATTTGGCTTGGTTTGTTAAATGCTTTTTTACAGTGGTAACGATATGTGTTAAGAGTTGGCTTGGTTTGTTAAATGCTGTTTTACAGTGGTAACGATATGTGTTAAGAGTTGGCTTGGTTTGTTAAATGCTTTTATACAGTGGTAATGATATGTGTTAAGAGTTGGCTTGGTTTGTTAAATGCTTTTATACAGTGGTAATGATATGTGTTAAGAGTTGGCTTGGTTTGTTAAATGCTGTTATACAGTGGTAACGATATGTGTTAAGAGTTGGCTTGGTTTGTTAAATGCTGTTATACAGTGGTAACGATATGTGTTAAGAGTTGGCTTGGTTTGTTAAATGCTGTTATACAGTGGTAACGATATGTGTTAAGAGTTGGCTTGGTTTGTTAAATGCTGTTATACAGTGGTAACGATATGTGTTAAGAGTTGGCTTGGTTTGTTAAATGCTGTTATACAGTGGTAACGATATGTGTTAAGAGTTGGCTTGGTTTGTTAAATGCTGTTATACAGTGGTAACGATATGTGTTAAGAGTTCTAACACTCAAAGCATGTCTGTAGAATTCACTGGCATGCAACCAGGAAGTCAAATGTGACCTATTTCAAACACCAAACTTGGAAGATTAACAGTTGTGACAATCAGACAAGAAGCAGATTCGATTTACACAAATGACTTCGGGGACAACTATAAAAATCTAATAAAGTTTATCTTCAATCAGTAAATTCTTGAAGCATTATTAATCAAATTATCACCATAGTAACCAGAACTAACCCTTAATAAATGAGAATCTTGCAATGAACAACACTAATGAAATTATCCTGGGAAGGCCAAATACATGTATCAGCTGAATGTTATCCTTATATGGTGAAGTAAGAAAGTCATCGACTGTTATTCAGTATACTACCATATGTTGACACAATTTTCTCTCAAACAAGAGATGTTTGTAAAGCATTACGCCCCCTCATGGTTTTTTCGTCCTAGAGTTATATTTTGTACAATTACATAAGTTCAAAGTATGCTGCACAAATATACATGCTGGAAATGTTTTGTAGAAAATTCGTACTTTTATAGTGAATAGTATTCAATAAACTCATCAAAAGCTTTGTAATTCAGAAGTACATTTCCGGGTCAAATTAGAAAAAAGGGATACTTAAAAACATTCAAGAATTTGTAAATGGATGGTTTGTATTTGAATGTCGAATGAAAATTCTCATGTACCTGGGGTTGTGGCATGATTGAAAAAGAAAAACATAGCAAATGAATAACATGAATTGCTTATTCCTTCTGGTATCAAACTTTGCAATTAGCTCAGACTTATACTGTCTTTTTTTTTGACTCAATATTTGATACAAATCTAAAAATCTAAAGCAGAATAACTGGATATATATTGTGAAATTTAACATTTTTAAAATGGTAAAAAAAAGGGTTTGGTGGATGCATAGTTTGATTAGTGCCATATTGGAAACAGTAACAACAGGTTGTTTGTTAACTGTAGGTAATAAAAGAGCTCATCTCATGTATGCCATGAACTGACCTTAAATTTATATAGAAATTAATGTATAATAGAAGTCTACAATTTTGCCATACTGAACATTCCAATGAATGGGAGGTGTTTATAATACAATTTAGCCTGGTTACCTTGACAATCAGAGGGTTTCTCTGATACCAACGATGAATGTGTGGACTTAGTTTGAGGATGATAGGTCAAGGGGTTCTCAAGTTATTGATTGGAAACGGTTTATGTTCAATTGACACCTGTGACCTAGACTCCGGGACCCCAAAATCAATAGGGATCATGTGTGCACCAAATTGGGGATTGAAAGGTCAAGGGGTTATCAAGTTATTGATTGGAAAGGGTTTGAAAAGGTGAACAATTGACCCCTGTGACCTTAACCTTTGACCTCGTTACTCCAAAATCAATAGGGTTTCTCTGCTACCCAAGATACATGTGATGACCAAGTTTGAGGATGAGAGGTCAAGGGGATCTTGAGTAATTGATCAGAAACGAAAAGGTTACGGACAGACTGACCGACATGTGCAAAGCAATGTGCCCTCTCTTCTTCATAGGGGGCATATAAACCGATCCACCTATATTTTCTTAGTAGACAGATTCATAGAAAATATCTGGCAATTCCATTGGTGCCATGAGGGTTATTCACTAGTAAAAGTTGACAACACAAAAATTAATACAGAAAACCTCTTAATATGTAGTAACATAGGCGAAGGATTCCTACAATAAAACAATCATAAGCCACTGAGTAAGTGTTAATCATATGTACAGAGATGGTAATGAACTGATTTGCATCTGTTTATGGTTATATATGTCTGTTATATGTCATCTATGCTGTGTCAAAAAAGAAAGTGTACATGAGATGATATGGACATTTTTTGATACCATGGGTGCTAAACATGGACATAGTTAGTACCAACTGAAAGATAATTTAATTTCTATCTGGTCGTGTATTTTAAATATTTAATATTTTCAATCTTTGTGGAAATCAGGATACTTTGTTATCCAAAGTGTTCAGGTTTCACCATTTTGTAATATAATAGTATAATGATTGCATGTTGAAAAGAATCATGAAATTTACTTGACAATTTTGATCGCACAACATTTCTGATATCAAGGCATATTTTATTTTTACCTTAAATACTGGAGAGCTATATGATGATTTTCAAGCACTGTTTTGCTCTTTATTCAACCTCAATATTAAGACCACCTCAATATTAAAACCAGTTTCAAGTGGCCCAAAGGTGGTCTTTATATTGAAGTTTTACTGTACTTCTTTGATATTTATGAGAAAATTGTGATTAAGAGATAAAATTGCTTTATTATCACTACAAACATATTATTTTTCGTAAAGCCTTCGGCTTTCACATGTATATATAGCATTCCATTCTGGACGTTTTAAACCCTATCGCCAATTAAAAGGTTTCAAATTTACCCTCTGATGACGTCAATACCTGCGCATGCGCCACCTACCACCCATAATGCATCAAACCACATGAGATTCAACTTTTTATTTTGCGACGTGTTCGAATAGACGTGCATCTAGAGATTGTAGCTTTTTATAAGTTTATATCTTTCTAGACCGTATTTTCGATCTTTTTATTTTGCTTCCTGACAATTTCTTACGTACGTAAGTATGTCGGATGAAGATGTGACTAGTTTACACCCCTCAGAAGAGGAGTTTGAGGGATTCTCAGCTGATGACCTCCCCCCACCCACTCCGGCCACGGACCAAAACAACAACGTAACAAAGAAAATAAAGTCGGTTGTAACAGCCGTCAAGAAAGGTAAGGGGCCTGTAAAGGGCAAGGCTGCTGTGAAATCCAGCATTAAACCTTCGGGTTCTAGAAAAACAAAACCTTCGGGTTTAAATCCAAGGTCGGGTACTTCGGACCCTCCTGGAGAATCTCAGAGTCAGATTCAAAATAATTTGTTTGATATTGCAAAATTGTCTCAACAAGATATAGCAGGTCTTCGGTCTGCTTTAGGAATTATAGATCAAAATGACAATTTTTATTTTGATACGGATGAATATGAGGACACATATTTTGATTCTTATGATCAGAATGTTACAGGTAGTAACCTTAGGGTGACAGTAGATCCTAACGATATTTCTTCAGATGAAAATGAGAATTTATTTGAAAATAGGTTTAAAATTCCTAAGTTAACTGGAGCACCCAGACTTGATTCAAATTCTGCCTTCGGGGATACTAATAGTATGGCTAGTGATAACTGTGATGATTACTCATGGGATTTACCAAAAATGAAAACTCCTGAGCGTGGACAGTCTATAAGTGATTCTTTAGCCAACCTTATTAACACTGCATGTACACAACAGTGTGACACTGACCCTTTGTTCTCTAAGTATCCCGTCCCATCTAATTGTGACAAGGTTATTCCACTGTTAGTAAATCAGGAAGTCTGGCGTTTTTTGGATAAAAAAGCTCACTTAGGTGACAAAGCATTGGTTGATATTCAAAACCTTTTGAGCACTAGTTTGGTGCCTCTCGTTAAGTTGATTGACTTTCATAAAAAGAATAAAACTATGAATAAAGAAGTTAAAGGTTTATTCTCGGATGTGATTACTGGCTTAGGTCAGGTTCAGTATAATATTAGTTTGAGAAGGAGATATCACATTAGACCTTATTTGAAAAGGAAATATTCTTCTCTTTGCAATATGACAATGCCTATCACAACAAAATTGTTCGGTGATGATATTTCGAAAGAAGTAAAATCATGTGACAATATATCCTTCTTGGGTAAGGATACTATGCCTAGCTATCAGAGTAGTTTCAGAGGGCCTATTCGTAGTAAGGGTAGATTTCGCGGTCGCCGCGGATACAGTAACTTCGGTTATGTCCCACAAGGCTTCAGTGGTCATCAGTATGGTGCTTATCAAGGGCAAGGATATCGCCAACAAACATACCCGACCAGGAGTATTGGGCTTCGAAGCTCCAGACAGTCTGGTGGACGATTAAGGGCTCCTAGGAGACGCCTTTCAGCTATGGCTACATCGGCACCTGTTGGTCGTGACCCAAACGAGCAGGAATAACAGAAAGGGTAAGTCCTGTTGGACGAACAAAATTTTGTTTAGATGAATGGATAAGATTTACGTCTGATCCTTGGATTTTGGGTGCAGTGTCAGGGTACAAAATAGATTTTGTTGAACAGCCTTTTCAGGATAAAATCCCAAAAGAAATACCATTTGATTTAGATCAAAAAGTTATTGTAAACAATGAAATTATGGAACTTTTGAGTAAGGGTGCTATAATAGAGTCTGAAAGTGAAGAAGACCAGTATATTTCTACGATTTTTACTGTAAGTATTATGAAGTAGTTTTTGTAGATTTGTGTACGTGTAGATTGTAGTGAAGTCCGCAAAGATTCACAAAGTCCTTCCGTTTTGTTTACTTCTTATTTCGCACTAAAACAATGTCTGGAAATCCAGTTACATAAAGTTATAATATTATTCCAAAGTTATTAATATCAAGCTGGTACTCCAGTGAATATTAAAATAAAATATAGATATCTAAATGCAATTTCTGGTGCTCCAGTAAAACGTAAATTTAAGGTACTCCTTATGAGGTATTATTATTTCTGTTTAGCATATAAAGTTACAAGTATTTATACAATCCTAAAACAAAGATAATAAGGAAGCCAGACCTTAAGGGCTTTGGTGATAAATAAACATTTCAGATATAACAATAGATGTGTGACCTTAAGGGTTTTGATAATAAATTAACAGTTCAGTATAACAATAGATGTGTGATGACAATTAATCGGAGGAAATATGTTATCAAAGAATTTAGAAATGAGGTGTTAATAACAGAACAATAGCTTCGCAGTCAAAGTTGGCAGACAGCAACAGATGTCAAACTATACAATATAATTAAAATTGATGGTAAGAGAAAAGTCTTAATTTTCACTGCATAATAATTCCTCCCTGCTACAAAAAGTTTGGTCTCCAAACTTAAAATGACTAATTCGCACTTTTGTATTATTTTGGAACCAGTCTCAACAATTTCCTACACCAAATGGTAAAATGTCCCCTTTTCCTACAACAAGCACAAGTAACATCATCAGCATCACAGCAATCTGGTGGGTGGTATTCATTGCTACCACATCTTGTACACCTGAATGGTTCTGGATTGAAAGTGTCATCAAAATGATCATACATCTGCATAAGTTTGCCATTTTGCTCACCAAGTTCATAAGCACATGCTCTGATAATGTCCTTGTTGACCTTGAAATGACTGGGTTTTTCCTTCTTTGAAGATTCTGCAGTTGTTAAAGAATTCACTTGCTCAACAGCAGATTTGAGTTTGTATTTGGTCGATTCTAGCTCTAGTTTAGTTGACTTAAGTTCATCGTTGGTTTGTTTAAAGTTCTTCTCTATGTTTGAATATGAAATTTGGGTAGCTGCTAATTGTCTAAACACATTGGTAGTTTCTTCCCATGCCTTCTGAGTAATGTTCTCTAACTTAATTGCAGCTTTTTGCAAGTCCCCATTTAGTAGTTTAGCGTAACTTATTTTCTTTTTCAGTTTCCGTGAAATAGTTTTGTTTTCCTTCTTTAGTCGATCATTCTCACACTCTGTTTTTGTCCTAAATGATTTCAGGTCCCTATTTTCAATTCGTAGAAATGCAATGGATGCATTCTGTCCTTCAACTGTTGATTTCAACTGAGTTAGTGTTTTTGTAACTTCTTTCATGTTGAGTTTGGATGCCGGTCTGTTTGTTGAGTTAAAACATAGTTTTCTGAGTTCTTGGTTCTCCAAGTTGTAAAAAGGAAGGTTTTGCAGATCTTTCTTGTTGAGGAATGCTGCCATCCTGTTCCTATCACGTTCGTGTTTAAGTTGCTGTTGACAAGCCACTAATTTGCTGTAACTTATAAAAAGTACAGCAGGTGCCCAGCGTCTTTCTGTACCATAATGTTGATACATACTACGTGGTTCAGGAACAACAGCACACACTCTCCTGGAATAATTCATTTCCATCAGTTCAGCTACAATCTTTGAGAATTGGGGGTTACTCGCTTGGCAAACAGAATCCTACTCCACTAATTGTTGTTAGGCACCGGGATAGTTACGTCAGCTAAAGAGTGACGTGGCCGTCGTTCTCCACCATCTATTATGAAGTAGTTTTTGTAGATTTTCGTGTACGTGTAGATTGTAGTGAAGTCCGCAAAGATTCACAAAGTCCTTCCGTTTTGTTTACTTTTTATTTCGCACTAAAACAATGTCTGGAAATCCAGTTACATAAAGTTATAATATTATTCCAAAGTTATTAATATCAAGCTGGTACTCCAGTGAATATTAAAATAAAATATAGATATCTAAATGCAATTTCTGGTGCTCCAGTAAAACGTAAATTTAAGGTACTCCTTATGAGGTATTATTATTTCTGTTTAGCATATAAAGTTACAAGTATTTATACAATCCTAAAACAAAGATAATAAGGAAGCCAGACCTTAAGGGCTTTGGTGATAAATAAACATTTCAGATATAACAATAGATGTGTGACCTTAAGGGTTTTGATAATAAATTAACAGTTCAGTATAACAATAGATGTGTGATGACAATTAATCGGAGGAAATATGTTATCAAAGAATTTAGAAATGAGGTGTTAATAACAGAACAATAGCTTCGCAGTCAAAGTTGGCAGACAGCAACAGATGTCAAACTATACAATATAATTAAAATTGATGGTAAGAGAAAAGTCTTAATTTTCACTGCATAATATAAGTAAGCCTGACGGAAATTTTAGACCGATCATTAATTTAAAATATCTTAATGAGTTTGTACAATATAATCATTTCAAGCAAGAAACTTTTAATATTGTACTGGATTTGGTCCAACAGAATGATTATATGACAAAAATAGATTTGGCAGATGCATATTTTTCGATCCCAATACACCCCTCACATTGGAAGTACCTGAAATTCTACTGGGATAATAAGTTATATGCGTTTGTTTGCCTACCTTTTGGGCTCACAATTGCCCCATATTTGTTTACAAAGATATTACGTCCAATTTTTGCTTGGTTCAGACAACAAAATATCCGATCGTCGTACTATATAGACGATTCAATTAATCTAAATCAAGAAAAAGCTGTTTGTCAAAATAATTGTTTCACTATTGTAGAAACTTTAGAGAGCTTGGGATTTGCCTTAAATTATAGAAAATCTGTCTTGACACCATGTCAAAGATTAGTATTTTTTGGTTATATTCTTGATACTGTACAATTTAAAGTATTCCTACCAGATGATAAGGTTCAGAAGATTTTGTCCAAAGCTAATGTTCTGTTGAAAGCGGACATAATTGTAGTAAGAAAGCTTGCTTCATTTATTGGGCTTATTATTAACGCTTTTAACGCTATATTGGAAGCCCCTTTGCATTATAGGGCTCTTGAAAGGGACAAAATTCTTGGCCTTGGTGATAGTATGGATTTTGATAATGAAATAAGATTGTCCTTATTTAGTAGACAAGAGATAACATGGTGGATAACAAAGGTTAGTGATAAAAATGGGAAAAGAATAAGACCTGTCAATGTATCCAAACGATGTAGAACTGATGCATCCTTCTTAGGTTTTGGTGGAATAGACTTGGAAACTGACATGCATACCAATGGTAGATGGAGTAATGAAGAAATTGTTAATGTTAGCATAAACTACCTTGAACTTCTGGCAGTTTTCTACTGTTTACAGGCTCTTTATGAAGGTTGTAGAGATATACATATAGAGGTACAGTCCGATAACACTTCTGTTATATCTTATATCAATAAGTTTGGTGGTATGGAGTCAATAAAGATGGATAAGTTGGCTAAACAAATATGGGAATGGTGCTTGCTTCGGCAGATCTATATTTCTGCTGTGCATGTCCCCGGTATTATGAATACAGCAGATTTTTATTCTCGAAATTTTTCTGATTCAACCGAGTGGATGTTAAAGCAAGATATATTTAATAGGCTTTGTAGGCATACTTTCTTACCTGATGTAGATGTCTTTGCATCAAGGTTGAATAAACGTTTGCCAAAATTTATTTCATGGTTCCCTGAACCTGGTGCTATGGCTGTAAATGCATTTTCCTTGTCTTGGAACCAGTTTGTACCATATTTATTCCCTCCATTTAATTTAGTTGGGAAGGTTATAAATAAAATAGTATCTGATAAGGTAGATAAAGCTCTTTTGATTGTTCCATACTGGTTTACACAGAGTTGGTTTCCAGTTCTTTTAGAAAATATGTCTGATTTTCCTATTAGATTACCAAGACATCAAGATTTGCTGACACTACCCCACAACAACAAGTTTCATCCCTTGGGAAAAAAGCTGAAAATGATTGGCGCTGTTCTATCCGGAAGGGCTTGCAGGATAGAGGAATTCCAAAGGAAGTTGCAACATTTATCACAGAATCATGGTCTGAAGGAACAAGCAAGCAGTACAGCAGTGCTTGGAAAAAGTGGTGTATGTGGAATAGTATTAGGTTTTCCAGTCCATTTTACTCGTCTGAAGCGGTAGTATTAAGTTATTTGTACTGTTTATTTAGAAGTGGTAAGTCATATTCCATTATAAATTTGCACAAAGCTATGTTGATGCAGACTTTACAGTTCTTTGGAAATTCTTGGTGTAAAGAAACTGGTTTAATTTTGCGTTTTATGAAGAGTGTGTTTAGACGTAAACCCTCAAGACCTAGATATGTTATGACATGGAATGTGTCAACTGTGTTGAGGTATTTGCAAAAATGTATGCCTTTATCCGAGTTGTCGTTAAAAATGTTGACATTGAAAACATTGGCTTTGGTTGCACTGGCAACAGCGCCTAGAGCTCAGACTTTGTGTGCCTTAAATTTAAACAATATGATCGTTCAACAACAAGCAGTGGTGTTTACCTTTAATGAAATACTTAAAACGTCCAAAGCAGGACAGTGCTATTCGCTGAAGGTTGAACATTATTCAGACGAAAGTATTTGTGCTATGCACACTTTGTTATATTATGTTCAGAAGACATATTCTAAAAGGAAGAGTGATAAAGTTTTTGTTTCATTTGTAACACTTGATGCGGTAACAACTTGTACATTATCAAGATGGCTCAAAATTGTGCTAGAACTTTCTGGTATTGATACTTCGATTTACAAGGGCCATTCATATAGGGGGGCTTCCTCCTCAGCAGCTTATAGTAAGGGTTGTAGCATAAATAGTATTATATCCCAGGGAAACTGGAAGTCAGATAAGAACTTTAAAAATTTTTATTGTAGACATTTGGAGAGTGATGTGTCTTATAACGAAGCTGTTTTTTCTCATGTATGATTATGAGTAATAAATTGTAATGCATTGAATAGTGTAATTTTGTTGCCTTTAAAGATGCTATATATACATGTGAAAGCCGAAGGCTTTACGAAAAATAATGGGCCCCCATCCAAGCTTTAGTGCAGGATGGAGGGCATTATTTGAGTAAAGCCGGAGGCTGAGCATGTATATACCCTTCCCTTAGTGTTATATGTCTGAGTCACATGGAAGTGGTGTAGATATTTTGATGTTGTATACCCTCCCTTTTGATGTATGTTTTATAGCAACAAAAATACCTTTAAACAGTGAATCTCATGTGGTTTGATGCATTATGGGTGGTAGGTGGCACATGCGCAGGTATTGACGTCATCAGAGGGTAAATTTGAAACCTTTTAATTGGCGATAGGGTTTAAAACGTCCAGAATGGAATGCTATATATACATGCTCAGCCTCCGGCTTTACTCAAATAATGCCCTCCATCCTGCACTAAAGCTTGGATGGGGGCCCATTTTAATTGCACCATCAACATTTTATTCCCTTATCAGCTAACTTTGAATTTCTTTTTTCCTACGTTCAAAGGTTCAAGAATGATTTTACAAAATACTGTCTTTCATGAGTTCACTGATTTGTCAAACAATGAACGAATACTAAACACTGAAAAGATTAGGCTGCCTTTGTCAGAGAAAACATTGGTGCACTCCCAAGATCCAGTTCATGGTGTGTCAACAGAATTAGTTAATCAAGTGTGACACTGCCTCACTTGTTTACCAATTTTCTGGAAAATGTTTTATATGAAATAATTATTTACAGGTTTTGTTAATCAGCTAAACAGTGAAACATGCATGTTAACTGAAGCAAACTGTAAATGGATGAATTCTGTTGTCTTCGATCCATATCAATATCCTATCAAATTATCAAACAAAAACCTCTATTCCTAGCGTTATACTCGATTATGACATACATTTTTTTTTGTGTTGTAATAGATTCCTTGGAGAAGGTATATCTAACGACATCAAAGTAACACATATAAGTAGAATACTATGTGTTCCAATTAACACAACACCATAATTATTCAATGTTTTATAATTGGATGTCATACTAATTAAGATAATTGTTTTCTTATTTCTATAGACATGTTTATTACGTTCTAGATTCTACAATATGCTGCAGTGCTGGAAATTTTTTATGTTTCGTGGAAATCTTCTTCATACGAGGGAATTATATTTTGTCGACTCATGCAAGCATGCAACAAGGCATTGCAATTGTCGAGACAACGTAACTACCTAATTTTGTGCAGCTAAATTCCAACAAATTGGATTATTTGAACAAAAGCACGAACATTCAAGTACAACATTCTCACTGTAATCCTACTTTCAATCACTCCGAGTAGAGCATGTTCAATAATAATATCTTTCTACGAGCTGATATTCTATATACACAAGTTACTTAGGAAAATGAAACATCAAAACTAATATATTTTATCGCAGAATGTAGGAAGCATTTCTCTCATTCCCAATTGGAAGAAATGCTAAAATTCTTTTGTTTTCTGTAATATTTTCTGTTTAGTTTGACACTTAATATAAGAATATGGCTTGGTCTTGTCTCCCACTCAAGATTCCAATTTGTCAAACAGAGCATAAAAACGACTCGGTCATATATATCTTGCTAAAAACACGTACTTTATTCATATTAAATAAATACACTTTGTCATATCTGCTCTATTTGATTAATGCAAGTCCTTATGGTTAAAAATTATAAGGAATTATGCTGAGTGTGAAGAACTGATTTTGACAGGTTTGAAGGAGTAATAAGCAAAATCAGTCAGCAAGTCTGCCAGCAATTGGTCCCACAGGGGAATAAATCATCAAATCCAATTTATGATAACTTTCATTGCTTCTTTGTTCTCAATTTACAAGACATACAAAATGAAAATGCTCTACTTAAGTAAAGTAAAATATGGATAATTTTCATGAAAACTCATCCCTTGTGATTATATCGCTTTAAAAAAATGTGATCTCCTTTTTAAAATGTGATTTCAAAGGTACTTAAACAATTATGACAATTGAAATTTTGAACAATGCGTATGTCCCAAACCTTATGTCATTTTTCTTTGAAAATCAGCAACCAGAATCCGACAATCCTTGGTGAGCTGTGCAATACAATAGAAACTGATTTATAATATCAGTAACAGCTGCTACATATTCCAATCAACTAAAATCACAAGAAAGAACTTTCATGATGCTGAGGTGTGAACAGATTTCGATAATCGTTATTAGACTCGTACTAAGAGTTAAGGCCCTTAGAACCAACAAATCTGTCTGAGACATTAAGGTTTAACTAACATTCTAACATACAAGTTTACCTGTCAAGTAATCCATTTATTAGGCTGAAAAAGATACAGAGATATTCAATTTATAATAAAAAGTAAGAAATGTACTGAAAAAAGTTTTTGCAGACGCGTACATAGAGACAACATTTTACAAGATAAAAGTGATGAAGAAATACAAAGTCTTTGAAATATAGATCAACTGGGTGCTCTCATTGTTTGTTTTATTTTGTTGTTGTTAATTATTACCATCATATAAATAATAAACATGTATATCACCAACATATCCATGCATTAGTTAGTTGTTTTAATACAATTTATGTCTCCAAGAACTACCATTTGACCTTTGATCTAACCATTTGACCTTTGATCTAACCATTTGACCTTCATCCTACACGGCCATAAGTGACGTTCCACACAGTCATAGTCTTACGGAAACGGAAAAAATTGTGCCAAAGTAATTTCAAAATCTTCCTAAGGAATAGACAGACACAATGTATTGCCTATTTGACCTTTGATTCCATAATATGACCTTGACCTTCAACTCAAATAGTCGAAAGTTCAGATATCAAGGTCAGGGTCTGTGAGCCAAGCACTTTGAAAATTCTTACCAAGTTAAAAAACAAATGGAGTGGATGAACACATTGAGTCTCCCTAATGCCTAAGAAAGACATAATTCCTGGTCAGTTATTTCATTGACATGCGCTCACATGAAACATATCCCATACAAGAGGCTATTTTAAGTCAAGAAAGATAGTTGCATCTTATAAAAGACACTGCAGTATTTGGTCAATATTTATTATTCAGTGGACAAGCGTGTTTTAAACTATCATACCCATTGCAAACTTCTCTAATGTCATAGTTTTAAATCTCCTGAGATCTAAATTTCAAAGACTGATATCATGAATGACAAATAACATTAAATGGTAAATTAAAGTTGACATTAAATTGACTACTTTAAGGAAAAGTAATTGCACAATCAGGAAAAGATCTAGGACTCAGCATGGTGATGATAATCACGTTTCTGGTATAGAAGTCTGATTGAGTAAAACTAAACAAAGTGGTATGTACAGCATTACAGAATTATTCGAAATATTTGAAGCTCATTATCTGATTTATATCTCTTCAAAATATCTTTTTATAGCAATGGTTTTATTCCACTATTAAAAGTGAAGAGCTGATGGCAATTAAGATACATGCATTATCAAAATATACATGTATATAATAGTTTTACTCAAGGGCAATAACTCTCAAATGAAGAACAATTTAAACTGAATAAAGCAGATCTACATTGAAGTGAATACTTTTTAAGACAGAATGCAAAGTTGTGATTTGACAATAAAAACATAAATCAAGACAGCATTTAAGTACAGGGGAATTATAAGTGAACAAACATGGAGACTGTCACCATCTATCTAGTTTCTCTTTTATAATAGCACTTAACAGCTCAGCCTACAAACATAAATATTCAATTTAAATGAAATTCTCAGTTAAGCAAGAAGATTTTGACAAATTCTTAACTAGCTGTATGTGATTGCACATATATGTATTGGTTCGATGAGACAATATTTCACAAAAAGAGAAATCATGTCTTATCACATTATTGAACAAACTGTGTCCCCTACTGGTCCCCTACTGGTAAAGGGCCAGCTAAAAAGAAAAGAGATCGAAAGTTTGTTGGATGGTTTTTCTTTCAGCAAAACCTGATGGATTGTTGTAAAGGACAAAATGTGCTTGAATTATTATAATCTTAAACTGTTTCACTATAAACAGTCATAGATAGGACATGACAAAGACAACTAAATTAATCGTCTCTTAGGAGTGACCTTGAACTTAAAGCGAGGGTGAGTTTTGCAAGTGACTAATAGCATAGTTTATATTAGTAGATATTTGTTTGATTAGGCCTTTGAGTATCCATTCAAGCATAATAACGTTATCGACCTTATAAGAAACAAACACCTAATGTACCTGTGACCTTGACCTTTGAGCTGGAGGTCAGAGTGACACATCCAATTGTTATGATGAATGATTGCACCAAGTTATTTGAATATCCAATCTATGCATGGAAAAGTTACTGACTGGACAAGAAACAGGGCCAAAAATAGTTTACCTATGCGGTCTTGACCTTTGGGTATAGCATCTGAATCTTGCAACTGACATATTATCTTGTTATGCTGAAAGTATGGGCTAGGTAATTTGAATATCATCCATGCATTGCAATTTAATTTGACCAAAAAACGGGACAGACTGATGAACTGAATACAGACGGACAGAGAGCAAACCTAGGGTTCCTTAAACTAGATTTCAGACAGCAGGGGAATAATACTAACAAGTATTGAATAGCTTTGATTAATACTATATACATAGTACGATAAAAATATCAAAATATTGTAAAAACCCTGACATTGTTATATGCTGTCGGACAATAAAAACAAGACTGATGTTCTCTTTAACAGCCCAATTACTTCCTGCCAACCTAATTACTCTCTCTCACTATCCAATTAATACATCTGAGAAGTCATTATTTAAAATCAATGAGTTTTGTGACATTAGACAGCGTTTGAGATGATGTTTGATGTCCTCTTTGGTAAATACTGTAATATGTGGATGAAAAATGCTCCGAGATACATCACAGATTTATAATTGAATGTTTGTGAGAAAATGCCAACGAACAACATTACCATTATCTTCCCCAGTAAAGACTTTTATAAAGAATGTTAAACTGGGGTGAATTGAAGGACAATCCAAGAGAGTATGCACTAGAAATTAATCAAAGAACAAATTATTTATATGTTGTGTTTCCTGCTACATTAAAAGCCTAAAATTGAGAGACGGTTGTTGCAGGCTATTGGTACAATAATACATTGGCATAGGAGTAAGGGTGGTCGCAGGGACCTCAACTTTTGAAGCTGGGTGCCAACAAATGCTGTTGTTCTTATACATTTCCTTACGGCTTTCCCCTTTAAAATATAATTTGCAATATGTGTTATTTTGTCCCAGTTATACATGTATATACACATTCCATTTTTCATGATTAATGTAACAAGATTTCTTCTTGCATAGTATATATGTCAGCGCCGCTGTATGATTTCCAACCTCTTCTTTAACTGACATCATTTCCAGAAAACGTCAAATGTACTGACAGAAAGCAATATTTGCCCCATATGGCAATATGAAAACGAAGTAACCATATGGAGCAACTATTGTTTCCTGCTTGCAAATAGTGACATCACATGTTACGTTCTCTTGCAATGATGTCACTTACAGAAGAGGTTGTATATCCCATAGCAGCGTTCAATTATATTCTTAAAGCCAACATAAAAATCAGAGCTGTATGAGTGAGAAATTTATATTCCTTGTACAAGTTATATTATCAAACAATCCTTTATCATTGCCAGCAGTTGAATGCGGGAAAGCAATGAACCCAAACTTTAGAATTGCTCCTATGCCAATGTTATAGAGATCATAAACAATGAACACATAGTCATTTGTCTCCTTATTGCAGTATTTTAAGATGAATATTTCTACCATGCAGACATTACCATAGGTCATAAACCAACATTGATATTCTGAAATTTACAATATTACAAAATTGTGATGCTTATGAGTCTGTTCTGTGACGGCTTGATGTAGTACTTCAAACCAGCCACGCATATTCTGAGGGACGAAAGTTCTTTCCCACAAATTAGCGAAATTTTTTACATCCCCCTTTTGAAATGATTGCACCTAATCAATGCCATAGCAACGATAATTAGGAAAACAGCATGAGGAATAAAAACAAAGAGTTGGATTATCTTGAGAATTCGTTAAGGTAATTGAAATAGATTACGTTTGTAAAACTGAGCAAGGATGATCATTTTGAGACTCTGGAAGTTAAATGAATAAATTAAATATGAATATAAATTTGAATCGTGTTATGTATCCGGTTAGAAATATTTTTTATTAAATTTCTTAGTAATAAATGTCAATTTAATTTACACTTCTAATACTTGCTATTTTAAGACAAAATCTTAGGCTGTGAATAAAAATGAAGCAAAATTACCGTAAATAATTGTACTGGCTAAAATTTTAATAGCTAAAAATGTTAATGAGCATTATCAAATACTGCACAAAAAATGTCGAGAAATTTTTCGGACTTAACTGTGAAAAATATAGATAAAATGGACAGGAACATTTATATGGTAGAACTTAAATCATAATAAGGTTTCAATTCACCACCTTTGATAATATGTCAAAAAATAATTCCTTAGAATGAAGGAGACAAATTCTGACAGAGTGTTTGATTGTTCATTTAATCAAATGAAAGGTTTAAGCAACTGACAAAAATAAGGTATAAAACTTTGAACAATAAATGCAAGTTTGAATCTTAGTTAAGGGGTACAACTGATTGGGGTGTATTTAAGGCCTTACAATTTTAAAGCCAGATGATTTGGACATAAGATGCTTACCTTTGTACAACCTCTATGCTGTATGCTATTAAGTCCATTGCATACATATCACAAAGTGCTAAGGTTTAATTCCATTAATATACAAGCACAGATAAGGCTGATAAAAACATCTTTATCATTATTTTGTAAGAGCTAAGCATTTTTAAAATGAGCAAATTACATGAACACGTATGCACTATACTCTATACAACACACGTTCTAAATTCCACTTAAATCATTCACTGCAATTATAACTGCACACGTGTATCCATCAATAAATGGCAGTTATTGTTATAGTATTCATAAATCAATTAATAGATTTTTTCTAACTAGTATAATTCCATTATGAAACAATTAAAAATCTTGTTCTCCCAGACCTTTCACTCCATCATAAATATTCTAACCTAGAAGCAATAAAGACAAATTGTTCAATTTATCAAGTAATGCATCTAGAATCCATAACCTTCATCCTAGCCTAGGACCAGCCAATTTATGTACTTCTTGGAAGATTCTTACGTCTATATCTGAGGCATATTGAACATTGCCTCATCAATTCATAAACAATCCGTTCCTTTCCAACATCACAAAAAATCCTTTTTGGCGGACACCACAAAACTGAATCAGGAACCACCGCAATCCTTGAGATTGTTATATTGTCATATTCCGAGGATGAACAAATCGCATGTTTGTTTGAGGTCTTTTGCATTCATGTCTAATAGATCAGTGAAGTTTGCTTCTGACATTGATAGTGAAAAGGTCCCTGGGGTTCGGGACACAGTGTCTCAATCATCAGGCATTCTACAGCCAGCAGTACAAGGAATTGGCACTTGACAATATAAGCCATACACCATTTACTCAAGTTATAATGTAACAATTATCACACACTATTTCCTCTAATTTCCTGGGAAAAAATCACAACACAAATTTTCATTATTTAAGTAAAAAAGAGAGCTTTAACAAAGCAACAAAGACATATTCATGTTAACCAGATAACTTTCCCCTCTGATTACTGCCTTGGAGAGAGAGACATGACACCTCTAGCATAGCTTATACAGAAATTGTGACATCGTCATTAAATAATGAGGAATGTGTCATTTCTTAGGCGACACAACACCGCTATATATCTGGTTGGTTAACAACCTGCATCACCTGGCTCTATGTCCGATAGAACAGAAACCATTAATCACTGGAATCATCTCACTGTAGTGAATCTGATACACATTATTGGCGACAGATGAGCGCCAAAGAAATTAGTCTAGAAAGACAACAGCGAGTTTCACTCTGATGAATAAATAACCAAGAAAAGCAGATACAAAATGATACTACAAGAGACCAAGAGTAACAATAAATATTGATTAAAAAAATGACTACATTAACTCATTGGAACCGAGTGCTCCATTAATGAAATGAAGTCTAATATACATTAAGTAAATCTCTAGTAACCAGTGACCAAATATAGTATATGTCAAGTTTTATTGAACAACAAAATCAGAAATGAGACAAAATAATCACTATGGTGAAACATGAACCATGCACTATCTAATATGAGCCACCAAAGACTTTGGTGGACCCAGTCCATCTCTTGTGACAACACAATGACTCTGATGAGCACATTGTAATTTAAACTCTGGTCAGCCGCCCATTGAAGAGCACTGGTGATCTTATTACCTATCTGGAGAGCCCAATATGGCTCTGGAGAGCCATACACTGCTCTAGTGAGCCCAATATGACTATGATACACCCATTTGGCTCTGTTATTCCCTATACTATTCTAGTAAGCCCAATATGACTATGATGCATCCACTATGGCTGTGGTAAGTCTTAACTGCTCTGGTGAGCCCAATATGATTATGATGCATCCACTATGGCTGTGGTAAGTCCTGCTCTGGTGAGCCCAATATGACTATGATGCATCCACTATGGCTGTGGTAAGTCCTGCTCTGGTGAGCCCAATATGACTATGATGCATCCACTATGGCTGTGGTAAGTCTTAACTGCTCTGGTGAGCCCAATATGACTATGATGCACCCACTATGGCTGTGGTAAGTCCTGCTCTGGTGAGCCCAATATGACTATGATGCATCCACTATGGCTGTGGTAAGTCTTAAATGCTCTGATGAGCCCAATATGACTATGATGTATCCACTATGGCTGTGGTTAGTCTTAAATGCTTTGGTGAGCCCAATATGACTATGATGCACCCACTATGGCTGTGGTTAGTTGTAACTGCTCTGGTGAGCCCAATATGACTATGATGTATCCACTATGGCTGTGGTTAGTTGTAACTGCTCTGGTGAGCCCAATATGACTATGATGCACCCACTATGGCTGTGGTTAGTCGTAAATGCTCTGGTGAGCCCAATATGACTATGATGCATCCACAATGGCTGTGGTAAGTCGTAAATGCTCTGGTGAGCCCAATATGACTATGATGCACCCACTATGGCTGTGGTTAGTTGTAAATGCTCTGGTGAGCCCAATATGACTATGATGCACCCACTATGGCTGTGGTTGGTCTTAACTGCTCTGGTGAGCCCAATATGACTATGATGCATCCACTATGGCTGTGGTTAGTCGTAAATGCTCTGATGAGCCCAATATGACTATGATGTATCCACTATGGCTGTGGTTAGTCGTAAATGCTCTGGTGAGCCCAATATGACTATGATGCATCCACTATGGCTGTGGTAAGTCTTAACTGCTCTGGTGAGCCCAATATGACTATGATGCACCCACTATGGCTGTGGTAAGTCTTAACTGCTCTGGTGAGCCCAATATGACTATGATGCACCCACTATGGCTGTGGTTAGTCTTAACTGCTATGGTGAGCCCAATATGACTATGATGCATCCACTATGGCTGTGGTAAGTCTTAACTGCTCTGGTGAGCCCAATATGACTATGATGCATCCACTATGGCTGTGGTAAGTCGTAAATGCTCTGGTGAGCCCAATATGACTATGATGCATCCACTATGGCTGTGGTAAGTCTTAACTGCTCTTGTGAGCCCAATATGACTATGATGCACCCACTATGACTGTGGTTAGTCTTAACTGCTCTGGTGAGCCCAATATGACTATGATGCATCCACTATGGCTGTGGTAAGTCTTAACTGCTCTGGTGAGCCCAATATGACTATGATGCACCAACTATGGCTCTGTCAACCCCTATACTGTTCTAGTAAGCCCAATATGACTATGACACTCCCACTATGGCTCTGTCAACCCCTATACTGCTCTGGTGAGCCCAATTTGACTATGATACACCCACTATGGCTCTGTTAACCCCTGTACTGCTCTGGTGAGCCCAATATGACTATGACACTCCCACTATGGCTCTGTTAACCCCTATACTGTTCTTGTGAGCCCAATATGACTATGACACTCCCACTATGGCTATGTTAACCCCTATACTGTTCTTGTGAGCCCAATATGACTATGACACTCCCACTATGGCTCTGTTAACCCCTGTACTGCTCTGGTGAGCCCAATATGACTATGACACTCCCACTATGACTCTGCGAACCCCTATATAATTTAAATATAAAAGTCTGTTCATGAACTTGCGCTATAAGTTAGATATTAATGTCTGTTCATCAGATAGAGTTCACTACCCATAGTGCAACCTATAACTCTTCAACCGTTGAGGTATAAAACTGTTTGAGTCTATGTTAATTCGCATTATGGGCTCTGAATCCTATTACCTTGCTCACTAGGGAATATACCTCGACAGTATGGCAGACATTTCATTAATATACTCATTAAGTAAGTTTCATACTTCACATTCCTATAAAAATATACACAAATGAATAGTCAGTAATAAAATGATGTCCAGACAATAGAGATTACTCATTCATCCTGAACGATACTGAGGCCATCTTAAAACAATAGTTTTTTTGCAGTAACGAGACCAACTCATGAAAAATGCCGCAACTCAATAATAATTTATTTGTTCAGGTTCATAGATGAAAAAAAAAAAAGTTTTGGTCTTTTAGCCGTTACAAACTAAAAGAAAAGAACCCTACCTATCTCCCTATATTAAAATTCTGGGTCGCGTAACCGCAAACAAACAATATTTTAAGGATGGCCTGATATACAGCACATAAATATACAAATAACAGAATCAGCAGTTTTTATCATCATACATTGAGGATGGAAGTTCATAATTTACATAAGTACAACCATAACAACATAATAACATAATAAATGAATACACAGTGAGATGGTTATCTAGTACTGATAAATAACCTGTTTGTGGTTGTTGCTACATATAGGGAAATTCTTATTCAAGAATCAACTGAGCCATTGACAGTGCTACGAAAATTCAACTCAGCCATTGACAGTGCTATGAAAATTCAACAACTTCTCAACTCACATCGTGTGTAGCTCACATAAGCAGATTGGCTTAGACAATTTGACTCTTAGACACCATCGTATACCGGTGTAAGTCCCTTACCTAAGAGCACATTCAATACAGTGACTGACAATGAAAGTTACCAACAACATATAATTCCAGAAGTTCAATAAAATGCCTTCATTGTCAGGCAACAACAACACTAGAACATACAATTTTGTCATAACAAACAGACCATCAACAGGATATTGGCTGTTATACACACAAATACAACATTCATAGACATTGGTTTTCAAGTTAGACACGCACATCTAAAACCATTAAAATTTATTATTAAACATTCCGACATGAATCTCAATCGAAAAGTATTTGAATTACGAATGGAAAAAATGGCCAACGGCCCAACAATCTGGACCCAGTTGACAGATGGTTACACCTCAATTAGAAACATTAGTAAGTGGCCAAGTAACCCGATCATCACAGAACCCATTTACAAACTAATCCTTCCAACCACAATACCAGAATGCATGCTCAATATCTGCCAATATCTTCATTTTAGACCATCATTCTCCGCCAGTATCTTCATTTAAGACCATCATTCTCCGCCAGTATCTTCATTTAAGACCATCATTCTCCGCCAGTATCTTCATTTAAGACCATCATTCTCCGCCAGTATCTTCATTTAAGACCATCATTCTCCGCCAGTATCTTCATTTAAGACCAACTATGTTCTAAGTAACCTTGCCTTAGAGTTAACAGCACAAAAACCACTTAAGACACTGATAAATAACATTTTGCTTTTTTCTGATTTGCTAATGAAATGCCAAGAGGAACATTAAATGAAACATCCAAAACAAGAGTGACAGTACAATTTTACTAGATTCATCAAACAAGAGCGACAGTACAATTTTACTAGATTCATCAAACAAGAGTGACAGTACAATTTTACTAGATTCATCAAACAAGAGCGACAGTACAATTTTACTAGATTCATCAAACAAGAGCGACAGTACAATTTTACTAGATTCATCAAACAATTATTCCATAAATTTGACTTCTTAACGCATTAGACAGTATAAGTGACAATACATAACAAGAGAAAAGTATAGGAAAACTTATTTTAATCAATCAAGTAACTGCCAAAGTTATGAGAGACAGAAAGAGAGATAGAGTGTGTTGGATTTGAGGGCTTTCCAAGATATAGGGATCAGAAAATGTCAATGCAGGGAAATGTGACAAATAAAAAAATCATAATTCCAAAGTAAACAGGCTGCTCTGGCTGTTAGTCTAACAGGGCTGTCTATTGTTATACCCATAAATTATTATATGGCAAGGATGGGATCAAATTATCAAATTAATAGAGCAGAGAACTTTGGGGCAGCCAGCTTCCTGCCAAAGGTGAGAGGGACATAAAATGTACCTCCTCTAAGTCAACTTCAATATCATTATAAAATTCCATAGCACTGTTGTTCAAATCAGACTCCATGATGGCCATTTATCAATTTAATTCATATAATAGAAAGAGACATACCGGTATATTAGTTAATTTCATTAAGAGTATAAGAGACAAAAAGTGGTGATTCAGAAAGATAAACTTCACTCGGTATAGATGGCATTAAAACTTGAAATGTAGGCACTGAACTACTGGTTAGGTCTCTGTAATGCACATTATAAAATCCATGTACAGAGCAAAATAAATATTAACAAAATTAGAATTGTTTTATAATCTACAATCTATAGAATTTGATGACATTATTGGTATCTCGTCAAAATAATTTGAATAGTTTACAATGGAAAGTCGTGTATGAACATCAGACTGCCATTCTAATTAACTTCCTGGGGATAAAACAAACATTGCAATTAAGGCTCAACAAATTCCATTTTCCATAAATGCTGCAACAGCCAAATCAATTAGGTTGCATTGAATAGTAACAATAACATTACTGTATAACAAATCACTTGCAATAACACTGGATGACTTGTGATATTGTTTTGTCTCATATATGAGAGACAGTCTGTAATTGTATTGAATTGATAATAGCGGTCCCACATGCAGACAGTTCACAGAGAAATATCAATTAAGCCTTTCAATGTTAATCACATAAATTGCGAATAAATACAGTAAATATACCATTCAGTTAACAAATAAGTAACTAATGCCCACAGAGGTGCCTATCATCAAACATTATCAACCATTCACATATTTCAAACATAGATTTTTATGTGCTGCAACTGTATCAGAATTTGTGGAGGCATGTGTAATAAATCTACGCAGTTGGATTAGTCATTATCATATCAGTGTATCCAACATGTCTGTGAAGATAAAATTGGCTGGATAATTTTTTTGCTAATTTTACAAATAAGGAATTGTTTTTCGTATCATTATTTTCAAGGTAATGATACGTAATTAATCAAATAATTCACCAGTGGTTTTTATTTTTTGATCAATTTTCACCAACATTGAAATAATGTAGTATTCAATTTCTTAGAAAGCAAGATTGTATACAGTAAAACCTCGATAATAAGACCACCCTTGGGAGCAATGAAAACTAAGGCCATATTCACAAACGTTTTAAGACTGAATCTCAGACTTAGACTTTAAAATGGTAAATTTTCATTTTCTTCCTACGTTATTGTTACACAATATATTTTGATAAAACATGGCAAAAGTGTAGAGTGAGTATAACAAGAAATATTCAGGCAAATATTTATCCGTTTGAATATAATGAAAACAAAATGCTTGTAAATTTAATTCTTGCAATTTTAAAGTCTAATGCCCCCATCACACTAGGCCACGTTCCCACTACGTCCTAAAAAATCTGGCAGGACGCAGTCAGAACTTGGTCAACGTAGAAGGAACGCAGTAGACACCGATAAGGACGTGGTATGGTCTTCATGGACGTGAAGGACGTGAGCGGACTTTGAACATGTTAAAAAAAAAAGTAGTGAGGACGTGGTCGAATCAGGACGTAGTAAGAACTTAATAAGAACGTATTAACGACGGCATGGACGTAGTGACGGGGTAAATAAAACCTAGTAGGAACTTGATTGACGTAGTGCAAGCGTGGTACGTATGGGCAATATTGAATGGCGTTCTCATCACGTTGTCTCTAGGTTGTCATTGCGTTCTTGCTACGTTCTTGCTACGTCAATGGAGTTCTCACCACAACCTCTCCACGCTTTTACTACGACTATGGTACGTTCGTGCCACGTTGTAGAAGACCTCATTCGGTTGTTAATACGTTCTTTCGGTGCTTCGGTTAACACGTCTTAGACACGTTTGTATCAGGTTCGTACCACGTCCTGTCAGGTTCTGAACAGTGATCATGTATAAATACGGGATATTAAAAATAGGCCAGTTATAAATAGAACACAGTTATTCCATCTCGATCACATTCGCAAATAAATGCAAGTCATAAGAACGTAATGAGGACGTGATAAGCACTTGGTAAGCGCGTGGTGCAATCTTCCTGGTCGTAGTAAGAACGTACAAAGAACGCATTGGACATGGTGCGCGCGTATTAAGAACGCATTGGCCGTGGTGCGCGCGTGAAGATGCGCGCAGTAAGAATGTATTTGGAACGTGTGAGACGCAGTGAATGCCTGGCAGGGACGTAGTATGAACTTGAGTAAAGCATTTTTTAAGAATTTGACCGCTTCCTCGCTGCGTTCGTCGAAATTTCCAGGGCATAGTGCGGTCTTCATGGTCTTCGTCTAGTGTGATGGGGGTATAAGTCTGAGATTCAGTCTTAAAATGTTTGTGAATAAGGGCCCCGGTCTTCTCAATGAGGTCGTCTTAATATTGAGGTTGAATAAAGAGAAAAAAATGAAAATGAACTTGAAAATGATGTTCTTAATTTTGAGGTGGTCTTATTATTGCACTGTGGTCTATAAGCGAGTTTTCACTGTAAATAAGAAAGAATTCAGCAATACATGAATAGAAAGCATTATGAAGAATAATAATGACGGTGTAACTGGCTACCCATTATATGGATCCCTGCGAGCATTGTACTTGTACAAGAATGACAATCAATCTTTATAGGTTGTTTACTTTTCTTATGATGTTCCCAGATTGTGCCATTGCACTGACAATGTATTGAAGATGTTACATACAGACATACAGACATACAGACTACAGAGTAAACAGTTGCCACAAAAATACAGTTTTCGTCTACCAACATACACTAAGGATTGCTGATCAATGTAAAAACAGCAATTTTCCAGAAAGATCTTCTAAACTATATATCAAATTAAACAATATTTTATAGACTTCTTTGAGCTTATTCTGCAACTTTTGTTCAACTTTTATTTAGCTTCAAAACTTAAATAGAAGTTTACCAAAATAAATTTTTTTAGTCCAAACTGCAATGATTTTGTATGGGGTGACAAAATTAATCAACAGAAATTACAAAAAGAACTGACACAAGCATTTTCAAATCTTATCAAGACACAATTTAAAAAAAAATACCAATGGCCATATTATTGCTTTTAGGAGTATTCCTCATTCTTTTCCACAAGCTATAGATAAGAAATTCCTTGACTTATCAAAATCAATATCAAATGAAGACAACTGTAACTCATAGAGGTCAATAACTTATCAGCAATACGAGATAGACTACTTGACTCAGATAATGATAAATAAATAATAAGAAGTCAACAAATAGGAACAGCTGGATGTATTGTCAGTCCATTTCTGGTTGAAAAGGTCACTTTTTGCAATAGCTTCCATTTCAGGTTGAAAAGATCAATTTTTGTAATAACTTCAGCCTTGGTGACAATGTTCTAACAGAAACAGATTTCACCTCATTACTTTGTCAATATTCTAACCATGCATAATGACAAAGTCCAATTTAAAAAAAAAAGTTCAATTAATAATCATTATAATCATTAGAACAGGCATAATTCATCGGCTTAATTCCAGAGTGACGTAAGTAATTTTTTGGCAATATTGAGATTTTGGTATTGTTTTGTTAATGTCTCTTTGAGCTCTAAATGATTGTGAGATTTGTTAGAACTGTTCTAAATAGTCTAAACTCCAATTCCACAAAGACACAAGTATAAAAAGTTATTGACTCTTCAATCTTTAAAAGTTTATTTCTCAAAACTAATAAAATGCTACTTAAGTCAGTGTAGAATTAAGGCGTGAATATGTAAGTATGCGATAACAAACATACTTATATCAAACCACCCACCTTAAACAGGAATTGAAACTAGAGCTATCACAGGCCGTCAACTAGTCAGTCAATAAAATATAAGAAAAATATTGGAAATTTTGCATAAAAAATATAGGAGTTTAGGCAAAACTTTTGAAAAAAATATAGGAAATTCAATGACAGAATGTGTTCATTTGAAGAAAAACATGTAATGTTAACTTACTTGTTCAGTTTCTTATCACTATCTATATAATTTTACCTTACAAAAACATTCCATCACCATCTCAAAAAGCAGCCGTAGCACCAATGTGATCATCTAAATTGACACCTTTTAAGATTTAAAGTTGAGCATCCATCAAAGGTGTCCTTTAAGAAGACCAAAGAGTGTAGTGCAATCTTCTACTAGATGGTGATGGTTTGAAATATAAAGGACAGCTTTAAACTGTAAATAAAAAGTATCTAAAGGCAGTATCAAATCAAAACAAGCTTTTGAAGAGCTATCAACAATATTTCTGAAGAAAAATATAGGAAAAATATGCAAAATATAGGAGGTTTTTGATAATATAGGGAATCTCTTAAAAATATAGGAACATAGAAATTGTTTGACGGCCTGCTATCACTGAAGGTGATTAATACTCATGCAATACCACTTTGTCAGACATATTTTTGACAAAAGCCACAATACAGACGTAAGTCGCGATTTTGAACTCAAACAGAATAAAATAGTAAGTTGAACACTGTCACAAATTACTTGAATTATTTGTTCGAAGTTTCCTGAAATTCTGCTGAAAACTGTATGCATACTTTGCACCACAAGATTTTGACAAAATCCAATATTGCCACCTGAGTCAGCCATCTCAAACCTGATAGAAAAAGGTTACACCATTACCACTACTACTCATTAGATTACAAGCGCTGAAGTTTCATGAAAATCCTCTAGAAACTGTAGGAGTTTGCTCCACAATTTTTGAGAAAATCCAAGATGGCAGCCAGCTGGCCATCTTAAATGTGACTGAAAAAATTGTCATGCTCTACAAATCATCATGTACATTATTTGTGCAAAGTTTCATGTTTCATGAAAATCCTCCATAAAATGAAGAAGTTGGTACTGTTCTTGAACAGCACACGAATATTTCTTGAACTGTTCTTGAAAATCTAATAACTTTCAAGCCTGTTGTTCCTACTTTGGTTCGTACAGCACAACGTTCAGCTAGTCAAATAAATTGGTTGAAAGCACATTCTCAATGAGACGATTGGCTAAACAATATGATTTTTGTCAACATAATCAATAATTCATCCTTTCATACATACTCAAAATAAACTTTACAGTCTAATAATGTGGACCTGAATTTGGGTTCAAATAGCTGCCTTAAAATTGTCTTTTTTATGCACAGAAATTGTCACAAAACCATTTCCTCCACATGGGGAGAAGTTGTCAGTTTCTTGCAGAAGAGCAAGTTAGTACTGGTTGATAATTAATTCTAGGAAAACTGGTAAGGACAACAGCCACCCCCCCCCCCCCCAGTAAATTACAGAAAATAGTTGAAAACCAGCGTAAAACCAATAAAAAGAACAGCGAGATACTGAAAAACTTGAGTCATCTGAAGAGTTAATTAACCACCTAGTCTAAATATCAGTGATCAGTAGCAACATGATAACACATCACATGATAACAATCAAAAAGTCATTTATCATGGCTTACAAGTATGAAACAACAGATGAAAAAATAGAAACTACTTCCTCCATTTAACATTGACATGGAAATGGTACTATCCACCAATCAATAGTTTATTGCAGGTCAGAGATATGAGATAAAGATCATTCAAGACTTTAGACCAATTACATATAACTTTAATGACTCGATGTTTGACTACAATACTCACGATTTCCTCATAAAGCCATGTTTTAGCTCAGCCCTAAGCTTACATAGCAACGTTATGGTAAAGTGACCATGTATTGACCACAGTGGACATAAATATACCAAGTTTTTACTGACTGCCAGACACAATCGATTTGGTTGACAATAAAGCTTCACCATTTATTATGTCATGCAACAAGTCTATCGACACATATTTAGTATATAGAGCAGTCTAAAGAAGACATTGTTCGGTTTTTATCTTCATATGATTGTGTTAAACAGCTAGACATTTACTTCATATATACTGGTAGTTGAGACAAGAACACATTTGCATTATATAACTAATTCTTCCTCTGCTAAATTTCTGCGTGAGACAACAGTTAAATACCCAGACAAAATTAAATCACTACCCTACCAATTTCAAGTCATGCTTTGTCAAGGACTATCCATTGGATACATCACTTGGTATTTTCAAACTCGGATGAACAATACTCATTTAAATAGAGTGAAACATGCTGTCCATAATCATTTATGGGTTTTGTTTTCTGTATATAATCTTAACTTCTTTACTTTCTTTTTCTTTTCTAAATCCAACTATTATTTATATCAAGTTATGCTAGAATCAATGACAATGATGTAAGCAATTGTCTAAAACGCAAAGAAAGAACTCTTTCATCAACAAAGACGACACCACTGGTGAAGTGATAAATTGGTACTTTAATCTGTAGCAGTAGCAGACATGTTTAACATACCAGACATATATGTCACATGACATACGAATGATTTATTAATTCCAGAATTCAATAGTAACCTAGATGCACCTCACATATATCAAGAGACCCAATAACCATGAAATATTATAGAATGTGTCACTAATTTCAATTTGCTATAAAACTTTCATCCTAAATGATATATGCAGAGAATGCTGGTGATAAAACTAATATAGTGTGATTATATTAGCTGATGAAATTATATTTCTTAACTAGGGCAGAGATATCTAGTAATAGAGCTGTACTGAGAGAGAAAATTAATTCCCTGAAGATACATTAACTGAATTGTTCATACTTTCAATTGTATCAGAGGCAATCAAAGTAGTTTACTTCAAAGATTCTTCTTTAGATTATTAAGGGGGACAACTACCCTATCTTCGTTCGCAAGATAAATAAGGGTCATTATGAATGCCTATTTGATTTTCTGGGCAAACATAATTATTGTGTCCAAACCTAAGTCATATGACCTGAATTGACTGAATATATCTTGAATAGTAAATGAATGTTACATCACTCACGTTAATCACAAAACTACAAGCTGTTTTTATCCTAATACTTCACATTATTAATGTTGACAGTGAGGAAGCACAGACAATCTATTGTGATCGGTAGACAATCTACGGCCAGGATGAATGAAACATTGTACAATGATTGGTCAAGTTCAAACAATAAAGAGATATAGTTAATTAATGAAATATATTAACCACAAGTAACCAAGACACTTCATTGACCAAGTACAGATATGGTGGCATTGATCTAATGGACTGAATTATTTTCCAGGCAAGATTTGAGAGACTCACTGCAGTTAAATCATGATTGGATGTACAACAGGAAATGAATAGATTTGAACAACCATGTTCTCAATCATTTTGGCTAAAGAAATACGGCATGACCAATGCTTTAATCTATCTTTCAAGATCTGATCATCATTTTCTGATAACGCTTCCGCTATTTTTCTACATTATCTTCTTAAAAGATATGCTTATCCAAAACTCCAGCATTATTTAAGAAGGTGAAGTGACCGACTTCCAGTTTGCATTAAAAGAGAGAATAAGTTGTTACGGGGGAACGCCACATAGACAAGACAATGCCTCCCCACACAGACATCTGGGAAAACAACAGTCCATAAAACATCAGGCATTGAGGAGGTGCAAGAGTAAATACGCACAGGAACAAAAGTGCAAGGAATGGCCTGGTCTACCATAAAGGACAACTAAAGAGAATAAAGGCAGACAAACAGATTTAATGGATGGATTAAACACTTCATGGATTTACTGTAAATGCTTCCATGAACATAAGAAAGAATAAGGTCACTGAATGGCTTAAAAACATCATAAGTAAGAATAAGGTCACTGAATGGCTGAAAGACATCATAAGAAAGAATAAGGTCACTGAATGGCTCAAAAACACCAGTTTACACAATAAGAACCTGTTTTTTTTTTAAATATGCAGATACAGAGCTCCTAATATGCAGAACATGGCAAAGCAATTATTTTTTATGACAATACAAAGCCTGTAACTCTGATGCAATCTGCCTTTTAATAATATCAGCTGAAAGATACAGGATCTAAAAGTACACAGTTTTATTTAGCTAGCTAAATTATTCATGAAGAAAAAGTCTGACAAACTTGGAAGTGCTGGCAGCAAACATGATGAAGTTATTGAACCTTTGACATAAGAAAATAAATCTAAAAGGAGCTTAGCATTCTGTAATCAAGGTTTAAAGCAGAATAATTAATGGCAAATGGATTTTAGCAGAAAGATATCAACACTTTATTTTAGACACTTAAATGGAACTCTGCAATATGCTGTTGTCTTCCACTAAAATCTTCATCACACACCTAGCGTGTCATCCATTATTATCATGCAATAATCCTAAATTTGACAGATGGTGAAGAGTTGTTTTCTTGATTAGAGTATTAAAAGTACATCAAAGGAGACTGTATGATCCTAAAATAATGACTAACATAAGAAATATTATTTTTTTGTGAATGTAGCATTCCATGTAACAACTTTAATCTCTCTAACATTTTAATTTTGCTTTCTAAAATGATCTTCATGCGAGATAAAAATGTATCATAAACATGTTTGTAAGAGTATTTACATCTTAACTAGCATAAACAAGAAATGTCTTTGAAATAAGATGATCAGCACAAATTGAAATATGCAAATATGTTGCAGTTTGAAATTGGTTAAGATACTGAATTATTTCACAAACACATGTTAATACATGTAGAATCAATTAATAAAGACAACAAAATAAATAAATGTACAACACAACATAATTACAGGACCATTATTGCAATGTTCATCGACCTTTCAGAGATTGCCATAAAATCACTTCTTAAGTACCGTATTTATTTTTTTAAACATGTACTAGTAAATTAAAGCAACATTTACGATTCTATCTTGTGTCTGAATTAAAGATAAGATACAATGTATATTAAATACTAATTGGACCTGTCTACTTTAAACTATATCAAATTAGAACTTTCGAATCGATGAAAGCCGCGGCCGTGGTCCAGTGGTTAGTGCGCTGGACTTGTAACCCGGCGATCCGGGTTCGATCCCCGGTCGCGGCAGGTCATACCCTTCCATGAAAATTTGACAAAAAGGTCGATTTTCCTCCACATGTGGAGAAGTTGCCGGCTCCTTGTGGAAGGGTAAGTTAGTACTGGTTAGATTTTAGTCCAGGAAAAACTGGTTAGGTGAACCGGCCGCCGTATATAACTAAAATATCGTTGAGAAACGGCGTTAAACCCGATGAAACAAACAAACGAATCGCTAAAGACGTAAAAAGTTTAGATTTTTTCTTCTTCCATAGTCCTCTTGCATTGATCAAGAAAGGCATACTTCATTTTAAAGCAAACATTATTTCTTCGAACATTAATCCTATTTTCACCTTACTTCTGTTGAATCCATTTGACTATCATAACTACAGAAAACTTACGGAATTACTCTTGACTTTGTCTGATTAACAGAACATTGATTAACTAACCTTTTTTTTTTTGATGTATAACTGTGACAATATATTTTGTCAACAGTTAAATGTCTAGTTACTGTCTGTAAGGATGTGTAGCACAATGATAAAGTATGTATAAAAAGATATGCTTAATTTTATGCAGTAAATTGTTTATCCCAGTTTACACTAATTCAATAAAATATGAAATGTTCAATTTATATTTGAACAAATTGAAAATGCCACAAAACCTGTTTTTCTTACATTTTATTGCAACAAATGCTCAATTTGAGATCCATAGCAATAGAAGATCATTCGAGTTTTTTTTTAGTATTCAGGATTGTTATCCCCTCAAAGCATGAAACTCATGATCTTCATTGCTTGATGCAATTATATTACTAAACAAGAAATATCTTTTAAAAAGTTGGTTGACGCAACTTGAAGTATGCAGATTTGTTGCAATCTGAAGGTTAAAATTTGTTGTACAACATAAAAAAATGCCTTAATGTTATGACTGCCGGTCATTCAATTACGCTATACTACATAAACTCCGAGACCTGTAAGGGGAGATCACTGCGTAGTGTAATTAGTCATAGACACAGTATAGTTTGTTTCAATATAGTTCATCAATATTACTTATTGCGTAAGTCTAGCTCACACTTTCATGTTAATAAATTTGTTATATAGCGATGTATCTGATTAAAACGATATGCGACTGGTACATAACACCAAGAAAGTCTTCTTAATTCCAAGACTGGACAATTCCCCGTGGTGATGACTAATTAGTCTGGTACTCAGCGTACTCTGCACACCGATAATGTAATGGTTAGGGCAGGTAATCAAGGCTAATGACTAACACCACTACTTATTGGATAAATCATGAAATACACTACACACAATGTCAAACAATCTGCGTCAAGGTTACAAATATTTTTCAGTTGAAGTGAAATTGCCTTGGTGGTTAACGTAAGATTTAATTGGTTTACAAACACTGATATGCAAATAGCAAAACCATATTAGTATGTACGGCTGCGCTAAAAGAAAATAAAAATAGATGAATGTTTTCCAGTTAGCCATAAGATTAGAAAACTATGAACATAGCCCCCTATCAATACCCATTTATAGACACAATTCATTTACATATCAGCGACAATCTGAATCATGTTGATACAACACCACTCTCTTGTGTTTGATTTATTGTCATTCTGCATATTTTCTTTCCATGCAACATCATAAATAGAAAATAAGCAATCTATTGAGTGTGACTTATGTTTGCATATAACACATCAATTCCATCAAATCATCGTAAGTAACTCCCTGATTGAACATGGGTACAAATCGATTTACCAGTTACAAAACGAAACATCAGCAGTCCAAGATTGATAAAGCAGAGGGTGATTATAATGCACAAGACGAAGCTGGTTCCGATGCATGCAGACTGGTTACGGTTCCAGCTATAATGCAGCATAACACATCACCTTTAGAAACGTAGGAAACCATGTTAGACAGATAGATAGATATTTGCACAGATGAAGTCTGTGTAGTTTGCTGTCTTGCCAATGAAAAGATATCAGTCGTCAACATTGGTCTTACAGAGATAAAATTTGACGACAGCAAGTCTGATGCGGCCACAGTTAGTTCAGACAAGAAGAATATATAGATTTCACAAGTCTCAAGAGAACAAAAGCAGCTACGTCATTGCAACATTACTATGTGATAAACTAGCAAAATGCAGTTCATAAAATCATGCACTTTTCATTCCTCAAGAACGGTTCTTATTGCGCCAGCAATTTAGGAAGAGATATCATTGGAAGATATATAATGCAGTAACTTTTATTCTTCTATTTTAGAATCTGACAGCCATTATGTGCAGCTAAGCAGAAATCTTAGACGAGAACCATTCAAGCCACATCCATGCCAAGTTTTATCAACTTCCACTTAGTGGTTTCAGAGATGTTGATTGAAGACGATTTAAATGGACTCATTTCTTGCTAAAAATTTTTTTGTAAATCACATGAATTCAAGAGAAATACATTTTGGCCCAATACTCTATGCCTTTCTTTTGTTTGCCTACAATGGTTATACAATATGTCAGGTTACGGTAGGATTAAAATAACATTATCCACTAATTCATGTTTAAAACAAGGTTGGTCAAAGAGAGATAACTCGAGATAAAGTCAAAGAAGGTATAGGCCTCCTGACAATATAACACACCCACATTCACCAAGACCTCTGAATTATCCTGCATATTGACATTTTAACTGCATTAAAGACATTTTAGGAAGACATTAATTTTGTGTGGGAGTGTAATTACTGAACTAATCAATTTGGTAAAAAAAGACATATGTGATTATTGATAGTCCCAAACAATATCCAACTTAAACATAAATCAAAGGAACCCCTTATAGGCATTGTCATTTGTATTAAGTAATATATTCCACCCCCACAGCGCAGGAAGACATTTTTACCATAATTAGAGACACTTTAACCATTAAATGCACAGTTACAAGGTGATATCAATTGTCCTTAGACAATAAACAGTGCAGGGATGAACTTACAAAGTCTTATGTCTCAAATAATTTCCAATACTTTAAGAGAGACCATATACAATCTATTTAGAGTATTATTGAAAGCCTATTCGACTTTGTCGAAAATGTGTTATTATCAGTATTGCCATATTTTTTGTCCAATTCTTAGACAACTTCCCTTGTTTCCAATTTTGTTTTCTGTGATAATTTGAGAGAAGATACGACCTCCAACGTCAGTTGTCCTCCTCCTTTGATTAATGTAGCAAGTTGTCATAACCAGATCAAACATGTACCTCATGGAATTAAAACAACAATTATCCTGATTTATCGCGAAATTTGGATACTTATCTATCGTAATTCTGGCAAGTTTAAACTGATTGCCTTATTGGTTACACTACATCAAAGCAAAACACTAAAAGCAAGGCAGAGATAATCATAAATCATCTAAAAATGTAATTCAATCAAAAATCGCCTAAGTCATATCGCACCTTACACTCTGTAATTATTTTCACACCAATTATAATTATTGTATTAATCCACGAGTAGCTAATTTGAGATTTTATTGTTGCCCAGGGAGCCAATCTGCCCACAGCATAATTATCCTTAATTGGTTAAATACTGCATGTCTTAAGCAAGTTAGCTAGCAGACAATAGCTTAAGTTTAATGCATGGCACGAAAGAGAAATAATCAAGCAAGAACATGCTGTGTTTATCCTACCCTGAACAATGGCATTTGTCGAAAGCATGCAGATTTTTTCCAAACAAAAACATTCCCACAGAACAGCATTTTTCATACAATAAATCAATTGAATGATAAAATATTTCCAAAATACTGAAAAAAAATACCATGTGGCGAGCTTCAGACACACTTTTCTTAATAAAGGAAGGATCGAATTGTATTGGAACGCCACATTTACGAGACTAAGCCTCTTCTTTATCAAGGTTGTCTTTCTTTTTGCTAATATTACTAAACAAAACGTTTCCGTCAATGGAGCATTCAAAACATTGATTAATTCACCTATACATGTGAAGGTATTGAAGTCTTCGATTCAAAGTTACAGAAGAATTCTTTGAAAGAATTGTGACTTGCCGCACAAAAACCAAACCACAGGACAATTCTGAGAACCAAGCAAAACTTAGGTAATATGAACTCAAAAAACTGAAGAAAAGGCCTGCAGTTTTTATAATTTACAGCAGTTTTGAAACAGATCTATCCTCATTTAAATCATAAAACAGAAAGACAGATGACTTGAGTATAAATTTTATTGGTGAAGCTAATTGAGACAAATGAACAGTGATTTTACAACTATTGCATATAGAATTAATTCAGCCCCTGTAATCTGAAATATCAAACTTATAGAGCTTGCACATAAACATCCAATCATCACAAAACATCACATCTCATTAATACGATTAATTGCACATCTACAATAAATCTTTCAACCAATTGAAACAAAGAAATAATTGAATGAAAGACAATAAATTTTATGATGATGCAAAAACATCGAATGAAACTGAAAGCAATTACTAAAAGACAAACAATTGCATCTAAAAACAATCATGACAAGAACAAAACAAATACACCAGGTTGTATTTCTTATGACAATACCTTCTGTGTTACACATTTAAGAGTAAGAGTGAATAAGTAATGCTGAAAAATTCCTCATCATTCTATTAAAAAGGAATCAAACTAAATCTATGCATCATTGATGCCACACTGGTCCAACTATAAAAATGGTTCTTACAACAAAATCAATGCTAATGAGAAAGTAGGAGTATTGGAAAGTGAATCAGATACGAGAATTTAAATGACACAAACTGAATCCATGTATTACAACATCAATTATTTCTGACATGAAAAATGCAGCGTCCCATTCAATAACCACATCAGTTTCTTTAGGAGAAAAATAATACCACAAGTCCACAACATAATACGAACCTCCAAGACATCAGGTGATAAATAGAGATAGATATCAAGATTTCAGATGTAGTGTAATACTGGGCACAGTCAACTTATCACTCTTTCATGGCAATAGATGTGCAAGCGAATCCCGAGAGTTTAATCTTTCTTTGAAATCAGGAAGAAAGAATTAATAGAAAAAATTAATAGAAACTTAATACATACAGCTAAGGAAAAAGTACAGGGTTATTGTAGGGACAAGTCTAGGTCCGACCATTCAATGTCTGCAAGATGCAATCATTGGCAATATTGAATTACAGTAATCAATCTGGTAAACAAGTTAACACCAATCAGTAGCTATTGATAGACTATCATAAAATGGTAGCCCTTAGCTGGCAATAATTCAACAGCCAGACTTTGCCTGCTCTTATAATATGAAATCTTTGACCAAAACTCTGAATGGCGAATTTTAGATCCAGCAAATGGGATTGTAAGCAGTCGTAAGCAAACTATAGACTCCCTTGAGAATCATAAATGCATTATAAAGAACATTACAAAATTCAAGCAGGCAATTTGTCAACAAATGCATAGGCAAAATGCATTGCCACCTTTGGTGACATTATATAAGTCTACTGAGATGTAGCCAATTATTACACTTTCAACATTAGAGCATGCTTTAAGAGCACTTGTAGCAATCTATCATCATAAGTTATGTCGGGAGATACAGAAGCTTAATCCTGAATGGAATTGAGAGATTTAGATTCTGACGAAACAACAATATGCAAGCGTTTCAAATTGTATTATCACAAAGGATTGAGGTACATTGAGTGCGTTATCCTCGATCCTAAACTTTTAGTAGAAGATCATTCAGATTTTGACATAAGGACATTGTTTTTGAATGATGATTTAAAAACAGTTTTACTGGAAACTTATATATAATCAATATCTTGAATCTAATCTCAAAACCTTCAATTTGTAGCTGCTTAAGAAAACAGAACAAAGAACAGGCACAGAGAGAAATGCACTGCTGCTCTATATGCGATGAAAGGACAAAGAGATGCAACACCTAAGGACACATTTTTAAATAACATTATCTATCATTATTGACATCAGGTTAATAATGATAAAGGATCACCAAAGGATCATGTCAGACATAGCAAAGCTTGCAAGGTTTTGATGCTTTGGTACCATTGTGGCAGCAGCATTTCATCCAAAATAAGGCAGTTTATGTGGATGAAATAGTATTGCCTTAAAGGGTGGAACTTCCATGTACACTATTTATGGCTGATATGAACAATAATTGGGGTCTTAAATCTTCAGTGGCTGGACAGATGCTTGCACTGATTACATGTTCAACTAATTTACTTGCAATGAGGAGGGAAAATTCAGGTCAATAACACGCCACTTACTATTCGGTCATGATCTCTTTATGTGAGTGGCTATTTGAGCCAAGTAACTTATATTGACAACTTTTTTTCTTTGCTGGTAATAAAACAGGAGCCTTTGGTACCCTAATGTGTAAACAGATAAGGTGTGCCTGCCAAGATCAAGCATGCATCAGACTAAGTTTTGAAATCTAAGATTGATTTTTGTCGAGAAGCTCTGTCAAGGAATATGAAACAAACATAAATGCTCATTCTGTATTCTTTCAATGTGTAATCAGATTACATTTACGCAAAACACACACAATTTGATGCTAAACTAGAGATTATTTTAGAAAACATTAATTGGTTCATTCTTGTAGAAACATTTTCATGAAATTATGATACTAAACTGTATTACTTAATACATATTCAAATGAATTATAAATGATAATATTTTGATATTATATTTGTAACATGTTTTATATTTTTGCTTACTGAGCCATACATATACAATGGAAATAATGTAATTCAGTTACGGGTGGAATACCTTAATTGCACAAAAAGGAAGTAACAAAACATAAAATATCATTCATATGTTGAACAATTGGTTTGTTGAACAAGTGTTTTATGGTCATTTTCAGCATAAATGGCTGTTGACATAATTTACAACTACCACAACTGCAACATCAAATAGGACTATCCATTGGATACACCACTTACACAACCTATTAATGTTAAGTAGGATTATGATACAGAACAGCTTCGGTCTTAAATGACAATAATTCTGTATACAGAATGATTATCGATAAATCAATAGTTACAAAAAAGTACAGATAAATCAATAGTTACAAAAAAGTACAATCACATGCAGCAGTATGAGGCTATTGTTCTTAAAAAGTTCATAAAAAGACTTTTTTACTCTGATTGACTTTTATCAATTTATGGGAACAGAAATTTAAAGGACTATGTCTGATTTTACTTTAAAAGTAAACATTCTAAGATGTATTCACTTGCTCATGGACACAAGATGAAACAGTATAAACAATAAACAATAATTTTGTTGTCAATTATTGCATGTTTATACTAAGGCCAAAATATGGCATTACAGCTTTCAAAAAGTAGCTTTTAACATAACGGACAAAGCACACAAGTTGATTGCAGGTTTCATAAAAGGAGATTGCCTGACAATAAAGCATAAACCAAATCTTGATGGACAATGAAAACCTAACACTTATAATTATTCTGTAATTCTAAAGATGGTTTCTGAAAATGAAATTACAATTCATCATATCATTCCATTAGTTTAATTGATTACACAATACAATTTCCAAGATGTTATGAAAATGATTGGTGTAAAATACAGTTTTCAATAACCTGTCAAAATACTCCCAAAAACATTGCCTTTTTCATGGGCAGAAAATTGTGCTGACGAATAGAACTTGATCATTATAGTCATAGACAAACTGGTCAGCTGTTTCTAGTTAGACATAGGTCCTTTTGTTCAGTTCTGTTTTCAAAATTGGTTACAGACACAGTCACTCAGTCAGGCCTTTCTTGCAAAACTAAAACCAACATCCATCAATATGCAAAGTCACTGTTGGACACTAAACACTGCCATCAATGACAGTTCAATTTCCAAGTAATTAAATCAAGGATTCAGTCAGTATGTTTTACAATTCATGATTCTACTATTCAGGACATAAAATGGGTCTTTAAAATGGTGCAATCATGTGCAAAGAAATAATCAGAATAAAATACAGAGTCTGACTCAAGAATACATACATCAGACTCACATAGAATGTCAGAAAAGTCAATGAAAGCCAGATAAAGCACAGAACTATATGCTCTGTAAAGCAGAATATCAACAGTGGAAGCAGGATCATGCCTTACAATAACAAAGTACAATCTATCATGGACATCAGCAAGCATTGAAATAAACCATGATCAATAACATTGTAATATGGCATAGTAGACACAATTTGTCTCAAAACCTTGTTACATAAATGAGCAACAAGTTGGCAACCCCGCGACTGATGTAACACAACAAACTACAAGGAGACTAAATGTCTGAATTGGATTCTAACTGACCCTTAACTTTACTTTTAAGGTACTGTATCATGATGTATGGCACAACCATTGAAAGCATTGTGAATGGTTTAAATATTCAACAGCAGTTGATCAATGGTAAAACAATTGATTCTACAAAAATAAAAGGCAGTTTTGAGAGCCTGATCAATCTATATGCATACAAAGATCTGGTTAATTAATTAACAGCTACAATCTCTGAGAATACAACGGGATGGAAGCACGTGCAATCCTGAAAAAAATCACAGACATTTTGCTTCCATGCATTGTCCTAAAGTTGTCCAATAGTGCGCCATGTTCGAGTATTTTCATTTCAGTGGTAATTTTGAAAACAAATTAATTGATTTTCATGATAATCTTCTTTTTTAACAGTAACAAGATTTGAATAATCCATTTGAAAATGCCTATGGGTAACAATCTACTATAATTTGATCACAAAAGACATTGAAGATGACGGCATGAACCAATTTTATCTAAAAACTTGCACATAAATGACTAAATCAAAACCAGACTTTGTCTATCTAATCCCCCCACTTTGATATATAACAGTAAAATCAAGAAGCAAAACAAGTTATCTCTGACAACATATTTCTCCTCAGAGATTAATATGCCAGATGAACAAGTTGCACTTTAAACCAATACATAAATCTGTGATTCAGCATTAAAACACCATACAGACATCATGTAATTCATAGCAAAAAAATAACACCAGGACCAATGTCTACAAAGTATGGCACAAGCAGCACGAATCAGAACAGTAAAATGGCATCCCGTATGTACGTGTCCAAGAGATTAAAAAGCCACCACTATACTGTCTAAAACTGTTGATTGGTTTGGATACAGTAGAGGTGAATGTTTTACAATGGATTTCAAATCTAAACTCCGGCGATTTTTTTCTATGACTGCATGCGTATTAAATACACTTTGTATAATATAGTACAGTCAACAATATTTCTTAAGCAACTAGTATAGGATACAACATGCAGTGTTATGGGTTGAATCTTGAATCGAGGGGCACATAACTGTTATGGCTATAACTTATATGAACTTAAGACCTGCATATGAATGTATGGCTAGAATTATTCATAGAATGTAATGGTAACATCTGTATCAGGCATTTGGTATGTCCATTTTACCAATGTGTGAATGAAAGGCTGTAAAATGCTAACATGAGAGTCTTGGATGTTTTTTATAACAGTATACTGTTATGTACTGCTGTCAGTTGACCCAAGTGTTCCTGAATTACCTACCAGCGTTACCTATTCTTCCAAAGGTAACTGGCAACATACCCTCTTTAATCACAGGTAGAGTACAAATGACTTTGAATGAATTATCTTCAGACAAGTTGTCCCAAAGAACATACATCTTATCACGTGGTTGAACGCAACTAGCAATAATCATATCCAATGAATACAAAATTAAGGTACCAATTCTGAATCCCACCATAACAGCAAATCGTATATTTAACTTTGAATGTTCTTATACCCCTTTTATAATATAATACTATGACTTCCAGGATTTAAATAAATGCTTTGAATATGCTCAAGGCAAGAACAGACTTCCAGGATTTAAATAAATGCTTTGAATATGCTCAAGGCAAGAACAAACTAATCACATAAAGATACATAAATCATTTAAGTCACACAATTTAGACGAGCTTTCTTCACAATATAACCTTCTCAAAATGTCTAATAATGAGACATTATATCAGAATAATTTCCCAAGACAGTTGTTGTTTTAACATGTAAGGTGATAGAATGAAGATATTGTTGTGAAACCCAGGCATAAAAAAAACTTCAATTGAAAATTTAACCAACTGAGCACAGAGCTCTTTGACATTAAGACTTTTACTGTACAAGACTTCAGGGACATCTCACATTGATGATTTTTTAAAAGACATTTCTTACTTTGGGACAGCGTAATTGACTGTTAGAGAGAACTTCAGTCTAGACATTCTTAACAAAAACTAGACAAAAAACTTGGTATGTATAATGCATGATATCACATATTTGATTATAAGTCTATGCTATCAACTTCTTAAAGTGATTTTCTGAATATTACATCCAAACGCCAGACAAAATACCATATTGTATGCAACACAAGTATAATTTAAAAAGCCATCACTGTTATTTTCGACCATCATGAGCTTTCATGCTTATATTTTATTCAAAGATTTTTAAATTTATAACACATTAATGTTTTGCCACGAAAATGATTTTAAAAAAATTTGAGATAAAAAAATTGTTATTCTTGAATGATTTTAAGGAAATAAATGAAAAAGGTCAAATCTGAATTGCCAAATTGAAGAAATTAACAATTAAATAATATATAATAAACCAATTAAACATTACTTTCCTAAAATCTCTTTATCTGTTACTCCAAAAGTTACAGTAAATATCAATTACAAAGAAAATGCAAAAATGAAAGTATAACATGGTACAATTTTTTATTCAAAAATGTATAAATGTATTATAAGGTTTTATAGCTTGAACGTACCTGGAAGACCTTTCCCAGGTGTAAGACAAAAGTGTTTGTCCAACATTACCACAATACATCTGTACAGCAGAAAGTTTCTCCATAGTCGACCACACAATTCCAAATCAATGTTAACTCTACAAGCCATTACCTTATAACAAATAAAGTTCTCACAATCCGACAAAAAACTTGTATATCTCCATTTAAACAAATCATAATGTAAATTGCAGTGTCATATCACAAAGATATTAATGCAAACTTCAATTTCATCTTCAACTACTGACTAGCAAATCAAAAGGAAATGAAATCAACATACAATCACAGAAATTGGTTGTGTACGGTATACCAACCTAGCTATCAAAAAATTGCCAGGATGTATTCTTTATAAAACATTAAACCAGTTTCGTTTGGCGACAACATGATTTGAATAGTGTCTCAAACCCAGACAGCAATTCCTGAAGTGTTTTTGTCATAGTTCTCTCCATGAAAGTCTTTATTGCCTTTTATCTCAAGATCCATCGTAATATGATCGTCAGAGTCGCATATCATTGCACAAAATTTAAGAGAAAAACACACTAATAAAATCCACAAAACCAGATCCCAATTCACTTGCTTTCTGCCATAAATATTTTATATAGAAAACTCTGAGGACTCATTATGCAACAAGGCAATTAACTAAACAACCCAATCTGCCAACTATATGTCCATATTTGAATGCATATCTGTATATATACTGCATGCACACACTGAGTTAGCTATAGCATTTTGACACATTGGTTAAGGATACAGCTTCTAATTTGCTTTCTACAAATCACAAAAAAGCATCTTCACTGATTGTTTATTCCTTTCCAATTTGTTAGCCACAAATCAGAGTCAAGCTGTAAAATAATTCATGCATACTGTCAGTGCTCAGTACAACTAGTCTACCATTATGTAAAGATGACCGTTACAGTCTTCCTCAGAGCGACTAAGAAAATGACTTCTAAACCCATACTTATTCATGCAGTACCATACTTCATGGGCAACAGATCCCTAAAAGATTAGATAAATCAAATGCAGTACTTTATGTCACATTCGTTGATTAATAAGATCAATCAGAAAATAATGGACCATAAAGCAACAAGGAATTTGATATCGCAATATCATGTGTGACTTTAATCTGCAGTAATGTCTGCATAGGAATATTAGCAAATAAACTGTGTAGCAATGTGTTTATAATTTGTAACAAGGTATTTCTGATCACTGACATTGAATCGTATATAAAATGTTTAATACAGATATATCGGAAACTGAAGTCATAAATATGGCATAGACAAGAAACATCACAGTTATGTTTGATACATTAACATTGAGGTTTGTTACAAAAGTTACTGGTATAACACTGAATGACAGGGGTGTCACAAATTCTTGAAGTACCAGTGAAATCATCAAAAGCAGATGGAGGTCTGGGGGGAACTCCTCTTAATTATGATCACTAATACAAGAAAAGTAACAGGGTGATGACGCATAAATTACCAAGTAATTTCACTATCGCCGGCTCTTATTGACATCCCTGGGATCATGCTGCAAGGTGCCCAAGTAATGTCCCCATGCATGCCAGTGGTCAAACACAGTTCAACATAGTCAAACCTGAGGTTTGAGCATTCTTGCTGCGGACACATACTTATTTTGGACAAACAACCTTTTGCTCTTCAAAAGTACAAAAGTGCAATAATCATTTCCTCATTTGTTTAATTTTGTAAATCACAAATAAGCCTCCAAAACATCTTCAGACAAAGCGCTTAGTTTGTTATATCAAAACTTTGATTTGGGAAATCTATTTTTAGCTCCTGTGACTTACTTATGCAGCAAACCGAAATGACTTTGAAAGAGGGCCTGTGCACCCAAGGATCATTCCTGAGAACTTTGGACAAAATCCATTCTATGGTAAAGGAGGAGAATTGTTCAAAGAAAATGCTGACAGACGATGATGGACATCCAACAAGCCTAAAAGTTTACCATGAGCAATTCGTGCTTAGGAGAGCCAAAAATGTACATGAGAAACCGATGAAATACCAATGGCTCCCGAGGATGACCAAGTACCAGTTTCTATTTCACCAGCCAGGAGCCTTTACCAATTTCATTTACTTAACAAAGTTATTTGACAGCAGCTCAAGGGTCTAAGGGTTACAGTCAAATGAAAGATTTACATAGTCTGGCAATGATTATATTAAACTTGTATACTGATTGATTTATTATATTGAAGATTAGGTAAAGCAATAAAACAAATATCAGACAGTCTTGAATAAATCATTTGTCCAGAATTATAAAACAATGCATCCACGATCACTTGCTAGGTATCAGATCACTTGCTAGGTATCAGATCACTTGCAAGGTATCAGATCACTTGCTAGGTATCAGATCACTTGCTAGGTATCAGATCACTTGCTAGGTATCAGATCACTTGCTAGGTATCAGATCACTTGCTAGGTATCAGATCACTTGCTAGGTATCAGATCACTTGCTAGGTATCAGATCACTTGCTAGGCATCAGATCACTTGCTAGGTATCAGATTACTTGCTAGGTATCAGATCACTTGCTAGGTATCAGATCACTTGCTAGGTATCAGATCACTTGCTAGGTATCACGCAAGCATATACAGTGCAACTTCTGAGATTTGCTTATCATGTAACGTTTTATCCTCCTTGAAACATTGAAATTGCTGCAATAAAAAACATTTCTGGTAGCTACAATATAGATAAACGAGGTTGTCAAACTATATTATGTTTGTCTTGGTTGATTTAAATTGAAACAATTTTTACTCTTGCAATAATGTTAACAAATGATTCTAGAAAATATTAAATGCCTTTTTGCACAGTTTCAACATTAATATTGAACCAAAGGACCATAAATTTCTAGATGATAATCAACATAGCCTGGTTACCAAATAATTAAGCCAAGATATTGGAGAATTTCTCTTTCTGATCAATTTGTTCCACAATCAGTGTACCCTTCTGTCCAATTAATTCAATTTTCCTTAAAAAAATAAAAATTACCTCATTACATCAGAGACAAAAACATCAATTTTCAAGCAACAAAAACTGATCTTTCAACCGCTTTTTCAGAAAAACCTGAACATCTTGTAATAACAAAATAAAGAATTTCACCAAGTTTTTCAATTCAACTTTTTCTTTCAATGAAGACCATTCTTACTTTGTTCAATGCTGCAACATTTTGCGCATCTTCAACTGCAAGACATTGTAAATGGTGCAGTTACATTATGTAGTACAATAAGTTTGTAGACTGCGCAATATTTGTTCCTCTAAGTTACTTATAATCTGCATATGACACAATATAAACTGAGAATCCTTGCTGTATCTTAATGCATTAGGAAAGGCAAGAAAACAATTGAAAAGTTATGAAAGGGAGGTTTTATGCCAGAACTGTCTAGACTTTCCTGATTTACAATTTAATACAGGCGTGCTGATTTACATACTCAAACAATTTGTAAATTACCCAAACCAACAACATGATGGATTGACACAATTTTTAGTGGTTAACCAGTCACTTTAATTTCCATGCCTTGTACTTTCAACTGGAATAATTATGTTGCGTTGTTTCTGATGTAGTAAAAATAACCGCAGGCTGTGGAACAAAGTTCAAAGCCTTTGGTGAGAACTATAAACCACATAATAAAGACTGTCTCAGAATTATCCATTAATATCTGATTTCTCACCATGATGCTTTATTAAAATATTCATTCTATAGTAGGGATGTCTAGATTTTTCAGAACTTCCCATGAAAAACTCTCAAAATTCTCCTGAAAAGCTGAAGTACATGAATTAGAAAGTGAAACACGATCAAATATATACCAAGCACTACATTCTTCTTTATTCACTCAACGTTGCATCTAAATGGATAAAATTGCATTCAGCACGAATTCTTAGCCAAGAAACTAAAACAAATCCAAACATAACAACAGAAATCCATCATTCCAAAACAGACGTACAGTAATTTTGTCTTATATACAAACAAATAAGCAAGGGTCAAAGTATAAAGCGCATTTTTATTAACAGCAAACCTATGAATATATTACCTGGACCATACCATTTGAAATAAGGAGTATTGAAAATGTTCAGGTTTGTCCGAAAGCTTGATGGAGACAAAGCCGCAGGTCAGTTTTGACAGAAAAGTAAACCCAACAGCAGTTATAGGTTTACCCACAAGTGAATTTCCAAAATACTTAAAGGCATTGATGGATCAGTCCTGAAAGTTCATACACCTGTTCACAGTCAATCTAACAGCACTATACGAGATAAGAAAACATTTAATTACTGGAGAGTGGGTGGGGCAAAGCATAAATGGGAAAGCATACATGCACATCATTAGTGAAAGTAATGGGCATATTACATAAATGGACATCATCAGCAAATTAAGGGAGACAGCATTTTTTACCATATTAAGCGACACAGCATTTTTTACCATATTAAGGGACACAGCATTTTTTACCATATTAAGGGACACAGCATTTTTTACCATATTAAGGGACACAGCATTTTTTACCATATTAAGGGACACAGCATTTTTTACCAATTTAAGGGACACAGCATTTTTTACCAATTTAAGGGACACAGCATTTTTTACCATATTAAGGGACACAGCATTTTTTACCATATTAAGTGACACAGCATTTTTTACCATATTAAGGGACACAGCATTTTTTACCAAATTAAGGGACACAGCATTTTTTACCATATTAAGGGACACAGCATTTTTTACCATATTAAGACACCAACATAGTATAGGGAACAACATACATGGACATTATTGAACACAACACAGCAAATGTAGAAGTCACAACATATATAGATATCATCAGTATTCATGCGGGGTACAGTACATAATTAGGCACCTTATCAACAAGGGATAAGGGCAAAAGTACGTTTAATTGCTTTTACATAAATTTCCTGTTAACATGCAAGAAATGACTCTTATACATTAATTTCATCACAAACTAATAGCAGTTAGACATGTATATCAAGGCCTCAACAAAACACTGTCGTAACTCCTATGTATTTATATAGGAGTTACGACGGTGTTGCGTTGAGCCCTCGATATTATTTATAGGTTGCTTCAGGGCATGTAATAAAATTTTCGAGGGCTCATCGCAACACTGTTGTTACTACTATGTATTTACATAGGAGTTACTACAGTGTTGCATTGAGCCCTCGGACTATGTCATTGTATTGCACCATAAAAGATCACTCCCAGTTTTATCATCTATATCATCACCATCTGTTTGAAGCTGTTTGAAGAATGACTGCATAGGGAAAAGTCAAAAGATAACCTAAGTATAATGTGATGGCATGGTACATTTTAATTATCAAATGAAGACCGTTTTGTCTCAAAAACCACATTTAGCAAACCGCAGAGGCACATTTTTTTAGGTAGAAAAAATAGAGTTCTACTTAGCACTACGTAGGGAAAAGTAGCTGGGTTGTTTATTAAACATAGGAAAAGGAGTTCCTATCTTTAGATAGTTATCGTGATCTGGCAGTGCTAGCTTTGCTAAACAAAATGGCTTCCATGCCGAACAATATTGTCTGGTCTGGTGGAGGCCATTTTGTAGCTAGTGAAGCTTCCAAGCATTTTATTTAGGTACCTTTTCTACGTAGGCTAACCTTTCTCGCTTAAGTTAACTCGCTAACTTCCCCTACCTCTAAAAACACACCTCTGGAGATGACGAGAATAATGACATGTGCAATTGTAAACACCACCAAGATACCTTATAAAACATTGCTCCCTAATCATACAAGTATCTGCCCTTTCAAATCATACATGTAGTTGTGGTGCATCACATTGGTTATAAAAAAAATGTCATGGATCCACACAAGACAATACAAATAGGGAAGCAGAGTAATGAGTAATAAAACATTGCATCATCATTGCAAGTTCAAGGTTGTAAAAGAAAATTCTTTATTTTTATATTTTCATAAAATTTACAATCACGAATGATCGACAACTGTTTTACAACTCTCACATGTTGTTTTCGATGAAAAAATAGATGTTCTCTGAAATTAATGACAAGTTTTAAGCACACCACATGTTTTACCAACAAGAGAATTCCAATACTGAACAGAACAAATTCCATGGATAATAGTATTATATTTGGAATGTCTGGTTTCCAGTGACACTCCAATTGCCTGGAGGTTTTTATCCTTCGCTAATCTTAGATAAACCAAAACAATCGCCATGCATATCTCAACCTGCTAAAATCAACAAATATTGTTTAACCTTATCTAAACATTTATGATTAAACACAATGCGAAGTTGCGTGAATTGTCTTTTTTCTGTAGACAAAAAGTGCATCAGAACATTCAATATACTTAGAGTGATACAGAATATACAATGGGAAATTTATTTCGAAAATCATGTCTTATGTTTTAGTTAGCATGAAATTATAAAACTATGACACATATGTCCCTAGACAAGAGTTCCAGCACACATACATTTTGAGTGAAAATCAATATTTAAATGTATTTAACATAAAGTTTACATGCAAAATATTACTAAAGTATTACAAAAAGGGAGAATGTCAAAAAGATCAATAGTGACTAAATGGTAACTTCGAATTGAAACCTTTGACATTTGAACAGGGGTTCTGCACATAGTCATCGTTTCAGAGAAGTGAACTAAAAAAGGGTCAAGGTCTTTCATTTCACTAATCATGTGACGTTGAGCATTGAATCAGCACATTGTGCCTATTTGGTGATCATTTGACCTTGAACATGGGTTCTGCACGTTGTCCCTATTTGGTGAACATTTGACCTAGAGCATTGAATCAGCACGTTGTGCCTATTCGGTGATCATGTGACGTTGAGCATTGAATCAGCACGTTGTGCCTATTTGGTGATCATTTGACCTTGAACATGGGTTCTACACGTTGTCCCTATTTGGTGAACATTTGACCTTGAACATGTGTTCTGCAAGTTGTCCCAAATTGGTGAACATTTGCCCTTGAACACATGTTCAGCAAGTTGTCCCTAACTGGTGGACATTTGACCTTGAACATGGGTTCTGCACGTTGTACCTATTTGGTGAACATTTGACCTTGAACATGGGTTCTGCACGTTGTCCCTTTTCGATGAACATTTGACCTTGTACATGGGTTATGCACGTTGTCTCTATTTGGTGAACATTTGACCTTGAACATTAGTTCTGCACGTTGTCCCTAAATAGTGAACATTTGACCTTGAACACATGTTCTGCAAGTTGTCCCTAATTGGTGAACATTTGACCTTGAACATTAGTTCTGCACGTTGTCCCTAAATAGTGAACACTTGACCTTGAACATGGGTTCTGCACTTTGTCCCTAATTGATGAACATTTTACCTTGAACATCGGTCATGCATGTTGACCCTATTTGGTAAACATTTGACCCAGGTTGAAAGGAAATTCACTGCAATGTTAAGGTGATGAAGCCAATAAGATTTGTGAACAGATTGACATCCTTGCCACAAACAGTATGTCTATCCAATGCCAGGTAAAGGCAAAATAAAGTGATTAAGGAGAAATAAGCAATCATCGACTCATAAGTAAAAGGGATTGTAAGAGAATTTAAAAGAGAACCGCCAAGATTTAATGATTCTAATCAAGCATGCATGTGTCTGCATTATGCATGCAATAAAGGTCCCTTCAAAGTGAGCAGACTTAATTAGGGTGAGTCATGTTGCTCTAAGCATTAGGCCAGAGTTGTTTTGCCTTGAGATTATATTTATTTATAAAGTTCTGCACAAGAAGAAAATAAATATGGAAGTAAAAAAATATTTTTGTACATCAATTTACCAGTAATTATTTTTTCTAGAGCATTAATTTTATCATATCGTTAAGTGCAATTAAAAAATATCAAAATCTTAAATTTGCATGCACTTGGAGAATCATTTAGATATTTCTGAAACAGTTGTTGTACATTGAAGGACAGCATTTTGAATATCTGTCCGATACTATATCATAGTTAATGCTATTAGATATGCATTTGTCTAACCTAAGATATAATCATAAAATCTTACTTAATTATACAACTAGAAATGTGTCCATAGAACATAGATGCCCCTACTTGCAGCCTTTGTCACAAAAGCAAATGCTATTATTCTGCTCATAGTTTGTGAATGGGTATCAATAATACCAATTGAACAACTGTACTGATTATGGTGATAAGTCAAGGGCCATAACTTTGCACTTACTCGGCATAATCATACATGAAACCCCAGGTGCAAAACTATAAATGCTGTTGAACATTCCTGCAACATTCCAAGTTTAATGACTCTGGCTCATACACTTTTGGAGATATGAGTGACACAAGATTGCATACTCTGTAGGCTAAATTTTAACTAAGTCAAGGGCCATAACTTAGCACTTAATGGGTGGAGTCATACATGAAACCCCAGGTGCACAACTACACATGCGGGTGAACATTCCTGTAAAGTTTTGAGAGTGTATTCTGTTGGAGATATGCGCATATTGCACACTCCACAGCAGGCACACTATTTAACTAGAATTTACAACGCTAAGGGCGGCAGTGTTTCAAGGTGTTGGGGTTAAAAGGTTGCTCTGTTAGCTCTGTCAATAAAAGACCATACTAATGCAGATGGTGTCTTTTGGTTTGAGCCCCAAATTGGGCACACATTTCCCCTTTAAGTTTCCCTGGAATTTAAAAAATCATAAAATTTATTTAATCGACTAAAAATTGATGAAATGAAAAAAGACATCACATTATTTGCTGATGAACCAAATTTTAACAGATGACATTAGCATGACACACCACAGATGACAGATGGTCCAGGGAATTAAACAATTTGTCTTGTTTGGGTCTAATTGCCAACCCTAGAACTAAGCATTAATTGTTTTGTCTAAATCCCCTGATTACAAGTACAGCGTATCTCTTAATATCAAGTCAAACAATAATCTTTCAAAACTTTGTAAATTCCATAATCTTTGCATAAATGTCTCTCAAAAAGTTTATAATGTACCACTTGCAATGCAAAATGCAGTATAAGACTTTCTTGTATCCCCAAGACTGGGTAAGATATGATTGCACAGAATAAACAGTCATACAAATACAATGCCAATTCAATTTATGGAACATTATGGTGCAAATATATTGATTTTCCTTGTCTGTGATTTTTACTCTAAAATGAATTGTTTGTTTGTAAAGTTTGACATCTGTTGCTGTCTGCCAAAAATGATTGCAGCACTTTTGTTCTGTTGTTAACACATCATTCCTAAATTATTTGATAACATATTTCCTCTGATTAATTGTCACACATCTATTGTTATACTAAAATTATCAAAGCCCTAATAAGGTCACACATCTATTGTTATATCTGAAATGTTTATCTATTATCAAAGCCCTTAATGTCTGGCTTCCTTATTATCTTAGTTTTAGGTCTGTATAAATACATGTAATATAATATATTAAGGGATAGAATAGCTAACTGTGTGTATAACTACTTACTTGGTGAAACTCTGTGACATAACATTTGGAACTTTTTATTTACTCTGTGAACTTATAACTTTGTGATTTATTCATTAATAACTTTCTTTATGAACAACTTGTTAACAGACTTAGTGTTGATTTTATTAAACTAGATTATCAAACGGAACTGTGCATTTTGTTTTATACATTTCGTCAAACCATCGTTCTCTGGTCATGGATTGCTGCTGTGTACATCACGTTATGGGCGGAAAACCAAATCCGCGTCATAATAAATGCACTATCATAACTTTTTTCTAGATATTTCTCATTATTAAAAGTTGGCAAAGCACTTGTGTATAAAGCTGAAGCTGGAAGTCTGGCCTTATTAGGAACATAACGTATTTACAATTAACCAGTATGCTAGAAGAGGTAAATATGGATAGAAAGCCACAGTGAGTGAGAATTACTCTCTGTTGCAGAATCTTTCATACAGAAAAAAACATCCAGACATTGGTAATCATGCACATATCCCGGCGCTAATTCTATTAGTTAAGATGGCAGACAAGTAAGGTATATATTCCAGTCAGCCATGTTAAGTAATTTGGCCAATATAATCGAGAAAATGCCAGAGATTGTAAACAAGAGCATTTTTTGGTCAAATATAATGCAACTACAGATTGAAGCAAGAATTAAGAAATAAATTGATACTTCTCTATGTTGTGGCAATGGCATTAATTATCTCTAATTTCTACATAAATGGACATTATTGAATGTTACTCTGAAGCCTGTGTTGAGACAAAAGCAATAATCACAAAAGACATACAATAAAACCCCTCTAAAAAGACCACTTGGGAGACATTTCCCGTTACCAGAGATTCGAGGCAACTACTCAATTATGTAATGAAATGTTCAAGACTTTAAAAACTTTCCCAAAACAATGGAAAGGTTGCATTATAAGTTTGGTTGTCATTCGATGGGTCTTACTGTAAACCCAACTCTACAATGGAAGTATCTAACCATTGAACAGCTTCAACTACCATGTAAAGGATTATTTCTGCCAGTAACCTTGACTTTTGAGCTAGGGACATGGGTCTGGCGCGCAACACACCGTCTCACCATGGCGAATTTGTATCAAGTAATTTGAAAATCCCTCTATAAATGACAGTGTTATGGTCTGGACAAGATGGTTTAGACCCATTTTTGACGTTTGACTACTAAGTGTGACCTTGACCTTTGAGCTACTGACATGGGTCTTGCACACGACACTCCATCTCATCATGATAAACATTTGTGACAAGTCATTTGAAAATCCTCCAATAAGTGACAGAGTAATGTTCCAGGCAAAGAAAATTGGACGGACGCAGGCACATACATTGACTGCCATTGTGGCCACTACATTGAGCTCACCGCAAGTGGGCTCGACAATAAAAACTTCAGAGTTGAAATGGCCCCTTGTCAAATATGGCCTGACGCTCTACTGACTATATTGTGCCTATGCATATCAGAAGGTCCATGTACGTATGCTTGAATGTTTTATGCTGTTTGAATGAAAAGTTAACAGGCTGACGCATGCACACACACACACACACACACACGACAGACAATTCACCATGACAAAAGCTCTCTGTAGAACATCTGTAGGAATGTTTCCTATTGATGAGGAACATTAGCGCTGATTATGCACTTATCAAAACAGTATCAAATGAAATATTCACAAATCTATACATTTCTATGCAGCATGTGATTTGAAAAGCCTCATTTCCATTTTCAACAATCTAAATATCAAGCATTTAAGATAAGCCATGTCATTGGAGACTTCAATATTTCTGATTGACTTGATTCTGCTTTGTTGAAACATTAAAACTTGAGTAATAGGAAAACATATCAAGGACATTAAAATACCCGCTGAATCTCTAAGGTAACACCACAAAGCAACAAACAAACTCAAGGTCATTCATTCGATCTTTCATATACATTAAGCATGATCCTTAAAAAATGTTTGTTTACGGTTACGTGACGCGGAATTTTAACAGTGCGTAGATGGCTAGGTTTGTTGTCATAGTTTAGTACTTTAATGGCTAAAAGACCTGACGAATCTGAAAAAATAAATTGAGTCGCCTCATTTTTCATAAGTCGGTCGCGTAACTGCACACTTACATTTTTCTCCAATTATTTTCCTAGATCAAAAATTATCAAATCTATAAGGATAAACTTTAAGAAAAAACGTCAACAACATTTTGGCCATACCAAGTCGTGTAGAATCAAATTTTGGTCTGTCTGCTTGACCTTATGCAATACTGTCTCTTATCAGTTCCAGTGACAATATTTGACATATTAATAAAAGTCAACAGCATGGAACTGAAGCCGAACAGAAGGGTTATGTCTTGGATGTACTTAACTCTCCTTTAGAATCGGTCATTCCGATACTTTCATAGTCACTCTACGCTTTATAGCTCTCGCACAACTGATAATTTCTATTTTTAGACAGGTGAAATGACACGTGCCATGGCCGACCAACGAGCACCATGCAACGACTAGCTTGTGACCAATAATATGACAATAAACATTCATGCATGAAGATTATGTGAATGTGTTCAGAAAAGAGAACTCTCGCTGACACAAATGTGTGGAACTGTCAATTGGTAGAAAATCATATTAAACCAAACATAATGCCTAATGTTGCTTTGACATGTGAAAATAATCTCCAATGCCTCTAAATGTGTAGTAATTTCAATTTCGGTGCTGTGGGATTGTGGTATTTTGATATGCATCATCCTGTCAGTACTATGATCTCCAGGCCTGTATCCAGACATATACGCCTGATGACTGTGCTCAGTAAGTCAGCAAGAGACTAACAAAATGACAAATTAAAGCTGAAATATAGTGAGAGAACAAAACTTCTTCCTCATAATTTGCAAATTTTCTTCACAGCTGCTCCCCCTAAACCTTCACCCACTCTCTTTCATATCTGGAATACAGTTCAAAACCAATCGGGTACGCCCCTGATCTCCATCCAATGATTATTATTTACCTTATATAGACATGTACCATTCTTCTCAGTAAATGGAAAATCATATTGTGTCTGGTGAATTCTGTCAATTATATAACGAATGTCAATCAAAAATTGCCAACTAACATGCCAAGTGCTACAGTATTTAGAGAACATTTTCAATCTAAGGGAGGTTATACATGATTGCACAGTCGGCATAACAAAGGGAGATAACATCATCAATATCATAACTGTAGTAGAAATATATGATCAGATTATGGTACATAAGTTCTCTGAGATGTGATCAAATCTCACTTCTTACAGTGAAAACCTATAAAAGAGAGACAATCTAGCAATGAAAATATTTGTAATACAAGGGAGACAATCTCAGTATATTTCATTTCAGAACAAGAAACTAAGGAGTGATTATCTAGAAAATAGATGGGTATCATTTTAGGTATCATTCTAGGCATCATGGCACCAAGCAAAGATACACTAGTTTTAATTACATATGTATTGCAAGAGTAAATCCATCATACATCTGGCTTGTTTCAATAATTAATAAAGAGCAGAATATCAAATGATATTGCAGTCATGATCAAATGTATTTAATTGTGTTTGTCAATGGTTGCAGTATCATTACATAGTCCAAATGTCTATCTCGGCATCATTAAGATATCAGTCTTACTTCAATAGGATTGACATGTGGCGGAATGTTCACATGAAGGAATGCCATCAAGATGGTAATTACAGTCAAATATCGATGTTCTGTTTTATGTTTGTAAACACCCGACAGAGTTAGTTAGTAAGCTTGTAATAAGAACATCCCTTGGGCAGAAAACAAGACCACAAAAAGATAAATTATTTATCAATAATACCAAATTTTTCCCTGTTGAGGTCTCGAGTTATTGTTTACTATCAGTTCATAGTACCATGGTCAATATTCAGTCACGAACAGGCCTCAAAAGTTACCTCTAATATATAGTTTAGTAAGTTTCTAGAATGATATGACTATTGCGGCATCATTTTTGCTACTGGAATACTACTGACACTGGTGAAAGGACATTGTATTGTGATAATATTGCAATAGTTGATAGCATCTCCAAATATAATATTGTTATAAAAATTATTATCTTAGCAAGATAACATGAACTGTTCAGTAACTTACTAATGTCAAAAAGGTATAACTGCAATGATAGAAATAAACAAAGCCAATTTGATATTGATTGTCCTATATTGCTCATCTGCGTACCTAATTTGTTTGTTTTTCATCGGGTTTATGCCATTTTTGAACATTTTTTCAGTCATATACATGATTAAAAATTAACCATTACTAACTTGCTCTTCTCGCAAGCAACTGACAACTTCTACACAAGCCCAAACCGAGAATGGAACCTGCTCTTCCCGCAAGCAACTGACAACTTCTACACAAGCCCAAACCGAGAAACGAACCTGCTCTTCCCGCAAGCAACTGACAACTTCTACACAAGCCCAAACCGAGAATGGAACCTGCTCTTCCCGCAAGCAACTGACAACTTCTACACAAGCCCAAACCGAGAATGGAACCTGCTCTTCCCGCAAGCAACTGACAACTTCTACACAAGCCCAAACCGAGAAACGAACCTGCTCTTCCCGCAAGCAACTGACAACTTCTACACAAGCCCAAACCGAATCGAACCTGGATCTGCCAGGTGACAGTCTAGAGTTCTACAAACTGAGCTTGCTGAGTGGGATAAAGTACTTGAATAAGAGTACACATGAAACAAATAGGAGGCAGAATACCAAACCGCTTGTGACCAAGTTTGATCAAATTCTGGCCATTGACTAAGAAGGAAATGTTGCTTGAAGCAATTGTAACAAACGACAGTCAATGGGAATTAAGAAGTGAGAAAAGCTCGCCATGAGTGCTTCCTGTAAGCTATCCAATAAATCGACAGATGAGGGAACTATAGGCGATAGTTATTGGATCACAAGTTTAGAACCTTGACTACGCTAGAGTGCATACAAGTCAACAACAGTGCCATTATCAGTGGATGTCAATAACTGACATAAATCTGAAAATGAACTTGTGTATCAAATCCATACCTTGTTCTACTTTTAGCAATAAGCATCAAATAAATTATAATTCAATTAGGTGAATAGTTGTACAACTTGGAAGAATCATAAAGATTTACCTGATTTTTATGGACCTACCTGCCGTTTATAGTAACATGCGAAGAATTAGCAAGCAAGGTAACAATCTCACAGAATAATTGATCAAATAAGATACAACAAATAGCTCCCTAAGGAATAATGTTGTACGGACATAAATGGAAGAATACCTGCAATCAATCTGACATGGTGAAAGAATCGACATGGTGAAAGAATCGTATACAATCCAATAGAATAATGCCAATTACCAAATGCTAGGTTACATAATTCAATATTGTCCAAACAAAGAAATTAAATCTGTTGTGATGATATTTGTGTGAGAATAATTTGCTTAATCTAATAACACAATCATGAAGACATAAAACGAGACTTTTATAGCAAGTTTTACAAAAGTTCCATTAAACCCAGACAGATTTCATGTGGCTAATATCAATCAAATTCTGCATCATTGTCCATTTTTGTCTAAAAGGGGAACAAAGAGACATTGTTTTATTTCCTGGAAATTGACACCCAATAAGGGTGTTATACAGTAGAAGAGTCGAAATAAATCAGTCTTAATCTTTAAAGGTACATAGTTACAATGTAGTCATATTTTTTTCAACAAAATACCCTTAGTCATAAATATGAGAAAATCGGTGGCAAATGCAGGTGTACTCTACAACACTTTTCTTACACATATCCCAAAACCACAAAATTTCGAGGGCTCAACGCAACACTGTTGTAACTCATATAGGAGTTACGACAGTGTTGCGTTGAGCCCTCGAAATACAAGTGTCAGATACTGGTAATTTATATCCTGACCTATGCCCCGAATTAGTGCTAGCATAGGAAATACCTGTATCGGACTAGCGTTATGCAGTTCTAGCAAAAATTAAAAAAAAGTTAAAATGCAATTTTTCAGAGTTGGTCTGTATGAAGGCATTAAATGTGACATTTTCTCAAAATTATTCCTAGCATATTTTGATAGAAAACAGGTAAAGTTTTTAGCGTGTTCGATCTTGGAAAATTTAGCACCATTTTTCCAAAATTGGGAAAATGCCAGTTCAATGACTGTATCAACCATTAACACAGTTCTGGAGACCTTCACATCTCATTTGTCAGTTTATTCTTTGTTTTGCATGATGGATCACATCTAGGATTCAATGAATGCTCAATCTTTTGCAGAAAAAAACAAACAAAATCTTGGCCTCAAAATAACAGACACGATGAGAAAGTTTCAGTAACAGTGAAACATAAAATCGTGACATGTGAATGCATAATTTATAACTTCTGGGATAATTGCATCATTATTTCAAAAACACTTCAAATTAGGTCACAGAGGCATCTCTAAGAAGCCATTGACTTTTTATTAGACAGGGAAGTTTTTTCTGATAAATGGCTCTGACAGTCAAATTGTTCTAAAACTGCACTCAAATAATTAGCGGTTTCGGGAATGGATAGTGTCGGAAATTTCCTATTGCAATATATTGCGATATGCTACCACAGTATCACAGTTTGCATTGCAATGTATTATAAAGTACTTGAGTCAAATTCTATTTATTCGTCAAAGTATTAAGCCAATGTTAAGTGTCAGACAATGGAGTCAGTTATTAATTTTGTAGACAACAATAAAGTTGATCAAGTCAATGGATATGCAATGCTAAACTAGTCGTTCTCCATCTGAACATTAAACAACTATGTTGCATTTCAAGCAGACTGCAAAGTGTTCCATTAATTTGATTGTGACTATACTCTTTTGCAACCCAAAATACTCCCAAATGGCAGACTTACATTTGTTGTTTTACTGTTACAAATTCATCCCCGATTGTTTTCAATGGTATGGTAACCTTCTCCTGTAAAATGTATGTCGTTTATAATCTTCACAAAGATTTTATATAAGCTCTGACATAGCATGGCTGTTCTGTAACATATTATACTGCACGGGGTCCTTGTGGGGCACATCCTTCCTGAACAACAAATTTTGACAGAAAACGTAGACTGTGTAAAGGTTTTCAAGATATTAGATCACAGATTATCTGTAGATATTGATTAAAATGAATCCAAAACCATTACAGCTTGAACTCTCACGGATATTTCATATCGTGCCTGGCTTAGGAATCACAATTTACTGGTAATTCCTGACATTTCTAATAACTAGGCTGTAACAGAGATGACTAAAATGTTCCAATATGTGTTGTACAGGAATTAGATGTTTCTTTGAAATCTGATGCATTTTGCAATCAATCTGTGTTTCAAGACTGTTATTATAATCACAGACGTTTGTCATGTGTCTCTAACATCTCGCAAGACTCTCTTTTCTTTCCAAATCATGACAGGGAAATGACATTCTCCGCAGAAAATAACGAGCTTCAGAAAATGAAAGCTGTGCATCAAATATAGACCAGAGACAAAATAGAATAGAAAGAAAATGAGAAAAATAATACAAGAAAGATTAGTTGCATTCATGATCTATTTTTATTTACATGTAATCTTCTCACCATATTAGTGTCTAGTTGTAAAGAAAAGTACATAAAAGTCAGGACCCAGGGGAGGTAATAAAGTTAACAAACTATATCTCCTGCTAGGCTGTAATGATATTTTATCCAACATACAGTACTCGGTAAATGGTAACAAACTTTATCATACTTGTCAACTAAAAACTTGAACACATAGTAGGCTTGGAAAGCTGCTATTATGAGATAATTTACTGGTACGGGTATGTATTTGGAGCAGAATATTACATACACTTTTGACTCTCATTATGGTGAACTCGCTCAAGTTGAATTTTGTCTTGAAGTTTTTCAAAGGTTCTAATTTGTCCTTCTTTGTCTGTATGAAATTCTCTTGGCTTAGACAAGCTTTAGTCTCGGAGTTGTTTGTTATGTCAAAGTTTTTTTCGATGTCCCCCATTAACAAGTTGGCAGCACAATCGGAAGTGGTTTTCAAAAATGCTTCAAATTGCTCATGAAAAAGATCTCGAAATAAAAGATTACATCGAGTGAAGTACAGAAAGCTTGTATAGCTCTAAATGCTACTCTTCACTTATAATGCATGAAGTACAACATTAGCCAGACCAAAAATTACTCTATAGTATTGTAGGTTTGTAGACAAGATTGCCATAATTATCTACTTGACAATGACATAGACAAAGCTTCCAAAGTAGGACCATTTATTATAAAACCGTCTTTTGATACTACTTGAAGAATAGTGTGACATTATAGAAATAGACCCAAGAATAGAACGGAGTATCAGGTCAGTTATAGAGGATGGCAACAATAGACAACTTTACTGTTTCGGTTGTTGCCCCTGAGTTATTTATTTCAAATTTTGTCATATTTGGTAGAACTAAATGCAGCTGTTTCATTGGTGCACTTCTTAATTTGATGAAGAATTGTGGACCAATCACTAACATTGTTCTTTAAACACTTTAGCACTCATGCAAAATGGCCATGTCCAGGAATTTGGCTAGAGAAGTTTGACTTTTTTAAAACAAAAACAAATCAAAAGAGGAACAGATTTATGGACTCCACACAGAAGAGTATTGTGTTTGTAAGCAGTATTTTGATTGGTCGATATTTGCCCTAGTTTTATGTGGTAAAATGACAAAACGCTAGCCAATTAACCCAAAATACAGTGAAACACAATAGGCAACATGGGTATCCAATGATGGGATTGCTATCAAAACATAGACTATCATTGCCCCAACATTCACATTAAATATCTGTTTCAATAATCAGTCAATGAAGTACTTTACGTGAAACCCCGCACCATATTGCCAATACCATAGTGAGATAACATCTATGGATAAAAGCAGAACAGTTCCACATGCAACTGAATAATGACTGAGTAGATTTGTTAGGCGTTCATATCTAGAAATGTATTGCAGGTCGGTTCCATGAATCATCTACAGCAGAATTATAATTAGATAATGGCCACAAAGCCTATCTGCTATTTACCAATCAGAAATGTTTTAGGCCATCCAGCCGTTAACCAATCAGTGACCGTTCTAAGTAAGTGAAGCTGAAACCAATTACAGGCCATGTAATACATAAGGCTTTCTTACAGTAAATCAAATAAGATAACAACCTTTGTCCTCTCAGAGAGTGTTAATAGCATTCCACCATTTCTCGTTTCTGAAAGCGGATAAAAGGGCAATCCCGCTAAATTGCCCATAACAATTCACAATGTTTCTTTTCTCATGGAATGTAAATAAGAAAGCAATCTAACTGAATTACAAGTCACAATTCACAGCCTACAAAACAATATAGCTGATATCACCGAAAAGTGCTAACAATTTAGACCATTCTGAAGACAGGCCTCGAGCCATAAATTGGCTACATAATGAGATCCCATTTAATCAGTTTTCTAAGACTATATAATTACGACCATATTTAATACAAGTCCCTAGTGAACACCCTACACCAAGTTTGTTCACAATAATCATCACAAGAGGTTTAATTATTAGCTAGGATCAGAGTTTATCACCAAGACAAGATAAGGTTCAATATTTCGGCAGATGAAGTTTAGACAACATAATTGTAGTGACCGACTTGCACATACACATAGGTAAAACATTTTAACGAGCTAACCCATCATTTTGTATTATGAGAATCTTAACCACATTAGGACAAAGTGATCAAAATGATAAACCTCATGCATAGCTCCAAAGGGGGACCAGGGTGCCAGACCCACCCCCTAAGACTGTAGCAAAATAGCACTGTCCATATATCTAATTCGAGATCAAGAGGGGATCCCATTACCTGGAGCTGAACCCCCGCCCCAAACCAGGACGTAAATTGCTGGAACCCGCATACGAACCTGATTTTGACTTGTTCAATTTTAAAAAAGTTTTTCAATAGTCAATTCATTTGAATCATATTTGTTAAGTGCTTACCAATCAATATTCAATAGAGGATTTATCCTGAACCCTTTTTGCAAACTAGGTGATACAGTACCAGCGGGATAGCACTTTGGACCAGAATATGACTTACATACATACATATACATTGTTCTATCATATATGGAACATCTATCAGCGTGATGTACACACTAACCAAAGCAGGAGTCATTTCTTTCTTTCTAATTTAAAATCAATCACACAATTTACACAGATACTCAAAATGGAAAAAAGTAAATAGACAGAAGCAGGAAGCAGACTCCAGAGCTTCCTGACAGGAGTTTTCACCAACACAATGCCTAGATGGATGTCGATTTGAACAAATAAAGACTGAATATCACTTAATATATCACTTATAAGAGCATACCTCGCTTTTCAATTGATGGATACAATGTAAGAAAAAATCACTATTTGACAATGGGGTTGTGTCAGAATTTAGATCACTTAATCAGAATCCATTTAATTTTTACAAACATCACAAAGCAGATATTGAACTAATTTCTGTTAATGAAAGCAGTGTGATAAGCTGACAAATAGTTTAATAACAAAATAAAATTTATATTTGCACCTGATAAATGTAAAAAAGTGACATTTTTGGTGCCATTAAGTTCAATGAAGCTCAGACAATTAGTTTCAATTGACATAAACACGTTGAGAATGAGATCAGACGTTTTTATTTGGTAGCTCAGAACAAAATGTAACTACCTTGCCAGCTCAGTAAGTAGAGCGCTATACTGTCAGCCTGCAGATCCGGGATCAATTACCGGAATGGGAAGGATAATTATGTTCTACCATGACATTGGCCTCCACAATAGGAGAATTTGACAGATGTTTTCAGAAGAACAAATTAATACTGGCTGTTAATTCCAGGAAAACTGGCTGAAAAATAGTTGAAAAAAGCACAAAATTTGATGAAAACAAACAAACAGAACAAAATTCTGACCCCTTTACAAACTACTGGTAACCATTACCAGTAAAATGCAAGGACCAACATTATAAGTTGTTATGCCAAAAATATTGTTTTTTACAGATTTCAATACATATATTTGAAGACAAAAAAACCTAGGCAATATTTATCCCATAGTCCTCTTGATAAGATCAAGAAAGCTCTTTTATTTTACTACGCGGCACTAAAAGCTGGCGGCACATCACATTTTTTTGTTAGAAATAGTTTTTAGTTGTAACATAGCGCCTAAAACCTGGTCAACCAAACTCCGGTTACATAGATGCCCATATCGACACATAAATCTCTGTAGATTTGTCTGAATGCGTGCCACAAAAAATCATTCAACCATGCACACCATTCAAACCATAATTTAGATCATACAAAAAAATTATTCTGTTCCAGTCCAGCATTTACATCATGCAAATTTGAACAAATCAGGGTCCAGTTTATATACGTATCAACACTTAAGTTAAGATTTGATTGGCTTACACACAGCTGTTACTCAAGTAGCAAAAATGAGCACATAACCGCTGCGCAAAAAATCTTACTGTGGGTCAGTGACTTTTATAGGACAGAATATTTGGTCTGACCACAAATAACCTTTACATTGTTTACAGCGTAGCTTCAATGATTTGCTGAACGAAAACCCCATGTTGTTTCATCTCACTGGTTCAGACTTACAAGCTTGCATATTAGTCTGGTCAATACCAAAACACGTACTTGTATGGCAAACAACAAGGCTTTACAACAAGTCTATGTAACCACGTTAAAACAGTGTTGGCTAAAGAAGCAGATACAATAGTCTGCTTCCAATCCTATCCTTATACAGTCGTGCGATGAATAAATGAGGTTTGAATTATTGAATCATGTATGGAACACATACAAACATCCCATTAATCACCAGTATCATTAGATCTACAATCATAATCACGCAGAAATCATAGCAAAGGTGGGTTCTAATACATCAATACTAAGTAACAAGCCTTCATGATAGATCATTTGTTCATTATGTTGTCAAACTGGGTTTTCGTGAAAAGATTTGATAGAATTTCGCTTCAACTAAAATTTCAAAACCCATTCATTTTAAAGTAATAGAATAAATAATTGATGTGAAAGATAGATTGTAACAAGACTGAGAATCACGGTATTCACCAGTCAAGCACGGGCTGTAAGTTATAATAACAATATATTGCGCAATCTCCAAAAACAGGTACAGTCAAACCTCTCCAAAAACAGGTACAATCAAACCTGTCTGTAAAGACCACCCATGGGAACAGTAAAATGTGGTCTTTGTTTACAGGTGGTCTCTATTAACAGATTAAATATCATTGAAAATGGTCTGATGGGAGATAAAAGTTGTGGTCTTTGCAGACAGGTTTTGCAATAGTGGTCTTTGTTCGCAGGTGGTCTATAACACAGGTTTGACTGTAATATTATTTCAATATCTCAATTCACAACATAGTACACTGGACTTAGAGATTATCAGCAAACACAATAAATGATAATTAAAAGTGAACGATTGGTTCTAATTTCATAAAAAAAGAGTTCTCTAATTCAAACTTTTTCTATCAAGTAACGTGTTTTCGTCAATCCAATATTTCAATAACCTGAAATCACTTAACACATAAACAATGCTAAATCTGAAACCTAGCACTTTGTTTTAAAAGCTGATAAATAATTAAGACATTTTAATGATATTTCCGAGACTCGGTGGACAGATTACGACCGTATCAGATGTTGGCTTTCAAGTCCCAATAACGTCTAGCAATTGTTCCTTGGTTTACTTCCATTTGTCATGCATGCAATAAAGTTATTTCGCACAGAAAAAAACCCCTAACATTTAATTAAATTCTGCCAAAATCTAAAAGACTAGCAATTAGATATTGACATTTGTAGGATTGAAAACTTGTGCGATTTAATTTGTAAGATGAAAAACAAAGATGACATCAGAAACATATTTCTTTTCTTGGTTAGCGCTGTTGTGTATTTTACTTGACTGAAATACAAAGTCATATATTTCTAATGGTGAGCATGCAATATACCATAGTTGCTGAATGAAATAAGAAGCACAATATTAGTACAGCAATTCATTGAACATTAATATTCAATATTCAACAATAAATTCAATGTATTTATGATAACATTATACACACTGAATTCATACAATAACATCAGGGGAATCGGGTAACTCCTGAAATTTGACATTTGCTATACAGAACCGGGCCCAGATTTCATTAAAATAATTAAGTTAAAAAACAAGTTAAGTCAGCTATCTAATGACATTTCTTAAAACCTATATTTTGATATTAGAATTGAAAGTATAAATTTATCGACCTTAGAGCACAATTTCACAATATTTCTCCGATATAATCATTTATTTATAAATATGTATCAAGACTGATAAAGATACTTAAGAATTTATCAAGTATATTGTTTTTCTATAGCTGGTTTGCCTGTAGATATTGTAGATTATATTATATTAACAGAACAAATAACTATTTTTTCTGGCATGGAAGTCGAGCCTTTCAATTGCACATACTAAAACAATCGATAAATATCGATATTTTAAGACAGTTACTGACTTCATACTAAAGTATTTTCATGAAATCCGGGCCAACCACACAATCAGAATAGTTCTTCGCTAATTGTGAAACTTCGAATTCTTTTACCGGACTACATGAATTTTTACCTGACAACTCAAATGGTCAGACCGAGTTTTCTACTCATTATGTGCAAATATGCATATTGATACAGTTAGAAGTCTCTCAAAGAAATGTACACAGTTCTTAACTTCTCATTAACTTTTTGCTTATTGAATCAAGCTCATGAAGCAATTAAAGTGAAGTACCTGCAGGTACCTGCAGACAGGAGTGGCAGAATAATGAACAAATCTTGGTAGTCTATAAAGTCTGTGAGCCCATATTCCAGTTTCACAAATGTTAAAAGTCTCGTCCGAAAGACTGTAAGTCCTGTCAGTGATGGAGCGGGGAATCGAACCTGCGATCCCTGGATTACTAGTCCAGCGCGTTACCACTGGACTACGGATCCGCTACAAGGTAAACCTGATGTAAAGTTTCAATTACACGCAGGTTACTGCTATATAGTCCTGATAGTAACTTTAACCCAAGTATGACATCAATACCAGGGAGAGTAGTATATCTCCCCTATTACAGAATTCTTCGATTAGGCATGCCGTGAATATGAAAGATGCTTTTTGTTGGAACACTGTTTAAGGGAACTACTAAATCATAAACAATAAATTAAGTGAACATGACAATTTTATTATTGCATTCTTTTGGTTGCTATGGTAACTGAAAGCATAATAAATTATTAACAGAAATGGTTTTTACATACAACTTGTATAGCCCCTACAGTTTTTTATTACAATTATTTATGATTTTCTTCGAAACAATAATTGAGAAAGGTCTTTAAATTTTGATGTTTTGGGTCGATGGAAATAAAAATATGATTTTTTACCCTATTTTACATCAGAAGTACACACATTACGTTTCTACACATATAATTGTAAAACTAAACGAGACTTACCTTGGTTAAGTTGAAGTTTGGTTTAGATTTTATGTAGTCATATAATAACTTGGAGGGATCAAATGAGATGTGCGTCCTATACGTGCGCATAAACCGTGTCTAATTCCTCAGTCTTGAAAGCCGCAGTGGACTTCACAAAACAAAAACATCATAACACAGAGGCTTCTTCAAATATGAAGCATTAATTAAAAATCACAAATACTCATCAAATGATAAATTGGGTGGGTTTAGGGAGGGCATTTGATCCCTCCAAGTTATTATATGACTACATAAAATCTAAACCAAACTTCAACTTAACCAAGGTAAGTCTCGTTTAGTTTTACAATTTTATTACGTCATATATAACTTCTGGTCTCAAATGAGACTTCAAAGCTTTTGTGAAGGACACAAATTTTAAAGAGCAGTAACCCACAAGTAAGTAAATTGAACCAAAGATTCTACCTTATAACTTCAAAACAGCTGTGGAAAAAACTTCACTAGCTTCCCTCTGTGGTTTATTGTAGAATTTACTGAATGTCCTGGTGTTGGACCAACCCGCTGTAGACAGGATATAATCAATAGGTACATTGTTCACTTTTGCTTTTGACACTGATGCTGCTCTTATACTATGTGTTTTGAAATCGTCAGTGTTTATTCCTGCAGCAGCCATAACTGTTCTCAGCCACCTACTAATAGTTGCATTGGAGACACACTTATATGGTTTAACATAACTTATAAATAGTTTTGTTGTATTACTTCGTAAAGTTTCAGTCCTATCGAGGTACTCTTTTAATGCAAATACGACGCATAATCTCCTATCTGGAGGATACACCCTCAGAACAGCCTCAGCAGAATCCTTGCCTGGCCTTGAATGTTTCAACAAATCACTATACAACAAAACATAAGCATCCTTTTGCTTCTTCATATTTCTTATGTCCAATAAATGAATGGCCTGCGTTCTCGAGGCTAATGTCAAAGCTATTAACATAGCTAATTTTAAAGATAAATTCTTTAAACACAAACTCCTAACAGGAGATAACTTCTGTAAATATCTTAAAACAATGGAAACATCCCACACATCTTTGTACCTTGGTACAGATGGTCTTAAATTATATACACCCTTTAAAAAACGAATAACTAAAGGATGAGACCCTGCAGAAATTCCATCTATTACAATGCCAATGGAAGAAAGTGCACTTCTGGCAGTATTCAATCCACTATAACCTAGACCTTTATTAAATAAATCAGTCAAAAAATCCAAAACTATATTCACAGATGATGGAATTGTATCAATTTTCCTTTCACTACAGAATGAAATCCATTTTCTGATTGAACTGTTGTATTGCTTCTGAGTACTTGATCTCCAGGAACACAAGAGTATGGAAATAGTCTGCTTTGAAAAATTTTGCTTTTTGAACACTGACCGGATACTTTGCACGCAATCAGTATTAACTTTTTGCTCAGAACATGAATTTTGGTTGTTCCTGGCAATGTCAACAGATTTTCCTTTGGAAGAATAACTGGATAATCTATCAATAGATTCATCAATGGAGTCCACCAGTTCTGGGTGGTCCATAAGGGACAGATCAGAATGCAGGACGCTTCGTCCTGACGTATCTTCTGCAGGCATCTCATCATCAAACTGAAAGGTGGAAATAAATACATAAATTCATTTCCCCAGCTGACAGAAAAAGCATTTACATACAAAGCTTCAGGATCTGGGTGCCATGACACATATCGATCAATTTGCTTGTTAAGTCTGGATGCAAACAAATCTAATGTTGGTCTATGCCAAACACAACTTGTTAATTGTAAAAATATTGAAGGATTTAACATCCATTCTACATTGTCATTGAAATTTCTCGAACCTTTGTCCGCAATATTCTCTATACCAGGCACGTGACAAGCGGATAACCAAATGTCCTTTTCTATACACCAAATCCAAACATCTCTTGCCAGAGAATTACAACTTTTAGACTTTATACTACCCATAGAATTGATGCAATACATTGCAGCCGTATTATCTGTCCTAATTTGGACATGAATTTCAGACTTTTGTTTGCAGAAAGCTTTAACTGCACAAACTATAGCCAACAGCTCCAAATAATTTATGTGATTTATAGATTCTGAATCTGACCATCTACCATTAATAGAAATATCATCACAAACAGCAGCCCAGCCTCTTAGTGAGGCATCTGTTGTAATAACAAATTCAGGATTGCCATGCAAAATATGCCTTTTTTGGACATGCAAATTCTGTATCCACCAAGACAAATCGTGTTTCATGTTTGAAGTTACTTTCATTAATGCATTGAAATTACCCTTACTTTCTTTTAATGCTTCAATTTTTTCTCGTTCTAAATGCCTGTAAAACAGAGGACCAAACTGAACAGCAGAGAAAGTTGCTACCATCAAGCCTAAAACTCGAGCAACATGTCTTATAGTAACTTCATTTTGTTTTTCAAGATCAATACAAGCAATAATAATAGAATACACCTTTTCTGGTGGCAAAGTAACAATCATTTCTTCTGAATCTATACAATTTCCCAGAAACACAATTTTCTTGGTAGGTACAAGAACAGATTTATTTGGGTGTACAATGAACCCTATGTCTGTCATCAATGAGACAGTATCTTGAACATTTTTGTTACAAGCTTCAAATGAGTCTGCTGCAAGTAAAGAATCATCAATGTATCCCGAATTAACATGACCTTTTTGTCTAAGGGTAGAATAAACAGGTTTCATGAGCTTTGTAAAATAGCGTGGTGCACAAGCAATGCCATTTGGCAAACAGGTATATTGAAACAGTTTGCTTTTCCATTGAAATTTCAAAAATTTTTGATGCTCTTCAGCAATTGGAACACTGTAGTAAGCATGACGCAAGTCAACAGACGCCATAAAATCATCCTTATTTATCAACTTTAGTGCTGATTCAAAAGAATCCATTTTAAAATGATGATATGAAACATATTCATTCAATTTTTTCAAATTTAAAATCATTCTAAATTCACCATTCTTTTTTGGTACTGTAAAAATTGGAGAAATAACTTCACCCTTTTCATGACAAACCTGCTTTATTACTCCTAATTTGAGTAAATTATTTATCTCTTTGTCAAGAATGTCAATTTCAATATTTGAACATTTTGAAGGTCGATTAGAATCAATTTTCATTGACTCAATGTCACAATCAAATTCAATATGACAGTGTTGAACCATATCCAAAACAAAGGGGTCATGCGTTAATATTCTCCAATTATTTGCAAACTGTTTTAATCTACCTGCTTTGAAAGTACAGCTTACCTCAAAGTCTACTGTCTTTTGCTGGTCATTATTGTTGGATTGTTGTTGTTGTGATCTGCCAGATAGTTTTTTGATCGCTGGTTTTGAAAACCACGTCCTCGGCCCCGTTTGTATATCCGGCCTCTGAAATTTCCACGACCACGGGAAGGACGACCTCTGTAATTAGTGTAAGACCAACTTCTTATTTTACTACCTATCCTGTTGACATCCTGGATCTCTTTGACATTCTTCCCAATATCGTCACCGTACAACATGTCTGTATACTTCTGTGACGCTGAACACAAATAGTGATATTCCTTATTGAGATCTGTCTTATGAGTTTCTCTCCTTCGGATGTTCAACTGTTTGTTGGCATGGCCTAACAGACCTAGGGCATCAGTGCCCATCTCTAGTTCAGAAGATGACAACTTATCCACAGCTCCATTCAAGAGCTTGGTGATCAATACAGCAGATTTAACTAGCGTGTCCTGAATTGCCTGCATCTTGTTATCAACTGTGTGCATAAATGGCGACAATAGGTTCCAAACCAGATTATTCACTTTTGTTTTTGTCAAAGAACTACAGTTTTCAGGGCGGTGAATTTCCTTTACCAATTTTAGATACTTTTCTTCACACATTCCCTCACGAAATACATTGTTAACGAGGTTAGCAAGGTCTTCATCAACATTTTCATCACATGTCTCTAACAAATCATACTTCGAACAAATCGACTTAAATGCACCAGTTTTATTCTCTTCAGTGTCAACTGGACCGGAGGAACATTCCTCCATTTCTTCCGAAATTTCATTCACAATCACATCGTTGCTTTCGGAACCCTCGTCATCATAAAACGACGATACTTGTACCTCCAGGTCTTTTAGCCGAGCACCCTGGGCTTTCTGATTTTTGTTTATAGTACTTAAAATGTCCATGAGTTCTGCATGAAATTTGGTAGCTTGACCAGACGCAGAACTTTCGGTCGAACACTTTTTCTTAGCCGCAGTAGGCTGCTCCGACGAAGTCGATGGAACCGGCTCCGACACTGTCGGTACAGTTGGTGTAGCTACTTTCTTACAAGGAACAGTTACCTTTTTTATTGTTTCTTGTTCAAGCTTTTTGAATGGCTTTGTCTTAGACGGCGTAGCCCTCAGCTCGCCTTGCTTACCGAGCATTTGTTCGGCCATTGTTGTGAATATTCCCGCCACTTCGCATGTGGTCGTAAAGGAAACGGAATATTACTACTACCGTAAAACGGCCAATACTGTATTTTATATAATATTTATTGTTTACAACGTAAACAATTTCAGTATTGTTTTATATTGCAAAAGCAATTACCATGCAATATTTAAACTTATTTGTTACGCGTAACAAATGTATTGACTTTACGACAACGGTAATGTCTAACGCACTGACTAATCTCGTTAGTCTAGCGGCACGAGAGCAAACACGTCTACTCTCGATGAATGCTATAATCGCACTGAGGAATTAGACACGGTTTATGCGCACGTATAGGACGCACATCTCATTTGAGACCAGAAGTTATATATGACGTAATAAAATTAACTACTAATGTGCTTTTAAGGCAAAACAATGAATTCTTTCAAATTAAAGTTTTAATAGGTATAATGGGTAAAGCCATTAAAAAGTCAACTACCAGGGTATTTTAATTACGGTAGGCTTTTAAGTTCGTACAATTTTAAGTATTAAAAGCATTTTATTGTTATAATGTCTAAATCATTGTTAAATCAGTAATTTTACTAACGACAACTGTCGTTATTGCATTAATGATTAGGCTTAGGAATTTATGTTTATGAATTGAGGCAGAATAATTTCTTTTAAATGATAGGGTACCGATGCACCATTTGTACTGTATATACTCGGTCATAAGTCGACTTAAAACGGACCTTGAAATTACCCTGAAAACCTGTCTCGACTTATAGTCGAGTTCAACGAAAAATCTTAAAGAAGTCCGATTCAAAGCACCCATATATTAGTCCATGGGTGGGTGGGGAGTGGAGTAGTAATCGTTATAATCAATATAATCATATTTTAAACTAAATAAAACAACGTTAGTTAATGTCGAGGCATGAAATTAACACACGCACATTTGCAAAATGCATGCGAAAATTACTGATTTCGAGTAACAACTAATTTAAAAATAATGTCCAATTATATTTTCGTACCTATCATTATTTATCCGTAATTCGCCAGAACAAAAGAATAATCCATCGCGTAGAACTGTTGATTGTGTCAAGCACGAGTGAAAAATGCGATGGCCTACAGTTTTTGCGCCACGACATACTTATTACATCATTCTCATAAAGTATTTCAAGGCCAATTAAATATCAAATGTGCATCATTGACAAATCACCACCCACGTCGGTCGACCTCGGAAATTAAAAGACGAGGCGGCGCCTTTGAAATCTGCGAGTAGAAAATTTTGGACGTGCGTCGCATCAAACAATCTGTGCCGAAAAGCGGCTCTACTGTCAATCTAACAAGTCGAGACGCGGCGCCTTTGAAGTCTGCAAGGACAAATTTGACTCGCAGCACTTCACACATTTCGTGCCGATTTGTCCGCTTTTACACTGACTTATAAGGTAAACATGCCGACACACAACTAAGTTTTGTGAGAGAATAAGAAATAAACGACCGACGACTTGTGCATACAACGCGTGCAACTAACTTTACAAATTTTTGTTTCATCACCCTTCTTTGTTGTGCACACTTTCGTGATCAGAATTGTTATTCGTGGTGACTGATTTAGTTCTCTGGAGTGTTATTATTACGCGCTTCACAGATCATCACGTGTTGGGTATACGGGACATGATCTGATTGGCTGAAAGTGTGTGTTGTAAGCTGTGTATAATCATGACATTATACACAAACGTGTCATAGACAGGATATAGGCTAAGATGTGACTTAAAACACAGGGTATTGTAATTGTTGTTTTTATTCATGTGGGCCACAATGTGCCATAATTTATGACACTAGTTCTTCCCAGCTCGATGCCTGAAATACCCCCTCGACTAATGGAAGGGTTGAAGCAAAAACCTTACATTCTGACCTCTAAAATACCCGCTCGACTTATGGCCGAGGTCGACTTATGGCCGAGTATCTATGGTAGCTCCATTTTGATCGAGTGAAATAAATATACATTAACATCTGTTACCAACATTGGTTTTCTTGGCAAGTCAAGATTACTGAAAATTCATATAGGTTTTTAAATGAAAGAGTAGCTAAAAATCACTATAAGCAGATAAATCACTATATTCTGATTCTTTATGAGTTTCTTTTTTATAGCTACTAATAAAATGGTTACTAATCAATCCTAAATGAGAATTGAACTTAGACCCCAGCATGACAGCAATTCTCAGTCCTTTGTGTCACTTCGGAGGTTACATTATTTAGTTCGAAAAATAAACATAATCAAAGGACTGGTCCAGCAAGTCTGACCAGCGTAAAATACTTGCATTGACACAATTTCCAGCACAGGCAAAATGACCCTAGCTGTCTGTGCCATAAGACAACGCTCAAAATAATTACACAGCGGATATTTGTGTGTTCCTGTGTAAGATCGAACGTTCTTTCACTGAGTAATAAGGGAGACCATTTTATATGACATCATTTAATATGCTGTCATTATTGCTTTGGTAATTTCACTGTGAATAATCGGATAATAATTAACCGTTATTCTGCGTAAAACCACAAGAAACCATAAAATAAAAGTAGACTAAGGCTTAGTTTATATAATTATGTTCTCATAAAGAGATTTTACTAAGTATTTCTTGGAGGTCGAGAAAATCGCTTGTGACTAACAATTCCACGCTAATAAACCAATTCTTTATTACGATCACGCTTTATAATAATAATAACAACTTTATTTAAAGAGGCAACACAGTTGGGCAAGCCCAGTCTTCCCTGTGAGCCTCTATGATATATACAGTAAAACCTCACCTAAAGACCACCTCAATAATAAGACCACCTCGAAATTAAGAACCCAATTTTCAAATCCATTTTCACTGTTTTTCTCTTTATTCAACCTCAATATCAAGACCACCTCCATAAGAAGACCAGTTTTCAAGGGTCGTATTATCTAGGTTTTACTGTACATGTTTACATCATTATGTAACACAAACGTTGATAATAGGTGGGTATAGATATATAATTAAAAAAATAACCTGGAAAAAAACAACATATGAGATCATACATAAATATATAACAATAGACATAACACTATTAACAATGTAACATTATGTGGCCCACCTGAGTAAAACCATGTGAGGTGTGATCTTTTAAAAGTATTTAGAGAATTTGACTGTCGAATATTAAGAGGTATTTTTGGTCCAGAATATGCAAGAGATTTTCTACAAAATTCAAGTCTGGGTTTTGGAATGAATAGTGTTGTTTGAGTGAGATCTTAAATGTGTGTTGTTCGTTTCATTAAACTGGCTACACATTTATTTAGGAAAGATATTATTTATTGATTTATACACAAAAACATCTTTTTTGTAGAGAATAGTTTTACAGTCTTGCATCTTCATCCATTTCAACTCTTTGAATAAGGTTTGTGTTGGTGCATTATAAGTCTGGTCAAGGATTATTTGAGTCGTTTAATGATAATTACATACATTTTAAAGTTGGAATAATACTTAGTATTTCATTTATTATAATATTTACTTAATTCAAAAGTATGGACTTTTTGTTTGAATCTCTTAATATCTTCATATTTTAAACGTTACACATGCATATCTATTTGTTTTTCATTTATAAAATGATGAAACGTTGAAACGCACTTGATAAGATTTCAAGACATTTAAAACAGTTTAGAATTTGTTGTTTGCTTGAATCTAACACAGTCATTAGCTCTTGCTTCTGAAATCGAAGTAGCCTCCCTCGAGTACATAGAAATCAGATACTTGTATTTCTCAGCTTTTAAAGTTGCTTTTAGCAAATTACTTGCAAATACTCTCCGAATGGAACACTCTCTAATATACAAATTAAATAAGAACAATCTGGCTTCTGAGGGGAGGGGGGGTAGGGTAAAGTAGCACTTTATATGGCTTTTCGTTTTGCTATACTGATATTTTCATGCAAGTTCGTACATGAACATTTTGCTATATCGCTGGATGATATCCCAATTGTGTGACATCCAGAATCTTCACCCTACTAGTCATAGAAGGAACAACATAATGTATACACATCAAACCTTAGGGTTCCCCATAACAATTATGAGAAACTGCCACTTTCATTTGGTGGGTGGGGTAGTTTGAAACTCTTTATGACACAAGAGAAGATTTACGATAATTTTTACATCAGTCTCATAACCACAATAATATACAAACTATTTACGGTCATTTTTTATATTCGGAATAAACGAACAAAACATAAAAGTTGATAGCAAGAGAATTTTTTTTTTTTTTATTACTTCTACTTCTTTATTGCTGTTATTGTTTCTGTTGCTATGGCAACAGCATTAATTGTTCAAAGCAAAGATTGTTGTTTTGTGTGTTTGATACATTTTTTCACGATATGTATACAATTTTGCGATATTTTAGCTGTTTACAGGGACAAATTTGAGGAAAGTGAACCTTCACCTTTATTAAGGCATATAATTAGTGAATTAATGTCTTATTAATTTATGATAATTTTTAGCTAATTAAATGTCTCACAGACAGACGTGCGCCACTTGGCTTTTATGAATGTCTGGGACAGCAGCTTTCAAGAAAATTTGGAAATTTATTAGAGAACCCAGAGGGGTTCAACCCACGACCCCATGCAACCCCTAGCACTGAAGTAACTGCGACCCTACCCACTAATGTTTGTGAACTGGGGCCTGAGAATGTTGATAAATTGTTCCATCTACTCACCCATTAAAAAGTTCACCAGTCAATCCATGATGAATTTAATGAAGCCCTACAACCCTACACTTACCTCCTATGTACACATTTAGCCATGCTCCATAAATACCATAGAGTTCCATTGAATTTACTTCATAACTTCGTGTGAGATGAATAGCTTATGATTACTTCTGTACAATTTAACATACTCGCAAGAAACACATTAATAAAACAAGATCAATGGGGAAAACAAAGCCATTACCTTTTCTTGAAGAGTTTATCCATTCCCATGTAGAAAGTCCAAGATTGGAAAAAACTCCTATAGTTGTGTCATCGACACAAGTATTCCTTTATCGCATGCATAAAAATCCACAATGATTTGTAATAAGCAGTGTGATGTACAATACAAATTGTACAGAAATCCCAATCAATACCACAATGATCTCCCACTTTCCTACTTGTTCCCTTCTTTAGTTCATTATATTACATCAAGTTCGCTTTCAATTTTATCCCTTTGCGTGACCTTGACACGTAATACAAAACCGTTAAGAGGGAAAAACGTTAGCAGCGCTATAAAAGGCGTACATGAATGTATCTAGATATAAACTCTACTAGCATGACAGAAAGAATATTGTTTATTTGAGATAATGGGGCACATACTAGCGTTCTGAAAAGGCTTCTGGGATTTCTAAATCGAAGAACTTGGATCGAGATAATAGTCTGATTTTTATCATACAGTCCGAAGCTTTTGCCTTGTCTGTAAGGCAAATATATCATACATTATCACAGATCTAATATTCTACTTGCAATATTTGAGAAAATCAATTCGATGAAGTCATGATTGTCTATCTGACTGGGCAATATTGTTACATTCGCTACAGGAAATGTTTTGTCAATAGAAAAAATTGTCCACCACATAAAGTTGTATCAATTTTGTTATAATGCCTGGTGTGGCAACTATCAGTTGATCCACACACGTGTCCTTTTACAGCATCATTTTCCATAAACTTATTAACAGGAAGAATTAAACCAATTAAGCCAGACAAGGTGAACTAATTGAAATGTTATGTTATTGAATTTCCTTTAAGCAAGGCAGTTCAACTCTTTTATACTAATGTCAATGTGGAAGTACCTACATATTTACTATCACAGTCTTAGCTTAATTACAAAAATGTATTGATTTCCCCCTCATGCTCGGAAATTCTAGCAATCACAAATCTCTAAACATTCTGTGATCAATACAACTAAATAAACTTATCAAGTTTAGAAACAAGTTGTATCAATGAATTCATTTCTACACCCGACAAAATTTACAAATAAAGGGAGATAATCCATTTATTTATAAATCAAATTGTTTCACACTAAGGGAGATAATCCAATAATACAAGAAGAGGAATATCAGAATGAGGCTAATGATTATTGACTATATCACAAATGACGAGGATACTCTGCAGCCTTACGCTAACGATATCAGGACAAGACCTAATTTATAACGATCAAATGCTTAGCAGGGTTGAATTTTGATACAATCATAAAAAAACTAATTGGCAATAACTCTTGCATGACAAATGGAGGTATATTGATCAAATTACAAATACAACACAATTGCATGTTTAATAATAAAATGTTATTTTGGGAATTAATTGCATGTATTTCAAGAAGGTAATTCCCAAAATGAAATCATCTGTTACATTCTTAACCATATTAATAGACAGATAACAATGTTAATAGACTAAAACATGCAGATAGAAAAAGTTGTAAACAATCTTGAACTTAAATACACGCCTGCCTCTCTTTCATTGGAACAACAACATTTTTTTATGCGTTGAAAATGTTCCAATGGTTCTTGCATTGTCGCGCCAATGAGTCCAAAATGGACGAGAACGGTGAGTGTGGTCTTATTTTTTTCCTTTTTAGAGTGTAAAATTAAAAAATGTCTGGGTATGTAGTTCCATATAGGATTGCTTATGCCATAGGTTAAATGTAAAAGTTGGGAACAAAAACCAAATCCCGTTCGTCTAGAACTTGCATAACTTTCCAAAGCTTATTGTTGACATCGGCGAAACCTCGTTTTTTTTATGAAAAGGGGTATCGCTATCTGTAATTTACCACTTCTACTGCAAATGTATAGCTTTATATTGACAAATGGTTGTCTGTATACAAATTTTAGTAACATTTGATCACGTTAGAATGCATTAGACTCGATATTTTGCCGGTTGTGGTTCCAATAAGCAAGTGCTTGCTCCAATGAGCAGTGGTGGTTCTCATGTATCATTACTAAAACCAGGGAATACGGAAGTAGTTTATATGACATGAATCCATCCATCCTCCTACTTCTTTGAATCCATCCGTCCTACCATTTTTAATAAATTAATATATCAACAAAGTTTATCCTCAAGTCAGCTTCACGCTGTAAAAAAGACTGAAAGTGTTACCAAATTCTTTTAAACAAGGGATGTTTGTAAAAGATTATGCCCCCCTGTGACCTTGACCTTTGACCCCGTGACCCCAAAATCAATAGGGTTCCTCTGCCTTCCAAGGTGAATGTGTGGACCAAGCTTGAGAATGATAGGTCAAGGGGTTCTTGAGTTATTGATCTGAAACGAAAAGGTTACGGACCAACAGACGGACATACCATGTGCGCAAACCAATATGCCCTCTCTTCTTCTAAGGGGGGGCCTTAAAAACATGGCAATTATGCAATATTGTAAAAACAGTAGTTCATTTCATATCACGGTACAATACAGTACAGCTGCATGTTGTAATATACCCAACATTCTGTTATATTGCGACATCTCTACCATGATGCTACAACTACTACTTTAATTTGACAAAGAATTGTTAAATTATTCAAGATACACTTGTTAACTACATTTCTGTGGTGACTGAATACATTTAATCAACTATAAACAACATGCCGATACAAAAACACGTCTATGTCTCTGCAACAATTGCAGAATGGGGGACGTCACACATGCACTCACTGATTCTACTCAACTGTACAAAACTGAATTGATAGAGTGTTAAAGAAACGATATTCTAGGCATCACACCTTGCCAAAACAGTCTAAGAGATTGGTCTGTAGCAGACATAGTAGACAGACTGTTATATAATTTGTATGCTCGAAATGTGCGTAAGTAAGATGTGTCGTAGAACATTTCTAGAATGTCTAGAACAATTGTATTACTTTGTAATTTATTTGTTGGACACTGATACAAATCCTGGAATATTTACAAGCAATTACAGATATTGTAAGGTTATTTGTTTCCTGAGAAAAACTCATATAGACACCGACTTGTGACATATTTCCAGTTTTATCAAATTTACTGGATCACTGTGACATTTGCAATGCAACATTTGCATGATTAAGTCAGATTATATAAGTAAAGCGTTGGCAGTTTTGGAATAGAAAAAACACACAATGCCACTCAAACACCTTAAATAATTAACAAATTCTCAGTTCACTGAGACAATTCTTCTCACATAATTTTTGATAAAATTCCTTCTTGTTCTCATGAAAATTTAAAAAATTTACCCTTGCAAATAATGGGTTTTTTTAGCCTAAAAAATTACCTTTGTTGGATAATTTCTATACCAGTTTCACATAAAAATATACAAATATAAGAAAAACATGACAGATTTCACTCTCCATGTATATACACTTCGATCATTAAACTCAAATCGCAGAACATGATTTTCAGTTCCATTTCAGGCGCGTAACTGCACCGAAATCTATGTGCAAGCCTGAATGAGCGGCAAAGCCGCCAATATGCTAGGGGTGTCTGGGGGCATGCCCCCCCAGAAAATTTTGAAACCGTTAAATGTAAATGGTGACATCTGATGCCTTTTTAGCCGGATTTTTCGAGAAAAATTCCGGCTTATAGATTGGCGAAAACCGGGCAGGCGGGCGGGCGGATGTCCAAACTAAGCAGATAATACATATTTTAATGTACTTTAATTAATTATTGATATGAAGAAAAGTAAAATTGGGAAAATAATGTGCAAGCCCGGGCTTTTTGTCGTAAAGGCAGCTATGCGCCTGCATTTTTGGAGTATAATTATGTGGTTTCGCCAGCGCAAACACCTCAATGGTGATTTTCCATCTTTCCTGCTCTTATACCACAGTGTGCTATCTCAGTGATGTTTTCTATTTACAAAGATAAAATCTTCAGTGTACATATTTGCTATGTACAGACATATAGATGGTTAGCATAGATTTGCTGTATTAAGGAGACCAATTTCTTTACATATTGCCTTTCCTCATTAATCTGCCCCAGTGCTTTTTCAAAACAATCCTTCATGATGCATTGAACTTGAACTGATAAAAGTCGAACTGACAGGACGAATCATTCCAAAACCTAAGCATTTTATTTCATGACTGGTGGAACAATCACTCAGCAGAAATACCATTCAAACGCAGACGAGCATTGTTACCCCAGTCTGATAGACCCAATGTTCATGATTGAAGTTCAATAAATTCTTGAAACATCTTTGAAAGAACAGTCTGATATTATGATGTAATAAACCTAGTAGATTTTGATTCCTATGCATAATTTTAACTTTAATCCAGCCAAATTTGGCAGTATTGATTGGAAAGGCATGAAGTTGTTTCATTAAACATGCTAAAATAAGCAAATGAATTCTTGGTATGCAATACAAATCCCCAATCAGTTTTTATACCAATCAGTGAATTACACTGGAGAGTTGTCAGGGCTCAGGCAAATCTGCATCTCTGTCCACAATGAACTTAACATTTGGAAATAAAATACTAATTCAATGAGCGCCGTTGTACGATTTCCAACATGTTCTTTAATTCGATTAAGTGAGGTCATTTCCAGGAAACGTCACATGTGACTCACCATGTACTGACAGTAAGCAATAGTTGCCACATAATATTTTTTTATGGAAATATGAAAACGAAGTGAACATATGGAGTAAATATTGTTTCCTGCTTGCAAATAGTGTCATGACATGTTGCGTTTTCTTCTAATGATGTCACTTACAGTAGAGGTTGGAAATCCCATAGCAGCGCTCAAATAATGCTTAAGCGGATGTAGTTTCCTTCAAATTACCAATGTCTGCAAAGTGAGACCTAGACCTTTGAACGAGAGACCCTAAGCTGGCTCTTGCTCCTGTTCTTGACAACCAAATCAGTTAATTGAAAATTGGTCAATCCAAGGAAAATGACCAGCATATACATCATGTAATGATACACTGAAGTTGAATTCACGAGTTCTTGAAGCTGAAATGTCTCCGCATTCATACAGAATCATCGATGTTTAAGGTTCAAGTGCTTAGATAACTTGTCCATGCCTTAGTGACAGTAACAGAGCAAACACAACAATCATATACACTACATGTATATACATTGTATATGTGTAATTACACAGCATCAATAATATTATAGGTCACCTTAAAAGTGACCTTTACCTTAGAGCTGATAAATTTGCATTGGTGTAAAATGTTTTCAATGTGGTTAACATTTGTGCTAAGTTGACACATGGTGATCTACACTGTATACACTGATATACACTGCATACACCAACCCTGCGTTCAGTTACAGCGAACAGTTGCAATCGTTTTGTTTTGTATCCCTGGCCCACCGTATCACATTGCCTGCCAATGGGGAACCAAATTGCAAAACATTATGAAATGATAGCCTCAAATACCTTTACTGAACACAGCACAGGTATGTCAACTGCAAATGCATTAAAAATTTACAAAGCTCGCAAGAATTACAGGCTGACAAACAGAAAAGAACAATCTTATAGTCCCAACCAATTTATAACAAAGATGATTGCCACACTGTATGAAAGACTGAGACCATCCATCAGAATCCTGGGACACTTATCAAACCAACATGATTGATTAACAAGGAAACCTCAGAAGCAAAGAGCAAACAAATCAAACATGGCAAGAAAATTGTAGGTGTTTTTTTGGTAGCAAATAATGAATATGCATCCTGGAAACTGAAAGATACTGGAATATATTGACCAGCCAAATGAAAATCAATGAAAAAAACACTATTGCACATCAGTTTGATACTAAATCATGCCAAAACAAGACAATTTATAGTAATGGAAATACAAAACAATTAAAGTACCATTATATTGATAGACTTGTCATAAAGCGAGTCAGATATTTCTTGGCATAATGATTAATTCCTCGACTTGTGGTCACAATATAAAGCAAATTCATGTTAATGGTAGACTTCACTCCAAATAACTCTAGGGAATACAGTCACATCCAACATATCTCTCAAGTTCAAGAAGAATAAATTGTTATGCAAATTGTTGATTAAGAAAATGGAATGCTCATCAAACTATAGAAGAGTTTAGGAACAAATACTGTGTCAGCTCTCCTAGTGGCGCCGTCCTAAGCTTCATATTTACCATAATTTAAGTCTATCTGGATACAACATTCAACTTGTATTTCAGTTTGCTTTGAACATAATCAGCTATATTTCTCTTCCAATGTCTCTGTATAAATATATATATATGCAAAATCATAAATTTGAGGAATAGCAAATATTGCTTACAACGCAATCCCAATAGTCTGCAGTGTAATAATGCATCAATGCATTTTGCTGTCTATGCAGATGAGTTCAAGAACAACAGCAATTCATGCCCACATCAATCTCAGTACAGTACATTAAATTTATTGGTTGATTTATTGTAAAGGCCAGAATATTAAGTTGAAATTCATAAGCCAAAGACCTTAATTGACATGCCATTTCTATGCACTTTAATTAAAACATCTCATATCAACCATGCAAACATTCCTTGTTACATGGATTTGCCATTACTATGCTGCACCTTTATTTATATACTTTTCGTCAACATTGCTTAAAAGCCATTGATTCAAAATTAACATCAGGGGTTATCTGTCTGTGCTTCCATTCATAAATTGTCCCAACCTTAAACACCTATGAAGAAATTGATGAGGAAACCGACAGATTATAATTTCTAAAGCAACATGGCATATTTTATGTAATTAATGTAAGTTAAGAACTTTTTCGGCGCAGCCGTACTAACATGGTTTTGCTATTTGCATATCAGTGTTGTGTAAACCAATCAAATCTTACGTTAACCACCAAGGCAATTTCTCTTCAAACGTTTGTAACCTGGATGCGGATTGGTTAACCTTTCTGAAATCCACTGAATTGTTTGGATCTGGAGTTACCAGCAATCGTAACATCTCGGCATTTTTTAATGTCGCACAACAAATCTTAACCTTCAAATTGAACCGACCATCTTTTTCAAGATATTTCATGCTTACATATTTGGTAGCAATGACATTCTTGACGAGTTTTACATTATTTATTTCACTGAATCTGACATCATTTACGATCAATCTGACAATTAACTCCTGACATTCTTCTAAGAAACTTCTCTGTCACTAAAGAACTGTAGGCATAAACGGTTGAATGTGACTTGACATGAGAACACATAATAAAACGATTTTAAAGCAATGAAACGTAATGTCATTCGATGTTCATTAAATCCTCTCACAAATTCTACCTTAGTTTTAATGACAAAAATATATCAAATTGATGAAATCAGCTACTTTCCGTTTAGAAGCTCATCAATATCAAACTAAGAGAAGGTCTTTTTGCAAAATGAAGCACAATTTTGGTAGTTAAACTACCACATAGAAGTCTGAGAAGAAAGACATTTTTTTATGCCACTTTAAGCTATGAATGCTTTGAAGATTATTCAACTGCATTTGAGGATCTAAAAACAGCATTATCTGTATCCAGAGAAAGAGTTTGTGAATATGAAATGCTTTTCAAAATGCTGTAAAACTGCACATTGTGTAAATTGAAGTGGTTTTTTTTACTGAAAAATTAGAATTGTACCTTTTCAGGTTACTATATTCGACACCAGTTCTTCAGTTTACCCCAATCAAAGTTTACTTATAGTGGTTTTCACCAACGAAGCAATATCCTAAATTATAGCCTTAAACGTTAATGAGTTGACAATTTAATGTAGCAAGATGGAAGATTTCAGCAATATGTTGTTTCAAGAGTTTAGGCATCTGTCTTGGGAGCCGGAAGAGGAAGGTTCCAATATGGTTGTGGTTAGTTCCGACATGGCTGGTTGGTGAGTCATCACCTAGTTTGGACATTGAACTACTGCCTGATAAAGATAATAGGGCATCCACAGAATCTGATTTTGTTGGGTGTGAAAAGCCTGAGTGATTACAGGAGAAAATGGAAGCATTTATGAGAAATAAAGCTTCATGGAATAACTAGACAATAAACAAATAATGATATGGCCATAATAATGATATTTGGTTGGCATTTCCCCAAGTATCTGGCACCCATTTACACAGAATTATGTTGATACACTTTTACAAAGTATTTGGTAGTATTTGGTACATATAAGTACATGTATGTACATAGTACTTTTTGGTTAACATTTACAGAATACTTCTTGGTAAAATTCACATTTAAAGTATTTGGTGAGTATAAACCCAATTTGATAAGGCTTTCATTATCGATGTATCCATTATATTGGGTATAGGGTGGGCAGGTTGTTTTCAATTATGAACAGATGAATAGGTTGTATACAACACCCCTATAATCGATATTTAGGTAAACATGATAATGAAAGAAATTGTGAATTTGAGTTATACTTGGTACACCTTTACTTAACTATTAGCAGACATTTAAGAGGTACCTGGTTCACCTTCTTTTATGTATTTGAGGCACTTTAATCTTACATTTAAAGTATTTGTTCAAGACATTCACCAAGAACAGTTTTCAGTTTTCCCAAGAGGTTTAGTAACAATTGAAGCAGTAGCCAAAATATCTATCTTACAAAATTTGAGATAAATCAGAACACAGGAACCATGCTGACATGGACTCATTGTTCGCTTCCATATTGATATGCATAATATAATAAACAAAATGAATAGTTAGATGATCAAATCGATACAAGTTTTCAGTCATACTAAATAACAACAAAATTGCTTCCATAGACAAACATGCACATTTGGAATAAAATGTCTGTCAATGTGTTTGAAATAATGTGAAATAAATAACAGGCGCAGAGAATCAATTCCTTGCCATATGAATTGATATTACAAGTGTTTGTTGTTGTCAGCAAAGCTATAAAAAGATGCCATCAGAAGTAGAAAACAGATTCCATTTACCAAAACATCCATTGTTGATGTAACAAACCCATTACAACAAGAGGTCCACGATGACACTTTATCGCTCACCCGAGTACACAGCCATTTGGGCTGAATTAAGACCACTTAAGGATCATTCCTGTAAATTAAGTGAAAATCCACTTTGCAGTTTAGGAGGAGAGGCTGTTTACATTTTCCACTACATGCACAAAACCCCCTGGCAACCATGACTTTAGACAGAACGTAATAATGTAAACAGTCTTGGAAGAGGACAAGTACACCAACTATCCAAGCTCTACACCTAATGATTTTGGACAATTCAGGGTTTTCACTTTTATTAAATCTATTTTAGCTCCCGTTACCTACACAATTATACAACAGACTGGAACCATTTATATAAATTAGAATGAGGCTCACATAGGGATCATTCCTCTGAAGATTGGTCAAAATCTATTAAGTGGTTTAGGAGATGCGTGTATGGTGTGTATTTGCATTTATTTATCGTCGTCACCGGTGACCCATATAGGCGACGCCTTTGGAAGAAAGTCAGTCATTTTAGATTTTGGAGGATAGTGCATGATACTGAATATGCCCCAGTTCCAGAAGCACCCCTGGTTGTTTTACGTGCCTGATGTAATGCATCGTACACAGGACCTCAGTCTTTAGCTGACTTCCTATTTTGCTTCTTAAATCTATGCGCAATGAAGGTTACTAAGTAGTTTTACTGTTGTCAGCCTAATATGCCCCACAGTCAGGAGAATTTATCCACAATGGCTCTGTTTGACACTATACAGGTTGAGAACATCATGTTTTTGACACCTCGCGGTGTGGCGTCTGCCAACAAAGAAGCAGAAAGTCGCTCAGTCTCATTTGATTACAATGATAGTTTTCAGGAGCAAGATTTCATGATATTGCTCATGTTAGACCGGTAGTTGGTAGTCATTGCATTCAGTCCCAATATATCGTAAAATGATTTGAGAGGAAAAATTAGGGTCATTTACGACACAGAGTCGCTCTCAGTAGGGGATCACCAAGGCAATCTGGAGAGTATTTATATTTGAAAAAGTCTTAAACCTAGGAAATATATGTCGTAAGCATTTAATAACGGTACTTGCTTTGTTCAAACCATATGATGAGCATATCATTACCAAAGTTTAAAAAAATGTAATATGCAAAAAACTTGTCTCAATGTCAACAGACCAAACATGATCATGTCCCATGTGGTACAGACAATTACTGTGGGCAATAAGCATGAAATATTGCTTCATTGCAACAAACAAAAAATTCAAACAAATGTAAAAATCAACAGTAACAATGCCAATTAACATTTCAATTTCACACATGGAAATATCATTGCATTATTACCCTAGAAGACACATAGCTTCCGTTGGATCATGCACAAAGACAAACACATCCTCTCTTTGATAAACACAAAAATGAGCTCATTGTTTCAATTTTCAAATGAAATGCACCCGATTAACAAAATGAAGGAGGAATTCCGCAATACTAATATAATAGGACTGCATAAAACATATAAAGATTTTCCTGAATAATTGACATAACACAAAACCAAATTTGGCGAGCATGTTAGTGACCAAAGAGACAACAAACCAATTTAACAACAACTTCAATTGCTGCGTAAATCTACAATCTATCTCCATTTGCATAGAAACTAACAGTTCTTTATAACATAATTTTCTCGTTTATAAACAAACAACCTTGACTACAAAACCATTAATTCCAATTACAAAAGCAGTCACCAGCAAAACTCTAAGAATGAAAACTGTGAATCAGAATTCCAAGGGAAATAATTTAAATCTTTGAAAACATACCACAAATGACAAAATATACTAAAAATGTCATAAAAGGTAGAAGTAAGTTTTAACAAATTCTTCAACACCAAAATTACACTACTCAAACCCCGTACATCCCGAATCTCTCATCTCCAAGGCAGTAATATCAATGATGTATTAAAACCCATACTCCGGGTATTAAACAAAAAAAATATTCTGAAAAACTTTAAAAATAAATAAATATATAAATACAAAAATCATACTTCAATAATGTACTAAGTAAAAATCCAACATTAAATGTCATATATCATACATGCAATATTTTACATAAAATTCCGTAAAAAAAAGTAAGTAAAATCCTGCTCTTCAGTTATCCACAAGAGAAAGTAATTCCATGTCTATTCCGATGGGAAATATCAGTGAACATTAGTTTTCATACAACCATATTTAATAATAGTAGCTGTCAAATAACATGCCAAACATTTGTCAATTTACTGTGAACAAGACTGTTAAATAAGTCATAAATCTGTATATGGATACAAAAAGTGTTCAAGTGAGCATCATAGGAAATTCCAGGGAAAAAAACTGAACATTCATTAATACAGTTCAATAAATCCTCATTGATCTCTAACCAATCCAGTGATCTGTTTCATCGGAGTATTTAACAATTTAATTCAACCTCATAAAACAAATTCACACACACAAAAAAATGTGCACTTATTCAGCAAATGACAGCTCAAAGCATACACATTGACACTAATGGTGCTAATTCAACTGAACAAGTAAATGATTCACCGTCTCCTCAGACGTTAAGCAGTGAACTAATTCGGGAATATGGATAAAAATGATCTACAATAAAGAAGAAATGTGAATTATCGCAGGGCAGGTGTGAACAGACCGGGAATAAAGTGTGGCTAGTAAATTCCATCGAGAGATGACAGACGTAATAATAAGCTAACAAGTGGTCTACAATGACCGTATCATTGAGACAGAATTTACAATGAGACAATTTTCACAAGTACCTAATCCTCAACAGATTCTTACGCGCTGATAGTAAAAAAGATATGGTAATTTATTTAAGTACGGCCATCACATCACTTATGTTGTGATCAGATATATTTCAAAGCATGGTATTTTATTTACTTTTAAATTATCATAATGACACTCAAATTATTCACATTTTAAGCATTTTTCTGCTTTTGCATTAACCCAAACTATTTCCATCATTTTCAATTTTATTTTAAACAAGAAATATCACGAAAAAAGATGGTGGTCGGCACAATTTGACGGTTAAGATTTGTTGTGCATCATATAAAAATGCCGAAATGTTATGATCGCTAGTCACTTCAGATCCAAAATGGATTTCAGTAAATTCACTGTAATTCAGTGGATTTTGGTAAGGTAACGTACCCTTAATCGAAAGGTTAACCAACCCGCATCAATATTACAAACCTTTTTCGGTTGAAGAGAAATTGCCTTGGTGGTTAACGTAAGTTTTGAGTGGTTTACACAACACTGATATGCAAATAGCAAAACCATGTTAGTGCAGCTGAAATATTGTGACACCTCTAATAATCTCTGGTGTGAATATCATACACAAGCATACATGTGAAGTCTCCCGATTTCCGCAGGAGACTCCCGGTTTTGACAGCCAGCTCACACTCTCCCGGCCAGGAGCAGCGATCTCCCGATTTTCAAAGTAAACATCGTGAATTTTTATTATGGGGTATTTTTTAGTTCATTCCCGACTGGTTTGCTGAAATTTCTTGTCAAACTGATAACCCAAAGTGTAAAATAGAGATACCAGTCCGAAAATCAGTCCATGGAATCAAGCGCTTGGTGACACTGAACAAAATTGGAAGCGACCCTCGCTTGTTATGTTGTTTATTCAAGTGTCACACGTTTCTATTGTATTCAGATATGACAATTGGTAATAAAATTGTTAATTTGCGACTCTATTAAAGGGATGAACCCCAGATTACGAGTCAATTCGCAGAATATTGCTATTAACAGCTTATGATACGGATGAAGACATGATATTGACAAAATTTCAGCCACACAAAAAATCTCCCATTTTGAGTCTCAATCTCTTGCTTTTCGAGGTGCAACCTCCTGATTTGCCTTCAGAAAAGGTTCACATGTATGCACAAGGGGAAATGAAGTTCTTGTTTTGAGACAAACAGAGTAATCATAATCCAAATCTAATTAAAAACACACTCAAATTTACCATTAATTGACTGATCAGTGCCATCAATTAAAATTGAGTCGAAATTTGCTAGAACAAGGAAAAATAACTTGATCATGGTAAAGAGAATAGGGTGTCTGAAAACAGAGAAAAATTCTCCAGATTCTAACCAACCAGTATGTTTTATACATAATACAATTGCAGCCGAGACAGACTGGCAGTGCACTCACTGCCATGCACAATCAGAGGCTGCCATACCCAGACTTTTACTTGTTCTTAAAAAGGATGAATTTTTTTCCAAAAATCTTCTTCCTCTTTTTCAAAGTATTCTCCACCTACATCTATGAACTTTTGCCATTTGCATGGTAGCTTTTGTATTTTGTATATATATAAAGAAGACCTACATCTCAGGTACTGTGTGACAGCCGAAATCAAAGCCGACCTAGACTCAAGGTTCTTGGTTTCAGCAAGCGTTTCTTTAAGTTCTGGAAATAAACAAAAGTCACAGGTCCGGACTATCTGGAGGGTGTGATAACAATTTCCATTTGAATGAATAGATTACTTCAATTGTAGACAAAGCAATATGGGATGCAGAAGGCAATTATCATGACCTTGCCAGTCGAAGGAGACAGTTTAAATTTTTGGGGGGGTTGGAGAACCAGTGCGTTTTCACTGCTTTGATTGAGCTTTTGTCTCAGGTTCGGCATAATGAACGTACATTTCATTACTGGTGATAATGCTGTTTAAGAACTTATCTCCTTCGTGTTAAATATGACTCAAATGGTCTTTGGGGTATTGTCATCCTGGATGCCTTTTGGTCTTCTGTCTACTTGATCGACACCCACCTAGCATTGACCTTGCTGACATACCAAGGTGTTCATGTACAATTTTTACAATGCTAAACCTATTGGCTTCCTCCTGCAATGTTACCAAACGATCTTGCATTACGAAAGCCTCAACATTTGCAGCTATTGATGTGGTCAGTGCCTCAGTGGGCCCCCCAGACCTTGACCTGTCACAAACGCTAGTTCTACCTTCACAAAACTGAGAAACCTACGTGTAAAATGCAGAATGTGACATGCAGTCATGCACAAACCTTTTCTGCAGTCTTCGGAAAAAATGGCAAGGCTTTTTACCCTCTGCCAGTAGAATGTTTTTAACAGATTGCTGTTCTTTTAACTTTTGACAGTTGACATGTTGCGAGAAGTTTTAACATAAAAGACTACAAGAAAAACATCAAAATAGGCATTAACATGTCATGACTTGTTAATTTAAGGCACTGAAATTTATTGCACAGCATAAAATTAATAGGCAATAAACAATTTCAAGACATTACTGTTTTCATCACTAAGATGACATCATCTGCTGACATCAGTGCATGCATAGATGACCAGTGTAAGAATCAAGAATTCAAACAGGATTCAACAGTGCTTAATAATCAATTTTAAGGAAAACTTCATCCTATGTCCTTTTTGTGTATGCCTAAGGGAGCAATTTGCTATCTTGATTCAGTTCTGTGACAAAGTTGGCACTGATCCCCATCTTGTCGTAATTGCAAGTGGATCATTATTTAAACGTGCATAGGATATTTGCATATGATTAATGAACCAGAATGCTTTCTTGATATTGTATTGGACAGGACTATGGTAGAGTTCATGCACCATGTTCCCCATTCTAACATATACCAGAGGTCTAACCATTCCACTTCATTCACTCGGTTCAATGAAGAATTTTGTTGGACTGCTGATTTATGTACTGCCTGAAGCACTCTATTTTAAACTCCTGATGGCCAACTTCGCTATTCAATATTGTCAAACTGCTACTGATCATATGGCTGCTCTTCCATTACAGTCCCTCTCCCTTAAGGATACATGCCATATTCATGAAAATCCACACTGCATATTGACTGACAAAACTGTTCAAGATCACCTGGGTAGTAGCAACAGGGGGACTTTTCGAGACTTTGTTAAAAGAGAGAATAAGTAGCTACAGGGAATGCCACATACACAAGTCAATCCTGCCCCACACAGACCTTCGGGAAAAACATCAGTCCACAAAACATCAGGCCTTGAGGAGATTCGAGGGTAAATACGCAACGCAAAGGAACACTGGCACAAGGAATGGCCTGGCCAACCATAAAGGACAACTAAGAAGAATTAGAAGGACAAACAGGGGGGAATTTAATGGATGAAATAGTCATCACGAAGCTAGCAACAATGAACACTATATCAATGGAAAGAATTGCACATGGGGAAAGGGGAATTTAACAATACACCCTTATGTTCAGGTAATTAAGAGTAAACATAATGAAGCAAAATAAAACTAGAAATGTGTCCATATGACACAGATGCCCCCACATCAAGCCTTTGGACAAGGGCAAATCTATATGCCCCCTTTTAGAGTGGGGGCATAAAGAGACACCATACCAGGCATACAGCTATGATGTGATATCATTTGTCAAAGAATACCTCTATAACATTTTTAATCTTCTCCTACCTCTTAAAAATTTACCTCTATGTCACCATATTTTCTGTCTGAATCGAAGTTTAAACCCCCAAGTGCACAATTAACTTCATTTTCTGACTTCAGTTATTGTCACGAACTTATGTCACTCTGGGTCATGTATAGATATGTGGGGCACAACTTTTGTAGGTCAAAAGCACAGACAAGCTTCACTCCTAGATTTGAGAGAGCACAACTAATGTAGGTAATACTGTAGATCAAAAAGAAAATGTTACACATGCACCTCCTGAGACGACCATGAGGAATTGAGGTCATCATCTATAGCCTGGGGAACATGGGGAAAGATTGGTGTAGTTTGGAAAATGCAAGAAGATAATTTCACTGTAAGAGGAAGATCAAGAGGGTTTTGAATGCAAGCACTTACTTAAATATTTGATGATTTGAATGATTCATATAAGTATCAAGAATTGACATTACTACCATGCAGTTAAAAGGGAAGAGGCAGCAACCAAAGTCCAATGATTTCTTGTGCATACAAATAATGTATTAAATATGTGAGATTTGACTGATTTCACTCTCCAGTTCTTCTGAGGAAAAATCTAGCTTCTTTTAGTTCCGTAAAAAAGTAAACCTTTTTAAGATGCATCACATCAATCATTTAGTACCAGTATAAGGAAAATTCATCTTTAAGACAGAAAATTTAGCACAGCATTCAAACGTATGACTTTCATTTAAGATGACAACAGAAGTTGACAAATCAACTTGGGCACTCCATAAACATTCATATAACACATTCTACAGTCTGCAGAATTGATATAAAGAGAATATATTGCAGAGATGATGTGATTAAGCAAGTAAACTTGGCTGTTTGCAATGCAGGGACATCTTGGTAGGATGAGTACTTGACATGACTAAAGAGCATCGGATAGTTCCTAATAAAAAAAACTTCCAACAGCATTCATACAAATATAAAACTTCAGACTATAAACAACATTTTCAGCTACTAAGTATTAATCAAAGGGCTGAAAGCACTGGAGTTGTTCGGTATTGAACACTGGTTTTATATTCAGAAATTCCAGAAAGTACAGAGAAAAATGCCAACCAATATTGGACAATTTTGTTTACCAATTGATTTACCTATATTCCTCTGTGACATCCGGAGAAAAGCGCGCGGTTTTGGCGTTTGTTATGACACGTGACTAAACCCACGCCAAACATTATAATTAGGCCATTGACCCAATTTTTTTCAGGCTGTTACAATAATTGACTTAACTCAAAACAAGTTTAACATAGAATATCGAAGACATTGTTTATATCAAAGACATTGTTTAGTATTTTTCTGTAAAAATCAATACTAGATGCTAGCTTAGACCTGACTTCAACAGTTAAAACGCTCTGTTGTTGGTTACGCTCAGTTGTTGGTTTACTTTTTGTAACAGATTTACCTTTTCTGTTATTCTTGCGCATGCGCAGAATACCTTTTCTGTTATTCGTACGTAACTTCCGTAGTTAATACGCAAACGTAGTTAAGCGATGCGACTGTCGAAATTAGCCATAGAACTAGTTGTTCTACCAAACAACTAAAAACACGGTATGTAGAAGAAAGCTTGGTGCTGCAAGACAGTTTACTGATACACACACATTACTCCTTGAACTATCAAAGTCCATTGGAATTAAGGTATCCCCTTCCAAGTGGGAAAATGTGATAAATCAGTGATCAATAATTATTGTTCTATACACTTTCAAATGCCATTACAGCTATACAGACTTAGTATACTTTATGATCAGCTAAAAGGCTTAGAAACAAAAGCATAAGAATGAGTAGCAGACAGTATCAGGAGACTGAGGAGTAAACAAACATTATGTTGTTTACAGTAATAAAAAGGTTCTTGACCAATTTCCCTACGCCTTAAAGTCTATGGTTTTGTGATTTATTCATAAATAACTTTAATGAAAATGAAAGAAGATAAAGCATTCTGCCAGCCATTACTGCATCCAGATTCCTGATCATATTATAGATAGATATTGGCAATACATAAATGTCTGATTCATGATAAATATACCGTGATATAACGTTAGATCAAGATTTTTTTGTTTCTGCCGCTTTCATAGAATGGAAAATGAGCATAACAATTGGATCCATGAAAGAATGCACAGGGATGGATATTTGTTGGAACAATCAAACAAATCAATATAAACAATAAATACAAATCCACCAAAATTTATTTGATCCCCCATGATAAGGTAGGCTTGAATAATGAACACATGTCAATATCCTCAAGGTCAAACAAAAACAAAAAACGCATATCAAGGGTTCAACGCAAGACTATCATAACTCCTATGTATTTATATAGGAGTTACGGTAGTCTAGCACTGAACCCTCGATATGCTAACACATTGTTGGCTGAAATATGTAGAAACTGCACCATTCATATAATAAATCTGCATGACTCTGAGGTTTGAGTATTTCGATTATTACAGTGTTTTAGAGAGTGTGAATTCATCAATTTCAGTTAGCTGATAAAATCAATTACAATATGTTTTCCTGAGGGTTCACTAGTTTATATGGTTGATAAACTTCAAAGGTTAGAACTGTTGCATGTTACAACCACTTAATGGGAAAAGCTTAATAAACTGACGTTTAGGAGTTAATCATGCAAAGATTTATGAATGTCCAATAACAATTACTTAAAGTCGTAACTTTAAAAGGCATAAAACATTTAGTGCAAGTCGTGTATCCATGTTTCATTGCTCGAGAAGATTATTCAACGAAATGAAATATTTGTCTCAAGTAAGCGCAGTAGATGAACTGAAGGACAGCTCCCATTAAAAACAAACACTGGAAAGATGTAGAAATATTTGTTGGGGGAATTCATCAACTATTTTTTATTAGGTTGTCAACCATACTTTAGAAGCATCAATCCAGAAATGGAGAATGAACTTTTATGATTAAGTGGAGGAAACTTTTCACTCTGATGAAATGAAAATGGAAATAATCAAAGCACTGAAAGTGCTGACAGCAAGGGTCTCACTGCAGATCACAGACGTCACTTTGACATATATTTTACCTATCACAATAGTCTATCAAGAACACTTTGTTAAGTCAGTATATTAAATAATATAGGAGTTTAGCACACAAGATTGTATACAAAGAATTGGTATAGATAGTCAGATGGATGGATGGAGAAGAAGTAAAGAGTACCTCAATGTTGATTATATACCAAGTTTCAATGCAATCCTTTGAAAACTAAAGTATTTTGCTACATGTGTTCTAAAAGGAGACTTCTGTTCAAAGGGACAGAATTCTAAAATATTTTGATGGATGCACAGCAAATTTATGTCTTCCACATCTAGCTTGTTTTCAGTGCACTTCACGCGTGATACGGCTGCGGCGTGAGGCAGACATTTCTGTAATTTGCAATATTTGATCAGCAAGTTTCTTTGGGGTTCTTTCTTTTGCATAAGTGAAGTCAGCTCAAATCCATTTTATAGCTGATATCACAAATGCTTACCGCAATTTTTTGTTAGACAGGGACTTCTTTCTCCAGGAGTATGTATATCCTATAGCGGTTCAGAATGAAATACTTGGGATGACTCATCCGATGAGTGTCCTCGGATTTCGCCTACAATAGCAATTAGCTCCGACGAGCCCCTTGCTAAAATTGGAAATAAAAACAGTGTGATTCATTTTTTTAGACATTACAGGAGTTACAAGGTCTGCCCCTGTGGGTAAAGAAAGAATGAAATGTATTGTAATAATTAGGAAGATTTTAATTAAAAAGTCCTTGAAAAATAAAAACTGCATTTTTCTGAACAAGAATCCTGATCAATAATTTCCGTTTAAACGAATTATGAGACAGCAAACATGTCAACATTCTAATTTCATTAGCAACTAAAACCCGTCAAAAATGTGAAACTCCAGAACCTCAAGTAACAAGTAGTTCAATTTGAAAGAAAAAGAAATTCAACTTGATGCACATCTGAAAGCCAAATTGAGGGAGAATATTAGCGCAAGAGAATTCACTGCCAATTTGTATCGTGGATTAGCCTTGGCAAAAATTATGTATGATTTCTAACCTCTTCTTTTAGTGCATGACGTCATTTCCAGAAAAGTTCACATGTGGCGTCACCATGTACTGACAGTAAGCAATATTTGCCCCATTTGGCAATATGAAATAAAAGTGACCATATGGAATAAATATTGCTTCCTGCTTGGAAATAGTGACATCACATGTTGCGTTTTCTTAAAATGACATCACTTACAGAAGAGGTTGTATATCCCATAGCAGTGCTCATATGCAAAAATGAATGAAGCAAGCAAGAAATGCCACATACAATGGGCACAGCCACCCCATAACGGCAAGGAAACATGAAAGAAAATACACAGGAAAATTAATTCTTCAACAACAAAAAAACACCACTTAAAACAAAATTAGTCTACATGTATCATGGTAACTGAGTCAGGCATCTCAATAATTGGGCTACAATTCAGATAAAATGTGACAGGGCCTTTACAAAATTCTAGTCATAGTTTGAAGAAAGATAATTGTAATTGTGAAAGCACAACTGGACAGGTGCTTGTCTACATAGTAAGGTACAGCACAACTGGACAGGTGCTTGCCCACATTGTAAGGTACAGCATAACTGGACAGGTGCTTGCCCACATTGTAAGGTACAGCACAACTGGACAGGTGCTTTCCTACAATGTAAGGTACAGCACAACTGGACAGGTGCTTGCCCACAATGTAAGGTACAGCACAACTGGACAGGTGCTTGCCCACATTGTAAGGTACAGCACAACTGGACAGGTGCTTGCCCACATTGTAAGGTACAGCACAACTGGACAGGTGCTTGCCCACAGTATAAGTTACAGCACAACTGGACAGGTGCTTGCCCACATTGTAAGGTACAGCACAACTGGACAGGTGCTTGCCCATATTGTAAGGTACAGCACAACTGGACAGGTGCTGACCCACAATGTAAGGTACAGCACAACTGGACATGTGCTTGCCCACATAGTAAGGTACAGCACAACTGGACAGGTGCTTGCCCACATAGTAAGGTACAGCACAACTGGACAGGTGCTTGCCCACAATGTAAGGTACAGCACAACAGGACAACAGGACAGGTGCTGGCCCACATTGTATGGTACAACTGGACAGGTGCTTGCCCACAGTATAAGTTACAGCACAACTGGACAGGTGCTTGCCCACAGTATAAGTTACAGCGCAACTGGACAGGTGCTTGCCCACATTGTAAGGTACAGCACAACTGGACAGGTGCTTGCCCACATTGTAAGGTACAGCACAACTGGACAGGTGCTTGCCCACATTGTAAGGTACAGCACAACTGGACAGGTGCTTGCCCACAGTATAAGTTACAGCACAACTGGACAGGTGCTTGCCCAAATTGTAAGGTACAGCACAACTGGACAGGTGCTTGCCCGCAATGTAAGGTACGGCACAACTGGACAGGTGCTTGCCCACATTGTAAGGTACAGCACAACTGGACAGGTGCTTTCCCACAATGTAAGGTACAGCACAACTGGACAGGTGCTTGCCCACATTGTAAGGTACAGCACAACTGGACAGGTGCTGGTCCACATTGTAAGGTACAGCACAACTGGACAGGTGCTTGCCAACACAGAAAGGTACAGCACAACTGGGCAGGTGCTTGCCCACACGGAAAGGTGCAGCACAACCAGACTGGTGCTCGCCCACACTGAAAGGTGCAGCACAATTAGACTGGTGCTTGCATTTTACAATGTTTATATATGGCAAAAATATATATTCAAAGATAGTTGTAATTCCATGCAAAAAATTGAATATCACTCCATATGACAAGCAGTACAAAAGGCAATGAAATTATATGCCAATCAAATCTTAGGATATATAATAAAATACTGGTGAATCATTGGGGAATGAGAGTCCGTTAATTCAATATATGAAAATGTGTTACACAAGTAATGCCATTAAGAAGCTGGCATTAAGAGATATATATCATTAGACTCCATAGAATTATACATAATTTAGGGTACAACAGTTGGCAAGGAGATTGTGTAAGGATTGCAAATATGATTAAGTGGTCCCGAAATGCCAATCGTTAAAACGGCAACAAATTATGTCTGCTAAACTCTTTAAGGCCCGGGACAATGTTTGTTGATATTTATCACCGCAGACATGTTATTTATTCTTGCTGTGCTCATGATTACCTTGCATGTAGCAGAAATATATCCATCCTTCGAACATTGTAAGGTATCAATTAACTAGCATAAAGAATTATGTAAATCAAGTAGTTATTTTCTGAACCATCCAAAATATTCATAAATACTAGACAAACATCCTTATGATAAATAGCACTTTGTCGATATTAGGTCTTATACTTACTCTGTATCACAACTTTTTGAAGTTGTCAGTTGTCATTGTTTATTTACTTAAAAGGATTATTTATAACGCTGATTGTAAAGTATGCTCACGTTTTTCTACTTAAGGTAAGCCATTCATTATTGGCATAATGTCTGCGATAAATGAAACTGTTGTTGTTTCAATCTATATAATAATTCAGATCATTTTTGAAAATTTTATAATTTTTTACCCATCCACAAAAAATAATGTCCCATTTTCTCCTTTGAAAAAAAACTAAGCCTTTAAAAATAAACCAATAAATGGTAAATCACATTTTATTTCTTATTTCTTCCTATTTTCATACATTGAAACAACCTTTCTACTAAAAAAGACTTGCAAATTTGAGAAAAAAAATCATAACAAAATGTTTGGGCGGGACATTAGTGTCATAAAATATTTAAAATAAGGAATATTTCATGCGAACAGAAAAATATTGACTATGATAGAAAACCCAAATATCAGTTGGGCGACATATTGTCTTCAATGAAAATTATTTGTAACATATAACATCAATTGTATCCAAATTTCTGAGACATTTACTGTCTGATTATTGCAAAATTTCATTTTAAACAGAATGCTGCCTAAATTTGACATACGCATGATGAAATTTGAAATTGCAATTTTGCTTATGTCTTTCAAAATTAAGATTAACTTCTGGCAAAAAGTTCAGTGTAGTTGTAAGGATAAGAAAATTGACATTGATGCCAAATTATGTCACTTCCAAGACTTTAACTAATTTTTCTTTAACATTTTGAAGCATTTTAGTAAATTACCTCCCTTTATCAATAATTACATACTTTTTTCTCCAATAAAAGCACAATTTAAACCATTTTCCAATCCATGAAAGGCAGTGACTGGACATAAACAGTCACACCACAAATACCAGGGGCCTTATTCACAAACATTCACAAGACTGAAACTCTAAGACTAAGACTTAGACTTTTTTGCAAAAATATATTTACCGGTGTTTCTTTTTCTTTATATCTAAACAAATGAAATTTTGTCTGAATAAGTCTTGGTACCCACTCTACACTTTAAAAACATTTTAAAGTCTAAGTCTGAGTTTCAGTCTTAGAAGTTTTGTGAATAAGACTCCCAGGCTTTAAGGAATGTATTTGGGAACAATCTTAAAATCTAATTATGAGGTCCAAGATTGTGTAGGAATAAACCCAGACCAAGAATGAGCAACTAAGGAGCCATATAATCTATAACAAGGGTTAAGCACACCAGCTTGGGTATTTTTGGCTTGGAAATATTAATATCTCCCATAAATATCAATATAACAGTATTACATGTCGGTAACTCACAAATGGTTGCAAATTTAGAACATAAAGATAAGCCTATTCTACCACAACACCATCTAGTATATGCAAACACCACAATAGCGCGCAGATACAAAAAAAACAACAGAGCAGTAAACCGCAACTAGAGAATACATATTCATAGAAATACATGACGGTGTAAGCACATGTCCCTTAGGCACAATCTAACAGCAGATGAACATAGAAAACTCATCAGTAACACAACTTAAAGTACCATACAGATAAAAAACAACCACAATCTTCCTATCTAAATATACCATATTGATTCTGCGTCAAAACAGGTTTCCCCTCGAGTACATGGTATATTTTTATATCATTCATATATGTCCACAATACTGTCACACATCTGACAACTGAAGAGTTTGCAGAAGTACGGTAGTAACCATCGATATGGAAACAAGAGTATAAATCTTGTGAGAGAGATGTTAATGAAGCAAAATAAAAAAATAAAAAAATTAAGAATTACAGTCAGTTGTTTGATAGACAAATGCACGATCAAAGAAAATAGAATCCAGCAATAAATGTATTATTTCAAAGCTGGTTGACAAGGCACTCACAGATAGATTTTTAAGATGAAATATGTCCGCGAAAATAATTCAAGTGCATTTAACCATAGAAATAATAACCTGGCAACTGGTAATAAAACCATTGCATTTCAATGTACCATGAGCCATATATCACTGCAAAACTACTTAATTAACATTTAGTTAGAACTGCCATTGATTCGTGAAAATGCATATTGACGATTTTTTATATATCGGATGAGAAATATTGATGATACATCGATATAACAAGTAACATCTACTAAAATGCCATTTACATGCCTGCAGTTCATCATTTATATAATATGATATACATATATACTATATATATAATAAATTATGTATTGATAATCGATCAACGAAAAAATATCATTGATATCGTTTCTATAGATGACAGCTCTTAATGTTTAATTTAACAACACATGGAGCAAGACGCCACAATTTATACTATACACTCTCAGTGACTGCTTCCTGGACTACTGAACAATACATACGACAAGTTCAGGGAATGTGAAGTTTGTGATCCAACCCCACTCAGCGAGATGCAGACTCACAACCTTTGGATCAGGACTCTAGTGCTCTACCCCTCCATCACCCTATTGACATAAACAATACACCAACTAAACCAATGGGGATGGGTATAACCACAAATGTTCATATTTGACATACAAGGCGATCTTTGCTAGATAATGCAGTATATTACATTAACAACAGAACTCCACCTTAATCTTCTACTTAAGGAAAGCTATTATACTGGTACGTAGTTTTATTAGCAGGTTTCTTGAGGGAAAGTTTGATAAAACTTGCAAATGAAATGGCAAAAAATAACCATGCATAAATTGACAGGAACACAATCGAAGAAGCTGTACAATGCACAAAGAATGATCAGGTCAATGCAGTTTATTACAGTTATACTCAAGAGCATCTGAAATTTGCATGTTTATAAACTAACTCTTATCCTCCTTCATTGCGAATATCTGAATGTGAACAAGATATACCCTGATAGAGTATGGTAAAATGCACTCATGTCATATAACAAAATCAAAGATATGAAATTAAATTTCTGCTTTAATTCAGCCCAATGTGGTAGAGCTGTCTACTGTTCCAACAAGGGAAGTAACTATGAGTTGGAACAGACCTTTGTTTACACATAATCACTTCCAGACATTGCTTCCCTTCCAAAGACAGATTGGTTGTTATTGTTTACAAAAGCATTTCAAAGTTAATAAAAATGCAAAAGCTAGAAACAACTTCATCGAGTTATTATTGTATCATAAATTAATTTGTATTCTTTAAAAAACATACTTAGTGGCGTTAATTCGATTGCAAAATGTTCATGAAATAATTACTACTCCCACCAAAGCTTACTTTTTCTCTCCAGCTTTTTCCAATAGCAAATAAAAAATATTAGGACACCATTTCTGATGCGACAAATCATGAACATGTCCAATTCCTTATTCATATCCATCACATAGATATGCAAAATCACTTCATTCAACACAAAGCATGCAGTTCAAACATCTTGCAAAGTTTATTTCTTACGGCTGATATTTTTGTGTGTGAACCATTGGAAAATGAAATTCCATACTGATAAAAAAAATCTCCAATATTGATAAAAAAATTCTCTGTATTTCATGGAATCTTATTTTTGTAACCTTGATGCAAAAAAAAAATCATGCCATCCAATATATCATGGCTTGAAAAAAGTATCACAATCGACAGTATTTGTAATATATCACAGACCCCTACAAATTGACAATTGGACAGAAAATAGAAGTGTCAGGTATGAGTAACTGGATTAGAAAAGATTTACGCACATAACAGAACAGAATAATTGAAACATGTGAAATGTCAGTCTGTGTTATTATTGAAGGAATGATAAATTGGACGAGGAAACAGAAAAAAAGCTTTGGGATTTAATGTTCTCTCATAAAGAATAACACTTTATAAAACTGCCTTTTAACCCAGATGAACAATGCTTTTACAGTATTATACAATTTCACAACTACAACAGAACATGAGTAATATACATTTTAGTCAAACAGGACTGTTCTGATTATAATGAAGATATTAATCTAAACCAGTAGAATGTATGAGGTTTCTAAAATAAGATGTTAAATCAACCGTATTATATTGGGTATTGATACATTCGTTTTTGACTTATCAAACTGTATGCTTATATGAATATATTGATGTCTGAGGAAGTTTGCCTTAAACAGTTTGGTGCATATGTAAGACAATTCAATATATTTAAGACTTCAATAACTATATTAAGAAACAATATCAAACATTCACTATAAGATACAAAGGTTTCGTCTGGTGAATGCTTTTTTGAATGATTTAATAAAAAAAAGTTGGAACACTAGGAACCTTCAAGAACATGAATTACAACAATACCATAATGTTTATAGAATACCAACAAGAACAATAACCACGTACTGAAGCAGGAACATGAATTACATGGTTCTCTCCCCTGTCTTATATGACAAATACATGTATCAGGTATAAGGTGAATACCCATCAAACAGACCTTAAAACAAACATTCCAATACCATACAATAAGATTTTCAAAACTAATTGAGTTGATTTCACAATGCTACGACCATGGACATATATAACCATGGATTAGAAACAGACTGATATCGGTGAAAAGTTAACAAGAAATAATTTACCCACAATCCTTAGCATGCACTTGATAAATATTGTGAAGTTCCACCACATTAATCGATCGTAAACATTCGTCAAATTTCATTTAGCCTTACAACTCATTATTGAACCAAAGAATTTGTACATACAAACAACAAGGTAAACACATAAAATATAAATACCATCAAGAAATATATAGCTGTTGCAAATATGACGATCACGGAGGATCAAAACGTCACTTTCTCTTGAGTCAGAAACAAGATGGTGGATGTCGCAAAATTTTTATCGCTAATCGGGACACCTCAGCAATTCTTACAAAAACGTATTGGTAGAATTGAACGAGGTGTTCGGACTGTTGTATCGCAAATTTGATTTCGGAAGAAAATCTTGCCGCTTGCGAGAGTTCTAACAAATCTAAACACACATATCGCCCAGTTTCCAATCCAAGTTTTATATGGCCATGCTAGGACCAATATTTACCTGAAAGGCAACAGCTACAGTAAAGTGTAACAATAGTTTTTAGTTCATAAACCTCAGTTAACTAGTTGTCACAATTACTGTCATGTAGGAACACTTGCTACTATAGGCACCAAAGTAACAATATATGTCTAGAAAAACTTTGTCCACGTTACCATCAACTTATAATGATTGAACCACAATAAGCAATTTTTTATATTAACCATTTCTTCTTAGTATGCTATACATAAACCCACGGTAATTAATGCATTTTGACCCATAATCGATTTTGATCTAAAGAGCAACTCCTCATAAATAATTAAAATTACGATCACTCTCAACTTCCACTTTTTTCAACGCAGCTGTACTAACATGGTACACTGCAACTCCGTTACACCGTGGTCGGATATAGCGCGATATCCATTATAACGCGATGTCGTCGTGGCTCCCGATGATTTTTAAGAAAAATCCTAAAAATTTTCAAAAAAGGAAGAAAAATTGATCAAAATCGTATTTTTTCGCGATTTGCTGTCTGCTCTTTCGCGAAATCACGTGCTGTTACGTTTACAAGTTTATTTTACTAAGCGATCGCGAATCAACAGGATTATTTAAACTGAATATACACACCATGAGAGATATATGTCCAATAATGTCACCTTCTAATGTTTTTCAACTCATTTCATAAACATCAACGTAATTTGACCTTGGATTTTGCTGAATCTATGACGTAACGGGAGTAGCTGATGTTGAGTCTAACACGCCTACGTTCAATTATTCTCCTTACCTTGACCAATTAGATGATCGCGAACCGGCGAGATTTCTTTTAATTTGAATGAATGACAGTAGGGGATGTCAATCATGGAACAAAGCAGTGTTAATCCTCAATAAACTAAATGGTATCCCCGGATGCGCTAATTACGATTAATACAGATGTGTAGGTCGACTATTTCTCAATCTGTCACAAAAAGTAGTTAAGTCAAGGCAAAAGCGGACAACTCGGCACGGAATGTTTGCAGACTACAAAGGCGCCGCGTCTTGACTTGTTAGTTGGTCCAATACATGTTTGATGCGACGCACGTGGAAAATGTTCTACTCGCAGACTTCAAAGGCGCCGCGTCGTCTTCTAGTTTCAGAGGTCGACCGTCGTGGGTGGTGATTTTGTCAAATGCACATTTTGATTGACATGAAAAGCTTTATGAGACGTATGTAATATAAATACGACTAGGCGTGGTGCAAAAACTGAAGGCCATCGCATTTTTCACGCGTGATTGTTGGTCGAATCAACATTTATACGCGTTGGATTATTCTTTTGTTCTGGTGAATAACGGATAAATATCGATAGGTACGAAAATACAATTAGATGTAATTATTGAATTAATTCTCACTCTAAATCTGCAATGTTCACGTGTATTTTGCGAGAGTGTCACAGGGGGTAATTTTCACGGGTAACAAATTATACAAACACCGCCAAAATATCGCGGTTCCGAAAGAGAAATGATCATATTTTAGCTTTGTTTTAAATAATTAATGAGTTTTTTTTTTTAAATAGTTTCAAATAATAACCCATAAATACATTTTATATAGTATCCTCTACCTATTTATTAAAACAAATACGAAACAAATACGAAATATATGAAAACATAGTATGCACAACGCTATATTGTGTGGGTGGGGTAAGTTGGTATTCTGTCTCTATACCGCGGTCGGATATAACGCGATCGCGAGTCATTGGACCCCACCGATCGCGGTATAACGGAGTTGCAGTGTATTGCTATTTTTTTTCAAGATATTTCTTGTTTTCATATAACCTGGATTGTTGGTAAAAAATATATACGGGTTATGCACAACACATGAGGTCACCATGGAGAACATTTGTGCCAAGTAATTTAAAAATCCCCCATAACATGACAGTGTTTTATTCCGGACAAGATGTTTTTGACTCATTTTTTGTTTGACCTCTAAGTGCAACCTTGACTTTTGAGCTACGGACATGCGTCCTGTGCGAAACACGCCATCTCATCATGGTGAACATTTGTGCCCAGTAATTTGAAAATTCCCAAATAAATGACTATATGGAGCTCACCGCAAGCGAGCTCGACAAAAATTGGTTCATATTTATCTGTGGATTAAAATGATTTCAAATATGATGATGAACGAAAATCACACGCATATGGATCAAACGTAAAAACATTGATGATAAACATAGTTTTCTGAAAACAATAAAAACAAAAATAATGTTGCATTAAATAATTATGCAAAACAACCCACACTTACAGCTGATTTCAGAATAAAACTACAAAAGTAACACCTCAAGGGAAGAATATTGGTCTGGCCTGACACAGCAATAATGCAAAAATGACAGGATTCTAGAATTTTTTCGACCAATCAGAGAGTATCTTACCGACATGTGCATGCGGGAGAGAAGGCCAGACAGCAAGACAAAATTTAGAATAATTTAAGTAAGTAGTTTTGTCTGACTGTTACTGCAACCATATAAAATAACAAGAGCCATGTAAGAAACGGCCAATCCGCCTGTGGAAGCAGTTGTTTGTGAAAGGTGGCCAAAAACAGAAAAATATTGTTATAGGAAACTGGGGTTCTGTATAATGAATACTCCTTGAATAGCTTTGGAGTTATGTTTTAAACAAGTATAAGAAAGTATAAAAGCCCTACCTATCCTTTGATGTGTAATGAATCAATAAAAACCAGTAAAAAAAGGTAGAGTGGTAGGATGTAGCACTTAATGTCACTAACCTCTAAAATTTGGGAAAGTTTCAACAAAATCCACGGAATATTTATAGGTAATGCTCCAAACAAGAAAATGTAAACAAGGGAGATAATTTGAAAAGAAGTAAGTAAGATTAATGGCTCATGTATATATACTGCACTTCATATAATTGCCCTCTCTATTAAATAAAATACATTCAGTAGTTTTCCAGTTCTGCTCATGACAAGAAAAGAAACCAATGATAATTCCGAAAGTAAGTGAAACAGAGTTACAGTTCTTGTACACTGCACTTCCTCTCAATATCTTCTATCATTGTGAGTAGTTTCAACAAAATTAATTCAATATGCTGCAGACAAAAGTATTACAGACGGACTGGTGGACGGACGGAAACATTATGATGTCCCCCTTCACTTTCGTTGGGGGATGTTTTCATGCCATGTTACAGGATCAGTCAAAATAAGTCAAAGTTGTCCTATCCTACAATTGGTACAAAAAAGGAATGAGGAGAGAAAATGTGCTTCCAAAACCACATGTTTACAGTGAGAAATGGAATATTTGTGGCACAATCATGACAGGTAGAAGGTAATATGTCACAGAGTTTACACTTAAGTTTACGCTTATTTTACTATGCTGGTGCCAAGTGCTTGATACAACAATCATAAATATACAAAATTAATATAATTATACTACAATCTATTTACATATGAGGCCTCCTAAGTTAGCTTGCTTCCCAATTCAAAAGTCTAAAGAAACTTTTTAAGAGTTTTTTATCCTTGTTTTTTATTTAAAAAAAAGATCGAAATATCACTACAATCACAATTTCAGGAGAGAAAAAAACATACAAATAATTTAAATTATTTCTGCAATAAGTCACAAAATGAGAAGCAAGCAATACAAATGACCTGTGTACATAACATCCACCATACATCATAACAGTTTTATATCAACATATTCATCTATCAACCGATTATGTGCCAACAACTGAAGAGGTGCAGTTACTACTGACAACAAGATATACCTTACTTACCGCAGTTTCCTGATGAAGAGAATTCAAAGAAAGATAAGTAAAGAATGACTAAAATCAAGATCCAGTGGCTAAGGGGAAATACTCTACAGGCAATATTACTTCTTTATTACAGTTTTCCAGGAGATTATCTCCCTTCTTTATTTATCAATCTGAACCAAAGGGGAACAAATCTTACCGAGTCATGAATTTACAAGAAGCAGTTATTTCCCCTATTTTTGTAATCTATTACAACAATTGCTGTTTGATTGAACAATTAAATTTTAGGCTCAATTATCAATCTATACTACAGTTTTATAAGAATTACAGTCAATCAACTAGATGCTAGAAGACATACATGCCCCCGCTATAGGCCTTTAGTAGATTACTAGTAGAATACTTTGTAAAGGCCAAATAATGTTGAAGCAATATTAACTGGAAAACCAATTTTTAAGTACAAAAAGAGCCATAATTCCTACAAAAATGGTGAATTGTAACCAATCACACACTTAATTGACATGAATTTTATTATCCTATACATATGTGCCCAATATACACTGAATCCATCCATCCTTTATTATTGATTGGAAACAAATTGTGGATGTCGAAAAAAGGCCATAACTCCTCCAAAAATTGGTGAATTGTGACCGAATTTGTCCTGTGCTTTAGTATCTTTAACATATGTGCTCCGAATATGAATTGAATCCACCAATTGTTGAACGGACGGTTGGAAGGAGAGACAGACAGACAGGGGTACAACTTTTTGCCCCTTCACCACTCTTCAAATAATTAATGCTGCTGTAAAACTGCCATAACTCTATATTTGAGCGCCACTGTACGATTTCCAACCTCTTCTTTAAGTGACGTCATTTCCAGAAAAAAACGTCACATGTGACATCACCATGTACTAACAGTAAGGAATATTTGCCCCATATGGCAATATGAAAAACGTGGTGACCATATGGAGTAAATATAGTTTCCTTCTTGCAAGTAGTGATATCACATGTTGCGTTTGCTTGAAATGACGTCACATACAGAAGAGGTTGTAAATCCCATAGCAGCGCTCATTTAGTGATGCTAATATGACTGAATGTTACACCAATGACCTGCACTTTAAGGCCATGATTACATCCATCTAGAACAGTAAGCAGGTAAGGGAATACTTTCATGTACTCATGGATAAATAAGAAACTAAATCTGTCTCTCTAGAGTCTTCTAAAACTGACATACATGTCAAAAAATAAGGACAGATTATATTCAAAAACTGTGGCACCAATTCCTCAAGGAGCTATAAACAAAACCATACAATTTAATTCTGAAAAAGGAAAAACATATGCCTCAGACGAAAACACATTAAACAAGAACTAATCACCTCAGAGACTTCACCAGATCATTATTTCTTGTTGTGTAATCAATTAATATAAAGTGTTAGGAGTGAAAATTGTACAGGGAGTTGATATAAACTACATGCATGCTTCATATATTCATTATAAAACTTCGCAAATATTTTCAAAATCCAGAATATCACAAAAGTGATTCTGTTTCAAATGTTATGTTTGATAGCATGCAATCGTATATATGTATATATTCAAAGTGTGTTATATATTTCATAAACTAGAACAAATTAGGAGAAATTTCAACAAGGCAATGAAAAGTGTACCAGTAACAATGATGAAAGTGCTAATGAAAATAATTGTTACAGAAATCTTTGAGAAAGCCACAAGTGACATACAAATATTACAACAATCACAATGATCACTTCAAATTGAATGGTTTGCATGACAACAACAATATTACAACAACCAAATGTTCTAGCAGAAAAAATAACTCTATTATTTAAACCATCTTTCAGCATAGCAATCTCAATTCTGTTGCAATGAATTTTTCATGTTTCTTGATAAAAGTACCGTATATAACAAGTTCTATCAGAATGATACAGGACTGGCATGGTTTTTTTCAAGGAAAGAAATTGTCCCACTATGCTTCAGTGTAAGTGTTTGTGTACAAATGGATTGGAATTTTATCCAAACACCAATAATTAAAGAAACAGACAGTGAATGATGTATTCCCTGCAGACAGTCGGAACAGGGAAATGTCATTAAAGTTTGACACCATAAATCTTACCAACAAGGAAGAGAATCTGATTATACCTGAAATGTTATTTGTCAGCAAGTTACTAATTAGTTCTCAAGGAAAATCAAACTTTGATATTTAATTCTCTTATAGCACATAATGAAATGACAACAGAGTGACTGTGTACTGTGGGATCTTATGATGTCTTCAATGTCTTTCTTGCGATGAAAGTACAGTAGACATTGCTCGAGCGACCACCTGTACTAAGTGACTTTTGTATTAAACGACCACTTAAATTCCCGCCCGAGCGTTTTTACTATATAAATTGTATCTATTAAACGACTTTTCTATAACGCGACCAGCGACCGCATTAAACCAGTCCCGACAGGTAAAAAAGATAGCTAAATAATACATTAAACGACCGCATGCACTTAATCCCATTGGGCATTTCACACCTTATTCACAACTGCATTCGCGCATTGTCCTTTAAACAATTGAATAAACAATTAGGCGTGATAAATGCGATCAGGTAATTACTCGGTTACACAGTTATAAAACGTCATGTAAAACCGTTGCAAATATGTGTCTGCTTGAGCGCGAGTCTTAAATGTAAATGGATTACGCAGCACAACGATTATAAATTCTACAAGAACCATGTTCATGTAACGTCGTTGCTATGAAACTTACGTTGCTTGCTGTCACCGAATTTTTACATTACGATGTCCTGAGAAGAAATATGCGAGATGCAATTTTTGTGCCGACTCGTCCGCTTTTATCTTTACTTGAAAGATCGTCGTGCCGACAAACTTCTTTATACTCACTGAGAGAATAACAATGTCAGACAAAAACACATCGCATAATTTAACTCGGGGTTTAAATGTGTAAACAATCACTATGTTTAGTATGTAATCCATTTAAAAAAAAAACGTAAAATCATTGCCTTATGGAAAAAACGTTTATTACTATCAGCCTGTTTTTAATACGCACATGGAATAAAGTTTTAGTATTATTCCAGTTAATAGCTGTCAAAACTTCGTCATCACTGGATTCATGACGTCACGCCATGTGCAGATTCGTGTTACTGTGATGAGTAGTTATTTATTTATAGATTGGAAACTATTATGTACCCGTGTAAAGGAGTGTATCTGTGTTTAGCCTTTTACTTTCGCGTCAGTAAGAAAAATTCGCTCATGTATTAAGACAATTATTTAATTTTAATGAAGAATTATCTTGCTATACATTTGTTACATTATGTAATGACTGGAATACAGCCAAAATGAAAAGAAAAAAGGGGAAGTAATTTTGGGATTACTTGACACAGAGTTACGGTTCTTGTAACCTACACTTCATTTAAATGCCATATAACTGTATTGATGGTTCAAATTATGTCTTTCAATAGCTTTCCAGTAAATGATCCCAACAAAAAATGTAACAGATACACAGATGCATTAACTTCAAGTGCCTGATGTTTTATGGATTGTTGTTTTCCCGGAGGTCTGTGTGGGGAGGCACTGTCTTATGTATTTGGCGTTCCCTGTAGCAACTTATTCCTTTTCTCCTACCATTACTATCTGATATTCCAAGTTGCCTTGCTACAAGGAAGACATATATTTGAATTCTTCAATAGCGTGCTTAACAAATTGGGTGTCTTATTTTTCGGCGCAGCCGTACAAACATGGTTTTGCTAGGCAATTTGTCTTCAACCCAAAAACATTTGTAACCTTGACGCAGATTGGTTAACCTCTCGATAAAGGGTACGTTAATTACCGTAATGAGGCATTATAGAAAATAACCATCAAACAATGTCACGGCTGCTCTTCAATCTTAAAGATAATAAAATCAACTGGCCTCTTTTTCACTCGTTAGTGATATTAACGAGTCAGTATTAAACAGTCAGTATTGCAGTCAGTGATGGTAAGATGTAATTCTAAGTAAAGCTGTAAATACAATGTCTCAATACAATGTCTCTTAAGAGACAAGAGACAAAATCATTACGGGATAGCGTGGGATTTCAACATTGTCTTGGAATTGAATAATGACCATCATACTGGTGCAACAAGAGACAATTTACATAATGGATGGGTTCCGGAACAAAATTTGTCCGTTTCTACATGTTTCCTAACTGGTGATATTTCTTGGAACAAAAACACATTCAGGATTAATAGTACAGTTTGACTGATTCTGATTGATGTGAAAATAGAAACACAGAAAAATCTCTAACTAATCTATCGCTTTACATCAAGGACAAATATTCTTCACAATGAGAGTAAAGTTAGAGAAATATAATTCTCTGGTGAAGATCATGTGACCATGTGAATGGTTGAAACTGTGGACACATTAAATAATATAAGTACATTTGTTGTTATTTCCACTGCACCTTAATTTCATTGTAATATGTGTATGCTTGAAAAGATGATACAAGTCACTGCATGAGATACAACCCCTCAACTCACAGAGATTGCAAACTGTCACCAACAAAAATGCCATACAATTTTCATTGATTAATATAAATATAATGTTAACCATTTCTGTACTCTTAATAGTACCAGAATCTTTCAAATTCCTTTAAGATAAAAAGGTGTTTCAATAAGATAAAACTTAGAAACACAAATCATTAAAATCATAATTTAATATTAACAATTATGTAAACCATAAGCTAACAGTGCTTGAATAAAATTTAGCTATTACATTATTATCGAGGGCTCAGCGCGACACTGTCGTAACTCCTATATAAATACATAGGAGTAACGACAGTGTTGCGATGAGCCCTCGATTTACAGCATGGATACTATAACACAACAATCCAACACTAACACTAACATACTAGTATACATAATGAACCATTCTTTATGCCAGGTTGTGCCAGGGTGAAAATGTTAACACTTAAATCATAAGAAACGAAACGTTAGTGCAACTACCTACAAATAACCTGAATTTTATTGAACTAATTAACAAAAGCATGACGTTCTAACATAAAACAATGAAACACAATATATTATACAAGGAAATACTTCTAATATATAACAACAGATCACAACTACAATCATAGTTCTCATCTGGTTGTCAATTAATAAGACAAAGATAAAACTTTTAAAAGCCATGTCTGAGTCTAGGAGAGATGTAACACATTATTTGACATGTACTAATGACACAACAGCAGGAGTAGACAAAACTCTCAGTAAGCATTATATTTTTTTTACGTTAACACAGACTAATTCATTTTGTTTCTTACAACTAAAATATCTTCAAGTTACAGTCAATAGAAAAGCAGAAAACTGGATCAAGATCAGCTCCTGATGATTTGCTGTAATAATGAGTCTGTGAAATAACAACTTACCGTATAGTCTTTCTAGTCATAATAGGAGTTCTCTTTTTGTCCCCACTTCCATGTGGCTGTTTATCTTCACAGGATCTTCTTTGAAGCTGTCTTACATCACTTCCACTATCGCTCCCAAGCTCCATAGAACGCACTGACCTTGACAACGTCTCCTCCTCTTCTTCTATATACTTCTTCCTGCGACAACATCGGGAACACCAAGCACACAGCATCATCATCAGTACAAACAGAGCCACAGAAGTCAGCGATACAATAATGATCAGAACAATATCAGACCTTTCCATACCTGCAAATATACAAAAATAATCAAAAGTTGAAACATTGACCTTTAAGTCTGTGACCCCAAAATCAATAGGGTTCCTCTGCTACCCAAGATTAATGTATGGACCAAGTTTGAAGATTAAAGGGTAAGGGGTTCTCGAGTTATTGATCAGAAACGGTTTGTGAACAATTGACCCCTGTGACCTTGACCTTTGAGTCTGTGACTCCAAAATCAATAGGGTTTCTCTGCTACCGAAGATGAATGTGTGTGGACCAAGTTTGATGAGGATAGGTCAAGAAGTTCTTGAGTAATTGATCGGAAACGAAAGGTTACCAACCGACCGACAGGTGCAAACCAATATGCATCGGCGGGGGGGGGGGGGGATGGGGGGGGGGGATAAAAATCAGTGACTACTGAAATACACATGTATAGTGAATTCAAAATTAGTTGATGATACCATTAATGTGTACACTACATCTGTTGGTCAATATTTTCTAAAACAGATTTTCATTGGCGGACAACCTGTTCTCAAGAAAATAAAAATTGTCTAGGTATATTGTTGTCATCACTACCAAAACACATACAGAGCACAAGTAAAGTCAGTTGAACTCGCTGAAAACAAGATAACTGGCATAACTGTCTAAGGACCATTATAATTAAGTTGCTTGATTGTCATTCATAGTCCTTTTTCCACTTTTATTTCATTTTAAATAAATTTACATTACTGTTATAACATGTCGATCATATTCTTATGGCAAAGACTTTTATGTCATTTTCTGAAGAAAAAAATTATATTAAACAAAGCAAAAATGTAAGGGTGGCAAAATTGGAGGAGAAATGGCAATGATTATCAAGCATTATATTTACTACGTCCTGATTCACTGAGCAAGAATTAATAAGGTTTTCATGAGGATAACAAAGGCCAAGTCTTCTTTGTCACACAAGCTTAGGACCAGACATTACAAGTGGTTCAGTATTTTGAATTCTCATCATTTTCTCATCAGGAGGTTGGTCACTTACAGCTTGTATTCACCAAGTCATTAGCGAAAAAGGAAACCTCGTGCACATAACCTTTGTTAACCCATATCCTGGCTTGTGAAATTTGATTCCATTAAGGGAAATTGCTTTCTTGCTCTGAAATTGCTTCATACCTCTGGTTTAATCTTGGCCTTTATTTCTTAAAAGAGGTATGCAAGAAAAGAATCTATCACTGGCTAAAGTGTGCGGATGGACATATCCGCCTCTCGGGTAACTGTTAAGGCAGAGCCTATGATTCCCACACCAGAAGCCAGTGCAAGACTCTTAAATTCTTATCATTCATTCTCAAACTCAGAAAATTGTATTTCTGTGATATATATCTGAATATATGCAAAATTTGAGATGTGATCAAACATCAATACAATGGAAATAAGAAGTTTCTCGTCTCATTTTTTTTGTGTCATTCGTTGACTACAAAGTGAATGACATGGCTTTATTATGCGCGCTTGTATGCTACTTTTACAATTGGTTGTATATCTTTATGCGTTTCCATGACATTTTAAGCAGAATTAATAATTATCCACCTAAATCTATCTCCATAATTCGAGGGTTCAGTGCAAGACTATACTTATTCCTATATAAATACATAGGAGTTAGTATAGTCTTGCGCTGAACCCTCGAATTATGGTCACTCATTTAATCTACTCGTAAATTTTCCTTTGAAACATTATTGGTTATATCAGGACTCCTTTTCTGTACATATTCTTGGCTAGTGGTGGTGGTTTTGACGAATATAACTGATGAAATTAGCTAAATGTTTCATGAATATTCTTTTATAGTACCCACGAGAACTTTGGAACTTATCAATTTTCATCAGTCTGGAAACCAATTATGTGACTAACCAGACTGCAAAATAGGCCGTAACAGTAGACATTACATCATTTTACACATTGGTATCATACACAATTGTGAATACAAACACCTTAAAGAAATGTTCCTTTTACTGGAAATATTGACCAGGAATAGGAAATAATATGTAAGCTTAGAAACAAATATTTGTCGGTAGAGGGAATGATTAGTTACAGCCCTGTTATGGCGCAGTCACACTATAACGTATAGCAGTAACTTATGCCGACGTATGAGAATTTTCACCAACACGCTGGTGTATGTTGACATAAGTTACGGGTAGGTTTGGTAGAAGTTGTATACGCTAAAAGCACGCTGGTATAAGCTGGCATACGTTGTTATACGCAGAGGCCGAAATAAATTGCAGACGTCCTCTTCATAGGTTAGGCATACGTTAGGCATACTCTTGCCATACGCTAAGTACGTTACAGGTAGGTTACTTATACGTCGAGATACGTTGGCATGAAGCTCGCTGACTACAGTATGAATGCGGTAATGTAGAGACCGGTGCCGTATTTACGTAGAACGTTACGTGATCGTCGGTAACACGCCGAGTGCGCTGCGCATAGGTTTATGATAAGTTACTCATACGTTGGGCATAAGTCGAGAACGCTGGACATACGCTGGCCATACGCTGTGATACGCTGCCATAAGTTATATATAAGTTAGTGATAGGTTAGACGTACGATATGTATACGTTCAATACGTTATGCATACGCCCAATTTATTCATGCTGTAGAATTTTCGATGCTTTTTTGGGCGTATGCCGACGTGTTGACATTATTTTATGATTGTGCATACGCTAGGTATAAGTTTATCTAATACGTCATAGTGTGACTGCACCATTACAGAGGTCAGTTTTACAGTCTCTCACATCCAATACAAGGTTAGAGTATGGTATCAGCTAGGCTAAATCATCCGACTTAAGGTGAGCCGTCCATCATTGGCATAACAGTTGTTGTTTCAATCTTTATAATAATGCAGATAAAATTTGGTAACTTTATAAAAGTTGGGAACTTTATAACTATACTGCAGCTCCACAAAGAAGTAACAACCGTTTTACTTCATTGAAAAAAAGTTGTTGCCACGTGTCTTATGCGACCATTTGCTGTAAGCAACCACTTAAATACCCCCCCCGAGCGTTTTTACTATATAAATAGTATCTATTAAGCGACTTTTCTATAACGCAACCAGCGACTGCATTAAAACAGTCCCGATAGGTAAGAAAGATAAATAAATAATCCATTAAACGACTGCATGCACTTTATCCCATTGGGCATTTCACACCTTATTCACAACTGCATTCGCGCATTGTCCTTTAAACAATAAGGAATTAGGCGTGATAAATGCGACCAGGTAATTACTTGAAGACACAGTTATAAAACAACGTAAAATCATTATATATGTGTCCACTTGAGTTGGGTCTTAAATGTAAATGAATTACACAGCATAACGATCATAATTTCAACAAGAACCAAGCTCATGTAACGTTGTTGCTAAGCGACTTAAGTTCCTTGATGTCACCCAGATTTAACATTACGATGTCCCGAGAAGAAATATGCAAGTGGTAATTTTATGCTGACTCGCCCGTTTTTAACATGACTTTAAAGATTGTCGTGGTGCCGACAATTTTCTTTATACTCACTGAAAGAACGAAAATGTCAGACAAAAAACATCGCATAATTTAACACTGGGTTCAAATGTGTAAACAGGTAATCCTTTTAAATAGACCCCGTAAAATCATTGTCTTATAACAAAAGTTTATTACTATCAGCCTGTATTAAAACACACATGGATTAAAATTTTAGTATTATTCCAGTTATTAACTGTTAATACTTCGTCATTACTGAATTCATGACGTCACGTCATGCGCAGATTCGTGTTATTGTGATGAGTACACTGTACTATTTATAGACTGAAAACTATTATGAACCTGTAAATGTGTGTGTCTGTGTTTTGCATTTTACTTTCGCGTGTGTGATCAGAAAATTATTGAATTTTAAGCACGAGGCATCTACACTTATTCACAGTACATGAGCCTTGTCACATTGGATAACTTGCGGGGAATTTAAGAATTAGGCGTTTGTACATACTTAATGTTCTATTGCCCTAGTGAGCTGACAGAATGGTTTAAATTTACGAGCTTTGTTTCACAACATAGATACATTTGAATGGAAAGAGAATGGTATTTATACGTTGTGAATGTTCAGTAGGACATTTATTTGTTCTTAACTTTTATCAATATCTATTAAGAGACCACTTTATTAAGCCACCACTTTTTGGCTGTCCCTTGGGTGGTCTCCTAATACAAGATTGACTGTATAGTGATTGACTGCCTCAAATATTGAATAACTTGCAACTGCTGTGAAATTAGATTTAACATTTATGCAATTTAGAAATTCATTTTATTTGTGTTTAGTTACCATTTATATTGAAGAGAAATTACCCAATGTTAGAGATGAAATACCATAACCAACGCGGGATGGCTTACCTTAAAAAAAAGTTCATCGCAATCAAAAATAGATTATTCTGTTTATGATAAACAAGAATTCATGACATTACCAACAAAGTAAGCAAACAAGAAGAAGAAGAGAAGACCGCATTAACAGTAGTACGAGTAGGTAAAGTACTATACAGGCGAATTCATTCTAAGTCCATTATTCTACATGATATAACTACTTCGATCATCAATGTAAGATAATTTCATTTGATAAACAATTCACGATGTCAATCTGACATAAACATATAGGGACGTCTCATGCGTGTATCAACAGTATTGATAATAATATTATAGTAGCTCTAATAGTTGTCATGCATGATATGAAACTGTTATTACCCTGATACTCAAGTGTAATATCAAACTACACTCTACTGGCATTACAAATTGTTCCATTCAAGAGAATGCACTTAGAGGGAGATAACAGAAATATTACATAAATAATTCATACATTATATTGGCCATACCGGCTCATACCACACTATGTGAATTAGTGACCTGGTTTTAATGATTATTATTCCACCAGGACTAATTTTGTTGACAAATACAGAATGGAATTTTTACTATATAAAACTTAATGACAACAACAATATAAATTATTTGTTCCAGGTTAACAAATCTCCCTCTATGTGCTTGTATTCAGCCATGAAAATGATGTTACTTTATCACAGACATTTAAAAAGATTCTTACGAGTCAAAAAGATACAAATTGTAAATTACAACTCATTTGAAAGTTTACTTCATCAATAAAGGAAAGTTACCTTTCCAAAAAAAGAAAATCTGTCACTCCAAAGTCAAAATTTAAACATCAAACTGTCAGGTTTCGATCATTTCCAAATTCTATAAAAATGGATCAAAACATCAAGCAGAAATGGTCCTATACAAAACACAAGGTGCGTGCCCGATTCACTGCACAATCAAAACAGATAGAACAGCAACCTAATAGAAATGCTCAATGTTCGGAAACCTGTTCTGACTGTGTCGAATGAAAAGGAAGTACAGGCGGAACGGTTACGTCACAAACATGGCCGCTCAATTCTTCAAATGTGCATGCTGGGTTTTCTTTGCAACAAAAGATGCCTTTGAAAAACACAGGCGTCAATCAACTGGTAACTGAAGTGTTCTAATTATATATATTATATTATTAATATTATACAAATTTTAATAATCAGTCACTTGTCATATTTTCTGTGGGCTCTCTGTCATATTTCATTTTATGGTTTGAAGTTTTTATGTGAATGAATCAGCACATGTCAGATAATAGAATAAGATTTGCCCACCTCTTGTTCTAGGTGTGTTTTTTGTATTCGATATTCACTCTGTTCCCGGAATATGTCCGGAACCAGTTCTACACAGTGAATCCAGCACGCCCAAGGAGACACGCAAGATGTAAATCATAATTCCTCTCAGTTAGTGCACTGAAGAACTCCTAAAGTACAGCTATACCTGATGATTTACAACAACTAGATTTCAATCTATGTGATGTAATCTATAGCAGATGTTCTATCAATAATGAAGTATTTACATAAATATTATAGAAAAATATTCATAACAGAATTTTACCAAGCTAATCAATGAACATGTAATCAATTACAATGTTTTATTTGACATTAATTTGAGGCAACATTTACATGGCTGTCTGGGAAACTCAATATTGTGAAATATTAATTATTAATATATGAGCAATCAGCAATAACCACAGAATTATAGTGAACTACAGAGTCAACAGTAGTGTGATATTTTTGTTGAATCATTTAATCGTTCTCAATAAGGGATTAAGTTGTTACAGGGAAAGCTATATGCATAAGACAATGCCTCCCCACACAGACCCTGAGGAAACAACAGTCGATAAAACGTTTGGGTGAAGTAAAATCAAGGGGAAAAAGTGCACCTGATGTGGGGCTCGAACCCATGACCCCTAAACACTAGTACAGCACTCTACTGACCGAGTTAACTGGGTGGTAGTTTAACCCCACACGACTACACTCCTCCCCCTTCCAGCATTTGAGACTCAACCACTGTGGGCCGTCAAACACCTCTGCCACCATTGAAGTAAAATCAAGGAGGAAAGGTACACCTGATGTGGCCCACAACCCCTAAACACTAGTATGGCACTCTACTGACCAAGCTAACAGGGCGACCATCTTACCCCACAACACTACAAGGGACTGAGGGGGTCCAAGGGTAAACATGTATGGGAATAGGGGAGCCAAGAATGGTCCGGGCGACAATCAGAAACAACCATGTAGAATTTAAGGGGGACAACAAGGGTGGGGAAAAAAGGTGAATGGCTGGTGTCCAATCTCATTTGGAAAGAAACATGGCAATATATGTTTATATTATAATAAAAAAGCTTTAAGAATGAATAAGGCTATGCCAAACTGGAATTTTGTTAAGCGTCCATGTGTGCCTAGGTTTTGCCCTCCTCAAGCCAAAAAAACAACATTTTTTCTAAGCTAAAAATTCTCAAATATTTTCGATGTCCATGATTTGACAACGGCAATTTGTGTGAAAACGAGTCCGTTTGACATTAGATTTATTCATGTATAGATCTAGTTTTGAAACAAATCATTTTTTGTTTTTATGATGTTTCTTTCATTAGAATATCTAAAATTATGCATCAATTATTATCTGAGGATATTTGTTTTTTCGTTATGAGTTAGTGGTTTTTTTGGAATAGGTAGCTAGGTTTCGCGAACTTAAGTTGACGTCAATTTGGCATGGCCTAAACCTGCAGCAATCTTTTAATAATCAGATGTTTATTATATGGAATGAGTGTACCATGTAACCCCTGTAGAGCAACACTCTTTGAGAGAATGATGCAACTGTTGGCTGTTGTTGACAGTTTATAGCTCAAGATGTTAATTTGACAGAAAATTCTAAGTTCAGGAGAAGTGGATACAACTGTTGAAGCGTGTTTATTGTGCAAGAGAGGGCTGTAGAAGTATTTATATATTCTTACAATACTGACACTAATTGGCAATAATAAGGACTACAATGGAAATAAAAGTTGTTTTTTTTTGTTTTTTTTATGTTATCCTTAACATATAATGTTGATTGACATGGCTTTATTGTTTCATACATATTGTTTTTACTTATGTATGCCTTAATTTTATATTACCATGTAAATTATACATCCTATGTTGAAATAAAGCTATCGATCTTATTATAATTTCAGGTTGGACTACCAGTACTTAACCCCATGGTCTACCACTTTCAATATAATGCCAATAGACTTTGGGTGCCATGGGGATTTGTTATTTAGATAAGACTCTATTCTTAGAGTGTAATTTCTGAAGTATTCCCCTTGTAGCTATCGAATATTGCCATAATTTGATTGATTTATTGTTTCAAGCTGTTGACTTGCAAACTGCAGTGACATTATGATCATTCTGACGGCCCTGGGACATAACCAGTACCTAGCTAACCTGCTCTGGTGCAAGCAATTGACAACTTCCCCACATAAGTCAAGAACTTTAGATGTATCACTTTCAGTCAAATTGTCACAGTGAACAAATGCATCAATTTGGTGCCACAACCTGATCACCATATAATTATTATGTATTCTAAAGATGTCAAGATAAAAGAATTGACTTTCAATAGTATAAGCAATAGCTTTCAAATCCATTCTGACAGTAGGTAGAAACTCCAAAATAAGACAACCTACATTCAGTTAATTTGTTATAAGACAAGAAAGAGTATAGTATGGTGGCACAGAGGTGACATGTGTATGTTTTTATTTATCTCGTGTGCACAAGGTTATACTAAGTCGTGCACACGACATACTAAGTTGTGCACACGAGATACTAAGTTGTGTGCATGACTTAGTAAGTCGTGCGCACGAGATAAATAAAAACATACACATGTCACCTCTGTGCCAGTGTAGTATAGTGTCTATATCTGTAGGTGTAAAACAATCATATATGGAGAGAACTTAGTAACAACAATGACAGCATTTCCAATCAATATAATACCAGTACAACACCGGAAACAAATCACTCATTTCACACCTACATACTCGTAAACACAATTTGACAAATTGGTCAGAAAGTATTGCTTACCAGTATTACAATTATCATGGCAACTGTAATTTTTTTACATTTTATCATCCAGAAAGATTTGTACTCATATAAAGATTGAATTATTGCATCATGTGTTCAATTTGTTCACAGGATAAAGATATCACACACTCTTGTCCCATTACCAGTTTTCTCTACAATACTGATCATAGATTAAACCGACTTTCACCATGATGAAGTATTTTTTTTGTATTTGCGTTTATTTATCGTTGCCACCGATTTCCCATATGGGCGACGCCTCCAGAAGAATGTTAGTCATATTAGATATTTGGAGGATAGTGCATGATACAGAAGATGCCCCAGTTCCAGAAGCACCCCTGGTTCTTTTACGTGCTTGATGTAAAGCATCATACACGGGACCTCGGTTTTTAAAGTCTCGTCTGAAAGACTGTTAGTACGGTCAGTGATGGAGCGGGGAATCGAACCAGCGATCCCTGGATTACAAGTCCACGGATCCGCTACATGATGAAGTATGCTTAAGAACAAAATATTTATACTTGACTTCGATTTGATTAACACATCACTGAGCAATAATTAAGATAATTGTGTTTTTATCATAAAATAAGTAAACTGCATGTTCTCAGGTTTGTGAATCTTGTCATTGATACTGCTTCATAAATATTTCATGTTTCCTCTAACATACAAAGCTAATGACAAAACAATAAATGAACACCGACTACTGCAAACAATATAGCAGAAAATTCAACAATCCATTTACTAAGACAATAAATTTAACATCATTTGTCAACCATAAATATCTGGGTATTAAATTTACTGAACAGAAACAGAACAAATTAAAAACAGAGGAAAAAACACTCAAGAGGGTGTAACATCACCAAGCTTTGAACAGTCTCCAGAGACCAAAAATATCATAATAAACTGACTAACACACAATCATTTAAGATATATTATGCTCATTTTTTGTTCATTTGTTTTACCGAAACAAACATGAAAAATAGATTTCCTGTAGTTAAAACATCAATAAACATGCATTAACCAAGAATGAACTCATACTGTATTGGTCCGTATTTTGTGAAAAAAGATGTTTGTACATCTTAAAATTTAAAAAAGCTTCCAGTTTTGTCTGTTAGTGATATGGTAAAAAAAGATATTTTCAATTGGTTATACATTGCAATGGTTCATATTATAGCTGTTTTAGCCAATGCAACAACAATACTTGATGAAGCCAATTCAAACATTTTATGTTCAGATGAGCCAGATACATCTTTAACATGTCTCCAGAAACAAAAAATATCAAAATAAACTGACTACCACACAAGTCATTTACATGTCATTCAATCCTGTATAACACTGATTTTAAGCATTCAACAGAAAAAAACACATTTAATTTTTTTCAAATATTCATAATTTCAACCTTTATCAGAAATGAAAATCATTGTCCTTCAGAAAATCAAGTCAGCATGGAAAGTGGGGATAATGTAAAATTTCTAAAACCTTGGCAACATAATAGAATATGCTGCCAACTGAAATATGTCAACATTATTCAATAACAAAAAGCGGAAGAAGGCCTTGAGAAGAAAACAGATCACTCAGTTTGAAACTATAAACTATATTAATAATAAAATGCAAAACTTTCAGTTCCCAGTGGTAATGAGCTAAGCAGAATTTGATATACAGAAATAATTATTTTAAAAATGAGAGTAATTTCCAAGCTTTTTAAATGGTCTTAATTTCAATGAGCGTAGAATAATGACAATCATAATACTTTTTTGTCAACATGTTTTCTAGTGTATTTTTCAGATTTATCTGTTCCTTGTCTTGCAATTTCTCATCGATTGTAATGATTGAATTTCAGAATATCACTTAAGGAGTTATAATGAGTATGGACACACAGCAAACTGTAATAACTACTCCTGAGAGACTGCATTATTGTAATGCTAAGTCAGGGTTGAATTTATTATCCTCCCAGCATAAACAGCTATACATCTAAGTGATTTATCAGCCTAGTTATGCTGTCAACAGTTGAGTGGCATCTTTACGAAAAGAAGGGACAAAGTAGGGCTTTTTTGCCTAAAAGTAGGGATAATAAGGGATGATTCCTTACCTTTGGAATATCAAAAAGGGTTAATATTCACCATACTGTGCATTCTCCATTTTGTAGAATTCTGTGCTTCATGTAGGTAAAATTAATATTTTGAGCTTAACACCTCAGATTTGAAAAAAAGTAAGATTAGTAGCTAGCTAGCTAGGGCTCTTTCAAGAAAAAGTAGGGAAAATGTAGAGAGCAATTAAAGAAATAGGGAAAAAAAGGGAAAAGTAGGGCCCACTTGACAGCCTTTGTAATATACAAGCTATGTAAGAGATCACCTAAACTTTTCTCTACGTATTTCACAAGGAGGATTTATTGTTATTCAGTTTTCTATTCATTGGAAATATCAACATTTTCTAATTGCATGTTGATTAATCCTATCCTGAATTCATGAGATAATGTAGTACCATAAATCATAGTACAATATGATTACGACAGTTTGGCATGCTTCTAGATTATTACAGTCACTAATCGGGAATTTCTATGAAAGGTCATAGTCGATTATTCAAACTAAGGAGTAATTTGCATTTGTGAGCAATTTTTTCCCGAGATCATTTCCCAGCTTCCTATGGATTCGTTAAATTCTTAATCCAAGTGGAAAATTGCAAATGTTACACAATACCAATAAAAAATCTTGACGATATCAACAATCCGTTTATGACCAATCCAGTGTAATCCATAATAGAGAATTTTGCATAATATTATTCATTCACAACAGAATATGTCATCTCAACAACAAGAGACCAGGATCCGTATACACAAACACTTCAAGACTGAAATTTGCAAAAGTTATAGTTATACCCCAGTCACATTTAGCTTGCGATGGGTTTGCGATGGATTTCTAGGCATTTTTCGGCCAGGGACCCACAGGACTCCTTGCGGCTGCCTGGTCATTTTTGGGATTCGGGCGGGCATCAAGTTACTTTTAACTCGGACTTAAAGCCTGGTGCGGCGTTTCGCATCACAACTGATCGCCGGCAAGCGTCCCCCCGGTTCCTGTCATGGCAGCGTGCGGGGCACTTTTAAATGTGACTGTGAACACCCTAAATAATCCCGCAATTTTTGCCGACCTCTACACGCCGACTGATGCCTAGAAATCACACACCGCCTGGCCACTGCTTTAATTGTGACTTAGGTATTACCGGCCTTTCAATTTCGATGAATGGATGAAATTTTGTCAGAATAATTGGTGTCACCCATTCTACATTTTTGCCAACTTTATTAAGATCTATATTGTAATAAATACGTAGGAGCAAAAATAACTTTTCACATTTTAAAGTCTAAGTCTGAGTTTCGTTCTTAAAGTGTTTGTGAATATTGGGCCAGGATACACCATGACAACCAGCTTTCTCCCAGCCTTCATTTACAAATACAATTAAGGACACATATTATTTTTTTTTGTACATGTTTATACTGAAGGAATATATAAACTTGAATTAATGCAAAGGTAAAAATATCAGGTGTGTTTCCAAGAATGTTACATTTCTATAACTCATTTGTTAACAATTTATGATCCAAATTAATCACTAATAAATCAGAATTTTAAATCCCTGAACCGTTTTTGCTTTAAGCTAAACTGAAGTCTAATACCAAGCTTCCTATTGATTGATGCAAGTTATCCACCCACAGACTATCCTTGTATTGTATTACATTTAATGGGGTGGGGGCACTAAACTAAATAAATAAATCATTCAATCAAAGCACTTAAACCAAATCAATCAGTCAGTCAATCATAATTCTCTTGTAACTGATAGAATAACACTAAAACAAAATGTACACAGTAAGATCAGATTTCCATCTTTAGAATAGCATAATCTATAGAACACCATTTCAAGGCAAATAGTACCATTTGTGCTTCTCTTTTATGTGTGTCTTCCTTTTGGTCCTTTATGTCTATCTACAATGTTTAATCCACTTAATATTAAACTCCACAATCATGTATACAGATTATGGGGACATGTATGTTGGTATTTTACAGGAGGTCAATTCTGGTGGATTTGCTCTTAGCCAACAGAATAATTGAAGCCACTTTCTTGTCTTTATCAAGGTTCTATATCACTTAGTAGTACTATTACTAAGTATGTAAGAATGATGATGGAACAGCATTGTTGTACAAGAAGGCAAGCTTCCAACACAGGAGTTGTATGGGGATAAGACTACAGTGTTTTTAGGCAGTAATTTCTGTAGCATTCCCCTTGTAGCTATCAAATTATGATCATTCTGGTGCTCCTGGGGCACTAACCAGTACCTTACTAACCTGCTCTTGTGCAAACAAAGGATGATGGATCTAACACAAGAACCCTCAGACTGTATACAGAAATATTATCATCCTCTTACAAATATGAGGTGTGAGGAGTGATATTGCTGGCAGTCAGGTTTTGAACCAAACTGCAGCTGCTGACACCCAACAAACTACAATTTCCATTTTATTACATTTTGTGCAATTCAAACACATAATGTGCATGCTGCCAACAAATTAATAAGGCTTTGTCAAACACACCGAGAGACCATCATAAAACATAACAGCAAGAATGATTTTATGGACCATAATTATACATTCACCTTCCTAGACAAGATGGTGATAAGTTTAATGACACCAAGGTCAGAAGATATATATTTTCAAACTAAGAATACCCTTCCAATGCCAAGCATTTTTTAAGATTCCCATATAAAAGACTCCTTTTGTGAAAGTCAAACAGTTTTTGTTTTCTTAAAATGCTTATAAAATGAAACAAAGTAAATTTTCAAAGATTCTAATATTTCTTGCATCCTTAGCTCAGACTATAATTAGATAACAAATGTAATACGGAAGAACAGTTCACGGATATTTTCAAAGATTCTAATATTTCTTGCATCCTTAGCTCAGACTATAATTAGATAACAAATGTAATACGGAAGAACAGTTCACGGATATTTTCAAAGATTCTAATATTTCTTGCATCCTTAGCTCAGACTATAATTAGATAACAAATGTAATACGGAAGAACAGTTCACGGATATTTTCAAAGATTCTAATATTTCTTGCATCCTTAGCTCAGACTATAATTAGATAACAAATGTAATACGGAAGAACAGTTCAAGGATATACAATGTAGCAGTCCTGATAAAGCCACTAGTCAATGAGAGACAAACAGTCACAAAATATGCATGTCAAAATATTGTAGTATTTTTTATGGTACTCAACATAGTTTTGGCAATCAAAGGGCAATGACTCCAGAGAAACTGAGTTTGCCAGGCTGTTTGTTGAACATGGAAAATTGTTGTGCCTATAAGCATTATGACCTAGTTTGATAAGAGACTCGATAGAGCATTTCAAAGAAGATGGTGCTAATTTGGATAAAATTTGGGAAACTAAGGACCATAACTCCGGAGCAACTGGGGCAAACTTGCTCGTTCTTGCACATGGACAAGATATTACGCCCATAAAACTGAGAGAGGAATAAAAATAGAACAGCAAGAACTTATTTGCTTTGAACAAACATTTTTCCAGATGAACAGTTCATGCAGTAACACTTAAATTACTTAGGCATGGATGTAATCAAATAGATATATGACACTGCATCATAGTTTTTACCAATAGGTATAAGCTATTATAAGTAGTTGTCAGCCAGACAGTTGTGATAGGTTGTTAACGTGACAAGCCTATTGTGGGGTACACAATTGTCAAGTCTTGCATGTTGTTTAAGACACGTAATCACACTGTTGTCACTAATTAGTATAACTTGATCAGGATTTATTTTAAGTGCACTCCAAAGTAAAATAGAGCTTCTTATATTGTCGCAATCTATAGACAATTAAGCTGAAGTAATGGCATGTTCTACCAAGAAATCTATTGCAATGTTTCATTCATAAGGTCAATGTCTTTCTTCTATACACAAACCAATCAAACTGACTTACATAAAAGACTGCAGAGCATTGAATCATTTATGAGCAAATATTTTCCCATGAGTTCATGTTTTGAAAGCATTGTAACACTTCAATCATTTGTCAATCTTGAAAACTGCCATTTTGAAGGTTAAAGTCAATGATTCCTATGAGCAGTTACTGATGTATGTATGAATTTAGTAACAGTTCAAACCATATAATCTGAAATCTGTATTTCTGGAGCCATTAAGCTTATCAATAATTAAAAATCAAAGTACTGAAAGAACAGCAAATAGGAAAACACGAAAAGATGATAAATTTAACAGCAAGCATACTGTAAAACCCCCTTAATTTAGTCAACATAGCTTCACCCAAATTAGTAAGGCGTAAAAAATATTATTTGTTTCAGGTTTACTGACCTATCCTATTTTATTGCACCGATCCTAGAACATTTTTTTGCGTATTAATTTTTTTTTTTCTTTTTAGTAAAATTTCTTTGTGTGAATTTTTCTTTAGGTTCATATATCTGCCCAGTTATTAGACATTTCATGAGTGTTCTAGCTATAGAGCATTATATTCACCTTGATTAAACATTATCCATGTTAAAAGGGAAAGGGGATTTGTCATTTAACATATATTCATTTTAAATGTATGTTTAATTTGCTTCGTTTGAGAATAAAAAAAATCTCCAAATTTTATTTCCAACCTACCTACCCTATTTTTGGGGGGGGGGGGGGGGGGCATGAATCCTGAAACAAACACATTTTTTAGCCCTGAATTAAAATCAGGGGTAAACTGAGTAACATGAGAGCCATCACGGCACTATATCACTCACCTGAGATCTTCAGTCACCACTTGGTCACAGACAAGTTTTGTGGACTTAGAATGGTAATGCTACATGTCTGTTGTTACCTCATTGATTTTCTGAGACCAACATTCTCAAGTAACACTTTCAGTGCTTTGATAAGAGGACATCGATAATTGGAGCAATCTCCTTGTCCCAGATACTTCTCAAGAAGACCATGTTTTATGATACTTGTAAACACATGTCTTATATTTCAATCAATGTTTATAACCTGAATAAAAAGAAACCAATGACCGCAGCATAACATGGTAATATAAATGGTACTCTGACCTTTTCCTACAAGCATTTATTGCTCAATTATGTTTTTAGACCAGAAAACAGAAACTTCAAGGAAATGTTGCAATCACCACAACCTTTCCCATAGAAATCTGGTAATTATATGCCCGTTTATGGCTCAATAAAACTTTCTAAGGTACTTCACTAAGAGACGTACCCTAGCATTGGGTTCTAAATTAGCACCATTAATACAATTACAATGTCATTATAAAATTTTCTGTATTTTATTCTCATTTATATTGTAGCAAGATCTGATACAACGAAGACATTGATGCTGAACAAATAAACTTGTCTGTTCTAGTAATGTATTGTTTCAAATAATAATTGATTTGCCATTCTAAAGAAATAATTTGGTGTCCCTTTTCTTATCGTTAATTAATTTGATTGCAAATTACAGACTGTATCAGATTTGGCACAGTACTTGCAATAACTAGAATCATGTTGGCACCAAGTGTCGTTTGGATATGTCACATTTTCTCTGGTTCTATTCTTTAATTAATTTTTATGGCCACAGCCAGGATACGGCCAAGGATAATGACCAACTAGAAATGTGTCCATAGGACACAGATGCCCCACTTCCAGCCTTTGTCACAAAAGAAATGCTATTATTCTGCTCATAGTTTGTGAAAGTGTATCAAAATGCCAAGTCAACAACTGTATAGATTATGGTGATAAGTCAAGCGCAATAACTTTGCATTTACTGGGCAGAGCCATACATGAAACACCAGATGCACAACTTTACAGGTTGGTGAACATTCCTATACAGTTTTGTGAGTGTAGCTAATTTACTGTTGGAGATATGCGTGACACAAGATTGCATACTCTGTAGGCTATATTTTAACTAAATCAAGGGCCATAATTTTGCACTTTCTGGGCACAGCCAAACATGAAACCACAGGTGCATAACTTCACATGCTGGTTAACATTCCTGTAAAGTTTTATGAATCTGGCTCATATTGTATTAGAGATTAATGCATGACACAAGATTGCATACTCTGTATGCTTTATACCAACTAAGTCAAGGGCCATAACTCTGCACTAACTGGGCACAGCCAAACATGAAACCACATGTGTACAACTACATAGGCTGGTGAACATTCCTGTAAAGTTTTATGACTCTGGCTCATATTCTTTTGGAGATATGAGTGAAACAACTGATTTTGTGACAGACAAGGGCAAATCTATATCCCCCCCCCCCCCCTTTAAGAGTGGGTAACACAGGATAATACAGTTGTACTGGTCGGTATTATTTTTCTCCAGAATTTGGAATTTTTCTGAAATTTAAGGAATTATTTCATGTAATTGAGCAAAGTGGAATCTAGAAGGCATTTGGAATGGGGCCAATCTACCGACCCTGACAATAACTGGAAAAGCCCCGTTTTTTATATCTAATATGACCCAGTATCAAACTTGACATAGACTTTATGAAGACAAACATTCTGATAAAGTTTCATACCGATCAGGCAGAAAAAAATGTGGCCTCTGGACATTTACAAGGATTTTTTTATAATTTGACCGTGTGACCTATTTTTTCACATTCCAGGACACTCCAGTCTCAAATTTTACTCGCATTTAATTAAGACAAACATTTTGGGTCAAGTTTCATGAAGTTCAGATAAATAATGTGGCTTCAACATTTGACCTCATGTCCTAGTCCTTTGACCCTACATGAGTCGGTATCAAAATGACTTGTATTTTATTGAGAAAAACATTTTGATGAGGTTTCATGTAATTCAGGTAAAATCTGACCTCTAGAGAGTCCACAAGGTTTTCTATGATTTGACTCTGTGACCCATTTTTTCCCCCACATGACCCAATACCGAACTTATATTACACTTCACCCCCCTCCCCGCCCCACTGAATCTGTTTGAAATTTTCTGAATTTGTCTGAATTCATACAGAATATTTCTGAAACAAAATCTGCTATTTGAATATTTCTGAATCAAGCATTTCGGGAACTGAAAATTTCTGAATATTTTCTGAATATTTCTGAATTAGATACAGTAGACATTGTATTGAGAGACGACCCAAATGAGAGCCAAAAAGTGGTCGCTTAATAAAGTGGTCTCTTAATAGATATCAACAAATTTAACGAAAGTTAAGTACCAATAAATGTCCAACTGAACAATATCAAAACGTATAAATACCATCCTCTTTCCATTCAAATGTATCTATGTTGTGAAGCAAAGATCGTAAATTTAAACCATTCTATCAGCTCACTAGACAATAGAACATTAAATATGTACAAGTGCCTAATTCTTAAATTCCCCGTAAGTTATCCAATGTGACAGGGTTCATGTACTTTGAATAGTATAGATGCCTCGTGCCTAAAATTCAAGAATTTCTTATCACACGCAAAGTTTTCTTACTAACGTGAAAGTAAAAGGCGAAACACAGGACACACACCTTTACGCGGGTACATAATAGTTTTCAGTCTATAATAACACGAATCTGCACATGGCGTGACGTCATGATTTCAGTGGTGACGAAGTTTTGACAGCTATTAACTGGAATAATACTAAAACATTATTCCATGTGTGTATTAAAACAGGCTGATAGTAATAAATGTTAAATTTTTTTCTCCATAAGGCAATAATTTTACGGGGTCTTTAAAAAGGATTACATACTAAACAAAGTGAGAGTTTTCACATTTGAACCCAGAGTTAAGTTATGCGATGTGTTTTTGTCTGACATTTTCATTCTCTCAGTGAGTATAAAGAAGTTTGTCGGCACGACGATCTTTCAAGTAAAGATAAAAGCGGCGAGTCGGCACACATATAACATCTCGCATATTTCTTCTCGGGACATCGTAATTTAAAAAACTCGGATCGTTATGCTGTGTAATCCATTTTCATTTAAGACTCGCGCTCAAGCAGACACACATATGCAAAGTTATTTCCAAGACGTTTTATAAATGTGTCGCCGAGTAATTACCTGGTCACATTTATCACTGGTTATTGTTTATTCAATTGTTTAAAGGACAATGAGCAAATGCAGTTGTGAATAAGGTGTGAAATGCCCAATTGGATAAAGTGCATGCAGTCGTTTAATGGATTATTTATTTATCTTTCTTACCTATCGGGACTGTTTTAATGCAGTCGCTTGTCGCGTTATAGAAAAGTCTGTATTACTGTATTAACTATTCAGGCGTCTGAAAGTGAATGAATTAGAAGTATGAATTATTCAGAAGACTGTTTATCTGAATCATTCTTAGTGCCACTTTTCTGAACTTTTCAGTCATGTAAATATGCCAGAATTTTCAGACATACTTACAAACAAATGAAACAATATAGTCAACCTTCACAAGTTTTAAACATCAGGAAACCATTTCCAATCAAGGTAATAAATTTGTAACATTTCATCTATGTTTTAAATTATATTCTAAATATTTTATTACTAAATTACTTGGTTTGACTATGGTCAACCATGGTTAAACAATCATCATCAATTATGTTTAACCATGGTCAGTCTTGAAACATAGACTGATAATGGTTGACAGTCATCTGACCATGGTTGAAAACACTGTGGACATGGTTCAGTATGGTCATTACATTTTCACGAAGTTTCATAACGTCCAGGTAGAAAAGGTGTCTACAAGGATGTTTTCTGATTGACCTCTGACCTATTTCTTTATCATGAATGACCCAGTATCAAACTCGACCTAGATTTTGTTGAGGCAAACATTCTGAGCAATTTTTATCAGGCCAAGTTGTGTCCTCTAGAGTGATCACAAATAAACTTTGGACAGCAAAGGATGACAGACAATGGACACTCCTGACATCCACAGGTAAATAACTCAGCATCAGCACTTTGTTCTCTGGTGAGCTGAAAATACAAACTGATGGGTTTTACCTTGTGGAGAAGACTGGCACAATAACTACCATCATATATCCTTGAAACGTTTGCTTGGAAAGTCACTCACGATTGTTTACAGTTAATTGTAACTGCTAAACTACTTTCATTTTCAAGGAATAAACCCAATTAATGTAAAGAAGGATGGCAGTTACTCAATATTTCGTCACAAACAGTTAACGAGTTCTTTTTTTCAGAAATTTACTGTGAGAAAACTGAATACCCAGCGGGCTGAATTTAACACTTTACATAGACACTTCCACTTCTGCATATAGATTGCTAAACAATTATAGCATCAATGAAGCTTCTTGTTATTGGGCATAGTAAATAAGAAAGGTATCAAGAATCCAACTTACAGTGTCATGCTGGTTACATTTAAATCCATTTAATCTCTGTGTAAATTCCAAATATATGTGATACAATTGAAACAGATAATTGGTGAAGAGTCAATGAAAAAGACAGCTTTTACTGATGTGCTTTTGATCATCTGATCAAAAATATCCCCATTTCTGCCTCTCTGAATTGAATCAATTCAGTTAGGATAATGAGATTTAGACATTACTCCGTAAAAGGCAAGCATTTTACACTATAACGCAACACTTTTTTGAATATTGCTTTAAAACAATGCATCACTCATGGAATAAAATATATAATTTTCCATTTGTCTTTGAGGATAAGGGATAGCAAACCTGCCAAGTCTAACAAGTAGAGCATGAAAGTTTGGCAAACAGAACCCTAATCAGGCTCTCATGCATAATTATTTGTTCATGCAACAAATCAATTATTAGGAGAAACTTTACCATCTTTAAATCAGACCTTCAACTTAATAGCTTTGCATGCAGCATACTTTCTTCTTATGTTGAATGTTTGTGCCAACTAGTTGGAATATCCAGCTATGCCTATAGTGAGTGACATCAGTTGGAATATCCAGCTATGCATAATAGTGAATGACATCAATTACAAGAAACAAAATAGGACCTTCGACCTTCACCTTCGAGATAGCTGTTCGACTCCCAACACACAACACATTGTCTTAAGAAGTAAGTTTCCGCCAAATCATTGGAAGATATATCTGTGTATGGTGAAGGTAATGACCACACCAAATGGAATAAAAGATGGAATAATGGACAATAGCCAAACATAATAGTCTCATAAAGCAGTATTAGGCACTAATTTTCACATTTTGGCAGTCATGATGAAGCAACCGATGTGGTGGCCACACCATGCATTTCTTTCACCATATATCATGGTTAAATTCTCCTAAAAACCATTGCACAGAAATGTTCAGCCAGAAATGTTCTCTTCCAACAGATAAATACTTATAAGCCAAAAACATGAGATAGACAGACAAATTGACTCTAGATATTAGATTATTCTTGCTGGCAACTGTTTAATGGCAACCATATTTTCATTGGAATTGTGAGCTTTTTGTACATGTCTAGCAAGTATAAAATTTCAAATTTAATACACAAAAGGATATTGTAAGAAGTAGGTTGACAGGTAGATGATTGCGGGTGTTGGAAATGATACAAATAAAGGTTATTATTTGCCCTTACTGACTGAATCTTAGGTGAAATTTCTAGTGCACAACATGTAAGACCAATTAGATTTTGGGCTGGTTCAAAGACATATCAAGGTATCAAACAAAATAAAAAGTCCACCAGGCCATTTTGACAAAAGTCAGGGCCCTAACTCTGCTCCATCTGATTTAATACATAGTCAAACCTTAAGGTCCATTAACATCATCTTCTGATGAATATGTTGACGAAGTTTAATTACTTTAAAAAATATACTTCTTAAGACATGCATGTTGGCGCACTGAGGCAAGCAATTTTGTGCAAACTGAAGGTTAAGATTTGTTGTACACCATATAACATTGCCGAGATGTTACCATTGCTGGTCACTCGATTACAACTTCGATACCTGCAAGGGAGATCACTGCATAGGAGATTGGATAAAAACAACTCCATAGTGCGCTGAGTCATACATAGACAGTATAGTCTGTTTCAATATAGTTCACCAGTACTTATTGTATCAGTTGGAAATCCCACATTCATGTTAATTATCTTGTTACATATGGATTTGTCAGATTTAAACAATATAAATGTCCGTGACTGATACATAAAACCTAGAATGTCTTCTTTATTCTAACGCCAGGCAATTTCCCATGGGGTTGACTAACAACACTAATCACTAGATAAATCTTGATACTAGATCTACTTTCAGACGCAGTTGTTACTGGCAAACAATATAATTATGTTCATTTGGTTATCATACAACATTGTCATATTAACAATAATTAGAATAACGCCTCTATCACAATCAAAATGTTATCGTTGCAAACATAACACCATTGCAATAATTGGGTTCATTACTTTGCTTCGGAAGAAAAAATACATAACAAAAAACAAGTTCTTGATAAACAAATATTTAGGCCTTAACAAAACTTTAACCAATCCGTGTCAATGTCACAAACGTTGTTCTGTTGGAGAGATTTATGTTTAGTGGTTAACGTAAGATTTGATTGGTTTACACAACATTGATATGTAAATAGCAAAACCATGTTAGTATGGCTGCGCAGAAAAAGGTCCTTTTTACCCAGACAATGGTCCTCCACTCTAATGTACATATTCCAAGATTGAAACACCAGGTGCACAACTTTATGTGCTAATTATTGTTCCAATCATGATTATTTACTCTGTGTCAAGAAATATTCAACACAAATTTTTGAACAGACCGCTAGAGTGAGAAGGGCAAACTTAGACACCTTTCATTTTGTGGGAGCACAAAACGTAGCCTTAGATGTCCAGAAGATAATCGAACAAAACCAGATTTGTTACATTAAATACGAAATTTGTTCAAAACTCCTCGTCATTATATCTCTCGGTGTATGATTATTTCTGAATTTGGTCAATTAGAATCATAAATCAGCTGCTGCAGTCATAGAGGCATTGGAACCTTTTTGCACTTATATCGTTTTAACACTTCTGTAATAAATGTTGATCAGTTTTCCTACATTGGGAATGCTGATTCATTGTATTGGCTATCGATGGCAAGTGTAACTTCTCCCCCTTAGTCTGTAACTAAAACAATGTTAATTATGAAGGCAACAATTAAATCATGATTTTAATGAATAATATTCAATTTGCATTTGTACAACTTCCACTAGTAATACTGATCATGCTTAGAGTATTATATTAATTACATGAATTAGTCATAAGACCATGCTCACAGCAATCCGTCCAATCAGCAGCCTCCATTTCAACCTCCTATATCATATATACAACGTTCCATGAAGTTCATGTGGTCTAAGTCGGATAGTCTCGTGTCATTGTCTATTCTTATACATAGACAACAATGACAAAATCTGTATGTTTATTAAACCAGTATCTTACACCATGCAGTATGTGACCCATCAAACAAGTTTGCAGCCTCAGGACTGATGGATGCCCAGATTATGCAAACACAATAATTTCGCATCGGTTAATGGCTCGACAACAATTTGATTGCATGGTAATGTTCCATTAATCTGTACCATTAAACAAATAATTAGCAATACCGGTAATGTTAACTTGTGCTATTGTCAACATAGGAAACGATTGACTAAAGTCTTGGAAATCACAGCAGTCTTAAAGACATCACTTATGACCAAGTTAATAATGGCTGAAACATCAATATAAAAGTGATGCATTCCGAAAATTAGTCATTTCTTAACTTTTTCTGATATTACTAGAAATGCTTAACTAGAGCTTCAACAAATAAACATGTAACCCTCAGATGTAGCAGCTATTTCGATGGCTTAAACCATATATACATAAGAATTTTTAAATCAATTTGCAAATTTAGCAAATATTAAACGAGTAATTATACGTACAGCAATACAGTAACAGAATTATGCCAATAGAAATTTTCACAAGGCTCGTTGTTGTTTATCCTTGTGTCATTTGTCTCTTTAAATTTGGTACTAATATAATCGTCTTTGTTAGTAATTGTCCGTTCGTATTTCATATTGGTTCCTTTTTTGTTTTAATAGTAGTTGCGTTTCTCTTGAAGTGGTATAAATTTTCCAGGATTAAGTTCTTACCTGTAATAGAGTTGTTCGTTTTTAATCAATTTTTATTTTGTTAAGCAAAGGATATAAAGTGTAAGTAAAGACACAATTTTGGGGGTCCCATATATATCCTCAGGTTGTTAACCAGTCACCCTTGGTTTCCAACCTGGTAACTATGTTTATATTACATTGTAACTTGCTTGCAGGATTCGAACAAACTTGTACCAGGCAAATGATCTCGGATTAAGAACTCAATAAAACAAGAAATATCTTTAAAAAAGATGGTCGGCGCAACTTGAAGTTTGCAAATTTGTTGCATTATCAGAAGATTAAAATTTGTTGTACAACATAAAGTTGATCTTACGAAATCACATGACTACTGAGTTTATAATAGATGGGTATTTTCCGGTGCTATAACCAATCAAATGTACGCAACGTATTACCTTTCGTTACAAGTGAAATTTTGACTATCTAGCTAATCGGTTTTAGCATTTACAGAAGACAGTGTTTCGTTCCTTCATTGAGGATTGCTACGATACGTATTACAAATAAACTGTGGCGAATTTGGTTAACGAGATGCTGAGTAATGAGATGACGCATTTTAAAATATACGTAGCGGAATATAAATCCGCACTACACTGTTATACAGGCATCGGTATATTTTATGTTCTTGACTGGTACATAAAACCAAGAAAGTCTTCTAAATTCCAACATCGGACAATTCCCTGTGGTGATGAATAACAACATTACTTCCTGGATAAATCTTGAAATACACTATACACAATGTTAACCAGGTTATACGTATTTTTAAATTGAAGAGAAATTGCGCGAAAATGCCTTGGTGGTTAACGTAAGATTTGATTGGTTTACAAAACACTGAATATGCAATTAGTAAAACCATGTTAGTACGGCTGCACCGAAAAATGATGAACAAGAAACTTTCTTGTATAGAAGGTGTCTAATACTTGCATTGTAAATGATAATCTTTTAGGATAATGCAGGAGATAAATTTTAAAACATTTTAGATTAACTTAGAAATGTATGCACCAAATTTACTTTATATAAATTATTGAACAAAATACATAAAACAATGTTTTAGAATATATATATACAAAAACTGTTAAAAAACATCAAACATATAAAACAATAAGTGAAACAATGAAACGAGTAAAAAATCTTTGTAAAATATTTTACAAGCCATGTTCTTCTTAAATAAAGGCGTAAGTGTACTGGAAATAGTCAGAGTGAGCTGAAACACATGACTTTTTTGTTTACTATGCGGCTCGAAAAGCTGGCGGCCGATCACAAAACGGTACGTATTTTGGCAGTTTTTGTTTGTCAGAATAGCCGGTCATCCAAAATCTGATCGCATCGATGCCCATAGATCTCTGTAGATTTGCCGGAATGCGTGCCATAAAAGAATGGGAGAACATTTTGCCTCGCTTTAAATTTTGTGGCGCGCATTCCAGCAAATCTACAGAGTAGTAAACAAAAAAGTCACATGTTCACCCACTCTGTAAAACAGAAACAACAAAATCAGAACATATTGTTGACTTCGAAATTCTTTTCATATATATGACCATCAGATGTGGTCACGTAACAATGGAGCTAGAAGTTCAGATTGTGACAACACAAGTTTCAGACAACATAATCCAATATTTTATTTTATCACAGAATATTCTCTTTCAGATTGTATCATGATTGTTAATGCATTTCATGCGCTTTCAAGGAAAAAATTATGTCCTTGGAAATAGAAAATGGCACAAAAAACATAAAAGGAAGCAATTTGGCTGAAAAGCTTCAAGCTCTCAGAAACTAAATAACATGTTTGTCACCATTTTTGGAAGCAAGAACAGCAGATGGTACCTAAATGTAAAAAGCTCATTTTAAAGACATTTACAACACTTTATCCAATTTGATACAATCCACAGATGCCAATCTCCAAAGGAGTATTGTAAAACATAAGGTCAATGCTCTCTTTTGTAGGCATTTGATTCTAATATTAACACCAGAAAGGTATATTGCTATTCTTGAAGAAGATCATTACTTTTTAAGTGTTTTCAGGAGGAAGACAGAATGTAATAAACCTTCTCACTACGAACTTAATGAGTTGCATGGACAGCAGCAGACTATAGACAAAATATCCCATAGTTGGTTAAATCATAACCTAAAGAACCTGGAATGGACCATTGTTCCAATATAAAATCTCATACAAATTACAAAGAACACTATCAATAAAAGCTTTATTGAGTTACTTATAGTTTGATTTCACATCATAGTATAGCTTCTAAGTCATAATGTGAACAAAACAAATCAGAATAGACAATCATATCAAGCAAGATATTAGAATAGATTGAAATGATACAATTAACATCTTCACATTTTAATCAAAACATTGCAAAAACATAATATTTAGTAATAAATGTTTGATACATTTCATACCAGTTGGCTTGACAGAGCAGCCACTGTACATAAAATGAACCACATTCATAATCCTGGGCATTATAAGTAACACCAAATCTGCTGTTGACTGATATAGAATGTGCAGCAGGCATATAAATGTAAGTCTCTTCCTGCAACCTTTTACAAACTTTCTCATTCAGAAATAGTAACACTCAGCTGAACTTCTATCAAACCTTTGCACCTTGAAGTAATTGCAACATACATGAATAAATCTTGCCTTAAATTGGAACTGATTCATTTTCCCATTAGACAATCAACATGGACATTGAAAGTGGACATAAGGAACATCAAACAACACAAATTACATTTCCTATTTTCCCAACAGTGGGTACAAACAGGATTAATCCATACGGAGGGATATTCACATCCATCATCCTCAAATTGAGGAAGTTCACTCAGAAGTCATCTTTGGAACCATATATCACTTTCGTTTTGTTCTATTGATGTTTTTTAAGTGTTGTACAATATTATTAAACTTTTTTTCATGCTGGGATCAGAACAAGTCATAAGTTAATTGACAGCAATTGAAAATATATTTTAGCAGTAATTGAATACCTGGGGATTATGCCTGCCTCTCTTCAGTAGGAGTTACACGAGTGTTTGCATTTGTTTGTTCTTCCAAGTAACACAAACAATGTTATTTTGCTGCCACCACATCAACTATACATGTATTTAATCAATATTATCTTAATAAAAATCTATCAGTGATACGGTTAGTATTATGAACATTATTAGTTCCAATGGCTAAACATACAGATAATAAAAGATTGAATTGTTCTTCAGAGATTTACAAATACCTCCAATGTTTTACTGATCCACAGGCTCCAAATCAGTCTTTTGTATAACAAGGTTAATGACTGTTTCATTGTAACATTCAAGAGTACAATTTATTAATTGCTTTAATTAACCTTATTGAGTTAACAATGAGAATCCAGCCTTGTGTGTATACAAAAAGCCCAGTACTTCGAATATTTGTGAGAACTGTTTGAAAGCTTAATATGAATGAGTGAAAGCAAAAACTGGTCTATCTACAAATAAATAACGAAGCAGATAGACTTAGTTCACTTTCACCCCTCACATCGAGTTAAATATATTTGATATGCTTGCCTTACTAAACATTCACATACCTTTTTCGGTGCAGCCATACTAACATGGTTTAGCTATTTGCATATCAGTGTTGTGTAAACCAATCAAATCTTATGTTAACCACCAAGGCAATTTCTCTTCAACCGAACGTTTGTGACATCGACACAGATTAGTTAAATTTTTGTTAAGGCCTTATGTTTACCAAACTTGTTTGTTGTTATGTTTTTTTCTTTGAACATATATTGTTTGCCTTAACAACTATGTCTGAAAGAAAATCTATAGTATATTTCAAGATTTATCTACTGAGTATAGTGTTGTTAGTCAAACCCATAGGAAATTGCCAGGTGTTAGAATAAAGAAGACATTATATGTTTCATGTACTAGTCACGGACATTTTTATTGTTTAAATCTGACAAATTCATCTGTAACAAGTTAATTAACATGAATGTGTGATTTCAAAAAATTATTATGGAAGAATACATAAGAAAACTTCCTTATAAGAATCCAATATTTACATGTAAAACATTAACTGTACAATACATTTTGTTTAGTGACTAGAATATCATCACTAGCTTTGGCACTGTATTTCTCAAAATTGTGTCATAAATGCAAGTTGCTAGAGCACTATATCCCTTTTAACACATATATTAACTGAGCCTTCGTCTAGGGCAATGTCTGCACGTTCTTGTTTTAAGGCATATTTACCTGTCTATATTGCTCTTATTTCCAGAGTCATATGATTAATTCAGTGCGTTTGAATGTATAACAGAGTGCATCAATGCATTTAAACATATAAATCAGCATAAGAATCTGTACTGAACGTCATATACATACATACATACTTCACAAAATCTGGCAGCAATCAGTATCAAGTTCCTGTCAGTAATCAGAAATCATACATTGACCTGAAGGTAATACCATATAAATGTGCCAATCTAGCAAACTTAATAATTGCCCTTTCCTGGTTTCAAGCAAGCAGTTCAAAATAATAACATACAAGAGAAAAGTTCATAACAACATCAAGGTTGATGTAACCATGGTGACCTAGTTGTGGGTAGCATGGCAATGTAGGAGGATGAAAAACAACAATATTGTTCTCAAGTGACAACTTGTCTGACATTGGAGTTAGGAATTAAAGCAATGGCAAATAAGGATAAGCTATTTACAGTTGATGTGACCTTATCCTCAAAATCAATAAAGACCACCAAGCAGTCATGGAAAGTACATAGTAAGTTTGGCAACTGAAGTAAATAAGAATTCTTACAATTGATTGGACAGGCCAGTTTCTGCAGTTAAACAGGCCTATCAACAGACATTAATTTGTCATGAAATAATGACAGCTTCTCCCAAAGCGGTACCTAAAGTAAAATAAAGATAAAGGATTTCAGCTTCCAATAACAATTTGTATGTGTCAGGAGAAGTTCAAGTCATGACCATTTATGTATGGTCCAATATAACGTAAGTACTTAGTACATAGAGTTTGCAGGGAACTGACCATTTTTCTTTCAAAGTTCATAATTCTTCACATTTTCTGTGGGCAGACATAAATGCCCTTATCAGACAATGAGAACATGGTAAAGTTACTAATTATAAGATTGTAATCTACACAACCTTCATCATAAACATGATCAGAGAAATATCAAGCATCTATTGACTGAGCTGATATAGTATGTGTCAAAGCCCTTACATTAACCTTCTGGAAACCAATCATTATCTAATTATCTGACTATTTAATAAGCTTGTACGTTTTACTTGCACCTAATGCATTTGAACAGTGTGATATTAGTATATTGAGCAACATAATAGGAAAACAGAATATCCTAAATGAAAAAAATGCTATGTTGTAATGACTGGTGGAGAACTTAATCAAGTGCATGAACTATTAAAATCTGACAGTCAGTTAAAGCTTCTGTGTCATTTGTTTCAATTTACAGGGTGTAACAATTTCAATACAACAACAAGGAATGGTGTTGTATTTTAAGTGGGTGTCCTGATCTGTCAAGTGATGCATCAGTTCAGCTTTTTCCCTCTCAGAGTTACTAACATCACATAAATTTAAATTCTCCAATTAGGAACAAATTGTATTTAAGTTCTTCAACATTATAATGTCTTGCCAAACGATCTGCATTAGCATATAAACAACATACAAACACAGATTTAAAAACAGAATGTAATTAACAATTGACTATATTAAGATCGTAACTGTGCAAAAAAATATTACTTGCCTCATCAGAATTTAAATTAAATCAGTCTGATAGCATCAGGAATGCTTAAAATTTCATAGAATACAGATTGTTCAGACTATAGCTCAGTCAGCTCATTCATCAGTTAGATTTCAACCAAACTTTGACAGGAAAGTCACTACTGGTCAACCTGCTGATACTATTGGCATTGTAAATTCAAAGGAGCATCACCTCACTGGGCTACTTGGCCTGATTAACAGAAAGTTGTTGGAACAATATCTTACATATATTTGGACTTGTTATTTTAGTCTTACTTCTTTGGAATGGAGTGTTTTGACAAGTTGTGAATACTAAAAACAATCCCTAGTTTCAAAATATTGTTAAATATTTAAAAATTAATCAAGAATGCCTAATCAATGCCATTCAGGGCACTCATGAATTGTCAAAGAAACTTATAAGCAATCAGCATCAAAATTACCTTTTCCACAAGCCATATTATATCAAATATGTCATCAAAGCTAGGTTGTGTCTCACAGTATAACAGTTCATTTATCAAAATAGGACTTGGGAATCATGATAGACACAAACATTACAGCAAGACACCATCCTCATTCATTTGAGTAACTTCATTCAATAATTACGTCTCTAAATGTTCTGAAAAAACTTAGCTGAAAGCATTAGAAAGTCACTAATGAATCTCCACAGAATGATAGTGCAAGACATGACTTAGAGCTACCTCTAGCAAGCCTTGATGACTTCTGTATTATAGGAAATGTCACTGTCAAGTTGATTTAATAAAACATAAATGTGTATAAATGGGATGTCTGATGCCTACTGGCTGTAAAAAGACATTATTGAATAAAGAACCTTGTAGTCATCCAATGATAAAACATTTCGATGACATTTTCAAGATACTTGAGACAAAGCTTTGAATGTGATGTTTATGTACTTAAATTTGTATTCAATAAGTAAATGAGAATAAGTATCTGCCTCAACTGTGCAGCATTACACTTCTGTTAGTGCATATCTTTCACATTATCTGTTTTGCCTACATCTTAAGTTATTACACTGTCCCAATGTAAACTCACCAGTCACTCGGGCTTAAATGGACAATTCTAAATTCAATGACTAAAATAAGTAGGTCCATTTCTTGCAATGTTCATAAACTGACTGTATTTCTGCCACAGAATGATCGAATATATATATCCAGGATATTATCTTTTCAATCAGAAGCACAGCCGAAATTTTAAATTTTATCATACTGCAAAAAAGTGCAAAAAAGTGCTAGTTTAATAGATTATCTTCCACAACATCATCAATGGATATGGCATTTTTCAGCCCAGTTTTTAGTGCTAGACATGATTATAACTTAAAAGACTGTCGACAACATGTTTTAACAGGCAATGAAAGGTGTGAAAGATTATTGCTTGCAGCTGACTCCAGGGGCACTGTCTGATGCCGGAGTATTCCAAGAATTCCATTTACTTGACACATTAAAAATAATAGACTGGCATCTCAACAAAATCCGCATAATTATTTTTAACCATACTTTTTGAATATATTCTTTAATTAAATACCTTCTAAGAAAACAAAAATTTAGAACAATTTATCCTAAAAGATGTACAAATCATTCAATGTGGAACTAATTCACTGTTCATTCTTTGTTTACATGGGCATGAAATATTCAGTTTGTGTACGTCTACAGTTGTGTGTTTATACTTCACAGAGCAGTTACCCGTTTAGTCTATAATTATGGTCTGTGGAAAAACAACTAATATTTTTATAACAGTCGTTTTATTTGTTTACAAAGGTTGATCAAGCTACTCCATTCTTTGGTATTTCTTTCATGAATGGTATTTAAATACTTTGACATCAAAAATACAGGTTTATTCACATTAAGAAGTAACAAGAATTAGTCAGAGACTTATCCCAGTGCTGCCTCAATGACAAGCTTTCCCGTCGGCCAAATAAAATAGAAATAAAACTAACGAATAAAGCAGGCAAAATATATCGGTAATGGCTTTTTTACTTTAAATACGTTTGTGGTGAAAAAGTAGGAATAATAGATGTTTTCTCAATAATAGCAAGTAGGAACGCTGGAAATCCTGCAATGAGTAATAGTGAGCTGCAGTAAAAAGTTTGGTATCATAACAAAAAAACTTTCTTGCATACCAGACCAGGATTTCCTGCGTTAACACTGGTGCAGTAAAACTCTTATCTTACACTCCACTGTGTAGAACGAGAATCGTGCTGATGGCGTCACATAATGACATCACGTAACAATTAATAGTAACTTAATGCATTTGTAAAACGTTTCTATAAGCAAAATTCCCTCAAAACTTGATTTGTTTTATTCAATCTCGTCATTTACTTCATAAAAAGGTATGCAAAAAAAAAATCTTTCACTGGCTTTGTGTGCGGACAGAAATATCAGGCACTCGGGAAACTGTTTTCGCAGAAATTCGGCGGAGCCTCGTTCCCGCCAAAACAGTCACCCTCGCACTGGATATTTCTATCCATACCGGAAGCCAGTGAAAGATTCTTATATTCTGTTCCCCGATATCTCCCAAATATTTTGTTTCTTTTTTCGTGTGAATATCACTCTTCCTTACAATCATTTATTTTATCCCCACTGTCAATTCTTTGATGTGCAGTGCCATTGTTAAATCTTGTGGAATTATTCTGTTTACCTGTCACCAAGAGTGACACTAAGCGTCAGTTATAATGCATACTTGTCTCACTAATCCTACAAAGCATCACTATAATCGAGAATGTATTATGAGAGGAATTTAACCTCAAACATACTGATACTTCAGAAAGTTCCACAAAATCTTAGTTTTGGGAAAAACAAATTTGGCCATGGAATGTATATCTGCATACAGAGAGTGAGTGACATAAAAAATATAAACTCAGTGAATGATGAAGACAGTTTTATGGTTGCACTCTACATCGCCTTGTATTACCAAGCAGTAACGTAATTCAAACACACTTCATCATCAGTAAGAAATAAAATATGGCTCACACAAAAAAAGTAACAAAGGCAGATTATTATAATAATATAATCCATTGACATAGATTCATGGTTCTTTTACTCTTAAATGTAACTTCTTAATGCCAGCTAACAGTATTTATTTGAAATCATTTCTTAACTAGTTTGCGCCATAAGCTGTGAGCAAAACAAATGAGAAGATTAATATAATCTTGCATATGTTTATTCAGCTTGGTACTACATCCATCAGCCAAAGTTTATTTGAGACTTTATATAAGATGTAAAAATAGCTAAATTATTTAAGCTACAACATAGAAACTACTTAGCTTAGTTAAGAAAGCCATCTAAGAGGCTGGTGGAAGACATTTTGTATACAATGACAAATGGTCACCCGCAGGGCAAACTGCTCACTTGGATTTTCTCAGGATTCCTTTTAAAGCACATAAAGTACAGAATTTAAGAGAACCACGAAGTAACTACACCAAGAAGTACTGTCCCCAAGTCTAACAAAAACAAGAGATGCTGGAAAAACATTATGCCCCCCTAAAGATTCATTGCCAGTGAGAGGATAATACTTAAAATGATGACCTAGAAGTGAGTACGGATGACAAAGGTTTGATTTTGATGGTCTAACAAGTTAAACAAGTTACTTGTCGACAAGGATTTCCACCTAATGACCTTGACTTTGACCCAGTGTCCACAACCTGAAGTCAATTAATCATCTTACCCTAGAGGCCAAAGTGTACTTGAGTTATCACACAGAAACAGATTTCCACCCAATGTTCAGTCTGACCTTGACCTTTGACCTAGTGACACCAAAGTCAATAAGGATCATCTAAAACCCATAAGAAATTACAGCAAGTGACAGGATAAATGGATGATCTACAGACCAACCAACCTACCAATTGACATGGGTAAAACCTTTTTAGTTTGTATTTGCACTTATTTATCGTCGCCACCGGTTTCCCACATGGGCAACGCCTCCAGAAGAATGTAAGTCATTTTAGATTTTTGGAGGCTATTGCATGATACAGAAGATGTCCAAGTTCCAGAAACACCCCTGGTTCTTTTAAGTGCTCGATGTAAAGCATCATACACATCACCTCAGTTTTAAAATCTTGTACGAAAGACTAGTGTTAGTACTGTCAGTGATGGAGTGGGGAATCGAACCTGCGATCCCTGGATTACTAGTCCAGCGCGTTACCACTGGTATCTGCCATCATAACTGGCTATGATAAAATATACAGCTTACATATTGGGGAATTTTATAAAACATAGAAACTTCACAGGCTTTAATGGGAGAGTATGAATTCTCAAGATAACTCAAGTACAAATAGTGTATTAAAGATTTAACACAGTCTCTGCACAAACTTCTTTAATGTATTTCACACCTTTATGGCTTCTATCAATAAATGATACTTGTCAGTCAGACACCATAATCCTTTCAGTACTAGGAATAGGACAATTATAGTTCTCAGTAAATAATACACCAGAGAATTTTGAATGATGATGTTACTCTTACAAATAAATCATTCAGTTTCAGCCAATCCATAAAGCAATAAAGCGACAATGATCAGACAAAATGACCAGAGAGATATTTATGAAACTGTCCATCTGATAATATTTTATGACATTTGCATAAAAAGTAATGCAATGACTATGTTACTATAATCTAATTCTTTTGTTTTAAATAAAGGCTTGGAAGTATGGACATCAGAAATGTCAGGCACAATTTCATTTGGTCTGGTAAAGAAGTTTAATAATGGCTATTGGGCAAATATTAAAACCTATCACTACACCATAAGTAGTAAATCAAACTAATCAATATCAAAATTGTCACTTAACAGAAAATCTCAGACCAAAACTTAATACCTTGAGGCACTATTCTATGTCTTCTTGTTCTTAGACTCCCAAAAACTGTGTATTTGTCCTTTAATTGAAATCATTCGACCTGCAAAGAATACTGCTGACCAATATGTAACATTCACATTTCAGACTGTTCATGAGACTTAAATTTCAACATTCTTTTTTCTTTTTTTTATCCTTAAATCACAAATTAATGAGCCCATTGAATCCATATAAGATATTCTGAAACACGAAGCCCTCCCTAATAATCCTGTCAAGAGGTATCGGGTAGTAAGGTACGGACCAAGTGACCTCTGACAAATGTAGAATTTTAAATATCAATGACTTGAATATTCAGTGTTTTGTAAACCAATCAAATCTTATGTAAACCACTAAGGCAATTTCGCGCCATTTCTCTTCAACCGAAAAATATGTGTAACCTTGACATAGATTGGTTAACATTTTGTATAGTGTATTTCAAGAAAGTAGAGTTGTTATTCATCACCACGGGGAATTGTCCGGTGTTGGAATTAAGAAGACTTTCTTGGTTTTGTGTACCAGTCGTGAACATTTATATTGTTTTAATCAAATAATCGCTATGTAACAAGTTTATTAACATGGATGTGTGAGTTCATGACTTATGCAATAAGTAATGATAAACTACGTATATTGAAACAGACAATTTATTGTGTCTATGACTAATCACACTACTGAGTTATATGTATCCAGTCTCCTTCACAGTATTTTCAATATTTAGACAGGCGAGTCGACATGTGTCCACAGACATTCAGCGAGCCGCTTGCAACGACTCACTCATGACCCAAATGTAGGACAGTAAACATGCGTAAAGAAAGCTTATGCGAGTGTGCACTGAATAAACAGCTTTCACTGTCATAGGAATGCCGCTGTGTTTATGGAAATTGCTAGAAAAACTAAATAACAAGTTTATTAACATGGATGTGTGAGTTCACAACTTATGCGATAAGTAACGAGGAACTACATATATTGAAACAGACTATACTGTGTCTATGACTGATCACACTTCGGAGTTATTTGTATCCTGTCTCCTTCATAGTATATTCTATATTTAGACAGGCGAGTCGACATGCGTCCACAGACATTCAGCGAGACACTTGCAACGACTCACTGATGACCCAAATGTAGGATAGTAAACATGCGTAAAGAAAGCTTATGCGAGTGTGCACTGAATAAACAGCTTTCACTGTCATAGAAATGCCGCTGTGATTATGGAAATTGCTAGAAAAACTAAATAATTCGAACGTAAGTGACTATCGTTTCGTTGGCATGCCAAAATTATTCCGATGCCTGTAAATGTGTAGTGATTTAAGGTCATTTAAACGGCTGTCTATGCGGAATCTGCGTATATTTTTAAATGGGTCATATCGTTACCACACTAATAAATGTTGTAATACGTATCTGTACAATCCTCGGTGAAAAAATGAAACGCTGCCTTCTGTAAATGCTAAAATTTTAATGACATGAAATAAAACCGATTAGCTAGATAGTCAAAATTTCCTTCTACACGATTGATTGGTCTTAGCGCTGGAAGTACCCATCTACATTTGTATTATAAACTCAGTTGTCACGTGATCGTGCGTCCAATGAATTTAGTATAAGGAACGAATGGTGATTTCGTTCACTGCGACTAAATCATTGGTTAAAAAGGTCAAATATCAAAATATACTGGATAATACAGCAGCGTGTGAATGTAATAGTAGTGGAATCAAAGCACTGTGTGGGAGCGTACTACGCAGTGATCTCGGGTTTCTGTAGTATAGCGTAATTGAATGACCGGCAGTAGTAACATTAAGCATTTTTTTTGTTGAACAACAAATTTTAACCTTCAGATTGCTACAAATTTGCATACTTCAAGTTGCGCCGACCATCTTTTTTAAAGAAATTTCTTGTTTAATCATAAAGTATAATATAGAAACAGAAAGTAGAAGGAAAATGCAAAAATATAATGAAATCCTTCAATTAAACATAATGATATCATTATTTGCATTGTACTTGGTGACTATAAAGTGAAAATCTTTGCATCTTAAAAGAACATAGCAAACTACTCCCTTATACGTCTTTAATCCAATGCAAACACTACAATAATTGAAAAGAACATGCACATTAAAGTTGCGCAATGGCAACTCCCGGATATGTCTATAAATGGTCTACCAACAGACTGATAAGAAATGAGCAAAACAATATACCCTCTGACTTGTTCAAAGGGGATAAATAATATCATATATATACCTTTGCTATCTAAAGTGCAAGCCTTCAATCACCAATAACCAAATTAAAAACCTATGCCTTCAAACACCAGCAAGCAGACAATATTCGCAGCAAAAACAGATTAACACCTTTCGAAAGACCAAGTATTCAGTTTGTTAATTCTGGTACAAAGACAGTTGCTATTGTCAGCAACTGATTGAAGACTTTTATACAGGCAATCTGCTGAATATTTCTCTTTATTCATTCTTTATCTGCCCTTAATTCGTGACAAATATTTTCAGCAGCCAGAAGAATTTATTTCAGCAATACATCATGCATTTTTGCGTGTTAATTTTCTAAATTCAATAACAGTAGCTATGAAATGAGAATGTTTTGTCAAGTAGAACAATCTTAGCCATAAATAACCTTAACAGAGCAGAGAATCTAAGATGTTGTTCCTATTTCATGTGTCATTTATTGTTGACAAGGGACATAACAGTTTGTAGCACAGCTAGTTAATGAACAATAAATTTATACAAATCACCAAAAACTACTGTCTTGGATATTTGCATATGTATATATTAGGACTAAACATCGAAATAAACACCATTTAAAAAAATTAGTGCACTTGATCAATTCAATAAAGCTATAGCAGTAATTTATTTCATCGTTAGACATCAATTCTTTAAGCAAATTAAATAGAATTTCCAACAGATTAGCATAGCTCGAGTTAAAACGAAATGGAAATAATCAAGAACTTAAAGCAAGGATTAATTGTTCCTAGTTTTTTTCACCTAAAATACCAGCGTGCTAATTACTTCCTCATGGGAGACAGATGCATAAGAGATTGTACAACATATGCATCAACTAGGCATTATATGGAGGCTTCAGGTAAAGTTTCATCAAAATCCAATGAACGGTTCACGAGATTAAGCAGATAGACCAAAGCACCAAAATAATCGAAGGATGTAACACTGTCACAAATTATCAAATATAAAAGTAGTGACAATGAGCATTACTAGGCATCATATGCCACAATATTCATGTGGTAAAATAATGGTCATAATTCCATTCCAGATTAATGTTTTGACTGGTCTATCGAGTGCATCCAGGTAAAAAGTATTTCCTTCTGTGTCTATGAATTGTGATTTTGTCAATTTTCGCTAGTGGACAATTTTTATGAATGAAATCGTATTGATCATAGTAACCACTAGGTGGTAATGAAAAAGTCCATCCAGTATTAGCACGATTGCAATATATAGTGATATAAGAAGGAAAGAAGTAGTCCTCAACTTCTGACCAGTGACTAATAAACAACTTACAAGTGTTATATAGATTTTTCGTGTTCCTTAAAAATTGACTTTATTTCAATATTACTACAGCTGGTGTTTAGTGCTGTGTGACGGATGTAAAAATTGTAGTTAACCTTAATAAACTTTATATAAGAAAATGAGGTTATGTCGCTGTGGTGTAGTGGTTAGCATAACAGATTGGCAAGCCGTAGACCCGGGTTCGAATCCCGGTAGCGCCATTGACCGATTTTTCGTGTTCCTCAAAACATGACTTTATTATATAACTCATAAACAATCACCAGAAATTCTAAGAGTTCACCAATGCTTTGAACTTTTTTTAACTCATTTAGTAAAGAACTCTACCCCTTCCACTTAATAAAGCTGATGGAGTAAGTGTATTTCACAATATGTTCAAGTTATAATCCCAGGCTTATGATCTAGCAATACAGAATTGATCCTGGAAGAAGTATTGGACTAAGTTAAATAATTCATAATTGTTTATCTGGTTAATCTGCAATTATCATCTAATTTAGATATCAATGACAAAATGGTCCACTGGTGCCATCACGATGTTACAGACTGTTTTCTAGGGAAATACTAAGATAAAACATTGATGCAGGCATCCGAGGAGGATGCCAAATGATTGGCAGTGGATTTAGCTGTGACATGTAGAAACTGTGGACAATTCTTGTAGAAATAATTCTTGTTCATTGACTGTTGTTCAACTGTGGCATTTTATATCTCTTTATCTCAAATTTTTCAGTATTCACAGTATTGCCATAATAAAAAATAGTAAGTGTGACTTTGAATCATGAACAGTCTGTACATTTAAACATTTCTTGGAAGCAATGCGACACTTGCAGCTGTGAATAGATTCATTGTCGTATTTGGGACCCGAGTCTTGATGATATATGGTCGGGTGTGACGTACATGCCCATCATCATGGTATAGGGAACCACTTGAGTTTTGAACCAAGGCTAAATCAAACTCATTCATTATATATGTGCAGCTTATACGGAAACAAAAGCTGTTTCTATTTGTATAAGCTCACCAAAAGATAAAAGAATTACAATAATAACAGCCCTTTCATTTTCAAAAACAATATACCCACCACAATGGAGATTTGCATAAAAGGCAATAGTCAAACCATGGATGCATAGTCCACAGTTGATATGAAGAAGAGAATCTGCTTGCAGAAATAGACTTGTAAAGTGAGGATTGTTTTAGTAACGGAATATCTTCATAAATTTCCCCTGCGTAATTGGTCATGACAAATTCATTTCTGAATTAATCTCTTTGAACTTAATAAAGCTAGGTGTGGTAAAGATTTAATTTGATCAATTAAATCAGCTACTTCACTACACAGAATCAGTCAGTATCATTCCATATTACCATCTATATATTGTAAAAGCCACCCCCTCCTCTTCAATAAAGGTTTTACATCTTTTTCCCATGTTTTAAATATGGTGCACAAAAACATGTATTGCACTGGATGACTTTTATTCAAATCTATAATTGTACACAGGTTGTGTTTTTCTTCATGTTTCATCCAACAATTGTCCAGCGTTGTCAAGGTTGTTCATTATAGTGGTTTCCTCTCTAATGTCTCTGTGAGTGAAATCTTTTGTAACAAACCTAATTATGTTGTCACCTCACTCAGTAAATAAGGGATATTAAGCAGTGTAGGAATGGAGGCAACATGAAACTCACTAATTACAAGGTGTGAAGTTGGCTAATATAACTGAAATAAAACAACCATGAAACATAAACAATGTCTTACATTCAGAATCTCGGCCTCCATTGACAATGCCCCGGAGAGCAACATATAACATTTCGATCAAATATGAGACATAAAAAGGTGTTGCTATGGTAATTAACAGGGGTTGTAGAAATTTCCTGAACTACAGTTACTGTTCTCTTCTCAATGGTATAAGATTTCAGACATTTTGGACAATGCCATAAAAAGACTAATACAGCGCGTGGTCACATAATTATAGAACTGTGAGAAACAGTTGTAAGGGCCATTGCACTCGTTGTAGACAACAGCAACAACTGAAGGCAAGGATCAAATACTGATAATACTTTTACACTTAACAGAAAATCTCCGGTATATGGGTTCAGTAGTATCAGGGGTCTGGTGAGGTTATCAATTATGAATGCATATTCTCTTTTCCTATAATAAGTGGTTACATCCGGGTAATCAAAGTCATTTATGCTATGATCAAGACCAGCCAATACTATTTTGAGTGTTTTAGCTTTTCTTTCATTTTTTTCCATCTTTATACGTGAACAGTCAAACATGAACTGTCGCCAAATTCGCTACCGAGAATTCAAACAAGTCTAAATACATATACCAGCCTGTTTCGAATCCCTGGTTTATATGTCCGTGTTATAACCGAGTTCTTTATAAGCGTGTACCACTGAATGTAAATTTCATTACTCCTAGTACATTTAGAGTGGCTATGCACTTAGTAAGTGTAAATTCCGGCTTAACTTCATCATTTATTTGAGTTGTCTTTGTGACCAAAAAATCCATTTGCAGGTTTTAAATATTCAAACAAATATATTTTTCAACTTTCATTTCATACTAATTACTATTAAAATCAGACATCTACTTATGGTTTTAGAGCAATTCCAATATTAAGCACAAGATGCAACAGTAACCTACAAAATCACACCGTCACATCAGTGTGTACATAATTCTTAAAAAAATCTTCTGCTCTTCAAATAGAAAAAAAACAAATTATGCAATACTTAGAAATATTTCCTTGTTCATTTATTTCTATACATAAAAATTAAGCATAAAAAAAATTAAGCATCTTTGTCGAAAGCACTCAGTTTCTGACATCACTGATACAGGTTTTGTTAATGGCCACGCTCAATTGTTTTTTAATGCAGAGGGAATATTATGAATGATTTTTTAGCAATCAGGGAAAGGTTAGAATTTGGCCGACGGCTTCAAGTATTTCAAATGCGAAGTTTTACCGAATAAAAACAACTGAAATGGGTTTCAAAAAACTTATTATGTATATCAGTGAAAATGTAACTTTTATGTGTTTTTTCTCTCGATTTATAACCTGTGCTAAAAATAGTTAATCCTAGAACAGATCTACTGAAACCCATGGCGGTCATGACCAGCCTTCATGTTTAGATGTTCTGTTCAATAACAGAGATCAATTTTTTAGCTCCTGCTAAATTGCTAATGATAGTTGGTTTGAAAAAATGCAGTTCTGAGTTTTAGCCTATTGAGTTTTTGCGAGTATTTAAAAATAAGATGGGTCAAGTCTTATCAGAAACATTAATAACAAGCCCTTTCACTCACTGTACAGTGCGTAATTCACACTCAAAAATCGACGATGCATCGAAATCCTCGATATTCTTATTCAATGAGATCCTTGATCATAGCTAGATAAGCGTAACTTCTTATTTTAAACAGTTCAATAGTTCAAATTGAAAGTATTTATCATGTAATGTGCCATAACGGTAAGTTTGTGCGATTTCTATGCCCCGTAATCAACACAGGAAGTGGCAAAGTTTCGGCAGCAACTTCAACAACATTCACCGACGGTAATGTGTATGTGCATTTCTACACGATAATATTGCATAATTATTCAATATTTGCAAAATTCTGTTTTATTTTTCTACAATCATATTCCCTTCGAATATTTCGCACTAATTATTTTGCTAAACATTTTACCGGCAATTTTGATGCATTGCATCAGCTATCTCCAGCCAGTACTTGTAATTTTCATCAGAGATACAACTCACAAAATATCCTTGTCAATACAAACAAAGGAGGATTAAGACATTAAGGTAACATAATAGTCATAAATATTTACACACTGGTAGTATTATCTTACTCATCATAATATGGTGACATTTCACCAACAGCAATAACAATATGTTACAATGTTTGCCAGCTCACACAGAGTTCTCTCGATAGCAGTTATATAACAGGATATGGTTATACTGACAAATGATAGCTGTTCATCACTTAACAGCTGCTATCATTGAAATATGTATCATGAGTTCATAAGCAAATAATCATAACAATTGCAATACACTGTGAAAGTAGATATAGCAATTATAGTTCAGTTTTATAGTTGCAGACTCAGATCTTCCATACTCTCATAAAGAGACCATAATGACCATAATCTACAACATTGCAACAATATGCTTAGTTTTCCTACTCAGTCATATACAATAAAGTGTTCTACAATGCTTGTGACTTCCTGACAGGTAGCACATAAATATTCAACTGTCAAAGTAAGGATCTATAGATCTCAAGTCATTTGAATCTATTATTGACAATAGGTAAAGGCATTTTCTGCACAAGTCGAATATATACCATATTCAAGGCAAATTTAATTCAAAACTTTCTGTAAATTACCCCTTTTAGATAAGTTTATACAAAATCAGTAGCAGCTACGTTCATAAATCTCAATTGAACACAGAAAAGCATATAATATATGAGGACATATTTATTACTATTGAAATATAACATGTGTCTTTCTTAGATTTATTTCAATACATTTGTATGGAAATATTCAACTACTAGAAGTAACAAGAAATATCTTTAAACAAGAAATATCTTTAAATAAGAAGAAATATCTTCAAAAAAGATGGTCGGCGCAACTTGAAGTTTGCACATTGTTGCAATCTGGGATTAAAATTTGTGGTTCAACAAAAAGAATGCTTAATGTTACTACTGCCGGTCATTCAATTACACTATACTACAGAAACCCTGAGATTACTGCGTAGTAAGCTCCCACACAGCGCTTTGATTCCACTATCGTTACATTCACACGCTGCTGTATTACCCAGTATATTTTTATATTTGACCTTTTTAACCTTACTGCTATAACCAATGATTTAGTCGTGAACGAAATCACAGTTCGTTCCTTATACTAAATTCATTGGTCGGCACGATCACTTAACAACTGAGTTTATTACTAAAATGTTGAAGTGTATTTTCATGTGCTAAGACCAATCAAATGTGTAAACAATGTACAGCCTTTCATGTAGAAGGATATTTTGACTATCTAGCTAATCGGTTTTATTTCATGTCAATAAAATTTTAGCATTTACAAAAAGGCAATTTTTCGTTCTTACATCGAGGATTGTACAGATACGTATTACAATATTTATTAGAGTTGTGAATACGAGTAACAAGATGTCAAGAAACGATATGACGCATGTTTACTATCCTACATTTGGGTCATTACTGAGTCGTTGCAAGCGTCTCGCTGAATGTCTGTGGACGCATGTCGACTCGCCTGTCTAAATATAGAAAATACTACGAAGGAGACAGGATACAAATAACTCCGTAGTGTGATCAGTCATAGACACAGTATAGTCTGTTTCAATATAAGTAGTTCCTCGTTACTTATGGCATAAGTTGTGAACTCGCACATCCATGTTAATAAACTTGTTACATAGCGATTTATCTGATTAAAGCAATATAAATGTTCGCGACTGGTACATAAACCAAGAAAGTCTTCTTAAATCCAACACCGGACAATTCCCCGTTGTGATGAATAACAACACTACTTGCTGGATAAATCTCGAAATACACTAAAGAAAATGTTAACCAATCTGCTTCAAGGTTACACGTATTTTTAAATTGAAGAGAAATGGCGCGAAATTGCCTTGGTGGTTAACGTCAGATTTGACTGGTTTACAAAACACTGAATATGCAATTAGCAAAACCATGTTAGTACGGCTGCGCCGAAAAACATTTAATCCTAGAACAGATCTACTGAAACCCGTGGTGGTCATGACCAGCCTTCATGTTTAGATGTTCTGTTCAATAACAGAGATCAATTGTTTAGCTCCTGCTAAATTGCTAATGATAGTAATTGGTTTGAAAAAATGCAGTTCTGATTTTAGCCAGCAAATAAGATGGGTCAAGTCTAATCAGAAACATTAATTAACAAGCCCTTTCACTCACTGTACAGTGCGTAATTCACACTCAAAAATCGACGATGCATCGAAATCCTCGATATTCTTATTCAATGAGATCCTTGATCATAGCTAGATAAGCGTAACTTCTTATTTTAAACAGTTCAATAGTTCAAATTGAAAGTATTTATCATGTAATGTGCCATAACGGTAAGTTTGTGCGATTTCTATGCCCCGTAATCAACACAGGAAGTGGCAAAGTTTCGGCAGCAACTTCAACAACATTCACCGACGGTAATGTGTATGTGCATTTCTACACGATAATATTGCATAATTATTCAATATTTGCAAAATTCTGTTTTATTTTTCTACAATCATATTCCCTTCGAATATTTCGCACTAATTGTTTTGCTAAACATTTTACCGGCAATTTTGATGCATTGCATCAGCTATCTCCACCAAGTGCTTGTAATTTTCATCAGAGATACAACCCACAAAATATCCTTGTCAATACAAACAAAGGAGGATTAAGACATTAAGGTAACATAATAGTCATAAATATTTACACACTGGTAGTATTATCTTACTTATCATAATATGGTGACATTTCACCAACAGCAATAACAATATGTTACAATGTTTGCCAGCTCACACAGAGTTCTCTCGAGAGCAGTTATATAACAGGATATGGTTATACTGACAAATGATAGCTGTTCATCACTTAACAGCTGCTATCATTGAAATATGTATCATGAGTTCATAAGCAAATAATCATAACAATTGCAATACACTGTGAAAGTAGATATAGCAATTATAGTTCAGTTTTATAGTTGCAGACTCAGATCTTCCATACTCTCATAAAGAGACCATAATGACCATAATCTACAACATTGGAACAGTATGCTTAGTTTTCCTACTCAGTCATATACAATAAAGTGTTCTACAATGCTTGTGACTTCCTGACAGGTGGCACATAAATATTCAACTGTCAAAGTAAGGATCTATAGATCTCAAGTCATTTGAATCTATTATTGACAATAGGTAAAGGCATTTTCTGCACAAGTCGAATATACCATATTCAAGGCAAATTTAATTCAAAACTTTCTGTAAATTACCCCTTTTATATAAGTTTATACAAAATCAGTAGCAGCTACGTTCATAAATCTCAATTGAATACAGAAAAGCATATAATATATGAGGACATATTTATTACTTTTGAAATATAACATGTGTCTTTCTTAGATTTACTTCAATACGTTTGTATGGAAATATTCAACTGCTAGAAGTAAGAAGAAATATCTTTAAAAAAGATGGTCTGCACAATTTGAAGGTTAAGATTTGACATTGCCGATATGTTACGATTGCTGGTCTGACTCCATATCCAAAATGGATTTCGGTAAATTCACCGAAATTTGTTGGGTTTCGGTAAAGTAACGTACCCGTTATCGAAAGGTTAACCATTCTGCATCAAGGTTACAAACGTTGTTTGGTTGATGAGGAGTTGGTTTAGTAGTTAACGTAAGATATGATTGGTTTACCAAACACTGATACGAAATAGCAAAGCCATGTAAGTACGGCTGCACCGAAAAACCTTTTTTAGAAGTGGGGCAATGTCATCCTTGATATATTTGCCATCTCTTAGGTAATATTAATCAAGACAACAACATGCCAACATCTTTTTCTTGAAGGACTCATAAAATGGAAAACATGACCATGTGATTAAATACAAAAGTAGTATGCCATGATGGGAGAAATAGAGAAAATTTACCCAAAGATTGTATTATAAGATCATCCTATGCATTATTCTGTTGCTAAGTGAACCAAAGACTAACATATTATGAATCTACATTCTTACCTGCCAGTAACTTGCATTACATCAGAGAGCACCATATATGGAGATAATTTGATCCTTTTACCAAGACAATCCATCATTTGAGAAAATGAACATTAAATCCAATTCATAAAATTGTACGAATGATGAGGAGTAAGGTCAACTACATAGAACAGCATTTCAGTAACAGCTGAATAGAGTTACAATCATTATATAGCACTGACAGTCAGAGATTTACTACTATTAGTACTCCGAATGTATATCACACATATTTAACCACACATGGTGCAGATAACAATGGAGAGTTAAAGCAAATCGAAACAAAAATACATTCATGTGAATAATTGGCAGAAATTCAAATTTTGTTACAGAGAATAAGACAATGCCTCCCCACACCGACCCCAGGTCTACAAAACATTAGGGACTCAATAGGTACAAGGGTAAACATGTATGGGAAGAGTGGTGCAAGGAATGAGCAGAATTCTTCTCATGCACTGTCACTAAAAGGTTGGCATGCTAGCACTTCGTCTAGAGGCTCTCAAAATTAGTTACAAACAGAGTCAGGCCAAACATCTTGCCAGACTAATAACAGTACGTGTCAAACATTGGTATGAATAATGTAACTGCGAATGTAGTATGAAAGTGAGCGACATTCATCAATATAAGTACTAAGTGGTGAACACACTCCACAAAGGATGTGAATATTGGACAATAAAACTACATGTAATATAACCGCAAATTGGACCATAATTATACCAATAAATATGCAGTGAAGATAATTATTCAAAACTCGAAACAAATGAAAATAATACATGTACCATGACTGTATCACAAAATGGAGAGAAGGATCACTAACAGAACAGTGCATCAAGCATTGTCTTAGACTCAAACAGAACACTGAAACACTTTACTAGTTGCACCCATTGTTTCTGCTGTATAAAATTTACTGAAATGTTTATCAGCAGATTTTGCTCACAATGTACATTGATGGCTGAATTTCAGATTTCAAAAGATTGAAGTATAGGTAAGGATGAAATAAAACAAATTCAATTAAATTTCAGGGTTTTTATTATGAAAAACTGTGAACATATGCAATGTGACTAATTAGAGAAGCAATGTTGTCTAAATTAGAAGAATTAAGTGTACATAATAAGGGATAAAAGAATCAGAAAATGTAAAATGTGACCAATTAGAGAAGCATTCAAGTGTACATAATAAGGGATAAAAGAATCAGAAAATGTAAAAAGTGACCAATTAGAGAAGCATTTGAGTTTACATTATCAGGGATAAAAGAATCATGGATTTTGTGGAACTTAATCATTAAGGCAATCCTGTAAGAGGAACACAAGACAATGCTCCAACCAACCAAAGTTCTAGGCCACATAGTTTTGAACTGGAAGATTTTCAAAGCTTACAATTTTAAAATCTATTTTTAGCTCCTGTGACATATTTATGCAGCGGACCAACAGCAAACTTTGAAAGAGGCCCATCCGGGGATCATTCCTAGGAAGTTTGGACAAAATCCATTTAGCAGTTAAGGAGATGATATTTAAAGAAAATGTTGACGGACAACATGATGAACTACACCGAACAGTCTACCATCCTAATAGCTCACTATGAGCACTTTGTGCTAAGGTAGTAAGCTAAAAAGCTAGACATTAGATTTAATATCCGATAACATTTCACAAGCTGTCATCAACTTGTAAAAGTGAGATAGCATAGTATCACATGTAGACAATAATTATGTTATATACTCATTAGCAGGGTATTATCACAATGACAAGATAAATTATGCTATCATGTCAACTGATCAGGGCTATATAATCTATCATTTCCAGCAGGATTTCTATTCCAGGAAATTACAAACTGTACTTCTTATACCAATGGGTTGTTCATAACACTACTGTTACTGCTTCTTTACCAAGTCATAGTTACAATAGTTGTGTATCAAACCCTGGATGCATTGCTACCTTTGTAACGAAGCTGTCAGTCCAATCGTTATGTATAGTAGATATCACAAATTGTCACTTGCTGTATATGTTGATGACTGTCAAAGTGCTTAGTATGTGGCTAGGTTTTCATTGTTCAGACAGGCCTCAGTCAGATGAGACCTAACAGTGGTCCCGAGGTCCATAAGGACTAGGAAAGTCATACGGGCATGTGATCCTTGTGAAGTATGTACGAAATCAACCTCCTATGATGTTGTGTTAACATGGATTTTGGAATTCTACAGGATCTGTGTGGCCTTAAGATATTTTGGCCATGTGATCAGATCCCATACATGTACCCTATGGGTTCCCTAATATGCACATGCAGACCCGCATAACATGCACTGCGATTACTTATCGGTTCTCATGGTTTTGGCCCTGATTGGGCCCGGAAAGTACCTGGGAGCTTCATGTGACCTTGGCACAACATTTGTATACATGTAAAGTGCTTAAACATTCAACACTCGTGTGTACATGTACTGTTTCTCCACCAGATCTATCCTGAATCTGTCTACAACTTTATGTTAATTAAGAAAGCATCATTAATAGAGACTTTGTGTCTTAATGATAAAACAGGCGATAAATAGACAAAAATGGAAAAAAAGACAATGATCTAAAATTACTACAATGACAAAGGCTGGCTGATCAACATTCAATCCAAAATTTCTTAATTCAATAATTAAAACCAAGAATTGAATTAACTAAGTGGCAAAGACGAATGTCAATACGGCAACATGATATAAAGGCAGGAGCAACAAACAAATTTCTCTTTTTAACAGGTAATTGAACTCTGTATCTGTATTAATTTCCACAAAATCATGAAATAGTTGATAATGATATTGGCATAGTATCAAGTGTTTGCCAAGTTGACCGCTTCATAAGACATTTCACACCTGCCTTTTCCAAGGGCAGCCAATTCGACACCACCAAAAAGGGTGGAGAACAAATGACTTAACAGCATAATGGTTGCACAACACTTTAGAGAGAAATTACTTTATTTACTTATCCTCCACCCCTCTCTGGTTCCTATGAATAATAAAAGACAAGTTTTAAGTAATTTAATATACAATATTGGTGTTCCTGAAATACACACATCTAGAGATAAATTTAGAATTTGAATGTCAGCAATTAGATTGTACTGAGCTAAACATAATTGCTGTAGAATGAAAGTGACAGGCCGTAATACAATTGCTGTCATTTAAATCTTGTTGACTGGAAAGATTCCCACACTGGTCTTGCATTTAACAACAGCATAGGATTTAGTGCACATGATAGTTATAGTATTAGCTTGTCCATGAACAAATTATGATGATCAAAACAACCTCAAGTCTGAATATATGGATTCACAGTAAAACAATACAAAACACAGAAAAATACAAACACCATTTTGATAGACAAGATAAATTAAACAGATTGAAAGCAATTTACCCACAAATACTTAAATTGGTTTGATTATTTCACTAAACATAATTTTTATCAATTTGTTTTCATTGATGGTGGCAAGAAAAATGCAAAGCAATAAAACGCATCATAACTGATGTGTACACTATTCAATCACAAACTGGATGACAAATTATTCAAATAGAGTTGTTTACATAGACATACAATACGGTAGCCAATACCAAAACATGAAAGACACTGAAAATCAAGTTTCCTAAACTTGGTATTTTTAACTTGTTCCTGCAAAGGTTAAAAATAAATTCAATTCTCAAGCCAACACTAAATGAGCCAGCAGCAGTATTCAAGTGATGGTGGAAGATGTTGCACAATCCCTAGATTGTGGGCATAAAATTTATCCAAGGTCAAAACCCAGAGACTATGGGACCAAACCTCACCAAGGTCAACCAGGAGGTTATGTACTTCAAACCTCACCAAGGTCAACCTGGAGGTTATGTACTTCAAACCTCACCAAGGTCAACCTGGAGGTTATGTACTTCAAACCTCACCAAGGTCAATCTGGAGGTTATGTACTTCAAACCTCACCAAGGTCAACCTGGATGTTATGTACTTCAAACCTCACCGAGGTCAACCTGGAAGTTATGTTCTTCAAACCTCACCAAGGTCAATCCATAGGCTCGGCAATCAAATCTCACCAAGGTCAACCCAGAGGCTGTGCTATCAAACCACACAGAGGTCAACCCAGTCGCTGTGTGTTCAAACTACACAAAGGTCAACCCAGAGACGGTGGGATGAAACCTCACCAAGGTAAATCCGGAGCCTGTGAAACCAAATTTCACCAAAATCAATCTGGTTGTGGACATTAGACCTCACCAAGGTAAGCCTGGAGGATGTGGGGCCAAATTGCACCAAGGTCAACCCACAGGCTGCAGGAGATTGGACAAGTAAAAACATTGTTGGATGGTACCGCTCAGGTACTGTCTATAGTAGTGTGGCAATTTGAGAGGCATATTACATCAATTAGTATCCGTTTTCAAAACACAAAAAAAAAAGAAATCTGGGAACCAGCTAAAACATCCACATCCGAAGTTCTCACAACAAAGAAGTCCCAAAATTCACCCAACAAAGTTATATAAGTATCATAAATGATTCAAGACAACAAAATGTTGAAATATTGACATGCTATTAAGTGGTTTGTGAACTTATCAGCTGTTTCTATCAAATTCAAGGGTTTAAAGATTTCAATAACGATGGTTGTTTTTTTGCGAATTGAATTGCTGATGTCGCTAAATGCACACCATTTAAAGCATGCACACCATGTAAGAATTGAAGGGAGAGGCGGAGTTACGTCTGGATGGGTGGGACTTTATGTATGGTGTGTGTCATTTTATCGAGTTGTTACCGTGTATTTGACCATACATTGCACCTGACTTCAAAGATGCATCAATAGGCATCTAACTTGTATGTCATTTAATATAGTTGCTAGCATATACATGGTGTGCATGCTTAAATGGTGTGCATTTAGCGACCTCCATTGACATGCACGTATTTTACTCTTCAATTGTTTTCAGATAGATCTATACTGATATGCAGCATTCTCGAGACTTAAAATGCCAGGTTATCGCTTTAAACGCGGTAAATTCGCTAAGCAAAACACATAGTGTGTACTAAAGTTCAGACTGCATTAAAAAGATATATATAAATTGATGACAAGTGATTGCTGTTGTTGTTCTTTATTGCTATTTAAGTAGATATGGTATTGTTGTGCACGTTGTCATCTCTCTATGTACATCTCACTCTGTGTTTGGAAAATTAATTGGACAATACCCCACCACAACAACATAACTCATAACCTTTGGCAAGCTAGTGTTATCATAACTTCATGCCTGGGCATACTGATCTTTCTCTTATTTAGAGCTGATATTATTTAATTTGTCATTTCATAATTAAATATGCACAAACATTACATAAAGGGTCTGATATCTTCATATTTCATTTATTTACAATGGTAACAAACATTTCACTTGTTTTACAATCTTAAGGTTCTACTATAATTACTGACCATTTTTCTTTATTTCAATATGAAATCCTGCATTTCTAGAACAAGTCCGATTGAAGATCTCTTGGAAAAAATGTTCACTATCTTTTCAATAACTTTTTTTTCTTTTTTGCATTTCTGTCTTATATTTTGTTTTATTCCATATTCCATGCAAACAATCTGACACATTTACACATACTTTGATAGTATAAAAGTGTTTAATTACAAAACGGAAGTATGAAACGAGTTGCCAGCTTGGCTACAGAGACGAGTGGTACCATCCCAGAGCACCTTCTGTGCTTTGATTACTCACTCTACCATAAGAAGTATGCTGCCATGTATAATTCTACTATTATTTTTCATTTAAATCAACAGAAAGCCATTTGAGACCATGATTTTTCTCATGAAATTCAATTAAATGCCCACTGTGAATAAATTTACTCACCCGATGTTCACTGAAGCTTTCACTGATTTTCCAAAGATAGTTAATCAAATCCTAATGAAATATTCCGTATGAACATTGTTCATAAATGATTATCACTCACTTTTTTATTGATCTTTGCATCAATATACACATTTACATAACAACTAATCAAGACAGACATTCATATACATCAATTGTACACAATATGCATTGTGCTGCCTACAACACTTCACCAATCTTCTGCAATTACTCAAAACATATCACTGAACTCATATGCTGTAAAATTCATAAACCGTTTAATAGGGGCTAATGGTTTCTGAATTTGTACATAGTTGGCTCATTTTTTTTTGGGTGAATTACTGACATAGCAATTTGTACTATCAATTCATGATTTCCCAACAGGATTCAACTACACGATCATTAATCAAGATATGAATGTGGTCTATTGACTATTTGATTATATTTGCCTCCCTGTATTAACAACCCATCACTCTAGAAGAATGACAACTACATCTAGATATAAACAATAATTTCATCATATGAAGTATAACAACATTAGCTTTTTTCATAGGGTATTATATGGATCAAGCAGCAATCATCTCAAGCTCTCTCTCAAGTCACTATAACCACGTAATAAATATAATGAATCCTTGTATACTTTCTGAAGCTTCTCAGATACTTACATCAGAACGATGAGAACGATGATGCAAGGCATCAATGTTGCCGAAAAAAAGTGTAGCAAAACAATTACGGAGAAATATCTGAAAGGGGTCTCAAGAGAAAATAACACATGTAAATACATCAGTGATAAATAAAGTCAAAATCATTATTGCCTTTAGAAAAGTGTTTTAAACAGCTTTTGTATATATTATAATGATATATTTTAAAGAAAATTAGAAATTTTTACTTAGAAAAAAAAACGCCAAACGTTGAGCTCGTACTCACAACCCAGAGATTAATAGTCTCATGCTTTACCAACACTCTACCAACTGAGCTATCTGGACTACTATACCTGAGAAGAAGTAAATATTGTCTTGCATACTTTCAGGGATCAGTTAAAGAAAGGTGTTAAATCAACAGAACAATCGCATAAAAGTTCCATTTTCGATCGTATTTTGAAACCCACTTCAATTGTTTTTATTCTGAAAAAGTTCGCTTTTGCAATGTTTGGACAACTCTTAAACAATAACTGCTCCTCCCATGAACAAAATGAAAAAGAAATAAAAAAAGAAAAAAAACAGAAGCCAGAAACTAATATTTTAAGTCATTTTGTATTTGAATTACAAAATTGATGACAGTCAAGAATTAATATACATTTACTGAAAATTGATATTATATTTCTACAATTAGAAAAAAACAGAAGCCAGAAACTAATAAAGTTGTTTTGTATTTGAATTACAAAATTGATGACAGTCAAGAATTAATATACATTTACTGAAAATTGATATTATATTTCTACAATTATTTATATTTCTACAATTATTTATGAACATGAAATTTCCCATTTTATGGAATTACCATATATGACCATTTTGATGCACTGTGCGTGTCACAAAACGCCAACGTGGCGAAAACACCAAATTTCAAATTGTTTTAAAAAAAAAAAGAGGATATCATAACTTTTGTTTAAATGAAGAAATAATAAATAATGACAATGCAAACTCTTTGTGATATCCAGATGAGATTATTAAAATAAATCCAGCTTGAGTTGTTCACCGACACAGGTCGATTACATCAGTACGCGTGCCCGTCGTCTATTCCTCACTCCCTCTCAAAAAATAATCACCAATTGTTTACCTTTTAAGTCAAAATAAAAGCAGACAATTCAATGTCGCAAGTCAAAAAATTGTTCTTCAAAATCACAACATCTCATTTTGTTAGATCAACTGTAGTCGGCACAAGGTTTGATGTGCCGCGTGTTGAAAATTCTCTTCTCTCAGACTTCAAAGGCGCCACTGCTTCATTTCTGAGGTAGGCCATCATGGGTGGTGATTTTGTCAATGATGCACATTTAATATTTGTTAAATTGGCATTTTTTATGAGACGAAATGTAATATATACGACAGGGCATGGCGCAAGGAATAGCCTGCTAGCTGTTTTGCATCTACCATTGTGGTTAACTGGTTTACAGTCGGAGAAATTGCTTCTAATGAAGAAAAATAATAGGATTTTAATGTCTCTGCCAAGGTACATTCTCAAAAATAGGCGCGTCTAATAGAGCGGGAGTGTTAAATAGGTCAAATACGGTACCAATCTTTAAATCACTTGGGGATGAAAGGAATGCGGCCATACTTCAATAAATCAACTGACCTAGTAAATAAATCCGGACTTCCAGAGTTAAGTAAATACTCCACATTCTGGGAAAAAAATATCAGCCCAATAAATGATCAATGGAAATATTAGGACTAAAATAATCAACAATTAAAAGTTTCTGGGAAATATTACTGCAAGTACGAATGAACCAATAGAGGCAATATGATAGTAATAGAATGCTTTAATTCGAAATTGACAATTCAACACAAGGAAATTGAATTTAGCAAACATTTTATAGACACCTCTTCCATTTCAGTGAAATAAATGTACAGGGAAGTGGAATTCAAGTAATATGAGAAAAAATTGTAAGTAATCTACAACCTATTGAATATATATTTCATAGACTGTCGAGTCACAATACAGGAATCAACAACAGTCCGTATCATATCAATCAAATACCAATGGTTGAAATATTTATTAGGTTTTATACATCAACTCAGGGGGATAAGTGTGTTCAATAAAACAGAATAAGTATCTATGTAACAGACTCATATAGATACATACATCTGAGGCACAGTAGTTTGGACAATCTTTCAAAATATATACTACTGGTCAATTCAAAGGTGTATATTTAGTATTATAACTATTGTTTTGAGACAAAATAACAAAACCATCAATTTGTTCAAAATATTCACAATCATTGTAACGTCATTATTGCCAGGTACTTTCATTTGATATATTAAATTGTATATGATCACAATTTTTGCGTTGTTTTAAATTATAAGACCTTTTTTAGCGGCAATATTCGCTTTTTATCTGTTTCATCATTTCACATCATGATCGCGATCCAGCTATTGTCACATAGGCGAATACACATACTTGATCACGGGAAGTGAATCGCGAGTACCCGAATATTCCAGCACTCGTTACAGCCCTTAAGGTTATGACAACCATTTCTAGCATTAGTTCCATGTTAATCAAATTAAAAAGGCTGCAATGTTAAGATGACATAAAAGTTTTCCATCATATCAAGAAAACCAACAACTTCAGAGACAGAGAGAGAGCGAGACGAAAGATTTTTTACGGATTCCCACGTCTACTAATCTGCAAACTGCGTGGAAAACATCATCAATCTATGCAAAGTAAGTAATGTACAAGAGAAGTGACAGAAACAGCAGACGCATAACATACTAACATTATCATAACGAACAATATGTCTTACCAATCAGTAAGGGAACAAAATAAAATCAGTAACATTGACATTGTCCCATGGACGCATTGAAGCATACTGCACAACATATAAAGTTTGATGCATCCTAAAAACATGAAATATCTTGAAAAAAGATGTTCGGCGCAATTTGAAGGTTAAGATTTGTTGCGCAACATAAAAAATGCCGAGATTGCTGGTCACTCCAGATCCAAAATGGATTTTGGTAAATTCAGCGAAATTCAGTGGATTTCGGTAAGGCAATGTACCCCTTATCGTAAGGTAAACCTATCTGCGTCAAGGTTACAAACGTTGTTCGGTTGAAGAGAAATTGCCTTGGTGGTTAAGGTAAGATTTAATTGGTTTACACAACACTGATATGCAAACAGCAAAACCATGTTAGTACCGCTGCGCCGAAAAAGGCATCACAATTGTTAAAGAATAATGAATTTTATTATAAAGGTCAGTTTATCAGTTTAGATGATACATCTGAATGTGAACTGATAGACACTATTATTTAACACAGGCCACATAGTCTATTTTCCAACCATTAGAGCCAACTACAAGTAATATTCTACTGAACGAAATGTAAGAAAAGAAAGGCCTATAGCACATGTTTTATTAACAAGGATATCGGTTGAACCAATGTATGCTCCCTGAAGGTTCATAATTAGAGCGTGGAAAATGTATAAATAAGGCTGCTGTCAAATTGAGTTATATTGTGGCTATAATAATCCCATTAACAGATAAAAAATAACCTGAAAGGAATCTGGATACATAATTATATAAACAGAAGCTTATAATCTCAATGTATTCAAGTGCCCATGCCAATGCATGCCCGCAGCAAGGCGTGAAAGTTAATCACTGAAAACCTTCAATTTCATGTTTGCTTAGAAAAGTACTTTGAACGGACAAGGCTGAAGAATATGCACATCTCCTCTTGGTAGAGAAGCTTCCCATAAAGTTTTGTTGAATTCCTGTCAGTGGTTACTGAGAAATAGTCTGGATACGAACGCTGCCCTATATACTGCATATATTGCACATTGAAAGGGCCATAACTCCATGAAAGTTAATCCGGACGGCACAGCCTAATAATATGTGCATCATTCTCTTCGTGGTAGTAAAGCTTCCCATACAGTTTTGTCCATTCTTGTCAGTAGTTGCTGAGAACTTAAGTCTAGACAAGAAAGGTGTGACGTGGCGGCAAATGTATGCTCTCCCTTTTGGGAAAAAATTGTAAAACAAATTAATGGAAATAGGACCATTGAAACTTATACAAAAGACTTCAGACAAGTCTGCAAACTGCGCTTGAATATAAAAAGTTTACAAACTTGATACATTAAAAAAGCCATAACTATGTTTAAATACAAGTTAAAGTAACAAAACATGGCTAATGAAGTCACTTCACAAGGCCAAAGACTTGTATGGAATTTAAAACCATTCTGCAGAGCAGTTGTTGAGAAACATGCTTATATGAAAAACTTAAGTGATGTTCATACAGACAACATGGAAGCATGGCAAAATAGCATATAGTAAAACAAACAATGCATTAATTATAAATCAGTATCCTGAATCATTCAGCCTCAATTTTACTTATTAACTGCATTACAATGAAATTGGGCAATTTTGTTACTTTCAGGTAATTGTTTTTAAAAATGAATTTAAAGCAAAAATGGCATTCAAAGCTTCACAACCAAAACATTTGAATTAACAAATATTTTATCCTACACAATGTGATTCTCAAAGCCACCCGGGAAATAGTGAACTGTCTTTATCGTTGGTATTTCTATAAACAATAGTAAATAATTGTTGTCAGAAAAAATCTTCCATTTGTACATGACATGACAAACTCTCATAAAACGGCGAGAGAATAGAATAATGTAAAAATAATACTTCTTCATTACTACACAGCGAGAGTTATTTCATTAATTAATCCCCAGCCTAAATCAAGTGACAAGTTAATTTTCTTTTTAACAGCTTTATCCTGAAAATGAGACATTTAATCATAAAGCCATGACACCATTTTCATGTTAAAAATTGTCCCATGAGAGTTATTTGATATTCCGAGCGAAACACAAAAAAGAGCAAACATAAGGACAGAAAAAAACATAAAAAAATTAATGCTCAACATCTAATGCTAAGTTCTACAAGGGTATTACCTGCTAGTATATATTAATCCAATATAAGGAGGAATGAAAGTCACAAGAGTATACAGCCACAGATACTTCAGAGAAGATCAAAAGTAACAGCCATTTGTGACCATGCTACAATACCATAATCAGTTTTTACAGCAATTTTCCAATAGCCACTGAGCAGAATTTTTTTTCACAATCACAGATCCTTAAAGATACCACTGGCTTTCAGTTGGTTGCTTGTGTCATCAGCACTGTCATGGTAAATAAGTTTGCACTGCATCGAAAAAAAAAGAAAAAACCTATGATACAGAGCTATTGAATATATCTTGATTTCATTTACAATCTGGTTTTTCCAGTCTCTCCACAAAATATATTGTTATTGCGTTTTATAGTAGATGTAGTAACAGTTCCATTTAAAGCATATCAATAATGCATGTCCAAAGATTGTTTCATGCGATTGATTCTCCTTGAAAATCTGACAGTGTTTGATGGTACACTCAGCAGTAATATAATGGATGTACACAGTGTAACAAGAGTACCTATGATTGAAGACCACATTGCAGGAAATATCTGCCATGTACAAGAAAATCCCTTCAATATCCACAAGAGTTATAGACCTGCAGACACTGACAGGTGTGTATTATCCATGAACTCTTTAAGTGTTGTACTGATCATTTAGTATGCTGTCTGCATTTTAATCCAAAACTTTTTCTAGTTATTTTATCAAGTCATTTTCAAAACCATTTCATGAGTAAACAAGAAATATTTTTAAAAAAGATGGTCAGCACAACTTGAAGTATGCAAATTTGTTGCAATCTGAAGATTAAAATTTGTTGTACAAATTTTAAAGAATGCCTACCGGTAAATGTTACGACTCCCGGTCATTCATTTACGCTATACTACAGAAATTCCGAGACCTGTAAGGGGAGATCACTGTGTCCGAGACTGGATAAAATAACTTTGTAGTGTGATAAGTCATAGACACAGTATAGTCTGTTTCAATATAGTTCATCATTACTTATTGCATAAGTCGTGAACTCACACAATCATGTTAATAAACTTGTTAAATAGCGATTTATCTGATTATCGTACAGTATAATGTTCGCGACTGGTACATAAAACCAAGAAAGTCTTCTTAATTCCAACCTGGGACAATTCCCCGTGGTGATGACTAACAACACTACTTACTGGATAAATCTTTGAATACACTATACACAATGTTAACCAATCTGTATCAAGGTTACAAACATTTTTTGGTTGAAGACAAAAATTGCCTTGTTGGTTAACGTAAGATTTGATTGGTTTACAAAAAACTGATATGCAAATAGCAAAACCATGTTAGTACGGCTGCTAGGAAAGGGAGTCAAACATTAGACTCTAAAGGGTTTTATGATCATCCTTGGCTTTTCATGTATAAAAGGTATAGCAGATTATATCCTACAACGCTCAAGCCTCCATGAATGACCTTCACCTTACAGCTAAGGCTTTGGGTTTAGACGGTCCTTATCAAATATTTACCATGTTACCTGAAGATCCCTCTTGCAGAATGATGGCATGCCACCAAGCGAAGTCCCTTAAACTGTCCTTTTCTTTCATGCAGTAAAGGACTATAACACGGACATCATTTCGACAGGAATTTAAAGCAAGTGTCATGGATTTACGTCCCACCAACAATATATCAGTTATACAGAGCACTTATAGTGTTGCCATATTGTGATACCAAGGCATAGACACAGGACATGATACTACACACAGTCACATTTACCTGACAATGGACCAACCAGTTCTAGTATTACTCAGACAAATTAACCTGATCATTGTGACCTCTATAAGCATAATTTTACAGTAGACTGATTATTTAAATTAATCCGATTAACTTCGGCTCTTGTCATATTGAAGCACAAGTTTGGTAATTTAATAATATGTAATGAAGGAAATCCATAAATGCAATGATTTCCATAACTGCAACGAAAAATACTGATGATGTACGATTCTCTCACAGCCAGCGTAATAAATGTATAATATATTAATGCATAAAGGTCAGGATTAGGTTCGAACTATACTACCCTTATAATTCTTAGTATAAATTTTTTTCTCTTAAATTCCATTTTTAATGACTTAGGTATATAGTGGCCAAGGTTCAACCAGCTACTTTCGACACCTAAGGGGTACATTGCACTTCTGAGCCAGTGAGGCAATAACTTTTTTTATAACATGTCAATATTTTCTGTAATTAAACTTGGCAATATAATTTGCTTGGTTTCCTTAAGTAAAAATTGACATATTACCAGTTCTCAGTCTGTTTTGCGTTTTGAAAACGGGAACCAATTGTTGTATGCCTCTCAAAATTGCCACTACTATAGACAGTCCAATAAATGAAGCAGGCTAAAAATAGGCTGTCAATATCCTCAAATAATGAGAAATGTCGCATGTTACATTTTAAATAGACCAACAGTTGTGAGATTTTCGCACCTTTTATATCTGCACACCGGACACTAATATTTTTAAACTAAATGAAGTTGTATATGTAAACCTTTAATATGTAATATGGCAGAAAATGACATATGAGAATATGTTCTGGAATTTGTAGGCGTTAACTAAATGTCCTCTGGAACTAATACACTGCAACTCCGTTATACCGCAATCGGTGGGATTCAAGGACTCGCGATCGCATTATATCCAACCGCGGTATAGAGACAGAATACCAACTTACCCCACCCACACAATATAGCGTTGTGCATAATATGTTTTCATATATTTCGTATTTGTTTCGTATTTGTTTTAATAAATAGGTAGAGGATAATATATAAAATGTATTTATGGGTTAACTATTTCAAAACAAATCTCATTAATTATTTAAAACAAAGCTAAAATATGATCATTTCTCTTTCGGTACCGCGATATTTTGGCGGCGTTTGTATTATGTGTTACCCGTGAAAATTACCCCCTGTGACACTCTCGCAAAAAACGTGAATATTGCAGATTTAGAGCGAGAATTAATTCAATAATTATATCTAATTGTATTTTCGTACCTTATCCGTTATTCACCAGAATAAAAGAATAATCCATCGCGTATAAATGTTGATTCGACCAACAATCACGCGTGAAAAATGCGATGGCCTACAGTTTTTGCACCACGCCTGGTCGTATCTATATTACATACGTCTAATAAAGCATTTCACATCAATCAAAATGTGCATTAGACAAAATCATCACCCACGACGGTCGACCTCTGAAACTAGAAGACGACGCGGCACCTTTGAAGTCTGCGAGTAGAACATTTTCCATGTGCGTTGCATCAAACATTGGGCCGACTACTTGATCTAACAAGTCAAGACGCGGCGCCTTTGTAGTCTGCAAGAACATTGTTTTTCACTAGCAGCACTTCAAACATTCCGTGCCGATCGAGTTGTCCACTTTTGCCTTGACTTAACTACTTTTTGTGACAGATTGAGAAATAGTCGACCGACATCTAGTAGACATGTGTGAACAACAAGTGCTTTATTAATCGTATTTAGCGCATCCGGATACCATTTAGTTTATTGAGGATTAACACTGCTTTGTTCCATGATTGACATCCCCTACTGTCATTCATTCAATTAAAAGAAATCTCGCCGGTTCGCGATCATCTAATTGGTCAAAGTAAGGAGAATAATTTAACGTGGGCGTGTTAAACTCAACATCAGCTACTCCCGTGACGTCATAGATTCAGCACAATCCAAGGTCAAATTACGTTGATGTTTATGAAATGTGTTGAAAAACATTAGATGGTGACATTTGTGTAAATATTTATGGTTATCATAATTGGACATATATCTTTTATGGTGCATATATTCAGTTTAAGTAATCTTGTTGATTCGCGATCGCTTAGTAAAATAAACTTGTAAACTTAACAGCACGTGATTTCGCGAAAGAGCAGACAGCAAATCGCGAAAAAATACGATTTTGATCAATTTTTCTTCCTTTTTTGACAAATTTTAGGATTTTTCAGGAGCCAAGACGACATCGCGTTATAATGGATATCGCGCTATATCTGACTGCGGTGTAACGGAGTTGCAGTGTAGTATGTTCCATGCCACGGAGTATCTTAAGCTATTATCCAACCCTTTTGGTATAGTCTTGTACTGTGGTGTCTAATGTTTCAGGTTCATATTGAGGTTTGTTCCCTGTTTCATGTTGTGCTATCCATTGTTTGTCCATGTTTCCCAAAGCAATAGATTTCTCCTAGCTTGCTTGCGTTTTTATTAAGCTGTCCTCCATTTCTCTATGCATTATATACTTATCAATGAGGCATATCTATCAGTTAGATTTCTCCTACCTTTCTTCATTTTAAATGAAAATACATACAACGACATTTGGCAGAAACAAGGAAACTTTTCTCTCCATATCGTTGTTTTATAACACAACTTAATCAAAACCCTTAGTATAGTCGTAAATTTGTTTCATTTTCTCAATGTATATCATTTTATATTTTGTTTCTATTTGTCTTTATTTTATAGTCCCTTTCCCGTTCACCAGTATTTAAGATTATGTCTAATTAAAACTCAAATTTACCGGCTATTATTTCTATTTATGTTTTAGATGTATGTTAACTTCCCTTTTCCCCATGTGCAGTTCTTAAATTGCTTGATAGTTCTTTTCTCTCCCCCCCCCCTCCCTTTCAGCATATTATCATTGACTTTCTTAGCTTGTTCCTTAATGTATTCCATCCATATAATGCTATACAGTGCATATCTATTACACCCATTTTTTACTTTCGACTTCTAAGTGTGATCTTGACCTTTGAGCTATGTACAAGTAGGGTACGGGTCTTGCATGACACATGAAGCCACCATGAAGAAATTTGAAAATCACCCAATTAATTACAGTGTAATATTCCGGACAATATGTTTTTACTCATTTTTTTTAAGTTTGACCTCCAAGTGTGACCTTGACCTTTGAGCTACGGACAGGAGTCCTGTGCGCAACACACCATCTCATCATGGTGAACATTTGTGCCGAGTCATTTGAAAATGTTCCAATAAGAGACAGAGTAATGGTCCGGAGAAAAGAAATACGGACAGAGGCACGCACATACTCCAGACCACCATTGTGCCGACTATATCAAGCTCACCGCAAGCGAGCTTGACAAAAATGGAATAAATCTTATCAATAACAAATTAATTTCAGAAACACAACTAAGACACTACTAGTAGGCAATTCACGTTTGAGGTAAAAATGACCAGCATTGAATATTGGATGGTCATAATTAAATTCATGTTTGCTAAGCACTACAATATTCCGGTATAATTGAGATTTGTTATAAAGGGTTAAGTATCAAACGTAGACAGCAGTAGACCATAATTATATTAAATGGAGATTCTTGCAAGTTTTAGACTAAAAAACGACTCCAGCAAGAAAGAAAAAGTGATCAGTCAGGACAAAAGCAAGTTAAGTGCAATTAAAGCTCCCCATTCTTTGATAATGGAGAACTTACCAGACATCTGTATGATGGAACTACACTAAGACAATTTGTTATTGTGGGGTAGCAGATACAAAATAAGAACAATTTTGATACAATTGCAAGCAATAATCCTGAAACATGCAGAGCGATGTGATTTCAGTATTTTCTGTACTCTCCTTTAGCATCAGCCGCTTATTCCGATACCTTCATATTCACCCTCTGCTTTATAACTCCCGCACAACTGATATTTTCTATATTTAGACAGGCGAGTCGACACGAGTTCAGAGCCATTCAGCGAGCCACTTACAATGACTCGCTAATGTCCCAAATGTAGGACAGTAAACATGTGTAAATAAACTTTATGCGAGTGTGCATTGAATAGACAGCTTTCACTGTCATAGAAATGCCGCCGTGACTATGGAAATTGCTAGAAAAACTAAATAAATCGAACGTAAGTGACTATCGTTTCGTCGGCATGCCAAAATTATTCCGATGCCTGTAAATGTGAAATGATTTAAGGTCATTTAAACAACTGTACGGGCAGAATCTGTGTATATTTTGAAATACGTCATATCGTTACTTGGCATCTTGTTAATCAGATTCGCCGAGCTATTTTTAAAACTTATCAGTACAAACCTTGATGAATAAACGAAACACTGCCTTCTGTAAGTGCTACACTTTTAATGACATGAAATAAAACCGATTAGCTAGATATTCAAAGTATCAGGAACAAACGGTGATTTTGTAAGGTCAAATAACAAAATATACTGTTAATACAGCAGCGGGTGAATGTAACGGTAGCGGAATCAAAGCGCTGCGTGGAGCATTTATTTTCTAGTACAAAGGTTTGAATGGACAATTGAAGAAAAGCAGTTCAAGAAGCATTGGTTTACACCTATAACATAGAATCAGATTAAGATTATGTTATTTCAACAATTGGACAATCATCAGATATGTATTTGCAACAAAAGCACATAATTTGAAAAAATAACATTATCTGAGAACAATGTCAATGGTTGACTGCAACAGGGAAAAAGAAATATGCTTTTTTTATTTTGAATTTTTATTTCTCATTTCTGTAAGCATCAGTAAATATCCTTGTAAGAACTGATCCTGGTTGAAATTGGGTCACTTATGTGATCATTGTGTCTCCATTTTCTTCTTATTTAAAGTACGAACATTGTAATAAAATTTGCATTCTCATGCTGAGTTGATGACGTTTTGTAGACAGATGAAGCAAAAGCAATTAACTTATAAAGACCAAAGTACAATTTACAACATCTTGGAATTTAGCTTTTTTCTCTTTTTCTATTAAAGCTGCTTGGCTGCTAACTAAGTGGCATAATACAGCAGTATGTTCAGTATGTTTCTGAGAAATCCAGCTGTTTCATGTGACATTTTGAGATATCTGTGATCATATGGAACATTGCTGATGTCCAATTAGTATCCAATGGTGCGGCGGAACTTATTACATCCAACTTTTTGTATCCCAGAATATTTCTATTTGCTAATTGAGAAAATCATATCTGAGAGTAAATTGAGTGTCCTGATATCAGAATTTTACATCATAAGAGCCAATATAATTGACTGTAATATAACCCTTTGGTCATGTATTACTAATGGCGATATTGATAGTTATATGATATTAATTACTTACAAGAGAATTACAATACACCTTCAGAATAATGGAGTTGTCAACAATAATGTATTAAACTACTTTTGTAAATTTGATCCTATCAACATTTCAGCTTGCGCCTTCACCAGGATAACAAATTTTACAAACAAGAGCACTGGAAGTGACGTTAGACTTTCAACGTAATGTCAAAAAAGGGCGGAAATATATAGATGTTGTTGTGTGTGCTAAGAGAAAGCATAAAAAAGTACAAGAAAATAACACCCAACCCTCACTTGTCATGTTGTTTACAACAGTTTCACACATGACAATTGTCAATAAAATTGTTAATTGGTGACTTTATAATTATGGCAATGACCCCTAGATCATGAGTTAATCTGCAGAATATTACCTTCAACAGCTTTATTTTGGTATAGTTATAGGCATTGACAAAATTCCACCCATGGAAAAAATCTCCCGCTTTGAGTCACAATCTCCTGCTTTTCAGGGAGCAATCTCCCGATTTCTCATCTGAAAAGGTTCATACGTATGACTGAAATCCCCAGAAGTAATAGTCAAAATACTATATGTCACTTATTGAGTCAATCATAATATTACAGATAAAATCAAAGTACAGAAGGTGCTATGGGACGGAACCACTCGTCTCTGTAGCCAAGCTGACTAAACAGTTTTATAATATCAAAGTATGTGTAAATATGTCAGATGGTTTGCATGGAATATGGAATAAAACAAAACATAAGACAGAAATGTGAAAAAAAATAAAAATTGAAAAAATAGTAAACAATTTTTCCAAGAGAACTTCAATCCGACTTGTTCTTCATTCAACCTCAATATTAAGAACACCTCAATTTTAAGACCACTTCTCAAGGGTCTCAAGGGTGGTCGTATTATCGAGGTTCTACTGTAATTAAAACATGTTGAGATGCCAAAAAGGTCACCCTATAAGTTATGTTTGTTGCGATACAACAACAAAATATCAAATAATGCAGCCATTTAAAAATTAATACTTCACCAGAAAATGTACCCGTCCGGTTTTCAGGAATAGAACATTGTACATTCAGTATCTGTCAGCAGGCACAAAAGCTATCTGGAAGTCAGAGAGTATTCAAAGTGTTTTGTGCATTGAATTAATAAGAGGAAAAACGGGACTTCAAAAATCGCCCGATCTTCTGCGAATTCCGATCTTCAGCGAGTCTGAATGTCACGAAGTTTACTGTAATTCAAATCTTAACCGACTTATGTGAACAACTTTTAAACAGTAAGTAAGTAGTACTTTGCATTGATTTTAGTTGCAGTCACTAAAATTTAAGTAAAACAAAGTTCAACGACAGTCTGAGACAGCCGCTGTAATTACAGAGCTTGTTTAAAAGCCGAGTGTTATCTACAGATTTAATTAAACAGTGTTGATGAACACGGAGAAGAAATGCATTCCCTGTCTCATACTGGTTATTTTGAACCAAAAACATAGAACTACTTCCACATCTACTCTCTAGTCTTGTTTTTCAATAGCGAAACAGATTGATTATTTGCTGAAAGTAAATCCTCGTGTCTAATTTAATTAGTTTTCTTATGTTTCTCTTTAAATTAGATCAATAAATTCTTCATTTCTTAATTCCCGAATGTCTCAATCTCTGTATCTTTCCTAAAATGTCAAATTTTAGCAGGTTCTATGTTTTCACATTAGAAATCACCTATCATACTAAGATGAACGAAGAGTAACATATTGGTTATTCTAAATTTCACTTGAAGTATTATGATAGTATTTCCATATGGGTACCAGAGTATGCAAGAATTGTCAACATTGTTATAGAACTGTCAGTAGACTCAATAATTCCTCCTGCATATTTCCATATAATCGCAGCAACAATTCACAACATGAGGTCCTAAAACAGATAACGGTACTATAAGGGCCATTTATTCTTTTATTTCAAAGTCGACGGAAGCTTTTCATTATTTCTAGAATACTTATTTCATTATGCAGAAATGAGTCAATGAATTGTTAAATCATTACATGAAATAACGAATAAATGAGCAAGAAATATTCAATGAATGTACCAGGAATATGAAACTGGGTGTAAGTTGCATTTATAATAATCATATACAGACTAATGCGTACATCATATAGATGAAATAATTACCAACTAATTACAGCAACAAGAGAAAATTAACATTACAAACACATTCCTAATAAGTCACCGAGCAGTATGGAAATATTCTGTGTACTATCGAGTCAATCGTTATGGATCAGTGTTTTTTTTGGGGCCTTTTTGGGGCCGAAATTCGGACCCATTCCCCTCACTCAAAAGTATGTTTTTTTCCCCTTTTCTCAGTTAAAATTCCCCTCCTACAGCTTTTTTTTTAAATTGGAGATATGTTGCCAGTATTGTTGATATTTTTAGTCAGAAAGATAGAAACATTGACCTGTAATGAAACTAACCAATCTGTTAGCATACTTACATGTTTACATCACTGCAACAAAGAAGTGTAGTGAATATAGACATAGAAATGTATACTTTAAATGCACATTATTTTCACCCTATTTTCCCCTCTCAACGCTATTTTCCCCTATTTAAGGGCCCCGCCACCATTCCCCTAGAAGTGAAAAGAAACACTGTGGATACAGAATAGGGTCATTATTGATGCACAGAATAACTTCAAGCAGTAAATGGTTTATGTACAATACCAAATTAAGACTAGATGCATCCATAGGACATTGATGCATCCGCTATGGGCTTTTCAGCCCAATGCAAATGGTTATACATGTATAATTTCAAAGCAATATGAATTGAATCCATCCACCCTTTCAAGCATTACTGATCGGAAACCAATTGTTTGAGTAAAAAAGGGCAATAACTCATCCAAAAATTGGTGGATTGTAACCAAAATCGTACTTGGTCTGTATTTTATTATCCTATGCTTATGAGTATGGGATATATATCCAAAAAGGGAGAAATATAAAGACAATTAAAGAACATAAATTTTAAGTACAAAACTGTAAGTCTTCTATCTAAACTTTGATAAAATATGTAAAACACAATTTTATCTAGAGGCATTTGTGAGATTTATTATTGGTTACTTAAGGCCCGGTCACACAGCCCTCCACGGGCGTATCGCGGCCGAATCACGGCCAAAAATTTCTGCCCGTGAAGCAGACGCTGTTGGACGCTTTGAGGTCGCGATAAAGACGCGATACAGCCGTACTTTACCCGTCGTTACACGCGGTAAGAAATTCACACGCGGTTGGCCGCGCGAAAAAGTTTTGGGCTGCCCAAAAATTTAGACCGCGGGTAATCGCGGGCGGTACACGTGGTACACACGCGGTAAAGACGCGGTACAGACGCGGAACGAACGTGCTAGGACGTGCTACGGCCGCGGTTAAGACGTGGTTACACGCGGTAGGACGCGAAATTTTAGCGGGTAATCGCGGGTGGAGCACGGTCATAGCACGTTTGTTCCGCGTCTGTACCGCGTTGTTATCACGTGCATTAGCGTGTGTACCGCGTGTAAGCACGGACAAACGCCTTTCTCCGCGTAAACAGCGCGCCCCAATACCGGCCTAATCACGTTCAATTGCGTCTTGTACACGTCCCAAATACGATTGTCCACGGCCTAATCGCGTCCGTACAACGTCTGATTTTAGGTATATAAAAAGCGCGATTTGCCGAGCATTCGTCAGTTGTGCTCCAGACGTCAAGGGGTGAACATGGATCCCCATCACCGTAATGACCTCGTCTTGCTGCTCCACTGTGACTCCTGCCTTGGGCTTCTTGGCGGCCTCCACTTGCACTGGGCTGCCTTCATCTGCTGCCTTCGCCCTCGGCTTCTTGCTCGCACGCTGCTTCTTCTTCTTGGCCGGGGAACTCGACGTGGGCTTCTTCTTTGGTGCCATAGCTTGATCTTCACGGGACTGTGTCTTGAGCGGTTATGATTTCTACAGCCCGGTTCGGCTGCTTTATTATACCCGTGGTAGGCCGCAGTACCGCCGCGCTTCACCCGCGATAAGGACGCGGAACAGTCGCCGGCGTCTGTTCCGCGGGCATACCACGGGTAAACCCGGGTAAGCCAATTTTGCACATTTTCCACCACGGGCAACCGCGGGCAAAAAAAAATCGCGAAATTTTACCCGCGATACAGACGCGAAAGGCTGTGTGACCGGGCCTTTAGGGCATAATATTCAGACATAAAAAGTAGTAGACAGAAACTTTTGTACTGTTCAAAATTTCATTAAACATAGAACTGCACTTCACCAGGCTCTGAATAAAAAATTCCAATGCCAAAAAAGTTCAAGAACGTGCCCCCATTATCATCATCCGTGTCAAGACAGGGAATTGAAATATCAGTTGTTATGTCGTGTATAATTTGACTTGTTACTAACATGGTTTTGCTAATTGCATATTCAGTGTTTTGTAAACCAATCAAATCTGACGTTAACCACCAAGGCAATTTCGCGCCATTTCTCTTCAATTTAAAAATACGTGTAACCTTGAAGCAGATTGGTGTCAAGATAGGGAATTGAAATATCCGTTGTTATGTCATGTATAATTTGACTTTTTTTCCACTCTTTTACACTTCATTTCTTCAATTTAGACTAGTTAACGAATCCCGAGGATTGAAAACAATGTACACAAGCCTTATCAACAGTCACAGTGTGTGGTCTTGTGTTTTATTATGCTTCACTTTTAATATAAACAAAGCATACAAACCTCAACAGTTGCCCCCTGTGGTACCACAACGAAGCTAGATTCTACCAACGATAACATTCTCCGAGCAAACTTTAATGAATTTGTCATTATTATATTCAATTCTTGTCAAGTATTTGATTTCAATCAATAATTCAGTAGTTATAATACAGCATACCACAGTTAGCACCATCTACTGATGGCCTGGACACAGCTTATTTCCTATTTAAACAAACAATCATACAGAATTCAAGCAATGCAGACTAAACAATACATTCCATAAACACCACATCCGTAAACTTTAAATTGATTTTTCTAGGGAAAAGCAAGTTTTAATTCATTATTTATTCAGATGCGACAAAATATATTTCATGAAATTTAGTTATACAAAACTCCATGAGGTAGTGGATTATGGCATAGTTTTCAGCAAACTTGATAACAATAAAATATATAAATAAATATTCTGTGAAATATTCTCCTAAACATTCTTCCATATGATCAAAGTCAAATGAGTTTTATATTTATGTTTTATGATCAGTTTTTAAACATTCTTCCATATGATCAAAGTCAAATGAGTTTTATATTTATGTTTTATGATCAGTTTTAAGAACAAGAAATGAACAATACAACTGTTCCAGAGTTGAACAAGAAATATCTTTAAAAAAGATGATCGGCGCAACTTGAAGTTTGCAAATGTGTTGAAGTCTGAAGGTTAAAATTTGTTGTACAACATAAACAATGCTTTATGTTACGACTGCCGGTCATTCAATTACGCTATACAACAGAAACCCCGAGATCACTGCGTAGTACGCTCCCACACAGCGCTTTGATTCCCCAGTATATTTTGATAGGTGATCTTACGAAATCACCGTTCGTTCCTGATACTAAATTTCATTGGTCGGCACGATCATGTGACTACTGAGTTTAAAATATATGGGTATTTTCCAGTGCTATAACCAGTCAAATGTGAACGCAATTACCTTTTGTGTCAAGGGAAATTTTGACTATCTAGCTAATCGGTTTTAGCATTTACAGAAGGCAGTGTTTCGTTCTTTTATCAAGGATTGCACCGATACGTAGTACAAATAAACTGTGGTGAATTTGAGTAACGAGATGCTGAGTATGACGCATTTTAAAATATACGTAGCGGAATATAAATCACTACACATATACAGGCATCGTATAATTTTGGCATTCCGACAAAACGATAGTCACTTACGTTAAGATTTATTTAGTTTTTCTAGCAATTTTCATTGTCACAGCGCCATTTCTATGACGGGGAAAGCTGTCTATTCAATGCACACTGGCATAAGCTTTATTTACACATGTTTACTGTCGTACCTTTTGGACATTAGCGAGTCGTTGCAAGCGGCTCGCTGAAAGGCTGTGGACGCATGTTGATTTGCCTGCCTAAAAATAGACAATATCAGGCTTTCGGGGGGAGACTGGATACAAATAACTCCGTAGTGTGGTTAGTCATAGACTCAGTATAGTCTGTTTCAATATAGTTCATCATTACTTATTGCATAAGTCGTGAACTCACACATCCATGTTAATAAACTTGTTACATAGCAATTTATTTGATTAAAACAATATAAATGTTTTGCGACTGGTACATAAAACCAAGAGTCTTCTTAATTCAAACACCGGACAATTCCCTGTGGTGATGAATAACAACATTACTTACTGGATAAATCTTGAAATACACTATACACAATGTTAATCAATCTGCTTCAAGGTTACATATTTTTAAATGTAAGAGAAATTGCTCGAAATTGCCTTGGTGGTTAATGTAAGATTTGATTTACAAAACACTGAATATGCAATTAGCAAAACCATGTTAGTACGGCTGCACCGAAACATTCTCAACACACAGTACCTAAGATGCTAATATATCTCCCAGCAACTTACTCAGACAATACCAATGTTTCTTCCCAATGATTTAAAAGACCACGAATGAAGAATGAGAGTATTAAAACAATATATGATGCCCTTCCTATTTATATTACCTTTGTCTCTGTTCATACTATTATTCTAATAAAACCTGAACGTATTTGCTCTAGATGCACAGGTCATATATTCCCCTACTCTGATTTCCAAGCAACTAAATTGTTAAATTACAGTTGGTTATAGGAGAGATTCTTTGGCATGTTGAACTCATAATACATGGTATTAGAACACTTAACCATTGTTAGCATTTTTGTTTCTAAAATCTGTCTATCTGAATTAAAAATGAAGCTTAAATCAATGACATCCAGCTAGGAAAAGCCTTAATCTAAAAATCAAGTTACTTGAGTAACACAGAAAGGATTGGAATTATATTGTTTGAAAAAGGTTTCTTCTTGACACATTTCTTAACAATACAATCACTACATGATAGAAGTATGGAATGCATCATTGTATTCAGATTCAGGGTTAGAAAGAAATTGGATAAAAAGGATAGAAATTACAAAAGTAACAAAATCCACATGCTCAAGAAAAACAAGATTGAACTAAGCACAATAATTCACTTAGACTCTCAGGACATAATGTATTATAACTGTTGAAATAAGTCATGGAACCATTATTCTGTATCTGTGACAAACACATGGTGAGATGCAATGGCAGCTCTAATGGAATCAAGAAGCAATCAAGGGCTTTTCTGAGATAGCTTTGATACCATCATTTCCTTACAAACTGATTACAGCTGTAAATTCCTATCTCTGGATCACACCCATTCAGTATGGGACAAATTAGTCCAGATTAAAATTATCACCAAACAGGCGACAAATGTTACTTTCGTTTAGTGTTTTGTATATGGACAGTCTGCTATTATAGATCCAGCCAGCATCAGTAAGATTTATTCTAACACAACTAAAAAGCTGACAACCATAAAAAAGGATTTCCTTAAAATGTCAGAGTTTACTTTCTCCTTACACACAGTAAGTCATTACAGTGAAAGCTTTTAGTTTATTACTTCCTTGTTTTAAATCAGTTCCGACCCAAATTTTTGACAGCCTGGAGTATGAGATTTGGATCAGAATGAGCCCTCAGCATAGAGAAGTGAATGTAACAATCCTGCATACATGTGAAGTCTCCCGATTTCCGCGGGAGACTCCCGGTTTTGACAGCCAAAAAAAACCTAAAAAGGATTGAAAATGTCAGATCTAATTGAACAGAAAAAACAGAAAAAACAGTAATGAAGTGCGTGACAGCCTCAGGTCATTAATTTGTATACTATATAACCAGTGCAAATGTCACTGTTCTGTAGAATATAAACAAGGGGAAATTTTAAGGATTTTGTAAAATACATAGTAATATCATTATTTGAACTTATTTATTTTACATCCGTAGTGGAACAAGTTTGTAATACTGATACTAATCACTCTTAGCCCACCAGCTAGCTTAGTTGATAGAGCACTATACCGCCAGCCGGCAGATTCGGGATTGATTCCCAGGTTGGGCAAGTTGGCTACGGTCATGTCCTTCTCATGTGGAAAAGTTGTCAGTTGCTTGCGGATGAGCAATTTGGTAGTGGTTGAAAAATCAATTCCAGAAAAACTGGTTAGGTCAACTGACTACCAAATATGACTGATTTTTTTTTGAAATATGGCCAACAAAAACGATATAACAAACAAACTAATCACTCTTGATGACTGCTTTCTGGGTAACTAAACAGTACTCGCTCAGATTTCAGATATTGTGATATCCTTGTCAAATTCTGCTCAATGTAACGCTCAAACTCATGACCTAAGGATCATGAGTCATGTCCTCTACCGTCAAGACACTGTGCCTCCTATACACCAGCAATAGGGCAGTTGTCAAATACAGGCAGCACTGAACCATATATATGTGGCTAAGTGAATATTTGATAAAAGCTAAAGCAGAAGATGCAAGTTCATACAAAATGAAATACAAAAGATAGAAGACGCTCAATAACTGTTCATAGCTATTGTTGTAATGTGATTGATATTGTAACCTTACTGACTCAGGCTTTGTCTCAATTTTTTCGGAGCACTTGAGCCTGTTAGGGCAAGTTGCTCCGCCAAAACCATTAGTCCGTAATCATTCTTACTAGTCCAATCTTATAATAACACAAATTCATTAAAATCAGAAAATCATAACTATATGTCTGTACAATTGTTGTTTTTTTCTCTATTTCCGAGAAAAGCACTTTCACTAAAATTAAGTACTAGCCCTTTTGGACTTGCAGATATTACTAGCCCCGGGCTTCGGGCTCATGGGTAACCATGAAGTCTGCTGCCAACTGGAACCAATAAAAGTTTTTATCTTGTCTCTGAAAGATACTGCTAAATGACTGCATATTCTGTCGCTATCATGTAGTCAGTGCTCTAGAAATCCACTAGCCCGACGTCCCGGACAAGTCTAATTGCCAATTCGGGCTACAAGTAGTTGAGTTGAAGTTAGTCCAGGATTAGTCTGCTTTAAAGGTTTGGACTCACTGCTATATAAATGACCCCCACAAAAGGAAAATGAATGTTATACACGTATGCAATAGTTGTTAAGTGTATGGTAATTAACACAGAAGGATGTCTGTCCAGTTAAGTCATGGTGACATATCTGTAACGAGAAACCCGGAGCTAATAATAAATAACTCTGTTAATTGGGTCTATCCTCATGATGGCGATTGAACCCAACTGTGCACATTAAGTAACAAATTCCTTGGTTCACTGTCAAAATCTACCCCTTTAAAGCTAATTAACATTGGACCAGTGATAAATTACAATAGAAGTATATGCACACCTAATTAACTGTAAATCCATACACCATTCTATTCTCGGACAACAAGCCAGCTCCCATGTAGGACAAGACAAATTAAACATGTACACTAGTCCTGGACAACAAGCCAGCTCCCATGTAGGACAAGACAAATTTAACATGTACACTAGTCCTGGACAACTAGCCAGCTCCCATGTGGGACAATTCAAATTCAACATGTACACTAGTCCTGGACAACTAGCCAGCTCCCATGTAGAACAAGACAAATTTAACATGTACACTAGTCCTGGACAACTAGCCAGCTCCCATGTAGGACAAGTCAAATTAAACATGTACACTAGTTCTGGACAACTAGCCAGCTCCCATGTAGGACAAGTCAAATTCAACATGTACACTAGTCCTGGACAACTAGCCAGCTCCCATGTAGGACAAGACAAATGTAACATGTACACTAGTCTAGGACAACTAGCCAGCTCCCATGTAGGACAAGTCAAATTTAACATGTACACTAGTCCTGGACAACTAGCCAGCTCCCATGTAGGACAAGACAATTTAAACATGTACACTAGTCATGGACAACAAGCCAGCTCCCATGTAGGACAAGACAATTTAAACATGTACACTAGTCCTGGACAACAAGCCAGCTCCCATGTAGGACAAGACAATTCAAACATGTACACTAGTCCTGGACAACTAGCCAGCTCCCATGTAGGACAAGACAATTTAAACATGTACACTAGTCCTGGACAACAAGCCAGCTCCCATGTAGGACAAGACAATTTAAACATGTACACTAGTCCTGGACAACTAGCTAGCTCCCATGTAGGACAAGACAATTTAAACATGTACACTAGTCCTGGACAACTAGCCAGCTCCCATGTAGGACAAGTCAAATTAAACATGTACACCAGTCCTGGACAGGTGTATTTGGGGAAAACATCTAGAGCAGAGCCCTGATAGTGGGTGTAACTTTTGTATCCTTAAATTACTACATGACAACACTAAGTATAATAGATTAAATTACAAATCACCACATCAATGATGTTCTATGACCACAATAGCTATTAGATTGTCATTTATTATCCTTATCTCTTGCCTTGTGTACTCCTTATATCTAACAAGGAATTCAAAATTTAATGTGAGAAAAATATTGCTCAGGTAGCAGGTAAATAGCATTTTGCATGGTGATGACAGTTATTCATACAAGTTATATTTAATAAATTCCATCTAAGTTTGGTGCATAGATGATATAGACTCAAGTGTATTTATGTGGTAAAATTTAAGTAAACAAATTTGTTCAAGCGAACTATTTGGTAAAAGTGCATATACCTCATTATTTCTCAAACGACACTATGGGACTCCCGCAATGCAGATTTAATCATGGGACGTTCATAACCACTTCTTAAGTGATGAATAATTTATTTAAACCCCCTATTCAGAAAATTTGAGATAATTACACAAATAAAATAATGACAGTATTAACAGCAGCTTATTAAAATGCAGCAATTCATCAAACAACTGGCTACAAAGAGTTAATGCCAACATAGTAAGATTTCAAAGAGTTTAAAAATGTTCCCTCATCCAAGCTTTAGTGAAGGATGAGGGTCATTATTATTGTAAGGTCAAGGCTGAGCATGTATACACAACATACTCATATTTGTTGCAAGAATTTTCTAAGTTTCGGGGAACTTAACGATTTTTCCATGCAGCGTGTGCGAACGCCAAAATGAATATTACAATTTGTACTAGCGCACCTGGTTCTACATCACCAGACTCGTTACATTCCAGAAGGAAATGCTCCAGTATACATGTGAAGCACAAAGGCTACAATAGTACAACATCCAGGCCCCATCTGCTGTAGAATCTCAATTTGAGCAAAATTTCAGCTCAAATATAGTCTTAAATCCTTGAGATTTTCCTCATCTGACTTTAAATCAGTATTACAAAACAAAAAAGAGGAGATGAGTTTTTTTCTCCAACAAAATTTCAGGAGATTCAATTGAGATTTGTCTCAATCTCAGTCTCTAAATTGAGCAAAATCTCATAATGAGCTGAGATTTCTATTGAGATGCTTTGAGAGATCAGGGTCAGGCCCCATCACCCAACGCGTCTCAATTTGAGCTAAATCTCAGCTTTAATCATCTGAATTTATATGTATATGCAGTATAAAAGTGTTTATTTATTATAGTGTCACCCCTATTTAATGGCCAGCCAATTCTGACTTATGAGACACCTACTTTCTGAGCACATTCACTTCCCAATTCCTATCCTTTTAATGCCAGGCACCAGGCAGGTAGGCACACAGTAACTATTATTTAACTAGCTGGCGGCTCACCAACCGGCCTTATCAGAACGGACCCCTGCCGGGATTCGAACCTCCCAAAGCGGATGTATACATGGAAGTAAAGAAAACTGTACAATTGAACTTAACTGCACATACACTACCAGTACGAATCTGGTAAGAAGACAAAATCTGGTAGTACAGTCATCCAGACACAACATATACACCTTATTTCTGCAGCTAATTCCGGTCTCAGGACTCCAGACTTCACTGAGCAATAAAACACTATGAAGTGTCATTGACTTGCCTGAATGTCACAAATTACAATAAGAAATTACAACGAAAAATGCCTGTGAAACGCTAGAAGCGTGGTTCCTACAGACTACTTTGCGTAAACTAGTTAGTAACTGAATTGTCTATAGATGAATTCTAAGCAAGGAAAGAATTTTAATGTAACAAGATAAAACACTGTAAATAAAATTTATGCAACTTTTTTTCCAAATTAGGAAAACTGTACTAATGACAGCAAAAAGAAAGAATCAACGATTTAATCTAAATGTACTCAATTTAAAACTCATTTATTTTTCATTAATTTGTAAACTATCCAAGTTCAAGAAGCTGATAATCATCATCCTTCTCCATAAAAACAATTGTTTGACAAATCTGGAAAGTATTTTGGGCAATTAAAATCTTCAAATTGGGAAATTGTTTGAATTTCCTAATTTGCAAAGTACCCTAACATAGGATTCTGTTATGAAAGGAAAAGGGCTCTGAACAGTATGAAATGTCACATTAAGTATAAAATTCAGTTCTTATCTTTTCATTTTTTGCCTCACAGTCCTTATGTATAGGTATAGGCCAAAATATGAGGTTAACAATGCAAAATGTTTAACATACCAAGTTCAACAACCATGACACTCAAACCGATTTATAACATATAAATCATACAGTAATTTGTATCAGTCACTACTAATAACAAAGGTGAACTGACATTGAATTTATAAAAAAATATTTTTATAATTTCTCACAATGTTCTATTTAGCTGTATCAGCAGAAATATCATGTGTATTTTTGGTTTATACCCTGAAGAAGCCTTTATCATGAAATGTTGGTAATAAAGTGAACTATTTAATGTTCCATGTGTGTGGGGTTATTACTCCTTAAAAGAAAAAAATATCATGCATATACAATTATAACACGATCAGGACATGGTAGCCTAGTTTTACTTTCACCCTTGTAGCGGTATTTAATTACACACTGGGTGTTTATATAGGGGATATATGGTACCTATACCCGGTTCATTAGTCACAGGCTAAGTTTATGTTCACATACACAGTTATATCAAGGACTCATCAATGATTAAATTATTCAACAAGTATGTTATCAAGTTCTATCTAAAAGTGCAAACATAAAACAAGACCTTCAAGTTAAGGGGTGAAAGTGGAATAATTTTCCCTGCTTGTTTATGTATATGATTTTCACCAAAGAAATAGCTCTATACTTTGATACTAGTAAATGAAGAAGCGGGAGAATAAATCCCAGGAAAGAGGTACAGCATATACCAATAGATACAAAATGTATAACTACTGTACTTACAATTGTACGACTTAATTCCAATGTTTACATGTAACAACACCTACGCACATTTATACCCGAGTGACACTTGAGGAGATTTAACGGTCACTGTGAATACCAGCTTGAAATGTTTACATCCAAAATTATTGATTCTTCCTTTTACATCTGGGTTGACATATGCAATATATAATAGCTACCCAACTGTACACTAATCCATTACAAGCTCATTGAAATCACTATTTTGCATGTACATGTTGATCTGTGCAAATTTGTAGACCAGATTAAATGAAACAAATAGTGAAAACAGTATGGCAAAAATTAACGGATGGAGTTACACATTAAAAATTGACATGAAATCTGGGTTTACAAATAAAACACCAATACCGACATAATTTACCCTCTTCTTATCAAGCATGACATAGCTAAGTAATACTAAACTATGTATTCATTTTAAATGGATGGGAGTTGTATGTCACCGAAAACAAGTATATCTTTCCCAAGAAAATCTCATATTTACATATCCCATAAAATATAATCAAAGGGCTGGAGGTCCTAAGAGTCGCCAGAAGTATGATGAGCAGATATTTTACTTTATTTCTATAATACCTCACAAGCAATGAAGATGTAAACCTAATAAACATGCATCACAGGGTTTCTTTTGGCTCTTTTGGTAAGATGACCCATATCCTTCAAACTGGGAATTTTTGGATGTTAAACTTAGAAATTGGGTAAAAGTCTTAGAATTACAGCACAATTTTAGGAAGAAAAAGTTAAATTTGTAGTGATTAATTAATCAACAATTGCTACAAATATAAACTGCCTGTATGACAAAACCAGCTAACTCGGTGAATTTTGGGCAATTGAACCAGAACGTTTTCTTCAGATTTATTGGCTAGTTTTACATTCAAATTGGGAAAAAATGTATTTTGGCAATGGGAATGTAGCCGAATAACAGCTATCATAACAGTTGAAAAAACCCTGCATCATAACACTATGAAGGCAGCACCAATTCCTCAGATCGTTGAAGAACAAAAACTTCCAGTAATGATACATGATAATAATCTGTGATGTTAAACTTAAAATTTTTGAAGTTTTTTTCAAAATTGGGTGTGTCAGTAATTTTTCGAAAAGAAGATTTTTGAAGTTTCCATTATATACATATCTATAAAAAGCGGCTTTGCCCCCTGGCAGCAATGTCTTGAAGAATCCAAATAATGTGAACAGTCTTGGTAGAGGGTTACCTAAGAAACATTTATGTGAAGTATTTAAAAACCGGCCAGTTGTATTTGACAAGAACATTTTTAAGTTTTTAGTCTATGTTGCCATGGCAACCAGAGTTCTGCATGGAATGGAACCCTTTTAACAATTTTGAAAGGGGACCAAGTAAGGATTATTTCTGTGAACTTTTGTCAAAGATGGCTAAGTGGTTAAGGAGGAGAAGAAGTTTAAGATAAATGAGGACAGACAGACGGATGGACAGTGAGTGATCAGAATAGCTCATCCTGAGAATTTGCTCAGATGAGCTAAAAATAGAGAAGTCAATCACAGACATAGGCATGACACTGACACCGTGAATAATAGAAAAACACAATAAAACTTGTTCATTAATTACTAAAATACATTTGTATTAGTATCCTCATTAAATGTCACACACTGCATTTTTTATCATGAATCAAAATTGAAAGTACCGTTGTGGATACTCGTGTTGAAATATTAAAATGCACATAGTTTATCTTAAAAGCTGTTTGAATAATAAATTTTATGACACTCTGACTCACTTATCAATAACTGTTTAGTGAGTTCGCAGCTTTTCTACTGACTGAAAAATAAACGCTGTTCATTATTTCAGTTTTATAACAATTTCCATCACATTAATATCACATCGAAGGGTTGATTCATCTTCACCTTTAATAATATTGTATGTTCCAAACATTGAACTAGGTCATCATAATTTTTGGTTTATTTCTCCAACGTTGTCTTACATACATCACAATGTACAGGACATAGGTAAGAGGGAAGCAATTTGAACTACTAAAAGCCACTCGAAAGCAAGAAGCCATGGCCTCTACTGTTGAAAGCAAGAAGCCATGGCCCCTACTGTTCGGATAAATGTATAACGTTATCAGCAACTGTTAATCTCAAGATTTGAAACATGAATATTAAATATTTGTCATATGTATTCTTAGAGTGATGTATTGATACATAAACAATAACATTCTAGTGCTGGATTTCATATAAATAAAACTACAAGCTTACAAAAAAACTTTTGTAAGCTGTCATTCATTACTAATCACTCTCGATGACTGCTTCCTGGCTACCAACCAGTACTCGCGCCAAATTTAGGGACAGTGGTTTTTTGGGGCCTTTTTGGGGCCGAAATTCGGACCCATTCCCCTCACTCAAAAGTATGTTTTTTTCCCCTATCCTCTGTTAAAATTCCCCTCCTACAGCTTTTTTTTTTAAATTGGAGATGTTGCCAGTATTGTTGATATTTTTAGTCAGAAAGATAGAAACATTGACCTGTAATGAAACTAACTGATCTGTTAGCATATTTACATGTTTACATCACTGCAACAAAGAAGTGTAGTGAATACAGACATAGAAATATATACTTTTTTATGCACATTATTTTTCCCCTATTTTCCCCTCACAACGCTATTTTCCCCTATCTAAGGGCCCCGCCACCATTCCCCTAGAAGTGAAAAGAAACACTGAGGGATTATGAAGTTCGTGATCAACCCCCCTCATCACAGGACTCGAACTCGCGACCTTCGGATCAGGAGTCAGACGCTCTACCCCTGGACCACTGCGCCTCCTAACTACCATTACTGACCAATTAATTGAGAACACTGAGAACTTTAATATCAGGATAACCAAGAGTAGCCCAGACCACATGGGACTAAAGTAAATCAAAGAGAAAAAGTGCGGCCGATGTTGGGCTCGAACCCACGACCCCCTAAACACTAGTACGGTGCTCTACTGACTGAGCTAACCAGGCGACTGTCTCAACCCACATCACTACAGGACACTCCGAAATTCATCTCACAGGGGAAGTTACAATGAAAAACAAGACTAATTTCTACACAAGAGTTACTGTTCCTGAAGCATATACGTCGTAGCAATGGTGATCTTAATATTTCTCTCATATCTTGGTTTAATATATCCACATAAGTAAACATATTTGCTACAAGTGCACATTTTCATTCTTAAAATCCTAACCTCTTTAATAATTCAAGTATTCACTGAAGAATCACAACTAACCAGATGGAAAATTTATTGACTGGTTCAAAACTTTGTGATAATCTCAGAGTCAGATGCTTGACGCAAGACCACTAATACAATTGACAGAATATTTTTGCCTTGAAGTAATTATTGGGGATCAAATATTGTATCTGCATCACTACAAGGACGGAATATCACACTGCTAAAAAGGTAATGTTCTTCTACAAAGTCAAAGCTTTACTTAGGTAATATTTTACCTTGAACCTCATGTACTACTTTGTAGTCAAGATGAAATCCACACATTGCCTAGATGAAATCCACACATTAATAAGATGAAATCCACACATTGCCAAGATGAAATCCACATATTGCCAAGATGAAATCCACACATTGCCAAGATGAAATCCACACATTGCCAAGATGAAATCCACACATTGCCAAGATGAAATCCACACATTACCAAGATGAAATCCACACATTACCAAGACGAAATCCACACATTGCCAAGATGAAATCCTCACATTACCAAGATGAAATCCACACATTGCCAAGATGAAATCCATACATTACCAAGATGAAATCCACACATTGCCAAGATGAAATCCACACATTGCCAAGATGAAATCCATACATTACCAAGATGAACTCCACACATTACGAAGATGAAATCCACACATTACCAAGATGAAATCCATACATTACCAAGATGAAATCCACACATTACCAAGATGAAATCCACACATTACGAAGATGAAATCCATACATTAAGATGAAATCCACACATTGCCAAGATGAAATCCACACATTGCCAAGGTAAAATCCACATTCTGAAGATGAAATCCACACATAGTCAAGACGAAATCACACACAAAAATCAGTGACAGAAGAACTGTCATATGCACTGTATGTACAGAAGAGGAGACTAAACTGGATAATCAGTAGAATTAAAAACTAAACTTAACACATCCATCAGATTGGCTACACGTTTGCAAACTTCAACATAAGGAAGAAGAAAAACAAATTATGTATTTGCCTTCAGAATGATAGACACAGCACTGGTTCTACTGAAGAGACAATTCCCATAGGCCTATGTAGTATTGACATGTTTTGTCAGGTCTTTATTACATAATACTCATCAAGTAAAAATCATGTTTTCAGATAAGTTTCACTCATTTTCTCAAGATCCTATCCTTAATCCCTATCAATTAAATATCTAGTGTTGTTGATATAAGTAGTGAACACCAAATCACATGTTAAATAACTAAAATAGCTAATGTAATATGTTTCAGTGTTTCTTTTCACTTCTAGGGGAATGGTGGTGGGGCCCTTAAATAGGGGAAAATAGCGTTGTGAGGGAAAATAGGGTGAAAATAATGTGCACAACAAAGTATATATTTCTTTGTCTGTATTCACTACACTTCTTTGTTGCAGTGATGTAAACATGTAAATATGCAACAGAATAGTTAGTTTCATTACAGGTCAATGTTTTTATCTTTCTGACTAAAAATATCAACAATACTGGCAACATCTACAATTTAAAAAAAAAATCTGTTGGAGGGGAATTTTAACAGAGAATAGGGGAAAAAAACATACTTTTGATTGAGGGGAATGGGTCCGAATTTCGGCCCCAAAAAAACACTGTGTTTGTATGATGTTTTATGCATTTATTTACAAGTTTATATTTGTTTTCAGTGCCTAAAGAATTGAGAAATAAACTTAACTACAACCTTCACTTATGATTGTTGTTACACACAAAACAACAGCATAGGAAAATATAACACCTAGATAGTTATTTAAACAAAGTTCATCAGATGTTTGCTCTAGCTAACTGAAATTTAATTCAGTTTTTTTAACAGAACTCCGCAACATGCTAGGTCATAGGAGATATGGACAATACAAAGACCTATATGTGAAACAAAAATATAACAAAAAAAATATGGTAAAGGGGAGGTAATTCAGTAATGACTGATGATAGGATTATTGTTCTTGCACAATGATCTTTCTCTCTGTGGTATCTATCTATATGCCAGGTTTCATTGAAATCTCGTCAGTAGTTTTTGAGTTATGGTCTAGACAAGAATGTGAAAGACTGACGGATGGACAGACGGTCAAAGCGGCAACTAATTTCTCACTATTTGGCTGTTTTATAAGACAACTGAATGCTTCCTTAATATAGGGTTGACACACTCTGGTCAGTATGCTGCTGGCTGAACATTCGCTGATTCCATTCAGTCAGCTATTGCTGATAGATAATCCTCTGTTTGCCATGACTTGAAAATCATAAATGAAATACTCAACAGCATACATAATAGTGTGTGTTCTAGGTGATGAGCCAAAGTTCAGATAGGTTTGAACATTTGAATGTAAATATACAAGAAAAGCATCCGAGCGAGGTCAGCTTCAGATAAAGTAACAAAACATCTTTGATTTTATTGGGAATTATCGTGAACAATTAGTAATCAGCAGGTGTGCGAAACCGCGTTCTGTGCGAAATCGGGTACGCATGGTACACCGACTGCGAAAATAAGTGACGCCGTGACATATCGCATTTTCAGTGTTCACACGATTTTTGCGCAAAACTTATCAATATTACTTCCATAAATGTTTATACCTTTACAGACTACAGGTATGACAATCACAGTACACCAGCAGCGCCATCTGTCGACTTTTAAAAGACGTCTGCCGACAACTTCATCCTGAAGAGTCTATTCAAGGGAGATGATTTGAATTACTTTCCGTCCAATCGTAACTACTCGGTGGCGGTACCCGGCAGAGCTCGGAATACAAATTATGTATGCCAATAATCACCGAGGTGTTCCGAATGCTTTTCGTCGCGTGACTTACTAGCTCTGTAAAAATATTTTTTCTACGATCTTCTATTCGACATTTTGTTTTAGTTTTTGGCATGGGGCTATAGCCCATGGCCTTAGTAGGCCTATCTATGCTTTATTCAGATGCTACGATGAATTAATAATGGCGCGTAATGCGTATCACACTGACATGCCTTAGCCTTCATGACAGCCTGCTTATTGATCAGCTTTTGACTTCATTGTACATAGCAATTATAACACTGGGCTTGGAGTCGCTGTAAGTCTCTTTACGCTGAGCATTTTCAACGGACACATGGTGCAACTTAAGACCATTCTTGAGCAAAGAGTCAACCTTATAATATTCTTTGTACTCTCACTTGATCGCTCTGTCAGGTTGTGGGCAAGTTAGTAGTAGTAGCCTGTGGACGACGATACTCAGAGAGCTTTTATATGTTTATTTGTATAAGTAATGCAAGTTATGTGTCTGAATAATAATAGTGTAACATCTGTATTGCATTACAATGTATATAAAAATAATTAAATAGCATTAATATAATAATTTTCATTTTTAACAGTTAAACAATATCACGGATAGGTCCGTGACAATATAAACGCCATTATTTTATTTTAATCAAGTTTTCACATCTTTACAGATTAAAAGTAAAGCTATTGTCAACCAAAACAATTTCAATAAACCTCACCAATATTTCATCTAGATGCTATTATATAAAAATTCGTATGTCCAGACAGTCTTCCCGAAAAGTGCACTCAGTGTTATTTAAACAGCTAATCTCAATGTATTGCAACCGCTGTTCTTCCGGTTAATTACTTTGTGTTTTACAAAATATCAAACATAAGTAAATTAAAACATATATCATTTTCAAATAAATGGAGTAGAAATCGGAGAAACAATTTATTTCATATTTCCAAACAGAATACAAAGAGGTGTCTCCTTTCAACATGTCTACATAGCTACTCATTCGGCTTAAATAAATCAGTATGGCTCATTAAATATGATCTGACGTTTTAAATTGTCGCCACTCTCATAATGTTCAGCGTAAGTAAAAAGATACAGCGCTGCATATTTTGGACTACTCTCAATACTACTACATTCAATCCAGGTTCAATCTGGTGGTGATCTTTACATAGAATATAGGGACTACATAGGTCATGTATATAATTATATGTCCGTGACGATATCAAGCATATTCCTTTTAATTCAATAAAATGTAGGTTGGAAACAAGCTCCTATAAATATTACCCTTAAGTTATTACGATATTGTTAATGTACCCGGATTATGTGCGTTTTGCTGTTGACAGGACTTGGTCTTTTTGTATCAGATATCGGAGAGGCCGGTTAGCAAACCAATCGTGCATCTCGAAATGGGAGACAAATCGTGCAGGTAAAATGGCGAGTCTAGCTAGAGTTGTCCGTGTAAAAATCTAAGGTTATAACTTATTATACCAAACGCCACATAATAAATAAATGGTTAATCACTTAAATCGATTGTTTAAAAGAATTGCATAAGTTATTATAACGTTAATAAACACAAGATTTGCACTAGATGTATAATAACATCGGTGTTTTTTTCGTTCACTGTAGATTCTATTTATAGTAACAACTTTAGATTCAGAGGCTGATCGTGAGAACAACGTTTTTGGCGTTCAAACTGGATATTAGACGGATTTATTAAGTAAGTGACTTACTTTATCAAAAAAATGCAAACGCCAATGCTAGCTAGATGTATTTGATCTAAAGGAACTGAATTATGTACAACCTGTAGCTGACCCACTTTTTCGCCTCAATAAAAACAGCTGATTATGTAAACAATGTCATAGGAAACTGTCACGCTTGCCGTGAATGATAATTGCTATTCAGAGTTTTAGTGTAGACTTGACACAGATACTGTCTTACTGAGCATGTATCGGGTAAATGCAACGTACTGTTAAAATTGAATAAATAAATCTAATCTGATGTGCTTTAAAAGTGTACAGAGTCGTTGAGCGTACATTCAAACATGTATAGTCTACATATCGAAACTTCATTTAAAGCAGGGACAGGCAACTTGCGTCAGTATCTTTATTGAGATACTTGACCCTAGAGAGAACGGTCGCGATAAAGTATTTAGATTTAATATAGTGTATGGTTTGAATATGCTATACGTAGATGACAAGGATTATAGTGTTTGTTGTAACAATTGTATGGAGTCTTAATTGATACTCGTTACTGTAAAGTGTGAAAGTGAATGAATTTAAGTTTAACGTATTTTGGTTTTTATTTTTAAATAGGTTCAAATATTGTAGAAAAGAACAATGAGTGATTCTGGAAAGTTTGTGAGGCGACTTTTTAAGAGAAAGAATAAAGATGAAGCTCATAATATGGAGACTTTGAATGGTGGTGAGAATGCTAAAATGGTTTCTGGTACCAAAGAGAATGATGATGGGGGATTTGTTCCACCCGATGGGGGATGGGGCTGGATTGTGTGCCTAACTTCACTGTGGGCAAATGGAACTGTGTTTGGAATTATCAATACATTTGGACTTATTTATGTGCCGATGAGAGAACATTATAGCAAGAATGACCCTGGGGTCTCCCTTAAAACAGGTAAGACTTCTCCTATGCATCTTTTTGATTTTTATAAAAATTGGAAAAAGTGAATAATGGGTATTAAGAATATAATAATAATTCGGACACATTTTGATTTATTCAGATTGAATGAAAATGAAAGGCTGGTTAATACAACTTGCAAATTTGAGGTCTAACTCTGAGTTTCAGTCTTAAAGTGTTTTTGAATAAGGCCCTAGACCCAATTTTAACATGGTGCTCACAGGATTCACAGTAGCTCTGAAATGGTTGTTGGCGATCGACAGAGCTTATTTAAAATGGTACATCTTATATTCATGCTTTTTGAAAGTTCTTTTTTAACTATACCAGGATAGAGCTTGATCAATTGTTGTTGATTTAAAGAAACTACAGCATGCCAGAAACCTGTCATGGCATTGGTTAATGTGCCGGAGGGATGGCTCTCAGCTAAAACAATCAGAAACTCTGAGTCCTAAAAATGTCTTGGGCAATTTTTTGGCTATAGCAGTGCATAATTCTATAAGAATTGCTACCTATGAAAATCAATGACAATTTTTTCGACACAGCCGTACTAACACATGGTTTTGCTGTTTGCATATCAGTGTTGTGAAAACCAATCAAATCTTACATTAACCACATAGGCAATTTCTCTTCAACCGAACAACCTTGGTAACCTTGACAACACGGATTGCTTAACCTTTTGATAAAGGGACTGTTACCTTACTGAAATACACATGGTTTCGGTGAATTAACCGAAATCCATTTTGGATCTGCAGTTACAAGCAATCGTAACATCTAGACATTTTTTATGTTGCACAACAAATCTTAACCTTCAAATTACGCCGACCATCTTTTTTTCAAGTCTATATTGCTTGTTAGGCTATAGCAGTGCATTAATTCTATAAGAATTGCTACAGGTCTATGAAAATCAATGATAGCTTTTTTGCCTTTAAATTATTTATAACCCATCAATATTACCAAATCTTAAGAGCTCCTTTATGCATTACATTAATTATTAATTTACTGTAGTGGCCGAATCGATGCTAAAACTTAATTAAGAAAGTTTAATTTTTCAATATTATCTATCAGGATAGTCCTTTAAGTATTTTGTGTATTTCTTACATTCTGGTTGGTTTCTGGCACGCTTGATAATGATTGAAAAATATGAAATAATATTTCAAAAGTAATAATAGATGATAAATATAGAACAAGAAAAGACAAGCGTTAGACGTCTAAATATTTGGACTAGTATCAGGACACATACAAGATTTGTTTCTGGCACGCTTGATAATGATTGAAAAATATGAAATAATATTTCAAAAGTAATAATAGATGATAAATATAGAACAAGAAAAGACAAGCGTTAGACGTCTAAATATTTGAACTAGTATCAGGACACATTTGATATATTATACTGTAGTACTAGAGTCTAATGAATAGTTATCAACTGTTATGACATAAATATCCTCGCTTACTGCATGCACCCTTTATTCATTTAATAGAGCTCTATGAAGTTTATCCTGATTACAATTACATGTATTTAAAACTTTTAATACCAAGCGCTAAAAAGGCCTATAGATTCAACATTTAGAACATTTGTTCCGATTTATTTTTTGATAATTATGATATTTCTAGACATGGAGGATGTAATCGAACATTTGACAGATTTTTTTCTTAAATAATGGATGCCTACATTAGGCTACTTTCCAATTGAAAAAGAATGAACTCTTCCCAAATTGAATAATTTTATTTCCCACATTACAGTAATGTTTACTTGAGACATTTCCCAAATTTGTCCAAAACATTGGGATTTACAGCAATTAAAAAACTTTAAACAGCTTCCATTCAATGTCATTGTAAAATTGAAAAGTTTAAAATCAATTTTAAAGCAAAACCAGATTATTTTAAATGTATATTTCTATTTCCCGGCAGTCAGTTGTTGTACCATTTTCAAGCTTTTTAACTAACTGTCAAGCATTGTACCAAATAAGGCCAGACTGACGGCAGGATATTGTGTAATATCATTATCTTTAAAAGTGTTTTTTCGGCGCAGCTGTACTTACATGGTTTTGCTATTTGCATATATCAGTGTTGTGTACACCAATCAAATCTTATGTTAACCACCAAGGCAATTTCTCTTCAATGGAACAACGTTTGTAACCTTGACGCGGATTGGTTAACCTTTGGTAAAGGGTACCGTTACCTTACCCAAATACACAGAATTTCTGTGAATTTACCAAAATCCATTTTGGATCTGGAGTGACCAGCAATCGTAACATCTCGGCATTTTTTTATGTTGCACAACAAATCATTAACCTTCAAATTAACCTTCAAATCTTTTTTCAAGATATTTCTTGTTTATCATTTAAATAAAGTTACTGAAATTACAAGTGCAATTATATGAATGTGATGCAGTGTAATTGTATATAAATTGAATTAACTGAGAACATGTCCATAAATATTCATTAGTGTAATTGCCTAAAGTTGTGAACCAGAGATATGGAGCACCTAGGTTGGTTTTATTTGTAAGCAGTATCATATATCAGGCAATAGGCTGAGTTGTATTGTCAACTTCACTTGGTACAGTATTACCAATTTTGCAAAAAAACATCTGTGATTTTCCAAACATTGAACCGGCTATGGCACCTTTCATATTGTGGTACAAAAACTCTTAATTTGATACTTTCATGCACTAAGACGCACAAGCAGTTAGAATGATGTTCCAGTATTACTACATTTATGTTTCAACAGCAAGTCAACATTTAGTCAATATGATACACTAGCGGATCCAAGGAGGGGCACACCTCGCTCCACTGCTGCTAATGTGTTGTATTTAATTAAGTCCTTCTGATAATGTTCAATTATAACTTAAAAACAAACAATAAAACACAGTCATTGCCGTTTTATAAGGCTTGAGCTAAACCAAAAAATGACCAAAAAGTTACGCCCCCATAAGACCAAATCCTGGATCCGCCCCTGTGATATATACATGTAGGACAGAAATTGTATTATTCTATATGAAAGGCTGCGGATTTACTATGCAACTTTCTCCACTGTCTGTACGTAATATGTTATTATGTATCATGTGTGCTGATAGAATTTGTCTAATCTAAGCATCATCAAGTAAGAGGCAACATTCCTGAGGGTTCAGCGCAAGACTATACTAACGCCTGTGTATTTATAATATAATTTATATAGGAGTTAGTATAGTATTGCACTGAACCCTATATATAGCATCATCAAGTAAGTGGAAACATTCCTGAGGGTTCAGCGCAAGACTATACTAACTCCTGTGTATTTATAATATAATTTATATAGGAGTTAGTATAGTCTTGCACTGAACCCTATATATAGCATCATCAAGTAAGTGGAAACATTCCTGAGGGTTCAGCGCAAGACTATAGTAACTCCTGTGTATTTATAATATAATTTATATAGGAGTTAGTATAGTCTTGCACTGAACCCTATATATAGCATCATCAAGTAAGTGGAAACATTCCTGAGGGTTCAGCGCAAGACTATAGTAACTCCTGTGTATTTATAATATAATTAAATAGGAGTTAGTATAGTCTTGCACTGATCCCTATATATGTACATGCAAATCCATGGAATGCCATTCATACTTAGCACCAGGAATTGAGATGTAAACAAAAGTCAAACCATCAAACCATTTTTACCAAAATCTTTATGATTGTTAATCCTAAAAGTAAAGTGTTTATTTATTATAGTGTCACCCCTATTTAAAGGGCCAGCCATTTCTGACTTATGAGACACCTACCTTCTGAGCACATTAACTTCCCGACCGGCCATATCAGAATTGAACCCTGTCGGGATTCGAACCTTCGACCTCCCGCTCCTAAGGCGGATGTCTTAATCACTCGGCCACGGGAGACGGTTTTATCTAAATACATCTCTCTCCATTTCGTTGATGTGGCAATTCGATTTATTTAAGTATAATTCTATTAATAGAAAGAGAGTACTATAAATGTTAACTGCTAATTTACACTTGATTACAAAGAGATATTGCAAATGCAAGTTGTTTCCTAAACAAGTTTAGTTGTAAACTATAGGGGAAGGAGAGTAGATGACGTTACTGATACAGACAACAACATCTGCGTCATATTTTCACTTCCTGTTTTGTAGTACGGTTAAATCTTCAAAATCAAATTATTATAAAAATGTTTTCTGTTAGCTCAAAATCATCAATGTTTTTGTCCGTAATACTTTATAAACAAATTATATCAGTCATTTTGTAATGTCAATTTATACAATCAATCTTCATATATTTACTGCATTTATTGCTACATAAAAATACCTAGGGCTTATTTTCAATGTCAGTTATTTTTCCCGACGTCCAAACCGTGTCGGACTCGGCAGTTTTCCTCTGGTCCATGTCGCATACATAAAAGTAAAATATGGTCCATTTTTAGGACAGCTTGATGTTTAATGAGGATTACCTGCTCATATAAAACTCCTCAAAATTCTGAGTTCTTTATCAGGCCTTAACTGAAGATCTTAATGTACATTTTTACCTTTGATCATGTTAAGATACTGCTATTGATTGACTGTTCGTGTCTGTGCAGTGTACCCTGTACCGTCTGCTTTTATAAACTTCTACATGTAGTAAAAATTGTAGATTTATGTAGATTTATGTAGATTTATGTAGATTTATGTAGATTTATGTTGTGATTATGTGTAAGGGTTACATTATTGTCTTGTTCAAAATTAGCCCCCTTTCCATTCTCTAAATGCTTGGTGCCACCTAAAAAAGGGCCAACTTTTGCAATGTGCGTACTAAATTATTTCCCAGAATTCCAATTTAGTATTGTTTACACATTTCTCCTAATGCGTTTATTTTGTATATTTACAGCATTTGTTGGTTCTACATGCACTGGTGTGACATTTTTGATGTGTACAGTGTCCAGTATATTGAGTGATCGAATAGGAATACGAACAACTGCGTGTACGGGTGCAGTGTTAGCCACTATAGGCCTTATAGCAACTGCGTTTATACAGGAGTTGGAACTTCTCTATTTGACATTTGGCCTACTTCTAGGTATCGGTTCCTCTATGGTGTATTCGCCGTCACTTGTGATTCTCGGTCATTATTTCAAGAAAAACTTGGGATTAGTGAACGGAATTGTTGCGTTCGGAAGCTCCGTATTCACCATAGTGTTGACTCGAATTTTGCCATATCTACTAAAAGTTATCGAAATCAAGTATTGCTTCTTATTCCTTGCGAGTCTTCATTTTGTGTTGATTCTTTTCACATTGACATGGAAACCATTATTTTTCAAAGAAGACCACCTTGCAGCGCTTACGTTGTCTACAGAAAGTGTGTATCAGCATTGTAACGATTGTTGTTCATGGACAAAGAAGTTCCTTAATGTAAAAATCTGGAAAAGTCGAGCTTACGTAACATGGATTGCCTCCCTTTGCATCGCCTTCTTTGGGTACTTTGTGCCATTTTTCCACTTGGTAAGTTTTCAGAAGTTAACAATACATGACTAATTATTAATTTATTAATGATTAATTTATGTAAATTGAGGTGTGGGATAAAAAATTGCATGTGCATTTACTCCTCAGTTATTGGCCATCTTGAATTTTAACACCACCTCCTTGATAAGATATCGTGATGATTGTTGAAAATTACCATTTTCTCAATGCTCAACAGAATAAGTGCTATGACCTGTCCATGCTCACCTTGAGCCAAAGGCCATTATGACAGTTGCTTTGAAAAACTGATGGTCTCAAACCACTTAGCCTGTCTAGATAATTGTTACTGTAATGACCCTTTGGTGGTCCTCCACCGAATCACCTGAGATAAAGCAGGCTCTTGCAGAACTCCAAACTGTAAAAATCTTGTATTAGAGATAAGGTCATATAGGGACAATTGACAGAAAAGGAAGATTTTTCGGTCTGTGAAAAGCTGAATTTGGCAAGTTTTAGAATTGATCATTGGACCACCCTCTACTATTTAGTTTTCTAATTTTGATTTTTCAAACAACATGATTGCCTGTGGCTATGGCAGTCTGGTTTTTTTATATATCAAAAGCGTAATACCATTGTAACTCTCGTAAGCCATATAAAACTACCATAGCCCTCTTGTTCTGATTGCCGAAGAGAAACCAATAAACGATTTATTGTAACAGTAGTATATTGGTGATAACCTGTTATGATTTACAATGTCTCCCATTTATTGTAGTCAGTTAATAGTTTATGATGATAATGGCTTGCCATACTACATGATATATTGAGTCAAAATATCGTCTATTACAAGTTTTCCATATATTGATGGTATCCATGGTCTATTTGATTGCTAGACATGCATAATGTATTTTGTAACAAGTAACAATTTGTGGGTTCAGATGTTACTAGTAAACAGCAAACTGAATATTGGACATTGATTATTTCAGTTCAATTTGTTATATGTACTAAATTTTTGTCTTTTATCAATGCTTTTTGGTGTAATTGTCGTCTTTATGCGATTTTGTTTACTTCTGATGAAAGTAGTCATTCCGATTCAAAACAAATTGATTCTGTTATGACAAGTAAGCTTGTAAAGAATTTTGTTGGTGGATTTAAGTTTGATACTTGATACACGAGGGGTGTTCTAAAAGTTTCAGGAAAATTGTCATATCTCCTTTAAGAATAAATATTTGTAAACAAAATTTTGATTGTGAAGATATCAAGATTTTATTCAATGCATAAGGTATTTCTGGTAGGTCGTCGATGTCTTCAAATCTGGATCCTCATAACTCTGCTTTGATGGTAGGAAACAGCAAGAAATCGCACAGCCGAGATCAGGGCAATAAGGTGGATGTTTAACCAAGTCAATTTCCAACTCTGTAATTGTTGCCTTGGTAACCATAGACAAATGTGGTGGAGCGTTGTCATGGGAATTGCTCCTTAATATGAATATCCTTGCTCTGGGTTCATTTTCACTTCTTGATAGATAAGCACTTTCTGTTGATGGTATAATACTGAAATTACATCACTAATGTCATGTGAGAATCACTGGAAACATTAATGCGCAATCTTGTGCAATTTTAAACGGTAATGTGGTCTTGTAATTTCATTTGTACCCTATGCCTCTAGAGCAGTCGCTACTGAAACAGCGAATATGCCCCGCTCACGTCGAAATGACGTTCCTATAGTGACAATAGAATGTGCGTTATTTGTAATACATAAAAATATAAAGCAATGTATTTTATAAAATATACTTTGATATCTCTAAAGCCGAAATTTTGTTTGCAAATATTTATTATTAAAGGGGATATGACGCTTTTCCCAAAACTTATCAAACACCCCTCGTATATCTTGCTAGCTTACCCTGTTTTACTTTGCTATCCATTTATCAGTGTGTTTATTTGGGCATTAAGTTTCATATTACCTTGACCTTGATGAATATTTAGCTCAGTTTTCCAGCTTAACGCCAGTGATATGATGATGAGAAAGTAGTATAATAAATTACTCTAGATTGTACGATAATAGTGAGAAGTAAGGTATAGTGTCCTATGAATGGTCTATGTATGTGTACTGAACATCAAATATTGGACTACACTTTTCTATTATTCGTACTTAGATCAATTGGTACCCCCACAAAACATTGAGTTTTCTTCATTTTTGTAATTATTTAATTCCAACACAAGCTATAGATTTCACAATTTTTGTTTTACTAGATGTGTTCAATCGAAAGTTTAACAATTAAGCTAAATTAATAAAGGGTGATTATCGAATAGGGATGTCACGATACACTTTAAGCATACAATGATATATTGCAATACATTTGGAGCATATCGCAATATGTACCACAATATATTGTTTCATTTACCCAAAACATGACTGTAGGTTGTTTTCTTACCTTAAACACCTTTATTCAACTACACTTCAGATATGCTGCAAATATAAAACTTAGGCTAAAGCATTTTAGGTTTTGATTTGTATTTCAATATGAAGGTTTACTGACCAGAAAGTAATAAGGTATTTATTATTCTCATTTCGTTTTTGACTAATATCAGGTTTTCATAACTAGATTATTCCTTATCGTTAAAAACTGCTGCATTCATTTCATATTGTGGTACAATAAAGTTCGGGTGCATTTTATAATACCGTATATAGATATACTGGCATATCTTGAGTCCCTATTTTTGTAATAGATATAATCAAGGCTTTTGACTATCTCAAAATAGTGTGCAAATTGGAAAAACTAAGTAAGTTTTAGCTCACCTGAGTACGAAGTGCTCAAGGTGAGCTATTGGGATTGGCTTGTGTCCGTCGTCAGTCGTCTGTCGTCAACAATTCAGCTTGTTAACACTCTAGAGGTCCTATTTTTTACTTTATCTATATGAGACATGGTCAAAATGTTTGCCTTTATAATATCAAGGTCAAGTTTGAAACTGGGTCATCTAGGGTAAAAAAACTAGGTCACTAGGTTCAATTATAGTAGAACAATGTTATCACATTTCTTACTGTATCTATATGATACATAGTCAAACTGTTTGCCTCAATAAAATCTAGGTCAAATTTGAAATTGGGTCATCAAGGGTAAAAAACTAGGTCACAGGATAAAATGATGAAAAATCCTTGTTGATTCTGGGAAGGCTGCATTTTCTACCGGAACTACATAAAGCTTGATCAGAATGTTCATCTAAATAAAATGCAATTCCAGTGTAGCGCTTGGTTATGTGGGGTCAAAAAGCAGATTATGAGGTCAAATAATTGAAAATCCTCCTGGACATGGCAATTTACTCAGGTGACAATATAGGACCGTCATGGCCCTCTTGTCTTTTGTTCTTTTCACGTATGACTCTGTATGTTCACAAATATTGTTGGTGTCTATGTAATTAAATCATGGTTTTATCACCCAAAAGCTGTTTAGCTTATGCAGGGTTGTCACTAGTTATTGAAGTATGAGGGAAGTCACCAAAAGTAAGTGGGTGTCTGGGGGGATATAGTCTCCTTAATCTCGATCATTTATACAAGAAAAGTGGCTGGGTGATGATGCTCCAGTTATTGGGTATTTTTACCGGCTCTTTATGGACACCCCTGTTATGAGGTCTGTTATCCGGACTGTTATCATGAAAATTGAAATGTTGGTGTGATGAAATATTGACTATGGTTTTATATTCAGTTCAAAGTTAAATCATATTTCAATTTAGCAATATTAAAATACTTTGGCATTCACGTTGGTGCAGATATTAGTGTAAATTAAGCAACTGATGGTAAACCATCTTAACTATTAAACATTTTGTCAAAGCTATGTTCTGTATATATTCAAAAAATATATATGAGAAAGATTTACAGTAAAATCTCACTTAAAGACCGCCTCAAAAATAAGACCGCCTCAAAATTATCATGGATCATAATTTATTAATTATTATGTTTATCCAGTGACTTAAACATGTAACTTTTTCCTTACTGTTACTGGTGTGAATTACTTAATCTATAGTCTTCAATGATTAACCATATGTCATCGTCAAATATTTGCCTAATAAATAAGATATTACTTATGGATCATGTTATATGCTCCCAATGAGAGGTGTATACTAAATGTTAGTTATGTAAGTAGTTTGTCCATCAGTCATTCCAATGAAAGTTGGCGCAAATTTTATGCAAGATGAGGGACCAGTAATTGTTTCTCTCAAAGGTCAAGGTGGCGAACAAAAACTCTTCATATTGCTTCATATTTCAGCCTCCTCATTATGCATTCATTTCATAACTTGAACACATGATGATAAAACAGTATTTTGATAAAAGAGTGACTATAGACTTAACCTTACAATAAAGCGCAATGTGCCCTCAGTTTAATTCTAAAATATGAAGTTAGTCACAAGACTGAAAGTTGTTCTTGTCGCTGTTAAATTATTTCTTGTTTGACACAAGACTTTTATATTGTTAATGATTTTTCTTAAAATGTTGCATACTGAAATAGGCCCTAATATTGTAAATTCTTTTGAACATTAATTCAAGTGTATTTAAATTTCTTGCATTGTAATTTATTTTGAGAGTTTAGCACAGTGCTGCTGTTATCAAAATGAATGAAGTCAAAACAGAACTGCTCTGAACAAAACCAATTGTAGTGAGTATGTCTGCCGCTCATTTAACTCGGATGGTAGATTGCTCAACTACTAATCTAGAGGTTGTGGGTTTGAAACCCTGGTGAGGCGTACATTCTTCCGTGACAATTTGACTGAACGTAATGCATCCAGAGTCATTTGTCCTCCACCTCTGAACTCAGATTCATGCAGAGAAGTTGTCAGTTGCTTGCGGAGGAGCAGGTTGGTACCGGTTGGTAACCCTGGAGTACTGGTTAGGTCGTATATAACTGTAATATTATTGTGAAATGTGGCTTAAAGCTACAACAGAGGAAAATTCAGTGTGAGCAAAAACGTTTATGAGAAGAAGTCAGACAACTTGTATATAGATAAGTGTTGGCTTATCGAGCTCAGACAATTTGTCGACCATTACAAAGTTAACAAGATTAATATTTAATCATTATATATTATTATCTTAGGTAATACTTGGAGATTATCACATATCTATAATGTCATATTATCACTATATTAACTAATTCATGTATAACAAACGTGTAAACAATATCTCAAACAGTGGAAAAATTTGGGAGTACCTTTCGCTGTGTAAAAGTCAAAATGTTCAATCTGCATTGATGTATATATAGGAAAGCCTGGTGGTGACATTTCAGCTTCAAAAATTGTCGAATACACTTCATGAATTCATGAGTTCAACTACATGAAATCACAAATTCATGAATTCATGAAGTTCAACTCATGAATTCATGAAGTTGAATTTGAAAATTCTTGAAGCCGAAATGTCACCACCAGGCTTTCGTACAAATATATGTATATACATCATTACATGTATGCAACATTTCTGGTTTTCGTATCAACTACAACAGGTTTGACTGTAAATATAAGTGATACTCATTCAACAAAGTGTTAAAATGTGAAATAGGCCTTTCCCAAAACTAGGTAGTCTCCCTTGAAAAGTTGTCGTTCCTGAGGCCGTTATACGCATGCGCAAGTGTTTAGTAAACTTCCGGGGACTATCGATACGTTAATCCGTTAATCAATATATCAATAACAACAGCGATTAAGAGATGAAATCAGCGAAGAAATCATTGAAATATTGTTGTGTTTGTAAGTGAATCTACCGTGGAAAAGTTATCGATGGAAGAACTGTTACTCTTCACTCGATTTCCCGCCCTAATACCATCTCCATGATCACGCGTTTTCACTCAACTTGTTTTTAAACCACTATAAATCCATTTTTTTCGTAAAATTCGGACATTCTAATTTGTTCTTATGAAAAGATCGCTCTTTCCTTAAGCTAAAGCATGTACAAAAAATTGGGTTACTATATAAAGTCTTTGCATAAACTGCATTTAAAACATCATAGGTAGCGATTTTAATTTTTACGCTGCACTCGCGGAAGCGTAATTTCTTCACATACTCGTGGCAAGTTTCCAATAAATTTTCGTTTTTTTATAATAAGTACCGAAATTTTAACTTACACTAATGCAAAGAGCAATCTTGTAAGATGTTAATTCCACCAAAAATGTATGGTAAAATATATAATAAAAGTTAATCCATAAACGGCGATCAAACAGTCCATTTCCAGAAAATTTTCAGAGCACGATTGCATCATAACTATTTCTAAAAATGTCGGTCATTTTCGGAAAATGACCGCTTCAGTTTGGATATTTTCATTTAGTTTAATTGTACTAATACACTTCCTTGTAAACTATTTATTTCAAAAGAATGCTGTGAAAAACAATTATAAATACAGAAAATTATAATTTTAGATACACATGCACTTTGTGTATTTCTAAAAAAATTGTGGTGAAATTGGGTTTATAATCCCAATAGAACATATTAATTAGCAATTATAATTATTTATATATAATCAAAGTTTATACTACAGTCACCATTTTAGTCAATATTTATATTTTGTTCTAAAATTAATTTATACAAGCAAAATCTATGCTCAAACACAATGCAGATTTACTAATACAGTTACAGTTACATTGGCGTATGTTGGCACATGTAAATAAAACAATTATTCCTAAATGTTAAAATTGCCTTCAGGAGCTCTATTATCACAGCTAATGATAATTGACATTAATTAATATATATTTCTTATGGTTCATTTAATCTGATTGGTTGATGCTAATTGTTTTGCAATTCATAAGCCACGCCCTACGCAGAAGATTAGTCCTACTGGTCACTAAATTGCCCCATGTGTCAGCTGTAAAAACATAAGAGTCATAAAACCCCAGGAGATCTTTATTATGTGTTAATACATATTGCTATTTCTTGTTTGATTTAATTAATCCCATTGATAATTGCAATGATTAGGTCATATCAATCTTTGATCTCAGTTTGTAATTCACAACGTGGCTGCAACTGTCCTCCAAAAATATTTACTTCAAAGACTTAGCCAGTGACTTCAAACATCTTTGATGTTTATTCTTGTTGAAAATTAAATTGTTGTCACAAGAATTGCAACACAGACAATAAGTACCTGTGGTGAAATTTTAAGAAAATAGACTTGTGTACGATGTCGTATTGCTCGCGTAATTTACATCCTTTGTTTGGTCCATCTTTACACCTTTTTAAAGATGATTAAACCCAGATTGTTTTTCACAGCAATATTTAATTGGCGTGGAAATGGATTAATACAATTAAACTTTGATGAAAATATCAAAATTGAAGTGGAAAATTACCAACTTATTTAGAATAGTGATGATGAAATCGTGGTCCGTGAAAATTTCTTATGGGATTGTTTGATGGCTTTTTTTGGAATAACTTTCAATATTAACCACATGATTTTAATTAGGATTTAACATCTTAAAAGGCTGGTTTTTACAATGGGGTAAGTTTAATCCACTTTATAACTACTAAATGAGTCATTCTTGCACGCTTCGATAATTTTCGCTATCTCCGCCATTAATGACCCGACGCTATTAGTCCCGGAAGTACTGAAGAAGTAATCAGGGGAAGTAAGCGGTGATTTACTAAGGGAGACTACCTAGTTTTGGGAAAGGACTATACATGTACAATGTATCTACATTCGATTATAACTTTTAAACAATGAACAATAAGCTAATGTATATTCAGTACCAGCATTTCCTATATTTATAACAATTAATTTTAGTAAATACTACTTGACCCTACCAATGTACCATTACTTGGAATCAGAACAGTCCGTCGTCTCACCATATGACTGTTAGCAAGTCAAGTGACTTGTATTTTGTGTATCAATGTATGTGATGTATTGTGATTGAGTCACACTTTGATAGAATCACATGCAGTCTGACATTGAATAACATTTTCTTTGAAATACCGTCTTCAGTGTTATACAGAGATAATTGATTTCCCTTATTAATGTAGAATATCTCCGATAGGTGTCGCTAGCAGGTGCTTGTGCACGAGATTTTCATGAGTTTTAGGTTTGAAAGTCATTCAGCTTTGGGCAGCCGACACATTAATTATGAAATGTTATTTCATGCAATCGTATATTACGAGGTTTTAAACAGTCATACGTGTTCATGAATTATGTTGATAACTATGATGTATTTTGACAACGTTACTCGGTCACTCACAATGTAGTCGGTTGCCCAAGTGCTACCCATAAATCACAAATTAAACAGTAATTTGAAATGTATGTTGTTTTATGTCTTGCTTATCGGAGGTGGTCAAGTTAAAGAAGGGAACACACGTACATATTTGTTATAGCAGTCTATTGTCTAATGTGTCTGGTGTGTTGATACTTCTTGCCATATTTAATATGATCAAGGGCTCAATGCAACACTGTCGTAACTTTTATATAAATACATAGGAGTTACGACAGTGTTGCATTGAGCCCTCAATGTGTGCATCTGCATTTATGCATACCGGTAAATTTGTACTGGATTTCTCCCATGGTTTCATTTGTCAGGTCATTGTAAGTGATTTGTGCCTCTTTTGTTATCAACATGTTCCAAATATAGCTGAACTATGATAACCCCATTTGTTGTATATATTTTTATGTTGGTGACAGTAATAATTATGTCAGTTGTACGACTTTCTATAAATAGTGATTCTGGAGCCGACTGATGACATGCTCTCTCATGACAAATCTAAATGTATGTGTCATTTCGTGTATTTTTGGAGTATTTGAGCGATTTTGATGGAAGCCAGGGTTCTTTCAGCTGTTTCTGGAGCCGTTATTTGGCTATAGTCCCAATGCCTAAAAGTATATTAAAGTTTTCCCAATATGAATGTAAAATTTCCCAATAAATCTGAAGAAAACGATTTGGTTCAATTTAGCCAAAAATTTACTAAGTTAGAGGCTTTCTCTGACACAGGCAGTTTATATAATTAGCAATTATAGTTCATTAACTAATCACTGCATGTACATCCTATACTTTTATTCCTAAAATTTTGCTGTAATTGCTTGACTTTTTCCTAATTTCTAAGTTTAATGCGCAAAAAATGCCAATTTGAAGGGTATGGGTCCTTTTCCCAAAATAGCCAAAATAAACCCTGGAAGCAGTCTAGGTGTTGAAACATGACAATATGGTGATACGCTGTAAAAAATAACCATGTTCACCTTCTTTTTTCTTGCTGAGTCGTTTTTGAACTTATGATAATTAGCTGATACTTATTTGTGTATTTCATAAAATGAGAGCTGTCATCGATAGAAACGATATCGATGTAAGATATCGTAGAAACGATATCGATGTAAGATATCGTAGAAACGATATCGATGTAAGATATCATATCATTTATATTTTTTCTTCAATCGATTATCGATACTTATGAATAATAAAACTTGCCTGAAAACAACAACAAAATCACCCAAAACAACAATGGAACCTGTGCACTGTCAAAAGACTATGCCTATATAACTTGACCGTACATCATATCTGCTCAAGAAATAATCAATTACTGTCGAATGAATGCAAAAACACACATACATCTTAATAGTGAGGAAACAAGATGGTCGCAGTAACTCATAAGCATCTAAAAGACATAACTTGAAGTGAAAGGATATGAAATCATGAACTGCAAGCCTATAAATGACATTAACGATACTTGATATATCGATGTATCGTCGATATGTCTCATCCGATTTATCGATATCGTTGATATGCATTTTGCTGAGTCAATGACAGCTCGGATCAAACGTTGTCTTCTCTATCAGTACAATTATCAATAACAATTTTTGAATGAGTTTCTATGAAGAATGTAAGTCAAATGTGTCTGTACTCATTCAGTGAGGGAAGGTTTGTTGTATGTTACCATCTGAGATCTCGATGAAAAATCTGAAACTTGATATCAAGGAGTGAGAGCCAGAAACATCTAAAAGCAGATGAATAATGAAGCTGATACATGTTGCTGCTTGTTAACATGCTTGAATAATGTATCAATGTTTAAATATAGATAGGGTATCACCTTGTAGGTGTCATTGATAAGATAATGGAACAGATTGTTGCATATTATGAGGTCAAAATAAGAGGGCAGAATCTAGGCCAGAATTAGTCACGTGTGCTGTATGTGCTGGTACTCACTCGTCCCTTGTAAACGTCCCTTGTAAACCTCCGTAATGTGGGGGTAGTACTGCTCATATAAATAAATTATGCAAAATATTATCATTTATTCAAACTATACCATACAGGCTTAAACTGTATGCGTATATATTTTTAAAACTACGGAAAAAGTGAGTTCCTTTATAACCATTATCAGTCAATCAGTTAGCTCCTGCCCTGTGTTCAGTTACGGCTAACAGTTGCTTACATTACAAATCTGTGATGTTTTGTATCCCTGGCCCACCGTATGGCATTCACTGCACAGGGGGAACCAAATTTCTAACGTTGGCCGCAAATGCCTTTACTGAATGCAGGGCTCAGGTAAGCTCAGTTGGTAGAGTACTGGGGGCCTTATTCACATACATATTAAGATTTAAACTCGATTATTCAGACAAAATTCCATCACTTTAGATTTAATGAAAAAAAAGTCTGGCAATTATAACTTTTCCAAATTTAAAGTCTTAAGTCTGGATTTCATCATTAAAATGTTTGTGTCCAATTTTTACGCCCCTGGACAGTCTCCCAGGAGGGTTCAATTCTTGGTTGGGACAGGTCATGACCATCTGTGACATTATGGCTTAAAGGTCATTTGTCCTCCACCTCTGAGTCATGTGGAGAAGTTGTCAGATGCTTGCGGAAAGGCAAGTCAGTGCTGGTGGGTAATTAAGTCCAGGAAAACTTAGGTCAACTGGTATAACTTAAAAAATGTGGAAAAAATGAAGTTTAACCCAATAAAAAACAAAACAAAAATTCAGTCCATTGAAATGGTGCTAATATATGTTTGTAGCATGTTGTTCGTCTAGTATATGGCATAATACAAGGTCAATGTTATATCTTCCATTAGTGTTAAATTAAGTTCATTGAACGATTTGCCATTCCTCGATTATCTTCAGATATCTTGCTTATCAATTGAAATAAGCTGTACTTAAAATATGGCGTCAAAAATCTTTTCTTTAAGTTGAACCTTTGATGTTATCCCAATGGTATTGTTTACTGGTCTTTGAGAATTGTTAATTTTTTAGTCTGTCTGAAGGCCATAGCTGACAGACTGAAGAGTCAATGACTTATTGAATTATGACCACCTTGTGCATGTGACTACCATGCAACTAACATTGTGGGTTGTCGATTTAAATTTGGTTATAGAATGTTGAAGTCTGGAATTTGATTTAAATTCTAAGATAGAATTCTTTATTCTTGCGTTATGGAAAATCTATGATACTGTGGTGATCAGAAACCTTCGATCCACCCTCATCACAATCTGTCCAATCAGCGGCCTCTATTTCAACCGTCTATATATTGTATATACAACGTTCATGAAGTTCATTTGGTCTAAGTTGGATAGAAAATCTCATGGCATTGTCTATACCTTCTTATATACACTTGCTAAGACTCATGTACTTTATTGTATAGACAATGTAACTCGTCTATCCTATACAATTACAAGTCTGAGGTTCTGTGTTGAATAAGAATTTATTGAATATCAGTCAGACAATGTGAAGCCCAATTATAGTCTGTTACGATATACTGTGCTTCAGCATTAGATTTTGAACCATTGATACTTTGTGAATACCATGTCTTAGAATTATAAAATCAATGAAGCACAGGGTGGGTAAACATGTGACTTTTTTGTTTACTACGCAGCACGAAAAGCTGGCGGCCGATCATAAAACGGTATGTATTTTAGCAGTTTCTGTCGGTCAGAAATAATAGCCTATAACCTGGTCATCCAGAATCAGGTAGCATCGATGCCCATACACATAGATCTCTGTTGATTTGCCGAAATGCGTGCCACAATATTTAAGCGAGACGAAATGTTCTTCGAGTTTTTTTGTGACATGCATTCTAGAAAATCTACGGAGATCTATGTGTCGATATGGGCATCGATGCTACCGGATTTTGGAGTTGGTGATTGGCTGTCGGTTTTTAGTGCCGCATAGTAAACAAAAAAAGTCGAGTGTTCACCCACCCTGGAGGCAGTCATTTTAATGTTCTGGTTCATGCCGTAATCAAAATTTTACTTTATAAATGAATTACGTAGATAGATTGCTTGCAAAAATAAAACCCTTGCTGATTATACCAGATCTACAGTATACTACACTTCAGATATTTACAGTAACAATGTATTAACTGTTGATCATGCACACAGTCCTAAAATGTTCATGCAAGTTTTTAATAAGCATTTGAAATTCAAAGTCGTTGCCGACTCAGCACATTTGTTCTACATAATATAATGTTGGGTCTTTCATTTCACTTTTGGTTTCTGATTGGGTAAAAGTATAATTGAATGCTTGGTTATTTATGCATATTGCATTCGTAGTTGACATTGTGAGAATGTGATACTGTATACTGTAGTGAAGTGCACGTCACATGTCTTATGTCCCATGTTTTCATCTGTTTCAGGTAAACATCTCCACCAGATTATGTGTAGTAATTACTACAGTATCCTGTAATTCATCTAACTCAATCGTGCTCACCATATGGTAGTCTCATGTTTGTTAGTATACTTGGCATTGAACTTGCTTGGTTGAAATCTGGGGTAAACATAAAGATGTGTTGTGACTTAAGTATAGATAAATAATTTTTTCATCTTGATCCCTGAAAAGATTTTTTTACAAAGTAGTAATAATCATCATTATAATAATTAGCAATGTGACAGATGGCGAGAAAGCATGTTATTTTGGTATATGTATTTAAGAAATTTTACTATATCAAAATTGTATTTAGTATACCGGATATACATATTCTAGAGGGGCAAAGTGTATGTAAACTACATATTCTAGAGGGGCAAAGTGTATGTAAACTACATATTCTACAGGGGCAAAGTGAAGGTAAACTACATATTCTACAGGGGCAAAGTATATGTAAACTACATATTCTACAGGGGCAAAGTGTATGTAAACTACATATTCTAGAGGGGCAAAGTGAAGGTAAACTACATATTCTACAGGGGCAAAGTATATGTAAACTACATATTCTACAGGGGCAAAGTGTATGTAAACTACATATTCTACAGGGGCAAAGTGTATGTAAACTACATATTCTACAGGGGCAAAGTATATGTAAACTACATATTCTAGAGGGGCAAAGTGTATGTAAACTACATATTCTAGAGGGGCAAAGTGTATGTAAACTACATATTCTAGAGGGGCAAGGTGAATGTAAACTACATATTCTAGAGTAACAAAAAGTCTACAGAAGCAAGATGTCATTGGAATGTAAATTTGAAAAATGTTAATAAAAAATAGCCAATTTTATAAAGATTTTAAAAGATTAGGAGTATTTTAGAATTGTTTGATCTATCATCGTATTTAGTTGTCATAATGAGATAACTGTACTTATTACATTTCAATCATTTTATGCCATATAGACACTTCTAAGGTAGAGTTAGCTTCATATCTATAGACAGTGTAATTGAGGTGAAGTTCAAGGTCGCGTTAGAAATGTCCGATAAGCACGCATTGGATGCAATTCTCACTATTAAACCTCAATAAACGTAGATATCAAACTGTGCAATGAATTGTAAATTCACAAAAATTCAAATAGCCTTGTCTATAGATATCAGTTGTATACTAGTTGTAACTTTATCTCTGTCTGGCAATAAGCCATCTGTCTTTATTGGTGGGCATGGTTTATGTAACATTGTTGTCCGATTTGTTAAATGTATATCCTTGCACTTTGTGTACTTAAAAGCCGAGTGCATTCAAATAATGAAGAGATACTGGATAATCATGTCAAGGGATTGGTATAATATAACTGTAACTTTTACGAGAGTAAAAATATGTATAATTTACATTATAGTAAAACCTGTATAACTAGACCACTCCTGGGACAATTGAAGACTGGTCTTAATAAGGAGTTGGTCTTAATATTGAGGTTGAATTAAAGAGCAAAACAGTGAAATTGGACTTGAAAATTGTGTTCATAATTTTGAGGTGGTGTGATTATTGAGGTGGTCTTTATGTGAGGGTTTACTGTATCTAGCATCCTGTATACTTAATATAACACTCTATTTCGGGAATTATTATCTCTATTCATTAAAAATGGAAGTTTGCACTGCAACATGGAGGTACTTTTGCAGTATTTTATCAGCTGTTCCCTGATATGCAAATAAATGTATTTCTGTTTTTGTCTCTCTTTGTTGCATGTTGCTTGTCTGATGAAGATAATTTATGACTAATCCGGTGTGTATCCAGTCATACACACGGTGCACTAGTGACTGCAATCAATTAGTAAAAGGAAAAAAGAAATATTCACAGACTGCATAAATGGATATTTGTGCGTGTCAACAAGTTTGCGAATCAGCAATTTCAGGTGTTTAGCATGAGGCTGAAATGTTCGAAAATTTCTGAAATTTGTGTATCGCATTATAAGCAACAATACGTTTGTATTACTCGGACAAATTAACCTGATCCTTCTGACCTCTATTTCCATAATGTCACAGTAGACTGATTATCTAAATTTATATTTCAGCTCTCGTCATATTGATGCACAAGTTTAATTGGTCATTTAATAGTATATAATGAAAGAAATCCAGAAATGCAATGATTTCCATAACTGTAATGAAAAATACTGATGATTCACAATTCTTTCACGGAAAATTATACTGTCAGCGTAATCAATATATAATATATTCATGCATAAAGGTTAGGACCAGGTTAATATGTCCGGACTATACTATTATAAGCTATCATAGACTTTGCTTTCATTTGACTGAGCAGCCCAGGGTCAAAATTGAACTATATACTAGTCATGTGATCTATGAGATAGTATGGCATAAAAACTGAAGGCTGTGGGAGCATGGGCTTATTTGCATGGTTTGAGGTTACTCACTAGCCATGGTTCAATGTGGTCCAAGTATGTCCCTGTCAGTCGATAGTACATAGTCTGCTTGATAACATGCATGTGACTTTATCATCATTCTGTAGTACAAAGGTCAAGAGGAAGAATCTATTGTGTTATGTTCAGACAATTATGAAATAAACACCTCTTGATCTTGTACAATCCTTGTAATGTCATGTGAACTCCTTACAATACATACATGTTTGTATATTACTAGTAATCAGTATTCTAGTTGTTAAGGATGAGATGTTTTCAAGCTCGTGATATATTTCATCGTTTTGAACTCACTCTGAGCCCGCCCGGCTTTCTCAGTCAGTAGAGCGCGATTCTATTGTTTAGATGGGTCCAGGGTTTCGAGCCCCAGATCGGGTGCACTTTTTCACTTTTACTTCATACTATATACTAGTCATGTGATCTATGAGATAGTATGGCATAAAAACTGAAGGCTGTTGGGAGCATGGGCTTATGTGCGTGGTTTGGGGTTACCCACTAAGCCATGGTTCAATGTGTACCTATTAATTTTAGCTTGCAAGCATTGTGAATGTGAGACACTCTTTTGTTCACCTCCTGAAAAAAACCAGTCCTTGACCTTTACATGGTTTGAACCTGCAACCTCGGGGTTGAGTTGCAGATCATGTTCCACTACACTACTGCTTCCCTTTAAACAAACCTGTAAATGTAAAAGCCGTACAGTACAGTTAAAGGAAACTTAGTGTACTTAATAATGATGAAGTGAAGTATTGGTGGTCTTCAAATGAAAATGTATTGTTCATGACATGTTTTACAGGGAGCTAACTCTGTTTGAGAAAGATTACACATGGTATTTGGCTGTGATATTTTCGCAGATAGATAGAATTGATACGTATGCTCATTAAATACTATTCTGCTGTTTGTTCGGGAGACTGGCATATGCTTGACTTTAAAAGATCACATTTATTAAAATGATGCATTGCCCAATGTAAAAGTTGAATTCAAGATTCCAAAAAAGTTCATTGAAGTGAATTTTCTGACAGTACATGTATATTGAGAGTCAGAGACATTCTGTTTCTCATTTCAGCCTCAATATATTGCAGACAACTTTCCCGGAGAAGATGGTAGTTGGCCTATATTATGTTTAAGTATAACATCCGGCGTGAGTCGCATTGTTTGTGGCAAACTGGCTGATATTCATTGGATAAGTCGAATCAAGATGCAGCAAATGGCATTTGTTGTACTTGGAATTTCCACATTGTGTATTCCATTTACTTCTACATTTGGTGGTCTTATTGGAATAAGTCTTGTAATGGGAATCTGTGATGGGATCATAGTGTGTCTGCTGGGTCCGATAGCCTTTGACATTGTTGGACCATCAGAGGCATCCCAGGCTATTGGATTTCTGCTTGGAATTTTCAGTATTCCATTTACCTTCGGGCCACCTCTTGCAGGTAAGTGGATTAGTCTGTGTTTCATTCCCTTGTAGAAATTGTGATCTGTTTCTTGGAACAATGCTTACCGTATTGATATTCCCATTGAATGTAAGATTGGTTTATCAAACTGCTACAGTATATTCAGTCAGGTTTGTTGTCTTTCATGGATCACTTCAAGGTTCCATATATGTCCATCTGAACTAAGCGTAATGTAGGAACCATCTACTCATGCTTTGTGTTCCCTGTGTACACATTTCACGGACTTAAAGTCAAGGAATTAGGAACATGTCAATTATGATTATATTAATCTTTGGTTGAAACATCAGTACGTCTGCACCATACTGCCCTGGTGCTGTCTGTGGCTTTGGGTTTTATACTGATTTGCTACAGTATTTAAGTTAAGCACCATAGTCATGTGACCTAACCAGTGTTCCTGGGATACCAATCAGTACTAAGCTGTTCTGCAAGCTACTAACTTGTTCTGTTCATGAATCAGAGGTGGGGAAAGTTACTGTGGATGTATTATCTTCAGAAAAATTGACTTGAAGGACATAAGCCTCACTTGGATCGTCAGTTGAGTGATCATCTTACTCAGCCAACAAAGAGGACTGTCTGCAACTCTCTGTGATGACATACAACACAGATAAATAAAGCTGTTAATGTTTGTTAGGACTGAACACAATCACACAAAAAGCATATTTCGTGTATAGAAAAACTGTACATTTGGTGTAATTTTAATCAATTATTCACATGTATTTCAGGGTGGATGTATGACACCATGGGTGACTACAGAGTAGCATTCCATGTTGCTGGAGCCCCTCCTATACTTGGTGCTATCCTCATGTTCCTTATACCTAATGTACAACAGGTAAATATTCTCTTAATATTGCATTCCTAATATTGTTTGCTGTAACTCTAACTGAAGTTTATCTTTCTGGACATTACTCATACTTAGTTTTGAGGATTTATACAAGAATGCAAGATCTAAAAATAATAAAATTGTGATGTCTGTTGGGATATTAAACTGCAGTTACTTGCAAATGCGACTGCAATGACTTGATCATGCATCTGCAATGACAGTGTAATAATGCGTCTGTAATGACTGGGTAATTATGCGTCTGCAATGACTGGGTAATTATGCGTCTGTAATGACTAGGTAATAATGTGTCTGCAATGACTGGGTAATTATGCGTCTGCAATGACTGGGTAATTATGCGTCTGTAATGACTGGGTAATGCGTCTGCAATGACTGGGTAATTATGCGTCTGCAATGACTGGGTAATTATGCGTCTGCAATGACTGGGTAATTATGCGTCTGCAATGACTGGGTAATTATGCGTCTGCAATGACTGGGTAATTATGCGTCTGCAATGACTGGGTAATTATGCGTCTGCAATGACTGGGTAATTATGCGTCTGCAATGACTGGGTAATTATGCGTCTGTAATGACTGGGTAATTATGCGTCTGCAATGACTGGGTAATTATGCGTCTGTAATGACTGGGTAATTATGCGTCTGCAATGACTGGGTAATGTGACTGCAATGACTGGGTGATGCATCTGCAATGACTGGGTCATGCGTCTGCAATGACTGAGTAATGCGTCTGCAATGACTAGGTAACATAAGAGCAATAGTCCCAGAAAAGATTTACTTTTTCTTTTTACTTTACTATAAAAGGATTGTTTTTGTTATAATAATACCGGTATTCTATGTAGAAAATAAGAGAGAGTTATTTGTTTGTCCTGAGACTGAATGTAAGCTGTGTAATGTTGTATCACAGTACTATTGCAATTCTACTGATAAAAATTGTATAATAATCTAACCTTTACACAATATGATAGCTATTTTTGCATTCAGACCAAGAAATTGTAAGTGTCAGCACACTTGATTCCAAGTATGGCATGTACAAATCAGTTATTATTATTCTTTATGTTAAGTTGATATGTCGTATTACACTAGATTTGTTATATTGTCTTTTGAGTACGTATAACCCGCTATCTGTGTAGAACACTGTCCAACATGTTTATAGTCTAATACAAATCATTGGGTCTAAAAGTGAAAAGCCACTTATACTGCGAGTGATCATGCATGGTTCAGAGTCTATGTGCAGACTGATATGAAAATCTATGTGGAAGTATTTTAGTGGTAGAGTTTTTTTTCCATCTGATACCATTTGTGTTGTTTTCATTTGTTAGAAAATGTGAATGCATGTGTATCTCATATTGGAAATGTATCCACTTTCCTTGATATGTTACTAGTATTGAAACATAGTCAGTTATAGCTGTATAGGATAAATATGCTTACTTAATGTTTTGCTTGGTTATTTAAAGCATGTATAAACCCAATTTGATAAGGCTTTCATTATCGATTTGTCCATTATATTGGGTATAGGGTGGGAAGGTTGTTTAAATCATATTTTATCAATTATGAATTGATGTATAGGTTGTATACAACACCCCTATAATCGATATTTAGGTAAACACGATAATGAAAAAATAGAGAATTTGAGTTATATTTGGCTATGAATGGTTTTTTGTGTGAGTAGCTTAAAAGTGTTTATTATACAATGTATTTAGACATCAGAACAACAACCTGAAGCTAAGACGTATGTAAGTGTCTGCAATACAACAACATTCTATGGTCTCCCTCTCTCCCTCCATCTCAGGTGTATCAAACAAGCTGTGAGGCTTTTTTGACACTCAGGACAGTTTCTTGACACATTCCTTTATCTGATATCTGTGTAAACTCAGTTTTTCATTTGAAGATGGATTCATTTCCATTGATATTCTTACAATTTGATTATTTTAATACCTCAATTGCTTATTGATATGTACTTTATGGAATTATGCAATTGGCATGAGATCAAGGTAGTTTTGATGTAATATAATTTATTTACGTACATTTTGTGTGTTGGATATTTAAGTCCTGTTCATATTTAATTGAATTTTCTTGCTGTCACAGATAAGTAAATATTCATTAACAAATAATCAAATGTACACATACACACATACATCTTAGGCTTTCATCTGCATAAATTGCTTAAAATGTTTTGCTTAAGCAATGCATATATTTATTAGGCATACACATTTATACAGTTTGCTTCGAGTCAGTGAGGTGTTTATCTTTGAAACTTTGTCAATATTTCATGATGTGAAGTGAAAATTGCCAGTCTGCTTTTTATTGATGAGCACTGAGGTGCTTTTTTTTAGAGGTAGGAAAAGGAGAATGCTACCTAGAGCTAGGTAGGGAAAGTAGCGCTGCCGTTTCTTAAACGTAGGCAAAGTAGCACCTATCTTTAGATAGGTAGCGTGTTTTGACAGTGCTAGCTTTGCTAAACAAAATGGCGTCCATGCGGAACAGTGTCATGTGGTCTGGCGCGCGCCATTTTGTAGCTAGCGAATCATTCAAGCGTTTTTTAGACGGCTACCTTTTCTACATTAGCTAGCTTTTCTTGCTTATTTCCCCTACCTCTAAAAAACGCACCTCTGTTGTTGCTTTTGCTAGTTATGGCCAGGGTTTGTTTGAATGTTGACACTGTCGGCCATGTTCTACATTCATGTGGTAATCAGTCCTATCAACTGAAGCTTTAAAAGCTTGTCATTATGCTGATCTTTTCTTAACGTCTGCTCTAGTGCATCAGGTATTGAAAGATACCATAAAAGTTCAGATATTTCCTGTTTTAAGAAGAAGAGCATGTCTAGTGTGACTAGAGCACTTGATATCACATGTTTGTGTCATATTGTATCAGTATCTTTGTCTAGATTGGAAGCTTGAAGAAGCTCTGCTCTTGCTGTTGAAATATTCACTGTACTAAAACCACACTTTATTGCTAAATAGCTTTGTGAGGAATCACTTAGCTTAAGATATATACAATAAAGAGTCTACTTCAAATGTATCAGTAACACAAAGGTTCCACTACATGCTGAATCTCAAGGGTCATTTTGATAATGTTTGATTGGATTGTATTTTTTATAGTCAAATTACCTATAATTTAGAGAAATATTGACCCTTCAGCCAGAATCCTGAGCATCAAAATGTGGCTTTTTGGAAATTCCTGGGGTCAAAGGGTCAACGCCAGAGTCAAATGGAACCCCTGTTAAACATTCTTTCCTTTTAACAATATACCTGTTAATGAACTAAAGATTCCGATTTCTCTTTTTTCTGCAGTTATTCCTTATATGGGTAAATGCATGCAAATTTGGAAACTTTCGTTATTTAATTATCTATGTTATTTGCCATCATAACTGTGTATAAATGTATGGTAGACCATGGTAATGGTGTTATAATCTGTACTAGGTGCAAGCTTTTATATGAAATTAAAAATGACCATATGGTTATGTTTATAGCAACATTATATTTACCACTATGGATCTGTGAAGATCATCCTGATCTATTCGGAAACCCAAGCTGACCTGTCCTGCGTTAAGTAAAGGTGTTTGTGGCTAACGTTTGATAGCTGGTTCCCTGTGTGCAGTGAATGCGATACAGTGGGCCAGGGATACAAAACAAAACAGTTTCATAATGTGAGCAACTGTTAGCTGTAACTGAACGCAGGGCTGACATGTTCCCTTGTTCAAAGTGGTTCCAGTGTTTGTATTACTAAAATAAATGTGTCAGGCATGTTGAATATTCACATATGAGCGCTGAGCGCTGCTTTGGGATTTCCAACCTCTTGGGTAAGTGACGTCATTTCAAGAAAACACAACATGTTATGCCACTATGTGCAAGCAGGAAACAATATTTACTCCATATGGTCACTTTGTTTTCATATTGCCATATGGGTCAAATATTGCTTACATGGTGACGTCACATGTGATGTTTTCTGGAAATGACGTCACTTATAGAAGAGGTTGGAAATCCTACAGTGGAGCTCATTTATATCCAGTGTATTGGCTGTTTTTGTTAAGCTATTTCACGTCCCAATGTACTAAAGTGTTTCTGCCATTACTAACAATGCCAGTATGTTGCTTTATTGTTTGGTGGTCTTGCTTTGAGCATATGAATTAATTAAGGTTATACAAAATTTGGTTCCTTGTTATATTGTGTTGTGTTGAATATTTCAGAGTTTTCCAGCAGTTACAGAAGCTATGGAGTTTGCATCCATCTCTAGGGTTGATGTTTATAATGAAGTAAAGGGTAAGACTTGTACTGCTTTGTACTGTGTTATCAAGGAGTCTGATAGATTGATTATTTTATTTATTGTTAAGATATTATATTGTATATTTAACTGTTGTATTTACTGTAATGGGGAGACATATTGATCATTTTCTGTCTGTCTGTGCTTTAGGGCTACACTCTAATTAATGAAGGAAAGCTTGTCTGGATTACTTCTTGGAAACTTCTGTGTGCATTTTCAATTCAATGGATTTTGTTAAAATTTGTAGCAAAATTATAAGTTACTTAAATTGTAATAGTTTGATTAAAATTTGTGCAAATCTTAAAATAGACATTATTTTGTTCAAGGGCTCATCACTGTTCTTTTGTCTGTAAAATCAATTCATTAATTGTTTATAATATATTGTTTCAGTACCAACAGAAAGACCAGCCCATAAAGTAAAGAATGGTACCCCATCCGGCCCTGCGACTGAGATACAGATTTTAACATCACAAGAGCTTCTTTATCATGATAAAACTGAGCACCAGTCTGAAATTGAGACCAGTCCTATGTTAGAAGAAGACACAAATAATCATCATCATGTTTCATTTTCTACTGAGGATATTAACCAGTCTAGTAAGCAGGAGAGGAACTTTATTTCTGCTGACATCAATGAAAATATTGGTGATGCTGACATCAATGAAAATATTGGTGATGCTGACATCAATGAAAATATTGGTGATGCTGACATCAATGAAAATATTGGTGATGCTGACCTAAGAGACACAGATGGTGAAAAAAATGGAATTGTAAATGAAAAAAATGAACGAAAGGAGGAAGTGGACAATGTGAATCCATCAAATGGTGCAAGTAATGATGACTCATCTTTACTAAATGAAGTCGGAAAAGTGCTTCAAGCTAGAATTTCTTATGAGGATGATGAGAAAACCAGTCTATAGCATATTAAACTTTAGTTTTAACGTGTACCAATGTACATGTATGTGAGATCCCAACTTGATACTTGCCAAAACATCAGACTGGATGGTTCTGATTCCGTTACCATATTTTATGTCCCAACATCGAAGATTACTTTCATATTTTAACTTACGGCGATGGCTTATTTGTTGGTCTGATCTGTGCAACAAGCGATCTGATTGGTTCAGTGCTATACCATTGTATTTGATTATAAAATTCAATATTTATTAAGCTAAACAATTGATATAGTGACATAGTCTGTCCTGCCCTGCGTTCAGTAAAGGTGTTTGCGGCTAGCGTTTCGTAACGTTTGCAATGTGGTTCCCCGTGTGCAGTGACATAGTCTGTCCTGCCCTGCGTTCAGTAAAGGTGTTTGCGGCTAGCGTTTCATAACGTTTGCAATGTGGTTCCCCGTGTGCAGTGACAGTTTAGTAACTTTGGCAATTGTTAGCCGTAACTGAATGCAGGGCAGATGTCCCTTTTCATATTTCATCTTGAGCATAAACTCTTCATCAATCCATTTGGAATTAGATCAAGAATTTACTACAAATGTCTTGTATTTCTCTATCAAGAGTTTTTCTTGAGTGTTGGGTCAAAATTCTTTTAACAAAACAGTTATTTCTTTTGTGATAGATAATTTCTCCATTCTCCATATTTAAACAAGCAAGTCTCATTTACCTCATGTACGCTACATGGATAGCTAGACTACTTTATACATGCTTGAACAGAAATGTCTGTATTTCTCTGTGGTATAATTTCAAAGTGAACATTGAGGTACAGATATATACTGTTGAAATAATTCAAATCAATACTTGCACACTGTTATATCAGTCAATGTTCAGACAGTAAGTGCAATGAATCTATATCTATCCCCCTTGTAAAGAAATGTGTGTCAACAAGTCTTATCGTATTGATTGCAGTAGACGGTAGTATCTTGTTTATCTATTATTAGTTTTGTAATTATTCTTAATGGAATTTTCCACTACATATATTCGTTTTGAATGTCCAGCCATTGGTTGTACTTTTCCTTAAACGGATTAACAGCTTGGATTGCCGAAAATTGTAAATTTTCCATGGAAATAATCTCTGAAATAGTGTTGGCGTAGTATCATGTTTGAGGGTGACCTTGACCTATGATCAATGTTGACGAGGTCAATGGTCAAGAGGTAGAGCACCTGCCCTGCATTCAGTTACAGCTATCAGCCCTATCATTTCGAAACGTTTTGCAATTTGGTTCCCGTGTGGTACGGTGAGCAAGGGATACAACACAAAACGTTTTCCACTGATAGACGTAACTGAACGCAGGGCTGACTCCTGATCTCATGAGTTCGAATCCTTAGGTTGGCAAGTATGAACTGTAAACATTCCCTGAATTAGGTATGAGTACTAGCTATTGACCAGGAAGCAGTCATCAAGTGTGGTCAATATAAGTTGTAAATTTGTTCACAATCGGTGTACAGTATTACTCAGACAAATTAACCTGATCCCGATGACCTCTATTAGCATAATTTCATGGTAGACTGATAATCTTCGTCGCTAATCTGATTAACTTCGGCTCTCAGCGTATTGATGTACACATTTGGTCATTTAATAATATAAAATGAAAGTAGTCCACAAATGCAATAAATTCCCTAACTGCAACAAAAAATAAGGATGATGCATGATTCTCTCATGGAAAATTCTACGGTCAGCGTAATCGATGTATGATGTATTCATGCATGAAAGTCAGGATCAGGTTAATATGTTTGGACTATAAATAGGTTTTATGAATGTAGAAGTGACCTTGACCTTTGAGTGAAGGTCACATCGTCACTTATTATAGCATTGATCTCTGCAATTTCAAGTTGTTCATACTGAGGAAAGAATGTGAAAATAACATTTCTGCATATAAATTAAGTTGCAGACAGACTTGGTATGCTTTCGTCCCTTGATACATACTTTAAAAATTCAGTCGTTATTTTTGTATGTAAGATTTTACTTATTTATTCTGTTAAACGTACACATGTACAAGTCGAGCGTTGAGTTTATCATAGTTTATTTTTAATAAAGAGTTTTAGTATATATTATATATTTTGTAGTAATGAGTTAAACTTGATTATATTAAATTGTTTATGTATACATTTGTGTTATATAATTGGTTTCATACAAAGAACTTGTATACAAATATTAGGTTGTTACAGAATGCACGTTATATGAATATAGTTGCTAACACTATCATAAATTACTCTGTGATTATTTTATGTGTGTAAATAGATGCATTTTTGAAAAAGCAAAGAAAACTCCTTTCCTTAATAACATGTAGATTAATTTATGACACATATCAGAAATTGAATTACTTTCGTGTTACACTCAGTAAGAAAACCTTATCTTTTAATGCTTAAGCAAACTTGTTACTTAACTTTTTCAATAGTTGAACTGCTTAATATAGATAACATTATTGGCCATTAAGTGTCATTAAATCTGCATTTTTACACTTGAAATGCCATAACATGTGCTTACAGTAACTGATTTTTGTATTTTGATAAAGAAGAATTCTGTGCATTGATAAATGAAGCACAGTTACATTAAAATTCTACATATTTTCACCTGTATGGTGGACTAGAGGTAAAACATCTGACTGCTGATTGGAAAGTCATGTGATTGAATCCCAACCATTAGTATCTTGTACGGTTGTCCCAAATCATGAATGAGGTATGTGTACTATTAGCCCGCATACGTGTCTCTGTACTCCGACTTTCACACGAGTTTTCGTAACAGCGACAGTATGGAGATGTGACGTCCAGGCTAGACTAGTGTACTATTAACATAAGTTGTAGTAACATTCCCCATAGTTGGTATAAAATAAATACTGGTAGGTTTCAAATAAATATTTAACTGTAAAGCTAGGTGCTGTAGACTGTTTGTTATAAATAGTCATCTATGACATTTTTCGGTATAAACAAGAATTGAATCGTAAGTTTAATATTAGAGTCACATGTTTGGTTTCTATGGGAAGAAATTTCATGTGCCCTTGCGAAGCTCTTGGCGTTCATGCATAGGTCAAATGAAGCTCCCGGGCAGTTTATTGACCCTGCCAAAACAAGGAGGAATATTCGAAGCATTTTGGACCCAAATTTTTGACCCATAGGGCCCCCCTACATAGCCCATGGCTGAAAGTCGAGCATGCACATCTTCCATGCCTTGGTCAGATGAGACCTACAAGTGGTCCCGGACCTGTAGGACTTAGGGAACAAATGAGCTTATGGTCCGTGGGAAATCTTTACTTTGGGAGCTTCTGACCGAGATATTAATGCTTAGAGAATCACTTCAGTAAATGCATGTAAAACTAGTTGTCAGTTATTGTTGTGCTGAAGTAAATATTTCATAAGTTCTGTCTAGCGTAATTTCAACGTGATCGGCTTTTCATTGTTGTTAGTTCTGTTTTATTCATTATTACATAATTATCTCATTGTGTCCGTTGTTTGCATACTTCCACGTCATTATTTTGGCTAGCTGTCATTTGTTCTATTTATCAATGCAGTAAACAATATGTTGCGTATTGTTTGTTATGTTTTGTCATATAGTTTGCAATGCACAGAATAATGTGAAATTATTTGGATATTAAACATTCTACCATCAGATTCGGTCTGCTAACTAAAGTTGAACTAAATGATAGACAAATATTATCAAAATGTTTGTTTTTGTTTTGTCAACAAGTATTTTACACATATTTTCACTAAAGACCAAGATGCGTGACTGATGAATCAGTTTTCATTTTTTACTACCATTATTATGTCGCCTATCATTTTATCTTCACTTTAATATTCAACAAAATTACCTTGCCAACTTTTTCCATTCTATTCCTTTCTGTGCTTTTAGTAAAATTATTACGTTTGTGTTTTTTATTTGCTTGTTATTGCTTTTGTCGTTCTTGTAGTTGCTGTTGTTGTTGTTGTGAACTTTGACTTCATGCTTGATGCATTGTGTGTTATTCTAATAAATAAGTTAATTTTCGTATGTTATATTATATAATTCTGTACACTTACAATCCAAACTATTCCAGTTTGCTAACAATTGTATATACATTTGTATATCCATTCATGTATATGGAGTTTTCATTCATTGTTGCCTTTAATTATATTTGCTTCAAGATTATTTGGTATATACATTTTTGCAATATTATCCCATATTGAGGGTGAAAGCCAAACTAGACTATCTGCCTGTAAACAAAGAAGCAGATGTGTTAGTATTGCTTTTACTTCTTGATTGGTACCAAACTAGACTATCTGCCTGTAAACACAGAAGCAGATGGGTTAGTATTGCTTTTACCTGTGATTTATTGGCCTGTTACGCTGGTTTTGTTTTGATTCTAACTGAAGTTGTTATTGATATTTGCCAGTTTTTTTGTATATACTAAAATTAATGTCCTTGTTATATATATCAATGACTGACAAACACTTATTGATTGATTTACACTAGGTAGCAAATCTTTAAAATTTAGTATTAGAAACTCGTGTATCGAGGTTTTGTAATAAAATATTGTCACTCTATAGTTTTGTGCGGCACCCTTATTGTATGTTTAGCTCACCTGAGCTTGAATTGCTCTAAGGTGAGCTATTCTGATCAACAATTGTCCATTGTCTGCCTGTCGTCCGTCAGCATTTACTTATGAAAATGATAGAGGCCACATTTTTACCCAAACTTAATGAAACTTGGTCTGAATGTTTGTCTTGATGAACTCTACATCAGGTTCGAAACTAGGTCTTGTCAGATCTAAAACCCTTGTAGAAGCCACATCCTGAAAATTAGTTTTTTTTCTTGATAAATTGTTGGTCAGGTGAGTGATATAGGGACATATTGTCCCCTTTTGTTTTGGTGCTAACCATTGGCTTGATATATCTCCCTGTTGTTGCTGTATGATAAGATCACATATAAGTGGGCCCTAGAGTTACAATATCAGCTACTATGCCCTAATCTAAGCAATATGACTCAAAATATTTCTTACCTGTTTATTTAAAAAAAAATGCAGATTTTTTTTTGAAAATCAGATATTGATGAAGTGGTATGATTTTAAGAAAGTTGAAAATCTTAATATATCTCTGGTCTCGATATTTGACTGATTTGTATCATCTAATGACAGAAAGATAACAGTATGTTTCCACTTGTATTATTGCTTACAAATGACATTTCTCTCTTGAAAGGGTTGTAAAAATATCAAATAGAGTATGTTGAAGTATTATTAAGTTTATTTACATGCCATTGTGATAAAAGCATAGTTGCCTTGTTTATAGTAACTTGCTCAACTGTTTTTAAAGATAAGAGAGGAGTTTTAACCATTTAAAAAGCAAGTTTCATATACTTGTAGTAGCCCCTCATAATGTATACGGAATTAAAAAATAAGATATATTGGATGATGTGGGGAGTTATTCCAGAGTGTGTATCTAAAGTATCTAAATGCAAAACATGGTAGCAAGACCAATACACCATTCATTATACATTGTGTATTTCTTTTAATGAAACATTATCAAATTTTGCTTGCTTCCGTTTGATACAGTTTGTAGATTGCAATATGAATTTTTGTGATTAATAAAATTAAATAAATAAATATTAATAAATATATTAATAAAAATTAATAAATTCTTTCTTTTGTTTGGATCCATTTTTGTGCTTATAAATATATCTTGCATTGTAAAAAGATATATTTGAAACATCTTTTAGGAGCTATTTATTTAAATTATATTTTTCTTTCTGATGCATTTAATATATAAAAAAGTCGGGTATCTCATGTTGCGCATGATTTAAAGGTAGATAGTCTTATTTTTTTGGACAAAATATCCATCGTCATAAATGTGAGAAAGTCGATGGTAACTGCCTTCATACAGGTGGTTCTCTACAACACTGCATTGTCACTTTTCTCTGATATGTTTCCCAAAACCACCAGTATGAGTGTCCGATTTTCTATCGTGACCTGCACACCGAGGTAACGCTAGCGTAGGAAATGCTTGTCTCGCACTCATGTTTTGCCTTTCCAGAAACTTAAACTGCAATGTTGTAGAGTACCATTGTATGACGGCATTAACATGCCGGTTGCTCAAAATTATTATTTCGATAGAAAATAGGACTATCAACCTTTAAGATAGGTATTTGAATTATTGTGTTATATGCTCTGGTGTTTAATCTACTTCATGATATGCTTTTTCGAGTCCAGTTCTCATTCAACATATCCCTGTGTGTATGACAAATTAAAATGTATGATCTTGTATACGTGTATACATGTATGTATGAATGTCTGTATCGTAATTATTCATGTCTTTCAAGTGAGAATATAAATGTGTTTGAAGACTTTGTAAAGTAGACCAGTGTATGCTTCTTTCTAGGGATTATTAATTTGTCTGTACCATATTGTATGAAGGTGCTTCTATGGAGTATGTTACGGTACGTGTTTGTGTCTGAATCTACCGTGTTTGCCATAAAACATGCCATGGAAAAAAATGAACACAAATGTCATGTGTTATTTCTATCATGAACTGTACATAAACATTTTTAGTTTTTTGCCTAATTTATCAGCAACCATCCTAGTTGTATGATTCTGACATCATTTCAATTGTTATATCATTGGTGAACTAACAAAAATAGACATATATACATGTATGGGTGTTACTACTTATCTGTAATTTCACTTATCATATGATAGTGTGTATGGCTATGCTGTAGTGCGACTATCTGTAATGACGTGGATATGACTGAATTATACATGTATGTGATTTGCCAAATATTGTTATATCCATGAACAATGAATGCAAAGAAGAATATATATGTTAACCATATGTTAGTGTTAGGTTTTCGACACTTGGATGTATTTGTGTCGAGTATACATTAGTATATACATACGAGATATGGTAGTTCATGTCTGTGATACAACTTGATTATTGTTCCTAGCTGTATATAAACACGCTTACCTACCAATGTGCTGGTCATAAAGCAGTCAAATCAAAAAAAAATATTTTTCTGTAAGAATTCATTGTTATTGATTTGAATGATTAAAATAAAGCCTATTACAAAAGAAATGTCTTCTGTTGTTTAAAGATATGTGACACACAAGGGCTTGTTTCAGATTTTATGTATTTCGTCAACTGTTATTGTAAGCTTATTTTCTGAAGTGTGTTGCAGGCTCCTGTGAAATACATGAAATCTATGCCTGCACATGTATAGGTTAAATCTATATTTGTTGTTCAAGTTTTCAAAAAGCAATATGATTTTTTCCCTGTTCATGGATCAAACTATTTTTGCTCAAAGAGAATCTTCATTAACAGTAGTTGTTATACGTCATAATGTGTTGCATTCAGAGAGATGTTTGCATTCACAATTGTAATAACTGATTGAAGAAATGCATATAATACAAAATCAAGTCATCATTTTCAACCCGAAGTCTCCAGACTGTCATTGTGTTCGTACAATTACATGGATGGTTAGATGCCAAGTTGTAACTTCTTCCTGACCATGACTGTATTACAATAGATATGCTAAACATTCAACAACGTATACAATGATCTATATTTAAATGACACAGATGGAAGTTGAGTCATTAATAACAAAACTATTGTTGATTTGTAGATGTTTATTGTGCTGAACACAAGAAAAAAAAATATACCAGTAAGTTTGAAAGGACATACAAAATCAACAATGAGAAAAAAACTCATAAATCAGTCAGATTCAACTAGTCAAATGACACATGTAAGGTGAAAATATTCACAGTAGCTAAATTCATTTAGAAGTGAAGTAGAATGGCTATATATACAGAAGAATTAAACAATTCTTATAATTATTATTGAAATAAATATTGAAAGAAATGATGACTTTACAGATCAAAATTTTAGCGCCAAAACGATTAACTGCTTCGTAACCAACACTGAATCACAGTACCCCTGTGCCAAACCTTCGAGATGCAACAAAAATGCCAATGGTTGTCCTATGGATTGACTAGACTAACGCATTAAACAGAAACATTTGTTATTGTTACTAAAAAAGGGAGATAAATATGGCTTAGCAAAAAACAACAGAACATTATTATGCATAGATACATGTATAAGTAAACAGATAGACAACAAAGCAGTCACCATCACATGAGAATCTGCATTCCCAAAATGTTATCATGTAACCTAGAACAGACCATGTGATTTTTGAATAAACCATGTGACCTAATACAGACCATGTGACTTAGAATAGACCATGTGACCAAAAAACAAATCATATGAACCAGAAAAAATAAATATTCAAGAAAACATTCTTCAAGTGAGTCAATCTTACAAAAATGCCACTTTTAAAATCTAGACATCAATGCTAGAGTGGATTACAATTTGTGCATCAAATACATGTGGTGCCCTAACAACGAAAATGTCTGTCTTGGAAATACATGTGTAGCTATGCACGTCATAAGCTAGCACTTTGAAACCACGGTTACATACAACATAAATAGCAAAACAAGCAACTACTCTGTACATAGAAAATTGTTAATAAGCTTTTGTCAATATACCACGAAGGAAGCACTTGGTAATACAAAAAAAATATCAGCAGACAAAAGTTTGTATGTTTTGCAGATTAAAATAGCATACTATGAGAGTTATCAGTCATTCCCAGGTATATACTCCTCTACCATCAAAGAGAGGCTGCAAGTTTTTGTGAGCTCTAACTTGTGACATTGTAGAATCACTTAACATAAAAATATTCACTTTCAAAGAAACTAAAGAGTCATGTTTAATACAAATATATTCATATTAAACATTCCAGAACAAAAGTCTTTCTTTTTACAGACAAAATAAGACGGATTCAATAATATAGCACTACCAAGAATAACCAACATGGTATAAATATATTCTTCAACATGGGGTAGCTAAAATCTAAGTATAAACTTATTTACGTTACGTGTGAAAACTTCTTACATCAATAATTCCCTACGACTGCTTCCTGGGTTACCAACCATGACTAGTGACTTATTCAGGGACTGTAAATACCATGGAAGTATCTCTCCCATAAGGAGATTCAAACCCGCAACCTTCTGATCTAGCGTCAGTCAGTCTACCCCACTAGTCCACTATGTTTCACTGAGGCAGAGAGATATGTAAATACTTAGTTAGTTTGTCAGACAGTCTAAGTTCATGTGATTGCATCGCGGTTAAAACAGTCACATGACATCCCAGTAAACAATTTCTGCATTTCTTACACCAGATTAACATGAACAAATGACAAACAATGATTTAGACCGATATAAATTACATGTTTGTTCTATATTAGCCCCGCATGTGTCTCTGTACTCCCAACTTTTACACGTGTCTTCGTAACAGAGCCACGCTCAAGCCTGTAGGAAAAACGTGGGATTTTGCCGCACGATTTTAACGGCACTCAGTTGTACAGCGACAGTAAAGAGATGTGACATCTGTGGCTGGACTAGTTCTATATGAGGTACAATGAAACAATTACTGTGCCAGAGAATGATAAACAAGCAGAAAGACATATGTATGAACACAAGCAAAAAAATAACAATAAATGACAAATAAATGAAGCACGCCGCAAAAATGATCTTACTGACTTCATATTTTCACACTAATAATGGCCAGTAAGCTAAACAAAGTATGCATAGTAACATTCAAGAACTGCAATTTTGAAAAGGACAGTATGTTCTTAAACTAAAATATGTCTAAAAGGGCACAGGTTTCCAAAATTTACTATTTTTGTCTGTCAAAGCTCTCAGCATACAGTGGAGGAAGATTGTTCTAGAATGGATGTTGCAAGAAAGATTGTTCTAGAATGGATGTTGCAAGAAAGATTGTTCTAGAATGGATGTTGCAAGAAAGATTGTTCTAGAATGGATGTTGCAAGAAAGATTGTTCTAGAATGGATGTTGCAAGAAAGATTGTTCTAGAATGGATGTTGCAAGAAAGATTGTTCTAGAATGGATATAGTTTGTCAGATATGTAGTGGAGGGTGATGACACACACATACTCTTACAGATGGAATAGATAGGAAGGGATAGACAAGGGTAAATCCAAATGTCCATCCCCCTTTTATATTTTGTAATGCGGCTAAAACCTCAGCTTAAAACATGCAGGAACCTTAGTCACATAGTCGTGTCGTGACTATTTAAGCTATCAAGGTGGAGAAAGATCCCATGCAGACAACTGGGCAGAAGCACCCACCCTCATTAAACCAGCTGAGTGACTTCCTTACTTACGAAATTTATACACTGGATGAGATTTGAACCCGCAGTAGTAAAGATTAAGTGATTTGCAGTCAGCGAGCATAACCACTTGACCACAGAGGCCACCTTTCCCTTTTAAGGTGTGGGGTGCACACAAATAACTTGTTCAATATTGGACATTTTTGACAACTAGAGAAGTAAACATATCAGGAGTACTGAAATATAACAGAAATGGCACAAAGGCAAAGATATCAAAATTGTATACATGTATTAACATAAGCGATATGGAAGGAAATTTCATAACAAAAAACTCAACATATAGTACACAATGAAACAGACAGTTGATAAAACGTAACTTTATGCATATGAAAAAGCAAATGCAAGCGACAAACGTAACAATACAAGACGATCAAATACAGAACATGCCAACTACATGTATATTATAATTTATCAAATAATTACCAAAAAAACATTTGCCCTGTGTATATTTACAAAAAATAATATCAAAATAACATGGACAATGATGAAAGTAGCATAGTATGATTACCAATGTAACTTGACAACCATTGTGAAAACTATCATAAACATCTCGTACCATCAATGTGTCCGAGTCCAATTTTACCTACCAAGTAGAGCTAATGACTTTGTTCTGTGAATTATTTTTACATTTTTGTTTAGTTCTGATTAAATAGTACACTTAAAATAACAATTCTCAAAAAGGTAATCAAAATATTGCAGACTGCTGATCTCTGAATTAAAATAAGGTTTCTTTAATTACATGCAGTATCATTAAGTCTGGAAGCACCTGTACTAGTTAATTGCACATTTCAATTTTTGTTCAATATCAAGATAGGGTCTTAAACAGCTTGCAAGTTTCCTTAAGTTCATTCGACAAAATCAAGGACAATAAGTCTGCTCCAATATAATCCAATCAGGGATACAGTGAACTTAAGGACACAATGTTATAAGTCTTAAACAGTGGGAAATTTACTGGCAGTTAATACAATAAATAATAAACGATGTTTGACAAACTCGTACATCTACTGATGAAAAGAAAGCACATTCTGTACCGTAATGATACCAGAATGCACTAACTACCACATAGATACATTTTAACAAAACCCCAGCAAGTTCATCTTGTTACAAAGGATAAATATAAACTATATACAGATAAGCTGCCACATTATCAAGGTAGAATCAGTATAATAATTTACAAGAAAAATTTATACAGAAGTAATTACACAGACAATTTTTATGACAAAATTGGAGAACTACACAAACAATCAATCAGCGATGAAGTGCACATATAAATTGAAAATTTGTTACAAGATTCGTCAAAAACATTTTAACAATACAAGTCCTTGGTACCATTGCTCTGAAAACATCAGGCTCCGTGTTCACAAAGAATCAGTTTTCAAGATCAGGATCAAATATAGGATCTTTCAAACTTTGTAAAAATTGTTATTCAAAGCTAAATCTTTTTACATACTGCGGCAGATATGAACATCCTGCAAAACTTTCGAGACATTAAATTGAAATATCACGCATATTAAGATTCAAATGGAAACTAATAGGTTATGACTGATTTTTGGAAATTGATCCTGATTTGATCTAGATCAGTTTCAGTCATAAGTATAATAAATTAATTTCTCAACAAAACAGTGAAGTTTTGTATGTTTTAACGATGTTAATAAGGAGATTTTAAGGTATTTTTGTGCATGTTAATGAGAAGAACTGGAAAAAGTGTTCAATTGCTTCATGAAAATAGCAAATATTTTTGTGGATCTAGTTGACCAAGATCAGCCGACTCTTTGTGAACATGGGGCCTAAAGAAAATTTCTTACAGAATCTATAACACATATTCTTTTTATGGCAAAACGAGAGTACCTTATGTACTGTTAATCAAAGGTGATGAGTAGATACAGGGCTCTAGAAATCCACTTGCCCGATGTCCCGGACAGGTCTAATTGCCAATCTGGACTACCAACAGCTGAGTTGGACTTAGTCCGGGACAGGTCTGTTTCAGAAGCCTGGACTCGATGCTTTATATAAATGACACCCACAAAAGTCCAGTGTCGGACATGTCAAATTTAACAAGTACACTAGTCCGGGACAAGTGTATTTGGAAAAAAATTCTAGAGCCTTTTGATAAATATTTATGATTTGCCACCAAATTCATTGAAAGCTTTTAACAATACGAGCCCGGGTCCTAAATTGGACTGGAAGAAATCCAGTAATAATATTTCCTTTACCCTTAAACTGGACTCGAAAAAATCCATGATTAACATAATTGTTCTTAAAACATTATAATAAACATATACACATTACAATTTACATGACAAATTATCAAAGTTAAATGAAATAAAAATGCCATTCAATATTGGAACACCTGCACAAAATTTGACTAATGACAAAGTAACATTATATACACCACTTCATAGAACCAGAGAAAAATAATGAGGTACATAAAAAGTTCATAAACATCTGTTCACTAGCCTTCCCCTGGGTTCCCTGGGCACGTATTCACAAACGTTTTAAGACTGAATCTCAGACTTAGACTTTAAAATGGTAAATTTTCATTTTGTTCCTACGTTATTGTTACACGATATATTTTAATAAAACATGGCAGAAGTGTAGAATGAGTAACAAGAAATATTCAGGCAAAAATTTATCCGTTTAAATATAATGAAAACAAAATGCTTGTAAATTTATTTTTTGTAATTTTAAAGTCTAAGTCTGAGATTTAGTCTTAAAACATTTGTGAATACGGGCCCAGGCTTTCATTAGACTTAACATCATCTTCTGCAAAACAACAGTCTGAGGAAACCTGCAAACCCACCATAGCACCATCTTAATTATCCAACAAATAAGTGGGGGAATTCACAAACATTGAAACTGCTGAACATGCTTTGTCTAATCATAAGTATCCCAGTGGTAATACTGCCGAGTGATGAAACTTCTAGCGCCTTAATCCATCCTTTGTTTTTTGGCCTTACATTTTAAACCATTGACAATAAATGACAATCCTGTTCATGTATTGTGACAGACAAAATTAAGTCAAAGTTCTCTTCATAAAAATCCTCCATCATTCGATCGGACATGTTCTATTATTAGAATTATGTTTACAAAGAAATCCCTACAGGTTTCCCAAGGCGTTGAAATTGCAAATAACACGACTACAGGAATAATATTATCCGTGACTGAACACAGGCAACACTGCCATAAACAATACCTTAATTGAGTAAATGCCATTCAAAAACATTCCTTATTCCAAATGTCCATCATTTAAGAGCCTTTTGGCTCCATGCGATCCGTCCAGTGACTGGAAACAAAGTGAATGTTTTGATTTCAAAGGTTTTTTTCTAATGCTAACGACAACTTGTTATGTTATTCTATTAAGATGTCGATTAATATTTCCTTTTCTTCCAGATTGTTTATGTCATTATTTATTGACACATTTCTCTTGTCTAAGACGATCAATGAGATTGCATAGTTTAAGTACAGGTCCCAGCTTCAATCCCATATACTTCATCATCATGTCACTGTTTAACAACATCAAGGCTTTACCATCTATCTCCTGAAAAAATTAACAAAAAATGTGAAAATTGTAATTTTTCCCTAATGCATTTGCTCCATATCAAACGTTTTATACGTACAGTTTGTTACAGGCATGAGAATGCTAAATTTCAAAATAAGCTGAAAATTTGGGAAGGGTCCATGGGGCCGCTGAAGCTTCTGGCCATTGAGAGCGTCAAATTCGCGGATTTCAATGAATCCGTGGAAAATTCTCATGCCAGTTTTCATAATTATATCCATATATCAAAATTGATTTTTGGTAGAAGTGCACAGTGAAATAGCTCATACAGAAAGACAAGGAACTATGCACAACCGAGATATAATATCCATCATAATGCAATCAAATGTCAAGACTTTGATTTGATTAAATTAAAAGTGCCAAACACTACTGAAAATAACTGAAGAGTTTGGATGACATCCTAGCAAAAATGTAGAAAAAGAAGCCTTATAAATCTTGTGCTGAAAGATCTGATAGACAGGCAGATGGGCAGACAGAAAGAACAAATCAGGAGTTTCTCCCTATAAATACACTTGTCAAGTGTGACTTATGTTTAAAGAAAACACCACACACTAATTATTTTAAAGATTCATTTTCTTATTACAGTATGAAGGTATAGAATGACATTCCAGATGGCATAAGAAATGTGGAAAGGTTAACATCCTTCAAACACGAATATAAAACTCACCTTTAAATACTGCATCGCAGTAATTACGTTTAATTTTATTAATTGTGACATAATATATAAATATATATATTATCACGGACATATAAACCGTATATATGTCCGTGATATTATGTTCACATCAATTTGTATGATATAATTGATCGAATGTCTGTCGGTAAGTAAATTAATTGAATTAAATTGTTATATTGAATTAAATTGTTATATTGAAATACAGTGTGAAAATCTTATTTATATACATGTGATTATAGTGTGCAAATGTTAAATTTTAATTATTGTTATGTTTTGTTTACAGAAGGCCACATTGAAAATATGATGTTTTTATAGTTATATATTTATATCATAATGTGTTACATCCTTCTTAAAATAAAGATGTTATTATTATTATTATTATTATTAAGTATCACAGTATCACAGACATTCAGAGCAATAAAATCGATAAATAAAATACACACAGAAGCCTTTAGATAGACCAATTAGAGTTTGGCTATTAACTCAAGAAGCATAATTATAAATGTAGAGCGGCGGCAATTTTGTACAACTTACATGTTTCTTAAACAGAACAGCATGTGGAGCCAGCGCCATGTCTGTATCACAAATATGTTTTACAACATCATCAATAGACCATTCCAGTGGATCTCTAGGTCTGTGTAATCTCGTTGCAGCTGGGGTCGTTGAGCTTGCTTCGGACTCAACTCTGTGACGTATTTTAGCTTTGGGTTTATCTATGCTTTCTGCTGACTCAGTAGACCAACGTCGCCGTAGCTTTGATTTTCTTGAACGACCATCCTGACTCTCTGATTCTACAAGTGTAAGTAAGCAAACAACCATGAATAAGGTTGTCATCCATATTGAAATGGTGTGCTTATGATGGCATTAAAGAAACCTGTTTTACTCGGTTCCAGAGATCATTTACAAGTGGAATATATGCTAAGCATATTATGCTTGCTGTTATCCATAGCATTTCAATGCCATCACTATGCTAGGCCTTGCGCCAATGTATGCATGAACAAAACATCTCCTGAATGAAATAAACCAGTAAATATGTCTCTTGAAGCAAACCTCCAAACAACACGCTTAAAATAACCTCAAATTACACATTGTTCTTTTTTAATGCATGTTTTTGTACTATGCCAGTGGTAAACAAAATAAGGCATAACTTGATGAACATTGACAGAAAATAACATAACAAGTAACTGTTTAAGGTGTTTTAGGACCATCAATCCTGGACCTATTTGACAGAATAATACTTAAAGTGCATCATTTACATAAAAGACACAAATATGGAATGACAAAAGTTACCAGATCTGCCTGCTCGCTGACATTTCATACACACAACAGGTTTGGAGGAAAAGAAGTTCTCACAACATCTCAAATCATCCATAAATTTGTCAACAATATCCCAGAACTGTTCCTTGGTTTCAGCAGCCAAAACCCGTTTTGGGCTATTGGATATGTTTGAATGAGTTGCTGAAATATAAAGATAAGGAGGCAATAGAGTTTTCCTATAATACATACACAACAACCCTCACATGCCATTATATATATGAATGGTTTTCTTTGTTTACATGTTTGTAAAAAAAGTAAAACCTCACTTAAAGACCACCTCAAAATTAAGAACACAATGTTCAAGTCCATTTACAGTGTTTTGCTCTTTATTCAACCTCAATTATTCAAAACCAGTTTTCAAGGTCCCCAGGATGGTCTTATTATTGAGGTTTTACTGTATGTTGTCCTCACTGGCCAATGGACTTATAGAATTTGCCATTAAACTGCCTATCTACCAGAAAAGCAATATCCTGGGTAGACTTTCATTAAATATCTGCTGCATTTCATTTAAAAGTAGAATACAAGAAGTACTCCTTCAAGACAAATAACTACCATCAACTACACAGTGCATGGCTATCAACCAACAGAACTGACGAACCGACTAACCTGTAATCACAACCTTTCCATGACCTTCTGGTATCATGTTGAATACATCCTTCTCAGTGAGGGCTACATCGAGGCATCCTTTGAGCACATCATGAAACACTTGATTAAGAAGACCAGGACCGTATTGTAAGGGTAATTGCACTGTCTTTTGTTGGTTGAGGTAGGGACCACACTTGCACTCATGTTTCACAAAAACACAAACTGTAATATTACAGAATTTTACTGATACATGCAATATTTCTCAGATAAATACAAAATACCAGGTGAGTCTATAAGAGCCGGGAGCTGGTAAAATTACCCAGTATCTTAAGCATCATATTCCGGCTACTTTTCTTGTATTAATGACCATAATAAAGGGGAGTACCCCATCGACTCCTGTCTACTTTTGTTGATTTTCCTGCGACTTCAAGAATTAGTGACAACCTTGAATACAAGTGGCCATCAGGAAGGATGAGGACTTTTACTCCCGCTTGGAAAGTATAACAGATTTTTCTCGAATGCTTTCAACTCTTTCGAAATGCTCACCATCAACATCATTACACTTTGCCATCTATATGGGAGCATCTACAGTGTCTTGCAAAGCTACATGAAATCAAACATACTAAACAGAACATTACATACCTACTCACACAGCAATCACACCAAAACCAACAGTACAATAAAGCAATAGCATACCCAGTTCTGGAGGAGGTGAACTAGTGTCTGGTTCTGTAACAGTGACAACTGGTTTGTTTCGTGGTACTAATGAGACAAGGTCGGAATCGGAAGGACTAGTAGATCTTGAGGAGGGACTTTTGCGACTGAGAGAAATAGGTACAGTAGACGTGCAGCCCGAATCCGACAATCGATTTCGACCCGGCTTTTTACCTGGAGCTGAAATATTCATCCTTATGATTATTATAATCAGTCTATTTTACTATAATACAAAGATATGCATGAGTCATGTTTCAGGGTCATGACAGGGTGATCACTCTATATCTCGAAACTATTATCATTTGTCTTACAGAAGATACTGTAAAACCTCAATATAAGACCACCCTTGGTGACCTTGAAAACTGGTCTTGAATAATTGAGATTGAATAAAGAGCAAAACAGTAAAAATGGACGTTAATTTTGAGGTGGTTTTATTATTGAGGTGGTCTCAAAGAAAGGTTTTACTATGCAGTGGTTTTGGGAAAGAGCACTGAAAATGTACTTGTTTGTAACGCAGTATCCGAAGTTACTGATACAAGTGGAGAGAACTTCACAACCAATTTAAAAATAAGTTCAAACTAAAAGGATTATTAGTAGCAGACTTAAGTTATACCAATTTGATAGATCCATGTCATGGACACAACTGACTTACTTTAATCAACATCAATATCATAATAACTTGACAAAGAAAAAAATACTGAAAATATTTCAAAGTTCTAGTAAGCAATATGGTAAAGTTCTTACTTTTATCCTTCTCTCCAGGTGGTTGAAGTGGATGGCCAGTTTTAGCACACCAACCAACAGGGAATATGTTCCTATCATCATACTTGCACCAATAATCAAATGCACCTTTCCATCCATCAAATCTATAAATAGTTTGTAAAATCTAATCTGTGTAACAAAGTTCATAAAACAGAATATGAAATCATACTGCAGAATGTAGAATATAGACATAACTTTACCTCATTATTGCTCTACCCTTCACATGAACTTATCAATATTTGAAACTCAACAAAGAGATTATGAACATAAGAAACACAAAGGATATTTCATAACAAATGGCCTGACAAGGACTCATGGTAGCTCAATGAACTCACAATGACTCACAGAAACGATGAACACACAATGATTCAAAGTAATTATGAACTAACAATGACTCTGTAACGATGAACTCACACTGACTCACAGTAACAATGTATTAACAATGACCCATATGAAACAATGAACCTACTATGATTCACAGTAACAATGCACTCACAATGATTATTCACAGTAACAATGCACTCACAATGATTATTCACAGTAACAATGCACTCACAATGATTATTCACAGTAACAATGCACTCACAATGATTCACAGTAACAATGCACTCACAATGATTATTCACAGTAACTATGCACTCACAATGATTATTTACAGTAACAATGCACTCACAATGATTATTCACAGTAACAATGCACTCACAATGATTATTCACAGTAACAATACACTCACAATGATTATTCACAGTAACAATGCACTCACAATGATTCACGGTAACAATGCACTCACAATGATTATTCACAGTAACAATGCACTCACAATGATTATTCACAGTAACAATGCACTCACAATGATTCACAGTAACAATGCACTCACAATGATTATTCACAGTAACAATGCACTCACAATGATTCACAATAACAATGCACTCACAATGATTATTCACAGTAACAATGCACTCACAATGATTATTCACAGTAACAATGCACTCACTATGATTCACAGTAACAATACACTCACAATGATTATTCACAGTAACAATGCACTCACTATGATTCACAGTAACAATGCACTCACAATGATTATTCACAGTAACAATGCACTCACTATGATTCACAGTAACAATGCACTCACAATGATTATTCACAGTAACAATGCACTCACTATGATTCACAGTAACAATGCACTCACAATGATTATTCACAGTAACAATGCACTCACTATGATTATTCACAGTAACAATGCACTCACTATGATTATTCACAGTAACAATGCACTCACAATGATTCACAATAACAATGCACTCACAATGATTATTCACAGTAACAATGCACTCACAATGATTATTCACAGTAACAATGCACTCACAATGATTCACAGTAACAATGCACTCACAATGATTATTCACAGTAACAATGCACTCACTATGATTCACAGTAACAATGCACTCACAATGATTATTCACAGTAACAATGCACTCACAATGATTATTCACAGTAACAATGCACTCACTATGATTATTCACAGTAACAATGCACTCACTATGATTATTCACAGTAACAATGCACTCACAATGATTATTCACAGTAACAATGCACTCACAATGATTATTCACAGTAACAATGCACTCACTATGATTATTCACAGTAACAATGCACTCACAATGATTATTCACAGTAACAATGCACTCACAATGATTATTCACAGTAACAATGCACTCACTATGATTATTCACAGTAACAATGCACTCACAATGATTATTCACAGTAACAATGCACTCACTATGATTATTCACAGTAACAATGCACTCACTATGATTATTCACAGTAACAATGCACTCACTATGATTCACAATAACAATACACTCACAATGATTATTCACAGTAACAATGCACTCACAATGATTATTCACAGTAACAATGCACTCACTATGATTATTCACAGTAACAATGCACTCACTATGATTATTCACAGTAACAATGCACTCACAATGATTATTCACAGTAACAATGCACTCACTATGATTATTCACAGTAACAATGCACTCACTATGACTATTCACAGTAACAATGCACTCACAATGATTATTCACAGTAACAATGCACTCACTATGATTATTCACAGTAACAATGCACTCACAATGATTATTCACAGTAACAATGCACTCACAATGATTATTCACAGTAACAATGCACTCACTATGATTATTCACAGTAACAATGCACTCACAATGATTATTCACAGTAACAATGCACTCACTATGATTATTCACAGTAACAATGCACTCACTATGATTCACAGTAACAATGCACTCACAATGATTATTCACAGTAACAATGCACTCACAATGATTATTCACAGTAACAATGCACTCACTATGATTATTCACAGTAACAATGCACTCACTATGATTATTCACAGTAACAATGCACTCACAATGATTATTCACAGTAACAATGCACTCACTATGATTATTCACAGTAACAATGCACTCACTATGATTATTCACAGTAACAATGCACTCACAATGATTATTCACAGTAACAATGCACTCACTATGATTATTCACAGTAACAATGCACTCACAATGATTATTCACAGTAACAATGCACTCACTATGATTATTCACAGTAACAATGCACTCACAATGATTATTCACAGTAACAATGCACTCACGATGATTCACAGTAACAATGCACTCACAATGATTATTCACAGTAACAATGCACTCACTATGATTATTCACAGTAACAATGCACTCACAATGATAATTCACAGTAACAATGCACTCACAATGATTCACAGTAACAATGAACTAACAATGATTCACAGTAACAATGAACTAACAATGAATCACAGAAACAATGAACTAACAATTAATCACGGTAACAACAAACTCACAATGAATCACAGTAACAACAAACTCACAATGATTCACAGTAACAATGAACTAACAATGATTCACAGTAACGATGAACTAACAATGAATCACAGAAACAATGAACTAACAATTAATCACGGTAACAATGAACTCGCAATGACTCACAGTAACAACAAACTCACCATGAATCACAGTAACAATGAACTAACAATGATTCACGATAACAATGAACTCACAATGCTCAACGGTAACAATGAACTCACAATAAATCAGAGTCACAATGATTTATGATAACAAAAGCACCAAGGCCAAAGTAATCAATACTTACTTTATTTGGATTTGGTCCCCATTAACTGCCCCAACAGTGGCAGGACATATCAACATTGGAATCTTTCTATCCACAGCTTCTAACTTCATACCAACTTTAAATTCATTTCTCATTGGACTTTTAGGTTCCTGTATAGGAAACATAAACCACAAGATATAATGCAAGTCCACATAAATATTAACTACAGACTATCGACACATACTGTAGTGGTAATAGCCTCAACCAACACGATAAAATACTTAAACATTACTTTATGTATAACACAAGTTCGGTTAGGAAAATAACACAGCTGTCATTTTTGATAATCAACGTTAGCAATAACATTTGGTTATACAGTGTACAGTAAAACCTCACTTAAAGACCACCTCAATAATAAGACCACCTCAATAGACAGCACTTTTCAAGTCCATCTTTACTGTTCCACTATTTATACAACCTCATTATTAAGACCACCTCAATATTAAGACCAGTTTCAATGGTCCCGAGGGTGGTCTTTTTATTGAAGTTTTACTGTACAATGAAGGTGTTCAAAATAGCAACCATGAGCAAGCCAAAAAAGCGATACACGGGTAATACGATATGGCTGCTAGGTAACTGGACCAACGCTGTAAATGTCTTGCCTCAAGAAATCAAATATCTACATTGTCGATTGTAAGAGTGAAAGTTTGAACTGTGAAACAGAAAGAAATCTTACAGATTTAAAACAGGTTCCTGGAGCACAAACAGACCCATTCAATGTCTTCTGCATGAATGTCGGCCATGATGACGGATTCATTCGAAAACCTGGATACAAAGAATGTAATTATTTCACAACACAAACAAATATACAATAATTTCAAACTTTGTCCAGAGGGAATATTGCACTTATTTGTTAGTGTGATAGGGTCAAAACTGACGTGTATGATTGAATTCCAGGATTGAAGACATAACCCAGCGCTCATGTACATTACTGTTCAAGATTTGTTGCAAGCTTGGAAAAATTCAACTTGAGCGACAATATAAAACTAAAGTATAAAGCGTAATAATTATATTATGTGATCTGAAACTATTCACAGAATAAGCTTAGACGAGCATAAGAGCAGTCTGTACGTTAGATGTGACTAAAAGAACAATGATTAACCTAATGGAGGTTGAAGAAGTCGTCCATTCTTTTTACTGTGACCAATTGCATGTAGATCCGATGAATCAACCAAACGCCAAAAGTCATTTTTATTGTCACTGCCATCCAGTCTAAGGCGTAATCTGCAGCCAACTGTAGATATAACTGTGGCAATACAAGTTGAGGTAAAATTTCGTGGATCAGCTGCTTCTATCTTCATACCAGATTCAAACTCATTCTTTGGAGGACTTGTAGTCTAAAATGTATTTAGTTATATCAGTCAGCATCGTAAGTAAAACTGGTTTATTTAACCGGTTATAAATCCCTTCAAACACACAAAACAGGCAAACAATAACTAACAATCAAGAGGCCCACGAGGGCTGGACGCTCTACTGGCTACATTGTGCACATGGACCTTAAATAAGCATTTTTCTGGACAAGACAATTTCAAAGTTATTTCTTATATAATTCTATAGAAAACATGTCATCTCCAGGTTTTGACCAACAGGCATAACTTAAACAATCTTGGTAGGGAACCACTACACAATGCTACATACAAAATATCAAAACCTGAGTCTTCTGGTTCTGGACAAGAAGATTTTCAATAATGAAGGATTGAGGGCGCTGATCGGCTTCTGTATTTAATGACAGATACTTTCGCTTTCACTCCTTGATTGGTATTTACCTGTTTAAAGCAACTTCCAGATGCCACTTCTCCACCATTTTCCTTCAAATAACTATCCCAAGTGAACGACGAATCTATAAAAAAACATGATGTGTTAGATACTTTCTTTCATAAACTTTCCAATGAAAATCAACTTTACTTGATTAAAAAGTCTTCCAAGATGAAACGAATAATATGGGTTTGGTAAAATAACTTGTGTATGCACTTTGAACTAGCTCATGCAGTCCATAGGGTAAGCTTGACAAACACCAGGGTAATAGCAATGACATTTTTTTTTTAATTTAAATACTGTTGTTGACTTCTTGAAAAAGCAGGATCTAGATTGGTGAATGTTAGAGAAAATGGAACAAAGATATTTATCCAAAAACCTTTTGATAAAAAATATATATTCATTTAGACAATGTGGAGATTGATTAATGTTCAATTCATAACCAAAAGGAAATCTAGAAGATACAGTTTGAGGCATGAATAAAATAACACTTAAAGACCCATGTTTGATATGATAGTTGCAGATAGGTGGCAAAAGAAGCAGGAAAACCAAACATGACGTGGGGTACAGAGTTCTACAGACCAGTTGCAACACAGATTTCAACCTATCTTTATGAACTGAAAGCGACAACTGTTGATTTTCATGATGACATATAGCAAATGTTTCCGTATAAAGCATGACATTTTTAGAATGTTTCCCAGAAGACATCAAAGTAAATGTAAAAGTTTGCATTATACTAGTAGCACAGACATCAAGCTTAAGAGAAGCTTATCACAAAATATGAGTGTATGTCAAATAAATGGTACAACTACATCTGTTGCCAGATGCTAAATCCAAAAATCAATCCAACAATGTTGAAATGAATATTGCAGAAACATGCTTTGTTGTATATTATCTACAAGTGATTTACTGTCTAACAGATCATTCCATTAATTAGTTCAACAACAGAGTACAAACATCTTACTTGTATTATCTTGTGTAAATCCTTTTGATGGAGTAGACATAGTTGCTCATTAAAGTTCAGCTGCAAAGACAAGTTCAACAATGTTTTTAAATACATTGCAGAGATATAAATAAACAGAAAAGAAGGTGAAAGTGAATACAAACATTTGTTTTATATTCAGATTATGTCATAAATATTAGATATGTAATTTCATCATACAAATTTTTTACATGCTTACAATACTTAGTAGTACCCAATGCTATATTTATAAATAACCCCCAAAAATGGAATTAACAACTCTTATCTGTGATTACTTGTTTCACTGCATGGTAATTAACACAGCAGGGTGTTTGTCAGTTAGATTATGACAATATACATGTTGAGTTTGAACTGACCAATTTTCTAAGATTCAAATCAATGTCCCTGTCTATTGGATCCATACTGTGATGGTGACTGACCCTAACTGAGCAAATTAAGCATCAAACCCCATGGCCCACTGCCACTGCCCATTTTTTAAAAGCTAACTAACATCAGACATGTTGCCCATAAACAAAGAATTTTTAGTTGTGTTGGCACTAAAAAATATGCTGATTTCCTAAAATCCAACTGACCAAAATATTTTATCCATACCCAAATTGTTCACTAATAAAAAGCCCGAAAGTCAGATATACAGATCTATAAAAAATATATTCTCTTCTTACCTCCCAAACACTTTTTTTAGAATGTAACAGGAAACAGGTATACTCTTACTTTTAACTGTTACTTAATTGGTGTGTAATGGCACATTGTTCTAATTGAAAATAGTGTTCACTTGCCAGGAATTTGGAGACTAATTCAATCATGGAGGATAGAAATGATGAGTGACAACTTGTTGATTGAAGAGCAGAGGTAGCAAAGATATCTCAAATTAGGACATTTTTATGTTTGTGTTACTGAACTTCTCAGAAGCAATCTATTTTAATTAGCAATAAGTGATAAAATCATAATTTCATCAAATGTTGCCATAATAAAGCAAACAAAAGCTCACTGGTTTCTGTCACCCCAAGCATTGTGCGTATTGCTGAAGAAGCTCAATAACACAACCAATTACCCATTACAATTATCATGACATTGCCCTGAAATAATTATTCAATCAAAACTCTGCCATTGTCCTGAAATCAATATTCAAAACTAAAACATTGAATGACATGAACAATGTACAATTAAATCGCTCATCATCTAAATCAAATGCATTTTGAATATAACTCATAGTTAATGTAGTGTGAATTTCACAAACATGTCACTATTTAGCACAATTGATCTAAGCCAATCATGAGGTCTTGTTTGACCTAAAGGAGCGAATTATAGTTAAATTTATGTTGAAGGGGCCTAATAATTGATTTGAGAGTTTGAGACAAGACAGTTCGAACCAACAGTAGTAGAACAGTATAAATTATATCTAGTGAAATTTCTTGAGATTTTGTTATCAGTTTCAGTCATCCAGATTGGTCGACATAACTGAGTTCCAGTCAAGAGTAAATAATTTTATCATTATCAGGACCATTTAATTTTTGGAAAGATTACCATCCATAATTGTCATTATCTATATTATACAACATGCAGTCTGCATCTGTATACAGTAACAAGTTGTATATAATCAAGTGGTAGCAAAAATTCTGTTGGCTTCTTTATTAATACGCAGACAGAGTGAGACATTTTTCAATTTCACCAACATGTTTCGTGACAATAATATGCTGTAATACTTATTTTATAAATACCATTTAAATGTGGTGTTAAAAAGTCAATAAATAACATGTGTGTATGAACTATGATAATATAGTTATGGTATTTGTGACCTTATTTACACTACTTTGCACAAACTCTTATTATAAGTGACAACCACATGATATATTTTACTATTGTTACCTTTACACATTATTAAGACGATAACATAAACTACGTCTGTAAATGTTTAATTTATGGGATTCTCCGTATCATGAAAGGAAAATCTTGACAATTTTATGACTTATTTGGTAAAAACTTGGATTTTTTAATTGTTAACGACACTAATAATGACATATACATGTACAGCATTAAACAAACTCCCATAATCATAGCATGTACAATGTTGACGGGAATCCCATAATCCTAGATCATGATCGAGTCTAGGACCTGTAATCGTAGCCACTTCCAAAAACATTTGACCTAATCACCTATCATTTTCGCCAAAGATATATTTTTAGTCAAAGTCATAAATCTTTCACAAATGGCCACATTGGCGAACAGCAGCAGCATCCCTGATGTCAGAAATCTGTAACAGTAGGGGTCATGTTTTGTAAAGGGTGAATATTGGGTCTTGGCTAAGACTTTAAGCCAAATAGAAATATATTTTGCACTTTCTCTTGCCAAATCTTGGACAAGGTCTGGCCATTTTTGATCCCAATCACGATGCACTTATTCTCACTCCAAGATAAGCACAAAAAACACAAACATGCAATGTAAGTTGGACAGTAAAAGCTTCCAAGTGATGTCCGAACAATCTTGGTTGTATTCATCATTGTTAAATAACCTGTAGCATACTTTAATTATCAGTGATTATACAAACACGGAATGATTGGACGAAAACTCATCACAAAAGGTCACAGCGAACTTTATGTACGGTGCAAATTAAAATAGAAACAATTACGTATTAACCGGTACTCTCTACTTATGATGACATCCTATAGAATACTAGAAAACGACGAATTTATCACTTTGTATTTACTTTTTTCGTCTTTCCGCTTTCTTCTTTCTCGCGAGATTATGATGAATAAACCTAAAGGATAAAGAACTAACGAAAAGGATGGATGGTTATAGAAATTTCCCTTCGTACAGTTACATATTTCGTCATTCACAGAAAAACATCAAAGAATATTATTGCAAGCGAATATGGTTGTTAGTGAACAGTGAGACGTCTGTAAACATATGTTCATGGAATAATATATATTTTAAATAACGAATTATTTTAAGGAGTCCTTAATACAAAATGCATGCAGATGTCGTGCAGGAATACTACATGAATACAGCCATCCAGAAAGACAATGATACATTAAAGCTGTACATACACGAATAACACCATACAAGAAGGCCTAGCAAAAACAACAGAAAACCATATTGGCGTTACATCAAGAGCAAGAAAGAAGACAATTACTAGTATTGGTATATCCCCCCTCCTGTCTAAGGGACACTTGGTAAACGACGCTATGGGAAAAGCAGATCTACTTTTCAAGCAGTTCAGCTCAGTCTTCACAAAGGATGATGGACAAGGTATCCCGCAAACTTCCAAACAAATAGAAGGCAACATAGAGCCGCTAACCATCACTCCGGAAGGCATTGCAAAACTTGAAGAACTTACAAGTATCAAAAGCCCCGGGACCAGACAATATAGAATGTACAGAGGAACTAGCATCAGGTACTGGCACCCTTCCAGAAGACTGGACCAATGCCAACATCACTCCACTCTTCAAGAAAGGAGATCGGCACCAACCTGCCAACTACCGCCAAGTTTCACTCACTTTAGTACTTTCCAAGATCCTCGAATATGTAGTCTGCAAACACATGTTAAAACACTTCGAATATCACAACATCCTAACATCCTTGGATCATGGTTTTAGAAGTGGTTACTCATGTGAGACACCACTGACTGTTACGATTGACGATCTCGCCAGGAACTTTGACAGAAACCTTCAAACAGATATCGCCATCCTAGATTGTTCAACGGCTTTCGACACAAAGTTCCTGGCGAGATTCTCACAAGAAACATTAGCTCCAATTATGGTATCCGGTGATACCTACTCCAGTGGATAGAATCATTCCTACGTCATAGAAAAATGTGTGTAGTTGTTGACGGCTATCACTCTGCAGACGTTCACGTAGAATCAGGGGTACCGCAGGGAACAGTAATTGGCACGATACTCTTTGTTTGTCATATTGATCAACGACCTACCAGAATATGTTACCTGTATAATACTTCTTATAGGACAAACAGAATACTCATCTGGTCTTAATTATGCTAGTTATATACATAACCAGTCATACTTATTAACCGATCTTATAAACTTAAACTATGTTCTGTACTTTGTCTACTTAATAGGTATGTCTGGTGATGTAGAAATTAATCCGGGTCCTCTATACAGTAAGGAACATTGTCTGTCAATATTTCACCAAAACATTCGGAGCATACGGTATAAACTAGACTACATTAAAGACAATTTCTTAGAAATGGATGTGCTATGTTTTACTGAAACCAAACTTGATGCAAATGTTCAAGATAATGATTTAAAGTTATCGGGTTTCGAATATATGTTTAGAAAGGATAATACCTGTCATTCAGGGGGCTTTCTTGTTTATACATCAGCATTTCTAAGACCAAAAAGACTCTTAAACTTGGAAAATGTACTTCCGGAATCAATATGGTTGGAAATTAAAGATAAAAAGAAGTCTTATTTATTATGTACAATTTATAGACCACCCCACTCTAAAATCGAATTTTGGGAAAAGCTTAACAACTGCCTTGAAATGGCATTAGAATTAAGACAGCAGGTGATATTAGTAGGTGATATTAACGAAGATCAATTAAACACGCATAATCATAAATTCAAAGATGTACTCTTAATGAATAATATGGTCAACTTGATTTGTTTACCTACAAGAATCACCCAAAATACTCGAACTTTACTCGATCCTATCGCTGTAACCAATAACATTCATGTTTTCGACTCGGGTATATTTGAAACAAAAAGTGAAATTAGTGATCATTTCGGAACGTATGCCTACTTCAAAGTGGATTTTGATTCTAACAAACCTTTCAAAAGAAGAGTATGGATTTATAAGAAAGCAGACTTTAATAAACTTAATAACTTAATAAGAAATACAGATTGGACTTTCATACAAAATTACAATATAGATGAATCATGTCATGCATTTACAAAAAAATTCTTAGATCTAGCAAAACAAAGTATTCCAACGTATTATGCTTTAGTTAGACCAAACGATAAACCATGGTACAATAGTGACATTCGTCGTAGTTCACGACAAAGGGATAGGCAATTTCATAAAGCTTTGAATAATAATAAAACGTCAGACTGGGTTATCTACAAACAACTTAGGAACCGAGTAAACAATATGATAAAACATGCAAAAGAGACATTTTATAATAATCTAGAATTTTCCCTACATGATTTAAATACTTCAAATCCACGCCAGTACTGGAAAATTGTTAAAATGCTCATTAAGGATAATTCTTGTCAAAATGAAATGTTACCTCCTTTAATAATGGGTAATGATATATACGCATTATCCGACGTGGATAAAGCCAATACTTTGAACGATTTTTTCGTATCTATCTCTCAAGTTGATGAAACTAACACGCAACTTCCGATCTTTCATTACAAAACTAATACAAGACTTGAGGATTTCATTATCCAAGAAAGGGAAGTTTCTGATATTTTAAGAAACCTTGTTATAAATAAAGCGTCTGGACCAGATGAAATTAGTCACACAATGTTAAAAGAAACATCCAATACAATATGTGTCCCACTCTGTCTACTCTTTAACCGCTCTTTATCTGAAGGTATATATCCAAATAGTTGGAAACTAGCCCATGTTGTGCCTCTATTCAAAAAGGGAAACAAAAACGAGCCATCAAATTACAGACCCATTTCTCTAATAAGCTGCGTTGGCAAAGTAATGGAACGTATTGTTTTCAAACATATGTATAACTATCTACATGACAATTCTTTAATATTCCGTAATCAATCGGGTTTTTTACCTGGTCACTCCACAGTATACCAACTTATTGATATATATAATCAAATATGTAAAGCATTAGACAACAAAGATTCTACTTGCATTGTTTTCTGTGATATATCTAAGGCATTTGACAGAGTATGGCATAGGGGTCTTATTTTCAAAATTAAACAATATGGAATACTCGGAAACCTAGTGAATTGGTTATGTAACTATTTAAATGAGAGATCTCAGAAAGTTATTGTTGCATCAGATTGTTCGAATATACGTTACTTACAAGGGGGTGTTCCCCAAGGCTCCGTCCTTGGTCCTTTATTATTTCTTATATACGTCAATGATATAGCCGACTCTCTAATTAGTATGACCAGGCTATTCGCGGATGACAGTTCTCTTTCTGTTTCCACAAACAACATTAATTTCATGGAAGAAACACTTAATAGCGATCTAAATTCAATAACAACTTGGTCTAAACAGTGGCTAGTAAATTTCAATCCTTCAAAAACGGAAGTTATGTTCTTCTCGTACTGTAAGAGAAAACGACCAAACTTATCGTATAATAATGTACAATTAAATTTTGTTGAACATCATAAACATCTTGGTGTAACATTCAGTCAGGATGGGTCATGGCATCAACATATAAATAATATAGTCTCTAAAGCTTCAAAAATTCTTGGTTCAATGAAAATGTTGAAATTCAAAGTTCAAAGGAAAACTTTAAATCAAATTTACATCTCTTATTTAAGACCTCAGTTAGAATATGCTTCGCTAGTTTGGGATAATTGTGCCCAGTACGAAAAAGAAATCTTGGAAAAACTACAATATGAAGCAGCTAGAGTGGTCACTGGTTTAACTAGATCTGTCTCAATTCGAATATTATTAAAGGAAATAGGCTGGGTGAGTCTCTCAGATAGAAGAAAAATCCAAAAATTAATTTTAATATACAAAGGAAAAAACCAATTGTTACCGCCCTATCTAATACAGTTGTTTCCACCGACAGTTGATACAGCTTATGAAAACCAATATTGGTTAAGAAATTTTAATGATTATGTACCAGATGCTAGAAGAACAGAAATATATTCTAAATCAGTTTTACCATCCGCAATTCAACTTTGGAATAATCTTAATATTGATATTCGCGAGTCTGAATCTTTATCTTCCTTTAAAAATAAACTGAAACAATTGTATAATTCACCTGAAGTCCCGAGTATATTCATAAAAGGCGAACGTTTCTCAAATGTCCATCATACCCGCATTAGAAATAATTGTAGTAATCTAAACTCAGATCTATACAAAAACCATCTTGTCCATAGCCCTTCATGTGAGTGTGGTGCGGCTATTGAAGATGCTGAACATTACTTTTTTACATGCAAAATATATTGTCGTCAGAGGCGAACACTTTTTATTAATACAAGAGACTTTCATCCTCTAAGTGCACAAAAACTTCTATTTGGTATAGATACTTTATCCGAAACTCAGAATGAAGTCTTATTTCGAGAAGTACAAAATTATATAAAAAATAGTAATAGATTCGAAAAATAACTAAGTGTCACTGCTATATGATTTATTAACATAAACGGGGGTGGCGAGGGAGGTAATGGCAGCAATGGAAAAACAGTAGAAAGTTTCTTTGTTTTTTTGTTTGTTTTTTTCATGTAGTTAGTTTCATAAATCTAAAATTTCTTATGCACAAATAAAACCATTACTTTTTAGTTAGTTATAATATGCCATATATAGGGAAGGGCCCTAGATAATGTTGTTAAAACTTTTGGCCCAACCCTTTTGTATGTATGTACAAGTTACATGTATGTTTGTGCAATTATGATAGTTATATGTATAAATACAATAAAATATGATTAAACTAAAAAAGTAAAAGCTTCCAAGTGATGTCCGAACAATCTTGGTTGTATTCATCATTGTTAAATAACCTGTAGCATACTTTAATTATCAGTGATTATACAAACACGGAATGATTGGACGAAAACTCATCACAAAAGGTCACAGCGAACTTTATGTACGGTGCAAATTAAAATAGAAACAATTACGTATTAACCGGTACTCTCTACTTATGATGACATCCTATAGAATACTAGAAAACGACGAATTTATCACTTTGTATTTACTTTTTTCGTCTTTCCGCTTTCTTCTTTCTCGCGAGATTATGATGAATAAACCTAAAGGATAAAGAACTAACGAAAAGGATGGATGGTTATAGAAATTTCCCTTCGTACAGTTACATATTTCGTCATTCACAGAAAAACATCAAAGAATATTATTGCAAGCGAATATGGTTGTTAGTGAACAGTGAGACGTCTGTAAACATATGTTCATGGAATAATATATATTTTAAATAACGAATTATTTTAAGGAGTCCTTAATACAAAATGCATGCAGATGTCGTGCAGGAATACTACATGAATACAGCCATCCAGAAAGACAATGATACATTAAAGCTGTACATACACGAATAACACCATACAAGAAGGCCTAGCAAAAACAACAGAAAACCATATTGGCGTTACATCAAGAGCAAGAAAGAAGACAATTACTAGTATTGGTATATCCCCCCTCCTGTCTAAGGGACACTTGGTAAACGACGCTATGGGAAAAGCAGATCTACTTTTCAAGCAGTTCAGCTCAGTCTTCACAAAGGATGATGGACAAGGTATCCCGCAAACTTCCAAACAAATAGAAGGCAACATAGAGCCGCTAACCATCACTCCGGAAGGCATTGCAAAACTTGAAGAACTTACAAGTATCAAAAGCCCCGGGACCAGACAATATAGAATGTACAGAGGAACTAGCATCAGGTACTGGCACCCTTCCAGAAGACTGGACCAATGCCAACATCACTCCACTCTTCAAGAAAGGAGATCGGCACCAACCTGCCAACTACCGCCAAGTTTCACTCACATTTAGTACTTTCCAAGATCCTCGAATATGTAGTCTGCAAACACATGTTAAAACACTTCGAATATCACAACATCCTAACATCCTTGGATCATGGTTTTAGAAGTGGTTACTCATGTGAGACACCACTGACTGTTACGATTGACGATCTCGCCAGGAACTTTGACAGAAACCTTCAAACAGATATCGCCATCCTAGATTGTTCAACGGCTTTCGACACAAAGTTCCTGGCGAGATTCTCACAAGAAACATTAGCTCCAATTATGGTATCCGGTGATACCTACTCCAGTGGATAGAATCATTCCTACGTCATAGAAAAATGTGTGTAGTTGTTGACGGCTATCACTCTGCAGACGTTCACGTAGAATCAGGGGTACCGCAGGGAACAGTAATTGGCACGATACTCTTTGTTTGTCATATTGATCAACGACCTACCAGAATATGTTACATCGCAAGTAAGACTCTTTGCATACGACTGTTTACTCAACAGACAAATAAAATGTCGCCAAGATCACACCAAACTGCAAAATGACTTGAACAACCTTGAAACTTGGGCAAACAAATGGGGAATGAGATTTAATGCGACAAAATGTTACATCCTGAGCATAAAGAAAATATCAACGTACTTATACAAACTAAACTAAACAACACTATTCTTAAATATGTAGAACAGAACCCATACCTAGGACTTACTATCTCCAGTGACTCAAAGTGGACCACCCAACAACATCACCAAGAAAGCTTCCTATATACTTTTGGCTTCATTCGTCGTAACCTGAGCCACAGCCACAGCCCAGTTAAATGCAGGAGATCAGCATACATCTCATTAGTGCGCTCAACCCTGGAGTATGATGCAGTGATATGGGATCCGTACATGAAATCCGAAATTGACAAACTGGAAGGATATAACGAAAGGCGGCACGCTTCATGAGCAGGGACTACAAATCGCGCGACCAAGGTTGCGTCACCAAGATGCTGAAGGACCTCGACCTTCCAATCCTTCAAAACCGGAGGAAACAACTACGCCTCACATTCGTGTACTAGGTGGTTGAAGGGATGATACCAGCCATACCAGTTGCTCAATATTTTGTAACGTACACATTTACATTTGGAAACAATCAACATGTGTACTTGGCCTGATTGTTTTACAATAATTACAATAACTTTACCACTTGGACATGCCAGGACGTTTATAAAGCTCTTAATGCTTTTACTGAATATGGTATATAGGTCCGTGACTCAGTGTACCAACCAAAAGTTGGCATTCCTATGGGCACTTTATATGTTAATTATCCTTATCTAAATAAAATAAAATGGATGTACGTAATTGACGCTTTCAATAATACCTCACATTATTTAGAGGATATTTTGAATATTGATAATGAATGATTCCATCTATGATGAACTGGGGCGTACATAGGTGCGAAACGCGCAGCAACGCTGCGAGTGGGGGTATGTTTGGGAGGGGGGGGGGGCTTCCGTTGGCGGAGGTTTGGGATATTTTTTTTAATTAGGAGGCAAATGGTGTGTTTTCTTTCTATATAATTACTGCGGAAGAATAAGCTAAATTACACTGCCAAACAACGGATATTTTCGAGCGAATTTGCCCATAACCCCATTCCCCCCTCAGCTTTCAGTTTTTATTGCATTTTTGGAACTTTTATTTTTTCACTTTTATTGACGAATTGTACGCATTGGCGTAATGCCTGGATACGCATCTGAATGAAATTTATCTAACAGAGCTACAACTTTTGAAAGCCAACACATTGGTCACAAATGCTTCGTTTCTTGACATAGTTATTTCCATAAATAATGGCATAACTCCTACAAAACATACGATTATCAGGATGATTATGTTAATCAAATCATAAAATGTCGACTAACGGACAAATAACGACGGCGTTTATGTTGGGAGACAAGCCCAGTCCCGGTGGCCTTTCTGTATTTATAAAATCTTCGTATTACCACCCCATCATTCAAGCCACATGATACTTTCCGATTTTTTGTATCATTTGTGTAAGCTTAAAAAGATGTACATGTACTATATTTTTAATTGATAAAAGAGAGAGAATACGTAACTACAGGGAACGCCACATACACAAGACATGTAGTGCCTCCCCACGCAGACCTCCGGGAAAACAACACTCCACAAAACATAAGGCACTTAAGGAGGTCAAAGGGTACACATGTTTAGGAACAGAGGCACAATGAATGGCCCGGCAGACCACAAGGAATAACTAGGAGAACCAAAGTGGACAGTGAAGGAAGGGGGAGGGGGGATTAATGGATGGAAAATATCACGGTACAAGTCAAGACAGCTGGCCGCAATAGGCCGAAACTGGGCAGGAAACAACCTGAACACTTTATAAAGTGACAGAATTGCACAGGGGAAAGGGAAATACAAAACACATTCAAACACAAACAGAAACAACAACCATATAGCGAATTACAGCCTTGGAACTGTCAGCAAAAACACTGGGGGTTTAAATCGATTTAACAGCTAGCTAACCTCACACTTTTAAAATCGCTATATGGTCCTTGATTTCCAACTTATATACATAAATTGACTAAGTAGGCAGTAACTAATCATTAAAAGAAACCAACCATCACGCACATGACAACAGCCACTGTAACTAATCCAGCACGAAGGAACAAGCCGCCTCTTTCTGACCTTGCTACCTGTAACTAAACTAGTAACATAAGAATGTGAAATAACCCGAAAATTTCAAATTAATAATGCAATTTAAAGTAAGGTCAACTCGATAATGTAGTTCATAATTAAACAATTCTTAGATATTAGTGATAGGGAAATGGAACTATGTCTATTAAGAAAACTAACAAACGAAAACACAAAATACGACTGTACCCAATGAATATTAAGATGTGTTATAAAACCGCATTGTAGAGAGAAAAGTTTTCTTGGTAGTGTACAATAAAATATCTATGACATAAAATGATAATGACGTCATAAAAGAGAGAGAATACGTAGCTACAGGAAGACTTTTAAAGATACTTATTTTTTCCCTAATGGCACTCTTTGCTTCATATATTAACTTTTGTACAATTTAGCTTCTTTTTGCTACTCATGAATCCTTTGAGGTAAATGTTAATGCTTCCGGTGTCCTCTGGAAAACTAAAGCGCTCGGGCATTATCACTAATAAAAATAATGTCACTGCCCGATAAACCGAAGGGGATATGGAAGCCATCGGCTTCATTCGATGCAACTGTCGAAGAAATTGAAGTTGCAAGAAGGCGTCAAGCAATTACTGCCCAGAACAAGGCTGAATTCAGAAGAATAACATTAGACCCTAAAAATTTATTAACTTCGGGTCAAGGAGGAAACTATGTAAGATTATATTCATTAGCGGTCTTTTACTGACAATTTTATGTATTTCATATGTTTACATAACTTAACGTAATAACTGAAACTGGGGGTGAAACGTCTGACAACCGCTCAGGCGGTAGAGCACCGTTTTAGTGTTTGGGGGGGGGTCATGGCACACTTTTCCCCATTGATTAACTTCAATGGTGGCAGCGGTGTTTGATGGCCCACAGTGGTTGAGCCTTAAATGCCGGAAGGGGGAGGAGTAAATTTTCTTCAATTAGTAATCGAAAGGGAACATGTGTACTGTTGCAGCTTTACACAACATCATAACTATTAATTTATATACTGGTTCTCCTGATTACCAATGCATTAAAATTTCAACCAATGCATTAAAATTTCAACCAATGCACTTCGTGTAAAAACTTCAAAAATGTACACCGTACATCCAAACAATATATCGTAAACATAAAATCATTTCTGTAAATGAACGTAACAAATAACTTGTAATTAAATCTGTATTTTAGATGAAATTTTCTTTCAATCAAGCCAACCACTCGCCGCCATTGTTATATTTACGTTTGTGCCAAAAATTGGTGTAAAAGTCAAAATTCATATTTTGTAATTGCTACTTTATACTTGGTTGAACATCTTTGGGATGTTTTGCTAGCACAAATAGTATGTAAAATGATAATTAAGTTACCTTGTGACAGTTCAAACTGTGTAATTCAAAATTGCAATGAAAGCAAAGGTGCTTAAAAAACTAACACATTAAAGAGGTATACTGAACTTGTATATTTTTTTAAACATGTTTTGCCTGTAAAAACAAAATTTTCGACTGAATGACCTAAAAAATGCTTCACACTACGATGTCAACAAATTTGCGACGAAAACTAGCATAGTATTCGGACTTTTCCGGTTTCCACCGGTGTTCAGTACGGACCGGTATTCAGTGTTATTAGTATAATGGTCAAAAAGAACATGTCTTACTCTTAGAACTATTATTTGTTCAGAAGTATAAATTATCATTGAAAATAGCATATATGTACAATGAAATCCGCTTAACGATATTCAGGGGACTTTATAATGGAACCATTCTTATTTTTTATTTTATCTTAGTTCAAAAGATTCAGTTTTTAGAAAAGTACCAAACTTTTCATAGTATTGATATTTTTTGGGGCATGTTTCCTAAATCTAAAATGAAATGTTAACTTTATTTCAGCTTGATTATGGACTGCAACGTTGGTATTCGGGCAGACAGGTGTTTTCTGATTTCTACATTATCAACAAGAGAAGTTTGGCTTACTCTATCGGAGGTTTTATTCTTCCTATCACCCTTCTGTCTTATATAGCATCGTCATGGAAAGTAAGTTTATGTTCCCACTTGTTCATCTTGCGATGCTAAATAGTTTCCCATTTTAATTTTTAGAGATATTTTCCATGTGTTTTACATATAGTATTGACCAACCAATCTTTCAGGGCGATAAGAGCAGCATGTCACTACTTTCTTTTCCACCATGCTTTCATGTAAGAGAATACAATTATATAGTGATTGATGTCGATACTAGATTGAGGATCATTAATTGCTTAATATTGTCTATGGGAATTTGCATTTGTGCATATTTTTCCTTCTATTAAATGAAGTTTGCGATAAAGATAATGTGGTAAGTATAATCTACAGGACCTGCGCAGTGTCAAGATCACTGTTATGATGTCTTAATTGCGTAGACAAAGATTTCAATTTTGTACCCATTACTGCGAAATGAACTGTTGTTTTTTTTTGATTGTTCATGTTTATGATAGAAGAAGTGATGAAAAGTAGAAAATTGCATTCATTATTACCTGTATGTTTTTAGCTCGCCTTAAACTTCTTGTCCTCCTAAACCACATTACCAACTTTGACCAAAGTTCACAGACATAATCCTTATGTGGTCCCCTTTCAAAATTATTCAAAGAATTCCATTCCAAGCAGATTTCTGGTTGCCGTGGAAATGGAGAGTAAAAACTTTTAAAAAATTATCGTCCAAAACTTTGATGTTTTTACTTCACACTTATGTTCCTACAGTGAACCTGTCCTTTTCCAGTATGTATATATTGGACACATAATAAAATCTCTTGTAAAAAACCACTGTCCTGGTTTCCAGGGGCAGGCCACTGTCCCAACAAGTATACTTTACAATTGCTTACTCTAATCATGCTGGAAGTTTTGCTAACTTTGTGAGAATCTTTACTATAACGAAATTCTTCACCTTGACACAGGACCTTTTTTCATAACGCCCCGATGAGCGATTCAGGGCCCATCTTGTTTAAATATTTTCCTAAAATAATTATTGACTAAAAATGTTATTAATTTACAGTGTTCTTAGTCAGTATGATAATTCGTTGTTGCTTTTCATTTCCATTTCAGAATAAACTGGAAGCAAGATCAAGAGCAGGTCTAGTCTCTAGCAAAGAACGTTCAAGGAAAGTGCATTTGTTTTAATATACATGTAATTATATTTAGAACGTTGTGATTATGATTGATTCTGGACTTTTCGAAACTGAATGTGTGTTTGTTAATAAAATATGAAACATTAACATTTTGTTAAAATTAAATATATCATAAATATATAAATAATAATTTACCTGTATTGTTGATTTAAAAGTTTGTTAATAAGCATGATTGCTACTTTGATTAACAGTAAAACCTCAATACCAATAAGACCACCCGTTGGACCCTTGAAAACTGGTCTTATTGAGGTGATCTTAATATTGAGGTTGAATAAGGAGCAAAACGGTGACAATGGACACAATTGTGTGCTTAATTTCGAGATGGTCTTAAAGTGAGGTATTACTATACTATTATAGGTGAATATCACAGATGAATGTTGTGCTGTAGTTTTGCATCTTTTTTTCAAACAGTAGTTCAGGTATGAACTGTGGTAAGTTGTCTTCACCTATGATCTTTGGTTACCAACCAGTACTTCTGCAAGCAACTTTCAACATACCCTCATGAACAGAAGAATAAGCACACTTATTTCTTAGAAATTACATAGTCACTTGCAGACAAATATTTATAAACAATCTTTACAATGTACTGATCTTTCATAGAACGCTTAAAACCCTGTATTAGGCCTGTGCAGGCTGTCAAGTGGGTCCTACATTTCCCTACTTTTTTTACTTGCTCCCTCCTTTTTCCCTACTTTTTCTTGAAGGAGCCCTACTAAACCTACTTTTTTCAAATCTGTGGTGTTAAGCATTTATTTCACCTGCATGAAGCACAGAGGTCTAATCATGGAGAATGCACAGTGCGGTGAATTTTTACTATTTTTGATATTCCAAAAGTAAGGAATCATCCCTACTTTAAGTTAATAAAATCCCTACATTGCCCTACTTTAAAAAAAAAACGGCCCTACTTTTTGAAAAGAGGTGAGTTGACAGCCTGCCTGTGCTGAAAGTGAGATGAAATAAAACCATGACTGAGAACTACCGTTGTTGCTATAAATAACTGGAGTAAAAGATGAGATGACGAAGCCAAAATAAAGATGTATGTTTATACAGTGTTTTATTAAACGTAAGAACAAGTTGAAACATGGTATGGGTAGATTAGTCGTGCTATATCTATCTGTAATGATAATACATGTATTACATGAATGATGACGACAATGGTAGTGATGGAACTATAAGCATAACAGCACTGGTGTCTTTGTGAAAGACAAATAAAAATTATTACAAGAATATAATTATATACTGGCAATGAATCTGTACAGCTAAAAACAGTCGGTGCAAACGTAACAGACACACATTTATACAACTGCAGGCATTAAATTCTCAACAAAGCATTTAATAGTAAAAATTATTAAATTGAAACTTAGGTATTTCTCATTAATAAAATGCTGTAAAATGTAACCCATACAACACAGCTAAGAATGTCACTTTAATACAGATAAAACATGGATACACACACATTTGAACTTTCAGGTTTTGAAAACCTCTAGCTTGGAGCAAGAAAGGAAGGTATTGACTTGTCAATCATACATCTGTATACTTGTGATTATTTTGTAAAAGGTCCTACCTATTTTTGCTTTTAAGGTATTGAATTTGGTTATTCCTAGGAATATTTTAACATACTGTTACATAGTGAAATACCTTTCTATATAACTTCAAACAAAACAAATATAACAAACTGTAATGTTATATACATACTGGTTACCAATGGGGGTAATAATAATACAATTGTCGATTACCAATAGGAACTTACTCCTGCTGCTATCCTAAAAATCTGATAATATATCAGATAAGAGGTTTAAAACACACAGTTTTTAACTTCGTGTGAATGTACATAAGTAAAGCAAATGTAAAATAGTTTAGATACTTATGTGGTAAATATTTTGGAGTGTAGAGGGTTGGTAATAGAGATATTGAGGATGAAATGTTAAGTTGAAAAGTAAATAAAATGAATTATTAATCAACTATTCAATATTGGCTTTAAAATTTAAGTATTGTCCCAGCTGATAAGGGCATTATAGATAAACAATGCTAATAAATTATAAAACCAGGGCCAATACGGGAAAACAGCCTATATGAGATTCAAGCCATTTGATTGGCTGAGAAGCAGGGCCAACACGAAACTCGGGGGCCAAGTTGAAATTGAAGCCGTTTGATTGGCTGAGAAAGCAGGGCCAATACGAGAATGACGTTTTGCATTTTTGGAATCGCTATCTGGAAAATTTGTGCCGAAATGCTGAAAATTACTTTTTAGTTCATAATTGAATGTTAAGTGTTAATCAAAATGTACAATATTGTATAGTTAATTAATAAAATAGTTATTAATCAAGGGATACTGTATTGGCCAGTCGTATTAGCCCTCGGCCTACATAATAACTTGTTTATTAACATTATAGCAGAGGACATGAAGTGTAGCATAAACAATACATAGAGATCAATATGAACACACACCAAATCATACCAATTTTACTGGACCCTACATTATTCGCCACAAAAAATCACGCTCATCAAACATACTGGTATACACGGTAGAACATACACCCAAGTTAATGTACGTCATACATCTAACAATATTTTGTCCCAGGGAGAGCAGCGGGCTGACCCAGGGGAATTCATCTTTTTTGGGGTCTAATTCCCCATCTTAGAGCCAAGCATTTTGTCTAAATACATTGCCCACATCTGTGATGTACTAACAAAAATCAGAGACCCAGAATCATTTGGCATGTCAAATCCCCAACTGTCAGGAATAGTCTTCTGTCTAAAGTCCTGTGTATCCCCATTGCTCCCCTCCCCAGGGACGAAATATTGATCAGTGCATAAACACATATTCATTCATTTCCTAGAAATAAACTTTACAGTATATTCAAAATAATATTGATAAAGTGGCATACAAAACAAACAAATTGCATCAACATGATCAAAATACAAACACGAAGCCATTATAAATTAGTTGCAAGATTATTTAGTGGCAATGATTATTTCTACTGTTCTGAAGATAGGGAGAGGGTTTGTAATTCCTGTAAAACGAAGATCTCTGATGCTGGGTGTGCAAGGCAGTCGTCATGATATCCCAATAGCCCCAAGTAGAATCAATTTCAGTGAAAACTGACTCACTAGATGCAAGAACAGTTGATGACTACTACAAGGTACATGAGGTACAAAGTGATATGGCACTCGGTCAAGAGCTAAAAAAACTATTTCATGAAGACAGATGTCATTTTATACTCATTTTTAGAAATAAATCATTGGGATAGGAGGAATGTTAAACAGCAATAAATTTATTATGGACTTAAATGTAATATAACAAGTTTTTCTTCGCTAACAGAATTTAAAAATCTTGAATCAAGGAGATATCAGCTGTTGCAAGACATTTCTTATTCTACAATTTTGACAGAAGTTAAAGAATGCTTCTGCTTGCACCGATAATCGCAAGATAATCTTTAATCCTGCTATACAACCGTCAACCGAGTATTTCAAATTATTAATCTGCACACATTCTTTGGGAACTGGTTTGATCTCCGATGGAAGATTTTCATTAAGTTGATGGTAATGAAAGTTCAACATTCATTTTAACTAAAATATATCAATTGAATTCTAATTAACAAAGAAAAACAATTGCCTGGATAGTATTCAAAAGTACATGCAGACTAGGGAATGTATTCTGAACATGTACATGTAACTCAAATCTTTAGTAGCAATCACGCTCAGTCTTATGTATTCCAGGTGGTTGACATTTCCAATAAAACTGTTAGTTTAAAACTATATAATCAACCAAGAATCTCGGATTTCTATATAAATATAAAGTCAGGTGACTAGTCAATGTTTAACATCTGCTGAGTCAGCTTCTGTAGCAACCATTATATTGGGGATCTGTCCTGCCTGTTGTCCTGACCATCCTTCATATGTGACTACAGTAATACCACCGTCCCCTTTATCTCCCATCTCTGCTCTTGTTTGGGCAATAGCCTGCTGAACGGCTATTTCTTTTTTGTTTCGTTCTTCCATGATAGCTCTTTGTATCTGTAAATTGGCATCCTGTTTTGCTTGATTCAGCAACTGCAATTGTAACAAATATAACCAGTTGTACATGTACTTAAAATTATTGCAGAAAGATGACAACTGTATGGTGGCATGGAGGTTACCTGCAGGACATACTTCAAAAATCTTTTACTGACTATCGGTGCAGACATAAATATTCGAAGGGTTACTGTTTTAGCAGTAATGAGGCTCTGTTGAGTTACCACATAAAACAGTTTCCCAAGAGCTCGATTTTTTCTATATGCACACAAAGCCAGGGATACATTATTTTTATTGCTTGCTTTTGGAAGAAATAAAGGTAAAAAATAAAACGACCAGGTAATTTTGTTATAGTAACAAATGAGTACAATTTCATTCAAGTAATTCTTTGCTTTTATGTGACGTCATTATGTGACGTCATTATGTGACGTCATTATGTGACATCATCATGAAACTCATCCTAAATGGGGGATGTAAAATAGTTTTCCAGCACTGGTGTAAACACTGGAAATTCTGGTCAGGTATGCGAGACATGTATCTTTTTCTCTCATGTCCTCACAAAGATGTCTTTATCTCTGCTTAAGCATGTATGAAACACTACATTGACAAAAACTACTACATCGGTACATGACAGAAATTGCAGTACAATTCTAAATTTTAATGGTTACAGTATCTTTTTCAGAAGTCGTTACATGTATCTATGTGTACCCTTTCATATGAAGGTATTGATCACCATCTGATTTGATGTTCACAAGACAAACGATTTGAAACAATATGAAAATAATTTAAAAGAGAAATTTCCATTCACACTAAATTCGAATTTTAGACCAAGCAGATTCTAATACATGTAGTTCTATTTTGAATTTTTTTTATATCCAGAGCTAGTGAGTAGCTAAATAGCCTTTGACTATTAAAACTCCAATCTGGCTACTAATACTGTCTCAAAATCGCCTATTTTATTATAAAATTGCGTAAGTTTATCAAATTACTTATTTATCAAATCTGGAAACCAACTAAAGCATCAGCCTAATAAGCAATGTAGAAGATACAAATACCTTTTCCATTTGTTGTCTAACTTGTAGAACGGCTGATTCTTTATAGGCAAGTGACTGTTGTTTTACTTGTTCTACCATAACTTTAAATTGCTGAGCTTGCTGAATCAAACTGTTGGCCATCTAGAAATAAATGGCAGAATTTTAGCAATAAATGCCATATCAAAATTGTTCATACTTATATAGTGGGCTCTCGTTGGCTCGAACTTGGAACCGATGAAATTAGTTCGAGTAAAGTGTAGTTCTATTCAACCAAAGTTGTGTTCAATATATGAATTTTTAATATGCGGTATATACACAAGCATACAGTGTGAACAGAATAATTTGTTTAATGCTGGGCCATTCGAATCAACAGAAGAAGAATAATATAGATTATATAAAGAAATTTACTGGGACTGTGTATTCAACTTTATTCATCTAGGGTGTTCAGCACAGCCAACAAGAGTCCATTTTATCTTCATAAAATGTATTTAACTGAATATTCTCAGTACATTAACTGCCTGATGTCATTGATATTTTGTAGGTTTTTTTTGTAAGAGACATACCATAAAGGAAAATGGAAATTAAGATAAAAAGACAAGAGAAAAAACAATGAATATTGAAGGCAACATCTGATAAGCCAAACACTAAACGAACTAGAAGGTTGTGTTAGATCAATAAAACATATCTCTCCCCCACGACAGTTTGATAGTAATTGGATTTTTGGGTGAGTCAGTAGAAGGATTTCAAGCATTTATCTAGTACAGTCCAACCTCCTGAACAACATCTCGCTACAGTAACAACTGCTGTAGAAAGACACAAACTTTTAGGTTACATCAATTATTTATCTCTCCAGAACAACGTCTCTATTCATTGAACACATTTTTAAGTTCCTGATGTGTGATGAATCTACCCATATAATCCATATGACCCCAAATCATAGTACCAATACTACAAAGTGACACTAATTCTTACTGACATATTTGATGAAAATCCAACAAAGGGTTTCAGAGTTGAAGGCGTGAGAAGATTTTCAAGTTTCAGGTACATAACAAATTCAAAATCCTCCGGTGGGTCAAAGAGATACAGAGCGGGCATGATGTGTTACAGACATATAGACGGACAGCTGTGACCTTGACCTAGAACCAAGCCAACTGAATCATGCACTCTGCACATCATGTCGGTAAGGTGAACATTTGAGTCAATTAATTTCAAAATCCTTCAACCGGTTCAAGAGATACAGAGAGCAGACACAAAATCTGGTCATATGACCTTTAAATTCTGAGTGTGACCTTGACCATAAACCGGGTCAGCTAAATCATTCATCTCAATAGGGGGAACATTTGTGCCAATTTATTTCAAAAACCTTCAAGTGCTTCAAGAGATATACAGAGCAGACACAAACCATGTTCATATGACCTTTAAATTCCAATTTGTGACCTTTCATAGAGTGACCTTCTTGACCGGAGTCAGCTGAATCATTCGTTCTGCACATCGTTTCAACAGGATGAATATTTGTGCCAATCCTTGGTGGGGTCAAACACTTTCAGGGTTTTCATTAGGATTTTTCAGCTAGGGGCCCTTGGACCCTTGTGTTTGACAAATTGGGGGTCCTCAGGAAATTTGTAGGCTAATAGATATGCAGTTAATACATGACAAACGTTTATCCTAGGGGTCCCAAGGATGCACAGCAAATTGAAAATGGGAGTCCCTAGAAAGAAAAGGGAGTCAGGGACTCAGGATTTCCAGGTCAGGGAAATCCCTGACTTTTAAGGGGGAGACATAAAAAGTCAACTGTACTTATATGTAACATTGTAAAAATTTACCTCTTCTAATTGCCACCATTGTTTTTGTTCTGGTACATCCATATTAATTGTAAGACTTTTTCCGCCTGGACTCATCTGTCCACTAACCGGTACAGGCGCTACCATCACAGTCTCTGTAAAATCAGAAAATAATTATTGTCTTTAATATTTATGTTCTTAAAACTGAATGTTGTCAAAGTATTCAATAACTAGGATTGAATTAGTAAGGTGGTTGAAAGCGTTTAAAATAGAATCTTCTTAAGTCAAGCAATATGTTCACAAAGCCCGAGTTAAACTGCATTAATGCTGTGAAAAGATACATTAATTTGTATTTTATGTGTTATTCTTAGGCCTAAATTAAAATGAGGTTTGTTTGCCCTTTACCGACCGACCCGAGATTTGGCCGCCGACTCAAAAAAAATTATTGCAAAATTCGGATTTTTTTTTTGGTTATAAACCTGACAATACACCATTATGTCACACTACGATGTGTGCAGTTTGTTCTTCTTAGTTACAAAACATTGACTATTTTTGTTTCATTATGTTTGCCTTATGATAACTTCCTCTTGCTAGAAAAAGTATGAAACAAAAATGGTCATAGTTGCCCTTATAATATTTTCATCAACAATTATTGAAGCCTCGTGCTCATACTCACTAAAACAGACGGGCTATATAAAGTATTAAAAATAAGTACACATAAAAGTGTCAATTTTGCTTTCATTTTAACAACATTAATTTTTTCTGAATTGATCCAAGCTTATGTTAACCATGTTTTTGACAACCACATGTCATTTAATCGTATCTTTTTTAATATTTACAATTATTTTACTGTACACGCCCACCTAATGTACCATGTGCCGAAATAACCACGCACGAACAATACATTTCGACTAAAACATATTAAAATTTCCACAATAAAATAAAATATTTTTTCCTACCTACCTACCCACCTGTAAAATCTAGGGTCGGTAAAGGGCAAACAAAGACTTTTTTAATTACGGCCTTATAGCATCGTATTTGGTGTTTTATGCCAGAAAATAGTTACCAAAGGCAGCAACTGAATGCTCAAGCTCATACTAACCTCCTGAGATTGGATCTTGTGTTAGAATGTGAACAGTTTCTCCATTAAATGAAGCTGTTGCCATCCTCACTGAATGAGGGAATCCCGAACCATCAGCTCCTGTAAGTTTAAGTAGAAAGCGTTTACAATAGCATGTCTGACAAAATCATGATCATCACCTAACCCCTTCAAGAGTTCACTGATAACTGGGGTAGACAGGATTAAGTCATTCCAATGGATGCTAAAATGAGTAATTTTGCACAACTAAAAAAATAAATTAAAAATTATTTTCAGACAAACTTGAGGCAACAAATAAGAGCCTATGTCATGACTGATGGAAACAATTATTTTGCAATTTCCAACAAGAGTGCATACCATCACAAAATATGCACGTTATTTGTCTCTAGAGTTTGAAATAAAGCAGTGTAAAAATAACTCATCTCTTATGACTCTGACTTTAGTGACCAAGGTTTGAATCTGACTAGATCCATTTGCATAAAATCCACCTTAAAAGTACCTCTTGAGAAAATGATTCCTACAACTGTTATCGAAATTTATGCAACATATTTAATAAGAATAAAAATTGCTTTCTGAGGGAGGCTGGTGAACATTGGATGAAGAATTCTAAGTTAATTAATCGGACAAGACCTCTAATTTAAGGGCAATGACTCTGGAGGGACAAGTGCGATATGGCTGGTTATTGAACTTGTCCAAGATATTATACCGATACACATTCTGACAAAGTCTGGTAAAGATTGGACTAAGAATTCTGAAGTTATTGATTGGACAAGACCAATTTTAGGTAATTTCTCTAATTAAAGGGCAATAACTCTAGAGTGACAAATGGGATATAGCTGGTTATCGAACTAGTCCAAGATATTATAGCAAACCAGAAAGCTTGTGGACCATTAATTTGTAATCTCAAAGGAAATGATACATCAGATTATTGTAACAGAGTGAATAGTGCAGATCAGAAAAAATTAGATTTATAATAAAACTCAGATGAAACAAAACAAATAATTGTTTAACTTACCAAATATACCACCTTGCAATCTTCCGGTGGAATCTAAATGTTTCATCTTTTTGGATCTCATTGGAGTTCCCCCTGTCTCACTGTTTGGCTTTCTTCTTTTGTAAGGAGTGAATAATCTAACTGGTCCAGTCTGGAAGAAGAGCTAAAAACACTGTATGTAAACCGACGTATACACTGAACTAAAGATTTTTCGTGTTTCTCAAAACATGACTTTATTTCAATGTTACTACAGCTGGTGATAAGTGCTGTGGCAGTTCTATGTAAAAATTTGCCCTGTACATCGTCCAAAGTGTAGTTAACCTTTTAACAACTTTATATATATAAGTTAAAATTACACAAAAATGACGTTAGGTCGCTGTGGTGTAGTGGTTAGTTTAACGGACCGGCAATCCATAGACCCGGGTTCAAATCCTGGAAGCGCCATTGGCCGATTTTTCGCGTTCCTCAAAACAGGACTTTATTATTTTAACATTAAAATGTCTCAGATGACAAAATGCCACAGTATTTTATCTGAAGCAGAAAATATAGACTTACATAGGTTTTATCAACACTGTGATCTCGTTAGTGACTAGTAATTAATAACAACATCATAAACTACCAGGGCCTCATTTTGTAAAGGTTATAGAAAAAAAAGAAATTCTGCCTAAACAGCAGCACAAATATCAGTTAAATAATGTGGCCAGTTGAAACTCACTACGTTTTCATCATCACAGCAAGCAGCACATGTACAAGAAGTGGCATGTGCTTGCAGTAACCCATCTTCCAGTAGACATTGTAATGTGCGACCACCATAGCGAATACTTCGCTTCCAGTCTTTACTGCTGGCTCTTCCAGCATGGTGCTCAAACTCATTTGGTGTAAACCACATATCATCACTTTTGATACATTTCCCTCGGCCACCTGCAGTAAAATTAGAAGTTAATTAAAAATTATATAGTATTATTTGTCCACAATTAAATGACTGAATATTTTCAAAGCATCTGCCCATTCTCAGTAAAACCACAGTAGTCTGAAAGCATTCTTACTACTAATACTAGTCTAAACTTATAAATTATTATTCTGTAAAAATTATACAATAAAACTTATGAATCCATACAATTTGTTAAAACTATGGATGTATTTTTTTCTCAACATCTGAATAAAATATTTTTAAAACTTCTCGCCAAAAAAAATGAAAGAAATTTAAAACATATTTATTGGACTGGGTTATCTAGTAATAATCTTCTTGCATTTTTGTGCAGACTTGGAATGCTATTTGAAACAAATGCTAAAATTTAAGGATAGCTCTAGTATAATATAAAAAAAAATCAGTTTCAGTTTAAATAGTAATAAACACACCTGATCCAAATCTAGATTTATACAGTTCTCCGTTTGTATTTTTACACCGAACAGGTAATGATTCATTATCAACAGACTCATCCCATTGATACTTCCAACCTCTTTCTTTACTAAGCGGGGTGGCTGGCGTAGGTGGCGGCAAGGGTGTAGTAGGCGATTTTAATCCAGAGTCTAAACTTCCAGAATCATGAATGACAATATGTGTGGTTTTATTGTCCACAAATGGCTCCCCGGCAAGTAAGGTCGGGGTTGCAACATATGCAGATTCATCGTTATTAATTGTTATTGATACAGGAATTGCATCTTCCTGGACTGATAATGTTTGTTGTGACTGATCTTCCGAAGTGGGTTGTTGGTCCTCGAAGGCGGAATCGTCACCGTTCGGAAGGTCTTCGGAGATGTCGACTTCCGACATATTGAATAAAAATCAAGAAAAATTGGATGGCACAACCAAATTCTAAAACACCAACAGCATCTTAAATGTTATAAATACGAGTTCTCATCAGTACCAACTGTCTGCAATGGCTCGAATTATTGTAACTGACGTGTTTTCTTTCTTTTCCGACAAGATATCGGCAATTTCCGGTCGCGCTCGATCCAAAACGGAATTTAGGTCAAATATAGCCCAGATACCAAACTTATGACTTCATTATTTCTTCAATCATACATTAGACACAATGTATGTATCAATAATATTTAAAATGTATTTAAAATATTACCATTCCACATATAAATTTTATTTATTTTTATCATATTACAATTTCGTGACCAACGGGCTAGTTTAGAGATTGTTTGAAGAATGAAAAGTAAACTGCAGAAACATGACCTGAGATGGCAGATACTTGTTTTGTTGACTATTCTGTACGTCAATGGTTTGATACATACGTTATAATTAATAAGTGAGCTTCGAAAATATGAGGAATTTATGGTCTATGTATTTTGGATGTTTCTTAACAACATGTCGAAATGCACGTTTACCATACCCCACCCATTCCCGTGAACATGCTTTGTTTTTTTTAGTTTCATAGTTATGTAACATATCACAGTCCATCAAATTTCTGTGGTACCTGAAACTATGCAATATATCTGACCTTTTGCAACAGTGTTTACAGCCATGTATATTGTAAAACATCAAACTGACGAGGTTATGATTGCTTCTGACTGAGGCATCTAAATTCTAATCAGAGTAATTGTCTTAGTTTAGTTAGTAATGTATCAAATGCTTCAATCAGTTGCAATAAACAACACACTATTTCAAGGGCTACGATTACGAAACTATCCCATCTTTATTTATATGCACTTAAAACAGTTTCATGTTCAGCCTTCAATTTACAATTTGGTCCTTGCCCAATTTACGGCCATGACATTTTTAGAAATAGGTGACTGGTGAGGGTAGTTTACAGGGCTGTCATGGTTAATCGCAATATCAATGTAGTGACGATTTGGTCAAATAAGTGATGTATCGATTCTAAATTTTTACATTTTCAAATAGGTTTGTTTATTTCAGTAATATCAGTGTCACATGTGAAATGATACCATTTCACAGTGATCAGTTTTCAGGTAAAATAGCATACATACTGATAATTCTGTCATTACATTCTCTGTAATAGGTGAGAATTCATCAATGAATATGTTATGCCAAATATTCACAAATGCTAAATATTTTGTTGAATCAAACTATGTATAGTACATTTCAAGTACTAAAGTATTAGTTGATGTATCATCAATATTTTTAAGTTGATATAATTGATATAAAATTTCCAATCAATGGCAGCCCTAGTAGTTTAAACAATCATATTGATGATGCAGGATACAGAATAATTACAGAGCTTGTTCATCTAAAAGAGTGATGCATGCCAGTTATGGCCAAGTCTATTGATTATCTATTGAGTCAAATATATATATTGACAACATATGTCAGTATTTTTAAATAGATATATGGAAATCGTTATATGTTATATTGCCATGTGAAATATTTAAAATATATTAACTGGTGTACATGATGCTACACATATATTCATAACCCTTTGAGATAAAGTCTGGTATCCTGGATGAAACCATTTCAACGGTAACAATAAAAATAGATTAGACATAAACTTGTGGTAACCATTGTTCAGTAACCTAACAAGATATTGGATTGCTATTTCATCATATGACTGATTTCCAATTGACTCATTTGAATAGATAACCCGTCAATATTGTTTTTATCGCTGACACCCCAGCGGTTATGAATATTCAGGAGACACTTGTAGATCTATACTTGTTGTAGGTCTTGCATTATTAAATTTATAAGATTTAAAGTAAAGTGCATGTTAATTGAAATGTATTGTTTTCAGGCTTTTTCTGCAATCTTTGACAAACTAGAGTCAACTAAATAATATGACTGCTTGCTAGAACTCTGGTGATATGAAACCTAATGACTTTCCTGTGCCATGTTATATTGCCATGTGAATTAATCATGAAATCAATTTGTGTATTTCCAGTTACTAGGAAAGGGTGACCGGTCCAGTTATGATAATGAGTTGAGTGAGGTGCCTGTAGAGGAGGGAGCATATGATGTTCTCAATGATGAAACATTTGGAGATTTGGCAGATGGTAGGATATTGAATGCTTCTTAATTTGTTCCGACTCTGAGTGCCGTGATAAATAAGTCTTGTTAAGTCACATATGTATTATTACTTTGAAATAGTGGGAATGTACTTTTCTATATATGTATATTTTTGCATCAATGATAGCATTATTGCTTTGAGAAATACCTCAATTTTTTAAATATGTGTAAGTAATATGTTCTTCTCATTTTATATCTTGGTCATTGGTCATTTTGCATTTTTTGTGATTTACAGATGACTTTGATTGGGAGGGACAGACTGAGAAGTTTGCAGAGGAGTTTGATCCTGTGCATGTCCACCATCACAATGACTCCGGCTTCAATACGGCTGAGAAAACATACAAAACTCAGGAGGTAATTATTGATTATACCTGCTCTGTCTACCCTCCATTGTTTTCTTACTCTCCCATCAGGAACTACAATAACATGTATGGTCTACTGTTAATTAAATAGTATTAGTGAGCATTTAGTTTTGCCTAATATTCATTAATTGATTAGCTTACTAATCTTATCAACTCAAGCCAGTTTACTCGCAAATTGAACCACAGCATACAAATGACAAGTGATGCACAGAAGATTGAATTTATTTGACCTAAACCAATTTTCATTTATTTGTATTTAGAAAATACCTTCATTTATGGAGAGATTTAAGAACATTAGATAACCCACATTAAAATGACATACTGCTCTTGTCATGGAATTATGGTTACAATAATATAACTGATATATATATATATTATGTACTTACTTTCCAGGAGTATATGGAGCACAGTATCAGTCAGTTAGTTGTAGAGGATGATGACAGTGACCCAGCTATACTCAAGTCTAAACCAATACCAAAGGTCTTGTTATGTTTCATTCTGTTGCAAATTAAAGGTTCTGTAATATGCCTTTGCCGCCGTGCTTGGCATAGTCATGTCCTATCTTGACATTTGGCTGCGGTCATTTGTCCCCCATCTGTGTTTCATGTGGTGTAGCTGTTAGCTGTTTGCAGAAGGACAAGTTAGTACTGGTTGATTATTATTTCCAGGAATATTGGTTAGTTCAACTGACTGCCATGTAAAACTAAAAAATGGTGTTCAGTCCAATAGAAACAAATAAAAACAAAAGCAATTATGAAAATGATTTTCTTTTCAGTAATTATATTTTATCATCCTGGTGCTGTTAAGTTTTTTTGGCAAATGTGAAGAAATCTGTAGCAAAACTAACACTGTGTAGTAATTGTGCTGTCATCATTTGAAAATATATTCCCCAAAAAGTGATTGTGTATTCTGTCTGCAAAGAATTAAAATTATTCTGTGCTGTTTTACAATAATTATTCAGTGTTTATGTGCTGTCATCATTTGAAAATATATTCCCCAAAAAGAGATTGTGTAGACTTCTGTCTGCAAAGAATTAAAATTATTCTGTGCTGTTTCACAATTATTATGCAATGTTTATGTGCTGTCATCATTTGAAAATATATTCCCCAAAAAGAGATTGTGTAAACTTCTGTCTGCAAAGAATTAAAATTATTCTGTGCTGTTTTACGATAATTATTCAATGTTTATGTGCTGTCATCATTTGAAAATATATTCCCCAAAAAGAGATTGTGTAGACTTCTGTCTGCAAAGAATTAAAATTATTTTGTGCTGTTTCACAATTATTATGCAATGTCTCTTCAATTTTTGGCAACTTGATGATGATAAATGTTTCAAGCATAATCAATGCATTCATAAATGTATTTTCCTACTATCAAATCTGAGCAGACATGTGTTAACAGTGAAGATAGCTAACTCTCGACCTTGTTTTATGTCTGTGTATATTTTCTCCTCTGTGCTTTTTTATAACTGCCTCTTTCCCACCCTTTATAAAGTGGGCATTTTCTTCACAGAGGAAGCAGAATCTGGACTCATTGTTTGGTCCAGCATCTCCTCCATCCTTCCTGGATACTGAGCAACTTGTGTCCCCTACTAGCAAGAATATATGGGGCTCGCCTATGACTGATATTCCACATCCCCAACAACCTCAGCATGTGGATAATATCCAGTCATTGTTTGATTTTGCAAAGTCTGCAAATGCTGTAAGTGTATTTTTAGAAAAAGATTAACTTGATATTTTGTATGTACTATGATTTCATATGGCTAATTTTGAGCTACAGTTATATTCATATGTGTTGATTGTTCTAATACAAGTCAGTTTTATTTGTTTTTGCCTTAAAAAAGACAGATTCATTATTGAAGTGTTTTGTATTCTGTTGTGTAACTTGTGTTAATACTTCGTGATCAATCAAGACAAAACAGACTGTTGTTCACAATTTGTTATCCTCGTATGCCTGTTTAATGTTTCAAGAAAACGTAGAATGTATACTGTTTACTTGAACTTTTGTGTTACTATCGAAATAACGTAACGGAAGAAAAACTCACTTCGATTTTCTTTTGTGTTCAGTTTCTTCTTTCAAATTGTTTCAATGTATGTTTTGTTGTCGAAATACCAAAATACAGCAAAAACGGAAGTAACATGAACATAGCAGCAAACACTATACTCATAAACTTTATATTTAGATATATTTTGTTTCGGTTATTAGTAGATATCTGCAAGTACTTCATATTTTATACTATAGATGAAAAGGAGTGATAAGGTTTTCAGATAGTCATGCACAGTGTTGTTAGACTTTTTTGTTAAATTGTAAAGTTTAAATAAATTGTAATGTATTTCAGGATATACCTGTTGCTCGCATTCAAGGACCACACTCTAGACATGCACCAATGGTGCTACCAAAGGCTCAAACATTAGAAGAGATTGAAAATTCTTTGTTGAGGAAACCCAAGGTTCTTACTGCAGAAGAATTGGAACGTCAGCTGCGAGGAGAAGCTCCCAGTCAGCCAATGTCTATACCTAATGGACATCCTGTGCCACATGCAAAGTTTAATGTTCCTCCACCAAATATGAGCTCCATGCAGTCAAGGCAACTTGTAAGAACATTCTTCAAATAAGTTAATTAGGTGTTTGGGTGACTAGGTCCCAATATTGCTGAAAAAACTTAAATTGTTAAAAATGACGATCTCTGAAAATATTTAGAACTCTCCTTTTTGGAAAACCTGTAGTTAGACTTTGATATGAGTATACAGAAAGGAGAACTGGTAGGTCAACTAATTTGGCATAAGTCTGTGAAAAAACAGTACATCGGGAGAAGGGCTGGTTTCACATGTATCCATAAGATAGGATCATGATATTTTTGCTTCTTTTAAAAGCTTAAGTTAAAGCGACAGCATGTTGAACTTGTGTCCAACTACTTGAAAATACTATTTGTTGCATTGAAAAGGTGGTTATTTTATTCTCAGAGCTGTTCGTCATTTTACGATTATAAATTGTTTACTAATATATTAATGATGAAATTCAAATCTGTCATAGGACAAATACAAATGGATGAAAGTCATTTGATTGAACAATGGCACACTGGAATGTTTTACTTGTGTTTAAAAGATTTTCTTATTCATTACAGCCTCCGCAGATGAGCCAGAGCCCTAATGTTAAAGGAGTTATCAATGGCCATAGATCTCCAATCTTTGGTGCTCAGGCCCCTATTGGGACCCCACCTCGCCTTCCACCTGGAATGCTGTCCCTAGGACAGGGTTCACCTTTACCTATTGGTACCACTCCGCCCTATAGAAATGCTTCTTCAACTCCAAACAGGCAGTCACCAGGTAATTATTATGTTATTGTGATGACACATTGTGCCGTTATGGGACTCAAAACTGATATACATTAAACGGGTATTACAGCACTGTCTCCATTGTGCTAGTTATTGTGTCATTAATTTTCATACTCTGAGATTGGTTAACAGTAAAACCTCAATAATACGACCACCCTTGGGGGCCTTGAAAACTGGTCTTATTATTGATATGGTCTTAATATTGAGGTTGAATAAAGAGCAAAACAGTGACTTGAAAATTGTGTTCTTAATTTTGAGGTGTTCTTATTATTGAGGTTGTCTTTAAGTGAGGTTATTCTGTATATGCATGTTATTTTATCTTCTGCATCATGGATTTTGTATTGCTGTATTCCTTTTTAGTTGCACTCTTCCATTTTTAACAGAAATGGATTAATAGACAGAAAAGAATATGTTCATTATAGGCAATAGTGGTTGTCATAGCCAATGCCTACTGTAAATGCATGTTTTTGTATGCATGACTTATTTCTTATCAAATGTTTAAATGTTTGTGTGTACCTACCAGTGTTTATGCTGACAAGGAGATCTCCTGTGCTTCGGTCAACCACACCACCACCATTGCGTACTAGTCCACAGTCACCATTGAGTATGGGCATACCGTTTAGATTTATGACTCCATATGCTACACCAAATCAACCTAGATACATAGGTAGAGCACGCCTAGGCTTTCGGTTTGAACAGTTACTGCATGTATTCTAAATGTCATCTGTTTATCATATCGTTGATATGTTTCACTTCACTTTGTTTTAACTGTTATCTTTAATCTTGTTGTGTTGATATATTTCTGGCTGTACCAAATTATTCAATTTAACAGCTTTTGTCTTTAATTGTGTTTTGTTGATATATTTCTGGCTGTATCAAATTGCTCAATTTAACAGCGTTAGTCTTTATCTTGTTTTGTTGATACATTTCTGGCTGTATCAAATTGCTCAATTTAACAGCGTTAGTCTTTATCTTGTTTTGTTGATACATTTCTGGCTGTATCAAATTGTTCAATTTAACAGCGTTATTCTTTGTCTTGTTTTGTTGATACATTTCTGGCTGTATCAAATTGTTCAATTTAACAGCGTTATTCTTTGTCTTGTTTTGTTGATACATTTCTGGCTGTATCAAATTGTTCAGTTTAACAGCGTTAGTCTTTATCTTGTTTTGTTGATATATTTCTGGCTGTATCAAATTGCTCAATTTAACAGCGTTAGTCTTTATCTCGTTTTGATGATACATTTCTGGCTGTATCAAATTGCTCAATTTAACAGCGTTAGTCTTTATCTCGTTTTGTTGATATATTTCTGGCTGTATCAAATTGCTCAATTTAACAGCGTTAGTCTTTATCTCGTTTTGATGATACATTTCTGGCTGTATCAAATTGCTCAATTTAACAGCGTTAGTCTTTATCTCGTTTTGATGATACATTTCTGGCTGTATCAAATTGTTCAGTTTAACAGCGTTAGTCTTTATCTTGTTTTGTTGATACATTTCTGGCTGTATCAAATTGCTCAATTTAACAGCGTTAGTCTTTATCTTGTTTTGTTGATACATTTCTGGCTGTATCAAATTGCTCAATTTAACAGCGTTAGTCTTTATCTTGTTTTGTTGATACATTTCTGGCTGTATCAAATTGCTCAATTTAACAGCGTTAGTCTTTATCTTGTTTTGTTGATACATTTCTGGCTGTATCAAATTGTTCAGTTTAACAGCTTTTGTGTGGTTAAATATAAAGCTGAATATTCATTTATATTGGTACTAATTATGTATATATCTCTGCAGGCTTTTATTCTATCCTTGCTCATTAGGACCGTCTATGTATGCAGTTTGACTTAACAATGAACTTGGCTGCAAATTGGCTGAATCTCTAATTTTTGAGACTGTTAACTTGTTCATACTTAACTATTCTTACTGTTTTGATAGTTGAGTATATGTGATGTTGTTGTTGAATTGTTTGATTGATTGAGTATTGTTTAGCTACTGTTTACTTTAAGTAATAATGTATGTAAGTTGATGGATTAATATAGATTATTACTGATAAGACATGGTAATTAAAGACACATACACTGCCCTCCAAAAGTTTCTTCACACTTTTCACACAAATGGTTAATTCTTAACTATCCATCAAAGAAATGGGATGAATAATTTATCTCATGGTCATACATGTTTTATTTGTACTTCTGTAAGAAAAAGTTATGAAATTCAAAATATTCAAGTGTGAAGAAATTTTTGGATGGCAGTATACTTTGAAAGGTCAATGCTGTTATTAAAAGTGCAAGTATGTGTTATTTAGTTTTCACATTTTTATGAGATTGTCATGGCTACTTAACAATGCATTTGGTATTGGGTTCACTGCAAATATGCATGCTTTTTATATTCCACAGTTTTCAGGAATCATTATTTCAAAATTATAAAAAATTGATTATGTCCTGTAAACTTTATATTTATTGCAGTCCATGTACAGTTATGTGGACATGATGGTAAATTTGTAATGTGATGTTTATAGACTTGCATAGGCTGTATAAGTTTTATGTTGAATTTATCATAGCAGTACATGTCTGTGTTGTCATTTTATTAACTCTTCGAAAAAGTAGCTATAGTGCAGTTTTATTAACCTCGAACGTATAAATATAACCTGGACCATTACATTTCAAAAAAGGTGTATTGAAATGTCGTGTTTGTCTGTAAGCTTGTTGGAGAAAAAGTTGCAGTTCTGTTTTGATAGAAAAGTAATCCAAACAGCAGTTAAAGCTGTACTCAGGAGAGCATTTCTTTACTTAAATTGACATGGATCGGTCCACACACCTGTTCGCAGTCGATCTAACAGCACTATACCCAAACAATGAATTAACAGAATATTCCCATTCCCAACTTGTACTATTGTCTAACTAGTTGTTTGTCTGTATTTAATGTTAATTGTATTGTAAATTCTTATGAACTTAACAGCTTAAATAAGTTGTAAATATTTCTTTTATTCAGCGTTTTAAAATATCAAACAATTTTATTCCAGCTACCCCAGGTCGGGGCCTCTCTCAGCCAATTGGAATACCTCGTGCCATGAGGGGCCCTCCTCCAACCAACAGCCCCTATAACAGTCCCATACAAGGCATGTATGGAAGCCCTCAGGGTCCCTATCAAAGTCCACAGCAAAGGTAAGTTGACCCCATCTGACATGTTTGTATGTAGTTGGAGTGTTAGGTTTTGCTTGTATTCAAAAGCACAGATTTTATTTAAAATCAAGTTAATTTGTGAGATTATTATACTTTAGCTTTAAAATTCATCAGTTTAAGTAGAAACAGTATACAATTGTTGTATCTCTGTTACATATTGGACAATGTTTGCAGTTCACGTGCTTTGTGATTTACTGATAATTAAAATGAATTATACATCTCCGATTGTATTGATGATAATACATTTTTCTGATCATATTGATGGTAAGGCGAAACTATTGGTGGTTTTTTTCAGAATGCAACATCAAGGAAGTTTTGATTCTGGAATGAACAGAAACAACAACAAGTACCAGTGAGTCATTTGTTTATATAAAACTATAATTTTGTAGCATTGAAACTATTGAGCTGAATGGACACACTATATGCACAATGTCTTTGACACACACAGTGTTCACTGTGTAAACTTTGGTCATATTTAAGCCAGTCAGACATGAAAGCAATTGTACAGCTACACTATGTTGAACATCATGTGAAGTTAATACTGAATCTTCACAGAAATATTACTAACAATGATTGTAACAGCATAGAGACTGCTACATCTGTAGCAAACTATATTATGCAACAAACTGTGGCTGGACTATAGTCTAAATGTAAATTAAGTATTCTCGGACAACACTAAATCTTATTTATTTTGTTCTTTGCAGGACCTCGCCCTATGTAAAGCAACATTACCAGCAGGATGAAAGAGATACAAATGAGAATAATGCCAGTAATAACAGAGAACACAGGTTTGTCAATTTAGAGTGTTCAAGTTCAAGGACTTTAGAAACATCAGGAAATTTCAGCAAATTAATGAAGATGTCCGTAAAGTGGTCGCTGATTGTGGACCTATAAATTGTATTTTAACACGTCTTGCTTCTTTTTCAGATTTATTTAAATTTACCTGATGATTTAAAAATGCATGTAGCTAATTTAGTATGGCCAGCTCGCTCATTTGGTAGAGCGCTTTACTGTCACCCAGCAGATCGGGGTATGGTTCCCGGGTTTGGGCAGATAATGTTCTTTCGAAACATTGGCTACGGTCATGTCCTCCTAGTGTGGAGAAGTCATTAGGTGTTTGCAGGAGATTAAGCTAGTATGGGTTGATAATTTCATTTCAGAAAAACTGGTCAGGTCAACTGGCCGCCGAACATGACTGAAAATTGTTGAAAAAAGGTGTGAATCCCGATAAAAACAAATAAACCATAGCTAATTTCAGCAAGATGTTATTCCCCAAAACATGAAACCTCTCGCACGTCACGATAAACAACTATGAGAAATTACGATTTTCAAAAGTTGTGGATCAAAAGAAAATATTGGTAAACATTATATCACTGAGCAAATTGATGTGTTTACTATAAATGTAATATAAGAAACGTGTTCAGACAGTACTACTTAATGACCGTATCCAGTATAAACATGTATACGTATGGATTACATTACAATAAAACTTGATAGATTTTGAATAAGTTAGTTACTGTAATTATTGGATGAATCTATTTTAGCTTCATGGAGACATATACATCAGGAAGGTTGGTCAGGTGTTTCAGCATGTATTACTCCATGTTAATGCTTTTTCATACCTTTACACCATCTCCATACAAATGCTTTTTCACAACTCTACTCCATATCAATGCAAACACTTGTTATACCAAATATTGACCGCATATTAATTGGGTTATAAACGATGTAAACTATCCTACTAAAACATTCGTTCTTCATTAGGGTATTGGTATATGTTGATGTTTTTTTAAGTTGTTGTGTTAATTGCTCGTAAAAATCTTAGGTAGAGACTTATGCCACAGGTCTGGATAATGACCAAACATACTTAGTTTGAAGTTATCTCCCTTGAAATAGTGAATCCTTCTGGAAAAGTAATATTTCATATCTGTGAAATATTTTTCAAATAATGTGGTATTTACTCTATTCCACAGTTCAACAACTTTGACAGCTTATGCCAATAATTATTGTGATTGGCACTGATGATTATCTACCATAAAAACGTGATACGCACTGTCTGTTCAATGGAACATTAGTAGAATATGATTTGGTTTCCTTGACACTGTGGACATGTAAAGAATTGACAAAATACAGACATGAGCATATCATTTCCCATATTTGGAAATCCACACATTCACATCCCAAGCCAAAACTTGCACCACAACATTGTATGCCCTCAAGTATTTGAGTAATATGACAGGCATGACATTTTTTGGAAAAAACTTTCAGCATATTATGTGATGTAAAGAAATGCATTTGAACATACAATATTTTAATACATGTATTAACCTTTCTGTCTCTTTTACAACTTTTATGATAGTAACAAAACTTCATTCAATAATTATCTCTCCGTGGGAGACATATTGTTTTTGCCTTCGGCGTCTGTCCGTCCACTTTTAGCTTGTCTGCGTATCATCTCCAATACTGCTGGTTGCATTTCAGCCAAACTTCATAGGATTGATCATCATCAAGTGCAGTTGTGCATCTTCATTTTTTGTTCCGCTCAGATAATTTTTCACTCAGTTATGGCCCTTTGATGTTTTTGTACATATGGAATTTGTCCGCGCTTCATCTCAAATACGGCTGGTTGGATTTCAGCAAAACTTCATAGGATTGATCAACATCAAGTGCAGTTGTGCATCTTCGTTTTTGTTTCACTCAGATAATTTTTCACTGAGCAATGTCCCTTTCATGTTTTTTACATATACAGTGAATGGTGAACTGATCAAACACTATCTTTCTTGTTTGCTTGATATCTTATTCTAACATCTTGTATCAGTGTTACAATTACTGACAAATTGCATCTGGGAGACATATGTTTTTATTAAAAAACAACCATCTAGTTACATTTTGTGATACACTTCAAATCAACAACTACATGCGCATTCATATTGATGAAGATAATTAACAATTCTAGTGGTTAATAAGCCTAATGGGGTCAGAGGTTCAAAATACTTAACATCTAAATGAGAGCTGCTGTGGGATTTACAACCTATTCTGTAAGTGGCGTCATTTCAGGAAAACGCAACAAGTGATGTCACCATTTGCAAGCAGGAACAACTATTTACTCCATGTGGTCACTCTTTAACATATTGCCATATGGGGCAAAAAATGCTTACTGTCAGTGCATGATGACATCACTTGTGACGTTTTCTGGAAATGACGTCACTTAAAGAAGAGGTTGGAAATCGTACAGCGGCGCTGAAATGTTTTTTAAATATTGGCTAAAATTGGAATTATAGGTGTAGTGAGGCATACAAGGACATGGGTTGGATTGCAAATTACAATTTCAAGCTTATTGACATTGATTGTTGATATTGTAGGTACCACCGTTACCCATATAATCAGAAATATGAATCGAGACATGAACATTCAGGGCAGAGTAAACGTGGAAGTAAGGATGAGGATATCTATGCAGGTCTTATGACTCAGAAAGAAAAAGATTGGATAATAAAGATTCAGCTGTTACAGTTACAAACGGACAACCCATACTTAGATGATTATTACTATACTGTGAGTTGATATATTGTCCTGATTAATTGGATTGGTATTCTATATAAATCTGCTATTACTATACTGTGAGTTGATATATTGTCCTGATTAATTGGATTGGTATTCTATATAAATCTGCTATTACTATACTGTGAGTTGATATATTGTCCTGATTAATTGGATTGGTATTCTATATAAATCTGCTATTACTATACTGTGAGTTGATACTTGCCTGATTAATTGGATTGGTATTCTGTATAAATCTGCTATTACTATACTGTGAGTTGATATATTGCCCTGATTAATTGGATTGGTATTCTATATAAATCTGCTATTACTATACTGTGAGTTGATATATTGTCTGAGTAATTGAATTTGATATTCTATATAAAACTGCTATTACTATACTGTGAGTTGATATATTGCCCTGATTAATTGGATTGGTATTCTATATAAATCTGCTATTACTATACTGTGAGTTGATACTTGCCTGATTAATTGGATTGGTATTCTATATAAATCTGCTATTACTATACTGTGAGTTGATATATTGTCTGAGTAATTGAATTTGATATTCTATATAAAACTGCTATTACTATACTGTGAGTTGATACATTGTCTGAGTAATTGGATGTGATGTTCTATATAAATCTGCTATTACTATACTGTGAGTTGATACATTGTCTGAGTAATTGAATTTGATATTCTATATAAAACTGCTATAACTATAATGCGAGTTGATACCTTTGTCTGAATAATTCAATTTTATATTAACTGTATAAATTTTAAAAAAACTAATCACTGAATAATACCTTGCTACTAGATATATGTAACAAGTCACATCTTGCAATACCACTTACATGTATATATTTATGAATAGTTCTGGTGTATGAAGAAGAAAGCAAAAGAACTCGATGAAGCTTCAGATGAACGAGGTGAATCTAGACTTGTGATACCAGCCTTGGCTCGAGCTGAGAACAAAGCCTATAAACCTGGTAATACCTTCACTACCTTCTGTTATGGTTTCTCAGTCAGCTGAATGACTGAAATAAGTGCATTTTATGGCACTATTTTCAAAGAATCTTTGTAAACTGGGTTTTTCTCCCAATGGTTTTGATGAAAGATGTTGATAATGCTGTAAACAATTATTTTAGAAAGAGGTATTTAACAGTTTACAAATCGTGTCAAGTCTTTGTGTGACATTGTTACTTGTACATGGAATATTTTATCGCTATAAACTACAGTTAGGAGTTATAGTACTTCAGCAAACCTGTCATAGATTATGATTATGTGCATCTGTAGATACATAATTTTGTGGTGTTTCCATAGATACTTAAGGTGTTTCCATAGATTCATTCTTTTATGGTGTTTCCAGAGATACATAATTTTAAGGTGTTTCCAGAGATACATAATTTTAAGGTATTTCCATAGATACATTCTTTTATGGTGTTTCCAGAGATACATAATTTTAAGGTGTTTCCAGAGATACATAATTTTAAGGTATTTCCATAGATACATTCTTTTATGGTGTTTCCAGAGATACATAATTTTAAGGTGTTTCCAGAGATACATAATTTTAAGGTATTTCCATAGATACATTCTTTTATAGTATTTCGTGGATTTGGTTCGCCCAGGGGTCGATCTCGTGAAACACATAAATGCGAGGAGAAAATTTGCCAGGGGAGGGTACGAAAAATTCCGGGCATAGTACGATCGACGCGATTTTAAACATTACCAAGTACAGATGACGGGGTTTTAACCACAACTGTGCGGTTTTGGTTGTTCTTTTCTTGAAATGACAAACCGTCCATTTATTGCATCAGCCCTGGGTTCAGTAAAGGTATTTGAGGCTATCGTTTTGTAAAGTTTCGTAACTTTTTGCAATTTGGTTCCCGTGTGCACCCAATGTGATACGGTGGGCAAGGGATACAATGCAAAATGTTCACGACTGTTAGCCGTAACTGAACACAAGGCAGACGTAGGTGACAACAAAAGCGATGTACTGATCTGGGCATATATATGCTTCACGTTGTTTAGAGACTGTTACTGATCTGAGGAAGTGATGAAATATCAGTTTATGGTAAAAGCATACGCTAAACAACTGTCCGAACGTTTTTGTCTTGGATAAAGATTCGAGTATAGCATTTAAAAGCATAAAATAAACTTCTTACAATGTTTTCATTACAAGAAATCGTCGAAATTCTAGAAAATGTTCTCTTTGTAGACAAAATATAGTTAATTATCTTTGCATCTAACAAGACATTCGATAATCAACCGGGTCGCGAAAACTGGTTACAAAACTGGCTCTACACGTTGCTTTCACTCCCTTTGTCCTTTACAGCAGTAAATTAACATAAAAAACTAAAACTAGTCAAGCTTCTACACCTAATATGTATCCCCACTTCGGATATTATAGCTTTAGGGAGTCGAAACTTTGACCTCTGATTGTAGTAGTTCTATAACATAAGGGAAGCAAAATGCGTGATTAATATTCCCACATTGTACACAGCCCTGGATCCACCAGGGGGTGGGGGCAAGGGGGCCCTGGCCCCCCAGTCGGCTGTGGAGTGACCTTTTTCTATTCCTAATATAAAATTATATCCACTGATTAGGTCTTAAGGTTACTATTCTTTTAGCATTTCGAATACAATACATTGATTTATGGTCGATTTCCTCTTGTATACTACCCGTATAGCGGAAGCAAGTGCAATAAAAGTTGGCCCCTATTGTTCTCATCGGCCTTGAGACCGTCTAGAAGAATCGTATGCTTTTCACTCTACATCAGACAGGCGCTTTCAATTTTCTTATCATGTTGAAAGCGTCTGTAAACACAGATTATTGAGCATCATATGTAACAGAGACAGAAATAATTTTGAACAATTCAATAAATTATGGAAGGGAATGTAATACTTGGGCCTTAAGTTTTGCAAGATAAAATAATTTTGTTTTTCTAAAGCTAAAACACACAATGGTTTTCTTTGTATTTGAATACTTTCGCATTACCGCGACGAAACGTTACACCTGCAAGCATTCTTTATGTCAACTTTACCGAGTCGTAAGGAAAATTAAATAATTCAAAAGATTGAGTAATAAGACACCATCATAATTGTGGTCCTTTCATACAAGCCAGTTTTGCAGTGTGATATGTTAAATTCACTGTTAAATGTTGGTTGGTATTTTAATTAATGTATCGCTCAAATCTACCATAAAATCTCGAATTATGATAATTTATCATCAGTTTCTGTATTTTTAAAGGTTAATATATTGAAGGTCTTTTTTAAATTTGCTTAGTCATAAACATGAAAAAACGCCTACATACAGTTTGTACACATGTTCCCAAAACCACAAATACACATGTCCGATACAGGAGTTTCTATCACGACGTATATGCCGTGTTAGCGCTTGCATATATAGGAAATATCTGTTTCGCAATTCCGGAAAACTTCTAAGAAAAGTTATAATGCAGTATTTTTGAGTATGTCTGTATGAAGGCATTAACTTGCCTTTTTCAATATTATTTCCTAGTGTGTTTTGATAAAAAAGAAGACTATCTACCTGTAACCGTTTAATTGATATAGGCGTTGCAAGCAAATACAAATTGAAACAAATTACATGAATACACAACTACAGTCAGTTAGGAATGTTAATTACCATCATAAACTTTTATTTACAAGTATTTGTTATAGAAATTCGAGAATATTCCGATTCTTTAAAATTAGCACCGCTTATTATGGGTATGTAGCGACATTACCCTCCATAAAACTTGACAAGTCATACGGTATATGGACAAAATCCCCTTAGCTCATTTTGCACAAGGCGGACACAATCCCCTTCGTTAATTTGTCATGGTGGACAAAATCCCCTTCATGAATTTTACAACTAGGACAAAATCCCCTTTATGAATTTTACAAGTAGGACATAACACCCTCTGATATTTTTTCCAAAGTTGAAAAACATTTCAAAATAATAACAATTTTATACTGTTGATTTTCAAAATCTAAGCTACAAGAAGCTATTTTGCAACTATAACAAAGGCAAAGATGAAATACTTAAGGGATGTTATGTCCACTGTTGAAAAGAAATATCAGAGGGTGTTTTGTCCTTCTTGTAAAATTCATGAAGGGGATTTTGTCCACCTTGTACAAAATGTCGGGGGGGTATTTTGTCCTACAAGCCATACACATGGTTCACTTATGAAAGTTGAAAGTAAGTTGTCTGCCAATACCAGAATGACATTGGTTTTACTGTGTATTACAGCAAAAGCTTCAAGGAACACCTTACAAAATGATACAAAAATGCCCAAAATGCATTTTTATTCAGGGGACTTCGCCCCTATTCCCCGACATATGCGTCCCCCTTGACCCCCGGCAAAATTTTCCTCTGTTTTCACACTTCACTGTTGGCATCCTTGTATATACTTTTATGATGTTTCCATAGATACATACTACTATGGTGTTTCTAAAGATACATAATTTATGTTTCCATTGTAGCTCATTTTGAAGGATCACTTGGTCGTCTAACGACTTCAAGTGTTCACAATCCTCGTCAGATCATTGACCTTCTTGCTAAGAGTGTATCAGAGACTGCTGGTGGTCCCAAAAAGGCAACCAGCAATGTTGGCAAGGAACTCCGAAAATCTAGACAGCTGTTTATGGATATTGAAAAGGTACTGCTCCTTAAATCATAGATGTCCTCAGCTCATATTGTATTGCTCCTTAAATCATACATGTCCTCAGCTCATATTGTATTGCTCCTTAAATCATACATGTCCTCAGCTCATATTGTATTGCTCCTTAAATCATACATGTCCTCAGCTCATATTGTATTGCTCCTTAAATCATAGATGTCGTCGGCTCATATTGTATTGCTCCTTAAATCATAGATGTCCTCAGCACATATTGTATTGCTCCTTAAATCATAGATGTCCTCAGCTCAAATTGTATTGCTCCTTAAATCATACATGTCATCGGCTCATATTGTATTGCTCCTTAAATCATAGATGTCGTCAGCTCATATCTTATTGCTCTTTAAATCATAGATGTCGTCAGCTCATATTGTATTGCTCCTTAAATCATAGATGTCCTCAGCTCATATTGTATTGCTCCTTAAATCATAGATGTCCTCAGCTCATATTGTATTGCTCCTTAAATCATAGATGTCCTCAGCTCAAATTGTATTGCTCCTTAAATCATACATGTCATCAGCTCATATTGTATTGCTCCTTAAATCATAGATGTCGTCAGCTCATATCTTATTGCTCCTTAAATCATAGATGTTGTCGGCTCATATCGTATTGCTCCTTAAATCATAGATGTCGTCGGCTCATATTGTATTGCTCCTTAAATCATAGATGTCCTCAGCTCATATTGTATTGCTCCTTAAATCATACATGTCATCGGCTCATATTGTATTGCTCCTTAAATCATACATGTCCTCAGCACATATTGTATTGCTCCTTAAATCATAGATGTCCTCACCTCATATTGTATTGCTCCTTAAATCATAGATGTCCTCGGCTCATATTGTATTGCTCCTTAAATCATAGATGTCGTCACCTCATATTGTATTGCTCCTTAAATCATAGATGTCGTCAGCTCATATTGTATTGCTCCTTAAATCATAGATGTCGTCAGCTCATATTGTATTGCTCCTTAAATCATAGATGTCCTCAGCACATATTGTATTGCTCCTTAAATCATAGATGTCGTCACCTCATATTGTATTGCTCCTTAAATCATAGATGTCCTCAGCTCTTATTGTATTGCTCCTTAAAGACCATTTTAATTTGTTTGTTATTTTATGCTTTCTTAATTATAGGGTTATAATGTGCTGCTTTACATAGATGATCTGGAGAAACAAATTCTTGCTCTTCCTGAAGACATGAGGTAATGCTTAGTTGTTTTGGTTTGGTTGTTAATGTGATACTAAGAACAATTTGCCTGGAATTCATTGCTGGCATTCACTTATGCATCATTCATTCACATAACTTATAAAGTGAGTGCGTATTGGGTGTTATTTTTCACCAACAACTTTTCAATTGTATGGAGACAGTATGTTCTGTAGCAGATTCAGTGTTGCCACACTTATGTGACATTGTAAACGGGACCTGACCTAGTCAACATCGGGACAACTTAGTACTTTAATTTTATGCCCAGCTTAGGCGAGGAAGTTCTGGTACTATATTTAACAATTTAAGTTTGTAGCAGCCTGGTTTCAAACCCACATATGCTCTACTACTGAACTATCTGGCCGATTATCATAAGTTACATTTGTTTTATCATTTGATTAAAAGTGCTGGATGCATTGTATTAATTAATTATTATACCCAGGCAGATACAAAGTATATGGGGTCTATATTGGAGTCACGTCCATCTGTCTGTAGACAAAATTTATCCACACTATTTCTCAGCTACCATAGGTTGGATTTCAATGAACCTTCACAAGAATTTTCACTAAGTTATGGCCCTTTGCTATTTTTCTATGCTTCAACTTTGTCTAGACTATTGTTGACATGGTTACAGTTACTGTGTCCAGGCGGTTTAGTGGGGTATTCATCATCTTCAGTATTAGCTCTTGTTTGACAAGGAATGTTATTGATCTCTGCATATTTATAGTTGTATTACTTATAGTTTTATCATTTTTTTCAGAAAACCACTGCTTGAGGAGCGTTCATACAGAATAGATTTGTTATTTCATTATTTACTCTGTGATGGTAACTCAGCTGCTTTCATGCAATACATGAATGTGAGGAAGGGTAGAAGCCTTACCAAGAGAGCCCTGCCTTATCTAGACAAGGTCCGTATCACTTACACTTTTCTTACAAATTTTACCTAATATTGATGGACTGTTCTCTTCTCAGTTGTCTTTCCTTATTTCTTGGTCTTTGAAACTATTGAATGTAAGGTTAGTAGAATTTTATCTAATAGAGACTTGAAAATATTGATTTGGAAAGTTCTGCCATTTTATTGTACAATTTTTATGCTGACTTCCACACTCCAGAAGCATCATGTAGTTCAATCTGTTAATGCTTGTCATTTTGTCAACTAGACTTTACTTTGTTTATAATATAGTAAATTACTATCTTAGTGTGTAGATTTCATTATTGTTTGTGTATAATTGATATTTGGTTGGCAAAAAATCTGCTTCATGCCAAGCTGCTTAATATTTGCTCCATGAGGAATTTCCACTTTGACTGCTGACAAAAATATGAATAGATTATGTTGTATTCTATAGGTGCAATCAGTTGGTATTGTATCATTAGCGTGCAAGAATTTACAACAACTCATGAAGAACGACCAGGCTGACGAGGTTTGTACTTATCACCTGATAGCAGAAGTATTATATTCCTGTAGTGAATTTACTTTTATGTACTGAAGACTTTAGATACTAAAGTTTGCATGAAAGGAAATTTCCTGTCCTAATTTCATTGATGACTGACCATCTGAGACTGCAGTGACATTTTTCATGGTGTCAAAATCAAAACATTTAACCATTTTAATGCTATTTTTAAATGTGTGCCATCTATGAGTACAGTATAGCTTGGTTGAAATTTCAAGGACTAAATAGGCATTCTGTTATTCTAAATAATACATTTTAAAATTATTTCCTGCTGTTGATGTTGGCCCATTCTTGTAATTATAATTCTTGTATACTTCTCAGTTAATGAATTAGTAATTTTTTTTTTTTCTAATTTAGAGACTGGAGGAGTTGTTTAAACCATGTGCCAGAGTGATAGAATCATGTAACTTAGCAACCGTTGTTATGTTTATTGAGGACATACAACATGAAGAATCTCCATCTACCACCAAACCTATTGCCATGGCATTACAAAACAAGGTATTTGATGTTATATCATTAATCAGCAACAATATTTATGATGAAATGGTGGGATATGAATGGATTTTTCTGTAGATATTAATTAAAATGGTAGCATTTGATGTCCAAGTACTGGAATAAATGAGGTTATGTCATAAATGACTTGTTCTTCTTTAGTACCTGTCAGGAAGTTAACTGTTTATTTCTATCTTACTTACTACATAGTAAAATTCTTTGTCTTACAAGAACTGGAACATAACTGTTTAGTGCAGGTGAAGTTGAGCATTTCTATTTTGATGTACTTGATTATTGCATTTCTATGACTTAATTAGTGCTTGTCTGTTTATAACCAACTTATGAGTTATCTCCTCAATTTTAGTTTGGCTGTTCTGTTTTGTGTACGCTGATACATCGTGGAGAGGAAATATATGAAACCACTTCTCCAGTAGACTTAGACAGCAATCTACAGAATGAATGGTTTGTGAATCTTACTGTGTTTTACCTGTCACTCAGTATAAAGGATTATTATAAAGATCACGATTGTTTATCCACTAATTGAAACTCAGATTTTTCTCATAGATTTGATTCATTCTTGATATTTGAGTTCTTGGTTTGTAACCAGTATTTATGCCTCATGAAGGGATTTTGAAGATGGTTAAACAACCTTGCTCATGGTGGAATTTAAAAACTTGCTTCAAGTTATTTTACTGAACATTATCTATGATTGTGTGGTCATACAGCATGTTTGTCAGACTAAAGTTATGAACCTTTAAGCTGTAAATTAATGATTGATTGTAATTCTGTAGTTGTGAATGTTATAAAATGTGATACTAATGTAACATCAAAGTAGTCTTCATGATAGAGCTAGACTTAAATCTGTATTCAAAAGATAAAAATCTATGGAATGGTCAATCAGTTACAACATACATTGTTAGTACATGTATATCCCGTTTCACATTTGGTATGTACTCGTTGCAGGAGTGAGTTTATTCATGATTTTGCTGGCATCTTGGCAACAGTTCCTATGGAGTCCATTGCACCTCCTCTGCAAACGTATCCCAAGGTTGAAAAACACCTGGAGCGGTTGTTAAACAAACGTCTCATGGCAGTAGTGGAAGACAACCTGAAAGTCTTCATAGGATCACCAACAGACAATGAATCTTGACAGCCTTCAGTTAATGTTTAACTTCTACAACAAGACTTGGCCTTTTAGTCTCTGGTTTGAAGACTGGCTCTCATGTTTGATAATTGATTGGTTGTAATGAATTGAACTTATCTGTTGGAAGTGAGGTGTGATTGATGAAACAGACATTTAAATTGTAGATTTAAAATTCCTTGGCAGTGCTGATGAGCTATGCCTAGCCTTGGGAAACTGGAATGTAGGCATTTTAGCTTTCATATAATAAGTCGTGAACATTTTATATGAATATGGTATATATGTCCTATCGGTAGTGCTACATTTCCAATATTCATTTACTGCTTAATTTTGTTGTATCTAAGTTGTATTAAGCTTCTTGTCACTTTTAATTCAATATGCATCCACTCTATGTGAAGTTTCACTTTATATGGTATTTCCAAGAAACGTCGCCATCACATTGGCTACCAATCAGTGAAACTTATGCACTTTGTCCCCATTTTTTCGACATATTTTTCTCTTTTGTTTCTATATTTTTTATGGTAGAAAAATTGTAACATTGTTTTGTAACTCCTTTCACTAGAAATATAATAATTACAAACTAGAAGTGTACGATCTTTTACTATAATCGTATTAATTACAAACATGAATATCAAACTTTCTGAATAGAATCAGTTTATTGTGCGGTGTTCAACCTTGTACACCATTTAAGAAAATGATGATTTTTGTTCGGACTGAATCAAATTTTGATTGTTCTATTTTGTGTCATTAAAAATTAAAATCAAGTAGTATAGTGTAAAATTTGTTTATCCCTGTTTCGTTCGGAATTTTATAAACTTGAATGATATATCAATGTATTATTTAGAAGGGCATTTTATAAATAATGGTTCAGTGGGGACGTGTTGAATGATTTTGTTCATTTTGTATATCTGTCTGCAAAAAGGAAAAATGTAAACAGTTTTATATGAAAGAATTAATATGCTAATGATTTCTTGTACTTTTTTCGAACATTTTATGATAAAAATATGTATTACTAGTTTTTTTATATTGAAAAAAGTATGCTTACAAATAGCTTAATTACAGAAGAGTCTGTTTTCTTAAATTCTTCAGCTTTTTAGATCATTTTGAAGTTTTTTGCTTGAATTATTTCATCCATTGTAAGATTTTATCATATTTGAGTAGTTTTGACGCATTTTGTTTCTGTATGGAATGTTGCTGGTACAACGGCTCTGGTATTTATATCCCAGTAGAATTATCTCTCGTTGTTTTCGTTCTCAATGGGTTTTTTTCCTGGTATTTGTAAAAATGTCATTTTCACGTTTGATACTAGAACTTCTTTCAAAGTGTGAGTCCATGTTGAAAAACTGATTTTACTATAAAAGGGACAATTGCAAAAATGTTGATTGAACTCCCATTTGTTATTAACTTGTCAGTCTATGCAATGCATTATCTGGAATATGGCCATCAATGTAGCTCCATAATAGTTCTTCATATATACAGTATGTATTTAACACAAGTATTTCGATTTTAGTTAGTGAAGTATAATTTTTTTGTAGAAATCTTGTGGTGTTTTTCATCAATTTTCTCTGATATTTTGCTTACTGCTGTATGATCTGTACCTTTCATTTCATTTTCAGGCCGAGTTTTGAAATCATTGGTTTATTGCCCCAGTTTTTTACTGACTTGCGTCATACTCTGTCCTAGCATACCTTATCACATAATACTGTATGGGTTTATATATATATTGTTTAATCATAATTGTGTGTTTATATAGGATGGCCAACTTTGACTGTGTGATGGTTTTCTTTGTATATGAAATCTTTGTACGATAATTACTTTCTGGAAACTTTTTTTGTATATAATTTTGTAAAGATTCATCTTAAGAATTTTCATAGAACAATTTGATAATTTGCTTACAATGCGAAGCCTGTGGGGCGTAATTTGTTTTGCCCAAGGTGACATATTGTTAAACCTTTAAAACACAGGTAAGGTAATTGTTTTGATTACCTTTTTCATACAATTTATGCATACCATTTCGTTGTTCCCTTTGAAATTAAAATTCATGTCTACAATAAAATTATGGCTATTAGCAATTGTGAGTTTTCTTTTGTTTCTCTCATCAATTTGCTAAACTGTGTCTCTAGACAAATACAGTTTACTCTCACACATGTGTATCAGTATGTTGTGGGCCCCAATTTCACTATTGAAAAAATCGAATCTGGGTTTAAAAAGTCTGATATTTAAATCATTGAAAAGATTGAAAAGCAAAGATTGAGTTGCTGTTGTCTTGACCTACCGTACATTTCTTTAGGGAAAACATTGCAAGAACTGTTATGGACATCTGGTCTGTGCGCATGTTGACTGAATTGGTAACACATTGCACTCAGTAAGGACACATTGTACTTGTATGAACAATAGAACAGTTGGAGGAAATTTTTTCCATGCTCTATGTTTGTAGATTTGATACATTGTCAGATTCTGGCTTTGCTATGATGGGCACTGCTTAAATCTTTGCTGACGCTACTATATTTGGTATGACTATTTCCATTAATATTGTTGTGCTTACTACAGCAAGTTTTGAAAAAAACATTAAACAAGCAGACGTTTAATTAAACTATTTATGTAATGACCTAGGTATATTTTTGCCTGGTCTGCCAAGGTGTATGTCAGTCCGGAACAATGATGTATTGAATATAATATAAGCAAACATTGTTGATTGAAATCATGAATGCCTATGAAAAAACATGGTCTTTACAATGAAGATTATTCAAAGAAGTCGATTCAAACATCAGTTACCGAGTGCAGAATCACATCTGAATGATGGCTTTGTTAGTATGGTAATCACTACAAAATGTGTTGTGAATCATTGATGTCAATGTTGCAGTACAAGCCATCATTATTCATGCATTTGTGGCTCAGTATCCATTGGCTTGGAAAAACAGAGCAAGCTATTGGACAAACGCATTGGGATTTACCAATACAAACAAACGACAGACTCGCACAAACAGTACAATGCATGTATATCCGATAAATATGTAATCTTGCGAACTCCTTCGTGTCAACATAAATCATAATTACTAAGTACATCCTGTCTACTTGAAAATTCAAATCGAAACGGTTAACAGTAGCATGAAATAAGTATGAATTTCAATAATGTATAACCCTGCGGACGCAATTATCTCACAAAACGAATCTATGTACAAACTGCAAACAATTTAGAATTTAAAACTTTCTAATGAGCATATGCCGAGGCCTTCCCATTCTTAGTTGTTTGGTTATGTCATTGCGTATTTCTCTGTCTTTCTGCATTTTCTTCAGTGTCGGATTCCCGCCAGAAGAACTGCTGCCAGATGGCCCCACTGTAGCACCGTCAAATATCGAGGAATCGGAGGGATCCCCATATTTACACAATAAAAATATGCCGAGCATATTTGTTATAAATAGTAAAATAATGAGAATTAAACAGACTGTTGCAATTTTATAATTGTTGTCTATGTTGTTTTTGTAACTACAAGATCCAGCCTGGTCGTAGGTTGTCTCCTCATCTGTCTTACAATGTGCAATACCAAACACAACAGTGAACACCATGCTGAGGAGGAATGTAGGGAGGCCAAGGTACGTCAGCAAACATACAGTGCAATACTGAAAGTATATACATGTAAAACCTCAATAATACGACCACCCTTTGGAACCCATGAAAACGTCTTCTTATTAAAGTGGTCTTAATATTGAGACTGCATGTAGATCAAAACAGTGAAAATGGACTTGGTTCGAATCCCGGTAGCGAAATTGACCGATTTTTCGTGTTCCTCAAAACATGACTTTAATTGAAAATTGTATTCTTATCATTGAGGTGGTGTTAATATTGAGGTGTTCGTGAAGTGAGGTTTACTGTCACACATGATGGAAAATATTGATTTGTTGCAACCATGCCATTCAAGGTATAACCGGAAATTATTCTAGACATCAAATACGATAAAAGTAATACTCAGTTGGATTACCAGGACATTAAATGAATGTGTGAATATATCAAATGTATATACTGTACACATATTTCTCACTGACGACAAGGACATTTTATTTTCCTTTCGGAATTTGACTACATGTGTACATGAAAACCCTACACTTGACCGTATTACTTACAATTGCACCACTACCACTTTCTACATCCAATCTGTACATTATTAACAACACAGCAGTAAATATAGCTAATGCACCGTACTGAAAATATAAAAATATTGCATGTATATAAATGAAATCATGTACCGAATGCCTTTAGTAGTTGATGCACGCAGACAACAAACGGTTGTCCATCGGTTTATTAAAATAAGTGAGCAATATCACTCGCGAGTCTGCCATTTACATACATATACGTACATGCACATATAGATAGAAAGGTCTACGCGTTCGATGTTAGCCTAACGAAATAAGTTTAATTCTTAAAGAAGGAAATGTTGACATTTACTTGACCACCAGTCAAGCTGTCTGCTCTCCATATTTGTCAGGATAGTTTTGTGTTTTGAGGAGAAAAGGTAGTTTTGTGATATATTTGTATTTTGTCCGTCTTTGAGTACTGTAGGAACTATACACTAGATACAATAGTATATTCCATTCATTGTTTATCCTTGAGCAAATAGATAGGTCCCGTATATCTACAATTTCTTAATCATCAGTCATTTTGATAGGCAACACTGATAAGCACTTATAGGAGTAATTCCCGAAAATGTGATACATGTAATTGAGAAAATACCAAGATAATTGCGTGTGACAACCATTTTTCTTCAACTTTCTGAGCCATCTGGCAATATGAGCCTAATGAATAAAGTTGTTTTAATATATATCTGATTATTTTATCATCGTTTATTACATATTCATTATAAACTTTAAGGAAATTTGCCGACAATATAGCGGACTATTCAGAACAATGGATGGAAATATTGTAAATGTTGGAATTATCTATTGATGAAGTGAACTTACAACACCAGAAGTCATGAAGGCGCCAATGTAGTATGGAACGCCTGGTGCATCACTTCTGTCCATTTCTTGTTTTCCATTTACTCCATATACAATTAGGACGATCACTAAAATCAGCTGAACAAATATCACCACCCAGTGTGCTAGTACTACCTTACTGCCTGTGAATATAGAACATGTATATTGTGTGAGATAATTAAAAGCATCGTAAAATCCAAATGTCCGAGATGTATAGTGCTGTTAGATTGACCGCGAACTAGTGTATGCAATTCCAGGACCGATCCATGTCAATTTAGGCACTCGTGCGTAAAACTTTACAGGTGTTACAAAACACTATTGTGACTTTTCTCCGTCAGGCACACGGAATAGCACGAATAACTGTGAACATCCATTTTGAAATGAATTGGACTAGGTTAACAATTCATACGTTCAAATAGCACTATATAAACTCACTTGACAAGTAAAAGTATATACATGTATTTTAATAATGTCTAATACAAACCATTATACATGAAATTCTTCATTTGGAGTAAACTCGTACCAATATAGATCAAATGAAATAAGGTTAGATAAATGTCTCGCTGCCTGTTTGATCAGGAAAGAAGCTGAACTGGATATAATTTGTAACAATTTGGAAATTTACGAACAGACATATTTTGGTTATATATATTCGCAGTATCGTGCAACACTCTTAATTTACAACAGGCGACTGAATTCGTACATGATTGTGTATTCAATGTCTGAACCAGATATTATAGTGCATTATGATTTATATCTAAAATCACCGCATTTGAAAAATACAAAGCCCAAGTGGCCTCAAGAAATGTGATATTACTGCGTGTTACATGTATATAAGATATATAGACCTAGTCGTATACTACCTTCAAAACAGTCCATTCCAATATACCACTACTTATCAACCAAATCCCGAAAATGTCACATCCAAATGCACATTCGCGTACTTCCGTTTAAACATCACTATGTCATTTAACAAAATTTAATCAAAACTAGAGCAGAATGAATAGCATTCTTCGACACACAGATCGTTCTTATGTCGTTCAAATATCGATTTTTCAGTTCTATATTTTAAAAGTGTACTTACGGAACCCTCCGAACCAGTTGATGGCCATAAACGTGTACTTACGGAACTATTGGTTGTTTACCAACTATTCAAGTTGCTGAATGCTTCGCTGCACTGTGCGTATTTTTAAAGAGATGGTTACTGTCTACTCGACAGTATTTATACAAGTATTTTATTGTGAATAATATGATTTACCAAATGCACTGTCAGTGTATAACGACATGAGTAAGTATGAGATACTATACACGTATATACTCAACCAGACAGCAAACGCGACTGGCATGTGATTGTGATACTATACACGTATATACTCAACCAGACAGCAAACGCGACTGGCATGTGATTGTTTTTCAATCCTCTACTTAAAAAAATACTACTTAAAATTTATGGGGCATTAAAGGAAGATTTTTTGTTAAAATCTGCTAAATACTAGTTTTGAGAAAATTTCAGCTCAATGCTATCATACAGTCGTACTGTACAACACTGCATTATAATTTTTCTTCAAAATTTGCAGGAACTGCCAACACGAGTACTTCCTATGCCAGCGCCAACTTACAGCGTAGGACAGGATAGAAAATACTCCTACCGTACTCGGGTATTTGTGGTTTTGGGAAAGATGTAAGAAAATGGTCAATGCTGTGTTGTAGAGTACATACGTATAAAGGCATTTACCTCCGATCATCTCATATTCAAGACTAAGCATATCTACCTTTAAGTCATCATAAGTCATAAACAGCTAGCGACACGACTATTACGTAGGATGGACAGAACTATCGATCTCCTTAGGCAGCTAGACAGCTTCCCTCACATATCATATAGCAGGTGGTGAAGGACTGGCCACGACGCAAGAGAGTTAGAGTCTCGTGCCTACACAACGCCATATACCGGGGTTCGGACATAACATCTTTGTTGCTAACGTTCTCGGGTAACCAAGGTAACTGTCATCAATGGACGGCGTTAGCATTGAATACGGGACAACGAGCTGCAGATATACTGCCGTATCCAATGCACGATAGGACGAATAAGCTATTGAAATCCTTCAATCTATAACATAAATATGTAGCATATTGCCAACGTTAATGAATGACGCCGACAAGTCATTTAAAAGTTCTGCCTCTCCGTTCATTTTAAACAATACGTTTCGTTCAAGGTTTTCTATTGTTTCGTTCAAGGTTGTCTATTGTTTCATTCAATGTTGTCTGTTGTTTCGTTCAAGGTTGTCTATTGTTTCGTTCAAGATTGTCTGTTGTTTCGTTCAAGAGTGTCTGTTGTTTCGTTCAAGAGTGTCTATTGGTTCGTTCAATGTTGTCAATTGTTTCGTTCAAGGTTGTCTATTGTTTCGTTCAAGGTTGTCTATTGTTTCGTTCAAGGTTGTCTATTGTTTCATTCAAGGTTGTCTATTGTTTCATTCAAGATTGTCTATTGTTTCATTCAAGAGTGTCTATTGTTTTGTTCAAGAGTGTCTATTGTTTCGTTCAAGGTTGTCTATTGTTTTTGTATATTGTTACGTTCAAGGTTGTCTATTGTTTCACTCAAGATTGTCTATTGTTGTATACTACGTAAATGTTTTCACACAACACATACTCCTGTTTCAGGATAGTTCAGGAGATGGTTTGTCTTGAGCGTACGTGATCGAGTACAGACTGTTTTGAGGATGTTTTCATACAGACATTCTGTGTCGCAGTTTTTGTAATGATGTGGGGGCATTTTGTTAAAAATTCAGCTTGGTCAAATGTAAAGTTCATTTTGGGTACGCACTGTAGTTAGGAGTTTACTAAAATTTAATGGATAGTGGATTAATGCTTAGTTGTTCATTAATCTAGATAATTAAAAATGCTATACTTAGAAATGATCTATTTTAGCTATTATCATGTATCAAAATGCTATAAAATATCACTTATACAAAAAATTGATTCTTATCATTATCATTGTTTTGGGTATTGCGAATGTAAATTGTATACCATTTGTGGCATACTATTTTTAAGCAAGTGTTATTGAAATGAAATGAATTTCATATGAAATATACAAATATTACATGAAAAATATATCTACATTGGTTCAGTCTCAAAAATACATATCTAGTTAAATATAACTTGGAAAAGGCATCTTCATCGCAATAAACGTTTGCAAGCATTTAAGTTATCTCTTACTTCTCAGTAAATTTAAAGTCTGTATATCCTTTGATAATATTTTTATGAAGTTCCCATTATTCTCTGTAGGTAATTATGTACAATGTTTGACTTGTTCTCACACGGCATATCAGAGATCCTATCATCATCTTGTCAATTTTGAACATTTCATTTGCAGAAGGTCAACAATAATAAGCGAAATGAAATATGCTGTGGAATAACATTTCTTTATATCTAGAGATACTACTCTATAAACAATCTACTTGTCTCCTATTTATAAAACAGTTAAAATGCACACAATATGCATCTTACAAGACATTTTTATATCAACATGTATTTATTACAGACGGACGTCGTTTATTCGACAACCTTTTATCCTAATACTTTGTATTATCCAAAATAAAAATCATGTCCCAATGTCTCTTCTCAGGAACGTCGAAATGAAATGGGATATTCAAAATAAACATTTGTCATTATAAACTACTGTTGTTTTCCTTATTATTATTATTGGATGCATTCAGACCAAAATCGACCTGGGACTACAAGTATAATTTGTTATTTAGAAAGAAAACATACAACATAGAAGTTTTGTGATGTAAATGACCAGAAGAATGCTCAAATGAATAGTGTGATGTCACAGTTAATGTAGATACAGGTTTGTCAGTCTGGCAAGGGATATTCAAAATAAACATTTGTCATTATAAACTACTGTTGTTTTCCTTATCAGTTATGGAGCCATAATGCTATTTTAAAGTGATCCGTTTTTCATCAGTTTTACCACTCAAATGAAGCATCTATCAAGGTGCCCAGTGCTGTCATTTCACATGATGATGAAATAGATGTGTACAACTGTTATTTTGTAATCGATCATGTAAGCATAAATCACCATAAAGTTGCACCCGATGATTGAAGAATAAGCAAGCAATGCTTGTATCAAAATCTTCATTTTTTGCTTCAGTGGATGCATTCAGACCAAAATCGACTAAGAGTTTAAATTGTTATTTAGAAAGAAAACATACAACATAGAAGTTTTGTGATGTAAATGATCAGAAGAATGCTCAAATGAACAGTGTGATGTCACAGTTAATGTAGATATAGGTTTGTCAGTCTGGCAAGTGTGTACCATGTAATCAATCAGTGATGAAGAGACAGAAAATTGCTCTTTTATTACGGTAGTTTACTAATGCTGACTAGAAGAATTTCCTGGCATTATTTGACCTATATTTCTTATTTCTGGACACAAGCATGTACTGGCTTTTAAGTCGTGCCAACAAATGTTTCAGTCATACCGAGACAGCAATACTGGATACAAAGTCCCTACAAACAATACAAAAACATAAGACACATTCTGGAATGATTTAATTTTATTAGTTTCACTTTAAGGAGAATAGATTATACAAGAATCTTTTCCAATATCAGTCTAGGAATAAAGTCGGTGCTATGTGTACATAAACCTATCATTGACACTATGAGACAGAACATAAACATAGATGGTGGAGGTGAAGAGGAAAGGAATAAGGTCAGATGGCCGGTACAGCTGCGAGTTTCAATCAAAATCAATTCAAACAGTAAAATACCAACAAAATAATAAAATGAGGATTTTTTTCTAATTTACCAACCAAAATAAAATACACTTCATTTTAATCAAGGTTTAATCACACTGACCATATCAGGAAAGAAAACGTCACACAAATGGGGTAAATATCATTGATTTAAGCGTTAGTAGAAGTATAGTACAGAAATTTTGAGTAGTGTTACCAACTGTTTATCAAAGGTTATATAAGGACAGAAAATATAAAAAATAATACATGAAATCATTCTGTTTACATGTTGCATTGTAAATACAATATCCTATCGCTATTGAAACAGTCTTGCCGATCAAAACTGTTGCCTTAGCAACAGAAGTAATAGAAATCATCACTAAAAAATGGGTACATTTCACATCAAAATTCCATATACATAATTTGATCCTCTATCTACAAAACTATCCATTTTATATCACCATAATCTTGGAAATGTATCTGCACTGAATCAAAGTGACCTTGTCAATCAGCGATGTGATTATAAAGACCTTGACTTTCAACCACATTGCAACATCAAACCTGCGCATGCCAAAGGCATTGTATGCCTAACAAAAGTCTCGTTCCATTAAATTTAATGAAAATCTGACTTTCAAGGAATAGTCCACTTGAGCAAGTCAAATACAACTGATGTTATTGAATTAAACTAAATTATTTACAATAAGCTATCGATAACTCGTTACTATATTCTCCATTATCTAATTTCATCTTGAAAGGCTCATTAGGAAAAGAAAAAATAATTGTTAAATGACAATGTAGCATGATTGCGCGGAAAGGATTAGAAAAATAAAACAATACCTAGCTACTAAACATGTTTTACATAGCACAAAAATATATGTATTTCATTATATATATATGTATATGATTAGCAACTCTGGCATTTTTATACATGAACAATCATCAACAAAATCTGATCATGATTTAACACGAAGATGATTAAATTGATTATGATTTGAACACAATCACTCCGGGAGATGGGTAAATCAAAGCCAAGAGCACAACATAAAAAAAAACTGAAACAAAAATTTACACAATTCCTGGCTATAGGCATATCTATTATAAACTTGGGAGAAAAATCATGATAGAACTGGCCTTGTACTCATTGCTCATAGCAACCTGCTGGAAACAATTACCTGAAGTTAACACTTCCCTAGCACTTTATAATAACTCTATATATAACAACAATCCTTTTACATTGGAATATTAAAAATGCACTTAAACAGTTATTCTAATTAAACTCCATCATCAAATAATAGACGGATCAAGTCTATTGTATTAATGGTTCTCTACAGCATGATTTAGGGATATAATATGAAAGCAATAGAACACACAGTTAGTATTAAATACCGGCACCATTTTGGTTTAAAAATATGTATGCACACACATTTAAGTAAACAATCACTAAGGTATATATCTGTATATCTGTGTTTAAATCCTTTTATTCTACCATGAAAATAAATTTACATTTTGGTCCCATAATTCACTAAGCAGAAAATAAAATATCCTAGGCAACGCTATTGTTAAATTATATGATTCCAGGCTGCCATATTACAAAAAAATAAAACGCGAGGAACCTTCAACTAAATACATGCAAAAACAAGTGTTTTCAAAGCTTTGTTACAATAGATGCATAAAGGCTATATATATTCTATACACGGACAGTCCAATGCTACAATATAATGCATAGCTACTAGCTGTACATATCATTCAAATATGAGATAATGAGAAAAAGGTAATAGAAGCATAAATATCACATGTTTGTTCTTACAGGCATTGTTGATATAAAGTATCGAAACATACATATATTTAATTTTCTAGCAACTAATATTTTTGCTGAAAACAAAACACTGACCCTCCATACAATGAGAAAGCTTTCAAAAACAAAACATCCACCACTAGACTTGACATATGTATGTCGAATCATCATACTAGTACAAACATATGCAGCACTCACACATATATATAAATATATTTTCCTCATTACTACTTCTGAACATACCCTCCTACTTTTTTCTTGCATGGCAGAAAAAACTGACAAAAAGAAATTTCTGTATTCAACTATCAAATTTAAAATCAAAGTTCACTCTTAAATCTTCAACATAGTGTAAATACAAAACAATCTGACGAAATATAATCGAGCATTGTATAATGCATACTTTTAGATCGGAGGGAGTCTAGTTGCCATGACAACAGTTTGTGTTCCTGACAAGATACAATCCTTCTGGTGAAATGTGAATGGGAGGTTTTGTTATACAGTATAATATATTGAATCTAGAGATGATATGCTGTCTACATGGATTCAAACTCATCCACACGCTTCTTCGTATTTCCAGAACGGATCTGTTTAAGAGTCTTATATTTATCACGACCTTGTTTCACGTTTTCGGCATGAAGAACATCGTTGCGAGTTTGTTTGGTATCGTCTTTCCTATCCTTCAGCTCAGCTTCAAGTTCCTGGCAAATATACAATGAAATATAAGTTAAGTTGTTCCATCAATAGCAACAATAACACAGTCAAAACTTACAGATTCATCAATAACAGCCCATCATTTTTTACTCTCTTTTTGACTTAAAATAAGTTACTTAAAACGACAGAATTAAAAAACAAGGTAACAACTTTTCCCATAAGTACATATGAGCGCCGCTGTACGATTTCCAACATCTTCTTTAAGTGACGTCATTTCTAGAAAACGTCACCATGTACTGACAGTAAACAATATTTGCCCCGTATGGCAATATGAAAACGAAGTTACCATATGGGGTAAATATTGTTTCCTGCTTGCCAATAGTGACATCACATGCAGTGTTTTCTTGAAATGATGTCATTTACAGAAGAGGTTGTAAATCCCAGAGCAGTGCTCATATACTACTGGACCCAATATCACAGATAATCTCAAAACATGGCCCGTTCCAAACTTGAAATTTCAAAATTTTATATTCCGAGTTAAGGAGTCAAAGCTTTCTACATAAATTTCATTGAAAAAGCAATGAATTAATGGACATCTGGAAATAAGATGTGAAGTTATCTCTGGAAAACCTCAACTGATGATTTATGATGAAGAAGTGGAAGGAGAATGTAAGAAGTGTGTAAGAGACAAGTTCAGTACTGTAATGATGTATTATTCACTTAAATGCAATATGTTAGTTGTTTTATCTTACCCTCAGCTGTTGTTGCAACCTTTTGTTCTTCTCAATCTCGATTTCACGTTCCTCCTCTGGTCTAGGCATATTCTCCATGTCATCATATTGTTGCAAGTTAGCATCTGCAATATGAAGATTCAATAAATATTACATAATACCCAGTAGTCTTAACATATGTGCAAATATGAAATTTTTCTTCATAAACAAGGAAAAGGACATTAAGTTCAATCTTCTAAAGATGGCTTCATTGACATCTCGGTGGAATAAGGAAGTATTCAGGTTGACATAGCACAGGAAGATATACATACAAGTAGCGACCTGGTTATGTTTACACAGCTAGAAAGTGCAATCCTGGAGAAAAACAGACGAAGCATACCAAATGCTAACAAGAGTTTGTAAAACATTATGCCCCCTGTGATCTTGACCTTTGACCCTGTGATCCCAAAATAGGGTTCCTCTGCTACCCAAGATGAATGTGCGGACCAAGTTTGTGGATGATAGGACAAGGGGTTCTTGAGTTATTGATCGGAATCGAAAAGGACCGACATGTGCAAACCAATATGCCCTTTTCTTCGAAAGGGGGCATTATTAACTTTGCCTGGCAGCGTATGGTTTCCAGCCAATTTGTAACAAGATTTTTCAAGTCATACAACAGTGTACTCCACCCACCTCCATGTTCCTGATCATTCTCACTCTCCTCATCTTTCACATGCATTTGTGTCATAGCCTGCACAAGGGCCTCCTGATCACGACCAGCCTGTTCCCGGGCTTCCGCAAGTTGGGCCTGCATATTATTCATCATTTCATCTCGTTCAGACAATTTAGACTCGCTGTTCTCAATTTCTGCCTTGGCCGACAAATACTCAGCTTCCTGTAGTTGAAAATATGCAACATTTGTGTATCATATACATGTGACATTTGAATATTTATATATTATAAGAGGATCAAAAAGCAAAAATGCAAGTTTAACAGAGTGGAGATACGATTCTATAGTATAGTAAAAAAATTCATTCCATCTGGAAAAGAGATTCCAACTTTCAGCAACTATCACAATGGAATTAAATTTAAACAGAAATTATTATGTTTCAGAGGAATACAAGCAAAACTGCCTTGCGTTCAGTTACGGCTATCAATCGCAAACATTTTGTATTGTATCCCTTGCCCATCGTGTCACATTGACTGCATACGGGGAACCAAATTGCAAAACGTTATGAAACGTGAGCCGCAAATACTTTTACTGAACACGGGGCTGTTTGTAAAAACATGTTCATGTCCTTACAGCAAAGTGGGAGAAATTAATGCAACTTGAAGATTTAAGACATTTTACAAATTATTCCACTTAATTATATGTACAATAAAACCTCAATAATATGACCACCTTTGAAAACTGGTCTTATAATTGAGGTGGTCTTAATATTGAGGTTGAATAAAGAGCACAATAGAGAAAGTGGACTTGAAAATTGTGATAATTTTGAGGTGGTTCTATCAGTGAGGTGGTCTTTAAATGAGATTTTACTGTATTCTCTAAACCAGGAATAAAACATGATCAAAACTAAATACAAAACATTATATTTACCAGTCTTATTTTCTCTTCCTCGTGCATATGAGCTGTCTCTTGGAGTTTTGCCTCAAGTTCCTCAGCCTTGCGTCTCTGATCAGCAATATCTTCTTGGGCTTTGTTATAATCATCTACAACCTTCTCCAACTGACCAATACGGCCGTTTGATTCCTCAAGAGCTGGAAAATGGAAAACAAAAATACAAGGAACTGATGGAAAAAACTAATAAACCTAAGCTTACACATAGATACAAGTATTTAACAAAATAGCGTAGTTTGTTACAAAATTAAGAGAGTTAAGATTTCCCTAAAGCTGAAAGTTCAAGACCCTCTTTGGAAACTACAATCTACGGATACACAGTAAAAGTACCAAAAAGAAAAAGTTCAATACAACACTTTAAGTTCAAGTAATTCTTCCAGATTGTTACCTTTTCTGTTGCGTTCACTCTCTTCCTTGTAACGCTCCAACATTTCTTCCAGCTCTTTTCTCTTACTCTCAGCATCATCACGTTTCTGTCTCTCCAATTCAAGGCGAGCTTTTTCCGTCTGCTTGGCTAACTTATCCTCACGTGCCTGAGCTTTCATTTGCTGTACTTCTATGGTGTCTGGCTTTCTTCTACGCATGTACAACTCATGATTACCCATACATAATGCTAAAATACGCTTGTTGATACGTAATCTAGGTGCATAAAATACAAAGTCCTGCAATAAATGAAATAGTATCCGTCTAATTAATTATGGAGATAAAAATTAGTGTGAAGCAACAGTAAGAAACTAAATGATGACTCGTTCGAGACGTATGGCCTCTAGTCTATTTTATCACAATCAGCAATACTATAACACCATAATAATTTTAGTCACACACAAACAAGCAATAAAACTCATCGAGTTTTATCATAAAATTAGTATTTCATCAAAGCATATATAAGGTACATACATGTATGATGGAAATGAACAAAATACGATGTCATTGTTGAAAAACCAAAAACAGTAAGAGAAACATTCCATGTATTTAAAGTTCTGAATTGATATACATGTACAGTCTTCATGATAACACACTTGCCCGGGACAAGTCAAATTACCGTCGGTCAAGTAAAAAATTCATTTCGTCTACATGAACGGGTAAGTCTTGTACGTGTTTCGGTCTGACTAGCTTTTATCCAAGCTGTCACAAAAATTGATGACGTAGTATGCAATACTTCCTAGTCTGGTTTTCATTTTTTGTCAATTTTGTTACCTAGGTCTTTGTTTTGACGATGCTGTTAATTAAAATTCGGGCAGGTAAAAGTGAATTTGGGCAAGTGGAAATTGCAAGCTGTCTGCCCGAATGGGCAAGTCCTTCAAAAAAATTATCGTGAAAACTGCATGTACTTTGAAACAATAGTGAATAGTAAAACTGAATTACATATATTTATCACAGGTTATTTGAAGAGATCATATAATTTTTACCACATTAGAATCATCACTATCGAACAATTTATGGTTTAAAGTATCGGTCAACTTTCAGTAATGCTAGTAGTAATATTTATTATGCTCATTGAACATGCAACAAACTTAAAATTCATTCACTATTTTTATTTTTTTACTTGAGCAACTTAGAACAGGTGAGAAACTGAAAATCTTGTCAGGAAATAAAAAAATTCACGTGCAAATGAAAGACAACAAAATAATGCTTTTTGCTAGGGTCATAAAATCAAATAACAGCTGAAAGGAAACTATGAATTTCTGTCGAAGCAAATTCTTCCAACATTTAGGTTTAGAAGTATAGAACAGGTTAGAGAAAGCCAAGAATATGCAGAAACAGAGTAAAATGCATGGGTAAAACTCATAGCAAGGAATTTTTCTTGAAGAACATAAGGTAACATTGCAACAAATTGTATCAGTTCCATGGCATGATACTTTAACTACATGAAATAAGTATGAAGTTAGTTACAATAGCAATGTAATACATTATTGATATGACAAGATGAGAGACATTTAGACAACTGTAGCAAGTAGTAATATAATGCACGTCAGCTAAAATGCAATACATAGATTTTACCAATCACTGATGATATGTATATAAATTTCAAACTTTCACAGAAGATTCAACATAATAATGAAGAACCAATGTTTTTCTACAGAGCATATCTCACAAGCAAACAGTCATGGACAGACATGCTTTTGTTATATTAGGTTTGGCATTCTCATCCGTACTCACTTTTGCCTGCTTAGCTGTCTTATCACCCTAGTGTATTAAAACAAATATAAAACTTGGTGTTAGTCCCCGGTGACAGATAAATGATCAATATACAACTACAGTAAACTCCATGAAAACCGGACTTTCTAAAAACCGGAATCTGTCCGATTTTCGAAAAAAAAGTCCCGTATTTTCTTCTTATTAATTCAATGTATAAAACTCTCTGAATACAGGACTCTCTGGTAGATCAGGATTCCAGACGTCTTTTTGCACCTGCTGACAGATATTGAGCAATATTTTACCCCTGAAAACCTAAAGCATTTTTGTCAAACTGTGTACTGTTTATTAAGAGATGGGACCAGTACTTCTGAATCTAAGATTTGAGTTTAAAATCATTCTTAGTTTGCTTTAGCTTCTGCAAAATATAAATGCAATTCTGAAATAATGTGATCTAGTGATAAGTTTCCTGAAAACCAGAACTCTCAGAAAACCAGACTTTTAACCGTGTCAGGACAGGGTCTGGTTTTCAGGGAGTTAACTGTAGTTGTTTCTTTCATTAATGCTTTGCCAACATTTTCAGAACAAGAAGACCATGACGACGATAGAGTGCTCGGACAAGTTGGCCACAATGGCCCCCTTTTGCTCATGTTAATGATGATATTTCTAAGTTTGGTTATGACAAGACCATCTGTTGTCATATTAACAAATACAAAAATTCAGACCAATAGAATATCGACTTGTCAGGCCAACTAAAGAACACATAATACTGAATTGCAACGTGACTTTAGAGGAAGATAAATGAAACACATATTATAGCACAGTTCAGTCATGATATGATCACTACTACAAAGTTCAAGGTCAATGGTTAGTGCTCTGTTCACTCTGATGGTTTACATAATGCTCAGAGTAGCAATAGTAATTCTGATGAAATTTTATCAGTTCAAAAGCATTTTCTTTAAAAAACTATAAGAGCTCTAGCTTGACATTAAAAAGGAGGGCAGTTTTATATGATACAACAGATATGAGGTAAGCTAGTCATGGGTGCAAGGTAGGGCAGTGTGAAGATAACATATACTTAGTAGTACGTAAACATCGGTGGGGGGGGAGAAATATCTTTGTAGGTAAAGTAATATTTAGGTAAACACACACATATACATACAGATATAAATACATTTATACAGTTAAATTACAGAATTGTCAATGATATATACATGTATATATATATAAGTCCATGTGATATAGGTGACACAAGTTTTAGATGGTTCAAGTTTCTTATATATAGATGTCGTTAGTTTACATAAATATCCAGATACAGAATTTAGCCCCAATATTACCATATATGGACATTACAGTGTAGATAAGGTAACTGACTCATGAATTAATTAACAGGAAAACTTTCAAGATTACACACATTATACACATTTGTAGACTTTCTGTGTATGAGTATTAGGTTGCGAAGCAATAGTTATATTAAGATATTTGTCTGTATGCAATGATTTATTGTAAACTTTGTTTGACATATTGCGCAACAGTTAAAGCTATGATTTATACAAGAAGAAAATCATAACACGCAAATATCAAGGGGTTAGTGCAAACCTAATGTAACTAAGACGTTACAACAGTTTTGCCACAAACCCAACACATATAAACTGAGAGTTCACAGCGTTACCACTGTAAACCAACACAGGACAACAGAGCAGTTTGAATAGTACTGTATTTAACTCATGCAAATACTGTACACAACATTTAACAGTCCGAAGTAAAAATATTCCAAATATTAAAACATAAAAACTTATTTATATTATAAATTCTGGTCACAAGGTATGTAGGAAAGAAATTTATAACTGATACAGAAATAAACTGCTTGAAATAAGTGCCGATGTAGGACTATAAATCCTGCATACATGATTGAAGGTTATTCATTAGTAGTATCTTATTTATCAGTAATCTCGCTCATAGTACAAGTGAGCACAGACCATGATAAAAGTGTGCACAGACCATGATAAAAGCATTCATATAATACACGCATTATACACTAAAACAGGATAAAATTAAGTGATTAAGAATGGAACGTGTAATACCATACGCAGGTAATCAAGTGAGGTATTTGTCATTTAGCGGAACATTTCCAGTTATATGTAGACCAGCCCTGGCAATATTTCAAGCAGTACATTTATAGATACAGTAAGGTAGTGGTTATCTCTGATTAATTTGACTAGCGTATATAAATGCACACACAGGGGTTGATACAAAACTTACAGGTGCACGTCTATCTATTGGCTTAAGGATAAACTTTTTGTCATTAAATGAAATGTTCCTTATCTCACTCCATGGGAATCCCACTTTAGGAGTTAGTCTGGAAGAAACACAGCATACATGTATAAACAAAACGCACTACTGACTATGTTAATGAAAAAAACACCATAAAATATCAACCCAACATAGTAGCCAAAGTCATCAACAATCAAATGCTACAACATATTTTTGACTGTTTTCCTGGTATGCGTGTATTAATAACAATTTGACTCATAATGCTACATAATTATGAAAGTCAAGAGAAAATATTTCTACACATATCTTTCGTACAGTCTGTTCAAAGCTGAATACATTTTAGCCAGTAATTGATTGCAAAATCAAATATTTCTATAAATGAAATCTTCTGTCACATGTTTGATACAGATATTGCTGGCCACTATGTTGGGTTAACACACCATACAACACCCGCTACACCTAGACCATGATTGGAGCAGTTCAATTCAAGTTCAAGAAAACTGGATTCCAACAAGCATTCCTGCAGGGTGATTACTTTTATTTCATACTGTATGATCTGACTTGCCATGTCATTACTCAGAAATTTGTATGTTACCAAATAACTCCATCTCTGACATGCTCCAAACATGATTTATAACAAAAATATCACCGTGACAACACCTCAACAACTCATGCCAAACAAGTACTTACAGGTGCCTTTTTATCTATTGGTTTAATGACAAACTTTTTGTCGTTAAATGATATGTTTCTGATTTCACTCCATGGGAAACCAATTTTTGGTGTTAATCTGCAATAGAAATCGGCTGTGAAACAAAAGATACAACCTTCAACAGCGCGAAACACGCTGAACTTGATTCAAGCCGGACAACCACATCAAACAGGAAGTATTCTGTCAAATACTGTAACAGTTTCCATTAACGAAGTAAACAAAAAAACTACGATAAGAAGGACATGGAAAATAATTACTTAAGGCTAGATGTGCATTAAAACCCAATATTTAGATCTCATCAAGTGTTTGTTCAGGACTAGCAACATTTTACAACAGATATTAAGTTGGGACTATTACAGTAAACAGTAAAATATTGTTGGAACATAAAATTTAGTCCAATACTTTTTATCGCGAATGTGGGAATAGACCCATGTTGACATTAACAGCTATAACTAAGTGGTATAGCTAACTCACAGAGATAAACCCCCATGTTTATAGGCTTGAGTATCAATAAACCAATTCAATTCTGTTCTATTACAACCATATGATAGTTAATCAGTCAAAACAAACTAAACTGATTGACGTTTAGTTTAAGCCTGTGTATGGATTGTGAAACAAGTAGGAACAACTTATACATCAGTCACATCTGACAACAGCTTCCTGGGTAGGAAACCAGTACTTATACTATGCCGGCAGACCACAGGACAAAGTGAACCCTCAACCACCAGGGCTCGACCCCTAGACCACTACAAACAACGTGATCAAGACAAACAGCACATAGAATCAATACAAATCTCATGTACAAAGAATATGTATCGACACATACAGCTGGACACAGTCATCTAATGCACACACTGTCGCATTGCTGAAAATCTAATCTGAACACTGTTCACAAATAAACCTAACGAGACCCATAAAACGTTCAGTTACTGTGAACACATAGCTCTATTCATAAATTGCATTTAATGTGCTAATTTTACGCACTGATGAATCAGAATAGGAGAAAAAAACACCAATCTTTTCCACAGTGCAGTAAATTTACATCAACCTACAACACGTTAACCATCTATTTTATATGCTTGAGTACTGGCCCATATAAACATACCACATACATTGCTGCAAAACAGAGATTAACGATCAAAATTTGTTAAAGCAATTAACAAAATGGACACAGTATGTTTAACCAAGTTCCATGGGTAAGAGAGAATCACCAAATAGCCTGGTTAATTGTTTCTACATCTGCAACAAGCAGTTAGTAAACCCGATTTAAATGATCTCTTTCCAAAACAACCCATCAGCTTTTTGATCATTTCAGCTCCTTTCATAAACACATAATCAGACATCCCCATAACCCTAATTCATTTTATTATCAACATACTTAAGCAAAGAGGATACATTCTTGTTCTCCGGTTTACACACATCAACAAAGATTGACCAACAAAAAAAATGCAAATCTCATACACCACTTAACTGGCATATATAACCACTTAACAACTACTTCCTGTCATAGATTGCACACTTCCTCTACCTCTATAACAATTACATCAGGCCTAAAAAAATAAAAATAGGTGTGGTTCCAGTTACATGCCTGAAAAAAATAGGATAAGGTAGGTAGCCTTTTTTTTTGGTTTTAAACGACTATAATTTAGTGTCGTTGTCGTGCGCAACAGTTTCATATGGATTTTTTTGATATTGAATAAAAAATAGTGTCGGTCGGGAAAGGGGAACCACACTTATTTTTTGTTTTGGTCTCGTGAGAACTTGGTTTTCAAGGTCAATACAATACCAACATACCTATCTGAACTTTCATATACATTGAGACCAAGAGCATCAACTCCTAAAAGCAGATCTGTTCCTTTTTTGTTCTTGATTTCAAAATAATTTACACCATACATTTCCAAATCTTGGGCAATTTTCAAGTATTCCATCATAGCGTCTTCTCTGAAATGTGAAACAAATATTGATTACCTATAATTGTACAACATGGGTCAGTTTAAAAATTGTATTGAATCCATTATAGACATGACAGAAACAGATATAGAACTCCATCAGTTAAAAACTGTACTCAGATTCTAGATAAACGATATATCGAGGGCTCAACGCAACAATGTCGTAACTACTATGTATTTATATAGGAGTTACGACATTGTTGCGTTGAGCCCTCGATATGTCAAACGCAGGGGATGGTAACACATATACAAACAGTAAGCAGGAGATATAAATCTTGTCTGAAATTCAGTTCTGGGCAATCTGAATCCATAGCTCCTTCACCTCCTTGTGTGAAAAACATAAAACATTGATTCAGCAAAGACACGATGTATCAAGATAAATACATGTACTTTCAAACCAGGGCCCTAACTTCACTTTAAGGGACTGTGACCAGGGGCCTTCAGGCTGGGGAATTTTCTATCATTTTGGAGGAGAGCAATGTTTGTACAAGACTTGTTATCAAATAAAGATAAAATATTTCAACATTGAAGCATATACAATAAACCCTCACTTTGAGAACACCTCAATAAATAAGACCACCTCAATATGAAGACCAGTTTTCAAGGGTCCCATTAGTTGTCAAATTATAATGTTTACAGTACTGGAAATCAAAAGAAATATCTACCAGGAGAGGAATGCTTTGAAAAATAAGGTTAAAGGTTTTTTTCCAAGATCAGAGATATTAGGCTGAATTTGTACACCCTCCCCCCAAAAACAACATGAAACGAATTCCCTGTAAACTGATATAAGATTGTTGACTAATGTCTAAAATGATGTTTAAGCGTTCATCATGTACATTGGAATATCACAAACAGGAACTGATACAACCACAGTGACTCATTGTACCAGACTGTATTACAAGACATACTCATATCGTATCAAGTATCATATCATGATGTCAACACTTAGATTCTAATAATTGCATAATTAGACCACACCTATGAAGGCTGTTCACAATTATAAATAGTCACTTGAAAGTCTGAATCACCATACATATATATAGAACAGTCCAGAATGATTTATGCACCATGCGTTATCCTAAGAAAAGGAAGATAACAAGATAATAATTTTCTTGAAACAGGTCAGATTGCATTTATTAACACAATAAACATTTAACACAGCACAGGTAAACTGAGATAACCAATTAAAGCAAGCTTTGATGAGACTGAAAAAAAATAGTTATTTCTTCATCTAAAATTCCATTTTTTACCAGACCAAGTGAAATTTTACCAGACCTGTCAGATGACACCACTATATGACACGAGACAACATACAGTTAACAGTAATATATCATCAGGGGTGTCAACCGAGCCAAATCCTCAATCCTGAATACTAAGCGGAATCAAAGAATTCATCCACGGGGTCACCTTGGATATTATCATAAAAAAATTCATTTGTACTTAATTTAGCACGTTCATTAGCAGATTTGCCCCTATCCCCATAAAAAACTCATAAGATTTATATTGATCTGAACATCGATGTATGGGGCACTGAATCTGGATTTCCGGATGAATTGGGAATTTTGACACTACTGTATAATGTATTTACCTCAGCATACTACGGTGTTCAGCATACCAATTCTTAATTCTCTCCTCCCACTGATCTCTGGTCAGTTTATGTTGGGTGAACACTCTGTAACACAGAATACATTATGTGAATATAAAACACAAGTATTATATAATCTCTGGTCAGTTTATGTTGGGTGAACACTCTGTAACACAGAATACATTATGTGAATATAAAACACAAGTATTATATAATCTCTGGTCAGTTTATGTTGGGTGAACACTCTGTAACACAGAATACATTATGTGAATATAAAACACAAGTATTATATAATCATTTGAACAACTGACAAGTATGTTGAGTATTGACCTGAAAGAGATGTATGATGGCATTACAGTAAAAGACCAACTCAATGATAAGACCACCTCAAAATTAAGAACACATTTTTCAAGTTCATGTTTACTGTTTTGCTTTTTATTCAAACCTCAATATAAAAACCAACTCAATAACAAGTATTCAAGAGTCCCAAGGGTGGTTGCATTATCGAGGTTTTACAGTATTTCTTTCATACAACACAAGCTGTTGCTAGTATCTGATGTGTTACTTGCACACATAGCAAACCATAAGATGCATGGCTCACATCCCTTTGTTGGTAACTTCTTCTAACATGAATGACTATCTATCGTTCAAACGTATTTGAAATAAAAGAAATGAAAATATACTTTCGTTTTATTGCACTTTAGAAAGAAATACTTGGGAGTAAGACATTACCTTTCAGGCAGTATTCTTTCACTTTCAAGGAAGCCAGTTGCATGTACATCCGTGTTGTAGTCACCAAACTTGGCCTGGCAAGCATACGAAGCCAATAATACGGAAGTTTCTGGTGGGCAGTAGATCTCATCATTCAAAATGCCATCTTTAACTTGCAAGTAGAACATTTTCTGAAAAAAAAACATCATTATTTTATTTGTAGTAATACCAATGGATCAAAGTAATCAATGGTCAGGGTTTTCTATAAAAGCCGATGGACGATGTATATTTGGGTAGAAATTTGATATGCATGAATGCCATGAACTCTCATGGTTGTAGTGTTGCCTAAGACCCCCCCCCCGCCTCCTGCTTGGTCCATCTTATCCTTCACAATAAAAACGTAATTGACAATGGTGAAACTGTATCATATATCACCAAAATATAATACGAACTAGTGGACAGTATCTTACAGCCAGAAGTTTGTTTATTTCGCTTACTGGACTTCAAACAAACACTTTCAACTGGAGATTATCGACACAGTAGATCTGACACCAAATATTAAGGACACAGGTCAGTTTGTGCATTCCACACATTATGATTACAGCCTTGCCGGCATGAATATGTCAGTTTTATGTGATACTGGTCATAAATAGGACAATAAATTTGTCACATTGCAGTCAGTAATAATGATACTGTAAAGTAATATATTGTTGTGTATAATTAATGCATCAGTATTGTTTCTAAGCAATCTGTTACCTGATTAAAACACATGTACAATTGACAGCTGGACACAAAACTATGGAGACTGACACGACCAAAACAAGATTTACGACCATTTTTTCATCAAAGCCTTGAATTGTACATGGGTGAATCAAGATGTCTGTATATTACAAGAATGAATTGTCTGCCATTCTTACATTATCATCTAGTGAAACATAAAACCTTCGGAAATGGATAAAATCCACCTAAACGAATTTTCCTTAGAAGCAATTGGTACTAATAGGATTTGTGTTGAGCATTTTTTGTCAACATCTTGGATACTAAATTTTACCCCATTATGTTCCAATATTACACAAACTACTGAGACTGAAACACAAATATATTGTTACATCAAATAGCAAATACACCTGTGAATTTCAAGATTTGATCAGATGAAGTACCTAGATAATCTCAGACTTAACGAGATAATGAGCCAGTGTTTACCTGTGTAATTTCTTGAATAAGTTCTTCCGACACATCTTCTGGGAAGAATTTGGCACGGAATTTAAACTGCAAGGGTGTCTCCTTCTTGACATCCTGACTTAATACCTGAAAACAGAAAATAACGACATGTAGAACAAGTGAATAACAGGCGGCTGGGTAAGTGTTCTTAACATACTAACAGAGACTCTAACTCATTCTGTATATACAGAGTGGTACCATTCTAACGGAGACTCTAACTCATTCTGTATAGACAGAGTGGTACCATTCTAACAGAGACTCTAACTCATTCTGTATAGACAGAGTGGTACCATTCTAACATAGACTCTAACTCATTCTGTATAGACAGAGTGGTACCATTCTAACAGAGACTCTAACTCATTCTGTATAGACAGAGTGGTACCATTCTAACACCGACTCTAACTCATTCTGTATAGACAGAGTGGTACCATTCTAACAGAGACTCTAACTCATTCTGTATAGACAGAGTGGTACCATTCTAACAGAGACTCTAACTCATTCTGTATAGACAGAGTGGTACACAGCTGCAGTATAATACTAACTGGGATGGACAATTCCTGAAAACCAACAACCTGTAATCTGATAACACAAAGCTCTACATAATTATTTACTCAAAAACAACGAGGATATCAAGGGTTCAGCACAAAGATTATCCTAATTCCTATGTATTAATACAGGAGTTAGTATAGTGTTGCACTGAACCCTCAATATATTCAAAAACCAACACTTTCTGGCAATGAAAGAATGCTTTTAATGCTAACACAAGATGAAACATAAAACCGACATATGTATGAATCCATATCCTGTTATAGCAATAAATAAAGTAATTCAAGGGAACAGGATAATCAGTCATGAAATAGACTTCCACGAAACGATACCCTGGACCGAACAGAATACGAATACCAAACAATGGGACAATACAATGTGTCATAAATTACTCAGTGTTTAACAAACATTCATACATCAATGCAAAGAAGTGTAATTATGTTCATATTTGCCAAATCATGAAGGATATTGTAGACCACAACTTGAAGCATCACATTAATAGTTCACATTATATAATGATTATTTCAAAATGTGAACTACTCACTTCAATAAGACATATTGTCATCATCTACCATTAATTTCCTTAACCATACTAACATAAGATACAAAAACACTGTATGTATGAACTTAGAAGGTATACAGATAATGTCATATCATAATAATCTTATAATATATTGTACCAGGAAATAAACAGTCACCAGTAAACAAGTAGCAAGCAGAGTTGTAATCCTGTTTGTATTTGCGTTCATTTATCGTCGCCACCGGTTTCCCATATGGGCGACGCCTCCAGAAGAATGTTCGTCATATTAGATTTTTGGAGGATAGTGCATAATACAGAAGATGCCCCAGTTCCATAAGCACCCCTGGTTCTTTTACGTGCTCGATGTAAAGCATCATATACGGGACCTCGGTTTTTAAAGTCTCGTCCGAAAGACTGTTAGTACGGTCAGTGATGGAGCGGGGAATCGAACCTGCGATCCCTGGATTACAATACTGTATGTTAACAATAGCAACATGAAGCACCAACATGCAGCTTACACTACTCCGGCTCCATTCATGCGTTCTTTACCATTTTCAAATAAAGTATCATAAGTAAAGCATATATTTAAAACCTTCAACCGGGCTCATATTATGTGCTATTAAATTATTCACTTAAAATTCTGTCATATCATTTACATATCATTTATTTTGAATTAAAGTTTAAACATCAACATGTCGCCTAGTCAAAGTCTCGCACATTGATTCTTTGATAGACAGGAGTCCCAGCAGGGAAAAGGAGTTCAAAAAGCATAATAAGGAATCAAGCAAGAACCCTGACAACCCCAAGTTTTTCTTGCTGCTTGCTTGCTGCACATGATCAGTAAAATTTCTGAATGCGATAATGGTCAAAATTAGGGAAAAGGTGACGTTTGATGCAAACATACATACTATGCGCAGATAATGTATTAAGCAAAAAAAACAACAACACATTTCTGTATCCAGTCCAGTCATGTCAAACAAAAACTTAAAGTTTAATACAAGGCAAAAGAACTCGTTTTAAACATGTATGCAACCAAACATTTTGTTCAAATCGACTGGATGACAGGTAGTACAACAAGCACAAGTTGGCATTTATTGGTACGATACAGTGAAGCAATATATACAGTTGACAGCCAACAAGTTATTCATTCATCTGTTTCATCTTGTTGCTTAGTAAGACATAACAAAGTCATTACATAGTAACCATGTATCAATCATAAAAATGCTGATTTTACAGTATATACCATGTATAAAGTTTCACCGACACATTTTACTTGAACCATGGATCAATTGGTACCTGGCCTGTGTGTTTTAAGTAGCATTTGGTACCTAGCTCTCTTGGGTCGAGTTGCATCTTTTTTTAAATTTCAGAAGACGTTGCTCAGCAAGTTTTATACAAAAGTAAGATCAAGGATATGTAACCTATGAAATTTACCCATCCTGTATCACGTTTTAACATCTTGCAGAAAATTTGTAGTTTTATACAAAAGTTAGATCAAGGATATGTAGATTTAGGGCAGACAGGTATATAGGTACTATACAGAAAAGTCTGGATAAAGTGAACTAGACAATTCAAGCAACCGTCGTGTTGTTTGTCAACCATGTTCCGAACCGAAGTAAGAAGACATTAATTCTGGTAGCATTCTTAGATTGTGTTGTAAAAGTATCTCTTATCAGATCATTAATTTGCTGTAAATGTTGAATCACTTTTACTCTTTGGTATTTGGTAGCTCTATATATATACCAAGATCAGCACGATTATACAGCTTCGTGTTATTAATCTTTTCAATGACTGCCGTGTTTTATAGGATGACTAGATATTGTAAAATACTGGGATTTCCCTGACGCAGAAATCTTGAGTCCCTGACTCCTTTTTCTTTCTAGGGACTCCCATTTTCCAGTTACTGTGCATCCCTGGGACCCCTAAAATAAACTGTTGTTAAGTAAAAAACTGCATATCTGGGACCCTACAAATTTACCAAGGACCCCCAATTCATCCATCACAAGGGTCCAAGGACCCCTAGCTGAAAAATCCTACCCCACAATACCATACTGAAAACAATAGCATGTCTTACATTTCCTAAATATCAACGAATTTAAGAAAAAAGATGCAAAGTCACAAAATGGGTCACCACTGAAACCTGCCAAGTTATAAAAATTTCACGACATAGAGAGAAGCTATTGATAATCAACCAGTTTCAAATTTTATTCAAGTAAACTCAACTTTGCCAACATAAATGTCCATAAATAGAGCAAATAAAAGTGAATCACACGAAAGTGAACAAGAATCTACATAAACACACCGCATTTACTACACCAATAAACTTTAAACATAATTTTTACGATTTACATTTACTAACAAGGTATGATGGGCCCTCATCCAGAAAGGACATGTTTATTGTGGTTAAACATTCTTCATATTCTACACAATAAAGTCAACTTAATTAAGGCGAACTGAAACTTGCTTTATAATATAATAATTCATTGAAACTAGATATTATTTTGAGCCCCAAAAATACATTTTACTGAAGTTTACTGTATCATGAATTGTACTGTATCACCTTAAAAATAATAGGAGTGGCAAGGTGGTTTTTCATCATCAAAACTTTAAGATCGCATACCCACCCAATCCACAATAAAACCCATTTCATAGCCTACTTTAATTCAAGGTTGAAAACATTACATTCAATCATCAAGGAAGAGACATACCAAATATGACATTGAAAAGAATTGGCATGTCTTCTCTCCATAATATGATGACAAGGTAGTCAGGTATCAAATATCTTTGCAGTGACGAACAGGACTGTTTCTATAATGCAATTCAACCCAGCCATCAGGAAACTGCATGTTGATAACATGAGGGTAGACAGTATAGTCACATGTTTCAGTACATTAACACATGAAGATGGATGACGGAGACATTGAATTGCCCGAGGGTGATATAAGTCCAAATGTCATCAAGGCCTGTCCAACCTGAACAACATAATCATTGGACAATTAGTTGATACATGAATCAAAACTTTGACAATCTATACACAACACTGTAGTGTTTGTTATCAATGTTGAACAGAAAAAAGACAAGTTTTCTCCAGTCTAGCATTGACAGTTGAATCAATCAACAATGGTGAACCATAACCTTAGTGACTGAACATTACCGATATTCAACCAATAATAATTAATACAGTTAACAGACGATTTGAATAAATGTTGCAGCCTAACACTTAACTTGCATTAGACTACAATTCTGTCCCATATTTTGAAATAACAGTTAAAATTTACTAAAATATACAGCATACTATGTTTGTAAATGATACAAATTAAACTGAAGCGAAGCAATTAGACTGAAGTTTCGAAAATAGCCAACCACACTATCTTCAACCAGAACCCGGGGATTTCATTATATCTTACAGACAATGAGAGGGTTTTATCTTCTCCCATAAAGGCTGGTTAGCCGACACCTATAATCTCGTGAAATAAAACACTGGACTAGCAATTCAAACACAGATGCAAACAAGAACAAATCCTATGTATTAAATGTGATGGACGACATTATACCATCATGGAAGGTCATGGGAAGGTTACACAAGCATCAATCAGTTTGAAAATCTGTAAAATCCTAAATCTGTAAAATCCTGAGTGTAAGACAGGGGAACACTGTACCAAGTATATCCACAGTCACCTTGGCGTTAAGTAAACTTTGTAACAAATCAGATAAATAGTAAAATGTGAAAGTTTTATGTTTAAATGCTAAATTTCAATTCATTTTATGATGTACGCTGTCATTGAATGAGTTCACGCAATTTGGGGCTACAATTTGAACAATACTGAACTTGTTTTTCAGTCATGTAGCAAGTAGCATACGTAAGTAGCTATTGCACTTACAAAATAGCTGGAGCAGATTGTGTGTTTGTGACAAGTACATGATGTATATAAAACCTGTAAACATCACAAGGCCATTTAACAGACACAAAGACATGAATTTATCAACAAGAGATCATTTTGTACAAACAAGTACATTGAATATTTTCCAACAAGGTAAAACGTAAAAATTCTTTTAAGCCATCATTTCCTTCACTACAATCAGCCGACATCTATACATGGTGTAAGTTTCATATAAAACAAGCAAGCTTTTGCGTGCTGATGCAATTTAGTAAGGCCCAGAGACTGGGGACAAAAATTTAAATGCAATACACACCTGTTTGTACAGCAGCTAATTGCAAGCCATAGGGTATATTAGAAAGGACAGTAGGTCAAATTACCAAGGTCATACAAGAAACAAGTCAAGTCAAATGTAATACAGTGAATATACAGTGAACACCAAATTATCATATTAACAAGAATGCCGATAGATTTAAGATATGGCATGTAGTATATTCGACACCTATAATATAGTTATTGTTAAACATTTAAAAAGTATTGTGACCTAACCTTCAGATTATCAATGCATCACCATGACAACAAAATGTACAAGAAGTAAAATCATCTCCAAAAAGCTATTATACTGTTGGCATGAATTTTTCTAGCTGATAATTTCATGCGCTTTTAGCCTTTCTTATTCAAAAGTGCTAACCTGCTACTTTGTTATTTGAGTTGATTGCCAAACATTCTCAAACTTTTAAAAGGAGTTCTATATTTGCACAGTTTTGATATGCTACTTCAATCCATTGTTAATACAAACATCATTACTTACAGCAATTAAAATTCGTTAAAATATATATATCATAGTAGCTTTTTAGAAACCACATGAAATAATACTAGCAAGTAAACTCTTTTGACCAATATACAAAGGGAACAGTGTGACGGCATGCTATGGTGCGGTGTTGACTGTATTGAGGTGAGGTCTTAACCACACTAAATCCTGTAACAAAATTCTAACTCGTATATCATCATTAAATGATTAAGTATAACACTATATAAGTACAGGTAAATCAGGTAAGAGACCAGTGATGTTTTATGGCAGTTTATGAAGCGGACAATGACACCACAAATGACACAGGTGATAATGAGAATGACATATGAGGTTACACCTACATGAACACCAACAAATGTTGTACATAATAGTAAAAAGTTCAAGCATAATGGGATTGTCTTAAAAAATATTTTTTTCTCAACTCATGTTATGTAAAATTGCGCAAGACCCCAAAAGATTATGTCAGTATGAAATAAGTCGAGTCAGTAGAACTGGTAGGGTGTTTGTATTGTTTATAAGGTCATCAGTCACCATGTACAATTAAGTACTAATAGGCATTTTTATAGACCCCTGGAAGAGAGTTTTCTCTTTTTAAGGTTTATTTATAATCCATTAATGTAGGGACAGAGATCACTAAATCTGATTCAGAATCTGTTGCCATTCAAAACTGAGATAGGGATGGGAGGTGCTTCAATATTTCATGCTGTGGAAAAAAAATTCAGACCTGAACTAGCAACTCCCAAATGTTATGTAAGCTACAAGGAAGTGATTCTTACACTCCTATTTACATAGCAGTAATACACTTACACAAAAAATAAATATTCTTTCTATAGAACTACTTTTCACAAATTCAATTTGACTTGTAAATAGACTACTCGGATCCAATTGCATTTTTTGAAAGCTTCAAAGCAATATGAATGTAAGTGCGTTCTAATTACATACAAAGATACAATAAAGTTGATCTGAACAAGTTTGTTACAAGTATAGGATTTCGCACAAATTTCTGCATACAAACTGCATTATCTGCAAATATTTAATCACAGCAACATTTAAATAGATCCTTCTATGATATGTATCCACAGAGAATGTAGGGAATTTAACAAAACAAGATTGCAGTGAATACAAACATGTCAGCTACTTCCTTCTAGAAGATAAAATAAATACACGTGAAAAAGACTGAAAACATTTTGCATGAATGCGCAAAATAAATTAGATACTGACAACAAAATGTGACCTCTGAGTCAAGCAATTAGAAATTGGGACCAGAATTAAGATAAAATCTTTCATCAGATTTACAAATTTAAAAGGATTCTGCACAATCCTGCAGTCTCTTTTTTGAAGTCAAATTTTAATCTCATTTACCCCACAATAAGCCCCCCAGAAACTATTAACATTTGTATATGAATTCAAAAGACTGGTACTTCAGTTTGTCTGTTTTGTGGGGCAATAGTTAACATACAAGCTGGTAATTTGAAACACACAGACAGGAAATACTCTTACTGATATTAAAGCTTTAAGGCAAATTATACAACTCAATTTACATAACCATTCTAGCATACTACATGAAAAGAACACATATTTTCCCCTTCCATAGTTTTAAGTTATCTAAATCAGACAATAATTCATAAAACTATCAACCCATAAAACTAAAGAATGACAAAAACCAAGATCAATCATCTACAGCTAGAGTGAATTTCGTTGTACCAATCATTGTACAAAGGGTAAACCATTAATACACCTGTCATTCATATAATGTATCAACATAAACGCAGGTAAACAGGACAACAGTTTGATTCAAGATAAATACAATCCCTCTACCAATTGGTAAGTGTCCATTTATTTTTCGAAAATCTATTCATGATTATTATTACCACCACGCCCAGTACAACCAACTTATCAGGAGGCGTTTCAGTCTTATGTACGCCTACATAAAGTTTGAAATATTTTCATGCATAAAAATTGTCCCTAGAAACAATGTTTTCATCAGTGCATACAATAAAAATGTGACATAAGTTTCATTTAACTGATAAATCAACTCCTCCACAGTTAAATGTCACGAGCCATTTTCTTGTTCACTCTCCCCATTACTCATCACAACACTTAACTCTAGTAAGCCCGGCAAAGAATCTTTCATATAATTATTACAGCATCAGTCAAGATAAAAACTTCTTATCTGAAAATATTTATTTTCAAAATCACAATACTCCTCATGTGGTTGCTAGGAAACGAAGGAAGTATTTTTTATAGGGCAACAATCAAATTAAACCCAAGCAATAGTGATAATGTTTAAGAACATAAAGGTAAGATTAATGAAAGATTCATTTGGGCCGAGCAAACAAGAGTCTTCTATGCTTCTATCACAACCTACCAGACTGGATATTAATTACTTATTTTAATAAAGCAAAGGGTGAACAACCACTTGTTACAGTGAAAGTGTTATTTTTGCAAGAATGAAAAACTACATAACCGGTCAGTAATCTTTTAAGCAATTAACATGAGGAATATTTATACTTAATTAAATGCAACTAGAGTTCATACATACATTCATACTATGAATTGCAGGGCATTGGTACAGTTTATGAATGGACTTACTCAACTGTATATAAACGAATGCCCAGGTAAGTTTCTCATACCTCGCAGGTACCCACTAATATAACATTATGTTTTGCCTGACTGGCAATGCATTGACAATTCAACCAGGTAGAATTAGAGTAGTATTAAACACCACCAATACTACACACATTTAAAATTCTGATCTAATTTGTCAGCAAAATAACACATATTAAAATCCCATTAAAGTGACTACATAGGCAAGCCTTAAAATATTTTTAATCAAATGAATTTAGGAGTGTCCTTGAGGTGTGTATATCATCATAAAGAACAACTTGTTGAATAACTTCCTTGCAGTGTATATATGTATATAAAATATGTCTTACAAGAGGACCTGGCAGCAGATCAAGACATTTAACAACCTGGGAGATGAGATAACGGAGGTGTTAAGAGGGTGTACATAAAAATGTTCAACACTTCGATAAATGAATATTTTACACAGTCATGAATAATGGTTTAAATATGCCAGCACCACACCACGTTACCAGTCAGTATGCCATGGCTGGCTTAAATGACGTGAAAAACCCGATATTTAATATGGAAAAGCTGACTTCCTGATTAAGAATTTGAAAAGAAAACTTAAACAAACTGAAGGGAATTATTAATCATAAATATTCCACAGAGCTAACTGTTTAAATAACAATCAAGCTGATGGTGAAAGGACACTAGATGGCATAAGGTATTTATGAGCTTATGAAACCAAAATGTTTCTTGGTCAAGCAAAAAAACTCCCAAGAAATTTGAATACAGCACAATAAAGGGTAATTCTTTGGACAAATTGAGTAAAGCAATAATTGAAGGGGTTCCTATTTTCTTGGAAGTGAAAATAAACTGTTAAGGACATTGCATACAGATAGTTTGCAAAATAGGTACAACCGTCTCTATTCCATTAAGATCAATGACTTCTTCATTTGCTAATATTGAATGCATATACAGTTGTTCACACCTTTTTCAATACAACACACAGGCTGTCATTATATGAATCTGAACACTCGACATTCAAGCCACCAGCTTCTTTTGAACAGTGCAATAGTTATTAAAATGTGGAAGAGCATTCCATATCATACATTTTACAAGGACTAACACAAATACTACATTGAACATGGATGAAAGCACAAACATACACAATGGTGAACTGTACATCTGCTTTTATCAAGAAGTTCCACTTTTCCTCTAACACATGTTGTATTTGAACACACAAATGCAGGGATATCCCTGACGCAGGGTCCCTGGCTCCCTTTTCTTTCTAGGGACTCCCATTTTCAACTTACTGTGCATCCCTAGGACCCCTAAAACAAACTTTTGTCAAGTATAAACTGCATATCTGGGACCCTACAAATTTACCAAGGACCCCCCATTTATTAAACACGATGGTCCAAGGACTCCTAGCTGAAAAATCCTAGGAAAACCCTGCAAATGGTATATAGAGGTACATACACAGGGCTTCATGCAAAATTATTGCAAGACATTTTATACCAAACTTGAGCTACAATACTTTCACCCTTGACATATTATGTAGTAATGTAATAAATGCTTTATAACAGCGACTGACATTTCCCATATACTTACATCTTACTACTTAGTAATGAAACAAAATTAACATAACCAAACTATTTACAAACAAAATAAATGTCACTGAAATCTGAATTAACCGGACAACAAATATCCCAGCTTGCCCGGACTTTTCTACATCATTCATGTACTAATAATGGTTATATAGTATATATGTGTAACATACTGGTATTACACATACATCAAGTTGCCATGACAACAGTAACATTAATTATCCATGATTTACAAAATGTCAAATGATAAATGAACAATAAGACAATAATTAAGGAAAATTTGGGAGAAATTTTGTTTCCATCGACTTCATGTAATATTTATTACATCTTCATCTTAATAACTTGAGTTCTACTGGGCTAAGATTCTCAACCATGAAAATTAGCATGTGAAGGGGGATTGGGGAGTGTAGGGGTTTAGGGAGTTGCAGGTAATGGTAGAACCCCTTAACACTTAATCAGAGATCTTTGTGTAGTAATTTTTTCTTAGAATCAATTTTAACTTGGAATTTTCAACAAGATATAGAACACATTCAACTAAAACAGAGATTTTAAGGTCAATAACTCCTTTGGTTTTACAAATCACTCTCAGAAGTTGTTAGGATTTTTCCCAAATAGAAGCTGATCATGACCAGTCAGTGACTGTATCATTAAATGAAATATGGGCCTTCTTTTTGTTTTGTATTTGCGTTTATTTATCGTCGCCACTGGTTTCGCATATGGGTGACGCCTCTGGAAGAATGTTAGTCATTTTTGGAGGATAGTGCATGATACAGGAGATGCCGCAGTTCCAGAAGCACACCTGGTTCTTTTACGTGCTCGATGTAAAGCATCATACACAGGACCTCAGTCATTAAAGTCTCTTCAGATCGCTACATTATGGGCCTAATTGTACATAAACTTGATGAACCAACCTTTTTGTTCAGTTTGAGCCATGTGGAGTAACCCTTTGTGTCTATATACTGTAATCCAAAAAACCAGATTTCTCTAAGGCCTATTGTTTTCACAACCTGTAAATAAACAAATACAAGCATATCATTCAGTGGTCATGGAGCAGACAGACAGTGGGCAGATTGACCTACACTGAGTACACCGCAACACTGAACAGTCTTTAAGTACATAAAAACAACACAGCAATAATACTGTGATAGACAAAATTCAATTCATTGTGAACACAAACAATGGAACAAATACTTTTTCAAGACAAAATTCAATTTATTGTGAACACAAAAATGGAATAAATACTTTTTTCATTACATAAATTTTATAAGAAATATTAAAAGGGATGACTCAATCCACAGAATGGTAAATTGTCTATGTACAAAAATGTAGAATTAGGAAAAATTATTTTGAAACGATGAGAAATTTTCTGTTATCTACAAATTCAATCATCATTAAATCAACGATGTGCCAGAATGTACTTACAGCCAAATGATACATAGAGATAGGTTTATACTTCCATTGACAAATGCAGATATAATGCTAATTTACTATTCTTTCACCTTAAGACATTAACTGCTAAGAACAAAGCAGACAGAAGAATCAGGTAGAGAAACTAATTAAAAGATTTGTCAGGTATTTCCTAGATGTAAGTTTGTCTGCAGACAATTAATTGGGCGCTGTTACATCATAATCAGTATGTGGAATGACTAAATGTAAGTGGCATTTTAGATGCTTATTGATGTAATGTGATTCTTTTACCTGATCGAAGAGCTGTTTGCCTGTTGTGTTTGGCTGAATGGCAAACTCCAGCTCCGCGTCCATGGTGGTGACGCGTACATTTACCTGAAACACAAGTACATATAAATGTATAAATTACATGTGGGTGATGCATTTTATCAAGGTATCAGTATTTCAGTAGAAATAAGCTAGTAAAGAAATTTATCATTATATAACAGTGAACAATACATAACTGAATGTGTAGACAATGGTTTTGTATTTCTGCCAACTGTTGTTGAACTGGTAAAATTGAGACTTTTCAATGCAGAGTACAGAAACAGATGATCTCAACCAATCAGCACATCACCCAGTTCAGTATATTGCAACAGCTGAAATCTGATGCTTTCATTTACAATTAGAACATCTCCCACAGAGCAGTGAGAAACCGAAGCCCTAAAGCGACCATATAAATCTATGTCGCTAGAAAAATGCATATGTATACAAGTATCAACCTAGGTCTATAACAATCATAAAATAACAGCATAAAACAGTGCATGAGCACATTTAATATGCATCAGCTGGTTTTACAGTATGTGTACAACTACATGAACAGCTGACTCATTCATCTGAGACTTTCATGTATGATTGGTTACTGGAGCGTTTCAACAGGGCCAGTGAGAACTTCTGTTTGACACTTATGTAAGGCCAAAACAAAAAATAAGTGTGGTTCCAGTTACATGCCTGAAAAAAATAGGGTAGGTAGGCTTTTTTTTTTTGGTTTTTGGTTATTAACGACTATAATTTAGTGTCGTTGTCGTCCGCGCATTTCATATGGGACCCACTTTTACGATTTTTTTTTATGTTGAATATATAAAAGTTAGTGTCTGCAGGAAAAAATAGGGTCGGTCGGAAAAGGGGAACCACACTTAGTTTTTGTTTTGGCCTAATATCTCCATGATAAAATGATGGGTTTAAATGCTTTTAACAGATTGAATTTTTTTTCACTACATGAACACTACAATGAAACATTACTATTTCCAACACAGCAAGCATGGCTATATATTAACAGGGACAGGAAAATCTTTGAAAGAGAATTCACAGTATAATTGGACATACAATTAAAAATATGGCCAGATAAAGAAACATCTTATATTTGATTACTCCCCAAAATCATGAATAAAATATATCAAGTCATAATCAAGAACAAAGACAATTTTATCACATAGTGTGATAAATAATGTAGATACTGAACAATACACACTGCTTGCTTGTGAATATATATATATGTACTGATATCAAGAGGTTAAATTTCATGAATAGCATACCAACAGACCGAGGATGGGTGACAGCAAGTAATAGGAGAGATATACTCTATTTACATAGCAGTTTCTTATCAGCAAGTGTATACTAAGTTAGAGTAAAACCAAACTTGTCAAGTTTTACGACATAGAATCCAAGCATAAATTTTAAAATATTTGAAGTTTACTCTGCCATACAGGAGTTGTCATGCTTTTGTGTAACTTCTTTCAACACATTTAGCATTAATTTCGTAAATAAGTCGCAAATGATCTTTATACAACTTGCAAGATTGAAGCACACATGGGACCTACCCATATTTTCATACAAATGAATCGATACAATTACATTAATGACTATTATTTTCTCTGGCCATCCAAAATAGACTATTCATTGATATATACAAATGAATAGCTTGTTATTACTCATAAAGGTTATTTCAAGCAAAAAATAAACCATTATTGATCGAAATGGTATTTGTTTTAAACAAAAATGATATTTACAATGATTTGGGACAAAAAAGAGCATTATACAGGGTCTTCTGTTTATAAACAGACTCTCTGGCATTGCACTCAACATACGGACATAAAAATCATAAAACATCTTTGCAATATTGGAAATATGACAAGAAAAATGCAAACAATAGAAAAGAAATTTGAATGAAAACTCGTACAGAAAATAATTTAACTTTCAAAGGGAGCGATATTGAATTACACCCATATTTTATAGTATAGATAAGTGATAACACAGTTTACTTAGACCTACATTTGGCCGTATCAACCACTTATGATAATCAATAATTTTTGTCAGATGGAATGTGAATGTACAGCATAGTACACCCTGTGATATGACATTCACCTGCTGTCTACACAAGCTAACAAAAATGTACATCTAACACATGAGACAATATATCATTTAATGGACAAGTGAAAAGTTTTTAGGAGATTTCAAATTTCACTACATTTAGCAAGCAATACATCGACTTTTACAAAACCAATTCAGATACAAGCCCATAGCTATCAGTTAAAGGTATTGAGATTACTTCATATTAAGAATTATCAAAATTTCTCAAACGCAGCAATTTGAAGTTATAAATAATCAGAGCTTGTCAAAACCACACAGGCGGAGTGAATGGACATTCCACAGTCACCACACACCATAACAGGGCGTGGACCTTATCTTAGAATGCTAGGACTTCAAATCAACAAATCAAATATAAGATATGGTCAATAAATAAATCAGGTGGGAGTTTTCACTACCACTAAAACAATGTTAATAATACTTAATACTTGAGTTAAAGGATACTTAGCAGTCAACTTGGGGGGGGGGGGGGGGGTAGTTCAAAACGAGACACTGCACCTAAATTTACCACAACCATGCATCACAGAATACAATACACCTATCTGGTCACAGGTTTGAGGTTAAATTTCAAGTCTAGTCATGCAAGATTTTCAATCTAATTCACTAAATATTTACAACATATATCTTTAAGACCAGTAATTTCAAATTTAAAAGCATTTTAATCTGTGCAAAGACTTGACATTCAAGTTTACAGGAACTGCAGCTGTTCAGTATTTAACAACCCAAAAACCATCTACACCGAGTGCTTAACTAGGCATTTAGCATATTGAACATGGTGCCAAAAACAGAACTGATGGAAACATATTCTCCCAAGATTTATTTTATCGACAACAACCATCTCACCAGGATAAATATTTAGCTTTAACAAAACATCAATGTGATTCAGTTAAACAAAATTGGCCACATTAACGCAAGATTTCCTCCAAATTTAATTACAGGATGAGAGTAACACATGCAATCTAGACATTTCTCATCATTGGAACTGCCATGTTGAAATGGATATATTTCAGCATGTAATTGAATCAATATACCTGTAGATTCAGTGTGACTATGGGTTAATTGCATTTCAATTACTTTAATGGAATCAAATAAAAGAAATGGAATAGTTCAGCAGAGGACGGACAGCATTTCTACTGGCACATTTTTACAAATAACAAAATTTTAGAAGTAAATTCTTAATATCTCTTTAATTCAAACAGTTGAAAAAAACAAAAAGAATGGAATATAATAAAACCACTTACCGGTTTTGGCATGGTTGCCTCTTTTTATTGCACCTGCTTGTAAATGAGATAATCCTTCAAGGTGTTGTCCTCAGTTGGGAATTATCCTAAAAAGATAACACAATCAAGAGCACTTAGTATATTTCCAACAACACAGAAAGTTAACCGATAGATATTAGTGTACGTATGTAAAGAAATTTAATATACAAAAGGCAAGTTTTAAATTTATCAGCACAACTTTACTACACAAGGTTTAAACTGCTACTGAGTACTGACACATTCTGCACTACATCAGTAGTTTAACGTCAAGGGTTGGTTATACCTAGGAGACAACACCCTGTGACCAACCATTTTCCTGATAAGCATTTCATCCCAAATATTGTAATGGTAAACAGTATTTAATTTGTACAGATAAAAATGTCCAACACCCACAATGAATTCTTCTAATTTTTCAAAAAAATCTACTGAGGCATGAATCTTAGATAACATGAAACATCCTTCCTCGAGTCTAGACTTAATTCATAAATGTAACAGCAAATTATTGGTGCATGAAGAATATTTCTCAAGATACAATTCTCCTTTCACTCAATGAAAAAGCAAACCTTTATGAACTCATTTACAAGCACTACACATTGCAAGAGTAGGGAGCACTTGATGAGCATGTGAATTTTTGTTCAGTACAACCCCACAAGCAATGCCTCAGAATAAGTTAATTAAACACAAATGTTTAAACTGAACGTTTTTACAGAAAATTCCTGTCAGTACATGTAGGTCTTTTAAACCGTATGTAATGTAAGCTTTCGAAATCGCTTATTTGTGTTATAAATATAAGAAAATCTGCAAGCTCAAAATGGAAATTACTTGCCCCAAAAACTCATAACCCAGTCCATCTTCAATGATTTTGATTCTCACACCAAGACCCCATTAAAAAGTGGTTTGCTTGTCAGTTAGAAGGACCCAAATGAAAAAATAATGATCTTTCACTTTTCTCTTTCAGGCCTTTCAGTACCCACGGGTCTGACTATCTGACCCATTCCCAAAGCCAAATATGTTGTTTTTTTAAGCGAATCAAGTTTTATCAAATTGGCAAATTTAACGACGCGTATTTTCCCAATTTATCAAGGGTCCTTTTCCCAAAATGGACAGAAAAAGGCCTGTCTTTAGTTGTTCTTAATACTAGCCAAGAGCATTTAGTCCAGGGACCTCGCTCTACTTGGTTGAAGGGGTCACTGTCATTGGTAGGGTGAATTTCAAGCAAATGGAGGTATTTTTCAACATCTTTCTGGTCAAGGTCAAACAGATGTAGACATACAATAATCCTCATATAGTTACACATATCCAATTATGGGGGAAGAAGGGCTGCAAATCAAACTGCACTAAAGAAGCTCAGCTGACAAGTCCATAAATATACAATCCTAACTTTAAAAGACTTAGCTCAAACTTCTAAATGTTTTATTGAATGTCCACTATTGTTTTCTGTAAGTTTTAGAATCCAGACCACAGATGCATCATTAATCAATAATATCTTCTTACATAGATAAAGGAATTAACAAATTTGTACAATTTAATTAACTGGATTTTCTGAGCAGAAACATTGACCTACTAACCTATCCTTGGGTCATGTACTCGGGATATGCTCAGTATATGAGTATCTCCACTTGAAACATTACATAACACTCTTTTCAATGATCAGACAACTAATGGGAAAACCTGGTCAAGTTAAATTCCACAAGTTAATGGCTTACTTTGGTAGGCTTCACTGATTCAGCCTATTTTCAAAAGGCAGGAAAATGAGACCCCTTAGTAGGTACATGTTAATGTCATTCTCCCTATTATGATTTATGACTGACGAAGACTTCTGTACAAATAAAATATCAGACTGAAACTTCCACCAGACAAGGTGTAATGGAATGCCAGAAGTATGTCAGGCCCTATATTCTATAGCTATGACTGACATTCAGAAATGTTCATTCACATCATGGAAACATATTCAACGTGGACTACCATACTCCATAGCTTACAACAATTATACAGTCACACGGTTTCCATAAGGCCTTAGTCATCACTTGTTGGCCTTTCCATAAGGCCTTAGTCATCACTTGTTGGCCAACTTAAAATGGAAAGGCTACACACCAATGCTCATTTCCACATGCCATATTTTTGGAGAGATATACCTAGTTTTGGAGAGACATGCCTTATCAAAATATACTTAAATATTGGGCATTTTTAAAACCCGACTATTATTATTACTTAACAAATCGCAAGCAGAAATACCAAACCTTGCACAAAGCCTGGATTTAATGCAGACCTTAAAATATAAGCATGTCACTTTAGTATCAACATTTGTATCGATTCCATAACAAATATGTTAATCCAAAACTTTCATCAGGACATACAGCGAGGAAGAGGAACATGACTTGTTCTAATAAATGCTGTATGATCTGACAGGTGTCTTAAAATTATTGGGTTTATGTGAAATTGATAGAAAAGTGTAAAGGTCAAATGTATAACATATTTTTGTACCTTACAATTACATATGACCTCCAAAAGAAGTTTAGGCCAACATGCAATACATTAAAATGTACATTACTTCCCAGTTCAATGTAGGACACAGAAGGTTTACAGTAATTTCCATTGCTAGCATAGTTAACTGCCTAGGCCAACTGTAAAAAATTGTTTTGTTTGGCATTGCCATACCTACTCCTGAGAATGGCCCATGCCCATCTAAGTCTTGCTGGGTAGAGTTGTGCCAAACAAACAATTTTTATGTATCATTGTATGGCCCTGTGTCCGTGCTCCACATTGTAATAAGATCTGTCTCTTTTGAGGAATGCCCAAGCGTTTGTCTAACTGATGCAGTATTATAGAAATTATCATCATTTTATGCCTGTCATTACAGGAGTTTATTGATAACCATTTTTACTAGGCTCAATATTGCCAAAATATTACTTAAATATCATGTACACTAGAATATTATTTAAACTAAGCCATCACAAGTTACACATGGTCATCTTTGTGTCCCAATTTCATGACAAAGCTGTGTTTCATAACAATTTTATTTTTTCACCCTCCCCATACAAAACTCAGAACTTGCCTTCCAAAACATGTGGATGCAAAACCCTAGTTATAACTGTCAAGATATTGTAAATAGGGAACAGACTTTAAACATCAAAATATCATTTATGAACTGTCAAAAATATAATTTTTTTTTTATATAAAATATTTTGTAATAAAAGCTAATTTGAGGACAAATGATGATATGCCAGTTTGTGAACGTAATGTCTGTAAATCGATTGCATTGTTACTGCACAAAAAGTTTAGCTATCGTCGATCAAACAAGACTGGGTATAGCGAGTATAGTATACTATCATATTACACCAATACTACCACAAATACATTTAAACTCATCTGTCAAACATAAATGATTTAAACTCACTACATCATCAATGGATTGCACATGGGCATACTTAAAGGAAATTATGATAATTTTGGGTTCTTAATTGTCATGGTTCGGTACCGTCTTATGCATGTTCGGTTCAGTACGTCAGATGACATTTTTTTTTATTCGTGAAGCAACATTCTTGTCATTAGTTAATACTCATTTTCTTTTAGTTTAATACATAGCTATTGAACCGTTTACTTGTATTACGGGACCTGAAGCACTATTTCTAGTTATTGCTCCATTTTATTTTATATTATAACTCATTGTCCTTATTCCCCTTTTGTAGTCAAATGTGCATGTCTAGTCATTACAAGTTATTAATATAACCGATCCGAATAACTGAAAACCAATGGGTATAAATCAAAACCAAACCGAGACACCTGTTTAGTTTCTGCCCAATAGGAAACATCAGTGAAATTCACTTAAAGCAAAACGTTCCTGTAAAATGGTTGGCAGTATCCAGATGAAGACGGGCAGATAATGTGATGCTTCAACTATTTGGGGACACAGTTCCTAATGATGAATGCGGATTGTCTACGTTTCTTCGGTGAAACATGGATGAAATTTAGAATATTCAACATAACTAATAACATGCACAAAGCTTCAGAATCAAATCAGCACATGGAGTGTCTCCATGAACAAACGTCCGCATAAATTGGGTGATTCATTCTCAACTAGAAATCGACTTTCCCCGCCCAATTTTTCTGTCACATCAAAAAACTTCGTTTAAAGACAAGAAATGAACATTAAAACGAGAATATTTAACGCAATAAACACTTTCTATTTATTTTAACATTTAACGCATTTATACACGATGACATGCAGTGTCTTACCGTAATTCAGTGATAAATCCTCTCTGACTCAAAATTGTCTCACCGACCGGTTTAAAATGGCGGACAAGGGTGTGCCGCGAGATATTGCTATGCTATTGAATACAATATATTCATCCCTCTAGTGAGCAAATGCCTCGGAATGAAATGGTATGAGACCTCTAAATGTTATGAATGGAACGGGATGATCTCCCTTCTAGGTTTAACTTTTACTCTGTTCATTCGGTACGTAATAATTTTTTAGAGAACATTATCATCGATGAGCAAAATCGGAGAGAAATATTTTTTTTCCGAAAAATGAAATTCTATCAAGGGTCCCCCTTACGTGATTTTTAGCGTAAACTGTTTTCTCGAAAATATGTCAAGTAATACATCATTTTGTTCGTCTTGATGCCAACTATCGAAATATATATATATGTGTATACTTTCATCTAAATCTACGGCTTATGCTGACCCTGACTGACTATGACTGACTCTGACTGGCTCTGACTGACTCTGAAATGGATATACTGCATAGCTGAAGACATTTTTGTCGATGGAGTAGGTAGGTCTTTAAGTCCTGAGAAAATGAGCAAAATCGGAGAGAAAAAAGAGTTAAAACAAGAAAGATATTTCTAACCATCAGGACGGAAATATTCCAATTTAATAAACACCCGGACTGCACCAGTATGTTGAATTACTTCCATTTAACGTTTGCATATTTAAAAACCTGTTTTAATTAATTAAGGAAATTTATATATCAAATACTAGCAAGGGTGGTGTTTGGGAAATGTTACATGTATACTTATATTTTTAAAAGGAAATGCTGTTTATAAAAAATTTGTATACGGAAATTCCCGGAAACTAGTCTACATAATCACATGACTAAAGGACACTTCAAAGATCTGACGTTTGTACTGCTGTATCACCGATATCAATTTTAGTTTTAGTAAACATAAACAATTATAATATTATAGCCTTTAACCAGAAGAGAAACCATTCCGCGTCAAGGTTACGAACTGGCCCGTCTGGTTTGCACATTCAAGGTAAGGCGCTCGACTCAAGAGGTCGTACAGAAGTTCGTAAACTGTACGTGGCGTACGATTTCCAAGACAATTATAAAAGCTACAAAGATGAGATACTCGGTGTGCAATTCAGCTAGAACTAAGTTCTCCGGTACGAAATGACCTAGGTACGAAGTGACCCGGGTACGAAATCTCCCGAGGTCATTTCGTACCCGGGTCATTTCGTAATCGGGTCATTCGTACCCGGGTCATTTCGCACCCTGTTCTTCTACTTCCGGAGCTGTTTATAAATGGAACAAAATAACAACAGGCAACAACAAAAACGTGAGCATTTCATATTCGAATAACATAAACTTTAATATAACAAGAGAAATTTACGTTCTTCAGCTGGTATAACACTTGGCGACATGGCGTACATGAAGTTATCTTTGATTCGTATGTACAGTAAAACCTTACTTAAAGACCACCTCAATAATTAGACCGCTTCAAAATTAAGAACACTATTTACAAGTCTTCTTTCCCTATTTAGCTCTTTATTCAACCTCAATATTAAGACCACCTAAATAATAAGACGAGTTTAAAAGCGTCCCAAGAGTGGTCGTACTATTGAAGTTTTACTGTTTACGGTAAATTGTTCTGTTACGATTTCCGATCTCGTACAGTCGTGATAAATCTGTCAACAAAGTTGAGTGTCATCTTATTTTTTCTTTATTTCTTATCAGTGCCTCGGAAATTGGGGGAAATGTTGATTTAACAGACAGCGTACAGTTGCTTATTTTACTATTAATCATTGGCTTGGCGATGTTTATCAGTAAGCTTACTTAGCGGTACAGTTTTCCAAACCAACCAAGAATAAGCTTAAAACATCAGTTGTAAAGAGTTCCTTATGCACGGGTTTGTTAAGGCCCGCCCGATAAGCTCAGTCGGTAAATCGCCCGGTCGTGGGTTCGAAACCCGGAAGAGGCGTGTGTTCTTCCGTGACAATTTGATTGAAGAGAATGCATCCAAAGTTACTTGTCATCCACCTCTGAACTCTGATTTATTCTATTGCTTGCAGAGGAGCAGGTTTTTGCAATGATAATTTGGCTGATTCTTTTTGCAAGGATAATTTGGCTGATTCTTTTTGCAAGGATAAGTTGGCTGATTCTTTTTGCAAGGATAATTTGGCTGATTCTTTTTGCAAGGATAATTTGGCTGATTCTTTTTGCAAGGATAGTATATATAAGTGGGACGTTTTACAACGTTTCGCGCATTTTTATTATGATTGTGTGTTCAATATATTGCAGTGTAATCGAGAAGTTAAGGGTTGCGCTGGGTCTTTACAACGCATGTTGCTATGGATACGATTAAACAAATATGACTGACGTCACAATATAATAATCTGAACATAAGCTTTTGAAATATAATATTCTCATAAATGCTTAAGTTTCATAACGATTTGTCAAAGGAACATAGTTAAATGGATATTGTCTATATAAACTTTCCGAACGTCCCTCGTACTTTCGGTACAAGCCTCTATGAAAATTCTATGTTGATGAAAATTTAAAAAATGGGTATGTTAACAACACACTTCCAAATAATATGCTAGTGATTTAACTTTATTATTTCCAAAGGTTGGATAAAACTGCATTCGTGTGCCCCTTTACTTGATATGTCTTTGTTTAATCAAAATGACTATGGAAATTAAAAACTGAAAATTTTCGTATCTTTTGACATTTTATGTTTTATATTGTTTCTGCACTGATAACTTCTTGGCTCCTCAAGTGTAATTTACTAGTTTGGGCTCTTTTTTATTCATACGTAAGATGGTTATTTAAGTCATACCCCATTTTCAACAGATGTTGGGTCAGAAAAGGTCGTTTTGAGTTGTGTTAATAAAATATGATTCTACAAAAAAAGTTCGAACACAAACATATATTTTTCCAGAAAAACTAACTGATTATATGTTATTCTTAACAAATAGCAGGGAATCTTACGTAGTAATAAGGTTCTTTTTTTATTTCAACAATGGATACTATTAACACAATATAGCCTGAGCTTAACTACCGAAACATGAAACACAGAAACGCATAAAAACTTCGGAATAATTTTAATAAACTTTCTAAATTACATATTATAACAACCAGTTGTTTACTAGTTAAATCAACTGATCAATGTGATAATGAACTAGATGACATGTTTGATAATATAACGTAAATTACATGGTTATGTTCAGACATCCGTACATCCGATAACAATCGACATGCATCGTGTCAATTGAAAGTATCTATTGACATACCTAATTCTCATGTTGTAGTGAGCATGTTGAAATTGCTGCGTATCGGATACAAAGGTGTCAATGGGTCATTATTACGGAACTTGCATTACATAACCACGCTTATTAAAATATACATACGACTTTCACATTCCTCCGTAGATATTTAGGTATTTATTGTATAACCTATACTTTGACCTTACAAGGATAGAAGTTGGTATTTGTGAGGGGAATATATATAATTTTCTACCACGTGACATGTTAGACAATGAAATATGTATATCCACAGACGCCGTCGAAAAGAAACTTGGGCCAGCAACAATGATTTTCTGTAGCTTGTATAGAAAGTAATTGAAATGACGAAATCAGTCAGGTTTTGTACTCCATTTAGTATCATACTGTTATCAGAAAAAAAGAGTTAAAACAAGAAAGATATTTCTAACCATCAGGACGGAAATATTCCAATTTAATAAACACCCGGACTGCACCAGTATGTCGAATTACTTCCATTTAACGTTTGCATATTTAAAAACCTGTTTTAATTAATTAAGGGAATTTATATATCAAATACTAGCAAGGGTGGTGTTTGGGAAATGTTACATGTATACTTATATTTTTAAAAGGAAATGCTGTTTATAAAAATTTGTATACGGAAATTCCCGGAAACTAGTCTACATAATCACATGACTATAGGACACTTCAACGATCTGACGTTTGTACTGCTGTATCACCAATATCAATTTTAGTTTTAGTAAACATAAACAAATATAATATTATAGGCTTTAAACAGAAGAGAAACCATTCCGCGTCAAGGTTACGAACTGGCCCGTCTGGTTTGCACATTCAAGGTAAGGCGCTCGACTCAAGAGGTCGTACAGAAATTCGTAAACTGTACGTGGCGTACGATTTCCATGACAATTATAAAAGCTACAAAGATGAGATACTCGGTGTGCAATTCAGCTAGAACTAAGTTCTCCGGTACGAAATGACCTAGGTACGAAGTGACCCGGGTACGAAATCTCCCGAGGTCATTTCGTACCCGGGTCATTTCGTAATCGGGTCATTCGTACCCGGATCATTTCGTACACGGACCATACGTACCCGGGTCACTTCGTACCTAGATCATTTCGTACCCGGGTCATTTCGTACTAGGTCATTCGTACCCGGGTCACTTCATACCCGGGTCATTTCGTACCCGATCATTCGTACCCGGGTCACTTCGTACCCGGGTCATTCGTACCCGTGTCATTTCGTACCCGATCATTCGTACCCGGGCCACTTCGTACCTAGATCATTTCGTACCCGGTCATTCGTACCCCGGTCACTTCGTATTGGCTTTATCCAGTATGTGTGTTACATTAGCTAAACATCTCTAAACAGAGCCATTGCAATGTAAAACATATTGAACAATTATTGTTTTATCATAAATATCGGTAAATAGCCTGATTGTTAAAAAACTGGATTTTTAAAACAAAAATTACGATGTACTAACATCTTTTTCAACAAATATGGATTAATACATTATGAGTTAATTCTTTATAAATGCATGTTTAGTGATGTTTTAATCATAGGAAATATATTTTTCATCTTTGGTTAATTAAACAAATGAACAAAATATGAGCATAGTATAACTTGAAACAAAGTTTAGCTATGTATCTACAACACACACAATGTACCATACCATTAGCGTCAATGTCTTTGTACATAAATAATACCCGAATTGACATATTTATATATACAGCATAGTTGTAACCTGACCATTGAAGATACATTCGAGGTAGCGAACATCAATATTGAGGCTCAAACTCAGCAAAACATTATGATGTCCGCAAACATTGAATGATTGGATACCGATCTTTACTGTACGGTTAATCTACCACAGTACTTGCCAGTGATGACAGATGTGTATTCCTACTGTAAGGGGTACTAACATTTATATCTATACAATACAAGTCATATGTAAGCTAACAAGAATAAAATAAATTCAAGGTGTGTATTAATTGTCTTGTCCGAATACGTTCCGGATTAATTCGCCATCTCTCACACTCTCACATATCTGGGACATAGTTCTTCAAAATATCGAAGGCTCAACGCAACACTGTCGTAACTACTATGTATTTATATAGAAGATACGTCAGTGCTGCGTTGAGCCCTCGATATAATAATGGCACACGGTAAGAGCTGAATATTTTTTATCAAATTTTGTATGAAATTTGATCTTCATGTTAATGATATAAGCGGCTGACAACTGTTACAAACAATAATATGCTGATACACCCAGTAGATAGGTAACGAAGAGAACATGAGCTTCTGTCTGCAAAATACTAAGAGAGAACCATTTGAATAGGGGAATTGACGATAATTGTTTTTAAGCATATTGCCGAAAAGAGCATTGTTCCATTCAATAGTAAAACATTTAAAATGTTCTTCTGTGTACGCGGAAAATTAAGGTGGTTGTTATTTTCGGGACTTTCTTGAACATGCAAATTTCGCTTTCTTAGTTCATATAACTATTATTGAAATAATCTACTTAACACAGTTAGTAAGAGGATAAATGAACGACCAACTGTTTAATACGCTATTATTGAAACAAGAAAGTACAAGTACATGGATTTTGAATAGCAATCAAACACCAGTCGTGTTGCATGCTGTCATATCCTGTTGCTGTGCCCTGTCGTATAAATGACCAATGTTTTTATTCTGTTGATTCAATTCAACAAACATAATCTGGAGGTAGTGATACAATTAAATGCCTGTTTATTCAACATATCCATGCCAGGCGGATTTCTTTGTTTAAATATGACTGGATAGTGGTCCTGTCTCGCTTACCAACCTTCGAGACAAGCTTTACTTTATGCTTGATTTTCAGTTGTACATATAATGATAATAGAGAAAAACAAACTGTTTTAAGAGAGAATAATTTGCTACAGGGAACGCCACACACACAAGACAATGCCTCTCTACACAGACCTCCGGGAAAACAACAGTCCATAAAACATCAGGCATTTGAAGAGGTACAAGGGCCAATACGCAAGGGAACAGGGGCGCAAGGAATGACCAGACTAGATCAAGATGCAGTCGCATTATTATCAAGCAGTGTCTTGTACATTTCTATATCAACATGAAAACATTATTGGCTTTGAGAGAAATCTTGATTTGTGACCGCTGGGTGAAATCTTAGCTTGGTGGTATATTTTATAATGTGACAGTTACATAATTAATTACCAAATACTGATAAATTATGTGATTATCAAATGTGGTTAGCTCTATATTGTAACTAAGTAACATGCTTTTATTCTGAAGTATAGATTACTATTGTTTAACACCCAAGAAATAAATAGCATGCATTATCTAACTACAATATATCTGGGCATGCGCACTCACCCTGTTCTTCTACTTCCGGAGCTGTTTATAAATGGAACAAAATAACAACAGGCAATAACAAAAACGTGAACATTTCATATTCGAATAACATAAACTTTAATATAACAAGAGAAATTTACGTTCTTCAGCTGGTATAACACTTGGCGACATGGCTGGCTCTGACTGACTCTGACTGACTCTGAAATGGATATATTGCATGTTTGAAGACATTTTTGTCGATAGAGTAGGTAGGTCTTTAAGTCCTGAGAAAATGAGCAAAATCGGAGAGAAATATTTTTTTTCCGAAAAATGAAATTCTATCAAGGGTCCCCCCTTACGTGATTTTTAGCGTAAACTTTTTTCTCGAAAATATGTCAAGTAATACATCATTTTGTTCGTCTTGATGCCAACTATCGAAATATATATATATGTGTATACTTTCATCTAAATCTACGGCTTATGCTGACCCTGACTGACTATGACTGGCTCTGACTGACTCTGAAAAGGATATATTGCATAGATGAAGACATTTTCGTCGATGGAGTATGTAGGTCTTTAAGTCCTGAGAAAATGAGCAAAGTCGGAGAGAAATATTTTTTTTTCCGAAAAATGAAATTCTATCAAGGGTCCCCCTTATCCCAGAATTAGGGTGAAATACTTTAATATCTTTGTTACATTGTGCAATAACCACCCTGAATAAAAACTTCGACGTAACATAATATTTATTTTAAGGAAATTATGGACAGAAACATCTCAAGATATTTGTGTAAATATTAAGCTGAAAGTTACGGTGATAAGTCCAATATATTCCGTGGGTATAAGTAAAAAAATGTTGCTGAAATTTGATTAATGCAAGGTTAAATATTATTCAAGGGTAATTTCATCAAAAATCATGCATGAATAGAAATAATATAGCAAAATATTACGTACTTCTGGGACACCATTCGTAAGGTTTGTCCCAATAAAGCGAAGACAAATGGATTTCTTTGACAATGCGACGTAAAATTTTGATAACAGTCTCTAGAAGTATTTAAACAATTATCTTTGAATATATTAAACTATTTTGTATAGTTCTGACGTTGAACGAGGAGTAGTCCAGAGTATTTAATGCAAAATGCGGAGCAGGGACGGAAAATTCACAAGTCAGAACTTCTCTCTATATACATATCTAGGAAAAGGGAGGAGGTACATACAGGGGGGGGGGCACAAAAACCGGATCAGAAGCTCACACAAGGAGGGGAAAGCAAACAAATGTGAGGGGGTAGCACAGAAAAGGCCGCATTCACAAAACACGATCCCACATAGATAGTTAGGGTTCGAAATACAAAAAAAAACATTGAGTATTAAACCCATCCTGTCGTCGCACAAGAGGGATGGGTGATGATTGATCATCAAGCATGCAGTATGTTGCAGTATAGCAAGAACATAACCTTTTTTTTAAACTGCTAATACGTTTAATAAATAAATACTGGATTACATATGTCCAAGGATCTTATGAGTTCAATTTTAATACTTAATTAAGTACTCGCTATAACATTGAAGTTTACACAATTAAATACACATGTACAAGAAACAACTCGTTAAATGACAAAAGCAGCTATTTATATATACATGTGTATAGCACATATCTGCCGTACTTAAATCGCCATACCGTGTACCAACAATATGAATGCAGTGGAAGTACGTGCATGTTACATTAAGTTTATAGTTAAATACGCTTGTCTGTATTATGTGATAAAGATCGAAGTTGGTCGGGCAAGAAATGGCACATACAAAGTACACAGCCAAAAACACAAGGAAACATGAAAATATATACATATTTCGTACATATTAACAATAACACAAGCAATATGGACTCAACTCAAGACATAAACATAGAGCAGTTATTATGCGATAAAACATACGTGCAGACTAATGATTATGTTACAACCAATCAATGTGGTTTTCGCAATATCAAATCTGCCGTTCCCTTACATCTGCACTTCTAAAAGATAAATGTCATTTTTCGGATTTTTTATGAAACATGACACTTTTGATACTTGTAAACGACCTTGTCTTCATGTATACATGTAAACATCTTTGATGGTTGCTTTCGGAACATTAAGGATTGCGACTTGTGCATATACCTCTTTCATGAGTTTCCAATGACTAAAAGAAAGTTTAAGTTTCAGAAGGCGATTTTCCCTGGTCATGGATCCAAAGTCATCCACTGAAAGCTGCTGTATTAGCTTGTAGTATCATTTAGGTAGAACTTCGCACGAAAACATGATCTGCTGAATGTTAAAATATATCCTGAACTTTTAGACAAGTATTACTGCGGTATAAATATATATGGATTATGAAAATGCTAGTTTATAAAGTGCAATATCTGAAAATTGTACTTCTTTTGTACATAATCGTCTATATTTTTCTTAATATGCAATATTTTTTTTATATTTTTTGTCTGTACATTTAAACCAACCTAATATTTAATATTACAACAATAAATTAGCAATATATAGTGCAGATGTTATATTACAGGTGGATTTCGGTAATGGAAAATGGCGACGATCGTAGGTCGGTAGTGGCGATTGGATTTCGGTAAACATAATCGTCTATATTTTCCTTAATATGCAATATTTTTCTTTGATTTTTCTGTGCATTGGAATTATCCAATTATTTAATGTTATGTTAAAATTATAGCAGTATATAGCGCAGATGTTGTATTTGAAGTGGATTTCGGTAATGGAAAATGGATTCGGTAAAATTACCGAAATATGTAATGTACCGGAAAGATAACGAACGACAACTGCTGATAAATTCGTGACTCCGTGATAACACGATACAAAGGTACTTTATAAGCTACTCAATATCTCGAATTCTGAAAATAAATAAAAAGAAAATACAGTTTTAAATACCAGATTTCTACGTTAACATAGCGTGTCATTGGTAATGGTTTACGATAATTGTCTCCTAACCCTTTGGAGGTCATTCGAGGAAGTAACTTATGGGAATTAATTTGAGAATTTAAATTGCAATGTGTTTTCGCGATAGTCGTTTGTCGTACGAATGTTTCATTTTGTTTTACATACTATGGTTTTTAAGAATTATTTCATTATATCCATTTTTGTATTTCAGTAATTGATATTTATCAATGTTCTTAAGCCTTGATAACTGCACTGATTTTATAATGCTTTCTATAGCTAAATAATTTACCTGGTTTAAAATTTTAAATCCTTCACCAGTGGCTCCAAGATATTACCAAAATTAAATATTTAGTTTGTTTGGCATAACCCTACCTACCCACCAAAATGGCCCCCATATATATGCCTATATCAGTGGATTACAGTAAATGGTGACAGGTCAGGTTAACTTTAAACTAATTAGTTTAATCAAACTATGCTGTGGAAAAATTATATTTTATAATATAAGGTATGCCAGTGAGTTAACTGCTTCTGACTAGGAAAGTGGATGCTTACTTAATTACTTTTGTTAAGGAGACAAAATGACCTTTAGACTTAAAATGAAAGTAAGTTATACCAGAAACAATGCATTAATAAATGACGGGAGGGTTACATGGTAAAGGGTCATCTCGGCCCAGTCCTACTCGGCCCACTTTTGAAGCATAAGGAAAAGGCAACGCTGTTCACACCTTCGGCCTACTAAAGAAGGTGATAGTAGTCGTGTAATGAAAATGCTTGTTTGTCATTTATACCAATATTATGAAATAAATATTAAAGGTTTTTGTATCGTCTTCTTTGTTTCAAATCTTAAAAGAATAAAATAATGATACTATGTGAAAGAAATACCTCTCATAATTGTTTTTGAGTGAAAACGGCGTGACAAGCATGTTCAAATTATAACAGATACCAAAATACATTTCACAGGGAAATTTCCTCTCCATTGAGCTGGAAATGTCCACTGCACCGCGAATCTTCAATGTACAGGGAATATTCAATGATGTTTTCAACTTACATTTAATTAGTTTTAACTTAAATATTAATGATCAATGTATCAAAATTCAACACTTAAAAGGTTCATATATATCGTCGCAATTATTGGGCTGAGTTGGTAAGTGGGCCAAGTAGGACCGGGCCAAGATTGTAAATAGGCCGAGTTCACCCTGAATCGGTTACATAATCACACCCAATACATTTCTGGAACATGTGAGTGTTGGATTATGAGCCCACTAATTGTAGCTACATCCTATCCTATACTACCTATTTCAGGACTCTGATAAGCAGCCAGTATGTCGTCTCCAGAAGTGGAAGACTTTGAAATAACTGACGAAGATGTTTACAGTGCTTTCAATTTGCGTAAGGGATGGAGACAGTCTAAGAATCAGGCTCTGTATGGTAAGAACTGAGATATTGAGAATCAGTTTATTGGGAAAATAGTGCTACATTAAGAATAATGCATATTGTCTGAAATGGTCAAAGGATGTTACATTGTATATTTCTGTATCTTTAACGTTAAAGATGAACATCTTGTGCTTGCCTGATTCAATTGATACTTGCGACAGGGTATTGAATATATATTGATGTATTTGTTAATTTCTTGCTATAGTTACAGTTGAAGTGGTTGTGAAATGGTAATTTACTTTAAACTGTTGTTACTGATGCTTTAGTTTGCTGGAAACCAAAAAATATGTTTTTTTATTAATATCAATGTTGATTGAACAACCATGGTTAAAAAAGTGTGCAGGAATCATATTGACCATATTTTTGTTTTTGTAAATCGTAAGTTTGTAACAAGTCATATTAACACAGGATTGGCAGTGAAAAACCTAGTCCTATACTAATGCTTCAAATGATTTAAACCCAAACTAAATGACCATGACTTCTGTATTATGATTCATACGTTGTAATATCTGTATACAGAAAAAGTTCTTACATATTGTAGGCATGTGGGCTGACAATGACAGTGATGATGAGAGACCAGGGTTTGGTGGTGGTAGAAAGAAACAGGATGCCACTGCTCCTATAGGGTTTGTTAGTGGTGGGATAAAGCAGGGTGATAAGACAGTAAAACAAGGAGAAGATGACTTAGTATGTTTATTCAGTTTCCATATTTTACCGAATGATCTTAAAATATATAGAAATATAAACTGACATTTGCTTGTTTCCACCTTTGGCTACAGGTCAAAGTGCATGTTGAGGGATCAGTCAGTATTTTTAAATGAGACTGACAGGACTATATTGAGTACTTGTTTTAAGTTAGCCAGGGTTTTCCCTCAGACTTTTCAAGATAGTGTCCCAGGATCCCCATTTCGGCCTTTTTGGAAACCCTGATAATATTTTAGGGTTTCGCATTAATGAAAAATGAAGATATGTTGCTGGATGCATTAAACGTTACCAGATGTCAATAATACAAGTGTTAGAATGATATTACAATGAAGTAAAGTTTATTGTCGAAGGTATTAGCGCAAAGAATATATGCTGATCGCTGTTGTGTGTCCTCAGGATGCACAGACAGTTGCAAATATAAGTTCTATGTCCAAAAAAATGTGTCAGTGACACAGAAACCCTGGGTGAGGGAAATTCCTGGTTTATAGCTACATAGAATGAGTGTTCCATGGTTACAAACATAGATACAATTATCTACCCTTTTCGTATCAGAAATAATAGCAATTGTTTTAGTTAGATTAATTCAAAACAATATTTTATTGATGAAAACGGTTTATACGAAAATATCTTAATATACTGAAGTTTTTTGTTTGGTTGATTAGGATGATGTTGAAGATGACAATGGCGCAGATTTTGACATTGGAGATATTGCAAGACTAAGTTACAAAGGAAAGAAAAAGAAGGAACAATATATCAGACGGGGTGCAGCAAAAGTACCTGGGGGAAAGCAGTAAGTTATCCTCAAGAGGTCATATCACTATGAAATATCAATTAAAGATGGTCACCTTTTTAACAAATTTTCAATGAAAAAAAAGGTCAAAACTTGTTTCGGCTCATTGTGAATATTAAACACGCTATTATGTAATGGTGAAAAAATTTCACAAAATGAATGCTTATCACAGTGTTCTTAAATGCAAATGACTATATTGGTTTTTGAATTCTTGATACTTCTTTGAATATTTTTTTTTTATTTCTTGTTATTTTATTACTGTATACCATGGATTGATTTAATTTCAGAGACTTTGGTGAATGGGAGAAACATACAAAGGGATTTGGTATGAAACTCATGCAAAAGGTACAACATTTTGTGATGGTATTGTTTCTAATAGGGCTTAGAGTCCCTTGAGCTGTTTTCTGTGATAAAAATTGACCAATGCAGTGGTCTCCCTTTTTAAATAAATTTGCCATCACATATACTTCTACAATTTATTGTTAATATAATCTTTACCATTAAATCTAACTTACTTTGATGTAGACATTTCACTGATTATGTATCAGAGAAATGAGGCTAATAAAGGAGTTGAAACAAAAAATAAATTTAGAGGTGTAAAATTATTATTAAAAAAATAGTATCCAAGACGTGACTATATTTTATTCTAACATCCATCATCGCATGATAACAGGCAGTGATTAATAAAGAGCTAGGGGTGATAAGCAATGTGGAGCATTTGACAAAACTATTCAATGTAGTTTATTTTTAATCCAGGAGATGCAGAGTCTAATCAGAACGAAATAATGATTATCAGATTCTTTGTATGTTTATTCTGAAACATCAAAAACTAAGCTCTCTGACTGTTGGCAAAGTCTGTAATAGTATGACTTTCTTTTGCTGTATGTTTTAACGTGACACTTTATAGTAATCACAGAATTGGTTTCAATCTGTTACCATCTCCTCAGAATCATGTTTAAGCATTATACTACATATGTGATATTTTGCATTTTTTTTTTTTTTTTTTTTATGTATAGATAATTATGAATTGGAAGTTCTTAGATCAGATATTGGTAAAACTAGGTGTTATTAATATTATGAGTATGCAGTTGTGAGTAGTTGTGAATTGTATGGCTTTTCTCTTATGTCGTCACTGTGTATTCATACCTCTGATACTGACAAGTCATTTCTCTCAATTTTATGATTGGTAATTTTGCACTATTGCGTAATTCTTTGTAGATGGGTTTTGAACTGGGCAAAGGTCTTGGTAAAAATAAACAAGGTATTACAACACCGGTGGAGGCAGTAAAACGTAAAACTCAGAAAGCAGGTATGGCATTTCATGGTACAGAGAGGTCGGATAGGTCTTTGGTTGATTTCCCTGTACAAGATCAGGAAGAACAGGAGACCAAGGCATTCAAGGAGCAATTGTCACAGTGGAGGAAGGAACCAGAGGTAGGCTTGAAGTCGAAGCTTGTTTTGTTTGTGGGTATTCATTGTGCTTGGGAGGCATGGTGGTCTAGTGGTGGAGTGTCATGCTCCTGATTTGTTGTGGGTTTAAATCCTGCAATGGACTTGGTCTTTACAGTCCTTTAATTAGGTACAGGTACTGGATTGAAACCCAGGTAGCCTTAATCTAGAGTGGTAAATATAGATTGTGAGAAATTTTTTAACAACCATCATACAATAAATTAGTGATGTCAATATTCGGTTATTTTGCTAACCGGTTAACCAGTTAATCTTGCCAATGGATAATTGTCCAAAATACTTAGATTGTGACTTGGGATATCTTACAAGATTTTTTCGATTTTTTTCAAAATGAAAGTAGATTTTTCTGTAAAAAATAAATGATTAACTGGTTAGTGATTTTACTAACCAATAACCACATGTTTGAGCTGTTAACCGGTTTATCATTTACATCCCTAAAATATATAAGTTTAGACTATTCTGCTGTGAACTAAGGCATACTCATTTTATTATGTAATGAGTAAAATGTTTATAATGCAAAGAGTCAAGCAATCAAAGATTAGATTGTACCAAGAACTGGCTAATTTTGTGTATCAACTCAAAAATGCTTCTGAAATAAAATTTGTTATGCTGTGAAAGTAAATCAATTCAGGCCCATTGTGAGACTTACTCATTTGGTATGTTTTAATAACTCTGTGACTAATAAATCTGTTTTGTGAAATAATTTGATGGTCTTACTTTTGTCATTTAAAGCTTTGAAGTTTACTTGAAAAAATTAAGATTGCTCTTTCCTGTTTGTGTATTTCAGCCCATTCTTTAAGTCGCCTAAAGAGATAATCTGGCGTGGAACTAATTCTTATTGATATAATTCTAAGTTTTAAATGCTAATTTGTTTTGTTAAAGGGAAAGAAAAAGAAAGTGAAATATGTGTTCAAGACTGCACAGGAAGCCATTGATACCAGTAGTAACAAGAAGAAGGGGATGAACAGTCAGATGGCTAATGTCAAGGTCATTGACATGACTGGTAAAGAAAAGAAAGTGCTGACAGGTATTAAAATATTTAAGCAGACTTTATTTGGAAAAAAGTAGAAATACGAGTAATAGACAAAGTAAGCAGAGACACTTTTTGTTAATATTGTAGGCCATATGGGTTAAGGTATATTACATATTATGTAATATGATCCAATGTTATGTAACACTATTAAGTTTAGTGTATAAAGATCTTTAATTTTAACTTGATCATATTACATTATTCTGGTTATTGTTGGATATTGTATATTTTATTCCTGACGAACCAGTGGAAATTGGAATAAAAAAAGCATATGTTAAAATTGTTTATGTGCTGGCATCTTTACTTTTAATGTATGATGGACATACAGAGCTTTCATGACTGTTGATGTCTCTCAGTGAGATAAGATAAATAACAAATTTTTGACTGTAACTGTTACATTGCCATAGTTTAGAAATTATAAATATTAGTATTGCTTTGTCATGGCAGATGTACAAAATATGCATTTAAAGCAACACTTAACTTGAAGTAGTTACCTCAATGATAACACCACATTTGGGACCCTTGAAAATTTATCTTCTTATTGGGGTGGTCCTAGTACATGTATTGTGGTTGAATAAAGAGCAACAAAACAGTGGAATTGGACTTGCAAATTGTGTTATTAATTTCGAGGTGGTCTTATTATTGAGGTTGTCTTTAGGTGAGGTTTTACTGTATATTGTTTAGAAACCTTTATAGTTCTTGAATATTTTTATTCAAAATCCTCTTTAGATCGGAGTTTTGGAAAAAACTTAAAGGCAACAAGCATATATAGCAATTTTCCCTGTATTTCACAGGTTATCATACCATTGCCAACAGACATGATCGACCAGATGATGAGGAGGATGATGTAACTGTCCTTCCAGGTAGACCTGCTGGTGATGCATTTAGTATGCCAGAGTTAACACATAATCTTAACCTGCTCGTAGAAATGGCTGAAGAAGATATTGTACAGAATGATAGAAAGTAAGACACCGTTGTGAGATAGTTGTACTATTCTCTGTATGTTTTAGTTATGAGTAGCATTTCAAGGGATGAGAATGAAACTAGACTGTCTGCAAGTTGATAAAGCAGCAGATAGGGATGTTTTACTTTCACCCCTCTATTTGTGTATTTCCTTACTACAGTGTTTAGTCTACTTAATGACAAATTCGGCCTAGGGTTACCATAAATTAAGTCATAAGAATAAACGTGTATCTGATAAGAATTCATACGTACCATGTGGTAGTTTCGTTTGGTAGTATTGATTCTCTATAGTATACATGCTTAAAATTATGTTTGTTTGTCACTGTGTCTAATGCTCAGTGTGTTTGTGGTAGGGAAATTTGATTTTCCTTTTGTGCAAAAAAGGATGTGTAGTTATGTGTTTGTTATCAAACTATTTCTTGACTGTCTGACATTGTACTTAACCAAAATCTTTAACCAGCTGCTGTGAGCAAATTTATTTGGGGAATAGTATAACCCTTGGCCATGTTGATATAACCATTGGCCATGTTGATATAACCCATGGCCATGTTGATAATACCCTTGGCCATGTTGATATTACCCTTTGCCATGTTGATATTACCCTTGGCCATGTTGATATGACTCTTGGCCATGTTGATATAACCCTTGGCGATAACACATCAAGGAAAATTCTGTTGGGAGTCAGTAGTGTGAATATTTTCAGAATTCACCATATTAAAATGAATATTTCAGCTTAAAATTCTTTTAAAACGAAACATCATGGATCTAGTATTGTTAGATGGTCATATCATTTTATGTAACACTGTGTGTAATCATATCTTTATTCACAGGCTTTCTATGCTTGAATGTGAGACAGATAGGACATTTATTTAAAAAATTAATCACAACACTTGTCACCTGGTTACATAAACTTTTAACAATGTTACAGGTTAAAACATGAGAAAGATTTGATTGTAAATATGAAATATGAGAAGACAAGAGTAGATACAGTAGTAGAACAAGAGGAGAAACAGATTGAACGTCTTGCTAAAGTCCTGGAAATCATTGGAACGTAAGTATTACAATAATTATTTATTATATTGTACATGTGTCTTTATAATGGAAGGTAAGTATTACAATATATTGTACATGCATCTCTATAATGGAAGGTAAGTATTACAATCTATTGTACATGCATCTCTATAATGGAAGGTAAGTATTACAACATATTGTACAAGGGTCTCTATAATGGAAGGTAAGTATTACAATATTGTACAAGCGTCTCTTTAATGGAAGGTAAGTATTACAATCTATTGTACATGCATCTCTATAATGGAAGGTAAGTATTACAACATATTGTACATGCATCTCTATAATGGAAGGTAAGTATTACAATATATTGTACAAGGGTCTCTATAATGGAAGGTAAGTATTACAATATATTGTACAAGCGTCTCTTTAATGGAAGGTAAGTATTACAATATATTGTACATGCATCTCTATAATGGAAGGTAAGTATTACAATATATTGTACAAGGGTCTCTATAATGGAAGGTAAGTATTACAATATATTGTACAAGGGTCTCTATAATGGAAGGTAAGTATTACAATATATTGTACAAGGGTCTCTATAATGGAAGGTAAGTATTACAATATATTGTACAAGGGTCTCTATAATGGAAGGTAAGTATTACAATATATTGTACAAGGGTCTCTATAATGGAAGGTAAGTATTACAATATATTGTACAAGGGTCTCTATAATGGAAGGTAAGTATTACAATATATTGTACAAGGGTCTCTATAATGGAAGGTAAGTATTACAATATATTGTACAAGGGTCTCTATAATGGAAGGTAAGTATTACAATATATTGTACAAGGGGCTCTATAATGGAAGGTAAGTATTACAATATATTGTACAAGCGTCTCTTTAATGGAAGGTAAGTATTACAATATATTGTACAAGGGTCTCTATAATGGAAGGTAAGTATTACAATATATAGTACAAGGGTCTCTATAATGGAAGGTAAGTATTACAATATATTGTACATGCGTCTCTATAATGGAAGGTAAGTATTACAATCTATTGTACATGCATCTCTATAATGGAAGGTAAGTATTACAATCTATTGTACATGCGTCTCTATAATGGAAGGTAAGTATTACAATATATAGTACAAGGGTCTCTATAATGGAAGGTAAGTATTACAATATATTGTACAAGGGTCTCTATAATGGAAGGTAAGTATTACAATATATTGTACAAGGTCTCTATAATGGAAGGTAAGTATTACAATATATTGTACATGCATCTCTATAATGGAAGGTAAGTATTACAATATATTGTACAAGGGTCTCTATAATGGAAGGTAAGTATTACAATATATTGCACATGCCCTCTATAATGGAAGGTAAGTATTACAATATATTGTACATGCGTCTCTTTAATGGAAGGTAAGTATTACAATATATTGTACATGCATCTCTATAATGGAAGGTAGGTATTACAATATATTGTACATGCATCTCTATAATGGAAGGTAAGTATTACAATATATTGTACATGCGTCTCTTTAATGGAAGGTAAGTATTACAATCTATTGTACATGCGTCTCTATAATGGAAGGTAAGTATTACAATCTATTGTACATGCGTCTCTTTAATGGAAGGTAAGTATTACAATCTATTGTACATGCGTCTCTATAATGGAAGGTAAGTATTACAATCTATTGTACATGCGTCTCTATAATGGAAGGTAAGTATTACAATCTATTGTACATGCGTCTCTTTAATGGAAGGTAAGTATTACAATATATTGTACATGTGTCTCTATAATGGAAGGTAAGTATTACAATATATTGTACAAGGGGCTCTATAATGGAAGGTAAGTATTACAATATATTGTACATGCATCTCTATAATGGAAGGTAAGTATTACAATATATTGTACAAGGGTCTCTATAATGGAAGGTAAGTATTACAATATATTGTACAAGGGGCTCTATAATGGAAGGTAAGTATTACAATATATTGTACAAGGGGCTCTATAATGGAAGGTAAGTATTACAATATATTGTACAAGGGGCTCTATAATGGAAGGTAAGTATTACAATATATTGTACAAGGGTCTCTATAATGGAAGGTAAGTATTACAATATATTGTACAAGGGTCTCTATAATGGAAGGTAAGTATTACAATATATTGTACAAGGGTCTCTATAATGGAAGGTAAGTATTACAATATATTGTACAAGGGGCTCTATAATGGAAGGTAAGTATTACAATATATTGTACATGCGTCTCTATAATGGAAGGTAAGTATTACAATATATTGTACATGCGTCTCTTTAATGGAAGGTAAGTATTACAATATATTGCACATGCCCTCTATAATGGAAGGTAAGTATTACAATATATTGTACATGCATCTCTATAATGGAAGGTAAGTATTACAATATATTGTACAAGGGTCTCTATAATGGAAGGTAAGTATTACAATATATTGTACAAGGGTCTCTTTAATGGAAGGTAAGTATTACAATATATTGTACATGCGTCTCTTTAATGGAAGGTAAGTATTACAATATATTGTACATGTGTCTCTATAATGGAAGGTAAGTATTACAATATATTGTACAAGGGGCTCTATAATGGAAGGTAAGTATTACAATATATTGTACATGCATCTCTTTAATGGAAGGTAAGTATTACAATATATTGTACAAGGGGCTCTATAATGGAAGGTAAGTATTACAATCTATTGTACATGCATCTCTATAATGGAAGGTAAGTATTACAATATATTGTACAAGGGTCTCTATAATGGAAGGTAAGTATTACAATATATTGTACATGCGTCTCTTTAATGGAAGGTAAGTATTACAATCTATTGTACATGCGTCTCTATAATGGAAGGTAAGTATTACAATCTATTGTACATGCGTCTCTATAATGGAAGGTAAGTATTACAATCTATTGTACATGCGTCTCTTTAATGGAAGGTAAGTATTACAATATATTGTACAAGGGTCTCTTTAATGGAAGGTAAGTATTACAATATATTGTACATGCGTCTCTTTAATGGAAGGTAAGTATTACAATATATTGTACAAGGGGCTCTATAATGGAAGGTAAGTATTACAATATATTGTACAAGGGTCTCTTTAATGGAAGGTAAGTATTACAATCTATTGTACATGCGTCTCTTTAATGGAAGGTAAGTATTACAATATATTGCACATGCCCTCTATAATGGAAGGTAAGTATTACAATATATTGTACATGCATCTCTATAATGGAAGGTAAGTATTACAATATATTGTACAAGGGTCTCTATAATGGAAGGTAAGTATTACAATATATTGTACAAGGGGCTCTATAATGGAAGGTAAGTATTACAATATATTGTACATGCGTCTCTTTAATGGAAGGTAAGTATTACAATATATTGTACATGTGTCTCTATAATGGAAGGTAAGTATTACAATATATTGTACAAGGGGCTCTATAATGGAAGGTAAGTATTACAATATATTGTACATGCATCTCTTTAATGGAAGGTAAGTATTACAATATATTGTACAAGGGGCTCTATAATGGAAGGTAAGTATTACAATCTATTGTACATGCATCTCTATAATGGAAGGTAAGTATTACAATATATTGTACAAGGGTCTCTATAATGGAAGGTAAGTATTACAATATATTGTACATGCGTCTCTTTAATGGAAGGTAAGTATTACAACATATTGTACAAGGGTCTCTATAATGGAAGGTAAGTATTACAATATATTGTACATGCGTCTCTATAATGGAAGGTAAGTATTACAATATATTGTACATGTGTCTCTATAATGGAAGGTAAGTATTACAATATATTGTACAAGGGTCTCTATAATGGAAGGTAAGTATTACAATATATTGTACATGCGTCTCTTTAATGGAAGGTAAGTATTACAATATATTGTACAAGGGTCTCTATAATGGAAGGTAAGTATTACAATATATTGTACATGCATCTCTATAATGGAAGGTAAGTATTACAATATATTGTACAAGGGTCTCTATAATGGAAGGTAAGTATTACAATATATTGTACATGCATCTCTATAATGGAAGGTAAGTATTACAATATATTGTACAAGGGTCTCTATAATGGAAGGTAAGTATTACAATATATTGTACATGCATCTCTATAATGGAAGGTAAGTATTACAATATATTGTACAAGGGTCTCTATAATGGAAGGTAAGTATTACAATATATTGTACATGCATCTCTATAATGGAAGGTAAGTATTACAATATATTGTACAAGGGTCTCTATAATGGAAGGTAAGTATTACAATATATTGTACAAGGGTCTCTATAATGGAAGGTAAGTATTACAATATATTGTACATGCGTCTCTTTAATGGAAGGTAAGTATTACAATATATTGTACATGTGTCTCTATAATGGAAGATAAGTATTACAATATATTGTACATGCATCTCTATAATGGAAGGTAAGTATTACAATATATTGTACAAGGGTCTCTATAATGGAAGGTAAGTATTACAATATATTGTACAAGGGTCTCTATTATGGAAGGTAAGTATTACAATATATTGTACAAGGGTCTCTATAATGGAAGGTAAGTATTACAATATATTGTACATGCATCTCTATAATGGAAGGTAAGTATTACAATATATTGTACAAGGGTCTCTATAATGGAAGGTAAGTATTACAATATATTGTACAAGGGTCTCTATAATGGAAGGTAAGTATTACAATATATTGTACAAGGGTCTCTATAATGGAAGGTAAGTATTACAATATATTGTACATGCATCTCTATAATGGAAGGTAAGTATTACAATATATTGTACATGTGTCTCTATAATGGAAGGTAAGTATTACAATATATTGTACATGCGTCTCTATAATGGAAGGTAAGTATTACAATATATTGTACAAGGGTCTCTTTAATGGAAGGTAAGTATTACAATATATTGTACAAGGGGCTCTATAATGGAAGGTAAGTATTACAATATATTGTACAAGGGGCTCTATAATGGAAGGTAAGTATTACAATATATTGTACATGCATCTCTTTAATGGAAGGTAAGTATTACAATATATTGTACAAGGGTCTCTATAATGGAAGGTAAGTATTACAATATATTGTACATGCATCTCTATAATGGAAGGTAAGTATTACAATATATTGTACAAGGGTCTCTATAATGGAAGGTAAGTATTACAATATATTGTACAAGGGGCTCTATAATGGAAGGTAAGTATTACAATATATTGTACAAGGGTCTCTATAATGGAAGGTAAGTATTACAATATATTGTACAAGGGGCTCTATAATGGAAGGTAAGTATTACAATATATTGTACATGTGTCTCTATAATGGAAGGTAAGTATTACAATATATTGTACATGCATCTCTATAATGGAAGGTAAGTATTACAATATATTGTACAAGGGTCTCTATAATGGAAGGTAAGTATTACAATATATTGTACAAGGGTCTCTATAATGGAAGGTAAGTATTACAATATATTGTACAAGGGTCTCTATAATGGAAGGTAAGTATTACAATATATTGTACATGCATCTCTATAATGGAAGGTAAGTATTACAATATATTGTACATGTGTCTCTATAATGGAAGGTAAGTATTACAATATATTGTACATGCGTCTCTATAATGGAAGGTAAGTATTACAATATATTGTACAAGGGTCTCTTTAATGGAAGGTAAGTATTACAATATATTGTACAAGGGGCTCTATAATGGAAGGTAAGTATTACAATATATTGTACAAGGGGCTCTATAATGGAAGGTAAGTATTACAATATATTGTACATGCATCTCTTTAATGGAAGGTAAGTATTACAATATATTGTACAAGGGTCTCTATAATGGAAGGTAAGTATTACAATATATTGTACATGCATCTCTATAATGGAAGGTAAGTATTACAATATATTGTACAAGGGTCTCTATAATGGAAGGTAAGTATTACAATATATTGTACAAGGGGCTCTATAATGGAAGGTAAGTATTACAATATATTGTACAAGGGTCTCTATAATGGAAGGTAAGTATTACAATATATTGTACAAGGGGCTCTATAATGGAAGGTAAGTATTACAATATATTGTACATGTGTCTCTATAATGGAAGGTAAGTATTACAATATATTGTACATGTGTCTCTATAATGGAAGGTAAGTATTACAATATATTGTACAAGGGGCTCTATAATGGAAGGTAAGTATTACAATATATTGTACATGTGTCTCTATAATGGAAGGTAAGTATTACAATATATTGTACAAGGGTCTCTATAATGGAAGGTAAGTATTACAATATATTGTACATGTGTCTCTATAATGGAAGGTAAGTATTACAATATATTGTACAAGGGTCTCTATAATGGAAGGTAAGTATTACAATATATTGTACAAGGGTCTCTATAATGGAAGGTAAGTATTACAATATATTGTACATGCGTCTCTATAATGGAAGGTAAGTATTACAATATATTGTACATGCGTCTCTATAATTGAAGGTAAGTATTACAATATATTGTACAAGGGTCTCTATAATGGAAGGTAAGTATTACAATATATTGTACAAGGGGCTCTATAATGGAAGGTAAGTATTACAATATATTGTACAAGGGTCTCTATAATGGAAGGTAAGTATTACAATATATTGTACAAGGGTCTCTATAATGGAAGGTAAGTATTACAATATATTGTACAAGGGGCTCTATAATGGAAGGTAAGTATTACAATCTATTGTACATGCATCTCTATAATGGAAGGTAAATATTACAATATATTGTACATGCGTCTCTATAATGGAAGGTAAGTATTACAATATATTGTACAAGGGTCTCTATAATGGAAGGTAAGTATTACAATATATTGTACATGCGTCTCTATAATTTGTTTGCATTTGTTGAATGGGCTACTTCTAGAGAAACTTACCAAATATATACAGTCTATACCCCTGTGTACCCCACATTGATGCTGATTTTGTTTCAATATTCTTACAGATGTAATGAGAGAACCAACCCTGGATGTCCAAATCCTGTTACACTTGATGAATGTATGGCAATATTTCGTATTCTACAGAATGATTTCTATACAGAATACAAGATGTATGAACTAGAGACATTGGCTATTGCCCTAGTGTTTCCTTTAGTAAGTAATACATTGTTGTAACCTTACTCTGGACACATTTAATCTGTTTCTATGTGTACTTCATGATTTTGTGTTATATCTTGATTTATCCTGTCACTTGCCGTAATTTCGACCCGATAACAGGGTGCCTGATATTTTTTGCTTTATCAGGTCACTTGGTCACATGACTTTTATCTCACGTCACATGACCACGTGACTAGCCGGACTATTTTTGGTAAAGTATCGCAATGTTATCTTTTTTCCGGACTTATTAAAACAATGGATTTTCAATTGAATTCTATCGCAAATTTCATCTTTTTTGTATTATGCATACCATAAAATGTTCATTTCCCCAAAATGGTTCTGTTTTCATTCAAACATTGCTTAATCTTATCCGATACTCGATCTGCATTTTGACCCGTATTTAAGTGCTTACTGAAAGTGGAACACCGAACACGTAGTAAACAACGTAGTCAAACAAATTGTCGGATGTTTACACAATTGGAACAAAATCATGTCGGAAATTTGAGTTTGTCTGCGTTTGAACTCCATCAGGGATGACCATACAGTCGAGGTTCTCAATAAAATAACGTATTGATCAGTAGCAATAGCAGTACGTACCCCACCCATCTCAATTTTAGAATCCAAGTCCGGTTTCATCCATTTGTGCCGAAAATTCCTTTGCAATCGTAATGACACTGATAAACTGAATCCGCATTTTTTCGTTGTTTTCTTGTGCAGTTTTAAATGTCCAAATATTCATGAAATAAATGTAAATATCACTTATTTTCACGCGTTCTGTGGCACTTGACATTTCTCATCATTTGTAAACAAACCAAGGGAAATTGCGTAATAACTAATTGTAATGTCTAATCTTGACTATTACGAAATTGTTGCAAATTCTTAGATTTGTTATTGATTTATATTCATCAGATGTTCGCAAACGCAAATAAATTCATATTGCCACTGAAAATGTGTCAGACTCATGGGAACTATTTCTCTCGGCGTAAGGTGCTAACCACACTTATATTCAATACATCATTAGAGATTCAATACGTCACGAATTAATTACGTCACAATTTAGGGGAAGTAACTCGGTATTATTTAAAATTAAAGGTATTTCCCCCTTACTTAACACAAGAAGTGACAGGATAAATAGAATAATAGGTTAGTGACGTGGAATGAAAAAGTTTATCAGGCTCGGCTCCGGTAGTTATCGGGTTCGCCTGCGGCTCACCCGATAAATTCCTCCGCCTTGCCTGATAAACTTTTTCATTCCATGTCACTAACCTATTATTCTCTATATAATATGGGTTAAACAAACTCTGATGCAATCAATGTCATATGGGATTAGTGTGTTGTTGTTTGTGAATTGTATAAATGTGAGTTGTCACGGACTGCATAATGAATTAATCTATGTCAAATATTGTAAATGATTTCAAGTTCTCCAAAACTTTCTGGCTCGTCTGAATATAGTCATGTCATTTGGTGTGGTAAACATCTAAGTTTTATAGCAGAATTGTACAGTGCACAAAGAAGGAATGATTGTCAGGTTGGCACTGACTGAAACAAACTGCATGACATTTAGTCAGTATTTGTATGTTTATATGACATGTTGCTTAGTTACGTCTGAGTAGGGGATGAGTAGAAGCTAAGAATGTTGATCAATCACTTTGCACTTCTGCAATTTTTCAGATGAGAGAATATTTCAAGGACTGGAATCCATTGGTTGATAACAGTTACGGTATGTCTGTAATAAAAGAATGGCAGTACATGTTAGGCGATCCTAACCATGTGTATGTAAAGGACCAGAACAATATGGACGTATATCAGAGACTTATCTGGGACATATGGTTACCGCGTGTCAGAACTGTTATACTGTAAGTATGCATAAACACCATGTTTAATTTGTTTGAACTGATTTACTTTGCATCCGATGTGAAATTGGTTGTTGTGATTTTTTTTTTTTTTAAAGTTATCCATTTATATTAATTATTTATATTGCCCGGTTTCTTTTTCAAAATTTTAAAATAACTCTCCTTCGGTTTTTATTTCAACAAAAAAAAGGAGAAAAAAGTGATAATGTTTACATTTTATGTTTAATGTTTATAATGTTCTGGTTCTGGTTCAGCATATCTGTTATGGTCAAGTTTTATCTGGACCTTTTACATAAATAGTCTGGTTAGATTTATATTGATCACTCTCAATGACCGCTTCCTCGGTCACTGTCAAGTACACATGTCTAAATACGTGACGGTGAAGTTCACAGTTCATCCTCCTCCAAGGCTTTATTTGAACTCGTGACATTCAAATCAGGAGTCGGGCATTCTGCTCCTCGTCTATTTCGCCTCCCTGTGTGTTCTTGAAAATTATAAACCGTGTTAAGATCATGTTTGAAATATTTCAGTGTAATAATTGGCCTCTATGATTCTCCATTTCTTAGAGTACATTCAAACATGTTTTATTGTGACCTTTGAATATGGATTAGTACTTGAAAATATTGTACGACTGTGTTCCAAACAATAAAGCTTGTAATGTAAATTTTGTAATTAACACTATTGCTTTAATTTTGTGTGAAAAATATTTGTCATTAATTGCACATTTAAGTGTTATTCAATGAGTTGTCCATAGGCACTATGTACTTTCTCTTAAATGTATACCAATCAGTATGATTCTATGTGCTAAGTTTTGAAATATATTATATAAATTTATCTGGAATGGAAAGCCAGACAAAATTGCAAGAAATACGCTTAAACTTGATTATAAAGATGGTGGTTTAAAGATGATCGATATAAACGGATATGTAAATGGAATAAAGGCAGGCTGGATAAAAAGAATATTTAACATAGAAAACAACGGGTTATGGAAAAAACAATACTTAAAAGAGTTAAATAAATTTGGCGGAAAACTACTATTGCAATCCAACATATCAGAAAAAGATATAAAAACAAAAGTGCAAAACTCATTTCTGAAAGATATAATTATTAGTTGGTCCAGAATAAATTTTTCAAACAATGTCAATCCACTTCAGGAAATAATATGGAATAACTCAAACATCAAATTAAATAATGATACTATTTTTTATAAACAGTGGTTCTTGAAAGGAATTACACAAGTAAAACAATTATATGATTGGAATAACAACCGTTTCTATGATTTTGAATCGTTTTCAATACTATATGGTCTTCCAAGTTCAGATTTTTTGAAACATCATTCACTTTTGACGAACATACCAACACAATGGAAAGAATCCATAAAACACACGAATTATAATGAGAAAGTTGACGAACTGTTAATAGAAACCATTATGAGAATTAAAAAACCAAACAAAATACTGTATAATAAGTTTATTCATAAACAAATAACACCAGCTAATTCGCTAAACAAATCAGAACTTAAATGGAATGAAGAATTTAATAACCTTAATTGGAAAACCATATATCTTAATCCCATAAAATGTACAATCGAAACAAAACTCAGAGAATTTCAATATAAATATTTAAAAAGAATTATCCCTACAAATAGTTATCTGCTTAAATGCAACATTGCACAATCTAGTTTATGCGACCTTTGTAATATGCATATCGAAACTATCCAACATTTATTCTGGGACTGTCAAAAAAGTCAATCTTTCTGGACCGATTGTAAACTATTCCTTAATCAGAATAATATGAATATACCATTTAACTACGAAACCATATCATTTGGTGTAACAGTTAGTTCCAATGAAAGCTCGATGGTTAACTTCATAATTCTGATAGCAAAGTATTTTATATTTAAATGTAAAATGCAAAAAATCGTTCCAATATTTCGTCACTTCATACGATTTAACCCCCTTATACAATGTAACAGATATTACACAAACCGATGTCTATCCTATCTTCATCCTTTAACTCAAAGCAACTTAAACACATTTATGAAGTTACTAATACTATATTGACCAATCATTTTTCTTCATGTGATATGATTGGTTTATTTTTTTTTTGTTGCTCCTAAAATCTATTCTTTCGTCCTATTTCATATCTTCCCTCATCTGTAAAAAATCCTTGAAAAAAAACTCTCACAAAAAGTGTCATATGTGTGTACCTTATGTATAGTATAAATATATATGTATGTATAAACGATTTGTGTATGTTATATGAGTAACTATTATATATGTAGGAATGTGTATATATGTTATTGTATTGTAAAATAAACGGGGTACCCACATAGGTCCTCAAACAAGAAAAAAAAAGTTTTGAAATACAAAACTGGCCAATACTACTGTGCTGTTGTAATAATTGAAACTTTAGGATATTTTGTCTTAATGGTATTCAATTATACTTCTATTCCGTGTGTTTGTAGGACATGGAATTGCAGAGAATGTGAGAATGTGATTGAGTTATTGGAGACATGGATGCCTGTGTTACCTACCTGGGTTATGGAGAATATCCTTGGTCAGCTTGTGTTACCTAGATTAATGCAAGAAGTAGAAAACTGGAATCCACTTACCGATACAATGCCGATACATGCCTGGTTACATCCATGGTTACCACTAATGGGTCAGTTTATATGCTCATTGAAAACATTATATGTAGTTATGTTTGTTTTTGGTTGTTCATTTTTCGTTCCTTCCTTCATTCCGTTAGTTCGTACATTTATTTGTTTGATTATCGTTCTGGTGATGCGACCATTCATTCAATATCTTACACCAAACCTTCAAGCTATTTAATAATTTGAACTAAAATGTGATTTCCATGGTGAAGGTACTTTGAACATAAGATTGTTTTCATCTTTCTGCAAAATAGCATGAAATCAGAATAAAAACTTGTCAGCATTACTTTTTGTCTTAACATACATTTCACTTGATAATTTCTCTTGAAGGTGATAAGCTTGAGCCATTATTTGCACCAATAAGACAGAAACTTGGTAACGCTCTCACAAACTGGCATCCATCCGATAGCTCGGCTAAAGTTATCTTGAAGCCATGGCAAGGAGTATTCAGAGACGGACATATGGAAATATTTCTACGCAAGAATATTGTACCTAAACTGGAGTTGTGTCTGCAGGAATTTCCTATCAACCCTCATCAGCAAACCCTTGGTACTTTATATTATTTTACATTTGTACATTGTATATTATAATATACACTACCCTCCAAAAGTTCCTGCACACTGACAATTTCCCATAGCAATTAATGTATGTTCATATTTGTTTCACATGCAATACAGCAGAAATGCTTTTTAACGTAGCAATACTTTTCTGTAGAAGTATTTATAAATTTGTACTGAAACAAATTATCTTATTTTCTGTGTCAGATCAATCAGTTACACACATTTTGGTTTCGGATGCAGGCCGATTTATGTGCAAATTGTTAATTCTAAACTATCCATCACAGAAATGGGATGGATAATATTACTTCATGGTCATACATGTTTGATTTGAAATTCTGTAAGAAAAAGTAAGAAATTCAAAATATTCAAGTGTGAAGTAACTTTTGGATTGCAGTGTATAGTAATTTCAGGTTCTATAGGAGCACTTCCATGCATTCTTCTCTAAATTCTTGTGCAGACAAAAATATCAATTTGACACTTCTTTCTGATATTTCCTTGTTTACAGAACAGTGTTATTTTTGCAGCAATTGTATGCAAGATGCCCTATAACACCTTCTCAGTCCTCAGATTGGTTATATTTTGGCTTTGCTACCTGACCTGTCTTGATGGCTCCCGCAACTCCTGCTCAGAGTTCAGTCAACGTATTTGCGGCTCACATTTTGTAACGTTTTGCAATTTGGTTCCCCGTGTGCAGTCAATGTGATACGTTGGGCCAGGGATACAAAACAAAACGTGAGCAACTGTTAGCCTTAACTGATCGCAGGGCTAGAGTTTGTGTTCAGGATTGTCGTCATGGATCAGTTATCCACCTGGATTCACCTTACTCATTCATATATTTACATGTTTGTGACTAATTACCAGGTGAGTTTTTTCTTCATACATTTAGTAACTTAACCCATATCTATTAACTGATATTGGAATAACGAAGTGGGAATTTAAAATAAATGATTTGTTTTATATAATTATTGCTTCGATTTCAGAACCTTTAAATTGGGTGATGTCATGGACTGATCTGATCTCACTAAGATACGTGGTACCTATGTTTGAGAAGTTTTTCTTCTCTCGATGGCTACAAGTTCTGTGTACATGGCTTGGCAATATGCCAAATTATGATGAAGTTACTAAGTGGTACCTGGGATGGAAGTCTGTATTTACGGAACCATATCTTTCCCATCCTGTCATCAAAGGTATGTTAGATTGTTTATTTATTACCTAAAGCTATGCATTTTTTTTTATTACCTAATCCAATGAAATGACTCAAAATTCTTCTGAATCAGATGAGTTAATTGTTTTTTCTGGTGACCCTACTATAAGTGGTAGGTAGGTAGACATTTCATCTTTTTAAAAAAAATATTTTCAGTAAGTAATAGTTTCGCTATATTCCTAATGATCAAGGAGGCAGCAAACAAATACATTTTATGTTCCTGCCGTTCAAATAATGGTGAATGGGTATTATGTGTTACCCTGTCTGTCTGTGCAAAACATAGGTTTTCGATCAATAACTCTTGATAATAAAATAGTCAACAGCGTAACTGAATTAAATAGCTTCGATGTCTTATTAGTTTAGAGGTTGCTTGTTCATTACTTCTTTGCAGTCATTCTACAGACTCATATATAGTAGTTTCCAAGGTAGTAAACTCAGTTTGACTAATTTAGTCACTGGTTTTAGTTGCACTTATGAAGAACAGGATTGTACAGAACCGATTCTTATTTGTATTCATGTTTTTCATACAGAGATGTTCACCAAAGCGCTAGATATGATGAATCGTGCTGTGTCAGGACATTTCCAGCCCGGGGTGAAGGAAAATATGGCTTACTTCACTCATACTGAACGTAGAAGCATTGGGGAACCATCATCTTCTAGGTCTAATTCACCACATGCAGGAGGATCTGGAGAGGTATGGTAGTGATTCATGTTATTTTGATGCCAAGAAATCTGTATAATAGTTGATAATCTGTGTATTTAATTAGGGCTTTTCCAGGAAAATCTCCCTCTATGGTAGTGATGAGGTTTTCATGTTATTTTGATGCCAAGAAATCTGTATAATAGTTGATAAGCTGTGTATTTAATTAGGGCTTTTCCAGGAAAATCTCCCTCTATGGTAGTGATGAGGTTTTCATGTTATTTTGATGCCAAGAAATCTGTATAATAGTTGATAAGCTGTGTATTTAATTAGGGCTTTTCCAGGAAAATCTCCCGCTATGGTAGTGATGAGGTTTTCATGTTCTTTTGATGCCAAGAAATCTGTATAATAGTTGATAAGCTGTGTATTTAATTAGGGCTTTTCCAGGAAAATCTCCCTCTATGGTAGTGATGAGGTTTTCATGTTATTTTGATGCCAAGAAATCTGTATAATAGTTGATAAGCTGTGTATTTAATTAGGGCTTTTCCAGGAAAATCTCCCTCTATGGTAGTGATGAGGTTTTCATGTTATTTTGATGCCAAGAAATCTGTATAATAGTTGATAATCTGTGTATTTAATTAGGGCTTTTCCAGGAAAATCTCCCCGGGGTGGGAACGATGATCAATTAAAATTTTCAGGTGGGGGGGGGGGTCAAAAACTAATTAAAATTCTGTTGGTGTTCCCCTTATTTTCATTTTGTTGTTCCTACCTACCCCCCCCCCCCCTAATACCCCCCAGGTAGATATTCCTGGAATTACTGTTTGAATTGAGACTGGGATATGAATATGACAGCCATTAAATAAAGTAGCATTGCTTGTTTTCCCCACTCTGGATCTGCTAGTGCTTGTAAAGTATACTGTTATGTTTGTTCTTGTACTTCACTGGTTGAATTAATAGTAAGTTTTCGTAGTGTTATTTTATTGGCTATGTTGGTTTTCACACATTCCAAATACATTTAATGTATTTCAGCCTCCTGGTATGAAAGTAACGTCAACAACATATCCTGCAAGCTTTAGAGAGTTGGTAGAGAGAAAGGTAAATATAGTTATCATCATTAATGTTAATATCTGTTTTGTGACAAATTATTTAAGTACTGTAAAATTAACATTTCCAGTGTTGATTGTATTCTTTGGTACATTTTCACATTTACAAGTACACTATTATAGTTCATATGTAAACCATTTGGACTAGATTTAGCTTGTCATTGGAAAGAAGGATTGTTTTCTTAAGAAAATAATTTTTGTACAAGTATACTGGTTGCCTGTGTTTTCGTGGTACTGAAAAACTAACGTAACGGAAGAAAAACTTATTTTCATTTTCATTGTTCAGTTCTTCTTTCAAATCTTTTAAAGATAGTTTCTTTTCTGTAGTTTTCCTATTATTCTAAATTGGTTCAATATACGTTTTGTTGTCCAAATACCAAAATACCGCGAAACCGGAAGTAACGCGAAAATAGCAGCAAACACTATACTCATAAACTTTTCTGTCTATAATTTCTGTGTCCTAAAAATGTTCTTGTTTGTTTTTCAGGCTGAAGAAAATAATTTGGTCTTTGTTCCGATTCCTGGTAAGACTCACGAAGCAAAGCAGATTTATCGCTGTGGTAGAGTTACCATGTATTTTGATAGAAGCGTTGTTTTCATGATGGATCCACAGGGAATGTTTGTGCCTGTTTCTCTGCAGAAACTGATAGATACTGCAAAAAGTTGAAATTGTAAAGATGTCTGATACTGGTATAATAACAATACATTGTTCATGTTCATGACATGACCAAAATATGGATTCTGATAAATCTTGATGATGAAAGAATTGGTAAAAATGTTCATCATTCTAGAGAAGTGTCTCTTGTTCCCTGTATTTTGTAAGTTTAGTAAATGTTTTCTTGTATGAAGAAGTATGTGAATAAATTCAACAACTGAAATTGTTATTCTGTACATTTTACAAGTAATCTCCCCTGATTCTTATGGGAAGTCAGTCTTCCGACTTAAATTTTAAGTTTTTTTTAGAGTTTTCTCCCCTGATATAAAGGGACATCACTCTGAAAAGTTTAAGTTTTTCAGATTGACCTCCCCCGATTTTAAAGGGAAGTCACTCTTCCGACTTTAATTTTAAGTTTTCCAGAGTGACCTCCCCTGATTTTAAAGGGAAGTCACTCTTCCGACTTTAATTTTAAGTTTTTCAGAGTTTTCTCCCCTGATTTTAAAGGGGTGTCATTCTGATCATTTTAAATTTTCAGAGTGACCTCCCCTGATTTTAAAGGGAAGTCACTCTTCTGACTTTAATTTTAAGTTTTTTAGAGTTTTCTCCCCTGATTTTAAAGGGACGTCACTCTTCCGACTTTAATTTTAAGTTTTTCAGAGTGACCTCCCCTGATTTTAAAGGAAATCACTCTTCCGACTTTAATTTTATGTTTTTCAGAGTTTTCTCCCCTGATTATAAAAGGACATCACTCTGATCATTTTAAGTTTTTCAGAGTGACCTCCCCTGATTTTTAAGGGAAGTCACTCTTCAGACTTGAATTTTAAGTTTTTTAGAGTTTTCTCCCCTGATTTTAAAACAACGTCACTCTTCCGACTTTAATTTAAGTTTTTCCGAGTGACCTCCCTTGATTTTAAAGGGAAGTCACTCTTCCGACTTTAATTTTAAGTATTTTAGAGTTTTCCCTGATTTTAAAGGGAAGTCACTCTTCCGACTTTAATTTTAAGTTTTTCAGAGTTTTCTCCCCTGATTTTAAAGGGAAGTCACTCTTCCAACTTTAAGTTTTGCTGAGAGACCTCCCCTGATTTTAAAGGGAAGTCACTCTTCCGACTATTTTTAAGTTTTTTAGAGTTTTCTCCCCTGATTTTAAAGGGACGTCACTCCTTCGACTTTAATTTTAAGTTTTTCAGAGTGACCTCCCCTGATTTTAAAGGGAAGTCACTCTTCCGACTTTAATTTTAAGTTTTTCAGAGTTTTCTCCCCTGATTATAAAGGGACGTCACTCTGATCAGTTTAAATTTTAAGTTTTTCAGAGTGACCTCCCTTGATTCTAAAGGGACGTCACTCTTCCGACTTTAATTTTAAGTTTTTCAGAGTTTTCTCCCCTGATTATAAAGGGACGTCACTCTTCCGACTTTAATTTTAAGTTTTTCAGAGTGACCTCCCCTGATTTTAAAGGGAAGTCACTCTTCCTACTTTAATTTTATGTTTTTCAGAGTTTTCTCCCCTGATTATAAAGGGACGTCACTCTGATCAGTTTTAATTTTAAGTTTTTCAGAGTGACCTCCCTTGATTCTAAAGGGACGTCACTCTTCCGACTTTAATTTTAAGTTTTTCAGAGTTTTCTCCCCTGATTATAAAGGGACGTCACTCTTCTGACTTTAATTTTAAGTTTTTCAGAGTTTTCTCCCCTGATTATAAAGGGACGTCACTCTTCCGACTTTAATTTTAAGTTTTTCAGAGTGACCTCCCCTGATTTTAAAGGGAAGTCACTCTTCCTACTTTAATTTTATGTTTTTCAGAGTTTTCTCCCCTGATTTTAAAGGGACGTCACTCTTCCGACTTTAATTTTAAGTTTTTCAGAGTTTTCTCCCCTGATTATAAAGGGACGTACCTCTTCCGACTTTAATTTTAAGTTTTTCAGAGTGACCTCCCCTGATTATAACGGGACGTCACTCTGATCAGTTAAAATTTTAAGTTTTTCAGAATGACCTGCTTGATTTTAAAGGGACGTCACTCTTCCGACTTTAATTTTAAGTTGTTCAGAGTTTTCTCCCCTGATTATAAAGGGACGTCACTCTTCCGACTTTAATTTTAAGTTTTTCAGAGTGACCTCCCCTGATTATAAAGGGACGTCACTCTTCCGACTTTAATTTTAAGTTTTTCAGAGTTTTCTCCCCTGATTATAAAGGGACGTCACTCTTCCGACTTTAATTTTAAGTTTTACAGAGTGACCTCCCCTGATTTTAAAGGGAAGTCACTCTTCCGACTTTAATTTTAAGTTTTTTAGAGTTTTCTCCCCTGATTATAAAGGGACATCACTCTGAAAAGTTTAAGTTTATCAGAGTGACCTCCCCTGATTTTAAAGTGACGTCATTCTTCCGACTTTAATTTTAAGTTTTTCAGATTGAACTCCCCTGAATTTAAAGGGAAGTCACTCTTCCGACTTTAATTTTAAGTTTTTCAGAGTTTTCTCCCCTGATTATAAAGGGACGTCACTCTGATCAGTTTAAATTTTATGTTTTTCAGAGTGACCTCCCCTGATTTTAAAGGGACGTCACTCTTCCGACTTTAATTTTAAGTTTTTCAGATTGACCTCCCCTGATTTTAGAGGGACGTCACTCTTCCGACTTTAATTTTAAGTCTTTCAGAGTGACCTCCCCTGACTTTAAAGGGAAGTCACTCTTCCGACTTGAGTTTTCTCCCCTGATTATGAGGGACGTCACTCTGAAAAGCTGAAATCTTAAGTTTTTCAGATTGACCTCCCCTGATTATAAAGGGACGTCACTATTCCGACTTTAATTTTAAGTTTTTCAGAGTGACCTCCCCTGATTCTAAAGGGATGTCACTCTTCCGACTTGCATTTTAAGTTTTTCAGAGTCTTCTCCCCTGATTCTAATGGGAAGTCACTTTTCCGACTTAAATTTTAAGTTTTTCTCCCCTAATTCTAAGTCACTTTTCCGTCTTTAATTTCTGTAGAATATGGGTGGTATGGAAACGCAAAAATTCAAAACATTCTGGACAATGTTGCTTTTGTGAACGGCCGCAATACTATCCTCCAGACATCTAAACCCCTTGCTGAATTGTGTTCCCATAATTATATACTTTGTTTACATTTTTTTCAAAAAACACAGTCATTGGCTCTTTGATTTGGTATTTGAACGACATAGAAAAATGTTGAATACAATTGAAAAATGTGAAGTAGAAAGGGCAACATTCACAAATCCAATTGTAGGCAAAGAGTACAAACAGGTAGGGACACAAAAACAACGAACATACCTATAGATAGTTCTAAAACAGGAAACGATACCGAAACTAACTGCACAAATTAAATGCTCAGAGTATAAACTTTCACGATATATAGATATTGGCAGCAAAAGAAACAAACACACTAAAAACAACGGATTTGAACGAGAAAAAACGACCGATCGAAATCAACCACATTTAGAAAATCAAAAAATTGAAAAAGGTTACACTGATGACGTATTAACGTATCAAGAAGATTGACGTCATAACATTTTCGACGGAGCTACTTAGAGGTTGTTCGCACATCTGTAGAGATGCGAGAGTACTGTAAGTATATATGGATTTCGTCTTATCATTAGTCCAATCGTGAGAACCTGGCTTAGTATCTTAGAAATCATATACAAATTAATATTGACACTATTAAGTGGTCAGCTAATTAGTCAACGTAGCAAGTAGAAAGTTCCTTGTTCTCATGCACTCTCGGTCAGAACTCCGTCGAATAAGCACGTTAAATTAAAGAAAACTGTTTAAATAGCAAAATCGGGAAAAACCAACGTTCAGTGATTAGTTTTGCTTTTTATTGCGTGTTAAAATCAATTTTTGATTTGAATTAATTCGTCTGTAAATTAGTTAAGTTTGCAGTTTATTTGACAGTATGATATATTTGATTACTTAGAGTTACGCATTTATTCGTTTTAATTTTTGCATAAATATCTGTTGTGTGAGAGAATTTTGTGTGCGAGATTAATAAGATTTCTTACAACAAGTTTAGATTCATGTACTGTTTTAGCTGTTAAATTGAATGTAATTTTCTGGATAATAATTATGGTAATATGTTTATCGACTTCTGTTTAGTTTGTAAACTGTTTATTGATAACGTGAAATTGTTTTAATTTCAGATAACCACTTCAATTTACAACGCTTTACGCTTTACATCGCAACGTTTCTCTTCACTTGTTTATAACTGTGCACTCGCATGTGCGTGTATTGTGAATCTTGAATAAAGTGTGTATGAATAACGATCCTGATTTTGTTGGGTAATGGTTCCCGCGCCCACTGTTAACCGGGTCCAGTATGTCGGTGACAGAACAGAGGTACAATTAAAAAGATGTGGACTTTTGGGCAAACTCTTACCCTGATAATATTCTGTAAAAAATAAAAGAACAAGCAGAATCTAATTAAAAATGGACGGCATAGGACTTATTACGACTATATCACAGGTGGCCGGTGAGTAGCCATGACATTTAAAACCCGCATTGAATTTTTTTTTTTCACTCTGTTCTTATAGTCAGATACTATAAGAACAGAGTGAAAAAAAATTCAATGCGGGTTTTAAATGTCATGGCTACTCACCGGCCACCTGTGGACTATATGAGCTTGGTCTTCCAATGTGTATGTAACAATTGATGAAATTATGCACAGAGCAAGTGAGCTCTGAAACGTTGTCAAGAGTGACAGCTGACTTGGGCCTTCCGGAATGATGGTCATTCTTCAAGTATAATTTTCAACAAAAAACTTAACATCTCATGTGTAACTGAAGCCTTCGAAATGTTGAAGAACCCATGTACCTGGAATATTGCAGAAAGTATAGTTTTACAAGGTATACCTTAAAGGGCTACGTGCTGTATATATAACTCAGGACTAAGTTCAAGCTTCCTTTCTACGTTCAAGTTTATCAACAGCAAAATATGGCTGATATACCGACTGACCGTATTTTAAATACATGTACATGTAAAACCAGTCGTAATTCACGGATTTCTGTAAAATATCGTGAAATTCGAAGTTAAGAAGTCGCTTTTTATTGTCATCAATGGGGCCGCGTTTGTTCACGAAATGGTACCGATGAAACAACCGGATAAGTTATCCAAGGTACAAAGAAGAAAAACATTACATTGGCTCCTGTTTGTAGTTTTGTCTTGTACAAAATCAACTTCATCAAGTCTTAAGGTGATAGCCTTGCCATGTGTTTTGACAAGTTCATCAATATACACATTTATGGATTAACTCTACACTCACCCAAAGTTCTAACGCATCACTTTGGGTTTACTTGATTTCGACAAGACGAACGAGGTGTTGGAAATTTATGGTCATTGTAGCAGAAAAAAACAATGAAATCACACATAACAAAAAAAGAAGTGCTTGAATAAAATCCAGCAAATAAGCGTGTTTAAAATTTTACAGAAATAATTTTAATATAAGTTCAATTTCGTATGCTAAAAAACAAAGAAATGTGCTCTATGAAATAAATACTGAGCGTATGCTAGGCACCTGTGGTTACTGATTTTCTGCCTATTTGCAGCATTACACGAGTCCCCTTTACTGGTGTCGAGACAAAGGGCGCGGACACTTCCGGTCTTTTAAAATTTACAATTTTAACTTGGATCCACGTGGAAATATCGTGTAACAAGCTTACATGAACAACGCCGTTGTTTGATTCAATTAATTATCTTTCGGAGTACAAAATATTTTACTTCTAGTCCTACAGGAAATGCAATTTTAGCCACATTTGTGAAAGGGCATGCTATTTTCAATCATTTGAGTGGACAAATAGCCCTCCCATATTTCTTTTGTACCATTTTCACTCTAAACATAATGTTTTTAACGACTGTAACACAAAACAACACAATTAGAAAAAGAAATTATGTGAAAGACAGCCAAGTAAAAGCAGCAAGTCAAAAATACCGAAGTTCGATAATTCGTTCCGCGTGGCTGCACTTAACATCGAATAAAGAATTTGCGAAAGGTTTTTAAAAAAAAGAATGCTATATGATAAGAAATCTGAATTTTCATAACAATTAGTACATAATTAAGAAAATTATATCAAATGTAAACATGGTGCGTTAGAACTTTGGGTGAGTGTAGGCCTATACACTGTATAGTAAATTTGTACATGTAGAATAACTTTTGATGATATTTTACAATCCGGTAAATGCACACACAATTCTGTTAAGTATTTTTAATATCAAAAGTATTTTTGGAAAGGAGAAAAAGTATACTAGCTTGTGCTATCGATTTTTTTCAAAATTATATCGATAAAAATATATAAAACTAGATTGTCCGTACTTACCCCTTGTTTCTGGTGTTGTTATTTTGGAATAAAAACTTAATTTTATGGTGTGTTTTTAAACCTCGACAGCGTGAGGTAGATTTGATTATTATCTTTGTATGTGTTTCATTTGCAAAATTAACGCTTGAGCAATTAGCCTGATTTACCGGTCCCAACATGTACAATTTGAAAGTACCAAAAGTGCAAATAATGTAATGTTCTAGAATTTACCTGAACCTTGGGAGTATGGTACATTCATCCTTCACTTGCTCCCATCTTGATAAGCTTCTTGTTTACTTTTACACTTTGATGCTACTGCTGACGACAGTACATGAAGTTGGTTGCTGACTTGGTTTTATGTTACAAGACAGCAACACAACGTTACATAATGTGCCAGCTTTTATCTATTACATCATTTGATTCTATTTTCGTTACGTTATGTAACATGTTTCCGCGACTTGTCACAATTTATCCTTTCTAGTTGACTGTTTGCAACGCTCAGTTTATAATTTCATGTCAGCCATGTTGGATTTTCACTGTGATGGTTACTTAGCAACCACCACAGTCTAATGCACCGCTGTTTCGATATTTTATCAGTACCTGTTAAGATGTTTTCTTTGAAGAGTGCCCGGAAAAGGCCTTATGAGGTTATTTGATGTTTAATTTATATTGTTTAATAGTAGTTTATACGTTAAGGTCCGTATTATTGTTTATTTTTATAACAAGCACCTGACGTTCTTTTTGCCACGACCCACACTGTGGACTGTGGACCACAACGCCACAGTTGTGGACTGTGAGTGCCACACTGTGGATTGTGGGTGACACACTGTGGGCTGTGGAGATCTTAGGAGTATATAAGCTCCACTGCCCGTCATTCGGGGACTTCCAATACTTTTGTTTCTCCGAGACCGTTTGTCTATTTTTTCCTTTAAAGGTGCATTTTCAAATCTTACTTTAAGTAACTCATTAAACAACTTCTATACATTATCTTATATTTTTGATACCTCAAGTAATAATTACACTGTAGTAACAATCTCTAAACTCATTTTATTATATGTGACTTAGTGGATGCGCCGACTAGTTTGTTTGTTGTTTAGATGTGTACTAGTTAGTTGTCTATAGATACCAATATTAATAGAGAGTAAAACTCTTTGAAACGAATCTCATAGTCTTTGTTTTAGTTTTCATGGCTTGAGTTTATTTATTTACATACTAGTATAGATCTTTAACCGGAAGTCCAACGGTTATCTAACAGTATTCCAACTCAGTAGTTCACACCAGTTCGTGTATCAGCACTCACACAACGACAGTTTCGCACACATACCGAGGGCGTAACATTTATGGTGGCAGCGGTGGGATCTGATATCATTATTCAGATCCAGTGATCGAACAAGCGTCCTCCAGATCTAGAGAAGCATTCTAACATTTAACGAAACAATGTACCAACCAGAAGCTGTTGACAGTGAAGGTGTGATTACGTTTGCGGGGCAAAATAATCATGAAACTGGCGAACTACCTGAGTCGGCTGTTGTCCAACAAGCCGAGGACTCATTTGATGCGGGTTCGATAACCAGCCGGAAGTCAGACGATATGAGCCCTAATAGCAATTGTAATGCTATGAGCGAGATGTCTCAGATAATGAAAGGGATGGCTAGTGCATTTCGAGGTGTAGTTGAGGAGCTGAGAGAGCTAAAACAAGCTACCCAAAGCCAATCAAGCAAATATAGACATGACCCAGTTATAATACCCAACCCCAACATTAGTGTTCCGGAGCGTGTAGATCAAGCATGTACATATGAGTCAAATATGTCGAGATTACCAAGCAGAAGCTTTCTTTCAAACCGTGACCATGATCGCGAATATGATCAACAATATAACTCTGTTCAAACCCCAGACTATGGTCCGGTAAGGCAAACTGGGCCCAGTAATAATATGCCCAACCCTTCCCGGCGACCAAACAATATCAAGATTCCTTCTTTTACTGGTAAAGAAGACTGGCAAACATGGATATCACGTTTTGAAATAATTGCCGAGCGCTATTCCTGGGGAAATGAAGATAAGCTTGATCAGTTGTTTCCGCGGTTGGACGGGGAGGCCAGTGTATTTGTATTTTCACAGCTACCAAGGTCTGTCTTGAGAAATTATCATGAGCTTGTAGCTGAACTCAATTGCCGATACCGAAAGATAGAGACGGCCAAGTCATTTGCGGCACAGTTTAGCCGGAGGTCTCAGAAACATGGTGAAACTGCTGAAGACTACGCTGCAGAGTTGAAGAGACTCTATGATAGAGCTCACGGTTATCGGGATAGAAGAACACGGGACGAGGACCTAGTGCGGCGGTTCTTAGATGGCTTGTATGATGAAGACATACAGTTTGAGGTAGAATACCATAAAGAGCCCCAGAACATTGACGAGGCGGTCTTCCATGTGGTAAACCACATTCAAACCAAGAATGCCAGACGGCGTGACCGAGGTAAAAATGCGGTAAGGACCAGTTCTACAGCTGTAACGAATGATGAGGGTAATTGGGAATCTTTGGCCAGAGTTCCTAATACTGATAACAGTGGTCAAGATACCTCAAATAGGGATAGTCCCGCCAACAATATGTGCAAGGAAATTACTGAAAGGCAGTTGGTTGAGCAACTTTGCCAGCGCATGGATAAACTAGAAAAGGATAGCACACAGCAGAGTAGAGAGACCCCCAGAAGACGAGACAAACGTGATGTTGAGTGTTACAATTGTCACGAGCGTGGGCATTACGCTAGAGACTGCCCAAAGAAGAGAACACGCCCAAGTGAGTCCAGCCAACCGCCAACTGGGGATTTAAACTGGAAGGGACCTGTCCTTGCGGCCAAAGGGAGGTCCATGTAAGGGGAAATAGAGAGGCCTATGATCAGTTGATTGAAAAGGACCATGAGATGAATCTTTTAGTTATTGCGAAGCGACAGCGAGAATTGAGTGATGGTGTCTACATTGAGGGCTGTATTGAGGGAGAAGCTTTGGTCTTTACGGCGGATACTGGAGCGTCAAGGACTATCCTATCATCGAGGGTGTATGATAGATTGAGTATTGACAATCGTCCGCAATTGAGGGGATCAACCTGCCTGCGAGGGGCTGGGGGATCACCAATAAGAGAGAGAGGTAAAGCCAACTTTAAGATAAGCTTAGGTAGACTCATCATGGAGAAGGAGATAATTGTCGCAGACATTGAAGATGATGCCTTGTTAGGGTATGATGTCTTAGTAGAAGATGAAGAGGGTCCTGCTGATCTATTGCTAAGTAGAAACATTATAGTTTTGAGGGGATTTGAGATACCATGCCGCCAAAAGGGGAGGCAGATGAAAAGCAGAAAGGTAGTCGTAGCCGATAACATTACCATTCCTGGGAGATCAGAGGCATTGGTAGATGTGTTTGTGGAGAGAGCTGAAACGGACGATGAGGATGAGCAAGCAGAGTATGTAGTTGAGCCAACAGATAACTTTACAGATAGGTATCAGCTCATGATGGCAGCGACACTAGTCGATATTAACAGGGCTACTACTGTAAAAATAAGGGTCATGAACCCTCTGCCAGATGAGGTCAGATTGAGACAAGATGCCGAGATAGGAAGAGCAGAAAAGAGTGAACAGATTGTTAGTACAATAGCAGATAAAGAGAATGTGGGTGAAATTGAAGATTGCAATAGAATCAGAAGAGTGGAAACTAGGGAGCATAACTTTGATGGCCAGCTGCAAGTGGAAAGATGTTCGCAAGATGATATACCAGCACACCTAAAAGACATGTTTGAGAACGCTACCAAGAATGTGTCAAAAGAAGAGGCCGAGGTTATTGCAGGGCTACTAGTAAAGTACTCGAGCACGTTTTCTAAAGATGAATGGGACCTTGGGGTCACACATCTGGCAGAGCATGCAATTAAGACCGGTGATGCAGAACCAGTTAAGCAGCGTCCGAGAAGAGTCCCTCTGGCGTATGCTGATGAAGAAAAGAAGGCCATAGAAGACTTGCTGAAGAAAGGAGTGATACAGAAGAGCACCTCGCCTTGGGCAAGTCCTATAGTTCTTGTAAAGAAGAAGTCTGGTGCAATAAGGCCCTGTGTAGACTACCGAAAGGTTAACGCCCTTGTTAAGCCCGATGGTTTTCCTTTGCCAAGAGTCCAAGATTGCCTGGATGCAGTTGCTGGCGCAAGCCTGTTCAGTAGCTTTGATCTTACCAGTGGGTATTTTCAAGTACCACTTAAGCAGGAAGATATACCCAAGAGTGCATTTGTCTGTAAATTTGGGCTATTTGAGATGACAAAAATGCCATTCGGTCTCAATAACAGTAGCAGCACTTTCCAACGCACCATGGAACTTGCTCTCCAGGGTCTTCAATGGGAGACATGTTTGGTATATATTGATGATATCATTGTCTTCGGGTCAACCTTTAAACAGTATATCCAGAGGGTGGATCAGGTTCTAGACCGAATAAAACAAGCAGGACTTAAACTTCGACCAGACAAGTGTCATGTGTGCCAGACTGAAGTGGTGTTCCTCGGGCATGTGGTATCAGCTGAAGGCGTTCGACCAGATCCCACAAATGTGTCAAAGATATTAGGTTGGCCTATACCCCAAACTGCTAAACAAGTTAAACAATTTGTTGCAACAGGTTCTTACTATCGTCGATTTATCAAAGATTTCGCAAAGATTGCGCGTCCCCTCATTGACCTCACCAAGAAGGGTGCAGATTTTCAGTGGAGCAGTAATTGTGAGTTAGCATTTCAGTCGATAAAAACAGCACTTATTGGTCGAAACGTGATGGGTTTTCCTTTCAATGAAGGTGGCGAGTTCGTTCTGGATGTCGATGCATCAGGGGTCGGCATTGGGGGTGTTTTAGCACAAATACAAGAAGGGCGTGAGAGAGTCATATCCTATGCCAGCAGGGCATTGAATAAGGCCGAACGAAACTACTGTATAACGGAACAAGAGTTACTTGCTGTAGTGTATTTCATTCAGTATTTTCGCCAGTATTTGCTCGGGCGGAAGTTCTTGGTACGCACAGACCTTCAGGCACTTGTATGGTTGTTTTCGCTCAAAGAACCGAACGGGAAAATCGCGCGCTGGCTTGAAATACTCGCTCCTTTTGATGTTTCCATCGAGTACCGACCAGGCAAGAAGCAGCCACACTGTGACGCTCTTTCTAGGTGCACTCATCCCAGGGATTGCCGGTGCCATGATGTCGACATGTTTGAACCTCTGAAGTGCGGCCCATGCAACAAATGTCGAAGGCGGGCCGAGCAAATGCAGCTATCGTTGCCATCACTTACCGATGAGATGACTGAAGCGGTACTCCAAGAGGACAGTATAGCCAGAAAGGTGGATGAGAAGGTACCGAGCACTTCTACTGAGAAGGAATCCCACCATTCAAGACTATGGCTGAGCGGAATCTCGAAATAGGACATGGTGGTGAAACAAAGAGCAGACCAAGACTTCATGAGAAAGAGAACTCCCCCAAACTGAAGTCTATGTCAGTAGGAAGAAACCACGAACCTAATTTGTTACATGTATATTTATTCCTTTTTGTGTAATGAATCAGCTACAGCAGTTAGTATTTTTTGGATAAACTTGTTAGTGGATGGTTTTGTTTATGTACAATTCAGTCGGCGCATTAATTAAGGTTGGTGTATGTATTGAATTGACTTAAAGTGTATTCACTGTGTATATTTGTACACAAAATGTTGTATAGTGTCTTTAAAAGTTTACCATGTGTTACTCTGATGACAACTTTCTTTTAATATTTCATGTTGATGACTATGTAAGCCATGCTAGTGTTAATGGTCTGGCAACAGGAGTTTTGCCATGGAAAACTGGGGGGTAATGTAATGTTCTAGAATTTACCTGAACCTTGGGAGTATGGTACATTCATCCTTCACTTGCTCCCATCTTGATAAGCTTCTTGTTTACTTTTACACTTTGATGCTACTGCTGACGACAGTACATGAAGTTGGTTGCTGACTTGGTTTTATGTTACAAGACAGCAACACAACGTTACATAATGTGCCAGCTTTTATCTATTACATCATTTGATTCTATTTTCGTTACGTTATGTAACATGTTTCCGCGACTTGTCACAATTTATCCTTTCTAGTTGACTGTTTGCAACGCTCAGTTTATAATTTCATGTCAGCCATGTTGGATTTTCACTGTGATGGTTACTTAGCAACCACCACAGTCTAATGCACCGCTGTTTCGATATTTTATCAGTACCTGTTAAGATGTTTTCTTTGAAGAGTGCCCGGAAAAGGCCTTATGAGGTTATTTGATGTTTAATTTATATTGTTTAATAGTAGTTTATACGTTAAGGTCCGTATTATTGTTTATTTTTATAACAAGCACCTGACGTTCTTTTTGCCACGACCCACACTGTGGACTGTGGACCACAACGCCACAGTTGTGGACTGTGAGTGCCACACTGTGGATTGTGGGTGACACACTGTGGGCTGTGGAGATCTTAGGAGTATATAAGCTCCACTGCCCGTCATTCGGGGACTTCCAATACTTTTGTTTCTCCGAGACCGTTTGTCTATTTTTTCCTTTAAAGGTGCATTTTCAAATCTTACTTTAAGTAACTCATTAAACAACTTCTATACATTATCTTATATTTTTGATACCTCAAGTAATAATTACACTGTAGTAACAATCTCTAAACTCATTTTATTATATGTGACTTAGTGGATGCGCCGACTAGTTTGTTTGTTGTTTAGATGTGTACTAGTTAGTTGTCTATAGATACCAATATTAATAGAGAGTAAAACTCGTTGAAACGAATCTCATAGTCTTTGTTTTAGTTTTCATGGCTTGAGTTTATTTATTTACATACTAGTATAGATCTTTAACCGGAAGTCCAACGGTTATCTAACAGTATTCCAACTCAGTAGTTCACACCAGTTCGTGTATCAGCACTCACACAACGACAGTTTCGCACACATACCGAGGGCGTAACAATAACTTCATTATTTTCAACATTTTTACAAAATTATAGCAGTATTAGTTGAAGGACTGTATAACGATAAAACCGTATACATTTCACCTTGCTATAATATGTAGTTTCAAAATATTGCTAAAAATCAAATAAGGATATTTTCTAGGGTATATATATCGCCTTATATAATGCAATCCTAACGAGTTGGTACCAGTTTCCGTTCATGCACGATGTTTTCAGTTTGTATTTGTCAGTTGAATGTTGTTTCACTTGACGTTATTGTAAATGTTATTGGATATAGTATCATTTTTATTTTCTCAGAAGGGATAATTGTGTTCCGTTGGAAACTGGATATGATTACATTCAGTATCTGCAGTTTGAAGAGCAACGAACCTAACCACGCGCTGGAACTAACGTCAAAGAAGTGCGACAGGTCACACCAAAATGTTCTGGACGCTGTCCAGTGTATAAACTGTATTCTAGCAAAAGACCAAAAACATTTTGTGAACTTGGTCTTCCTTTCTATACTTCTCCACCGGTAAGAGTTCCCAGAAAATTAATGAAGACTCATATTTTATGCAAGTAACACTCGTGGAAAAGAAACTTGGGTGTCTGTTGCAGGATGTGGTTGTGGATAGTGGATGATAATAAACGGTCAACAAATCATTTAATACCGAAGCATATTGCACAAAGACTGTGTGATTCTGGAACTGCACTGGTAATACCATGCAGTCAACAGTTGATGTGTACAAATAACAATAATAAAACATATTTATGTAAAGACGAAATCACCCAATATGCCATAGAGGCCCCGTACTTCGTCCAAAGTGTAGTTTAATATCATCATAAATTTATATATGATAAATTTACACGAAAATGACGTCAGGTCGCAGTGGTGTAGTGGTTAGCATAACGGACCGGCAATCCGTAGACCTGGCTTCTATTCCCGGTAGCGCCATTGACCGATTGATCGTGTTTCTCAAACTTGACTTTATTTATATAACCTGGGGTCATCTATAAAACATATGTAGGCCCCCCTGGAAATGAGAAAATGTGAACTTGGAATGATAATTTTTAATCACAAAATGATAACTCAATCTCTAGATGTTTAATTATTAAGAATATTTGAATTATATTTTAGCTTCAAATTAATTACCACGGAGGTTGGATATATAACGTTGCAATGGCATTATGCATGAAGAAAATCAAACTACACCATTGCAGATACATCTATCTACCTTTTAGATCATTTAACGACTGTACGAGGCCAAGTTGATATATTTTTTGTTCGCTTTAATATCTACATATATTAAATTTAGTCTTTCTGAAATATCAAAACAATAAAAGTATGCATTAATCTGGACGCTTTAAAGTTCATCTACATCTACGTTGTACGTTAGCCGGTCAACTTTGACAAAGATCTAACGTACGGTGCGCAAGAATAGAAAAAGGATTAAGAGAAATAATAGTACAAAGGTAGAAACTAGAATTGTCAAGAGTGCATGAATGCAATGACAGTAGAAGAGTAGAATGAAAGAAAGAGTTATCCCAGTTACTTATACTACCCCTCCGAGATATCGTGCGACCAATCCGGCTTGCTTAGAGCTACCAGGGCACTAGACCCCGCCGGCATGGCTCGGATCTCGTATGGTAAGGTATAATAACTGGGGAAGTAACGATATCGTCGATAATTAATTTATGCATAATTAATTAAGGTGTACAGCTCTGTACACATAGCTGCAGAGTAGTACGTTGTATTGTGAGTTTCCATGTAACTGATACGTACAGTATGAAAGGATAATCTTAGCTAACGTGATGTGGTTGACCAGTTTTTCACGTCGAGTGGTAAGGAACCAATTTTTAAGATTTTTGGGGAGGCAAACATAAATATTTCGGAAATGTTACAAAAGTTTATAGTGTGTAGATTTATACCTAATATGTATACATAGGCCCCAGTGTATATTCATCGGTCCCGGCTAAATATTCAGTCACTGGATTTTACAAGTAAGCTGTGTTATTGTTATTCTGTTCGACTGTTGTGTAAATAGTCTTTTGCAAGAAATGTTATTTCGGTAGGCCAAAAATGTATAAGGCTAAAAAACTACAGAACCAAGATGGTCTTTGTTTTTGAACAACAAGCAACAGCAAAGAACAGCCCTGCGTTCAGTTACAGCTATCAGCCCTATCGTTTCGAAACGTTTTGCAATTTGGTTCCCGTGTGCAGCCAATGTGATACGGTGAGCAAGGGACACAACACAAAACGTGTTTCACTGATAGCTGTAACTGAACGCAGGGCTGGAATTTGAACAACCTAACCGAAAGTGATTTTCACGAGTTGAGTAATATTATGACCACCGGGACAATTAAGTAAACAAAAACAAACATGTCGTATTCAAACTTGCCCGTTATATTATGACCACAAAACCAAATTTGTGTCGAATTAAGATTTAAAAAAGACTGAAATAACTGTACCAAACGGTATATGTGAATGATGTAACACATTCATACTTGTTGTAAACTTTGTAATGCGTTGTTTGGCGTTTTCCTGTATCACGATGTTTTCGGTTTGAAAAATAGTTTCGAAACTTGGTTTTACATGTAAGTTCATTATGTAGTATTGTTTCATGTCTTCTTAACTAGAAATGAATCTTATCTTATAATCTTACATATGACATCCGTAAAATCGTGTACATTGCCAAGAACACTCGCCTAAGATTTTTGGCCAAGATCCATACTGAAAGAAAACTAACCCACCTCCCAGGTTTGTCAGAGCAGATTATAAGACATGCAACAGCACCAGGGATGGGTCGAGTACTGGGGGATAGTACTCGAGTAAGTACTGGATGCTTAGAGAGTACTTGAGTAAGTACTGAGTACTGGATGCTTAAATAGTACTCAAGTAAGTACTGAGTACTGGATGCTTAAAGAGTACTTGAGTAAGAACTGAGTACTGGATGCTTAAAGAGTACTCAAGTAAGTACTGAGTACTGGATGCTTAAAGAGTACTCGAGTAAGTACTGAGTACTGGATGCTTAAAGAGTACTTGAGTAAGTACTGAGTACTGGATGCTTAAAGAGTACTCAAGTAAGTACTGAGTACTGGATGCTTAAATAGTACTCGAGTAAGTACTGAGTACTCACTTGTGTGTCTGAACAGCACCAACTAGATTATATCAGGCCATAGCTGGAACTCTCTACAACAGAGAAGGGTTAACTCTCAGCTAGTCATGATGGTCCGACTTATACACGATTAACAGTTCCAAGAGCATAACAATTAACATTCTCCCCATTTATAGCGACTGCTTATCTCTACATATAACTTTCATAGAAAAATCCCGATATTTGGCAGGGTTTAACAATTGATTAAGTGTTTGTGGTTACATCAAATATATTAAATTGTATATTTTTGGAAAATTTAAATCGTAAACTTTTTTTCCAGTGTTAAATTGTTTTAGAAAATTGAAAAAGAAACCATGTCAGACGGACAGTTAAGAAACAGCAGTTTCTATAAAGTTTTAGCGTTGCACTTTGGCTTGCAATATGAATGTTGGGTAGCCAGCCAGCTTGTGAATGGCTTGAGCGCTTAGTAGCCAGTAAGTTTCTTGCTAGCTGACCACTTCATGCAAAACATACTGTGTCACAGATTTCTGTCAATGGGTTACTAGTTAGTAGTTTACTGTATAGGATTGATCTTCACCAGCACATTCAGTTACACATATAAATTTGCTTTTGGCATGAGTTCTTGGCCAGTTGAAATGAACGAAACTTATTTAGAACTTGTCACTAATTAATAACCATTATTTAATCAATGTTGAGGAATGAAGTCAGAAGATATTTCATGCACTTTAATAATTGTTTTTTAATCTTTATGCATCTACATCAGTACTAATTTTCATAAACATTGTCAGATGCTATCTCTTACTAAGTTATTAAATTACAGTCTTAATTTAGGTGACCAGTTTAAGAGTTAATCATTAATGACCAACCTGTGGCTTAATTAAACTCATGACCTAAATGAACTCTATTTGTCTGATTTCTTACATTTCAGGATACTAAAATGAGTGGTCCATTCTCAAGTTTGAAGAAGCATAAAGGGCCGATGGCTTTGGGGTTAGTATATGATGTTTTTGCTTATGAGTACTTGCCGGTATATTACTTAAAGCATAGATCTGTTTGAAATATCTGGGATATTCACTGATATATATATAGAGTATCTTCACTATTTTAGTTGTAAAATACACAACAGACGGAATGTTTTTGCATGAATATAATTGACATATATCATGAATCAGGCCATTTTAAAAAAAATGTTTGTTTGGCATAACCCTACCCAGTTAAATTTAAGTGTTAAAGGTAAGTTGGTAATTATTTTTTATTATTTCATGATTCAAGTTTGAACTATTAATATGCATTGAAAAGAAATTTTCCTCAGCCAGACAACTAAATTTTTTTTGGATAGTGGCCATTTTCAGGAGTAGCTTAGGTAGGGGTATAGAAAACAAATGATTTTTCGTGGATGGCCTCAAAGTGCATCATCGTTTACTTAATACATGTATTTTTAATCATTTATAAGTTGCATTTGCTGTGGCTTTAATTAAATTATTGTTTGTGTAGTGATACAAGTCATTTGTTTGTATGTTGTATGTTATTACTAAGAAAACTTGAAATTCTGTTCCTTTTGAAAGGCATAATGAAGAAAATGTCAGGTAAAATGACAAGCACTTTGAATTTGGTCTTTTCTATTTGTTTAGATGTTGTTGTTAGGTAGATACAATAGTGTATTTCACATTGATGTAGGAATTGTGTGTCCCCTTATTTTGTCATACATTGAAATTTTATTGTTTTAAAATGAATAAATTCTTTTTTGTGTACATTTCAAGATGTCATTCATCGCCAATATATATAGCATGTTGTACTTATTTTCTGCTAGGAATTAATTTTGAAGATAAATGATAATGTTTAAGATATTGCTTTACTTCAATTTCATTATCTGTTGTGTTCATATTTTACAGTGCTATAGCATTTTGAAATCTTTTTCTGAATTTAAAATTATTAATAAAAATATTTTGCACATTGTAGACAACAGAGACCAGTGCCATTCAGAAACCCCGCATACTCAGGTATTTCTTTTTCTATTCATTGGTCATAAGTCATTTTTATTGTTGGGAGTATATTATTTTTCATTGCAAGGTACACTTTATTAACTGTGAAAATAAAAACGTAAGTATTTATTGGATGACCAAGATGCCGAGGTTCAAATAACTGTAAATACCATGATTTAAATATTTTTGTCACCTTAATTCTGGCCCCTATTTCACAAAATTTACCAAAGTGAGATCTTTCTTAAGTCAGAATTGTTTTCTTGCGCACCAAAAATTATGCAATGAACTGAATTTCCATTGATTATGATACAAGCATTTCTAAATCTAGCTTACATATCTGCTATTTAAATTTACACCAAGTTTTATAGCTGGAACTGTAAGTTCTTGAAAGTTGAGTTTGAGACAGATCTCGAGTGATCTCGGCTGTGAAACTTAACCTAGATTTGATATTATATATATGCTGTTTGATTGACTGCAAACAGGTGTATGAACTTTCAGGACCGATCCATGGCAGTTTAGGTAAAGAAATGCTCTCGTGTGTAAAACTATAATTGCTGTTTGGATATTTTTCAGCTTTTTCTCCGTCAAGCTTACGGACAAGCACAAACATTTCAATCCACCCATTTTGAAATGTGATGATCCAGATAATATATTCATACATTCGCGGTTAATAAAACCGCGCTATATTCCAAATGTTGACACAAACATCCCTGTGTCTATGTTTCTTACTACTAAATGATAATTATTGGTCTGTATTAAATGTGACCGTTACTGTTTGTCTATTCTGGTTGTAGGAGATGAAAGTAAGTTATTAGAAGAAATTACTGGTGTGATGGCATCTCAGCGAATCAAAACTCGTGACCCCTTCATAGGTGGGGTCCCTAAACTACCCGATGTGTCTCCTCGCTCTTCACAAGGATTCGGCACTGCACAAAAACCTGCGGGTCAGTGTTATTAATTGGTTTTAATTAATTGAATACTTAGTTTACAACATTGAATAACGTTTGTTAGAATGAAGAATATAAAGTATAGAAATAGAAGATTATTGATGTGGAAAAGTACTTTAACAAAATACACAATGTTAGAAGTCTCAGTTGAAGACTATGCCTTATAATTCTATAGTTCAAACATTTTTTGCTTAGGTCACACGCTGTGCTTTACCAAATGATTTTCTAAGATTTCAAAAAACTCCATTCACATTGCACTGTGTTTATCCATCCATGCATGCATTAATTGTATCAGCTCTTATTTCTCTTTGTATGTTCATACAATTGTTAGCTGTGTGATATATGCATGAGTTTATTGTATTGGAATGCTTATAATATTAAATGTTGTTAGCTTGTTTAACTTGCATGTTTTATCATATATAGCTTACACAGAATGCATTGCAATCACTGTATAATCTTGGTGTTGTATAACACACTTTTTTCATGTATATAAAATTATTTACACACACACTCAATGTTGTATTGTGAAGTGTTATGTTATTAGTAGCATGTAGATGGAATCTGTAACAATAACCATAGATTACTGTTGTTTAATTTTATTTGTGATGTTGTCATACTTCACAGCTTAGTCTTTAGTGCATGACCTTTGACCTCAATTTTCAGATGTAGAAAGGTCAATGTCATCATTGTCTAACCATGAACCTGGTGAATTTGCATATGAGTGTAAGTTAGTGTGTGTATATCCTATCATTCATTGTTCATTGATATTTCTGCCTTATCCTAACAATACCATCTTTGTTTGAAAAACTATGAGTAAATCATTATTTTTTTGATACTGGCACTTTTGCATTCATCTGTTCTGCTCATTATTGCTGGTTCTGCAAATTAGTTAACCAAAATTCTGTTCTTCTCTTGAAATATATGTGGACAAATATCTTTGGCATTGATTTTGTTGAATTTTAAAAACATCTTATGATTACAAGTATGTAGAGAAAACTGGCAATCCATTCTCTTATTGTCTCAACATGTACTTAAATTTCTATGGAAATATTGCACATTTGATATTAATACTCATTATAACTTTTGGGGGGGGGGTGCATGTAAATTGTCCTCATTAACCACTTCACACTTTGATTTCTTATTTCCATTATAAGCTGCTAGAACATGTATCTAATCATCTACATTTGTGGTGGTACTTGTTTGTGTCTGTTTGGGTTTGAATCTCCAAGTATGTTGGTAGACCATTCAAAATTGATTCTAATAGCTTATTTACTCTGAATTATTCATGCAGTTGTTTTTTGTAATCAGTAAAAACTGTGATTGTAATTAAGATTTGGAAGTAGAATTCTTTGGCTCATTGTTACTGACATCACTTTTTATGGAAGGTGAATGATTTCAGCAGCTGTTTACTTTCATCTGTCGTGATTAACATCTTATGTGCATATCTAATGATTCCAAGAAAACCTTTTGGAGCAATTATGGTTTTATCTGATGGTAAATGCTTCTGATTGCTCTGATCATTCAGTGATTTATAATTTATATCAAGTTCAATCAGAAAATGCTTTCAGAATGAGAATTAGTTCTGTATGATGTCAGCATTAGCTGCCATTGTTTGTTCTTTTGACTAAAAGTAAAACACTATTTTCTGCTGCTTTAAATATAATTTATTAGTAGTATTATATTGCAACACCTCACTCGTTTCAGGAGCCCATTTCATAATGAACTATATTATAAAACTATATATTATAAACCACTTATTTACCAAAAACTAAGTTTCACTAGTTGTTCACCTAAACCCCCATGTGCAGCAACAGAAAAAAATACTACCCCCCCCCCCCCGATTGCTGTGTAATTTGATGTTGACCACATGGCTAACTATTATAGATTTAGTGCAGAAATGTTTTTAAAACTGTATTGTATAGTCATGAACTACCACTTATATGTATTCACATAGATTGTGCTTACTGCTTAGCTTCACATACATTTGAGAAATAATTCTATGTTGTATTATGTCTCATAGAATGTCAGTACTCCATTCTTAGCTTAGTAACTAAATTTCCTGGAATCTTAAACCAAACCTGTCTTGGAATTTGAAAATGGAATATTTAGGATTGTAACTACAAACTGGTGTTGTTACAGTTAGTTGGCTGTACTATATATACATACACATGTAAAATATAATAAAATGTGTATATAACTATATATAAGTATATTATATCAATAAACTTTATGTTTACACTTGAATTATTCCATACATTCAGCATCGGGACCCAGTGATCATGACCTTATGTCTACAATGATGACAAGGATAACACAACTTGAAGCCAAACTGGCTTATCAGACCAAAGAAGTCAATGACAAGGTATTGAAATATGTACTCTTTTAACTCAAATATGGACTATGTTTTATGTAAAACATGATGGATTGAGCAAACAATTGATGACAATACCTTATTCTCTACATTTCATGTATTGAACTTTTGCGTTTTCCATGCACGTTGCAAAAAAGATGCGATTGGGTTTCATAGAAAAGTAAACCAAACAGCTGCTATAGTTTTATGCACAAGTTCATTTACATACTTAATTTGACATGGAGCTATCCGGACAGACCATGCACCTGTTAGCAGTCAATGTAATCGCGCTATACTGGTTCTTGATTTCATGAGTCAAGTGGACTATGTGTTTGTTTCTTGCATATTTTGTTGAAAAAGCTTTTGAATGTTTGAATAGCTTTTCTTCCATTGGTTCTTGACTTGGTTAAATCTTATGAAAATGTTCAAAACAAGAAATGAGTGTTAATATATAGCATGACTTCTGATAAGGTGTGGTTGTTATCTACCTAGTGATAGAGATCTGATTAAGTTTACATTTAATTTCATTTTTCATTCAAGATTAACGTATTTTGTGCTAACAACATATGATGGTATATATAGATGGTAACATTTGTGGGTGTTTTATTGTGTTGTTTCTTACAGGACAAAAGAATCAAAGTATTGACAGATAAAGTTCAATTGTTACAAAAATCACAAGGTGAGTATTGAAATTGTTAGTTTCTGTTACCTGTATAACTAGTTTGTCCACATTTAGATGGTGCTTGATATGAAATTTCTTTTCTGTTTGATAAAAAAAACTGCCTATACTATAAATGCCTGTATAGACTCTTTTTACAGTTACCATATCTTGATCCGATTGATTTTAATAGTTAATTCCATTTGATTGCTACTGTGAGAGTTCTGTAATTAGAATTTCTAAAACAAATTTTGAGGGGTGTATATAGGAGTCGTGTAAGGGTTGTTCAATGGTCTGTCAGTCTTTCGTAAGAAATCTTCGTCGGTTCTGGCATTGCAAAGTTAAGCAAGCTTGGACTTGGACAAAATGTAAATAATGAACTATTGATTCCTGGCAGTTTATGTTTCCATGTGTTTGTGTTACATTTGTCATTTACTCATAAACCAGGAATGTTATTGTTTTCAGTGTGGTATTGTGAGGTATTAATCACTTGCAGTTATAACACTATTTTTGTATGTAATGATAAAGTGCCATACTACTCTGTAAATGTTACTGATTGTGAAGGATTTCGACCTTTGAAGCAATGTAAATATGAGAATGTGAATGTATGTAAAAGGTATCTGAACATTCAATCTTAAAACACTTCTTTGTTAAGTCATTGGTATATGCTTGTTTTTTCAGACTCAGATACACATTCACACGTGGCAGAACTGGAGAATAAATGTTACTTGTTACAAGATCAAATCCATGATATGGAGGTATTGTATAATTATTGTCTGGTATGAAATGTATAGTTATTCCGTACTGTGTTTATTCTATATTCTGCATTTTTTTCTTCAGAGATTTGTTAATTTATTTCAAGCACAAAATGGGTCCGAACAAAGCATCTGAAAAATAATCATTTAACTGCATATCAAGGATATACAATGTATTATTTTTTAAGACACAGATTCTCCAAGAAGTTGTTGTATGAATTTAACAGTAAATATTACTTTCCCAAATCAGACACAGTGTATTTCCTGTAAGATGTCTGCTAAAACATTACTCTTCAAAGTGCTTAAAAAAATACACTTCAAAGTACTCAAAAAATTACTTTTCAATGTACTGAAACAATAACACTTCAATGTACTAAATAATACTCTTCAAAGTACTGAAAAAATGCTCTTCAATGTACTAAAAGATTACTCTTCAATGTACATGTACTAGAATGCCATTTTTTGTTTATAGTTTCTGCGCTCAACGGATATAATACAAATGTACCATACATTACAATCTACACTTCCACATTTTACTTGGTGCTTATTTTATTAGAACCCTGTTAGACTTATTTAATCTAGATTGAATAAGGTAATGTGTTTGTTGTTTCCTATGTTTGTAGACATTCTTGGCTGATTATGGTATGGTATGGGTCGGTGCGAAATCAGGCGACAATTCTGATGCAGACAGTGATGACGGGGAGGATGCATTATGGAGACCAGGTACGATGCTACGTCCAATAGCATATCTTATACTACGCAAGGATATGACAATAATTAAATGTTTGGGCACGTTTTGGCAATCTATATATGGTTGGCTGGTTATAAAAAGCATGCCAATATGTTATATTACAATGTGTAGTTATGCGGAAATTACTATGTACAATACATTGGATATATTTTCAGTTGAACTTAACATTATATTGTTATAGTTTTGAAGTTTTGTACATGTATAATTCATAGTACATTTCCTGAAAAGCTGTGGTGCCCTTGCTAAGTTGTTAACTTCAGTAAGTTCATAATAGTTTTCATACACATTATGACTTTGAAATCACTAGTGCCACTTACGGTGAATTTTGTATTCATATGAAGGCAGAGCTGTTTGTGGTCAAAATATTGAAAACCTGGTTTCTTGGCATGCCTGTGTATTTGTCTGAAAACTCGACATTGGAGTGAAATGCTGAGTTAGGTAGGAAACCTGACTTGTGTTACTTGTGTTTGTGAAGTGATATAATCGTCTATTATTCTTGTATCATTTATTTTGCCTGTTTTCATCTAGGATCCTCTGTGTCACAACAGCCAACATTTAGAGTTGATTATAACAGATTGTTTGAAAATATCAAAGATTTGAATGCATTAGCTGGAGACGGTGTAGCTTCGATAACACATACTAAAGATGGTGCTAGATTAAAGGTTCGTATTGTGTCAAATTCATGAAATATACTAAACACCATTAAAAAGCAAGTATTTCACTTAGCCTTCATTTTGTGATAAGTGTTAAATGTATTTTATTGTTTCGAATGAGTAAATCATTCATAAAAAGAAATAAAACTATGACCCTAGTATTCATATTTAATAATTGATTAAGTTTAGGAAACTATGTTTAAGAATTGAAATATAATTATTTCAGCACAATTTCACCGTGTTGATGCAGCGTGGAGTATAGAATAATAATATTTGCTATTTCCTTGTATACCAATTTATTGAACTCAATCATTATCAAAACATTATTCTTATGTGATTTACTCACGACTTAGCTTCCCCAAAAATAAACCAATTTTGGAGGTCATGACCTTCACCAGGATTGAACCCACAGCTAGCATGTTGAGCAGCCAACACCTCATCCTCTATATAACAGTTCTCCTAAAAAATGCATATTAAAATTATCTCTCTTCCATACAATGTTGGCAAACTGCAAACCTTACAATGCATATAATTATCATTTTGATTAAAGTATTATAATGATGTTATTACAGATCTTTTAATTTTTACCAACAAGTCATGTGCTTAAGACATGTCACAACTACCGGTAGTAAGATTTCAGGGAATTCAGAAATTTATGGAATAAAGAACAATTATGTTACATACATAAATTCTCCATGGTTGTATTTGATAATCAGTCAGACAATTCCTGACTTCCCCATTCCAATAGATGTTTGCCCTTACACCTCCTCAATCCCCAATATTTCATAGACCGATGTTTCCCGCGGAACTGTGTGGGGAGGTATTGTATTTTGTATGCCACGTTCACTGCAACAACTTAAATCTTCCGTAAATATTAATGTTATAATGATATAAACTTCGATCATTTATATGTTTTATTTTCATAGATGCCAGATCCTATACAACTAACTGTATATGCAAATGGTATACTGATGTTTGCTGGTCCATTCCGTCCATTTACGGACCCTACAACACAAACATGCGTACAGGACATACTGGACGGATACTTTCCTAGTGAACTACAGCCTAGATTTCCTGATGGTGTACCATTCCATGTAAGGAATGACATTTATATATTGTGAACACCATGTTCTTGTATACCAGACTGGGATTGCCCGTGTTTTCACCGGAGCTGGAAAACTCTATCTTACATCCCCATGTGAAGGATGAGTCTCACGTTGATAACATCATTGACGTAATGACGTCACGTCACGTAACATTGAATAATAACTTGAATTAATTTGTAAAATATTTCATTTCTATTATCAAATATCCCTCAAAACTTTATTTGTTTTATTTAATCTTGTCATTTGCTATTATAATATCTAACAGGATTCTTAATGCTAGATACTTCAAATTTCAATTTTTTGTCAAATATTACGTTACTATAAGTATAAATCCCTCAAATTTTATTTGTTTTATTCAATTTTGTCATTTACTATTATAATATTTAACAGGATTCTTAATACTAGATACTTCAAATTTCAATTTTTCACTCCACGATTTTAATAATCTCTTGGATCAAGATTATTACATAGTTCTGAAAGCCTTGAATGCAACAATTTGTAACAACTCAAGAGTTATTCAATATTGTGTTAGGTCCTCCTAAAGTATGTAAGTTACAAAGTTGAATGTATGGCTAATGTCCTATTTTGTACTGTAGCATAAAATCTGAACTGGTATCGTAAATACATGCTTTTCAATCTTCACGCTAGGTGACAGACAGGCGAGAAGTGTACTTTGAAGACAAGCGAACAGAAGTATTTACTGGTTCTGGACAAATGCTGGGTGGAGATACAAAACCTTCAAGATTGGTGCCATCAAAATTAGACCATGGTGCATCTTCCACTCAAACTGTAGAATCTGACAAGGGTGAGAAAAGGGAATCAACCAGTGAATTACCTGGTCATCAGTTGTCAGTTGAACAGTTCCTAAAACATTTACCCAAGTCTGTTGTAAAGTCTGGGAAAATTATAGACATCAGGAATTGTATTGGTGACACTCTACATGTAAGTTGTAACATTTATCATCTTTACTGTTTTCTAAGTTCTCACCGGTATGGTGATATTCGGTTTTATGAAATGTACAAGGCTTGCTCCTTATAATTGTTAACATTGAAAATTATTATCTTAAGTCTTTATATAAGCAATATATTTTTGTGCAAGGTGTTCATAAATTTTTACTGCTATGGGATTTCACAACCTCTTCTGTAAGCGACGTCATTTCAAGAAAACGCTACATGTGATGTCACTTTTTGCAAGCAGGAAACGATATTTACTCCATATTGAAACTTCTTTTTCATATTGCTGTATAGGTCACATATTGCTTACTGTTAGTACATGGTGTCGTCACACATGATATATTCTGGAAATGATGTCACTTAAAGAAGAGGTTGGAAATCGTACAGCGGCGCTCAAATGTAATTATTATATATTATTATAAATTACTTGTATTCAATCTGTTTCAGGGTGGTGCTAAGCATCCGAGTGATGTAACATTGGTGGAAACTGATACTGTTTTAGCTATGAAGAAAAGGTATTTCTTGGCATATTATGTTACATCGAGTCTTAATCATAAATTGGTTGTGTTACATGTTTGCTGCCGATTGTACATACAAAATTAAGTGTTCAAAAACAAGAGGTTTTATTGTTTGTTTGACACAATGTATACAAAGCTACTTATTACATGATTCACTTAAGAGAGCTTATCTAGCTTCTCACTTGAGGTTAAGTTTACACTATGGGCTATTCTAGAAATGTCTCCCTGAGTGGGTAGGAACAACTGTGAAAATAATTGGACCATCAACATAATAAGCTTTTGACCTCCCCCAAAGAAATTTTAAATGGGTTTTTTTTTTTTTTAAGACAACATAAACATTTATTTTAAGCATCATACGAAAAATGTCAGTACATGTATCAATACAAAGCCTAACAACTATGGATTGGTTCGAGTAATATATTAGTGCTAAACATAACGCATATCTGAATTTTTTTGAAGGGGATATATTTTTATTTTCCTCGTAAATAAGTATGTGTAATTTTAAATGTTGACTGTTGTGCCTTTGCCCCCCGGGGATTATCCTGGGATAGCCCTAAGATTTTACTATTGATTACAGCAGTTAATTTCTTTGTGTTTGTAAATTGTAAGCTTGTCTGTGTTTGCATACTTGAAATTGAACATTACAAAAAGTGTTACGAATATTAGTATCGTTAAGACAACATCTTGTTGTTAATATTTGTCATTACTACCTCAGACATTGTAATGCGATAGTATATACTGACAATGCAGAGGAACAGTGTTTAAAATGGTTACCTAAATCTGTAAAATGTGGGAAATTTGTGGACATCAAGAATTGAATTGAGGACACTTTAATATAAATAGGTAATGATTTTGGAAAAAATATCAAAATTTCTCTGGGGGAGTCATTTCTACAAATAATGTCTATATTAAATACAGATTGGATGGCGACAACGGAGGAAGACCATTTACTCCACGGGATATAACAACACTTAGAGTGAAATCTGAGGATGGAAACCATACGTATATACTTAAAATGAGGTTTAGTAATACCATTGGAGATCTAAGGAAATACATAGAAGCTCAAAGGTGAGTTTTGTGGCTGAATACAGTCGAACCTTGTTCATTTGAATTCATTGGGACCGAAATTTTATCTCAAATAATACATATTTCAATTCAACGTGCATTCATTGGGACCTGATAATTATTTCAGAAGATATTGAGTTTTTGGATCGAAGGTTGTCGAATAAACGAGGTCTGACTGTACTGCATGTTGGGAATTGAAAATTTATTGAAAATGATATTTACTGTGTTTTGTAAATGTTTTGTCTACAACATGATATATATTACCTTCCATTGCATATGTATTATAGGAATTTTGTATAATATTGTGACTTTTTGGCAAGTGAAAAGATGTATGCCCTTTGGTGGGTAAATTACGAAGATACTTCAAACAAATTCATCAGGGGTGTCACTAATTTTTGAATTAGCAGGGAAATCACCAAAAGTAGACGGAGGTCTAGGTGGTCTTTCCCTTCATTATGATCATTCATACAATAAAGTAGCCGGGTAATAATGCGTAAGTTACTAGGTAATTTAACCAGCTCCCGGCTCTTGCTGACACCCCTGATTCATTGTTGTCTCCATGCGTCTGTGCAATATATCAACATGCATCTTCTCATTCCAGGGGACCTGATGCTGCAAGGTTTGATATTGCATCAGCCTATCCAAACAAAGTGCATTCCAATGATAGTGTGACATTAGTAGATGCTGGCCTCACACCAAATGCTGTTGCACATCTGAAAACAAGAAAATTTTAGCAACCAGACTTCCTATTGTGAAACATTCCAAGTTGAACTAGTCCATATCTTTACTGTGTAACGATCCGTCCAGCTTTCAGGTGTTGTCAATAGAATACTTTGAGATTAAGTCTTGGAACTGCCAATACTGGGCCCTTATTCACAAACACTTTAAGACTGAAACTCAGACTTAGACTTTAAAATGTAAAAAGTTCTTATGTTTTTATTACATTATCGATTTTAATAAAAATTGGCTAAAATGTAGAATTGGAAACACCAATTATTCTATTAAAATTTCATCCATTCAGACTGAACAATAACGAAAGGCTGGTAACTATAACTTTGGCAAATGTAAAGTCTTTTGTATTTACGTTTATTTATCATCGCCACCGGTTTCCCATATGGGCGACGCCTCCAGAAGAATGTAAGTCATATTAGATTTTTTGGAGGATAGTGCATGATACAGGAGATGGCCTGGTTCCAGAAGCACCCCTGGTTCTTTTACGTGCTCGATGTAATGCATCGTACACAGGACCTCGGTTTTTAAAGTCTCGTCCGAAGGACTGTAAGTACTGTCAGTGATGGAGCGGGGAATCAAACCTGCGATCCCTGGATTACAAGTCCAGCACGTTACCACTGGACCACGGATCCGCTACATGTAAAGTCTAAGTCTGAGTTTCAGTCTTATAGGGTTTGTGAATACGGGCCCTGGTTTGTCAAGTCGCTGTGAATTAATAAATGTGATAACTTTATTCATCTGTTGGTTATTGTGATGAAATACAATAAGACATTATCAAGAAAATAAAACCAGGTGTTTCTTTCAAGTTTTCAGATGACAGTGATGTGTAATGTGGCCAGGAAGTACATACACATATCACTGAATGACTTATTTAACTTCAAAGCATAATTATAGTGATTAACTGACGACACAAATAATCTGGGAAATTAGTCTGTAATTGACTCAAAATTTCCAAATTCTGGGGGTCTTTTTATTCTTCTACATTAGAGAACTATCTAGTTGTGTTACGAGATTATTGATCACACCTTATTCTAATTTGTATTTATTATATAAATTTTAATTTAATTTTTATGAATTTGATTTTTAAATATATGCCTGTGATATGTTGACATTCCATTTATATTTGATGTTTGTATTCTCTGATCAGTATTCACATTTTTGTATTGAATGTACATTTCTCTGTATGATCTGATTCATTTTGCATTTAGTATGATAGATTTTGTGCAACTGCTAAAGTATCATGTTACTGTTTCTTAAAAATATGTACATTTTCTTCAAAAACCCACTGTTCAAAACAAGATCTTTGTTTCAACTAAATTGCAGCCTATTGTTTGAATATTGCGTACATTTATTAGACAACCTGTTTTTCAAATACTCAGGTTATTCTTTTATATTTTGGCATCAGTTTCATGTGTCCTCTGCGTATAATAGAAACAGTATCTTACATCAAAATTGCCAAAAAGTGACGGAAAAATGAGTTATGTGCAGTAAAACCTTAATAATGCGATCACCTCTGGGACCCTTGAAAACTGGTAGTATTATTGAAGTGATCTTAATATTGAGGTTGAATAAAGCAAACTTGTGAAAATGGACTTAAAAAAATTATGTTCCTAATTTTGAGGTGGTCTTATTATTGAGGTGGTCTTATTAGTGAGGTGGTCTGTGAGGTTTTGTTTCTGTATGAATACTCCAGGAGTGTACTGAATGCCACATGAAATATTTGCACTTCAAGGACTTGACACATAACTATGGTAACTGGTTCTTGATTTAGTTACATCAGTTTGCACCAAACCCTTCAGTGGTAATGATTGTTGTATAACAACATTTGTGATGTATTGATATTCGGTTTAAATTTGTATTTACCAGTATTCTATGTAATTCCGTCCACTTTGCAGTCGTATCAGTACTGATAAATCACCTTTATTTAAAGGGAATCGGCCATAAAATATATGCATTAAAAGTCAAAGCCTTTTTTTGACGATCTCATTTGTGTTCATATACAACTTTTATTGTATGGCTTGACTTTGACGTTGGTTGAACTGGACCAGGTGTTTCTATGTGATCTGACTGTTGTAGTATTAAAAATATTTTCAAAAATCATATGTTATTGTATGATTGTATTTATTTTTTGTATAATCTCATAATAAGTAAATACTATTATATGCATACATGCATTATGTATATAAACTCTGTATTGTTGTTGATTTGTTTTTGTCAGAATAAAAACGAAAAAAGAATGTGGAGGAGTTGTTAGTTGTTTGTGGAAGAGCGTTGATAATTAATTCCAGGAAAATTGGTTACGTCAACTGGCCACTGTTTATAAATGAAAAATGGTTGAAAAACAGTGTAAAACAAACAGACAAACAAAATTCAAAAGTGTTTTGTTTATGGAAATAATACATACTTAGAGAAAGTAGGAAAAGTAGGGCCCACTTGACAGCCTCACTCCTAGGAGAACTTCCTGATAATAATAAACAGCAAACTATAACAGCATAAACATTTAATATTTAATGTCCTCTTTTTTAACAACAATTTATCAAAACAATGACTCGTTTCTATATAAAATGCAGAGTAACAAACAAAGATTAACAATACAGCACTATATCACAGATAATTTCAGCCATTCTTATATTCTACACACAAAATATAAATATCAACATAGTACTATTAATGATTCTGTAAAGTTAAATAACCCTTTGTAATAACTTCATACAATGTACACATTCAGGACTTTTACAGAGCTGGAAAATCATAAAATTACAATTATGATAATTTTAAGGTCCATCAGCCCCTTTATTTCTATGCAGATAGTCTGGCTTCACTTCCACCTATTGATTTACAAAACTACCATCTCGGCAGCAAAGGTACATAGAGACACATTTATCAGTGAAAATAAACAAAACATATACCACACTGATTAAAACAATATCTTCACTCTGTGATTGTACAACTAAAATATTTGCAACATTAAAACTTCAACTGTGTCGTCAATACAAAAATACAAGTAAATCGTCTTCGAAAAAAAAGTCTAAACAATGTAGGGATTGTTATCACAGATTGTTTCAAGTTAAAAGGTTGTCTTGATGATTCTTTTAGTTACCAGGAAGTAGTCTTAATCATTGTATGGTATAATATATTCAGGATGAGGTATTTCTATCACTTGCAGCATGTAAAACACAATGTGTCCGAGGTAAGTGGGTATTCTAATACTGACCAGCAATTGCAAGTGATAAATATGGTGGTTTATCAAACAAGTACAATGAAGGTGAAGTATTTAACCAGCTGAAAGTACCGGAAGGAACTATTTGGAATGAACTTTTGAAGACTGATCATATTACAAGATGGTTGGAAGGACAAGACATAGTCAGACAGTCTTTTGACGCAAGCTCTTAACCATTGGTCTTGAAAACAGGGGGAACATACAGACCAAATGAGACCACAAAAAGAAGTTTACCAGCTGTAGTCCCAAGTGTTCTCCAGTTATCGACAAAAAACTGTTTTCAGTCCCAAGATAAGGACTTGACTTAGTGACCTTGACCTATTCATACACATGTCATTAAGGTCATCTGTATATAATAGGTTATCATCATATACAATTTGACTGCTGCTCTCCCAAACTTTCCTCTAGTTATTGATCAGAAACCAATGATCGACCCATGAACTGACATAAGCAAAACCATAAACCCCTTTTCTAAGACACTGACATGACTTAGTGACCCTTGACCTACTCATCCACAACTCATTAAGGTCACCTGTTGATAACAGGCAATTATCCTAAAAAGTTTGACTTCTATAAGCCCAAACTTTATTGACTGATCATATACCAATGATCTACATGTGGACGGACATGAGCAAAACAATAAAAACCTTTTTCTAAGGAGAAGCATAATTGATAATTAAATTAACAACGGGAGGGACTCTACTAAGTCACATACAACTGTATATCCAAACATTGATAGTACTCATGCAGATTGTACCCAGTATAACACCCTCATAGATCAAACATTTGTCCAAATAAATTGCTATACTACTTAACACAAGAAAAATATTAAAACAACAGTTAGACAACATTCAAAAGATGCACCAGAGATCTAATACAAAAATGGTAATACTGAATAATTTTATCTATAGCACAAGTGTAATTGACACAAAGACTTGACAAAAAGATATTTACTATAAAATATAGAACATTAATTTTGTACACATTTATATTTAAAAAAATACCAACCAACATGTTCACTGTATTATGTGATAAGCTTCACAAAATAATATTGTGGCCGATTTATTTCTGCGTACGTCATTAAAAGTATTCATATAAAAGTATGGCGTTTAATGCTCCCCAATGTGCTTGTCAATACAACATTGTATGAGTTATCTCCCTTTCACAGGATAACAAAACAGAATAGGTTTGTATGTTGAACTGGGAATTGAAGGTAAGAGGGTCAGATATTGCTAAAAGGTGCTATCAAGATATATATCAAACTTATTGATATCTTGTACCATAAATTACCAGTAAAAAAGTCATGTCAAACCTAAGAGTTCGTAATTTTGTCACAGTAAAACAGGTCAGATATTGTCAATACACACTAGCCAGGGATGTCAAACTAGAAAGGTCAGCATGTACAATGAATGATAGGTAAATAGGTCTGTTATTGTCAATAGGTACTAGCTATGTATGTCACAAACTGATTCAATATTTACTATCAATATTAAGTTCTGCCCATAAAACACAAAACAAATAAAGAGTATACATAGATCAAACAAAGATACATGAATGTACCCTACCCATCAATGTTACTCCGTCTTTACATTTATCATCAATGTAAATAAAAATAGCTAAACATCATATTATGGAAATAATCTGTAACAATTGTACTTATCCCCTGTACACGATGTAACATTGTACGGAATTCGCTCTTTTCAGATTTGGGTCATGCCGAGTATGACCTTTCTTTCAACACTATTACATTTTGTTGAATTGAAAGATTCTAAACAAACAAAGAATATTTGAAATGATAATTACAGCTCTTCCCACATTTTATACCATCAAGACAGAAACACATTTCTTTCTCACAGCGCAACAAACCGTTCGGACATACTTGTACAAAATTATAAGAAAATGTCTGAATATAATAAAAATAATAAAAAATCAATAGTTACTATTAAAAATAAATATGAATTAAGAAATGAAAAAAAGTTTATCACATAACAATTGCATAGCAATATTTAGTTTACGAAAACAAATTGGTATAGCACAACATTACTGATTGTTTGGGGTAAAAAGAGAAAGGGAAATGGATTTTTGACAATATGATCAGTTTCATTTTGTCATATTATTGATACCATAAACTTGGTAGATTTTCAGGTGAATCGCATGAACTGATATGCCATTTATCACAGTCACATTGCTATCCACAGGATTCATACAGGAAATATGTCATTTGTCCAAAACCTGTAGCAGAAGACATCCGAAAGATATGTTTTCATACAGATACTAGTCATGCAGCAGACGGCAACAGAAGCAGACGTGTATATGGTGTAATGGATGATCATGGCTTTCCATTATGGTTTCACCAATATGCTGGAACCAAAGTCTTGGAGCAGACACAGTCTCTTAATCTGAAAAAAATGAATAATAAATTATTAGCATATTGAAATGCATGTTTAAAAGAATACTCGGAAAAGAAAAGGACAACACTTATTAGCAACAAACATTGTACATGTACTATGGCCAAACGATAGAGCTATTGTATACACATCAACTTCACAAACAGATAATTTTTAACAATATTCAATTTTTCAAAGATAACCAGACACAGTGGCAACTAACAAGCCCTCCACGTATCTTAAGGAGTACAAAACTCTTGAACCAAGTGTCCTACAAAACCTGGAGGTGAATATACCCCAGTGTATATATATATACATGGTGAATAAAATATCAATATTGGATTAGTCCTTTTATTAGAACATGTATTGGGGTTAATTCTATAAGAACTTACACCATTTATAATCCGAAAACATTGGTAAGTCTGTCTGTCAACGATAAGCCATAATTTAAACCATGTGATTATGTTAATAAGGTGATTTCCCAACATAAGATCTATTCTTTTATGTTCAAAAGTTTTGCCGCTAGAAAGTGTGGGGATTATCGACAAACTTCTATAAAGTTTATATAAACTACTTAAAATTACTTTAAACATCGACAGGTCAAACGCCGTGATACTACTTTATGAGCCATTGACAACTTTCTATGTTGTAAATCCATTTGCGAAATGTAGCAAACCCAATTATTTATTAATTTGATCATCTTCTCTCGGGACTTAGCCACAAGTGTGTTTGCATGTAAACATTCACATTTAAAATCGTTTTGATGGATTTCTCACTTAGCACCCATCATGGTCGAAAAAGATCCATATGATAGTGAAATGCATTCAAATCACAATTAAATATCCATTAAATATTCACGAACTTGTGCAGCATCGAACTAAAATGCATGATATATCATCCCCAAAATACCATTATCAGCGGCAAAGAAAGCTAAATTATTGATAAACAAGAGACTAAGAGGGCCTGAATCACTCACCTGCGTTTATAATCATTTGAATTTGTATCACACAGGCATTTTGTCTAACAGAAGAAGCTGGTCAGAGGTACTAGTTTTGTAAATTCCAGACAGAAATTCTGGCCCCATGTTCACAAAGAATCAGATTCAGGATCAGAATCAAGATTAAATGAGCGCTGCGATGGGATTTACAACCTCTACTGTAAGTGACGTCATTTCAAGAAAACGCAACATGTGGTGTCACTTTTTGCAAGCAGGAAACAGTATTTACTCCTTATGGTCACATTGTTTTTATATTGTCATATGTGGCAAATATTGCTTACTGTCAGTACATGGTGACGTCACCTGGAAATGAAGTCACTTGGAAATCAAACAGCGGCGCTCAAATATAATTTTTTTCTAACTTCCAAATACTTGTAATGTAATACTGAATTATTTTTACATATGTGATAGATATGAACATATAGCAATACATTCTAGAAAAAATTGTAATGAATAAATTAAAACTAATTCTGGAAAATTAATCCTCACAGATTTGATATAGATCAATTTCAATAATAAATATTATTAAGTTCTGAATGTTTTCACAATGTTAATTAGACGATTTTAGGTATGTATGTATTTGTTTATGTCGAGTACAAATGTATTGTACAATGTATATTCAATTGAAAATTTTATAAGTTGGAAACCCTACCACAAGAAGATGCTTTCAGCAAATTTGGTTGAATTCTGTTGAGAAGTTTATTAATGAACCCAAAGGGGTTCGAACCCACGACCCCTACAACATCAGCACCTAGCACTGAAGTTACTGTGACCATACCCACTACGCCACCGAGGTAACCCCAAAAAGGTGGAGGAGTTTTGGAGAAATTAAGGAAATTTTGTCAGACTGACGACTGACAGATGCCACAACATCCCTTCATCCCCAGGTGAGCTAACTATTGCTAAATATGAGTTTCATAGTATTGATGTTCAATGAAAGATCCAAGATCATTATCATTAGCAACCTGGCTGCCTGATAGTAAACTGTTTTGTGTTGCAGGTAAGTCTGATTATACCAGTATATTACTATCGAAACTGTGATCTGACTGGTTCAAATCCAAGTAAATTCTCGTAATTCACGTGCGAGTGTCCTGTTTTTTTATTTCACAATTATTCTATCATTATTTCAGCTGGACTGCCTTTAAAAATGTTCAGTATAAGGTGTTAAAAGAAATATCTAGGGATTCTAGGGTGAAAAACATACAACTTTCATTTCAGCGATCAATCAGGTAAATTTCAGTGATCAATAGTAAAAGTTATGTGTCCAAGGACACTGAATGCTGACCCAAAACAGGAAACTATTGTTTGAGACAAATTGCTGGTAAACATTTCTCTTCTATGGGTCAATAGTCATTTAGATATAGGGAGTTTTATATATATGAAGAGTAATCCTGTAATGTCCTACTATATATATATGGTCGTAGTTTTGAACAATTTGACATGTTTGCATTAATAGTCTAACACTTTGCAAACATGTACACATCCTTTCATTGTGTAAATAATTAAATGTGCGAAAATTCAGGTAAATCATCTCAGTGACGTGTGAAAACATTCGTCGCCAGCAGGATACGATCCGACTTTGTGTTAAACAATAGATTTAAGGTGTGAACTTGTTAAGCGGGACTTCGAAAAAACTTCGACGTAACGAAAAACATCGAGACAAAAATTCGTCTTATCCAACAGAAATTCATATAGACAAAGAAGGACAAAATCGGGACTTTTGAAAAACTTCGAGGTAACAGAAAATTCGTCTTAAGCGAGTTTGTCCTAACGAGAGTCGACTGTATATATGAGCACGGTCATGACAAAAACTGTATTATAGTGACTTTGATCATTACATTGAGTATTTTCCAATCAAAGTTTTGACGTCAGAAACTAAGCGCTTTGTCCGAAGATGTATTGAAGGCTTAATTGTGATGTATAGAAATAAACAATGGGGAGATTATCTATAAGTATTGCATAATTTGTTTTTTTTTCATTTGAAAAGCATAAGATTTCTTAAGAGTTATGTACATTCTGACTTAATGTCGTCATTTTGTAGCTTCCTTACGTATCTTCTTGTTCTCAATATTGGAATTGCTATAAAACAAAAAGTAAACGTCCAATTTTAATTATTTTGGTATGAAATTTGAAAAAATATATCTGTTAGAATATGTAAAAACCTGAAAATGGATTTTTGGTCACTAATACAGGTTTTGTTGAGGTACAGCTCATGTATAATATATATTATAATCTTTCTCATGTTTCATAGACAGACTTGTCACATATATTACACTCAGTATAACCTGAATAAGGTCAAACTAACAGTAACAGTTCACCCTTTTATCACAAGCATGTAAAAACTAGACAATATAAAATCAATCTGATGTTACCAAAGTGATTATTTGTACAAAGTACGCTGGTACAAACAGAACAGCGGTCACAAATTCCCCTCTTGCTCCGATCAAATGACAATATTTACATGACATATTGTAGAGGATAGTGGAAACTAACCGAGTAAATCAAATATTGAAATACTCAGCTATTTTTGTTGGATTTTTATTTACCGAGAGTTTTAAAGTGTTAGAAGTATATATGATTATTGAACATAACAAAATGTTACGTCAATGAGAATCTATAGAACTTTGAACAAGTGTACAAGCTGTGTGAATATTTTCTGTTGATCTAGATTATAGCCACCAATGCAAACCTATATACTTCAATATACACAAATCGGGTGCTACTATCAGTAAAGCATATCTATGCTAACAACGAGGCAAAAAAATAGTGATTACTAAATATGATATAATACCCCATTAACCTATATTTCAGACTTCAAAAAACGTCAAGGTGACAGTCCGATTAAAATTTATATGCATAAAGACTAAAAGCAAAAATGCATAATGAATCGAGTCATAGAAATAGTTTTATATGCCCTACCCAAAGACAATAGAGTTGTACTGTTAATGTTAGTTTCGTGTAAAAAAAGGTATCAATGAAGTAATACAACCATTGTATTGTATTACAGTAAAGTATCAAACATGCCAATAGTATTTCTACTTATTTAACACATACAAAACAATGTTCTAAATAGTTTTGTTATGTTGATATTGCATGAATAATTTTAACAGACACATGAAATTTTATCTGTTAACGCAACTTTGCAGCAAATTACATTGATAGCTTCAATTTAAATATCATTTAAAACATTCACCCCGCAATATGTATCATGTAGAAATTCTTGCAGAAATTTGTTACAAGCAAAAATTCAGTCTAGAAATTTTTATAACAATTATTCAATATACTCGAAAAAAAATAAATTAGAATATGATATTTGGTTTAAAGGGTGGTTAAAGGGTGGTTAAAGGGTGTTTCAATTATTTCAATTATGTGATATGAAAGATTTGTCACAAAGCTTTTTTAATGGTAAAGAAACAGCAACAAACCCTTGACAATGAATCTTAAACGAGTTTCCCAAGATTTATAAACACCAATCCACAAATAAGTGGTAACTTTCTACCATTTATCAGAGGCAGGGGATATATAGACTTGAATGTATCATCTTCCAGGGGTCTCACTCTGCTTTGAGGAAAGGGGTCGCAGCCCTTGGAAGGGGGAATTTCAAGCAAAATGAGAGAATTTTTTGTAATCAAAGTTTACATCACATATATTTTAGATAAAAGTTTGATGACTTTAATGTGTTGTTATTTAAATCAACACACTTCTACCTTTATGTACACCTCAGAAAGCAACACATCTGTCTTCCTTTTCTCCGAAATGAGAAATTGCTATGTTTTTTATTTGGCTCCAAGGGGCAAAATTGAATTCAAATGGGGAAAAAAGATACAATTTTGGCGGGGGAATGGGCTGATATTCGGCCCCAATAACATAGGATTGAACGCTCTGATCTCTTTTCATTTCATCATAGACAACACCCACTCAATATGAGAGTCATTGCTTTTCGGTTTGCAAATTCCTCTTTCAGAAGAATATATTTGACTCTTTTCCGATTTAAATTCCCTGAAAGTTTATATTGATGGTATTTTCAGACAGAAAGAACTAGTAAGGTCTCATGCTACAGATACATGTGTGTACCTGGTACCAGCACAAGTTAACAAATAAAAGGTATTTACTTCGTCAATAAATAATTTTCCCCTCACGATGCTATTTCCCCTCACGATGGTTCGTGCCACCGTTCTCATTAAAGCAGCAAAAAAAATACTGGGAGAGTGAGAGAAACAATTATAAATTAATGAATTTCTGACAACTGCTACATTTTATCAGCCTGAAATCAAAGAGCGTGCTTTATATAGGAAAACACAATCATAGAATTTTGAATTCTGTTCTGAGTCATTTATCGTAAAATGAAGATCATAGCACTATTATACTTTACAAAAGCAATATCATTGTACTTCAGTCCATGCCAAACACTTCATATATCTGGGCATTTGAAACACAAAACCTGGTCACAGTAACTGATAATATTTTATTGTTATCAGTTAGACGTTTCCTAATCTGTCATCAATCAGTTTTTAAGGCTACAAATCAGTCAGTATAGTTTCCTATAACCCTACGATCCTACCATTGTGGACGTAATTCCATCATCAATCAAAAGATTATACTGGTCAGAGTCATAACATAAATATAGTGTTCAAGGGATTCTTCCTAAAATCGTTTCACCTCGGCTCATAACTAAAAAACTCAGTATATGGGATTCATCTTACATTTTTCGACACAGCTGTACTAACATGGTTTTGCAATTTGCATATCAGTGTGGTGTAAACCAATCAAATCTTACGTTAACCACCAAGGCAATTTCTCTTCATCCGACAACGTTTGTAACCTTGACGCGGAATGGTTAACATTTCGATAAAGGGTACATTACTTCACCGAAATCCACTGAATTATGGTGAATTTACCGAAATCCATTTTGGATCTGGAGTGACCAGCAATCGTAACCTCTCGGCATTTTTTTAATGTTGCACAACAAATCTTAACCTTCAAATTGCGCAAACCATCTTTTTTCAAGATATTTCTTGTTTAGTGATATTTTGGTAATGCTAAGCAATGTCCATTAAACACAATCGCAAAAAAGTTGGCCTTAGTGCCAGAGTACTTCCATATCGCCTAGATAGGATCTTATATGAATTTTTGGACAAATCTCTGTGTTTTAGAATGACACAAAACAAACTTGCAGCCCTCCAGTAAGTATCCATGCACTCAAAGCTCTCCTGGAGAGGTTGCTAGATAAATATTTGGACAGACTTCACAATATTACAAATTCAAATAATTAATTTCACAGCACTTCAAAAGAAATCTAAGGTTTGACACATGTTTCGGGGAGATGAAACTAGCAAATGTATCATTAAACATATAATTATCTACTTGAAATTTTAGTGTTACCCAGTCTACAAATGATTTGTATGCAACGGATGTTACTTTACTAAATTCCTTAAACTATCAAAATTAGTCTATCTATTACAATGATATCATACACACAGCAAACTTGTCATTACTGTCAGTAATTTATTACATCAACTTTCAACAATTTTCGTCTCAGTATTTTTTCCAGTTCGATGGAAAAGGTGTTTGGGCCCTTTGAGAGCCTGGGAAAAGGGGAAAAATGATTTATTGTGTTGATACACATTTGTTTCTAGAGCTTAAATTGTTTGTTAATTTTCAGAGGTGAAATCATGCAATATAATGGGACATGTGACATTACTGGTCAATGTTCCAGATTTTCTGACTTAAAATACATGTACATGTATCAACAATATATGGGCTGGAGCATGTGATCGACCACACCTCCTACAAGACACCGATACTGGTTTCTCCAAAAAGCCGACTTAAATGTGATGCAAATAAACATACCAGTTTAAAGCTTACATCAGAGACAAACTGAAATAAATTTGTGTATGTACACCAATCAATCCTTACAGAAAGAATGAACAGGCAATGCAAGTGCACCTGTACTCGCTGTACTCATTAGCTGCTAGAACTGATAAGAATATCAAGGTTTAGAAGTAAAAACTGCGCTACCAACTATATATGTCCTCTAATACCCACAGCTGTGTCGAATGATCACTGTAACTTAGTCACCAGTTCTTATACAAGACAGATCATACCATTTTAATCGGTACTATGGCATTTGAGGACATGCAAAGATCAGTATTTTGTAAAGCACTTTCTGAATTACAATTCTGAAGTTTATGACAAAATACAATTCACATGGAATGACATTTAACCTATGGGAGAGTATTTTTTGTAACAAAAATAATATCCATATAAAATTATTGATCCCACGATGGCAATTATATGTCAATCATATGATTCAAAATAGATTAGATTAACAAATATGGGGCCAAAATACTTGCATAATCATAAATCATAAATTTTTATACAATATCAACGTACATTTCTGAATCGAACGATCAAGAAAACGTCGACTGCAGTGAGACACGTGAAGGATTTGTATTCAAACTACTTGAAGAAGAAAATCAAACAGATTATTGATGTAGTGAAACAATTAAATACCAATTTGTACAGAATTTATATGACATAAATGACAAGTTAAGTCTAAATGATTGTATACAAGTATTAAGCAACATCATCAAGATATACAAGCCTTGATTTATATATCTCTGTCTCATTTACGCAATAACCTTAATAATATTTGCTATGTTACGGAAGAAAGTCGACGGCTGAAAACCAGAGAAACCAATTATTAAACATTTTAAGGTAAATGAAATTAGAGCGAGCAAAAATATTGACGAAATATTAGATCAAAATTAAGAGTATTTAAGGCTACTTTAGAATGAAGATAGCTGAATATTATACTACAATCAAATACTCCAATCTGACACAGTCCCTCTTTTGGTTTCAATTAGAAAACGAAGAAAATAGGACCATTTTCTCTTTCATTGCCACATACATACTACTACTTGAAAGCTAATTCTTTATTGAGGGGATGGAAAAATCTAAGACTTCATTTACTGCAGAGTTTATCTTTGGCATTTTCGGGAATATGACCCATATACTCTCTAAATTGGGAATTTTAGAAATTGGGTAAAAAGTCTAGAAATTACAGCAAAATTTTAGGAATAAAAGTAAAGGATGTTCTAAGTGATCAATCAACAATTGCTATTTATATAAACTGCCTACAAGAGAAAAGCCTGTAACTTAATGAACCAAAACCTTTGCTTCAGATTCACTGGGAATTTTTACATTCAAATTTGGAAAATATATATACTTTCTGGCATTGGGAATATAGCCGAATAACGAACAGCTGAAAAAAACTAGTACTGGTAAATGTATACATGTAGAACAAAAGCGATCATTTAAATATGAGCAACAAGCCTGAATTGTCACTGAAAAGCAAAATTAATCTATCAAAAATATAATGAACAAAAGTAAACTGTTCTGACTTGTATAATGAGGAAGACATACAGCTTATATTTACTCATGCTTAGGAACTAGTATTTGTGTACATAGTAAGCTATTCAACTGCAAGAATCTACTACAAAATAGCAAAGCTACATTATGGTACTTGAAAAATCCTAAAACTCTTCAACCAAGTGCTAGATATCAATTTGAGACTTAACAGAGATTTTGTATGTTTATAAGCCCAGACAGAAATATACCTCTCAAGCCAGAATGCATTGTAGTACTATTGTCCTTATTGCATTGATTGGGTTTATAGAGGAACGTTTCAAATATACAACTTGGAGACAACTTGGTGAAAACTGTATACGAGCGCTGCTTTGGGATTTCCAACTTCTTCTGTAAGTGACGTCATTTCAAGAAAACGCAACATGTGATGTCACTATTTGCAAGCAGGAAACAACATTTACTCCATATGGTCACTTTGTTTTCATATTGTCATATGGGGCAAATATTGCTTACTGTCAGTACATGGTGACGTTACATATGACTTTTTCTGGAAATGACGTCATTTAAAGAAGAGGTCGGAAATCGTACAGCGGCGCTCATATACAGTGAAACCACAATAATAAGACCACCCTTGGGACTCTTGAAAACTGGTCTTCTTATTGAGGTGGTCTTAATATTGAGGTTGAATAAAGGGCCAAAGAGTGAAAATGGACTTGAAAAATGTGTTCTTAATTTTGAGGTGGTCTTATTTATTGAGGTGGTCTTGAAGCGAGGTTTTACTGTATGATGGATAACTTGCAGTTGTCAATACATATTCTGATATTTCATGAAATATGATTTGAATAAAAATATGGTTTAATCAAGCTTATGCAAGATTCACAGAAATATTGAATTCATATCATATCAAAGGAAAATCTTCAGAATTATAAGTCTTTATAAACGGCAAAAAACATAAATACTTTTTCTTATTAAATCTAGAATGACAAGTCGTTTTTCAGTCAACCACGTGATGGCTTTAAAATCAGATTAAAGGAAATCAGTTACATTTTATCCATAAACTTGGTCTAGATCCAAAATGTCATTTATGATCATAAGATAAAATTCTATCAATACCCCCATTGTACGATATTAATGTAATCCTCTGTAAAATATACATTTACAACTTTTAGATTGATTGGCCATGAAGAACAGATTTCATGGAATTGATACAAAACCTTCACAATTTTTTAGCCCACCACAAAGCCATGGTTTGCCACACAGATTGATATTTTGTCATATGTTGCTTTCCAGAAGTGAAATTAAACAGAAGGAATAACAAAACAACGAAGGTGACAATTTGAGCAAAATTATTACTGGTCAGATTAATAACAAATGAACATGCATTATTATTATAATTGATAACGAGCGAAAACATCATGTACATGTAATTATTTATTGTCCAATTTTACTTGATATCATGAAGTAAGTCAAGGATAAATGGTATATTGTCCAATATTACTTGATATCACATAGTAAGTTAATGGTAAATTGTTTATTGTCCAATATTACTTGATATCACATAGTAAGTTAATGGTAAATTGTTTATTGTCCAATATTACTTGATATCACATAGTAAGTTAATGGTAAATTATTTATTGTCCAATATTACTTGATATCACATAGTAAGTTAATGGTAAATTGTTTATTGTCCAATATTACTTGATATCACATTGTAAGTTAAGGATAAATGGTATATTGTCCAATATTACTTGATATCACATAGTAAGTTAATGGTAAAGTGTTTATTGTCCAATATTACTTGATATCACATTGTAAGTTAAGGATAAATGGTATATTGTCCAATATTACTTGATATCACATAGTAAGTTAATGGTAAATTATTTATTGTCCAATATTACTTGAAATCACATAGTAGGTTAATGGTAAATTGTTTATTGTCCAATATTACTTGATATCACATAGTAAGTTAAGGATAAATGGTATATTGCCCAATATTACTTGATATCAGATAGTAAGTTAATGGTAAATTGTTTATTGACCAACATCACTTGATATAATGTAGTAAGTTACGGGTAAATGATTTATTGACTAATATAATGTGATACTATGTAGTAAATTAAGTGTAAATGATTTATTGTCTATCATAAGGTGATATTATGTAGTAAATTAAGGGTAAACGATTCATTGTCTAATATAATGTGATATTACGTAGTGAATTAATGGTACAAGGTATATTACCTTCCAGTTAATATAGCTTGACATCATGTTTTATATCCCAATATTGCTTGATATATAATATTGTCCTGGCATAACAAACTGTGTTTTTAAGCATTACTCACCACTTAGACTCATTAAGCAATATTGACAACCGAGAACCAGGCATTATTTTTGCGTAATTTGTCAGTGAATACCATCGTGTGCAGTGTCTATGTCACCAGAAACATGTCTATAAAGACGTAAGTTTATGAGATGTAAATACTTGGGGCTCGCTGATTTACTTTAATTACCAAATGAATTGGATTATAGGTAGCAGCTATCAGTTATATCTCTCCATACATTGCTTAAAAATGTATGTGTCTGGTTTTCAGGGGTAAAAAATCCCTCAATATCTGTCAGCGTGCGCAAAAAATCGTCGGAAAATTCGGATTTCAGAGAGTCTGGGATTCAGAGAGTTTTATACATTGAATTAATAAGAAGAAAATACGATACTTCGAAGATCTTCCAAATTTCTGAGGAATTCCGGTGTATACATACATGTAGTATGTTAATACAAACTTTTTGTCAGAATAATTTGTAAGAAGTTTATAAATCTATAGTAATACCAAGAGGTCTATACGGATGTGAATTATGGAACAATGTATCCTCATCTGACCTACTCCAGCTGGAACGCGGACACCGTTACTGTGTGAAACTAATACAGAACCTTCCAACATATGCCAATGTGGATTTCTCTCTAAGTTGTCTTGGAGTATCTTCCATAGAAACATTTATTGACTACAAAAAAATGCAATTTTTAGGCCAATTGTGTCGTTTACCGACTAAATACATATCCAAACACCTGTTCGTGAAAAGACTGGTTCACTACTATAACAATGAAAGACAGGTTCTTGGCCTTATACCAGATATGCATAGAATCTTAATTAAATATGAACTAAGTCTCCACATTGAAAATTTCTTAAAAACTGCTAGTTTCCCCTCGAAAAATCAATGGAGTCGCATTCTTAATGAAAACATCTTTACTCGCGAATTCAAGGAAAGGATGGATAGGGTAGCTGAACGTAACTCTCTTTTATCTGTGGGAGATTTTTTCCAGCTTAACAGACCGTGCTCGTTGTGGACGTTTTTAAGGCGATTCCCTAAGCTAAAGCATAAATGTTATTATGCTGTTATCGCTTTAACGCGTATTTCTTCCTTCGCTAAGGTAGAAAAGTGTGTAACCTGTGGCAACATTTCCGATAATATGACAGTGCATGCAGTATATTTCTGTAAAAACAATGAATCGATAAGACAATCTATGTGGACGAGCGTTCTAACCCTCGCCGGAAGTGAATTTTATCTCTCTCTAATTCATAAGGAGTGTAAATCCCAAATATTTGAACTCTTGATGGGGTTATCATATGATAATCTATCACTAAACACACAGGATGAAATTAGGATACTATGTATTAATTCATTATTTCTGATGTTACGCCAACAATTTCAAGTGCGTTTGAAAAAATAGTGTTGTTTCTGCTTAGTCTCCAGAACGAACCTGTCAGTTTAGGTCATGCTATATTAATTCAGGTATATGTCTGACTGCTATATGTATATTGGCGTTGCCGTTTTATAATGCGACTCAATTCCATCCTATTTTATCTAACCGTTTCGTTTCGGGTCTAGGTCATCTTCTGGTGGTGGTAAATTGTATGATCGTATTGATGAACTTACATGTTTGCACGCGTAAGTCAATGTATGTGTACAATGGCGTTTGTGTAAGTTCGTGCATCTCTGCATAAATCCATGAGTGTATATTTTTGCAAACGCGAATGTGAATGTTTAACTATTTCTGTATTTGTGTTAACTTATATGCATGTTGTCAAAGGTATATGTGTGAGTATGTGTGTGTGCGTGTGTGTGTGTGTGTGTGTGTTTATGCGTAAGCTCGTTTGTGTGTATGATTGTATATATATGTTTGAGTACATGTATAAGTTTGTGTTTATGTATTAACTGTAATGTACCCTCGTGTTAATATGTGTTTATTCTTTTATTTTACACTGTTTTGTATATACAATGTATGTTCAATTAATCATTACAATATCCATTGATTAATGTTTGTGCATGCATTCTTTCATTCATTCATTTATTTGTATTATCATCTTCTTTTGATATTGTATATATATATGCATATTTGTTCATTTTGTATGATAGCTCTCCCAAGTGGAGGTAAATAAAGAATCTATTTAATAACTGCGCCTGAAATACAAAACCTTTCATATTAAAATGTAATCACTCAAAGGCAAGATGAAAGAATTAGAACTGGATTTTAATAAACCTATTTGAATGCATGAGACAGTTAAAATATTTGCAAAGTTACGAGGTTTTCAGAGTGTCCGGTTTTACGGGAGTTTACTGTACTATGTAGTATGTTAATACAAACTTTTTGCAAAAATCCTTTATGTTGTGCCACAGGTCAATTCTTATCAAAAATAATTTTACCAACAAAGCAAAATATTAGGTAAACTGGAAGTCAACTATTTATTTTGTGCACCCAGTAGTTTATTTCATAATCATACATACACGGCTTTAATTACATAATTGACAGTTTAAAAACAATTCAAAAGAAAACCACAATCAATTATTACATGTAATAATGATTCATGAATATTTAAATATCCTCAGGGAATTCTAAGAAAAGCATTATAGCCGTTCAATCAAGGCTTGAGGTCGTCGTAATAAGCTGCCAATCCCTCAAACTATGGATTAACAGTCAATTTCTGGTTTAAAAGCAATACAGACTCAGTGTGTGCTAATATTTGCAAACTATGGTCATATTGTTTTAAAGATTATTTGTTTTATGATAAATGAACTCAATAAAATTGATATGGCTATCATATGAATGGTTTATTTTGTCAAAACATTTAATAAAGAAAAGCTCAGTAATCACTGAATAAACATGAAATGAAAGTCTGTCTGAATTCTAGTGTTGGAGAAAAGAGAAATTTTGTCTTTGATGATAAAATACTAGGATCATGTCAGAATAATCCGTAAGAAGTTTTAAATTTCATTATTAAAGAAAAATTCCTACAAGACTATAGGTTTCGGGGAGCAAGGTAAAACGCTTTAATAACAACGCCTGAAATACGAAACCTTTTCTATTATAATGTAATCACTCAAAGGCAAGATGAGAGAATTAGAACTGGATTTTAATAAATTTATTTGAATACATGAGACAGTTAAAATATTTGCAAAGTTACGAGGTCATACATTGATCGTTGAACTCGGCGGTGCTGTGTGGTTACATATCAAAACAAACACCTTGTAACGGCCCGATTACAAAATTCAATATATAAATTCTGTGCATTGAATGCACAATGAATGAAAATAAATATTACGGCACCGATGTCACCAGTAATAATTGATTACCGTTCAACACAATTAGAAGCTATCATGACAACTATCGCCCTGTTGACAGACAGACATTCAAATACAAGTTTTCAATGTTCGATTCAACAAAGAAAGCCTTTAGATGGATAATGACTTTGTGTTTCCCTGATGCTATTGTTACATGTAGAATTAAACGATGACGTGTCAATGATCTTGGTGATTCATGACCTCAGACAACTTCCTGTATTATGATTAAGGTTAACCAGTTTCCAGTAACCCGTTCATCTGTAAAATTCTACCCGGACCACAATATCTAACAGCTAAAATTCTATAAGTTTGATAAACATGATGTTGTCCCAATACAAATAAGAAATATCTTGAAAAAAGATGGTTGGCACAATTTGAAGGTTAAGATTTGTTGTGCAACATAAAAAAATGCCGAGATGATACAACTGCTGGTTACTTCAGATCCAAAATGGATTTCGGTAAACTCACCAAAATTCAGTGGATTTCGGTAAGGTAAGGTACCCTTTATCATAAGGTTACAAACGTTGTTCGGTTGAAGAGAAATTGCCTTGCTGTGATTAACGTAAGATTTGATTGGTTTACACAACACTGATATGCAAATAGCAAAACCATGTCAGTACGGTTGGCCGAAAAATATTTAACAGACAAACAAACTCTCAACCTGCAGAACAAATGTTTACTCAGTCATGTAACAAGAAATAGACAGATATATATATAAGGTCATTGGTCTCAACACTGTTTCAAACTTAATATTTAGGGTCAACTGTTGAAAGTAAGTGTCCCCAGGACATAAATAGGAATCCTTTGACTCCAAATAAAGGACTTCCCGAGAACCTGTTTTAAGATTTAGTGACATACAGCAAAGAAGAAACTTTCATATTCATATTTACAACAACAAAAAGCGGACAAAAACCCCACAATTTTACCTTATTGCACTATGGTTCAGAGTACTGTGATAAAATTGCCTTTAACTCAAATATACCCAAACCAGTACTTAATTTTTAATACCCAAAATAAAGGTGTGTAAATCTATTCAGATATTGTATGCAAATGTGGTGCAAAGCATTAAATGATGAAAGGAATATGTTTTAAAAAAGAAATAAAGATAAATTCATCAATTGCTTTTATAAACATTTACAAGTCAACTCTTTTCACCAACATTTCTAATTGTATCATGATCCTGTCACTCAAAGTTTTCAATGACATTATTTATAAATGTTTCCACTACAGAAAACAAGTTTATAAGACGTAATAGTGACATATTCATGGTCTATGAAGGCTGAAGAAGATTTTAAGCTAATACCCTACCCCTGATTTCACAATGATAATCTGGCCTGATACTTACCAGTGGGATTTACATATGCTGCATATAAGTTTGAGCGAGACTGTATCCAGTCTACAGAATGTGACAATTCAATGTAATTAAGACTATTTCGGTAAAAATTTCCATTCCTGCAACATCTGAGTTTGCATAAATATATAATAGCAAATGGACAGTGATATACCAAATACATGAACAAGAAAAAAAGAAGACAGGCAAATGGTCAAAGGGAAAAGGTCAGACTCCTGATCCTGAAGTTGAGGGTTCAAATCTTGCAATTGGGTAATTCTTCCATGTTCTTGACAACTACTGAATTAGGGAGGGGCTTGTACTGGTTGAAGTACAAGCAAGCAGTCACTGAGAGTGATTAGTAACAGTTTCAGTAATAACAAGTTCACAATTGATGTAAAACAAGTAAGTTTAAACTAAGGCCAAAAAAAATATCTGTGTTTAGGGTAACGGTCTCAAAAATGCTAGGTAGGGTAGGGACAAATTTTTTTTGTTTTTTTTTCCAAAAACAATTAAAAATCGAAAAAAAAAATCTCCAGGGTCGTAAAAAACTCTAGGGTCGGGTTTTTTCGACAGGTAGGGTCGGGTTAACCGAAACACAGATATTTTTTTTTTAGGCCTAAACCAAAAACAAGTAAATACTCACCACCATTGTGTTGATCAGGTTTCTTCAGGAGGAGGTTTGATAGGAGCCCAAAGTCTCTCATCATCTGGAGAATTACCATAAGCTACAAGACCACTCAACTTTTTGTCATCCAGATTCTTATCTACCTCCAATTTCATTTCTCTGAAGAGTTTCTGAGTCTCTTTTATTACAATATGGGCATCTAGAGTTGTATTGGCAGCTTTGTGTGTTCCTTCATTAAAAGGAAAGACTAGAAAGAAATCTCCAACTCTAGGAGGTGGACCCTTAGGTTTATTATGCACCAATATTGACTTTGACTTCTGTCTGAATCTACTAGTTGGATTCTTTTTCGACATTCCAGTCAAACCTAGATTTATGGTCTCTTTTTCCCTTGGACCCTTGGATACTGTTGACATGCTAGAAACCACCATTTGTGCTCTGTTTTTCTGATTTATATCCATGTCACTTCTAGCAGTTACATTTCCAAATCTTGAGTTAGTCCTTGCACCAATGTTCCTCGATGGAATTCGCTCACTATTTACTGATCCATTTTCCAAATTTCTCGATGGTCCACGCTCAAAATTTCTGCTTCTATTCAGATTTCTGTCTATATGTGGCACATTAACTCTCGTTTTACTTCTGAAACTAATTATGTTATTTGTAGTAGTTCCTCTATTCGAGACTTTTCTCAATGACCTTGAATTCTCATTTGGTCTTAACGACTTTATTTTAAAAACTTCACTTTCCCTAGGAATCTCTGACAATATCTCCTTTTGCAGTGATGACTGTCCAGTAAAACTTCTTCTACGATGACTCAACATTTTATTCTTTGAATTTTTTGAACTAGAAACTGGAACTTTGTCCGAGTTATCAGAAAAACTGGAATAAGCACTATCAGAGTTTCCAAAACTGTTCAATGACATTTTGTCACCTCGTTGACTTAACGAATGCACTGACTCAGGTTTCCTCACTATAGACGACATTGTTCCACTTCTTTCAAAGGATCCGTAAGATCTTTCCTTCTCCATATTTGTCGGACCAAGTGTAAAGATGGGTGTAGGAGTACATTTACCAGATCTTGATGTATATGCAGGAAATATGTCAGCTTCAATACCTTCACTTTTAGTGCTAGATCTAACTGATTCGCAATCACTGTCATCTTTTTCATCATCAGAGGGGTTTACCAGTGGCAATCCATAGCACATTTTTTCCTCGCTAGTTTTATTAATGGAAGGATTATCCTGTTGTATGAAAGACAATGTGTGTTCAATCACAGGTGGCTCAATGCTTTTTAATACATTAGAGATTGTAGAATTCATTCTTTGTATACTTCCCCTCTGACTCAATCTACTTGAAGAAGCATTTCGATCAATTGGCTCAGGTCTGTTTTTGTTTGCAGACATTCTTCCGCGAGCTGTCACTCGACCGGCGTTCAAAGGTTTAACAAAGCCACCCCTCTCAGCATCATTATCCTTGAAATTCAACATATCCATTAAATCATGAATCATTGGTTTCTTCACCAGGATGTCTATCTGGCAGTCAGCACTAAGGGCGGGGCTAAAATTGACTTCAAGAAGCCATGGTTTCATTTTATCATCAATCAAAACATCAAAGCCATATAACTCGTAACAGTTCTTCTCTTTTGGCACTTGTGGGGCTTGAATTAATAAAGTTAAAATGATGATATTAGCAATTCGAGCCCAAAGAAGGCGGTCGTCTAGACTATTTTGGTGAAAGTAGTAACGTAACTGAGTTAGAGTCCACTTGCACCCAGGTCCAATCCTTTCCTTGTCTGTAGCATATGATGGACTGTGTTTGTTAATAGATGTATTCGTTAAATGGGAAAAAACGTTGTTTAAAGCAGTCATATCAAATTTTTCAGTACTAAATCTTACAATTCCTTCTTGGAATACGTACACCGTCAGAGGATGGAATGATGGAACGGCAACGTAAAGACGTATATCAAACTTGTAACCACCAATCAACAGTGGATTAGCAATATACTGCTGTACAACTGCATTACAGTCATACTGTAGATCAGAAATGTCTCGAAACAAAAATATTCCCCGACCTCTCGACATGTCGGCAGGTTTACATATCCAAGCAAACTGTTTTGGTTCAATTTTCGCTTTAAGTTTACCATATTCTGCAACAAATCTTGTGTAATCATTTGGTAAGTTGAACGACAAAGGACTAAAGTTGTACATCCCCGCGCCATGAACACCTTTCATGCGCTTTAAGTGTCTAACCAAGCAATCTTTTCTTGTAATTCCTGTCGATTTGGGGTAGTGGTTAAGTCTCTGCCATGGTTGTATATTCTCATAGTCGCACAATCTGAACCGTGACGTCCTCCACCACAGATTCCAATCTGAATCTTCCTGTTCATCTTCATCAAACTCGATCCAGCCACGTTCAAGAAAAACTTGATGCAACAGCTCTGGTCCCTGGCCATGATCGTTCACCCGAAACACAAGTGGTTTCTTCTGTACTCCATTTGACATTATCTAGATATACCTTGTTGTGCAGTCAACGCTATCACAAAAACTGCCAACTTGACAGTGGGAATAAGGCATTTTGTAAATCTGAAAAAAAAAATATGAGTATATTAAATTCAGAAAATTTCGACTTAAATACTTCTGAAGCAGACGTCAAAGTATTAGTCTTGCTTTACTACAGATAATATTTCAACCAAAAATGCAAAATTTACAGCATGACTAAATTAAGCTTAAGAAAGTGAAATTGTTTTACCTGTAATAAAAGTATAAAAACAAGCAATTATATTAATGACAGAAAATTTATGAGTCATATAAATATTCAACTACAATGTATATAAAAATAAATCCATATTAAGGTTTTCCTTCTACTGTATTCTTTTCCAGTAACTGGTACTCTTTTCTAGTTACCGGGGGGGTATTGAACCAAATTTGAGACAACTAGTTTTCAGCTATTTTACATAATTGTTCCCTTATATAGACGCAAAATTAGCATATATTATTTGCATATATATCTATTTAAAGCCTCACAAAATGTAAATGCTTGATTTGTGATATCTATCAGACAGTGCTGGGTGAACAGTTCTATGTGTACCGTGTAAACAAACAGAACTTGAAGGAGTGGATGTAGTTACATACAGTCAGTCTCGCCTACAACAAACACTGACATATTTAATGCGTTTCACAATATGTTAATTTTGTAACATGTATTTGAAAATAAATTAAATTACCTGTATATACTATATACAGTACAAGTTTGTGTCCTGAATCTTACAAATAATCATATAATCCTAATATAATTCCAATATTTAATCAGCCACACAAAATTTATCTAATAATACACTTGTATGTATACATTTGATTTATAATAACAAGAGCTATTTGTACAAAACATAAGTATGCCCCCCTCCCCCCCATAGCCCTTGGAAGTGAGTGGAAAACATTTTGTCATTTTGTGAAGTTTGATGATGTAGGCTGAATCTAATTCTCTAATTTCTGATCAGATACCATACTCAGAGGGAAGATCACTGTGAATATGAATTTTCTTCTGTGTGATTCAACAATAATGTTTAGCAATTGGCTAAGTGTAACCATACTATGAAATCCCAAGTATACTGCAATTGCTGATGATAAATAATTTTCAATCTCTTCCCCAGGTCACTACATGTATCGGCCTCTCACATAGTGTTGTACATGTATTGACCTTTCAAAACAATTGGGGTCATCCACTGACCATCCAATGAAGTTTGCCCAAGCATTCTGCAGTTATTTATTGGAAATTGCTTCTAATATTAAGGTCACAATGGCCTTTGACCTAATCAGCCCCAAAAAAGGTAGGATCATCATTAATGTTTCATTTATTTGAATGTGATAACTCACTGCCCAAGTTTACTCTATTGCAAAGAAGATCCAGGACGAAAATTATGTGAAAATCAAAACATAATACAATAGCAAAAATATCATTAATAAACTTAGAGCAAAGGTAAGGCCATCCTTAAACAATTGTTTGTTTGCACTTACACGATCTGGAATTTTAACAGTGGGTAGGTAGAATTTTTTTTTTAGTTTAGTACTGTAATGGCTAAAAGACGGAAACATTATTTTTCATTGATGAACCTAAAAGTAAATTGAGTCACAGTATTTTTCATGAGTCTTTCACGTAACTGCAAACAAACAATTTTTAAGGATGGCCTAAACATGGTGTATTTAATATTATTTCAATAACGATGCGAGTATTGACAACAAAAATGAGAATGAACAATAATAAGTCCAATAAGGACAACTGACCACGTCAACTACCGTATTAAAAAGCGTAACACGGGAAGAGATCTAAAAATGTATCACTATTTTTCATGTATATTCTAGAGCTTCAACAATACAACTGTGAACTGTCAATTCGATTTTTTTCCCCTTCGATTATTTATATATGTATATGTAACAGCATTCTCATTCATCTTAAGGCTTTTGCATTAATTTCGGGCAAATTGAAATTAAGAGTTTTGCAAATAAAAATTGATAGACTACAGAAACAACTTAGTATTTGTTCACTGTGGTCTTACTTCTCAAATTTAAAGAATACATTGGGAAAAAAACACCTTTCACAACAGGACTTTCTTAATTTGTGAAAATATGACTAGAAAAACCCGTGCTTACTGTACCAAATAACAGTTTGGTGAACTGGAACTAAAAAAAGCGAATCGAATCGAAAATACCAGGGTTTGAATCGTGAATCGAAATGTGAGCTCCGTAGTCGAATTCCGATGCATCGCATCGAATCGTTGAAGCTCTAGTATATTCATGTATATTATTACAGTGTACAAGGAAATAATTATATATGGAAATAACAAATATTTTCTGAACTTTTAAGAATTTTCAGTGTACAACAACACAAAGATACAAACATTTGCAGTTGTTTTTCCTGTATTCTTAAGAAATGTCAGTAACATTATACATAGACATATCAAGTTTAATAGCTCACTTGCATATAAAAGAGGACATAATCTTCCACAGTGTAAAAATATCTACAATCAATATATTTTCCTAAATGTTTTTAAATAACTGGCCCACATTCAGTATTTTTAAATAAAAAATACAATAAAACCTCACATAAAGACCACCTCAAAATTAAGAACTCAGTCCATTTCCCCCATTTTGCTCTATATTCAACCTCAATATTAAGACCACCTCAATAATAAGACCAGTTTTCAAGGGTCCTAAAGGTGGTCTTATTATTGAGGTTTTACAGTACCACAATACTGTAAGATCTACAGAAGAAATTTATACATTTTGTGTCAACATTGGGACATTTCATTGCATAATGTACAATAACTTATGTGTTAGATATATTTTCAACAATAGATAGCAAATATAAAAGTTAACACAGATTATGGACCTTCTAGAGGATTAGCTTAAGTTATTCAGCCCCTAAGCCTAAGGACAAACACCTAGCTATATTATTTTTCTTTTGAAAATAATGAATAAGCTAACTGAAATTATCGCCATATCTCTTTTTTTCTATAATATTTTTCTGATTGATATTTGCCACCAATAAGAATTTTGTCAAACCTATTCATGATATTGTACAGTGCATATCTGTATTCTCGCGGTACTTAATGAATAATGAAGAATAAATAAGAAATAGTTAACTTACCATCAAAAATCTGCACACTATCATGAATTGCAATCATATCCAAACACCAAACAGCAAAATATTATTGTTAAAATGTCACAAATTCGTAAAAAATGTTAAAAATGTACATGGGGTCACCGCCATATTTAATGGCTGACGTCATCACTATTCTCGCGGTATTTCAATAATGTTCTAAAAATAGATGAAGTATAGGCGTCAGATTACTAAATTGATCTGTATTCTGCACAACTGTCGTTTACAATGTAAATCAAATGTAAATATAAACTTTAAACAATTTAAGTGATAAACTTGAACACATTTTGTTAAACACTGTCAATATATTATTATTCTGGACAGTGGACACATCTGAATACACTACCCCTCCTCAACACATTGACGTTAGAGCAGTGTGTTAAGTGGACCCAATGTTCACAAAAATCACATTGACCCCATTTTACAATGGTCACTGACATGCATCCTCTAAGTTGGGGAGGAAAGTTTTTGTTGCAAACACAACAGGGGTCATTATCTTCATCAATATCACTGTCAGAATCATCCAAATCTAGAGGGGCACCACTTTTTTTTGATAGACCCGATGTTGATGGCTTTGGATATGCTTTGGCTGTTTGGTATGTTTTACCGATTTTTATATGTTGACATGAATTGCATTCTCTTTTCTTTATGCCAACAGACTGTCTTTTTTGTTCCATTTCGGTTATAGTTTCTATGTTGTTTTGAGCAAGTAAGTTACCAATAAATTTTTTAGGTGGGACAAATTTTTTCCGTGGTCTCTGGACAACTTGGGTTATTTTAATACTGTCTAAGAAATTTGTTTGATCTTTTTGTATTTCTACGTCAGTTTGACTTTCCATTGTCTTGTTTTCGGCCGGTTCATCATAAGTATTTGTGCTTTGCTGGGCATGATATATAGAAGCGGGAAGCGTTTGTGTTACAGATATCATCTCACTATCAAAAGGATAAATTCCTGCTTTTTTAAATGCAGATATTACATTATCTGGAGAGAATGCTCTGGCATATGGTTTGGCAGTAAGTCTTGCCACCTCATATCTGGTTATGGCTATTCCTGGGTTGCTGTGCATATATGATTTACACTCCATGTAAAAGTACCTTTTCATAGGCCCAAACACGCCCACATCTAATGGCTGAGTTAGATGACTAGAATGTGGGGGGGAGTACAAATAGTATGATGTTGTGCTCTTTTGCCCAGGTGGTCAGTGTAAGGGAAATATGCGATTTATGTCCATCATATAGAATGAGGGTTGCAGGTCTATTTGAATCTTTGACAATGCCTGCATATTTTCCAAAATGTGAAGTAACATAATTTTCAAATAGTCCACGATTTATCCATCCACTCTCGGACATTCGGCCAACTGAACCTGCTGCAGCTCCATCTAGTAGGTTGTCGGACCATCGCTTCCCAGGAAATATATAAAAAGGAGGAATATGATTTCCTATGGCATTAGCCCCACCGACCACTGTAACATTCTTTGTTCTTGGAGATGTTACAGCCTGGCGATTTGTGTTTTTATCACATATAATTTTTGGAGGCAAATGCTCTGTAGAAAAACCTGACTCATCGATATTGTATATTCTTTCAGGTGCATTTATTAAGTCATTGGTTTCCATTATTAATTTAAGTTCTGCAAAATATGCAGTAATAACTTCATGTGAAGTACATTTGGCACGAGCCATTCCTAGCTTCTGTGGGTAACTACCTTTAGTTGCTCCCAGCGATCGACAAAGGCGTAAAACCAACCTTGACTCAGTCCATCTTTAGCTTTAACATCCTTCCCTAAAGATCTGGCATAGTCCGCTGCCATGTATTGAATATCACATATGGAATAACCATAACCTATATTTGCCATATAAACAATATGCTCCACAAGATTCTTTTCCTCATCATTGGAAAATAACCTTGAAGGACCAGACCTACAATCAATAGTGACATTTGCCTTGTCCTGTCTCTCAGTGTAGACTCAGGGACACCATATAATCTAGATGCCCTGTAAACAGATATGCCAGACAAGGTTGCATCATATGCTCTTTTTAATTTGTCTTTATCATAGGGCCTTTTCTCCCTGTGAGTCACATGTTTCTACAAAATGGAAATGCTTGATTAGTGTAAGATCGAAGATGACACAAAAATAGATTTTTTTTATTAGTGTGAGGTCGAAAATTACCAAAAAAAACAGTAACAAGGGACGATAACATATGAACATGGTCGCATTTGAGAAATAATTTAGTGGTCTGAAGCCTATAATTGGTGGGGGGGAGAAAAGCAGACGAACATGAAACTTAAGGTATTTTTTTATTTAATACACATTATTTATTGGGGATTTCATACTGTTTGGGTAGAAAATCATTTTTATAAGGATTTTATAGCAAATACTCACCAAAAGACGATTCATACTGATGGATACGACTGTTTTTTATTTGCGATAAAAAGTAGGTCACCCGCTTTTGTTGATAAACACCGATGGGCGGAGTTACGCAATTACCGCGAGAATAGTGATACCGCGAGAATAGTGATGGCGACTATACGTTATGTTAGTTCGTAAATACCAGTTACCACGAAATTATAAGAAAAAAGCATATCCTTATGTCAATAATATGAGAGCATTAAAACGTTTAAAATTGCAAAATATCATTTATAGTCTATGTAAAAACACATATTAAATTATATTTTCGAGATGTTTCAAAACAACTTATGTCATTTTCCGGACGCGCACGTCAATTTCGTGCGGTTTGTGAAACTCTTACCCGTGCGTACGAAGATTATTAAGAACGAATCCTGCAGAAAGCCTACATATTTAATTATTCCAGCAAGTCAAATAAGTTTTATTATTATTAATTTTATGATTTCAATAAACCGACATCGAAAAATTCTCGCTAAGAAAACAGAACACTACAAACTGAGCTTACAAAATGCTTATTCCAGTTTCACTTTCGACCGATCCGGTGGAATAATCTTGTTGACATCACGTGACTTGACGACAACCAATCAACTGTCTTGTTACAAACCTCAGACACAGTAAAGTCCGTTTATCCAGACACACCTCCGTTCAATATCCAACGCGGTGGTTTCCCTTTAATAGCACCGAAAAGTATACTGCAAATGCACGGATAGGACAGATAAGCACTGCGAGATATAAAGTAACAGATTTGTACGGAAATATGTAAAAAGGAATGTACCTTGCACCTTGTACGAGATCTTCCACGGACTAGTCCTTGATAAATATAATTCAAAACTGGCAACTGTGTAAAAGATATCCAACAATTTTTTTGCTACATAAATTGTTGGAATTACTGGTAGTCAGTATTTATTCCGAGAAAATGAAGGAAATTATTTTTTATACTTACCTAATTATAATCTTGGGAATTTCACATCTTAGTCACCTAAATATATATATCATAAAATGCATTAATCTGAATTTGACCTAAATACATTGAATCAGCAAGTAATAATTCATAATGTATTTTTTCACAATCAAATTCAGACTCATATAGAACCCAAACATTTGCTTCAGACTTCATTTTACTGAGCAAGGCTCTTCTGGAGCATAATCAGAGCAGTATTCTGTATATATATGTGTACATTTTCCAATCTCTTTTTAAGTTAGCTGCATTTGCTGTAAGCCACATTTCCTGCTGTATCCGTATTCATTTTTTGTGTAAAGATTTAGGCAAGTTTTCCAACTGGCAGCAAAATGCATGAGCCACGAAATAACAGACATGCATCACTTCTTTATCTCTCCGATAGAAATACCAGTCTAAATCTCGCCATGGTTATTTCCAGGCTGATCAATATTATGTGAGATGTTCAAGCACCGCATGAATTAAAATTCCAAATCTTTCTTCATTAAAGCATAGCATTGTAATTAGTACACCTTATGTTCTGTAATTAGTAGAGATGTCAACAAATGGCAATTTGGTATTCATAACATATATTCGGTAAACCTTCCAAATGAATATTAGAGTTTCATCCATTAAAAACGGCATAGACTATTTCTTCATAATTACCATTTCTTCTTGCATGTACATATATAGTCTACGCTTGCTTGAAAAGCTTTGTAGCTGACGTAAAGAAAACTGAAGTGTCGATTATTCCAACTTGTTTATGAAAGTGAAAGCAAAATCAAACCAGTCTCATTTTTCCAATCAAAATTATGATTCATTTTTATCACCAAATTGTTCGAACGGATGAGAACAAATTCTAGTTGATGCTCAGACAGACATTTGTTGAGTTTAATGTGCTGAAAACTATATTTAAGTATTTGAATCACAATACAATTTTACATGGAGAATATATCTATTACTATAGCATTTTCAAGTTGTAAAAACTCTGCAATTACTCGATTAATGACAGGGCCAATGTGTCATAACCAGAGTGTTAAAGTTTCTCTCTTGACTTACTATCGTATTATATATATTTACAGCTTTATATATCATTTCACATGTAACACATCATTCAATTCAATGACGACCAGACCATTAAAAGATGATACTCTTGCTGTTAGTTGTATGTTTTTTATATCAATTATTTGAATGCTGAATCAGTATTCGAATATTCGGACATATCAAATAATCAAATGTTCGAATATTCATTAACATCCTAAGTAATTAGACATGAAAAAAAAGTTACACATGAACTAGCCACATAACTGTTGGCAAAAAACGAAAAATAAAACAATTCTCTCGTTATTTTATTTATATTCTTCTCTTCAAGAAAACAAGCTGCGCACAAAATATCATAACAAATTCATTTCAACAAGACAGCAATAATACAATGCACCACCATCGAATATAAAATAAATTGACCGAAACAATGAACACTATCATTTCATTTAAATCATTTACTCGCTTTCTTCCCAGTGTTTTTCTTAGACTTGGATTTACCCGAACCTTTTCCACTTTTATTGCCACCGAAACTTTTAGTACGTTTATCATTCGATTTTCCTTTTTTATCCTTCTTATTAGTATGTGTTTCACTGTTTTCATCAGTCACTGCTTTAGACTTATTTTTCATGTCCTTGAATACTTCCGATTTGTCAATGGGAGTGATAACCTTTCCGAGTGTAGTTACAACCCTAGGCTTGATAAGATCTTTATGAACAATCTCTGGATTCCAAGTTTTACCAAGTGGAGCACGTATACTTGTCTCAAACTGTTGCGCATTGACATATGGGTACGGTATCTCATGAACCTGAAAGTAAATAACAATGTCCTGATTTAGCATACACATACACATGGGCCAATCACTTCTAACAAAAATACCACACTAACAAAAAGCTAACTTCATTGGATTTTTATTCTAGTTTGACTTAGAAGTCCACCAGTAGTGTGTAATACAAAATATAAATGCCGTGACTACACACGTGCCCTTCTGAAAAAAATAGATTAAACTTACATTTAATTTTTATTTAAAAATCAAAACCCTACAGTAAATTGTCCATACATGTTCAACAAATAGTGTATCAAATCAACGTCTTCATCATTACTTTATACCAGTGTACACCGGTATTCTGTACTGAACAAAAATCAGAGGTAACATAATAAACATGAAATTAACCAACAATTTCTTGACAGTCACTCCGTACTTGTGTACAAAAAAACACTTGTTACTGCTAAAACATTGTTTTTATTCTCTATATGCGATTTCTTTTATTAAGCTTAATATACAACTATTGAGAAACAAGATGAAACAACTTAAAATGATCATTCTAAATATCGGCTTCGCAAGTTTCTAACCAGTACTCACACCCAATTCAGAGATTGTACCCGAAAGTGGTCCTGTGTCCAAAATATACCGATAAGGATACAGAGACACTGCAGAGTCTCACTCACAACAGGACTGGAACCAATGATCTTCAGATTCGGAGTTCGGTGCCCTAAACCACCACATCTCCCTCATATTCTTAATATAATCTTGAGGTAATAGGAAACAATTTGTTGTGAAACATTTTACAAGTTGCCTGTGAGATGCTTAAATAAAGGTTTAAATATATCGTCGTTATATTATACCTGATGTTTTGTTACAGCATTAATCTTCGACTCATTGATGATCACATGACCAAGGTGTTCATCTTTTCTTGGTAATGCTGGAGGAGCTTTGACTGTAAATCTGAAATGATAATCGTATGGTACACACCTGGTAATCATTGTAACCAATACGACTTCTGTTGTGGTGCTTGCTTATCATCAAAATGGACATTAAAAGTGAGTATGATCTTTCATTTTTGTTTACTAGAGACCTGTAAACAAGAATTCAAAAAATTGGTGAATGTAGTGCTATACAAATATGTCCAGGCTTTATTTTAGCTGCAAAGTATTTCAAAATCCAAACATGCAGATCCATATATGTGAACTTTCCCGATTTGACAGCCGGGAGCCGCGATCTCCCAAAGTAAATATCGTAATTTTTTGTTAAGTGGTATTTTTTAGTTCATTCCTGACTGGTTCACTGAAATTACTTGTCAAACTGATCACCGAAAGTGTAAAATAGGGATACCAGTCCGAAAATCGTATATACCACGTCTTTGGGGTTATATAAATGCTCTAAACCAATGTATCAAGCGCTTGGTGACACTGATCAAAATATGACGCAACCCTTGCTTGTCATGTTGTTAATCAAGTTTCATACATTTCTATTCTATTCAGTTATGACAATTAGCAATAAAATCGTTAATTGGCGACTCTAGTAAAGGGATGACCCCCAGATTAAGAGTTAATTCGCAGAATATTGCTATTAACAGCTTATGATATGGATGGAGACATGATATTGACAAAATTTCAGCCACGCAAAAAAATCTGTTTCGAGTCTCAATTTACTGCTTTTTGAGGTGCAATCTCCCGATTTGCATTCAGAAAAGGTTCACATATATGTAGATCCTGCACCGTGTCCATGAAAACTATTTATTAACTTAAACCTTTAATAACTAAATATTGGCATGAAATTCAGATTTTGATAATTTTAATATATGAAGGAAATTCTACCGCAAATAATTTAACCCAGCAAGTAACACAAGTGCTTTAAGCATCATCATTTAAGATTTAAAACCAGACATTTGTTTACTTTTCAAATTAATTTCACTTGTAATGGACTTCTGGTAGGTGGGTTAACACAAAGAACATGTTCTTTTCACAATGATTACCTTTTCCTTTTCCTCCTTGATACCCTAACACCGTCCCCACCCCAGGAACCCCATCCTGGTAATGTCAAATCGACATCTTTTGGTTTCCCCTTCTCTATAACTATTCCCTTTTCTTTGGTGAATTCTTCAATTACGTCATCATCAGCGAAGGCTTGTGCTATTGTCATCCTCTGCTGTTCATTCTCATCCATATATTCCTCTTCATCGTCATTGTCTGAATATGCAAATGGAAATAATTCAATGTTCACATTTTGACAAAGTAAAACAGTAAAGAGTTGAAGAACAACATTTTGATAAAGTTTCACCAATATTTCTTCCATCAAGTGCTGACAAATATAAATCAAAATACTTATTCGTAAAAGGCAATAAATGAAGAATGAAACATGATGAACAAGGGCAATTGAATAGGCTACTCGCTACTCAGACTAGAGCCACGATAATAACAATTTACTTGAAACGATCAACTACTAAGGAACACTAATTGGACAAGTGAATGATCCAACGTAAATAATATACACATGCACAATACATAATAATAATCTGGTCAGGTATTTAGATTATACAATTGCCAAACAGTAATGGCCATCTTTAATATGGTAGAATAAGTTCATTCTAACCAATAACATAAATATTCGCAAACTATGATAAAATATAATACTACTTTCAGGTTAATAATTCATATTACTGAATTTATTTAACTTGTTTTTGTTAATGACAAAAACTTGCCATAGCTTCCAGAGAAACTTTTTTGTTTCATGAATTAAGTATCTTATGACCACTCATGCAATATCATCCTCTCTCTATAAAATACCTACCTACAATAGTTGGACCAGAACCGGTTTGTCTTAATTTAGTTGCTAGAGTAAACAGTTTCTTAGGATCAACAAAAGCTTCTTTCTCATTAGTAATCCTCTCCTCTTTGTCAGTCACCTTTCTTTTCTTCTTATTCTTGGCATTTGGATTTAGTTTCTGTCTCTTCACTACCACAGCATTTTCACTGTCATCATTATCATCAGAGTTATCTTCTAAATCTTCCAATGTCTGTTTCCTTGTTAATGATTCATTGTTAGTTTCATCATAATCAGAGTCTTCACCCATCTCTTCAGCCACATTATCCGAACCCTTCTCTGCAGTAGTTTTTACATTTCTTTCTTCAACATTTCCATCCTCTGCTTCCTTTTTTTTATTCTTTACATTCCGGTGACGCTTTTTGCTCTTTTTCTTTTCCTGCATTGGACGTTTACTGTTCGCCTTTTCACGAAGTTTGGTTTGAAAAATATCATCAATGACATCACTAATGCTCAAGATATTTACTTCAGGTTTTTTGTTCTTGTCATCAATACTGTCTTCAGTAAGAGAGGATAAATCATGGACTTCCATCTTTTTCTTGTTTCTCAAATTAAAGTCATTAGCTGCCTTAACAATACCATTTTTCTCATTGTTATCTTTTCCATTTTCAGCTTCGTCATCAGATTCAGAATCTCTCTCTACATGTTCTGCATTCTTTAATTCTTCAGGTCTGGAATACTTGGACATATCATTCTCATTATCACTATCAGCATTCATTTCACCACCTTCCTTAGAAGAGTTCACACCTGCCTTTTGTCTGGATGGTTTAGTCATCCAGGGATTATTGTATGTTTTCAGGAGAGTATACTCGGTCTCTTCAACATCATCAGCAACACCAGTATCTGGAAACATCTCCTCATTGTCTGAATCTGATTCTACATCTACTTTCTTTGTTAATTCTCTGCTCTTCTGCAACATATCCTGAACCTCTTGCCTTGCCTATCAAAACAAAATTTACACTTGTAGATAAGAAATCTAACATCAGTCAAACTTGTCAACCTAAATATCCTATGTTACAAGCGACTGACAATAACAAATCATACAATGCACATTCAATAGTTTCAATGTATTAAGGATTTGGCGTAATTCTTTCAGAGCACTCAGTCTGAAATCATTCCTACTAGCCTGAAATTTTATTGCACCGATTCATAAAAAAGTCACAATTATGTGCCGAAACAATTTGTTAAAATCATGGACAAATCTTATTTTTTCTTCAATTCTGAAAAAAGTTTATTCACTAAAATTAAGCATTTGCCCAAATAATAACACAAAGTAATTTCTGCTACCTAGCCCAAAATCAAAGTTACCAGCCCCGGCCTTAAGCTAGTGGGTTACCATGAAGACTGTGTTAATGATTCCCAATGTACAACACCAGCCCAGTGGCTCTATGGTAGAGCTGACCGAATGTAGGTTCAATCCCTGGCCACAACATACAAATGTCATTAAAATGTACAAATGACATGATAGCCCGATTACGACTAGTTGATGACTGAGTGTGGTTTCATATCACATATTTACTGTATGGTATTACAGCATGGTAGAACTGTATCTACTGTGATAAGACACCACCTCTGTATGACTGAAAAGTTGTTGGTATGACATTCAAACCACACAAAACATACATTTCAATATACAAATACATTTCTCATAACTTCGTAACTTCCATTCGAATTTTCTATTAATTAAGCTACAAACTAGTGTCTAATCTTACCCTATCATCATATTTGGCGTACATTGTCTGCCTTTTAGCAAATTTACTTGCACCCCTGTGTTTAAGACTCATTCTCTCCTCTGCTCGATCTTTCTCTAATTGATTCAGTTTATCTAAAAATCCCTCTGGGTCGTCGTCCTTCATCTTGTCCATCATCTTTCCCTCGGTTTTTCTTTTTTCTTTCTTCAGTATGCGATGGTATCTGGTAATTAATGTTCATTAACATATTTAAAATAGAAATGCTATTATCTCATGGAAAGTATGTCTAAAAGTGTATGTAGACAAAAAACTTAATTATTATGTAAAAGAAATTTAATACTTTTTAAGAAAAAATTTACTAAATTCAGTAATCTTCATAATATTTTAATTGTTTCATAGATAAATTAACGTTTTCCCTCATAACTGAAAGAGGTCATCACTGTGAGATAATAGTGACATCATTTGTTATTCACAATGTGAATTAGCAACAAGAGATGATTAAACTATATCGCTCACCTGAGTACACTGCCATGTTTTTTATCGAACTTAATAATTTATGCATCTTATAAGACAACCACTAGACAATGCTATACACCAAATATCAATGCTCTAGGCTTGGGACAAGAAGATTTTCAAAGTTTACACGTTTATGATCTATTTTTAGCTCCAGTTACCTACCCGAACCATTTATATAATTTCGAAAGAGGACCACCTAAGGATCATTTCTGTGGTGAAGTTTGGTCAAAATCCATTGAGTGGTTTAGGAGGAGATACTGTTTATAGTTTCCACTATATACATATAGTAGCAACCCCAGTAAGCCTACTGATAAGTCAGTAATTAACTGGAATTTTGTAGTTTTCAGGCACTCAGTGTAGAAAATTGGCTATAATTTCATTATTTTTTGTTGTATCTCCATGGGGGTTGTATCTTTAAAAAGGCAATAAACGTGTGAAAACAGTGCTGTTTATTATATTTTCTTGTGTAAACGTTGCCCCAGGCTATCCCAAGTTAATTGCTGTCAAATGACGTAATTTCGCATAATCAGCTAAATGTCAGTTTCATGCGTGGTCAGCGTGACGGGTACTTGATTTGATTCAATTTGCGCATCATCAAACACTCATTAATATTCAAAAAATTCACAACCATTCTAACTGATGCGGAATTGAATGAGAAAAACGCTTCCCACGCGTTTTTCGTCAACTCGGAGATATTGTTGATGTATCGATATACAGCGCCGCCATTTTTAAATGACTCGTATGTCGGTAAATTGACGTAATCAGTAGATCACAACACAGTTAAATTGATTTACCCTTGTCGATGTTTTATTGTGGATTATTAAAATCATTGGTGTAAATTTGTTGATAAGTTATTGATTCCCATCGACTTTGTAATAAAAACTGTAAATTCTATGTATTTCACGCGTGTATTATTCGTCCCCGACCACTTTCGACCCCGGAGTACGATACGCTTTTTTTGCGTTTTTTATTTATTTTCGTTTTGATTTCTAATATTAATCAACATTGAAGTAAGATGTCATTTCATGGACCTTACTGTGAGGCTTTTGGTGTCACAGTCAGTGGTTTGAAGACTAAAAACATACCACAGTTGGATCAAGTATATGTCACTAATGGAGTTGTACTTGAAATCAAATAATTCTGTGATAATGAAAAACTGAATAGAAATTAATTCATAAATATACTCAGTCATTTCATACCAAATTTGAACAGTGTGACCTGCCCAAGTACAGTGTATATATTGTGTATAATTATCGTGTCTGATTATGATCATTGCAATGTGTTAGATGTGTTTGCAGTCAGGAAATTTATATTTTGTATTACTTATGTACATTTGCTGTTGTTCATAAATTTTAGTCCATGATAGAAATTTGTTTGACTTCAATTATAACTTTATAGATCCAAATATTCTTTGAAAAAACTGTTTTAGTGCATTACAATTGTGTTACATCGTTGATTGTGATGATATTAATCCATTGATTTCTTCAAAAAGTTGTCTCGAGGTGTGATTGTATTTTCCAATTATAAAAAATTATGTTCAAAGTGCCCTGTTATTTGTTATTTTCTTGAAAATGTTATGTGCTACACCAAATATAACAGCATAAATGGAATCTACATGAAAAATACTCATAGATTCAAAAAAATTATAAAGATATCTTGAATTTTAAAAAAGTTATAAGAAGTGAAGATATTTTTAGTTTTCTTCGGTTCCGCGACCGGGAACATTTTTTAACGCGATTATATAGCGAAAAAATTCTAGAAAATGACCCAATTTGAGCAACTTCAAACATTCATAACTTCTTTATTTTTTGAGATATCTACACAATTCAAACAGTTCTGTGTATATTAGTGATGGGATATCGGTTGGAGAACTGCAACCGATTATCGGTTGGAATCGGTTAGCAAACCGATGCGATATATCGGGAAATAATCGGTTAAATGTTATTTATTTTCATAATTTTCTATTCAGATATTTATGTCTTAAAAGTGACTGTTTTACTTAAATTCTAATGATCTTTTGAAAAAGTAAAGAACTTAAATTACAATCTGGTGTATACATAGCTGGCATTTGTGAGAACTGACTGGTATTTTAGTGGTAAATACCTCTGTAACAATGTACATATCTAGCATACAGCAAGGAAGTACAAATATTTAGTTTCTCTGGATGATAAAACTGTGATTGTCTGGAAGAAAATAGTCATTTTTTGGTAATATTATTGTAATGGTTACGTTAGTGATAAGTTGCACCATGTTCCTACTGCTTGTTGCTAGGCAGACATTATAATATTACTACCAAAAAATTACTATTTGATTTTAAGAGAAGCTAGAATGAATCAACTGACATCTTATAGAAATGACACATTTCTTTTAATTTATTAGGAATTCAGTAACATAACATCTACAGCTTAAACTAAACTTAAACTTTGCAACAGACTAGAAGTAATAATTTTTTTCTAGATATTTAGTACAAACAAGTTGAACAACAGCATTATTCACATAAAAAACTGTTTTACACTTTAACATGTACATTGAATGTCACTGAAAAAATCAAGTTGCATAAAAAACTAAGTTCTTTCCACCGATATTACATAATAATGGATATAGAAATGTCACAGCATTTTTGTCCCTTGTCGACAGATAGATTCAATCGGACATACCGTTATAAAATACGAAAATCTATCAAAGTTTTGCTAATTCTTTCGAACTTATTTTTTGACGCTATGGGCGCCGCCATATTGACAGTTGTGCCTAACTGTACGATGTTAAATCAATTTTCATTGGATAACTGCAACGAAATACTAACGCTTCATTGGCTGACCATTTGCCGGCATACTTCGGTTTTAACCGTTAAGCATTAATCATGTCTGATATTTCGGATACTTTAAACTTTCGGACAGGCAAATTCAGGGCGATCTTTTGAAATCCAAAGACCTTCCATACATTAGACTTAGTTTTGGATCCTGGGTGATTAAATATCTCCGACTCTCTATTGCCGTCTGCTAGAGCGGCCATTTTGCGCGCTTTCAGAGTTATTTCCCATTCGGAAATCTTCGTTCGTACCCGTGAGTATTCGTACCCGCTATCGACTCGGAGAAAACACAATCGATTATCGGAATCGGTTGGGCTTTTCTAGCCGTTAATCAATTATACCCGCTAATCGGCCCATCACTAGTGTATATCATTAATTATTAGATTCATTAATTTTGAAAAATGAGCTGGGGTTGCTACATATAGGGAACACGACCACGCCCCTGGTGGCCATGTTTTTTGGCGGAACTTAATACTTTATGCAATCTTGTAAGAGGACCACTAGACAATGCCACAAACCAAATATCAAAGCTCTAGACCTTCGGGTTTTTGGATAAGAAGATTTTCAAAGTTTAGCACTTGTGACCTACTTATGCAGCAGACCGGAACAATTTATGCAACTTTGTGAGAGGTCCACCCATGGATCATTCATGTGAAGTTTGGACAAAATCCATTCGGTAGTATAGGAGAAGATATTGTTTAAAGAAAATTTTGACGCACAATTCACAATTACGGACATCCAAGGATCCTAAAAGCTCACCATGAGCACTTTGTGCTCAGGTGAGCTAAAAACATTATGCCCCCTAATGATACATTATCAAAGGCCAAAGGGTACTTGATTTATCGCACAGACAAGGATTTCCACCGAATTGTCAATTTGACCTTTGACCCCCAATAGTGATATGGTTGTCTACAACCTGCAGGGAATCATCCTATCAAACTAGGGCATAAAGATCATACATAGATGATATTACATATCTGTGAAGTCATTTGTAATACATACACAAATAATTGTTCAGTTCACAACAGATCTCCTGTCACAGGCTGATTCTCATTTCATAATTTCCAACAAACTGTCTTATTCAAATTCCAAAGAAAAAGAAATACAACCGACATATGCCATTTTGACACTATGTCTAGACTTAATCAGATAACATACTTTTTGCTTTTAATTTTCTTCTGTCTCTTAGCCTTGGCTTCTTTGTATGATAACAGCGCCCTATGTTTCATCAACTCCATGCGTCTTTGCTTTGCCTACAAATTAACCGGATACATGATTGATAATGTCCGTGTAATTTCTATGTTTGTCACTTTATAATTCTCATTTTGTGAATAATGTAGTGCATATATAATTTACAGGGTACATACGTCTCAAGGACTACATGACCCGGCAATCTCACACAGGCAAACATTTATGATACAAACTAAACAAAAGATATTTTTGGAAAACATTATGCCTCCCCTGTGACCTTGACCCCAAAATGAATACGGTTCCTCTGCTACCCACGATGAATGTGTGGACCAAGTTTGTGGATGATAGGTTCAGGGGTTCTCGAGTTATTGATCGGAAACAAAAAGGTTAAGGACGGCCGGACGGACATGTGCAAACCAATATATTTTTGTATCAAGAATACTGACCATATATTCTTTCTCCAAATAAACATTAGTCAGCATCATGACACTTAGAATTTTAAGAAAATTATAAGTTAAATGATGGTTATTAATCACAATTATATTTTTTTATAAAAAATAAATGACAGAACTAGTTGAATATACATGTACGATATGTTCACTGTCTCTATCTAGATGTATTGACTACTACCAACTAGCCATCAGTATTGTTTCTAATCTGATAGGAGAGATCAGTAACATACCATGAAGAAATAAGGGCTATTAAGGGTCAAACGAGGGTTAGAATTACAAACCTACGCAGAGCAATTAATTAGATAAACATGTTCCTTATTTCTAGGAATTCTTGGCAAATATGGGGCTAAACTCTAGACTGTAATGCAAAGCCAAGGTAGCCAGTAAAATAAATAACAACCTCATCTAGATCCATAGCTTTCAATGCTCTCTGTTCAGCTACAGTAAGTTCCTGATGTTTGTCATGTATAACATTATCACTACCACGTAAAAGTGCCGCAACCTCTTGTTCTAATGGAGTACGGGGCTGTAATACACAATGAAATGACTAAAATATGCATGTATTGTATGTTTTAAGTAGTACTTTAGCATACACATATCAAAATATTTTACCCGTACAAACCAGTCTCAGACTTAGAATTTTTAATCCTGTCTGTAAATTACAGTTATAGACATGTTACTACAACAAATGGCTAGACTGTAAGCCTCATGATTTTCAATATACAAGAAAGAAATATCTGACTTGCAAAAGATCTCAATTTGATAAATTTTTAAAAACCATCATACATATATTCATGTTTTGACACAGGTTGATAAATACGCCAATAATATGGTGAGTATGCTAACATAATTCTTTACCTGGAATCTCTTCACAAACTGATCAGTGGTGACAATACGAAAATCTTGCTTTTGAAGAGGAAACTCAAGTTGCTCTGCCTGAAATATAAGCATGCTGTACAATGAGTATAAAGTTCCTTCAAGCAGACAGCATCATTAATACAGAAGGTGTGGGGCTGGGTGCTCAAGCCAAATGCTTCGAGTTCGAGCCTAACACGGGTCACAAGATCCATAACGGTGCAAACATCCGGACTGAACACGTATATTCATGAACTTTATGTCGTCTGTAAAACAACAATAAGTACTACAAGTACATTCTATAAACTGTACAACTCTTATTAATAATTTGTCTTTCTTTTATTTTAATGAGGAAAGATAGCGAATAGAAATATGAAATTATGAAAAAAATATGAAACAACTGGTACACGTGTGACAAACTATGAAAATAAACATTTCATAAAAAACACTGATGGGACATGATGGAAACCCCGGGTCACTTGAATCACCGGTTAACTCGAGCTTTTCTGACGGACCCCAGCGTCCTCGAGTTACCGAAGTTTAACTGTAACACAATAAGAAGATAACAACTTGACATATCAGATTTTGTTAATTTCCAAATTCAAAACTGTATCTAAACCCATTCTTATACATTGATTTGAACGCATTTAACCAGATTATACTAATCACTCTTGACGATGGCTTCCTGGGTTTCTATGAACTACTTACGTAAAATTCACGGTTTGTGAATACTCGCGACCTTTGGCTCAAGAGCCACACATTCTAGCCTTCGACAACTATGCCACCTCAAATATGCCTCCTTTGTATAAAGTACAGACACAAACAACGAAAATGTCATGAATTTTAAGAAGTGTAATAAGGAATAACAAACCTTCCTATTTTTCTTAACAATAGGATCCCACTTTGATATTTCTTGTGCAGCAGATTCATAAGCTGTAGATCTATCCAGCTACAACAGAGAGGAAATAATATATAACAAATGCATCGTCATCTGCAAAATTCAAGAACCAACCTTGCATCCACCACGAGATAAAATGTACATGTATAATTATGAAAGTGAAAAAAATATTTATAGACTAAAGTGTTTCTGAAATATCCAACGTTTTCCCCTGAAAAAGGGCTCTATTATTTGGCAACAGATTTTCCTTTTTTACTTGTATACATACATGTTCCTGAAGCTATATAAGTACCAAGGGTTTTCCCTAGGACTTTTCAGCTACGGGTCCTTGGACCCTCGTGTTTGACAAATTAGGGGTCCTTAGTACATTTGTAGGGTCCGAGATATGCAATTTATACTTAACTAAAGTTTATTTTAGGGGTCCCAGTGATACACAGTATGTGGGAAAAGAAAAGGGAGTCAGGGACTCAATATTTCTGCATCAGGGAAATCCCTGGTACCACTGATTAAGCATTTTCATAGATTTGCAAGCATGCATTTTATTTAATTGTGAACTATCAATTAAGTTATAAGATTTTAACTAACCTTTTCCTTCTCATGTTTTGGCAGAGGTGTTGTGACAGTTTCTTTGTTTTTCTCAATATCTCGTAATTGTTTCTTCAGGTCACCATGGCTCATACTCTCCTTCAATGATCCCACCAGTTCATGAAGTTTAATCCTGCTGGAATCATCTGTTAAACGTCAAAAGCAAACAAAACCAATATAGTACCATGTGCCACACTTTCTTTGTTAATGATGCTTCCACCACATTACATGTACTTCTATAAGACGCAAATATTTCTCACCCTATTCTAAGCTATAAGTCCCTCTTACAGATTTGTTGATATTTTTAAACCGAAAGCCAAAAACTTTCACCTGTAATATCACAATTAACATATTTCATAATATCGATCTGTCATAAATAACGCTGTTATAGAATACTCAGTGTGGGAACAGAAACATGTACAATGAGATGCAACTTATTTCCCCCTGATATTCTTGTCGAGACATTATATTCCTCTAAATGGTTCGGCCACCAAAATTGCGAAGTCACCAAAAAAATTGTATCATACGACATAGACAACATAACTGAGGTCAGGATTACTGGAAGCTAATCAAATACAAGGAAAACTTATAGGTGTTTACATACCTTTACTAGATGTGAAGTTAAATTCTGATATTTGATTGCTGATAACTGTTCTCTGCGAAAGTTTTGACCTGAAAAATAACAATTATATTTATAAATGAAAAAATCAGTAACTTGACGACGAGTTATTATCAATAAATATGGATGGTTTACTTACATTCCATGAACACTTTATTCAACCTATTTTCAGCATACAGGGATTGCAATTAATAATTTTAGAAGATGTCTTTGCATCCAATTTCTGTATATTGCAGCTACTGAGTGGATTGATGGCCTTCTTCCCAATATGCAACACATGAGGGTCGTCTGGAAATTCGTGGACTTTTATTATAGTCTAATCATTTCTGTATTAAATTATGTTGAAGTTCATGTCCTGAAACTTTGACCGTTGAAACTTTTCCATGAGTTAACTTAACAACAATCTTCTTAACCCTGTTGATAACAGTCTCAATAGAAAATGACATCAAAGGAGGACGTTGTTTAAAACAAGTATGGCAATTAACTTTTGTGCTTGTCTTCAAGAAATTACTGCAGTAACATTTAAGATAAAATGCTACGAAATACAGCTGCTGACTGGTCATTGAACAGCACAAAAGATTTCAAATCCAAATGAAGTCTGAACCTTGTCCTTATTGACTTATGTTTTACTGGAAGTCAAGGCAGGGCTTTGAGGTATCGGGTTTAGCCAAATAATTGAATCTTCAGATAATTTGCTAAAATATAACTACAAAATAAAAATGTGGACGCCTTTATAAATACATGTAAATCTATTATCAATTTATGTAACCTTTACCTTTTCTTGCCATCTAGTGATGATATTGCATCTAGCAATTGGTTGTGTTTTCTGTCATCAATGTTATCCTGATAAAAAGGAAATAAATATAATGCAGGATGAAATCTCAATTTTGCTGTATGAGTTTTTATGAAACATGTGAAAAGGAATGTTTTTTTACACTTAGCAATTTTGGATAAATCATAAAGTATCCAGTAGACTAGAAGGTTACACTATTTTTGATTAAATGTATTGTTTTGCAAAATTTGGGATATCTGCTATGATTTGAATTACAATGAAGTGATTGTCTATCAGAAAAAAAACCAATAATCTAAAGTCAGCCATTATATATAATTGTACCGAAGTGTTGAGCAGTGTAAAACTGAAAATCTAGATTTGAACTTAATGCCAAATTTTAGAATCTGGGTGATGTAAAAGGATATGATTTGACAGTTGCAACCCATCAAAAAATGCTGATGACGTCCTGTTAAGTTCATTATGGAAACACAAACTGGTGAAATGTTTTTAGAATGTATACCTCCTCCCCACTGCTTGGAACATTATCATTCTCCACTTGAGCATCAAAATCCATTGCTTACTGAAATGCAAACAAGTGAATATATTGCATCTATCAAGACAAAAAAAGATATGTACATATTACTACATATAATTATCGTCCACATAAAAATTGGTATCACTCAGTCGCAGCTAGGAAGACTGATGGAGGTCAGTGATGGCCATCTACTTCATTCCATCTTTGGTTGAAATCGAGAAGCAAAATGAACGTGGGACAACAATGTCACAATTGTTGGGGAAAATGTAGTCCAGCCATAATTAATTTATTTCACATTTTGATGTCTAATATTTAATTATTATAATATAATGTATATTTTATAATGAATAACTCTTAATACTAACGGTTTAAACAAATGTAGGTACGAGTTAATTAAGGTACGAGTTAACCAAAACAGGTACGAGTTGACCTAGGTACGAGTTGACTGGAAACCCAATAATACACGAAATATCAAAATAGTTCATGGTGAAAGCAAAATGATCGTGTAAACAATCAAAGTAGATGAGAAATAATAATTAGTTGGTGCACGGCGTACCATTGCCTAAGCGTACCACTGCCAAAGTGTAACATTTAAAGCAGAATTCACCATAATTCGCAATATTTGTTGTTTATCAACTTCTACGACAAAACGTTTTTTCTAAATGACAAAAAGAACGCGAGATATATAAAACACCTTATGCGTTACCTGCACAATTTAATGAGAAAACAAGCACAGAATCAGCCGTTAGGATGTTTATTTTGTTTCTTAACTTTCACGTGTTGTGAATAACGGTGCAACGTTATAACAATTCATCGTGTGTATAGGACAGGTTTAAAACACGGCCCGGTCGTAAATTACAATACGGCCCTACCCCTTAACTTCTTTGTTTTTTAAGATATCTGAAAACTTTTGCATCTACGAGGGCACCCTCGTGGCAATCCTAAAAACGTTTTATATTGAAATTATTAGAATTAGAAGTTTATTCAATTTTGTCTAAAATTCAGACAGTTTTTTAATCAAAATTACGGCCGAAATGGAAAACACGGCCATACACCCCTAATTAACTTCATTATTTTATCAGATATCTTAAAAATTATTTTGGTATATTAGAGGATATCCTCGTAGCTATATTGAACACATTATACATTGATATTATTTTAATCAGAAGTCTATTCATTAACTTCTTTATTTTATATAGGTCCGTGATACCATATAGAAATGGGTATCTTAATTATTTTTTGTACACAAATGCGTTAATTAATATAGTCATTTTATGTTACGTGACTAAAATAATATCTGGCCACTAATAAATAACATATATAAAGACGTTTTAATATTTCTCGACAAATTTGTGGAGTTACTTGATATTTACATAATTTTGATACCAATCATGGCATGTTTAAAAGAACTGAAAGATTGTCATGTGCTCTACATGGTGATATTAGCTAAGAAAGACCTAATGATAATGATTATTTGGCATATTTAAATAAAAATATCAATCCCAAATGGATTTATGATATTTGTCTTGTTTTTTTGGTCAAAATTAGTGATAAGCAGGGGCGTAGCTTTAAATACGCACATGTATACATACAAGCTAGACAAATGAAACAATAATTATGACCCAAAATGGTATTAAATCGGAGGGTAACTTACTTAAAGTGGGTGATCTTTAAAGGTTTCAACATGAAAAAACAGCTAAACTTTGTATTTTATTTTTCAAAGAAATATCTTTAAAAATGCCTCCAAATGCAGCTGCGATGATTTTTATAATTTCAATATTTGCTCGGGGATTGAGGGGGGGATGCTCCTGGACCATCTCTGAGTTTAGTCCAATTTTGTCTGTAACATTCAAATTAACTGGAAATACCAATATCAGCATATGTTTGTGCCTTAGTCTGTGTGTTCGTTCAATCTTGTGCCAACTGTTACATTGGCATACAGGGAGATTTTTTTCCTGAATACAACAGTGGTTACAACCTTGATCCAGATCAATTTAATTTAGGATCTTTGTTTTAATGGTGCATTAACAAATACTTTGCACTTGCCATTAGGCATGAAGTGTATTGTCATACATACAAACCGTAAATTTATTGATAAATCTCAAGTTGATTGAAAAAAGACAAATTTTGTGATGGCTGAAATTAGTATTATGGCCATTGCCCGGTTTGATAAAAGATACACATTATGTGACCCACTGTGTCAAGTGGGGGAGATTGTCGGAAGAGTATTCACTGCTTGATGTGGTAGTCCCAGGGGCCTCATCTGAAAATTGTTGTACTGTTTGATAAAAAATGGTGCACTCTGGTGCAACTGTGTGATGAAAGAATTGCCATAACGTCATAATATGATATATGACCCATGTCATCACCTAAATAGATAAGGTTAAAGTTGTGGGTGTGATTCCTGTACTAGGATGTTTTTTTAGCAAGGGGCTCGTTAGAGTCAATTGCTATAGTAGGCGAAATTCGCGGACACTCATCGGATGAGGTCATCCCAAGTATTTCATTCTGAACCGCAAAAGGCTATACATACTCCTGGAGAAAGTAGTCCCTGTCTAACATAAAATAGTGGTTACCATTTGCGATATCAGCTATAAAACGGATTTGAGCTGACTTCACTTACGCAAAAGAAAGTACCCCAATTAAAGAAACTTGATCAAATATTGCAAATTACAGAAATGTCTGCCTACGCCGCTGCCGTATCACGCGTGTCCATATAGTGTACAGTAGTCAGCAGACGATAGCAGTAGGCAGAGATACGTATACAAGAAAACGATGGAAGATATAATATATCCAACGAACAATTATACGTATATTGAAATAATGGGAAATGCAATTTTCCGTCATCGCTCCGTTGAATATCGACGATTTACGGAAACATACTTTTTGTTTTATTGTCATCCTGTCTGTAGGTCGGTCGATTGGTTGTTCTGTCCAATATACAACATATGTAGTTTGTGTAGCACCTTATTCTCTCTCTTTTTGTAACTACTTCTTCAGTTTTCAAGGGATTACAATGCATTTTGATAATATAAGTACCCTGATACATGATTTGATGATGTGGAAGACATCAATTTGCTTTGCATCCATCAAAATATTTTAGAATTCTGGTCCTTTGAACTGAAGTCTCTTTTTAGAACACATGTAGCAAAATACTTTAGTTTTTTTATGGATTGCATTGACACTTGGCATATAATCAACATTAAGGTACTGTTTACTTCTTCTCCATCCACCTTTCTGACTGTCTATACCAAATCTATGTATACAATCTTGTGTGTTTAACTCCTATACTATTTATTTACTGACATAACAAAGTGTAATTGATAGACTATTGTGATAGGTAATATATATATATATGTCAAAGTGACGTCTGTGATCTGCAGTGAGCCCCTTGCTGTCAGCACCTTCTGTGCTTTGATTTGTAATGTTTTGTCCAGAGATTTAAAGTTATTTGTCTGCCAGATTAAATCCATGTTGGTGAGTTGCTGGTATGTAAAATAACAAATGGTTTATTCTATTTACAGGTTATTAACCCAGGAATATTTGCTTTGTTCTCTCTGACCATGAATGTTGTATAAAGTGAAGAGAAATATGTCACCTCAGCGAGTTGGTGATGATCGTATCATCATATGATAAAATAACAGACAGTATGGGAGTATTTTGATTTAAAAAATGATGTTCTATGTACGTCTGTGATGCCGGATGATGTTGACCTCTATGATTATTACGGCTGCTACTCATGATAAATGAACACACGTTCTGTATCTTTCCAGATGATTTATTCGCATAAAAAATACCAACACATGTTTAGTAGATCTTTCTCAAAGTTCATTTAAATGTGAATAGAATATTGCTAACATTAGAACTCAGTCAGCATGAAGTTGAATATTTGATATGCATGCAACATATAGCAAAAGGACATACTTATTAAAAACATAGAAGGGTGTTGAAGATTCCAATAGTTTTAAATTGGCCATGTTATATGGCTTGCGGAAGAACAGTAGTAAAGGCAACACAAGAAGACTGCTGTATTACTGTATACCATTAGAATCAGTTAAACCTTTCTCACATGTTTACTTCTACAGTGAAATTAAAAAAATGTTGTTTGTATAATTTCAGGTTTTTGTTTGAATGAGAAGTTTTGCAACCATCCAATCAGAATGAAGTTGGCTTCAGATTGATAATAGGAATGTGGTTAACTTATGATTTCCCCAGAAATGGTGAGTTTGAAGCTATTGTATTTTCTTTGGAAACAATGATAAAGAAAAGTGTACACAAATAAATCATTACAATTGTCATGAGATGTAACACAATGAAAACAGTTAGTTATATCCATATATAATTCTGATCAACACTCATGTGTAAGATTCGATGCTTCGTTATAAACATCTTGATTGGAAAAATGCATTAATCTAGGTTAGCATGGAAGAATAGCTACACAACTAGATGTTAGAAAATGGTAAGCCCCCTTATTTAAGTTATTACAGTACTGTACCATTATTTTGTCCAAAACAGAGAAATTCTGAAGTTTGAAAGGCTGTTGAAGTTCAGCCAAGACTAACATGCAAGTGAGGTATTATTATTGTTTTATTATATATTTTTTATTACAGCGACCAATTTGGAACATATTCATGAAGTCCTTGATTATATTACCAACATTACTAAAATAGTCGTATGACACGATCACTAAACTTTTTTTTTTGTAACCGCGGTCTTCTTTACATAAAACAAATGTTTATCTACTTTAATAACTGATCCCTAAGTTAGGCTATATCTTTGACAGTATCACATATAGTCGGCGCCCTCCTGGGTCGCAGGGCGCTGACTAATAAACTGACAACCATACCGGATTTCCTAACTTGGAAAATATTTTTCTTAAAGGATATTGTTCGCTCTCGTCTTCCCGATACATATGGCGTTCTGTGACACGGAAGGAAATGGTCGCGATGTCTATGACTATCAGCGGAGTCTTCAAACCAAGATTATATTAAATGCTAGCTTAATTACGTATTTTTTGATTGCCATCAACAAAGTTAATGTACTGACGCTTCGATATCTGAGATACGAATTAAGATCGTCTGTCATGTGAGTCTGTTAGTTTTTTCCCACCAACTTCTGACATTATAATAATTTGCATTTTACAAAAATAGGTAGCCAGCCAGGCTAGCTCAGTTGGTAGAGCGATAGACTATCACCCAGCAGATCGCGGTTCGATTCCCAGTTCGGACAGGTTATGTTCTTCGGTGACACTGGCTACGATAATGTCTTGCACGTGTGGAGAAGTTGGCAGTACTGGTTGATAATTACTTCCAGAAAAGCTGGTTAGGTCAATTGACCGCTGTATATGACTGAATTTTTTTTAAAAACCTGCGTAAAACCTTATGAAACTAAAGAAAGATAGGTTTAAGGAAACGTATATCTTTTTCGACTTAACTCATGATCAGGTAAATGCCTGGGTATCTGCATAATGCCTGAAAAATGCCTGTAAATGTGCATAAAACCTGATGAAACTAAACAAAGATAGGTCCTATGGAAATGTATATATTTTTCGGCTTGATCAAGCAAATGCCTGGGTATCTGTTAGACTGACATGAACAGTATGCTGACACTACTAGTATGAGGACACTACCCTATTCAGCGTATTGGAAAAAATTCCAGGTTTTTAACTGGATGACAAGCAAACAAAGTCAGATTGTGAAACGAAAATATTGTTGTCACTCTCAAGTTCTCAATGGGTATTACATGTAGGGCATTAGACGATACGGTCATCACACGATACTATATGAATCGAATTTTCCGATACGTTACATATATACTTAAATTCAATTACCAAAAAAAAGAGTGTAATTATAATTTGTATAGCCATCTTGTTTCCAAACTTTATACTAATTATTAAAGTATTTTCTTATCCCTACTGCATTCCCTCCCAGAACGTCACCTTCATGAGGCACTCCCTCCTTTGAACGGCTTTTAAAATTCCTCCCATGCAATTAAACGTAAAAATATCCTCACAGGAACGACAACTCTTTGACAACGATAAACGGCAATTGAACCAAAGTTTTTTTCATCCGCCAGTAACAAATTAGGGCGAATTTGTTTTGCAAAACCTGGTTCAGGTTTGAGGTTTCAGTTTTGTTGTAGTTTGGTTGAAAAACTTAAACCAGTTTAGATTAAGATTGGTCTGCAAACAAACAGATGGTTTAGTCGATGAAAAATGGCCCACGTGATTTTGATTGTGCAAGATTGCAGACAGATTGGTGCATGATAAGAAAATCAGAGTTAAGAACTTTAAAGCGTCTGTTTTGCAACGTAACATAGTGGACAATTTTAAAGCCAGGTTCCCATATAGCAAAGAAACATTTATTTTTAAACATTACCCCACATATGAGTGGCACGGTCACCCGCCATAAAATCAGTCCACCATTTTGTTTAACTAGTATACGATTATTCGGATAAATCAAACCAGACAAACCACACTTGGAGGTGGTTCGGTCAGTTTGATTAACCAGTTTAAGATTTGTTATTAACAAATACAAAAACTTGTTTTAGTTTGAAACCAGTTTGTTAAAACAAATGAAAGGTTTGACAAACCAGTTTTGGAATCAAACCGGTTTGGTACAAACAAATTTGCCCTTAGTATAAGAAATACGAACGGGAGAAAAATACTATTTTGACACATACCCATTTTATTCAACAAACACTGAACTCTAAATATTACATGATTAACTTGATGTAAGGAGTGGAAGACTACGGTATGTCGATTGGGACACGCCACAGATTGCCAATTGCGACTTGTTACTTTAGTTTTAAATACAAACCGTCCCATGTTTGTCACGACAGTATGATAAATAACTTGTGGATAATTTAATCATATGATTTTGTAGTAAAACTTTATCTGATGGATTTTTTATTGGACACAGTCGATGCGATGTCCCTAGCATTGTGTAAGTGCTGAATGCCACAGGCATTGCGGTGCCGGAAAACTGTTGACCGTTTGCACAATCTGGTTCTACCTCGCGTACCTGGCAAAACGCAACTGGCAAATCACAAATTACATGTCTTAACCCGTTGGAACACAGAATAAACAATCAATGATGTCCATTATAATCAAAACGAGTGAATACATTTGTTTAGTTGTTTAGTATGGTATTACTAAGAAATATTAAGATGGTACAGGGAATGTTACAAATGGCACCTTTACATAACATACATTCACAATTCTACTCATTATACATATACATACACACGTCAAGTCTACAGAATACAATCGGTATCAAATACTTAGATGTGTTATTGTATTCTACATCTCAAATATTTATATCTATACACAAAATAAAAAAGTAACGCTAAAGTTTCGAAATGTTTCAATGTACGCTAGTTAGAATGACTTGAAATGACCACAATATCACTTCTTGCTGTTGTTATCGATTTTCATAACATATACCAATCTGTAGAGAGTATCATTCCGATGTCAGTTACTGTTGTCAGCTAATTTCCATAATTTCCATATTATCCGTGTTGCAAGGTTGTGTTTCAAATCGTTTCTCATCTTTCCAACATGCAATCAACCAATGAAGTGGATGAGCAAATGACAGAATAGTTAAACACAGTAGAAATATGTCCGCCTGAAATCGATGAAGGAATGCAATCATGTATATGTCTTATTTGTAGTCGTGATAGATACGTATATAAGTGTATGTTCAAAATGCATTTAGGAAATATCATATGACTTCGCTAAATATTTTCTCCCGCAAAATTACCCGAGTTTAAAAGAGGGATAGAGTTGTTACAGGAAACGTCACACACACAAGACAATGTCTCCATACAAAGACCCCCTGGTATATAAAAGTCTACAAAACATAAGGCACTGAAGAGGCACAAGGGTAAACATGTATTGGAAAAGAAGATTGCTGATCATAAAAAACAACTAAGGAAAATTCAGGGTGACAAAATGAAAGAACACATCAAGGACCATGTCACAAAAGTCAGAATGGGTGTGTGAAAAGACCATGACTATTACATAAAGTAAAGGATCTACGCATTGAGAAATGTCTGCTGTTTAAAAGATTTTCAAAGAAATATGTAAAACCGATACTTGGATATCCCCTTTAATTAACTACTTACATGTTTAATATTTTGAAATAACTTACATGAAAGTCTCCATCAACGTAAGCGGCACTCCATGTATAGATAGCATATTGTAGGAAACCAAACATTGCAGACAGGAAATGCATCGTTCCAAACAGAAATCCAAAATAGTGACTTGGAAACCTGACGTATGAAACGGTGTTTCGTAAGAAATGACATGATATTGCGAATATAATTTATCCCCGAATAACATAAATGATGGAGAAACATACAGAGGGCATCGTCATGCCAACATCACAAGGTGACATGAACAAATTTGCATGTATTGGCCACACCAAATTGATTTGCAGTTCTACTGATTTACCGCTCCTTTAAAATGCAAGAATAGAAAAAAATAAAATGACCTCGCACGTCCGTCAAAAATCAAATTTTATTATTTGATGTGCGCGAAATTTGGTGCTAATAAGGGGTACTTTTCTCATTTAAATATATGCATAGCAACCGTAGTTAACACTCCCACAATGCATTATAAACATGGGAGTACATGCAAGGATCACAGACGATATGCAGGAAATTTACATTAAATGCATCTCAACTTAGGCTAATTAAAGTTCGATATGTACAACATCTACAAAGACATTTAAAGGTTTGGGATACTTGTGCAACATGAAATACATGTGACAAGCTTGGTAAATTGTACAAATACTGGAAAATTCATGCAGTAGCGAAAACAGATGAAATAGGAAATGTAAACAAATTCGGATAGAATAAAGCGAGCATGGAGATGTATAATATGTGTTTTTGTATAATATGTGTTTGGTCGATTTATAATACTGATCAACACATATGTGTACGATTCGATGCTTCGTTATAAACATCTTGATTGGAAAAATGCATTTATCTAGGATAGCATGGAGGAATAGCTACACAACTAGAAATTAGAATACAAATCATGAAAATGGTAAGCCCCCATACTCTGAGGCGTTACAATATTACCATATTTTTGTCCAAAACAGAGGAAATCAGATGAAACTGTTTCGATACTATTTTAGACGAAATTCTGAAGTTTGAAAGGTTGTTGAAGTTCATCCAAGGCTAACATGGTGCTATTGAACATTATAATTTTAAACTTGAAATGCCATAAGAAGACTTGCTATACATTTTCACCTTGTTCAGAATCACCCTGTCTGTCAGTCGATGTGTCCAGATATATATATTTGGTTTAAGGCAAAAAATATTAAGTAGTTATGACCCATTAACAGAAACTAGTTGTGCATCTCATGGTAACATTCAAGTCTAAGTGGGTAGCTCACCTACGCACAAGGTGCTTAATGTGAGCTTATGTGATTGCCTGATGTCTAGTTTTTAGTTTGCAACCAGCATTGCTCAATGTTTTTGTATTTGCCGCTTGTGAAATTTTGAGAAGTAAAATAAAATTTAAAAAAAATATTTCGCTCGCTCGCCCCATCTTTTTCTTAAAAATATCCGAAGAACTACTGATCACTTAGGTGTGGCCTAAGGCCCGAAAAACTTAATAAATAACATTAAAGCAAAAGAATCGATGCGAGAATGTGATATTGATATTTTATTTCGAATATATATTAGGTATTTAAATCAAAACAATATTGCAGTAAAGCTATTTGCACGCTTAACAATTATACAAATACTTATTAAATGTGATATATTATAACAACAATTAAAATAAAGCTTTTTAGCTATTCACTTATGTAAACAAGAGGCCCATGATGGCCCTATTTCGCTCACTGCCATGTTTTTTTACCGAACTTTAATTTATGCAATATTTTAAGAGGACAATTAGACACTGCTTAACACCAAATATCTAAGCTCTAGACCTTATGGTTTTTGCACAAGAAGATTTTCAAAGTTTTCACTATTAAAATCTATTTTTATCTCCCGTGACCTACTTATGAACAAACCAAAATTATCTATGTAACTTTGCAAGAGGACCACCTAAGGATCATTCCTGTCTAGTTTGGTCAAAATCCATTCAGGGATTTAAAAGGAGATGACGTTTATAGTTTCCACTATGTTCGCACATCTGTAGAGATGCGAGAGTACTGTAAGTATATTATAAACAAAACTAATGGATTTTGTCTTAACATTAGTCTAATCGTGAGAACATGGCTTAGTATCTTAGAAATCATATACATGTACATATTAATATTGACACTATTAAGTGGTCAGCCAATTAGTCAATGTAGCAAGTAGAAAGTTCCTTGTTCTCAGGCACTCTCGGTCAGAACTCCGTCGAATAAGCACGTTAACATTAAAGAAACTGTTTAAATAGCAAAATCGGGAAAAAACCAACGTTCAGTGAGTAGTTTTACTTATTATTGCGTGTAAGCAATCAGTTAGTTTTGACATTTTGATAGATTTGAACACATAGAATTAAGCATTTATTCGTATTAATGTTTGCATAAATACTGTAGGTAGTATCTGTTGTGTGAGAGAATTTTGTGTGTGAGATTAATGAGATTTCTTGCAACAAGTTTAGATTCATGTATTGTTTTAGCTGTTTAATTGAATTTTCTGGATAATATGATATGTTTTATCGACTTCTGTTTAGTTTGTAAACTGTTTATTGATAATATGAAATTGTCTAATTTCAGATAACCACTACACTACACTTCGTTTACACTTCGCTTAACGCTTTGCAACGTTTCTCTTCACTTGTTTATAACTGTGCACACGCATGTGCGTGTATTGTGAATCTTGAATAAAGTGTGTATGAATAACGATCCTGATTTTGTTGGGTACAGGTTCCCGCGCCCTCTGTTAACCGGGTCCAGTCTGTCGGTGACAGAACACACTATATACATATAGGAAACAAGGCCCGCCGCCTGACGGCCATGTTTTTCGACAGATTTTTATTATTTATGCAATCTTGTAAGAGGACAACTAGACAATGCTTAACACCAAATATCTAAGCTCTAGACCTTATGGTTTTTGCACAAGAAGATTTTCAAAGTTTTCACTTCTAAAATCTATTTTTAGCTCCCGTGACCTACTTATGAACATACCAAAATTATATATGTAACTTTGCAAGAGGACCACATAAGGATCATTCCTGTCAAGTTTGGTCAAAATCCATTCAGGGGTTTAAAAGGAGATGACGTTTATAGTTTCCACTATATACATATAGGAAACAAGGCCCGCCCCTGACGGCCATGTTTTTCGACAGATTTTAATGATTTATGCAATCTTGTAAGAAGACAACTAGACAATGCTACACACCCAATAGGCCTTATGGTTTGGGTTTGGGACAAAAAGATTTTCAAAGTTTACACTTCCTGAGAAGATTTGACAAAATCCATTCTGTAGTATAGGAGATGTTGTTTAAAGAAAATGTTGACGCACGATGCACGACGCACGATTCACGATGACGGACGACGGACATCCAAGGATCCTAAAAGCTCACCATGAGCACTTCGTGCTCAGGTGAGTTAAGAAAATCTATCTACTTTCCCGAATAAATATTTCAAATAATTCATTGATTCTCTAGTAATATCATGTAAAGTTATATCAATCGATTATATAATCACTGCTATAAATATTTCCCCACTAAAACGGCACGGCCTCAAAACAATGAAGATAAAATAAATGCGTACGTGTTACGAATATATGCAGCGCCTGAACTATAGAGGAATGCTCTATATATGGTCATCACAATAAAAATAGGGTACAATAGTTCTTTCACTGGTATGAGTATCAATATTGACATAAGTGTCGCTATCAGGGAAGTCATAGACATGGGAAGAACAGACGGCATCAGTTCTCTAAAAAGCGGAGATTTGCCATCTGAAATACATTTACTTAGAGCATTAATTAGATAACAACTTTTATAATGAAAACAAAAACAATTGTTTTGACTCATGACGTTGGTTATGACATGAACTGTTATTATTTACCAATATTTAATTTATCAATAACAAATCTCTTACAATTTTTATATATGTTGTTACATGTCACTTTTATTGATAATGCGATAAAAGCGAAACTATATATTATTCAGATAACTTCTACACAAATAAATTATGCACAATATAAATAATTGAAAATTTATATGTTCTTCTAGAATCACAACTGAATAACTTCGGCACCGTTTGCATTGTTATTGTAACCAACGTCCGAACTCTCAGTGTCGGTACTGGGTAATTAACAATGAATTCAAACCTTCATATCTTCGCTTTTGCCAATCATACAAAGCACCTGTCACAACCGATCCGACAATACCACCCAGCATTGTATAGTAACAAACATCCGTGAAGTAACTCACTGGAATCAAAGTAAATAAACAATCTCCTTGGTCACCTAATGGTTATCATCTACTATAGATAATTTGAAACTTCCCCTTTTGAGGTTGAGACCGAAATAATATATGTATACATTAATTAAAATGATAACTAACTTCTCGGCTCGACGTCGATGATAATAACAATAAACAAAATGTCAAATATCGTACACATGTATCGGTAAAACCAGGTTCATAGACATATGTATATGAATAAATTAAAATTCATAGAAAATAGCATATAAATATGCTCAATACGATGTATAGCGAATATTAGGCTATTATAATTAGATTAGGTTTATTGAACACATTTAAATATGGTATGCTGTGTGTGTGAGGAACATACCTTGATCCTCGACGTGAAGCAATCTAGTCAAATATTGGTTAAGAGTACCAAGAAAGTATTGGAATCTCAGATTTAAGATTACCATCCAGAACACGCAGGTGAGGTATTTTGGATGTAAAAAGCAACGTTTCAAAGTTGGAATATCTTGTTTGGTCTGGGCGCCTACAAATAACATAAGTAATGTCTTAGAATGTAACTATGGAAATTATATCTCTATATTTTATAATTTATAAAATAGCACAAAAGTAAGATATATGTTATACATGCAAGAGCGCTGACAAATATACATGTAAACGCAGATTCAAAGAAATTTGTACAACTGTATTTTATTAATACGCTTGTTAAAACAAAATATTCTACCAGATATTCTACTTCGCAGACGTCATTAGCGATATATAACATTGTCTGAATGATATCCTAAATATTGAAACAAAGGTTTTGCTATATGGCGATTACCAACTACCCTAGACATCTTTAGTTAAAACTACCAAACGGTCTTTGCTTTTCGCAGCTTCACTTGCTTTGAATCAGAGTTTCGTTTTAAATAATAAATATATGATAATGAGACTTCCTCTATACAGTTATTGTAAACTATCTGCAGTTGATTGGGGATTTGTCTTGAGTTGCATCGGCCAGGGTTAATATTTCACAACTATTCGTGTCAACGCGCATATACATACGTAGATGACTAAAACCCACGATCGTTGTTTGACTGAAATACCTTTAAACAAGACTCAAATTACGAAGTCTATTATTACAAATCATCTTTTTTCATTTTAAAGTTTAATACGCGTGGAATTTTACGATGATTTGAATAACAAACCTATTAAATACTGGTTCTGATTTCCTGTCTTTGTTTATCAAAACAATGAGTGATGAAGTCGAGCAAGGAATGCCACAGCCAAATGAAACAGCCACACGCCATGCACACTTACAAATGCAAAAATGACACAAGGGAAATACAAATGATCGGATAATATAGGATTATCGCCTAGCTGCGGTCAGTGGTAGACATTTGCTTATGTGATGTCAGAACGTGTATATTACTGATCTTCAAATCCAAAACAAAAGGAAATTGTACGATGTTTTACTTTGCCCATCGGTGCACTGCTATATATATGCTCTACATGTATCATATGTTGGCGAGTTGTATTTGTGTGATAATATAACAAGTGTGAGGGAGGTTCAGTGCCCTGTTAAAGCAGGTGTAAATCAAAATAAATTTTTGTCAAAATATTAATTAAAAGACAAAGAAGATAAGCTTTCTTTAACGTCGCATAAATTGATATCCATATTTCAGACGGTCAAAATTTGGATTTTACCATGCTTACCTCTGTTATTTGATGTAGTATATCGTTTTTTTGATGCTGTATTTTCATATGTGTCACTCCTTACACTTACGATGAAATGTTTTGGTAAGAAGAACACGCTGCTTATCAAGACGAATATATGGATAACAGCAATCGATATGAACATAGTTTGTCTTGTAAAGCCATGATGATGTGCGATCTGTAAGAAAGGCATTATCCCAAATAAAAAAGGATTATTTAATGCTTCATCATGTGACATTCTATCAAAAAAATATTTGAAGGAACATGTCTGTGAAAAGATTTATACGTTTCATCGATCGGCTGGTTGTATGCATGTAAGTCGCGAAAAAGTTTAAATGTATTATGTTTAAGCACATATATAAAATAAAGAATTAGCATGTATGCAAAATACAATGCAGTCACAGATCATTTTATCACCTACCTTTACAACTAGCATAACAATCGACGAACTATCAAACGCTCCATTCAACAAACCAACAACTGTCGAACTGCCAACGGTAAACAGATATGACACCTGCAAATCCAATACAAGAATTAGTTCGTCAGTTTATTCATACATTGCATACCCAATAGCTTCAAGGAAAACTGGCTGGTAAACTTCCCACGTAAGGATTTAAATAATCCGTTTTAGGTAAGAGGGGGATTGTGCCGGAGAGGTCATTGTCATTCCATTAAGAAGGAAGTATTAAATTTGTCTTTATGGGGAACGCCACATTCACAAAACAATGCCTCCCAACAGATCCAAGAAAAAAATCTTCAACACTTATCAATAAATGTTTTCAATGAACAAACAATCCAATTCGATACACGGGATGGACGTGAATACATAAGATGTGTTTATACGAAAACGATCAATGTTCATGTCGAAAGAAATCACCAATGACAAAAATGAAACAAAATGCAATTCAGGAGGTGTACTGCCATCGGGTTAAAACGAACGATGAAGGACGGATGTACTTGGTACAGGAACGCCACATTCACAAGACAATGTTTCTTCACACAGCTTTCAGAGAAAATTCATCTCACAAAGCACTAGATAGTTGGTAAATTGTCAACAAATTGATGTATAAATCTGGAAATACCATCAGTACATCAGCTGTTCGCTTATTTTCGCATTTTATCCTCCACCTTGGGGATAAGAAGCCAATCAGAATCCTGCTTTCACTTTGGTTCCAGTCTGCGTACATACGCGCAAACTAGGACACAGAAACCAGTTCTGCTTGCTTACCATGTGACTCCTACCTTATGAATACCAGGCGAAAGCACGGGTCGCTATACATTTGGCAGCAAAAACACGTGTTTAAAATTTGTATCGTACGATGTCTCTAAAATCGGTTAATCTCAAAATTGCTTGCTTTGCATGTGGACCTTGTGCACACTAAACATGGTCCGATAAAGTGTGAACAAGCGTGTCACATTGTACCTTAGCTAACGCACTACTCAATTCATAACTGAAATCTGATGTAAACATAATGCCAAGATTGTCAGAGGCTGAGAGAAATAGAGCTATTTTCAGTTAATGTGATTTGAACTCTGCCCTCAAAAAAGGCTTGACCCTTACCATTCGCTTAGTGCAGCCCACAATTGAATTGCTGCAGAGAACAGATATTCGGTCGCACGTTACACGAGGAACGCTAAATTCACAAGAAAATGCCTTTTCACACTGATTCTAAAGGACTCATCAACAAATGACACATTAGAAAATCAGGAGGTGAAATGAGTAACACTTATGGGACTGGGGAAGTACGCAATTGTCTGACTGATTATCAAAAGCAACCAAAGAGTGTAGGACGGAGCAAATAAAGGCGGAATAGAAGAGTTGCAATGGGGGGAATACCTTACAGGACAAGCTAAGAAAGCAAGTTGGCAACGGACAGTATTATAACTGGCCAAGGCATTCTACAAAAGTAAAGGGGAACTAAATATTTAGCTAAAATATAAAGGAAATAATAGTCACAAACCGATTTACAGCCTTTGAACGAATTTCTATTTTTAGTAACGGTGACATTGATCTTTGACGGACCGAACCCATAAACACTCCCAAGCGAGCTCTCCACATGTTCTTACTATACACCCAGTTTGCTGTCAATATGATCAACAAAACTAAAGTTATTCGCCGGAAACCAAATTGCTATTTTTAGTTATGGTCACCTTGGCCTCGGTCGGAACGAGTCCAAAAGCATTCCCAAGAGAGCTCTCCACATGTACTTACGATACCCCATGTTTGCTGTCACTATGATCAACGAAACAAAAGTTATTCGCCGGAAACCAAATTTTTATTTTTAGTAACGGTGACCTTGACCTTTGGCGGACCAAAACCCAATAGCAATCCCAAGCGAGCTCTCTACATGTTCTTACTATACACAAAGTGAATAGTTATCAATATATGGAAACACATAACATTTTTGCTATGTAAGTATTAAGTTGGTATAGGGATCGTTTTGTCCAGTATTTAAAAGCGAAATGCATCAATAAAGGAAGTGAAATGTATACAAGAACTACTTGTTTACAGTTTGATATGCATGTTTCTATATTCTCAAGAATAAATTTATAATTCACCTGAATATTTGTGATTATTATAGGTAATCCTCCGATACTGATGAAAGCAAGTCCAGGGAACATTAACCAAGGATTGTCCTTACTTATAAAAGCCATCAGTAAGGTTCCAAATTCAAACACAACACTAAAATGTCAATATTGTATATGTATAAGCATATGTTAATGATGACTTACGTCAGTGGATGGAGATATTCATGTACGACAAGTATGTTGTTTCTTTTGTTTTAAGAATTTTAACGGTAACCTATCGAGGGTCACACCTGATACGGACTTGTGCGTAGTAAAGTGAATATACCAATAGTTCTTACATGCAATATTTAACAATATATAGAAATATAAACTTTACTTACAATGAAATAAGTCGAGTAATTCTTGTTCCAAACTTATAATTTATGAAACCAACCACGAGACTACCTGTTCCCATCATTGCGCCAGCTATGGTGATACATAGTGCCAATTTTTCGTCTTGGAGTTTACATGGCTTCTGATATTCGTAGTTTGGTTTCGGTGTGTGTGTTGAACTTGTGTTTAACATTGTGGCAAATGTAAAGCTTGGTGTTATATTAGTTTCATTGGCCTTCATCTCGTCTTCACATAGATCAGAATAAATGCCTTCCTTCTTCAGTACAAAGCTTAAAGAACCCCAGCCGAAAACAATGCCACTGAACAAAAGACATTCCATAAATGCCCAAACAGCCATAAACCATTTCTTCCATCCAAGATTCCCGTTACTTGTGTCTGATAAAACCATGATTCTATAGTTTTGAAAAGAAATATCTAAGTATTACACATGCTAATAAAAATGTTTTCACTGTATTTACACTTCTAGGCTTGCACATCTAATAGAATGATAAAACAAAGTAAATATTTCTTGTTAATAATCAATCGGTCATTATCATTTCCGAATAAGCTCCAATAGCTATTACTTAATTTATAACACATAGTCACATCCAAATAGATCATACCAGTTATATGAGCAAACTTTTTTGTCAGCATTTTAATACACTACATTGTTAGTTTCAGAATACGATAATTGAACTGAAAAGTTGTATTCGTTTCAAGGTGAGAAAGGGTACCACAAGAATGCACAAATAAAAGTAAGCAAAACGGAAATTCATATACAAAGCCCTGACAAAACAGAGACTTCCCAGTGCAAATGCGGAGGGTTACAAATATATTTATTTCATTATTCACTGCATCAAGTAGGCGAAATGTGAATTAAGCAATTATACTTCATATACACGAAACAATGAAACTGAAATTAACGTTATTGCTTGATAAACCTCGTTTGACTCTTATGTTTTAAGACGTTTCTTCGATATTTAGTACTTTAAAGTACTTTATATCAACGAATGTTAAGGTGAATCAGAGTTTTTAAATCTAGCTGTACAAAGCGTATTAAAAGTGTGTTATGTTTAGAATGGTCTGTATGCGGAGTTCTTTTAATCTAGCTGTACAAAGTGTAGTTAAAGTGTGATATGGTTAATACTCAAAATGACGTCATTCAGCATAAACAAGGACACATTTCTCTCTATTGTGTTAAAGGTTTTATAACACAACTTAATCCTCATTTAGTATACTCGTAAAATTTTCGTTTCGTTTTCTCGATATTTTTTTTTTTTTTTAATTTATTTCTATTTGTCTTTATTTTGAATCCCCTTGACCTATCAACAGTATTTATTATGTTTACTTATTAACTGCATTTTTTTGCGATTGACTACATAAGGTGTACTATTTTGTGGTTATTTCGCATTCTGATGTTAATATTTTAGTTAATTAGAGCATGGTCAGACTGAGGCTACTTGTATCTTTGTTTGAAAATTTCATAAACATATTGACATTATTTGTTTGTAGCCGCAGATTGAAGGTTCTTGCCACCTGAAATAAGTTGAAAACGGAAATAACCACCAACATAATGACTACAAACAAATAATGTCAATATTCTTATGAAATTTCAAAAAATAAAACCCACCTGTCGTAAAGAGTTCCGGCCTGTATCAGCTCGGGCGCGTTCTTCTACAGTCATTCTCACCATGTTTTGTGTTTTTCAAAAAGGATTTTCATCAGCAATAACAAAAGTGTACACGAACACGTGCAAATATGTGTCCATGCCCCCGCACGTGCAAAACGTGCTATAAACGTCAATACGCCTAATACGATTAATTTCATAGCGAGCCGGCTAAAAAAATCAATAATTCGCTGCATTACCTGTCCAAATATCGGTATGTGAAATTTTGTGTGAATACATGCATTATTAGAAAAATAATAATACAATATAAACTGACCGATTAGGAATTTTGTTGTGTGTATATTTAATCAAGCCCCACATTTCTGATCCATACAGTAATATTTGGACAATTTTTGCATCCAATAATTTAATAAATAAACTTTTTGACATGGGCATTAAAGGTGCTGAACTCCAGATTGACGAGCGAGCAAAAAAAAAGAAAATTGTCAAATATTTACAAAATCTTGATATTGTTGCACGTAAAGCTCTAAAACATTATTACTTTCATTCATCATTACTTGCGAAACATTGTCATAGCGTAGTTTTTCGTATTTTTCCATCGAAAATTTTACTAGGGTTAGTCTACCCTGTAAATCTAAAAATAGAACCGTAAACATTGAGCTCATGCACATTCGGAACGCCTCTGTCATTCAAACAATTCATCAGCGCAAAGAAAAGAATAAATGCAGTAAACAAGGTAGCTATAAGTCACTTACTATTTATTTGCACGCAACGAAAATAAATAATCACTGAACAATTATCTCCTCGATGTCAGTAGTGGATCACGCCATTGTGTATGTTTATTTTGCAAATTGATCATGTGACTCGTGAGGTGCATGCTGGATGGAAACTCCGCGGTATTTTTAAACTGGAAAACTCCGATTGCTCGATATTACGACGGCGATTTAATTAGCTTAATTGCTTTAAATTATTCAAATATTCACCATCTACAGCTTTTATTTACGTGTATGATGATACAACTACACATATTTTGCGGAATTGCAAAAACGACGATTTGTTTTCAATCTGGAGTTCAGCACCTTTAACCCTTTACTCCATAGACCTCTAGTCCATTTACCTACTGTATGCTGATAAGACACTGGTCACATAGCCTACTCTATCTCCATACAGGTTATTGGAAAATAATTGGTGATTGAAACCTGTATATTTAAACATGAAATAACAGTGTAAAGTTTTGGTTTAATGACTTTTATATGAATGTAAAAGTTTTAGGGAATTAAATTTTCTGTATAATGATGTAAATTTTATTATTGTGGGTTAAAAATTATAGAAGATAAAGAAAATTATAATTTGAGATACACATACACTTTGTGTATTTCTAAAAAAATTGTGGTGAAATTGGGTTTATAATCCCAATAGAACATATTAATTAGCAATTATAATTATTTATATATGAACAAAGATTATACTGCAGTCACCATTTTAGTAAATATTTATATTTTGTTATAAAATGAATTTATTCAAGCAAAATCTATGTTCAAACACAAATGCGGATTTACTAATACAGTTACATTGGCGTATGTTGGCACATGTAAATAAAACAAAAAATCCTTAATGTTAACATTGACTCTAGTATTCTCACAGCTAATGATAATTGACATTAATAAACATATATTTCTTATGGTTCATTTAATCTGATTGGCTTATGCTAATTGTTTTGCAATTCATAAGCCACGCCCTAGACAGAAGATTAGTCCTACTGGTCACTAAACTGCCCCAGCTGTGTCAGCTGTAAAAACATAAGAGTCATAAAACCCCAGGAGGTCTTTATTATGTGTTAATTCATATGGCTATTTCCTGTTTGATATAATTAATCCCAATCTTTGATCTCAATTTGTAATTCACAACGTGGCTGCAACTGTCATCCAAAAATATTTACTTCAAAGACTTAGCCAGCGACTTCAAACATCTTTGATGTTTATTCTTGTTGAAAATTAAATTGATGTCACAAGAATTGCAACACAGACAATAAGTACCTGGAGTTGAACTACTTTAATATTGCTTATGTGCTAGTCAAATTTTCAGAAAATAGCAGACTTGTGTACACAAAAAATGTCATGATGACGTATTGCTCGCGTGATTTACATCCTTTGTTTGGTCGATATTTACACCTTTTTAAAGATTATTAAACCCAGATTGTTTTTCACAGCAGTCTTTCAAACTATTTAATTGGTGTGGAAATGGATTAATACAATTAAACTTTGATGAAAATATCAGAATTGAAGTGGAAAATTACCGACTTGTTTAGAAATAGTGATGATGAAATCGTACTCTGTGAAAATTTCTTTACATGGGATTGTTTGATCGCTGTTTTTGGAATAACTTTCAATATCAACCATATGATTTTATTGAGGATTTAACATCTTAAAAGGCTGATTTTTACATTGGGGTAAGTTTAATTAAGATACTTGTAGTTAAAATCGAATTATAGCGGTTTGAAAACAAGTGAGTGAAAACGCGTGATCATGGAGATACGATTAGGGCGTGAAATCGAGTGATCATGGAGATACGATTAGGGCGTGAAAACGCGTGATCAAGGAGTAAATATTTCGGCGCAGCCGTACTAACATGGTTTTTCTATTTGCATATCAGTGTTGTGTAAACCAATCAAATCTTACGTTAACCACCGAGGCAATTTCTCTTCAACCGAACAACGTTTGTAACATTGACGCGGATTGGTTAACCTTTCGATAAAGTGTACGTCACCTTGCCGAAATTCACTGAATTTCGGTGAATTTATCGTAAAGTTTTTTTGGATCTGGAGTTACCTGCAATCGTGACATCTCGGCATTTTTTTCTGTTGCACAACAAATCTTAACCTTCAAATTGAACCGACCATCTTTTTTAAAGATATTTCTTGTTTAACCGTATTTTGTTACATTTTATACGATTTAATGAAGATAAATTATACTCGTTTTGCTTTTTTAGCATTATTTGTGCCATTCTATGAAAAGACAGTTTGGTGCTGAAAAATTATCCTACGTACGAAAATCCATTAACACTTTGACGTTGGTTTTCATTATAAGTCCATGTTTCATGGTGGGATAAATTTGACCATTTTTAAATACTAATATTTTATATTTGTTTATATTTACAGACAATGTCAAATCGTTACAATATTTAGATAATATATTAAGTTGTTGTTGTAGACCATTAACTGTATCAGTAGTCAAAGCAACATCATCAGCATAAAGGAATAGCAGCATTTGAGCAATTTCAGGAGCTAACTGTATGCCAGCAATACCGTTAGTTGCAAGAGCGTCGTGCAATTCGTTTATAAATTTAGAGAACAAAATTGGACTTAAGTTACAGCCCTGCGGACAATTAAACATACCACTATAGTCTGAATCACTTTTGACACTGGCTAACTGAATTATATATACTTTACATGATTTTCAAAAGGTTACCTTTTACACCATGACGAATTAATACTAAGTATAATTTTGATCTATCGATACTATCTAAAGCATTTTTAAGACTTCATACAATTGTCCGCGTTTTTGACGTAGGATTTTGTTTGCTAAAGAGTACAAAATAAAACCATTATCAATTGTTGAATATAAAGCAGAAAACCAGCGTGTGCTTCAGTTAATCTGTCGAATGCATTAGCAAAAAAGTAAGGCGTTTATTTAAGATGCGTGTATACATTTTACTTAACATTTTCAAAATGGCTATTCCCTGATAGTTATCAGGACTATTAATGGAGCATTTTATGTACAGGTACAAGTTCAGAAATATACCACTTTTCAGGAAATATACCACTGGAGAATATACTAATAGAATGCGTATATACACTCACCCAAAGTTCTAATGCATCATATTTAAATTTGTTATAATATTTTTAATTATGTACTAAATAATATGAAAATTATGATTAAGCATTATTTTGTTTAAAACCTTTCGCAAATTTTTATTCGATGTAAAGTGCAGCCATGCAGAACGAATGATCGAATTTCGGTATTTTTGACTTGCTGCTTTTACTTGGCTGTCTTTCATATGATTTATTTTTCTAATTGTGTTGTTTTGTGTTACAGTTGTTAATAAAAACATTATGTTTTGCGTGAAAAATGGTCCAAAAGAAATATGGGAGGGCTATTTGTCCATTTAAATGATGAAAAATAGTATGCCCTTTCATTAATGTGGCTAAAATTGCATTTCCTGTAGGACTAGAAGTAAAATAGTGTGTACTCTTAAAGATAATTAATTGAATCTAACAACGGCGTTATTTATGTGAGCTTGTTACACGAGATTTCCACGTGGATCCAAGTAAAAATTGTGAATTTTAAAACACCGGAAGTGGAACCGGAAGAGTCCGCGCCCTTCGTCTTGACACCAGTTAAGGGGACTCGTGTAATGCTGCGAGTAGGCAGAACATCATAAAACACAGGTGCCTAGCACACCCCAACCCTATTTTCAGCATACAGGGATTGCAATTGATAATGTTAGAAGATGTCTTTGCATTCAATGTCTGTATATTGCAGCTACTGAGTTGATTGATTGCCTTCTGCCCCATATGCAACACATGAGGGGCGTCTGTATATTGCAGCTACTGAGTGGATTGATTGCCTTCTGCCCCATATGCAACACATGAGGGGCGTCTGTATATTGCAGCTACTGAGTGGATTGATGGCCTTCTGCCCAATATGCAACACATGAGGGGCGTCTGGAAATTCGTGGACTTTTATTATAGTCTAATCATTTCTGTATTATATTATCTTGAAGTTCATGTCCTGAAACTTTGACCGTTGAAACTTTTCCATGAGTTAACTTAACAACAATCTTCTTAACCCTGTTGATAACAGTCTCAATAGAAAATGACATCAAAGGAGGACGTTGTTTAAAACAAGTATGGCAATTTTGTGCTTGTCTTCAAGAAATTACTGCAGTAACATTTAAGATAAAATGCTACGAAATACAGCTGCTGACTGGTCATTGAACAGCACAAAAGATTTCAAATCCTCCATCATAAAGTATGAACCTTGTCCTTATTGACTTATGTTTTACTGGAAGTCAAAGCAGGGCTTTGAGGTATCGGGTTTAGCCAAATAATTGAATCTTCAGATAATTTGCTGAAATATAACTACAAAATAAAAATGTGGACGCTTTTATAAATACATGTAAATCTATCAATTTCTGTAACCTTTACCTTTTCTTGCCATCTAATGATGATATTGCATCTAGCAACTGGTTGTGTTTTCTGTCATCAATGTTATCCTGATAAAAAGGAAATAAATATAATTCAGGATGAAATCTCAATTTTGCTGTATGAGTTTTTATGAAACATACACTTAAAATCAAATTTTAATTATAGAAAAGTATGTACATTTTGTATTTCCATTTCAAACTTGCATACTGATAGGAAGCGTCAAACAGGTACCCTATAGGATACTGTTATGTGACGTACTTTAGACTCAACATTCTATTGGTGTCCTTGGATACAAAATTACAATTGTTATATTTATTCCCCATAAAGTTTGAATTTCAACAGTCATTTTCTGTTAAGTATACATATGGTAATCAACCCATCATTTGCCAGTTTTTGCACAAATGAACAAGGAAAGTTTTTTTACACTTAGCAATTTTGGATAAATCATAATGTATCCAGTAGACTAGAAGGTTACACTATTTTGATTAAATGTATTGTTTTGCAAAATCTGGGATATCTGCTATGATTTGAATTACAATGAAGTGATTGTCTATCAGAAAATAATCTAAAGTCTGAATCATGTTTTATACACATAAAGTCAGCCATTGTATATATTTATAATTATAATTGTACCGAAGTGTTGAGCACTATAAAAATGAAAATCTAAATTTGAACTTAATGCCAACATTTAGAATCTGGGTGATGTAAAAGAATATGATTTAACAGCTGCAACTTAACAAAAATTGCTGATGACGTCATGTTAAGCTCATTATGGAAACCCGAACTGGTGAAATGTTTTTAGAATGTATACCTCCTCGCCACTGCTTGGAACATTATCATTCTCCACTTGAGCATCAAAATCCATTGCTTACTGAAATGCAAACAAGTGAATATAGTGCATCTATCAAGACAAATAAGATATGTACATATCATTATCGTCCACATAAAAATTGGTATCACTCAGTCGCAGCTAGGATGACTGATGGAGGTCAGTGATGGCCATCTACTTCATTCCATCTTTGGTTGAAATCGAGAAGCAAAATGATGAACGTGGGACAACAATGTCACAATTGTTGGGGAAAATGTAGTCCAGCCACGGACGTCACATCTCTATACTGTCGCTGTTACGACGACGCTTGTAAAAGTCGGAGTACAGAGACACGTATGCGGGGCTAGGGAAAATGCAACTTCTGAGCAATTGGGAAAGGTCCGTAGGCGATTGGGAACAGGTCCGTAGGCGATGGGAACGGGTCCGTTTACTGGACCTGTCGAAAGAAGGAAAATCGCTGTTAACAAATGATTAGGCCCTCATTTGGTTTTTAAAACAACAATACTGTTCATTTAGCTAATTTTTACACAATGAATTCACTGAAATAATAACACTATTACAGAAAAGAGACGCTACCACTTCTTTTTAGGAGTTTTATGCATGAAAGCCAATACATGAAAGATAGTTAATGAAATAAGGACTTAGTTTACGCAAGCATGGTCTCCTGCTTATTGTAATGGTGGCTTAATAATCATTCTCTGCTCTGATTGGACAAGATACTTGGTGTGATCTATTTAAGACATACATTGCGTTCAGTTACGGATAGTAGCGGATCAGTGGTCCAGTGGTAAAACGCTGGACTTGTAATCCAGGGATCGCTGGTTCGATTCCCCGCTCCATCACTGACCGTACTAACAGTCTTTCGGACGAGACTTTAAAAACCGAGGTCCCGTGTATGATGCTTTACATCGAGCACGTAAAAGAACCAGGGGTGCTTCTGGAACTGGGGCATCTTCTGTATCATGCACTATCCTCCAAATCTAATATGACTAACATTCTTCCGGAGGCGTCGCCCATGTGGGAAACCGGTGGCGACGATAAATAAAAGCATATACAACAACAGTTACGGCTAGCAGTCGAAATTAACGTTTTGTATTGTATCCCTTGCCCATCGTATCACATTGACTGCCCACGGGGAACCAAATTGCAAAAACTTACGAAACGTGTACGGCAAATACCTTTACTGAACGTAGGGCTGTATCCATATTTGTCATCTCAGCTTACAGTTATGCCCATTGAATAAATAAGACCGAAATAATTTATTTCACATTTTGATGTCTAATTATTGCCATCAAATGGGGCAATAATAGGTAACAGGTCAACTCGTTCCTTAGTTAACTCGTACCTTCGTCAACTCGTACCTGTTTTGGTTAACTCGTACCTTATCTTCGGTCAACTCGTACCTATTAGTGTTATTTCTATAGCGTGATAGCAGGGCGCTGTGCCCTGCCCCTTTTTGGCCCTGCCCCGCTGCCCTAATGCCCTATTTGCAATAATCTGTCAACTGTGTGATCTACATCCTGTAAATGCCCCCGAGCGTCACAGCATGTGCCTTTGTTTACAAGACACCGTAGGCTACCCAAGTCAACTCGTACCTTCGTCAACTCGTACCTTCGTCAACTCGTACCTTCGTCAACTCGTACCTGTTTTGGTTAACTCGTACCTTATCTTCGGTCAACTAGTACCTACCCAAGTCAACTCGTACCTTCGTCAACTCATACCTTATCTTCGGTCAGGATTTAAAAGCAAACAGCTGAAAACCTCCCATTAATCAAGATGTGGAGGAACAATTGACCATAGCCATGTCACAAAAGGACATGACCTGTCCTACCTGGGAATTGAACCTGGACCTATCGGGTGACGGAAACTACACTCCTTCAGTTGCGGTTTTCAATTTTGACAAATAACTCATTTACAATTATGATTTTTTTGCAGGTACAAAAGGGCTGTTAACTGTTCTGCAAAAGTGTTGGGTCCATGTGTGCCCAGGTGTATATTCCTGCTTTTACAAAAGGCTAGGCTCAGCTTGGAGCTATAGATGTGGAGAAAACAAGAAAAAATGCCAACAGTCGGATACATGTTGAGCGTGGTATTGGTATGGTGAGACAGAAATTCTATATTCTGTCATCACGCATTCCACATGACTATCTGGAGAATGATGACACTGAGTCACTACCTTTGGACAACATAGTTCATGTTTGTTGTGTTCTTGCCAACATGTGCGATTTAGTAGTACCATGTAATTAAAGAAGTCTAACTGTTAGTGAAAGTGGCTTAAGTTGTAGTATACTGGGACAGAACTGCCGAAATGAAATTAACCAAAGTGATATGAACTGTGTTATGCCGGGAAGTTTTGTCTAGATACTTGCTGTTATTATTAATTTGCTGATCTCACATGTTACTGATCTAAATCTTTGCTTGTAAGTTTTCTATTGTGTCTATTTAATAAGTCTTCCATATTTGTGATTCAAATTTGTCACATTATTGATAAGATACATGTATTGTGTAGTTGCATTGTTATTAAAGTTTTTGTTTTATTTCACTGTCAATTTTGTCTTGTTATACTTAATGTAATCCAGATATTATTCAGTCAAAATATCTCATTAGTGCTTGATTCATGAACAAAGATATCATGGGGCCTAATTCTCAAACATTATATGTCTGAAATTCAGACTTGGACTTTAGAATTTTGCCTGTTATAACAATATAGATTTTAATAAAAAACTGCAAAGTTAGACAGAGGGAAACAACAATTATTCAAACAGATTTTCATTAATTTTGATTCAATGAAAACAAATTGCTGGTTAATATAAATTTTGCAAGTTTGAGTTCCAGATTTAATTGTTTGTGAATAGTGCCCCAGGAACTAGCTGTAAGTAATAAAGGAGACAAATATAAGTGTACTGCAAGCATTATTATATTAACATAATAATGACAGAAGTTCAAAACAATAATACTAACATAGTACACTAATATAATTACTGATATATAGTAAATACTAATAACATTGAAAAATGTAATTAATTTATAAGAAAATTTAAAAAGTTCACACTATGAAGATGTAACAGTAAATGCATCCTGATCTTAACTGCTTTGGCCACAAGTCCATATTTCCTTTTTAATGGATCAGTCCCTTGAGTTTTTTGTGTGAATTTCGCCGGCCCTTAAAGCTGTCCAATTATCTGCAATCTGGACAGAACAAGTGTAATTGAGGTTCTTCCTGATGCTCACACATGTAAAATGGAACCATTTATGTTTGCAGACAGGATTCTAACACTCAACCATTGAACCAAACTCAATGTCTAGACAGTAGTAGTAGAATTTTTGCGCGGTAAATATCTCATCTTCACTTGTTCCGTCATTATCAGCACAGAGGGCGTCTTGCGTTGGGTGTCTGGTTTTGGTTCAGGCTGCTGTTCTGTTGTGTGCCTGAAATGACCAGAATCAACTATAACATCAATAGCTATTGAGATTAAAGACAACAAGCTAAACATATATAGCTATAAACATTTAGTAGAAAATAATTAATTTTTGGTATTAATATTGGTGACAAATAAAAATAAAGGTGATATACTGGTATTAGTTTCTGACTGTTAAGTCTTTCTTTCAAAAGTGATTTATATTAAGAGTCAGACAAGTTCTTTTATCTTCATTATTTCATTTGCACTGGGGTTTAACAATTTATGTAAGTATAGAAATGTGAAATGTATCATGTTTAAAATCATAAATATCACACATGTTGATTTAATTTTTTAAATAATACACTTAGTTTCTAACATTCAAGGCAATTCTGATCATCTCATTTTATAAATTGTCCTTTAAGTAAAGTCCATTAAAAAAATAATTAACACCATTTCTCAACTTTACTGTATATATGTGTCAGATGGTGACAGCCAATACTGACAGGATCTATATTGGACTCCCACTGGGCCAGACACTGAAATGCTGATTATGGGTCTGTATAAGATTTATATCTAGATAGTGCACACAGGGGACACAATTGTTTTTTGCATAACATTGTATAATATGTCCAACCCAATACTGGCCGTGTTTCTCCCTCTGTTTCTGTTGTTTATCATATTATCTTAAAGTATAATTTCTGGAATTCATAATAATAATGTGTTGCAGGATTTATTGAAGATTTGAGAAATAACTGATGCTAAAACATTACAACTATTTGTAAAATAATGGACAAAATAATGTGCACCATGCCACTTGGCTTCAAAATCCGAAACAGTCTGAATATGTCTAAAACAAAGATGCCTTGTAGAAAGTAAGAAAGAACATATACTTTTTAACCGCCTCATTAGCTCAGCTGGTAGAAAGTCAGCTTTGAGTGCGGGAGGTTGTAGGTTTGATCCCTGGCCATGTCGAACCAGAACCAAAAAATATTACTGGTAGCTTCCCTGCTAGGCACTTAGTATATAAAAGGTAGAATCAGGGGATAAATAAGCCCAGGTATGTATCTGTTAGAGCATACCTTGTTGGTGACCATCAAGCTTTGTAGCTCATGTTACTTGTTGATCATATGTGACGTTAAAGAAAGCTTATCTCTATCTATCTACCATCATGTGTCTTAGTCAGTGTGATCTATGAAAGTGGTGAAAGCAAATCAACATCATCAATATCATTTTAGTACATGTATATAAATAACCACATTTATTGTGATCATTTAGGTTATGTAGTTTTAGAGACCAGATACAGCTTTGCTAAATAAACTGAATAAAAAGGCCTATCATTTCTATCCTTTACCTTAGCAGTAACGATGATCTTATCATCAACAGAGCTCTCAGCAGGATCCTACATCTCGGACCCAACCACACACAAATGGGTTGTATGCATCTAGACCTTTATAGTAATCCAGTTGCTCATCAGTGTAGACACTTGTCTTGAAAAACCAAATAATTGACCAGATTTATGTAATTGATGTTTGGTAAACGTTCATAATCACCTGACCACAGTACAATCTCGTACGGATCTTGACCCTTTATCAACGATAATTTCTGCTAGTATCGGTCTTTTTCAATTTTATCAAGTCCATTAATGTATTTCTGTTGTTTATTTGTGTCTGATTGAGAAGATAAAGCTCTGTTATTTGCATTTTTCTGAAGCGAAAGCACGGGCTTCGTTCTGACTGTCGCCATTTTCTACCAATCAATGCGCTCATCCGATAAACGCTTGTCTACCAACATGGCGGCTAACGGAAAGTAGGTCATGTAACGGGAACGCTCTAACGTTGTGTATCAACTTCTACGATAAAACGTTTGTTTAAAATGACAAAAAGAACGCGAGATGTATAAAGTACCTTATGCGTTACCTGCACAATTTATTGAGAAAACAAGCACAGAATCAGCCGTTAGGATGTTTATTTTGTTTCTCGACTTTCACGTGTTGTGAATAACGGTGCAACGTTATAACACTTCATCGTGTGTATAGGGACAGGTTTAAAAACACGGCCCGGTCGTAAAATACAATACGGCCCTACACCTTAACATCTTTGTTTTTCGAGATATCTTAAAACTTCTTTTTGCATTTACGAGGGCACCCTCGTGGCTATCCTAAAAACGTTTTATATTGAAATTATTAGAATTAGAAGTTTATTCAATTTTGTCTAAAAGTCGGACCGTTTATTGATCAAATTTACGGCCAAAATGGAAAACACGGCCCTATATATACCCCTTAACTTCTTTATTTTATCAGATATCTTAAACATTCTTTTGCATCTCAGAGGGTACCCTCGTGGCTATCATAAAATTTTTACTTAATGTCGGACTATTTTTTTATCAAAATTACGGCCGAAATGGAAAACACGGCCATGCCCCTTAACTTCTTTGTTTTTTTAAGATATCTTAAAAATCTTTTATATACCATATAAAGATGAGTATCTTAATTATTTTTTGTACACAAATGCGTTAATATAGTCATTTTATGTTACGTGACAAAAATAATATCTGGCCACTAATAAATAACATATATAAAGACGTTTCAATATTTCTCGACAAATTTTGATATTTACATTATTTTGATACCAATCATGGCATGTTTAGAAGAACTGAATGATTGTCATGTGCTCTACATGGTGACATGAGCTAAGAAAGACCTAATGATAATGATTATTTGGCATTTAAATAAAAATATCAATCCCAAATGGATTTATATTTGTCTTGTTTTTTTGTCAAAATTAGTGATAAGCAGGGGCGTAGCTTTAGATACGCACATGTATACATACAAGCTAGACAAATGAAACAATAATTATGACCCATAATCGTCAGGGTAACTTACTTAAAGTGGGTGATCTTTAAAGGTTTCAACGTTACAAAACAGCTAAACTTTGTACTTTATTTTTCAATGAAATATCTTTAAAAATGCCTCCGAATGCAGCTGCGATGGTTTTTAGAATTCCATTATTTTCTCGGGGATTGAGGGGGGGGGGGATGTTCATGGAGCCCCCCCCCCCCCCCCCCTTAGAAAGTTGTATGTACACTAGTGATCTGTTACATTGACATACAGGGAGCAAACTGGACAGTGGTAGATTTTTTTCCTGATTACAACAGTGGTTACAACCAATTTAATTTAGGATCTTTGTTTTAATGGTGCATTAACAAATACTTTGCACTTGCCATTAGGCATGAAGTGTATTGTCAGACATACAAAACCGTAAATTTATTGATAAATCTCAAGTTGATCAAATTTTGTGATGGCTGAAATTAGTATTATGGCCATTGCCCGGTTTGATAAAAGATACACATTATTTGACCCACTGTGTCAAGTGGGGGAAGATTGTCGGAAGAGTATTCACTGCTTGATGTGGTAGTCCCAGGGGCCTCATCTGAAAATTTGTGTGCTGTTTGATAAAAAATGGTGCAACTCTGGTGCAGCTGTGTGATGACAGAATTGCTTTGCTCCTAATGCAAAGATGGTTATAACGTCATAATATGATATATGATCAGACCATGTCATCACCTTAATAGATAAGGTTAAAGTTGTAGGTGTGATTCCTGTACCAGGAGGTGTTTTTAGCAAGGAGCTCATTAGAGCCAATTGCTATAGTAGGCGAAATCCGCGGACACTCATCGGATGAGTCATCCCAAGTATTTCATTCTGAACCGCAAAAGGCTATACATACTCCTGGAGAAAGTAGTCCCTGTCTTACATAAAATAGTGGTTAGCATTTGCGATATCAGCTATAAAACGGATTTGAGCTGACTTCACTTACGCCTAAGAAAGTACCCCAAAGAAACTTGGTGAACAAATATTGCAAATTACAGAAATATCTGTCTACGCCGCAGCCGTATCACGCGTGTAGTGCACTGAAAACAAGCTAGCGGACGATAGTATAATATAGTGTACAGTAGGCAGCGGACGATAGCAGTAGGCAGAGAAACGTATAGAAGAAAACGGTGCAAGATATAATATATCCAACAAACAATTATACGTATATTGAAATAATGGGAAATGCAATTTTCCGTCATCGTTCCGTTGAATATCGACGATTTACGGAAACATACTTTTTGTTTTATTGTCATCCTGACTGTAGGTCGGTCGATTGGTTGTTCTGTCCAATATACAGCGTACGTAGTTTGTGTAGCACCTTATTCTCTCTCTTTTTGTAACTACTTCTTCAGTTTTCAAGGGGATTACAATGCATTTTTGATAATATAAGTACCCTGATACATGATTTGATGATGTGGAAGACATCAATTTGCTTGCATCCATCAAAATATTTTAGTATTCTGGCCCTTTGAACTGAAGTCTCCTTTTAGAACACATGTAGCAAAATACTTTAGTTTTCTATGGATTGCATTGAAACTTGGCATATAATCAACATTAAGGTACTGTTTACTTCTTCTCCATCCACCCTTCTGACTGTCTATACCAAATCTATGTATACAATCTTGTGTGTATAACTCCTATAATATGTTATTTACTGACATAACAAAGTGTAATTGATAGACTATTGTGATAGGTAATATATATATATGTCAAAGTGACGTTTGTGATCTGCAGTGAGCCCCTTGTTGTCAGCACCTTCTGTGCTTTGATTTGTAATGTTTTGTCCAGATATTTAAGGTAAGCAGTCCATCAATGGTTGGTGGTTTGGTTTGTTATTACTGTTTATGAGGTCGCCCGTCGCCGCGTACATTTTATAATGCACTTTATGGTATTTTGGTCGATCCTGTATGTCCCCCACACACCATAAATATACTTTTTGAAACCGAAGGGGGGAATTTACCTGCCAGTATAGCAGTATAGATTAAACAGACAATTTTTGAAGCCAAAGACGGTTACTGCACAGTGCCAATGAGACCTATCGTACAGTTACCATTTTCCTGGCACCTAACCAGTACTTTCCTGGAATCTACCCAGTACCCAGTTTAAGTCTTGGAAGTGACATTATTTGGCAACAATGTCAATTTTCTTATGTTTTACAACTACAATGAACTTCATTTGCCATAAATAAATCATACTTTTGAAAGAAATAAGCAAAATTGTGAATTCCAATTAAATCATGTGTATGTAAAATGTAGGCAGCAATATGTTCAAAATGAAATTTTGCAAAAACCAGACGGTAAATGTCTCTGAAATTTGGATATAGTTGATGCAATACATTACAAATAATTTTCATTGAAGACAATATGACGGGCAACCGGTATTTGTTTTTTTTACATAGTCAATATTTTGATGTTCGCATGATATATTCCTTATTTTAAAACATTTCTGACACAAATGTGCCGCCTAAAAAGTTTGTTTTGATTTTTTTTCGACTATATTTCTGACTTTTCTTAAATTTGCAAGTCTGTTCAGTGCAAAGGTGGTTTCACTATATGAACATAGGAAGAAATAAGAAAATAATGTGTTTTTCTATTTATCGGTTTATTTTAAAAGGATTACGTTTTTTCAGAGAACAAAACGGGCCATTATTTTTTTGTGGACGGATAAAAAATTATAAAATTTTCAAATTATATCCGCATTATTATATAGATTGAAACAACAACTGTTTCATTTATCGCAGACATGATGTCAATGATGGACTGCTTACCTTAAAGTTATTTGTCTGCCAGATTAGATCCATGTTGGTGAGTTGTCAGTTGCTGGTATGTAAAAGAACAAATGGTTTATTCTATTTACAGGTTATTAACCAAGGAATATTTGCTTTGTTCTCTGACAATGAATGTTGTATAAAGTAAAGAGAAATATGTAACATCATTGAATTGGTGATGACCGTATCTTCATATGATAAAATAACAGACTGTATGGGAGTATTTTGATTTAAAAAATGATGTTCTATGGACGTCTGTGATGTTGTGCTATTTTATATTGCTGCTTGCCGGATGATGTTGACCTATATGATTATCACGGCTGCTACTCATGATGAATGAACACAAGTTATGTATCTTTCCAAATGATTTATTCGCATTTACCAACAAATGTTTAGTAGATCTTTCTCAAAGTTCATTTAAATGTGAATAGAATATTGTTAACATAAGAACTTGAGCATGAAGTTGAATATTTGATGTGCATGCAACATATAGCAAAAGGACATACTTATTAAAAACATAGAAGGGTGTTGAGGATTCCAATAGTTTAAAATTGGCCATGTTATATTGGCTTGCAGAAGAACAGTAGTAAAGGCAACACAAGAAGACTGCTGTATTACTGTATACCATTAGAATCAGTAAAACCTTTCTCACATGTTTACTTCTACAGTGAAATTAAAAGAATGTTGTTTGTATAATTTCAGGTTTTTGTTTGAATGAGAAGTTTTGCAACCATCCAATCAGAATGAAGTTGGCTTCAGATTGATAACAGGAATGTGGTTAACTTATGATTTCCCCAGAAATGGTGAGTTTGAAGCTATTGTATTTTCTTTGGAAACAATGATAAAGAAACATGTACAAAAATAAATCATTACAATTGTCATGAGATATAACACAATGAAAACAGTTAGTTATATCCATAATTCAAGACCAAGGCAGTTTCTTCAGTTTGGCAAAGGAATTGTCACTTGCATAATTGTTTTTCTAAAATAAACCGAGAAGCAACTGATAGGGATTTGCGGCACTTGTCTCATGAGCAGTAATGTGAGGATTGAAAGAGAAATAAGTCTGTCTCATATCTTGTTATGTAGATAGACTAGTTTTGCTTTCACCCCTCCATATCTGGAAAATTCATGATGTAGCGAAAACAGATGAAATAGGAAATGTAAACAAATTCGGATATAATAAAGCGAGCATGGAGCTGTATAATATGTGTTTGGTCTGTCTATATTATTTGTCCAACACAGAGGAAATCAGGTGAAACTTTTTGGATATTTGTTTACAGACGAAACTATTGGTCACTCGAAACGAATCGACCAATAAGAAGTCGTTTTACAGATGATATCGGTTCTATATAAAGTTTGTGCTGCATAATGGAACTATTTTGTTGCAACATTCGACCATCTCATATCGATATGCTAGGCTTATGTACTGATACATGTTTGCGACTTCATATATCGGTACAGTATCTATATTCGCTGTATCGCCTCATCCCTAATTACATGTAGCTATTTAAAATCAAATCTCAACAGTGTACGCTGGTGTCCGCATACTGGTAAAATAGAACGAATTCTTCTGGCCTTGATTGTACAACATTTTGGAGCCATATGTTGTTTACAATCACAACTTCCCATAAATTTTAGAACAAGGATTTTTCTGAAAAGCTACAAAGACCAGATGAACTGAAACACAGCAGAGTTTACATAGAATAGTAAAATGCTTTAAAAAGCATCTGCGTAATGTTCTGGTCTGTCTATAGAGGGGACCCTAATAGTTGTTTAGTATGGAAATATTAAGATGTTACAGGGAATGTTACAAATGGCACCTTTACATAACATACATTCACAATTCTACTCATTATGCATATACATACTCAAGTCTACGTTTCACATATAAACACAAGTCAAGTCTACAGAATACAATCGGTATCAAATACTTAGATGTGTTTTTGTATTCTACATCTCAAATATTTATATCTATACACAAAATAAAAAAGTAACGCTAAAGTTTCGAAATGTTTCAATGTACTGATTGAAATATATTGGTCGCTAGTTAGAATGACTTGAAATGACCCAATATCACTTCTTGCTGTTGTTATCTATTTTCATAACATATACCAATCTGTAGTGAGTATCATTCCGATGTCAGTTACTGTTGTCAGTAAGGACATCACAGCTAATTTCCATATTATCCGTGTTGCAAGGTTGTGTTTCAAATCTTTTCTCATCTTTCCAACATGCAATCAACCAATGAAGTGGATGAGCAAATGACAGAATAGTTAAACACAGTAGAAATATGTTTGCCTGAAATCGACGAAGGAATGTAATCATGTATATGTCTTATTTGTAGTCGTGCTAGATTCGCATATAAGTGTATGTTCAAAATGCATTTAGGAAATATCATATGACTTCGCTAAATATTTTCTCCCGCAAAATTACCCGAGTTTAAAAGAGGGATAGAGTTGTTACAGGAAACGTCACACACACAAGACAATGTCTCCATACAAAGACCCCCTGGTATATAACAGTCTACAAAACACAAGGCACTGAGGAGGCACAAGGGTAAACATGTATTGGAAAAGAAGTGCAAAAAAAGTTGTTGCTGATCATAAAAAACAACTAAGGAAAATTCAGGGGGACAAAATGAAGGAACACATCAAGGACCATGTCACAAAAGTCAGAATGGGTGTGTGAAAAGACCATGACTATTACATAAAGTAAAGGATCTACGCAGTGAGAAATGTCTGCTGTTTAAAAGGTTTTCAAAGAAATATGTAAAACCGATACTTGGATATCCCCTTTAATTAACTACGTACATGTCTAATATTTTGAAATAACTTACATGAAAGTCTCCATCAACGTAAGCGGCACTCCATGTATAGATAGCATATTGTAGGAAACCAAACATTGCAGCCAGGAAATGCATCGTTCCAAACAGAAATCCAAAATTGTGACTTGGAAACCTGACGTATGAAACGGTGTTTCGTAAGAAATGACATGATATTGCGAATATAATTTATCCCCGAATAACATAAATAATATTTTGAAATAACTTACATGAAAGTCTCCATCAACGTAAGCGGCACTCCATGTATAGATAGCATATTGTAGGAAACCAAACATTGCAGCCAGGAAATGCATCGTTCCAAACAGAAATCCAAAATAGTGACTTGGAAACCTGACGTATGAAACGGTGTTTCGTAAGAAATGACATGATATTGCGAATATAATTTATCCCCGAATAACATAAATGATGGAGAAGCATACAGAGGGCATCGTCATGCCAACATCACAAGGTGACATGAACAAATTTACATGTATTGGCCACACAAAATTGATTTGTAGTTCTACTGATTTACCGCTCCTTTAAAATGCAAGAATAGAAAAAAATAAAATTACCTTCTCGCACGTCCGTCAAAAATCAAATTTTATTATTTGATGTGCGCGAAATTTGCCGCTAATAAGGGGTATTTTTCTCATTTAAATATATGCATAGCAACCGTAGTTAACACTCACACAATGCATTATAAACATGGGAGTACATGCAAGGATCACAGACGATATGCAGGAAATTTACATTAAATGCATCTCAACTTAGGCTAAATAAAGTTCGATATGTACAACATCTACAAAGACATTTAAAGGTTTGGGATACTTGTGCAACATGAAATACTTGTGACAAGCTTGGTAAATTGTACAAATACTGGAAAATTCATGCAGTAGCGAAAACAGATGAAATAGGAAATGTAAACAAATTCGGATAGAATAAAGCGAGCATGGATATGTATAATATGTGTTTTTGTATAATATGTGTTTGGTCGGTTTATAATACTGATCAACACATATGTGTACGATTCGATGCTTCGTTATAAACATCTTGATTGGGAAAAATGCATTTTATCTAGGATAGCATGGAAGAATAGCTACACAACTAGAAATTAGAATACAAATCATGAAAATGGTAAGCCCCCATACTCTGAGGCGTTACAATATTACCATATTTTTGTCCAAAACAGAGGAAATCAGATGAAACTGTTTCGATACTATTTTAGACGAAATTCTGAAGTTTGAAAGGTTGTTGAAGTTCATCCAAGACTAACATGGTGCTATTGAACATTATAATTCTAAACTTGAAATGCCATAAGGAGACTTGCTATACATTTTTCACCTTGTTCAGAATCACCCTGTCTGTCAGTCGATGTGTCTAGATATATATATTTGGTTTAAGGCAAGAAATATTAAGGAGTTATGACCCATTAACAGAAACTAGTTGTGCATCTCATGGTAACATTCAAGTCTAAGTGGGTAGCTCGTCTACGCACAAGGTGCTTAATGTGAGCTTATGTGATTGCCTGATGTCTAGTTTTTAGTTTGCAACCAGCATTGCTCAATGTTTTTGTATTTGCCGCTTGTGAAATTTTGAGAAGTAAAATAAAATTTAAAAAAAATATTTCGCTCGCTCGCCCCATCTTTTTCTTAAAAATATCCGAAGAACTACTGATCACTTAGGTGTGGCCTAAGGCCCGAAAAACTTAGTGAATAACATTAAAGCAAAAGAATCGATGCGAGAATGTGATATTGATATTCGAATTATTTCGAATATATATTAGGTATTTAAATCAAAACAATATTGCAGTAAAGCTATTTGCACGCTTAACAATTATACAAATACTTATTAAATGTGATATATTATAACAACAATTAAAATAAAGCTTTTTAGCTATTCACTTATGTAAACAAGAGGCCCATGATGGCCCTATTTCTCTCACTGCAATGTTTTTTACCGAACTTAATAATGTATGCTATCTTTTAAGATGACAACTAGACACTGCTTAACACCAAATATCTAAGCTCTAGACTTTATGGTTTTTGCACAAGAAGATTTTCAAAGTTTACACTTTTAAAATCTATGTTTAGCTCCAGTGACGTACTTATGCAACATACCGGAACCATTTATATAACTTCGAAAGAAGACCACCTAAGGATCCTTCCTGAGAAGTTATGACAAAATCCATTCTGTAGTATAGGAGATGTTGTTTAAAGAAAATGTTAACGCACGATGCACGACGCACGATTCACGATGACGGACGACGGACATCCAAGGATCATAAAAGCTCACCATGAGCACTTCGTGCTCAGGTGAGTTAAGAAAATCTATCTACTTTCCCGAATAAATATTTCAAATAATTCATTGATTCTCTAGTAATATGTAAACTTATATCAATCAATTATCTAATCACTGCGATAAATATTTCCCCACTAAAACGGCACAGCCTCAAAACAATCAAGATAAAATAAATGCGTACGTGTTACGAATATATGCAGCGCCTGAACTATAGAGGAATGCTCTATATATGGTCATCACAATAAAAACAGGGTACAATAGTTCTGTCACTGGTATGAGTATCAATATTGACATAAGTGTCGCTATCAGGGAAGTCATAGACATGGGAAGAACAGACGGCATCAGTTCTCTAAAAAGCGGAGATTTGCCATCTGAAATACATTTACTTAGAGCATTAATTAAATAACAACTTTTATAATTGCAAATGAACTAACATTTTTGAAACAAAAACAATTGTTTTGACTCATGACGTTGGTTATGACATGAACTGTTATTATTTACCAATATTTAATTTATCAATAACAAATCTCTTACAATTTTTATATATGTTGTTACATGTCACTTTTATTGATAAAGCGATAAAAGCGAAACTATACATTATTCAGATAACTTCTACACAAATAAATTATGCACAATATAAATAATTGAACATTTATATGTTCTTCTAGATTCACAACTGAATAACTTCGGCACCGTTTGCATTGTTATTGTAACCAACGTCCGAACTCTCAGTGTCGGTACTGGGTAATTAACAATGAATTCAAACCTTCATATCTTCGCTTTTGCCAATCATACAAAGCACCTGTCACAACCGATCCGACAATACCACCCAACATTGTATAGTAACAAACATCCGTGAAGTAACTCACTGGAATCAAAGTAAATAAACAATCTCCTTGGTCACCTAATGGTTATCATCTACTATAGATAATTTGAAACTTCCCCTTTTGAGGTTGAGACCGAAATAATATATGTATACATTAATTAAAATGATAACTAACTTCTCGGCTCGACGTCGATGATAATAACAATAAACAAAATGTCAAATATCGTACGCTTGTATCGGTAAAATCAGGTTCATAGACATATGTATATGAATAAATTAAAATTCTTAGAAAATAGCATATAAATCTGCTCAATACGATGTTTAGTGAATATTAGGCTATTATAATTAGATTAGGTTTATTGAACACATTTAAATAGGGTATGCTGTGTGTGTGAGGAACATACCTTGATCCTCGACGTGAAGCAATCTAGTCAAATATTGGTTAAGAGTACCAAGAAAGTAATGGAATCTCAGATTTAAGATTATCATCCAGAACACGCAGGTGAGGTATTTTGGATGTAAAAAGCAACGTTTCAAAGTTGGAATATCTTGTTTGGTCTGGACGCCTACAAATAACATAAGTAATGTCTTAGAATGTAACTATGGAAATTATATCTCTATATTTTATGATTTATAAAATAGCACAAAAGTAAGATATGTGTTATACATGCAAGAGCGCTGACAAATATACATGTAAACGCAGATTCAAAGAAATTTGTACAACTGTATTTTATTAATAAGCTTATTAAAACAAAATATTCTATCAGATATTCTACTTCGCAGACGTCATTAGCGATATATAACATTGTCTGAATGATATCCTAAATATTGAAACAAAGGCTTTGCTTCTTTGGCGATTACCAACTACCCTAGACATCTTTAGTTAAAACTACCAAACGGTCTTTGCTTTTCGCAGCTTCACTTGCTTTGAATCAGAGTTTCGTTTTAAATAATAAATATATGATAATGAGACTTCCTCTATACAGTTATTGTAAATTATCTTCAGTTGATTGGGGATTTGTCTTGAGTTGCATCGGTCAGGGTTAATATTTCACAACTATTCGTGTCAACGCGCATGTACATACGTAGATGACTAAAACCCACGATCGTTGTTTGACTGAAATACAAGACTCAAATTACGAAGTCTAAATTATACAAATCATCTTTTTTCATTTTAAAGTTTAATACGCGTGGAATTTTACAGTGATTTGAATAACAAACCTATTAAATACTGGTTCTGATTTCCTGTCTTTGTTTATCAAAACAATGAGTGATGAAGTCGAGCAAGGAATGCCACAGCCAAATGGAACAGCCACACGCCATGCACACTTACAAATGCAAAAATGACCCAAGGGAAATACAATTGATGGGATAATATAGGATTATCGCCTAGCTGCGGTCAGTGGTAGCCATTTGCTTATGTGATGTCAGAACGTGTATATTACTGATCTTCAAATCCAAAGCAAAAGGAAATTGTACGATGTTTTACTTTGCCCATCGGTGCAGTGTTATATATATGCTCTACATGTATCATATGTTGGCGAGTTGTCCACCGTTTTATTTGTGTGAGGGAGGTTCAGTGCCCTGTTAAAGCAGGTGTAAATAAAATAAATTGTTGTCAACATATTAATTAAAAGACAAAGAAGATAAGCTTTCATTAACGTCGCATAAATGGATATCCATATTTCAGACGGCCAAAATTTGGATCTTACGATGCTTACCTCTGTTATTTGATGTAGTATATCGTTTTGTTGATGCTGTATTTTCATATGTGTCACTCCTTACACTTACGATAAAATGTTTTGGTAAGAAGAACACGCTGCTTATCAAGACGGATATATGGATAACAGCAATCGATATGAACATAGTTTGTCTTGTAAAGCCATGTTGATGTGCGATCTGTAAGAAAGACATTATCCCAAATATAAAGGATTTGTTAATGCTTCATCATGTGACATTCTATCAAAAAAATATTTGAAGGAACATGTCTGTGAAAAGATTTATACGTTTCATCGTTCGGCTGGTTGTATACATGTAAGTCGCGAAAAAGTTTAAATGTGTATTCTGTTTAAGCACATATATAAAATACAGAATTAGCATGTATACAAAATACAATGCAGTCACAGATCATTTTATCACCTACCTTTACAACTAGCATAACAATTGACGAACTATCAAACGCTCCATTCAACAAACCAACAACTGTCGAACTACCAACGGTAAACAGATATGCCACCTGCAAATCCAATACAAGAATTAGTTCGTTAGTTTATTCATACATTGCATACCCAATAGCTTCAAGGAAAACTGGCTGGTAAACTTCCCACGTAAGGATCTAAATAATGCGTTTTAGGTAAGAGGGGGATTTTGCCGGAGAAGTCATGGTCATTCCATTAAGAAGGAAGTATTAAGTTTGTCTTTATGGGGAACGCCACATTCACAAAACAATGCCTCCCAACAGATCCAAGAAAAAAATTCTTCAACACTTATGAATAATTGTTTTCAATGAACAAACATTCCAATTCGATACACGGGATGGGCGTGAATACATAAGATGTGTTTATACGGAAACGATCAATGTTCATGTCGAAAGAAATCACCAATGACGAAAATGAAACAAAATGCAATTAATTAGGTTTACTGCCATCGGGTTAAAACGAACGATGAAGGACGGATGTACTTGGTACAGGAACGCCACATTCACAAGACAATGTTTCTTCACACAAATTTCAGAGAAAATTCATCTCACAAAGCACTAGAAAGTTGGTAAATTGTCAACAAATTGATGTATAAATCTGGAAATACCATCAGTACATCAGCTGTTCGCTTATTTTCGCATTTTATCCTCCATCTTGGGGATAAGAAGCCAATCAGAATCCTGCTTTCACTTTGGTTCCAGTCTGCGTATACGCGCAAACTAGGACACAGAAACCAGTTCTGCTTGCTTACCATGTGACTCCTACCTTATGAATACCAGGCGAAAGCATGGGTCGCTATACATTTGGCAGCGAAAACACGTGTTTAAAATTTGTATCGTACGATGTCTCTAAAATCGGTTAATCTCAAAATTGCTTGTTTTGCACGTGGACCTTGTGCACACTAAACATGGTCCGATAAAGTGTGAACAAGCGTGTCGCATTGTACCTTAGCTAACGAACTACTCAATTCATCACTGAAATATGATGTAAACATAATGCCAAGATTGTCAGAGGCTGAGAGAAATAGAGTATTTTCAGTTAATGTGATTTGAACTCTGCCCTCAAAAAAGGCTTGAGCCTTACCAATCGCTTAGTGCAGCCCACAATTGAATTGCTGCAGAGAACAGATATTCGGTCGCACGTTACACGAGGAACGCTAAATTCACAAGAAAATGCTTTCTCACACTGATTCTAACGGACTCATCAACAAATGACACATTAGAAAATCAGGAGCTGAATGGAGTTACACTTATGGGACTGGGGAAGTACGAAATTGTCTGACTGATTACCAAAAGCAACCAAAGAGTGTAGGACGGAGCAAATAAAGGCGGAATAGAAGAGTTGCAATGGGGGAATACCTTACAGGACAAGCTAAGAAAGCAAGTTGGCAACGGACAATATTATAACAGGCCAGGGCATTCTACAAAATTAAAGGGGAACTAAATATTGACAGTAAAACTTCGAAACCTCGAACTGCCGTCGGACCTAGCAATTAGTTATAGCCATCTACTGTTCGAGGCATCTACGGTATACGCGTATATTTCCTAATTGACAGTCGCCGGTTTTCATACTGAATGAACGTCAATCAATAGTCGCAGCATTATTCATAATAATAAAATTAAAAAAGAAATGAAAGCAAAAATGATTCCCTAATCCGGAAACTCTCCGATCCGGAAACTTCCTGCAACCGGACAATTTTCTGGGTTTAGTTCCTCCAATACGACATATAAAAAATCCCCCACAGTCCGGATCCTCCCTACTCCGGAATCCGAACGAATTTTTCTGTCCGGATTGTTAGTTTACAGGTAAAATAAATCTCCAAAAACCGGACGATAATTTTCCGCAAAAATACGTCAGATCGTATAATGACTGAGAATTGAGAGAAGGCATAATAATTTGTCTCTATGAATACATACCATTAGACGTTATCATCGTATGCATTAAGTTTTGATGGAAACAAGGTAAGACCGGGTACGAGATGTACTTATTTTGTAAAAAAATGGAAAACATTGGATGTGAGCGCAGAACAGGGCCCATTAGGTACACAAATCACAATTCAAAAATTTTACCCTAGATTATTTTTTTCCTCTACGAAAAATCTTTTGAAATGAAGCTATGGTGCATAGTTTTCAGGTACGGTGTTTTGATAATTCATCGTACTAAGTGCATAGCTTGTCAGGTTTTATGGACGGTATAATGTCGCAAAATACCCATACTTAATTTCAGCTGTGTTTAAAATCATTTGACATGTAAAATGATTCATTGAAATACTTGCTTGAGATTCATATATCCACCTTATGCAGTGAAAATATCCACAAAATTCTAAAAGATAAAATATCTTATACATTTTCTGCACAGTGTAATTTTGCTGTACTTTCTACATCTATTTAAGAATGAACTATAGATCAAAATCTTACGTTTCTTATATTCAATGCTTTCATACAGTTTTAAATAAACGAGAGACGTCTACAGCGGTTCATATTCTGAAGAATCGAATTTCCTACATTTCTATAACGAATACACACATTATAATGATAATTTACATAATTTAAGGGAGTATTCAAATATCAACCAATATTTCACACATCATGTATTTTGCATATCGCATTGCAAATCTTCCTCTTATGAAAGTTGCATAAATATGTTGGTCTCTTATAACTTATGATTTTGGGCTATAAATTGAATTTTCAAGTTTATTTACATTTTGTAGCTTAAATTAGTTTGCAAAGTCAAATAAAAGAATGCATTCAGACATTATATTACATCGCCATAACGCAAACAACTTCTAGCCAAATGGTATTGAGGTTTTTTCTCTAGCGAACATATTCAAATTACTGAAAGAATTAGGTCTTTTCTCTAGCGAACATATTCAAATTACTGAAAGAATGTCTTGCCTACGGACATTCAATGGAGTAATTCTCTCCAGTCCGGACTCTCCTCTAATCCGACCTTTAAAGTTTGTCCGAGGGGTGTTCGGATTAGGGAGTTTCCACATGTACAACTGGCAAGTAATTATCACGAAGTGCGAATAACATGTGTATACTAGTATATTAAGCGGTCATTGAAAGGTGTGAATTATATGGCGGATCCGTGGTCCAGTGGTAACGCGCTGGACTTGTAATCCAGGGATCGCTGGTTCGATTCCCCGCTCCATCACTAACCGTACTAACAGTCTTTCGGACGAGACTTTAAAAACCGAGGTCCCGTGTATGATGCTTTACATCGAGCACGTAAAAGAACCAGGGATGCTTCTGGAACTGGGGCATCTCCTGTATCATGCACTATCCTCCAAAAATCTAATATGACTAACCTTCTTCTGGAGGCGTCGCCCATATGGGAAACCGGTGGCGACGATAAATAAACGCAAATACAAACGTGTCAATTATTGTATTGTTCGACCTATCTATAGTGAACAATGAATAAAATGATAGCTAGGGTCCCCAAATCCTGTTCGAGTGTTCGACCTATCTCTGTTCGAGTGATCTACTGTTAAATAATATGAAATAAGAAGGGGTTTCGCCGGGACTTAAGAACCTGTTCGAGGTATCTACTGTGTTCGAGCCAAAACTGTTTGAGGTTTCGAAGTTTTACTGTAGCTAAAAATATAAAGGAAATAATAGTCACAAACCGATTTACAGCCTTTGAACGGGCAGGAATGTAATGTCGAAAACATAAAGGCAAGAAAATCATAGCCAGATTTTCAGCCATGAAACATTCAAAAAAAACAACCGGGGTTTGAATCAAGTAAAAGATTGCTAACCTCACACTTCACCGCTATATGGTTAAATATTTCTAATTGTCGCCGCACTGAAGTGCGGCGTACTGTATGGAATGGGATATTTTTTTGTACATGGAGGGGCACGTGACTTTTTTTGTACGTGGAGGGACACGTGACTTTTTTTTCCAAGATTATTCGATTCAAGATAATTTTACCCACTGACAATAAAGTTTTACAGAAAAAGTATTTGTAATATTTTTTTATTGTTTTATTTTATTCCATTTTAAAATCTTTTAATTTATTCCCTCATGTGGTGCACGATTTCAAATGGTCAAGGTCTATTTTGACTGATAAAATATTTGAAACCAGTCTACGGAAAGTTTATTTTTAGATTCCCTCATGTGGTGCACGATTTCAGAAAATGCTCAGTTAGCACCGTTCATTTTCGGAAATTGCTCAAGAAAAATCAAATAATCGAAAAGCGTTCCCGTCGAAAAGTATGACTTTCTAATTTGGGCGAAATATTTACCGTTTGCGAATGTTTTATTCCACTCAATTTCTATGATAAACGCGGTTAAAAGCAATGTATGTGATAACCATGCAATCACTTTCGTTTTCGGGTCTATTATACGATAAAATCCGTACCGTACGGTCCGTAATGCCGCCCGCTCCGTATTTTACGAGGAATGAAAATTATTATAGTAAATTCAGAATACTATTATTTTCGCAAGTATTTACTTATGGTTTAAGTCTCATAGTCTGTGCTATGACTATTCACATACAATTTACCTCACTGTATGTTTAGTTTATGTTTCATTTGTGACCTAGTTTTTATGTACAGCCGACTGTTTGAAACATGTATTGCTTTTTGCACTTGATTGACTTGTGTTTGGGAGTATACATTGTCTTCATCTTTCAATTTGAATAATTAATAATTGATAGTGAGATGTTTGTTTAAACTTGAATAACAAGAATAAAATAGACAAGAAATAAGATAACAGTGCTACATTGAATCATCCCACAAGCTCAACTAGGAATGATTTGTAGACTATTAAAAGCAATTTCAAAGAAACACTAAAAAGGATTACATTGAAATAACAAAGTCCTATGCTATAGAATATTGGGGATTGAGGGGACAAACTGCACTAAATATTTGTTGATCGCGTGCTGTGTGATGTAGCCCCCAAATGACTGAAACCGACTGGTTCCAAAATTGGCTCAAGAAAAAAAGCCAGCGCAAGCCAAGATTGTCAAATTCATCTAGTGAGCAAGACGAGACTTCCAGTTGATCGGAAGTTGATTAGTTCGTTGAAGAAGGTAGGCCATGGCTAGTATTTAATGATGATGAGATAGTCATGACCTTTACTTGAACAATAAAACTGAGAAATCTTGCTTAATTATAATGGTTATACATAAAACAACATTTAAAATAAGGATTTTAAGTTGTTAATCCTGTTCAAAACATTGCGACAGGTAAGAAATTGTTGTGACAGGTAAAACATTGTTGCAACAGGTAAAACATTGTTGCAACAGGTAAAACATTGTTGCGACGGGTAAAAAATGTGTCTTTGCCTGTCGTTATGTCCTGTGAAGGAGAAAAAGTATTCGCGTTGACTGTTTTACCTGTATTTCACATGTGCTATTGAAATTTTCTTGAAGTGGGCAGTTTATAATTATAATATTATATGATATAGTCATCGCTGATAATTTCTCCTTGCATGTACTAACGGAGAAGAAACTGCAGTAAGAAGGAATTTGTTACGGTGATACGCTGTTTATTCATAGTTTAGGGTGGTGCCAGCAACTACAGTTTTCAGCTTCATACTGATACCATAATATACTCTTTTTTTCGCTCGCTCGCTTTAATAAAAGACAGTTTGAAAAAAAATCCGAAGAACAAACAAATAATTTGTTGTGGCCTAATAATAATTAAAATTGCATTCTTTGAATATTTTACATAACAAATTATAACAAATAGAAGTGATGCGTTAACTGTATGAAATAAATATTTAGATAAAAGTAGTGCTTATTCTAAGCTTATTGTTTACGTACGTATGGATCAGAAAAGAAAATATGTTCCGGTGATAAATTTTGAGTGTCATGATAGTCTGAGATAATTATTTAGAAACTTAATGAGAATTTATGTAAAGGATTCAAAGAATGTAATTTTAAATATTATTATTTTTGTGAACAAAGACCTTGCTATATACAGAGAAGTTGGAACTGGGTCTGTAAACAGATTAATATTTTTTGTTAACGTGTTTGATACTACTAAAATGAAGTGTAATACTTTAGTTACATGTTTTTTTGTACAAAAGAATGTAAATAACAAAATTTCATTCAATTTTTTAGCGGCGACCTTTGATGCTTTGCATCAATGATTTTCTTGTATATAAATATAAAACAATAAATGTGCAATGCCCACAAACCAGGTTTTAAACCTAATTATTTGTAACCAAGGCTCTATTTGTATAATGAATACATGATGATCATCTATGCTGCAAAGGTGCCAGAGGTAATACATGCATACACACACTCACAGTTAGATATATTATAAATATATTCAACAACCTATACACCAAGTTTGATGTCAATACACCAACGCATAGCAAAGATATTAAGTGGAAACTGGTTTTAAATTTAACGTGACCTTGATCTTGGACAGAACGAACCCAAAAGAAATCCCAAGCGAGCTATCAACATACTCTTACTATACACCAAGTTTGATGTCAATATGATCAACGAAACTTAAGTTATTCGCCAGAAACCAAATTTCTATTTTTAGTAACGGTGACCTTGACCTTTGACGGACCGAACCCATAAACACTCCCAAGCGAGCTCTCCACATGTTCTTACTATACACCCAGTTTGCTGTCAATATGATCAACGAAACTCAAGTTATTCACCGGAAACCAAATTTTTATTTTTAGTAACGGTGACCTTGGCCTTGGTCGGAACGAGTCCAAAAGCAATCCCAAGCGAGCTCTCCAAATGTACTTACGATACGCCATGTTTGATGTCAATATGATCAACGAAACGAAAGTCATTCGACGGAAATCAAATTTCTATTTTAGTAACGGTGACCTTGACCTTCGGCGGACCTAATCCAAAATTAAACCCAAGCGAGCTCTCAACATGTACTTATTACACACCGAGTTTGATGTCAATATGATCAACGAAACGAAAGTTATTCGCCGGAAACCAAATTGCTATTTTTAGTAATGGTGACCTTTACCTTTGTCGGACCAAAACCCAAAAGCAATCCCAAGCGAGCTCTACATGTTCTTACTATACACCAAGTGAATATTTATCAATATATGGAAACACATAACATTTTTGCTATGTAAGTTTTAAGTTGGTATATGGATCGTTTTGTCCAGTATTTAAAAGCGAAATGCATCAATAAAGGAAGTGAAATGTATACAAGAACTACTTGTTTACAGTTTGATATGCATGCTTCTATATTCTCAAGAATAAATATAAAATTCACCTGAATATTTGTGATTATTAAAGGTAATCCTCCGATACTGATGAAAGCAAGTCCAGGGAACATTAACCAAGGATTGTCCTTACTTATAAAAGCCATCAGTAAGGTTCCAAATTCAAACACAACACTAAAATGTCAATATTGTATATGTATAAGCATATGTTAATGATGACTTACGTCAGTGGATGGAGATATTCATGTACGACAAGTATGTTGTTTCTTTTGTTTTAAGAATTTTAACGGTAACCTATCGAGGGTCACACCTGATACGGACTTGTGCGTAGTAAAGTGAATATACCAATAGTTCTTACATGCAATATTTAACAATATATAGAAATATAAACTTTACTTACAATGAAATAAGTCGAGTAATTCTTGTTCCAAACTTATAATTTATGAAACCAACCACGAGACCACCTGTACCCATCATTGCGCCAGCTATGGTGAAACATAGTGCCATTTTTTCGTCTTGGAGTTTACATGGCTTCTGATATTCGTAGTTTGGTTTCGGTGTGTGTGTTGAACTTGTGTTTAACATTGTGGCAAATGTAAAGCTTGGTGTTATATTAGTTTCATTGGCCTTCATCTCGTCTTCACATAGATCAGAATAAATGCCTTCCTTCTTCAGTACAAAGCTTAAAGAACCCCAGCCGAAAACAATACCACTGAACAAAAGACATTCCATAAATGCCCAAACAGCCATAAACCATTTCTTCCATCCAAGATTCCCGTTACTTGTGTCTGATAAAACCATGATTCTATAGTTTTGAAAAGAAATATCTAAGTATTTACACATGCTAATAAAAATGTTTTCTCTGTATTTACACTTCTAGGTTTGCAAATCTAATAGAATGATAAAACAACGTAAATATTTCTTGTTAATAATCAATCGGTCATTATCATTTCCGAATAAGCTCCAATAGCTATTACTTAATTTATAACACATAGTCACATCCAAGTAGATCATACCAGTTATATGAGCAAACTTTTTATCAGCATTTTAATACACTACATTGTTAGTTTCAGAATACGATAATTGAACTGAAAAGTTGTATTCGTTTCAAGGTGAGAAAGGGTACCACAAGAATGCACAAATAAAAGTAAGCAAAACGGATATTCATATACAAAGCCCTGACAAAACATAAACTTCCCAGTGCAAATGCGGAGGGTTACACATACATTTATTTTCATTATTCACTGCATCAAGTAGGCGAAATGTGAATTAAGCAATTACCAGGGCCGTAGCTGGGCTGTTTTTGATGATACGCACGACTGGGGGAGGTACAAGGACGGGGTGTCCCCCTCGTTTGTATAGCGGGGGTACCATACCCAACAATATTGCTTATCAGATAAATCAGATCGATATCGATGGGGCTTTTGGTCAGCAGTCAATTTGTCTGTCGATAGTTTCCGTAAGTGATCGTAAATTTTCCGATGATCACCGATTGATAATTGTTTTTTTTTGGCATTTCATTTCACCCATGTTTTAACATATACCTTTAGATGTAATGGACTTATAGCTTTTGTTTATATACTTATTTTGTTCAGGATAGTATTCAGTGATAGTATTTTAAAGGGGTATTTAATCCACAATAAGGAAATAAATGAAAGAAAATCAAACAAGGCGCACATGTTTATTTATCACTACTATACTTACTATGACGAGAAAATTACAAAATCATAGACAAACAAAATACAACAGTCAATAATATCACTGGATTGTTGGAGCTGGACAAGTCGCACATACGGTCTTACAGCTTTGTATAAGTACTCGTTTCGTTCCCGGCTTAGGTTGAATAACTAGTGGAAGTACATCTTGTGTGAAGCTGTTGTCACGACACCGAAGGATGTTAATTGTTTTTTCATAGGAACTACAGTTTTCTTTTACGGTTACACTCCCTGGTTCATCTTATGACATCCTGAGGTACTCATATTTTCCTGTTAATACAATGTCACAAGAAAGGGAATTAGACAATTATAAATTTAAAATATAATTAAATCGTAATCAATTGTTATGTGTTGAGATTGACATTTTAACAAACAATCTGACAATTATAGACACAGTACTAACAGTTGTTAAATTTTGAAACTGATATTCTTACAATTACGATATCAACTTGATGAAACACTTATTAACACACAGAATTATCAGAATTAAGTGTAATTACATTGTTAATTAGAACCATATTTTTTTGTATTTTTTATCTTTTATATTTCTCGAAAACATATGTTGTTCAGTGGAAGTGTATCTATATCTCAAATGAAAGAAATTCAGGCAATATATTTCGAATACACACAGTTTAATATTTGCTTTATTTTGAATCGGTAGGCAGGATATTCTTATGAATTAAGGTTTTACTCAAGCATGCTTTATTATTCATTATGACTTCATAATCATCGTAATCCCAATGGTAAAAACAAATAACATAAAAGTACCTTATTCTACGAATTGGTTTGAAGATTGGTGCAGGAAATGCTTTCCAATCACGCTATTGCCACGCTGGGTATCTGACTGCTACATTTGTGGCAGACAACATTTTGAAGCTGTTCCAATGATCACAATCAGTACGGTGGTAAAGTCTCTTCATTGACGCAAACAACTATCTAGGACACCTTGCATGTACAATAAATATATTTTTTTCCGTTGACATTATTTAATAGTTTTAAATTGTTTTAAATTATTATATTAATGCTATTTCTAATGTAATACAGATGTTGCAATTGTTTAGACAAATCACCTGTATAACTTATATAAACTAAATTGAAAAGCATTAAAATTGATATTCATTTTATGTTTTATAAATTCTTTTATAAATCATTCCGTGTTCATTTGCACATGCACGTAATACTCAAAGTATACAATTCGCTTCAATATCGTATCTTCAACGTAAAAGAGCGAAGCTCGATGTTTTGCAAAACTTTGTTTGATGACTTCAATATGTAGTTACGTATTCTCTCTGTTTCATAATTATTACTAGTAATTAATATATATAAAATTGCTTTGCTCAGTATTTGAAATGATATTATACAATCCTTAAAATGTCAGTACCAGGCATTAGTATAGTCAACGACGTAAACGGTAGAAAAATCTAAAATCAAACTAGAGTATAAAGTCCTACATGAATGATTATCATTATGTTTTTATGGATGATAGGCTCATATTTCAGAACAGAGTAGATTTATGAGTAGGCGTGAATCAACCAAGACTTAGTGTTGGTATATTATATTATATATTTTACGTATGTATATATATATATATATACAGGCCCATAGCTTGAGGAAAAACTGATTTAACCGAGGCAATGAATGCGGGGTCTGGGAGTGTCCTCCCCCAGGGGGGTGCTTACAGAAGGGTTCACCTGCGTTTACTGTTTATTTATTGTACCAGTGAAGTGATTTATCAAGTGCAATTTTGTTTTATTGTAATCGTATGAATCGAAAGAAATGGGAATTTTTGATGTCCCACAGCTGAAAAATGTCCAAGTAGTCGAATGGCCAAACCATTAAGACTATAGTCCTCGATTGTTTGGAAAGTTTAACCAACGCAGCTGCCTCGGTGTGCCTCAGCATAGCTACGCCCTGGTATATACAACTTTTCTTCCCCCGTTTACTTAAGAGTTACGTACATATAAAAAGTACTATATCATTGAACCAGTAATACCAATGCATATAAAGACGATGCTTTTCTTTAATCATTGCTGCAGAACGATAATTGTCAAACTCATTTATATACTTGACTTAAACATAAATTAAGAAATAAGTACCCATAGTTGCGATTGGTATCTATCCGGGTTATTAAGCACATGTTTATTGCTCAATAAATTTAAAATGTTCAAAAGTTAAGAAATATTTAGTTAAGAAGTCAAAAAATGTTCGATGTATAAGCTATCTCTTTCCAACCAATTTTTATGTAGAAACAAATTTCCATTTGTTTGTTTTTTATGGTTGAACTATTCCATATAATTTCTTTAGCAAAGTTGCTTATTGAATTTGTTTGATTGAGCACCAGGATACAAATGTAAAATTAAATTTCAGTTTATCTGTGTTACAAGTATTATACGTATTTAAAAATATTTATATAAATGTTATGAATTATTTTGCATTTAGCATTATTTCTGGTATGATTCTTTTGACCGAGCTGACCTTGACTGAATTTAAGAATAAATCGATATCTAGCATTTTCGGTCCTCCATTTTCATATGTTTGGAAAATCATATTTCGGGATATTTTATGAGGTTAAGAATCTCACAGAAAGTCAAACATAAGAGTTTTATTTTTTTAATTCTCTTTTCTTTTGGATTATTTAAAACTGTGAGTGGGTACACTAATTCCGGGAATGCAAACGTTTAAAATATATAACTCGCACAGTAAACTCTCACGGAGTGTAATTTATACATTCACTAATTTAATTATGTTACCACGGACATATAAACCATTTTATATTGCTATTACGAATTATTCAAACAGATTTATAAATCCTTCTGTATGATGATAATAAATGAATTATATTAGTTCATGGTATTTATGGAATATCAAGTATACACCACATACATTTTACATGTTCTGTACTATAGTATATTATGTTCAATTGTGTGACCACTACCTCTATCGATATCAATGGGGCTTTTGGTCAGCAGTCAATTTGTCTGTCGGTAGTTTCCGTTAGTGATCGTAAATTTTCCGATGATCACCGATTGATAACTGGTTTCACAGGAACTACAGTTTTATTTTACGGTTACACTCCCTGGTTCATCTGATGACATCCTGAAGTACTCATATTTTCCAAAATTAAATGTTCGTAGCTTTAAATTCGACACGCTAGATGCATATAGGAGGTGATATTTCAAATCTAATTTATATGTGTATATAATTATGTGCTTGATCGAAATCGTGGTTATTATTATATCATTATAAAATGTTGCTTAATATGGGCGCTTTGCACCACCTTACACTATTTATCGGCACATCAACAACAATTTAAAATTTCACGATCTGTTCATGTCTAGCGGTTCTTTGTTACATAGTTATATGATTACGTTCATGTAATAAAATTCACCAGACCAATGCATACCCAACAATATCGCTTATCAGATAAATCCAGTCGATGCAATTCGTTATCGATTGGACTTTTGGTCAGCAGACGATTTGTCTGTCGGCAGTTTCCGTAAGTGACGGTAAATTTTCCGATGATCACCGATTAATGACTTGTATAACACATTAGCATATAGCCTCGGGCTACGTTAGATCTATGTATCCGATAAACGCTTAAAACATTGTTTTATGATCATAAAGAGAAAACAATTGGAGTTCGACCTATATATTGGTCCCAGATGAAACCCGAGATTATTTCATCATTGAAAACCTATGTATTAACACGGATATGTCCGTGGTGATAGGCAAATGTTTTCTTATAAAATAGAAAAAAACAAGGAATTCGTTTCACTTAACATGTGTAATAAACACTTGTCTTGCAGTTTCCAATTAAAATTGCAAATACAAATTTATTTTGTGTACTTTAAATACCAAAGATACTGTGGTGTCCGCTTACAGTCACTACCGCGTAATATATACGTATTTTATTGGTGGTCCCTGATAGGTATCAGAAATGATGGTATTACATGTACATAGGATGTCTGAAAGGCTGTGAATAAAATGTTTTACCCCAGGCAAAGACCTAAATACCATTAAATGGTATTTAGGTCTTTGCCCCAGGCGACTTTTGGGTGAAAAGAATAAAATCACGGACATATATAACATGTTTAATAACTATTCAGTTTTATTTACAGTAGATTTATTGAAATCAGTTATATAACATATGCAATAAAACTGTGGACGAAAAAAGGGAAAAAATAAACAGATTCCATGGTACAGAAAGCAACCGTTAATAACAACATAATAATAATGCTTGGCTATTCACTATCACACCCTCCGCATTAAATTTAGCATGCGTATATATTTGAATGTTGTTCAAAACAAAGCAGTTTACACCACTGATGGCATTTAATAACTCCAACTGTTCAAGTCACGACTTTACATGTTCAACAGCAGTTGAATAAGTTTTCCTTTCTTTCTTAATTTTGTTTTTACCCCTTTTTCATTCAGCATGTACATTATTCACCGTTTTAGGGATTATTATAGTAGAATAATTATGAAAAAGTAACATTATGTGGAGATGAACAAAATAATTTAAACATCAACGTTCAAAATAGTAGAACGTTTACCCAATGCTTCTTTTACAAAAAGATATATCTTGATAAGTTCAGTTTTGTTTACAGTTTTTAATCAAATTCATATACCTGGTGCGAAGGTGTGAACAACATCATATCTAAGGTAGTGACACAGTAAACACTCACAGAGTGTAATTTATAAATTTATTGATTAAATTCTATTACCACGGATATAATAAACTGTTTATATGGTTAATATGTCCGTGCTATAACGAATGATTTAAACTGATTTATAAACCCGATGATAATTTATGAATTATATTAGTTCATGATATTTGTGGAAAATCAAGTTTACACCACATATATTTTATATATTTGTGACCAATGCTATATCTTTGCGCTGAATAAAACAAAATGTTCATGACAATTGAAATTAAGCTGCAGCTAAAGAAAATACGACACAACAGTCGATAATGGTCTTCTAGAAGAAATTAATTTCATGAAGCTTAATTAACGCTATAATATTGCATAAATGCAGTCTACACTTGACCACCATAAACCATGGTCCAGCGAACAGTTTGATTGAGATAACATCTTATGAGACCACATGTGGAGATTAAACTTGTCACAAGAAAGACTAACCGAAATCGGTTTCACTCGCTAATCTTCGTGAATTTTCGGTGATATCTCACGGAAACACTCCTGAAATTGACAGGTACTCCATGTATCTCTTAATTCCCCCATTTTGTTTTCATAATAAATTACATCAATTGACACCGTTGGAACGAGCATAAAACATCCTAACAGAATCTGCTTGAATATTTGAATTCCCGTCTAAGGATAAGTTACAATAGTGATTTAAACACGTCGGACGTCCAGGAAAAACGGACCGTTTACACTGTTTTCAATAGGAAACTGGGTGGCTCAAGAAAACTGTGGATTCCCCCGCCTAAACATATATAAAATTTCAATATTTTTTTATGATTGAAAAGAAGATACATTGAGGTTTCCAAATCTGCTTGAATATTTTGAATATGTTAAAAAATAAAGAAATAATCATAATAAATACGTAGCGTTCCCCATCTAATCAATGCTATTTAGACGACTGGAAATATCGATTTTTGGCTGATGCGATAAGCGATATTGTTGGACATGCTTAACAACTTTAAAGATTAAAATCTGAAGCAATTTTATGCATTTCATAAAATACATATGTACTGCATAACCATCAACAAATTGCTTACGTTTTGAAGAACGCACCCTCATAATGCATTTTAGATTGTTTTACAATAAACAACTGAATGTTGCAATTGTCATAAATTCTTGATCGCTTTAGTGAAATATATGACTATAGTATATACATGTTTAAGTATAAGTGTTTATTCATGAGAATGCAAAATTTCAAATCAGCTGAAAATTCAGCAAGGGGTCCAGGGGGCCGCTGAAGCTCCTGGCTTTTAAGCATATAAGATGGTTTAAATTGTCTCAAAAACGGCCCTTGCGAGCGTCAAATCAATCCGCGGAAAATTCTCATGCAGTTCATCTACTGTCTGACAGAGATGATGATCGATTTTTACACACATTTTGTACTTATGCACGTTTGTGCGCGATACTTTCAGTGACCACTGCCTATATCTTTGCGCTGAATAAAACAAAATGTTTATCACAATTGAAATTAAGCTGCTGCTAAAGAAAATACGACACAAGAGTCGCGATATGGTCTCCAAGAAGAAATTAATTTCATGAAGCTTTTCACTATAAATGCAGTCTACATTTTACCACCATAAACCATGGATCCAGTCACGGACATATAGACATATGGTTTATATGTCCGTGGTCCAGTGAACAGTCACATTAAGATAATATCTTAAGAGACCACATGTGGAGATTAAACTTGTCACAAGAGAAACTAACCGAATCGGTATCACTCGCTGATCTTCGTGAATTTCCGTGAGATATCACGGAAACAATTTTCACATTGACAGGTACTTTATGTATCTCTAAATTCCCCCATTTTGTTCATAATAAACTACATCAATTGGCACCGTTTGAACAAGCATAAGCTGTCCTTACAGAAGCTGCTTGAAACTTTAAATTCCCGTCTAAGGATAAGTTAAAATAATGATTTAAACACGTCTTACTTCGCAAATAGATCTTAATAGGTCTCATCGTGCTAAAGGACCGTTCTGCTGTCGCTGTTGACACAGGCATTGATAACAATATAGACAGACAGGCACGGACATTTGGGTAGATGTCCTTAGTTGCCTGACCCAACGCTTCCAATAGGCAGTCGATTGAGTCCTCCATTACCGTCTGGCAGCGTCTTTGTCATCGACGTATCTCGGTGCAGAACTGGTCAATGTCGTTGGTCACATCAGATGCACACGAGGCGTGAATTTCACACACCACCTGCCATTTAATTATCAGCATATTAAACATATAATTATTTGTCTGAAAGGATACCATCCCGTCAGTTCGTCCGTCCGTTGGTGATAATAAAGCGTATGCAAACAACAACTGTCAAATATGTTAATACATAACTATTCTATTCCTGGAAATGCTCGTATGATACAAATAATGTAGTTCTGGACTAAATTTAACTTCACATCTGCATGATAATGACATTACCTTAAGTTTAGTTTTTACTGATAAAATGCTCTCTTTTCTATTTGTACACATGAAGTTCCAGTCCTGTATAACCCAATGGCATTTTACATGTATATGATTAAACGTTTAAGAAGCAGTTATATTCCATATCTAAAATAATGGCGATGTTGTATGTACTTGGTTAATGTCAATATATGTACGTATAGTTCAATAGCTGTGCTGTAACCCTTCACCCCCATCAGCCTTAGATTTTTAATGCTGATTTAAAGTCTTTAGTTTTTCGACTTTTGAAAATGATGATACGCACGGGCGTACGTGCGTATGCCCAGCTACGGGTCTGATTACACTTCATATACACGAAACAATGAAACTGAAATTAACGTTATTGCTTGATAAACGTCGTTCGACTCTTTTGTTTTAAGACGTTTCTTCGATATTTAGTACTTTAAAGTACTTTATATCAACGAATGTTAAAGTGAATCAGAGTCTTTAAATCTAGCTGAACAAAGCGTATTAAAAGTGTGTTATGTTTAGAATGGTCTGTATGCGGAGTTCTTTTAATCTAGCTGTACAAAGTGTATTTAAAGTGTGATATGGCTAATACTCAAAATGACGTCATTTAGCATAAACAAGGACACATTTCTCACTATTGTGTTAAAGGTTTTATAACACAACTTAATCCTCATTTAGTATACTCGTAAAATTGTTTCGTTTTCTCGATATATATTTTATGGTGGCATAATACTGCCACCAGTTAGCATGATAGCGTTCGCGAATTAATTCGTGTCAACCACTTAATTATTACGATAATTATCTAGCTATCTAGTTAATATTCGTGTTAAATTTTCGGTAAGATAAATATCATACAACTAGAAACAGGCTTGAAAGGGCCCAGAACTGCCACCTCTTACCTTTTTATGATGTATTACACTAGATTTAAGTGGTAACACGAATCTTATCTAGTTGTCCACTTATTATGTTACTTAGTAACTCAAATTCGCGAATTTCACTTAAGATTCGTGTTACCACTTATTTATAAATGCGTTTTTGACTTCTACATGTAAGTGGTAACCAGTTGAATTGCATTCAGCTGTCCATTCCTGAAGATACTGATCTTTTAATTTCAATTCAAGCTGTTGTTATAATATATTTTGATTTGCAACATATGGATGTTCCCAACTATAACCATGAATAATAAATGTAAATAAAGCTTAACTGTTAGAAGTCCAACTATGATAGCCTATACTATCATTATATAACATCATACAATAACATTTTTACATACCATGAATCCGACATATGAATAATTTTTCGGCGCAGCCGTACTAACATGTTTTTTTCTATTTGCATATCAGTGTTGTGTAAACCAATAAAATCTTACGTTAACCACCAAGGCAATTTCTCTTCAACCGAACAACGTTTGTAACCTTGACGCGGATTGGTTAACCTTTCGATAAAGTGTACGTCACCTTGCCGAAATTCACTGAATTTCGGTGAATTTATCGTAATGTTTTTTTTGGATCTGGAGTTACCTGCAATCGTGACATCTCGGCATTTTTTTCTGTTGCACAACAAATCTTAACCTTCAAATTGAGCCGACCATATTTTTTAAAGATATTTCTTGTTTACCCGTATTTTGTTACATCTTATACGAGAAAAAATATACATTGGATATCTTTCACAATCTCCAACTACACCAGCATTACATGACCGTAAAGGTGCGGACATAAATCGTTTACAAGCATACACATGAACATTTTAAATGTCATATATTTAATCAAGCCCCACATTTCTGATCCATACAGTAATATTTGGACAATTTTTGCATCCAATAATTTAAAAATACACGTTTTGACATGGGCATTAACCCTTTACTCCATAGACCTCTAGTCCATTTACCTACTGTATGCTGATAAGACACTGGTCACATAGCCTACTCTATCTCCATACAGGTTATTGGAAAATAATTGGTGATTGACACCTGTATACTTAAACATGAAATAACAGTGTAAAGTATTGGTTAAATGACTTTTACAAGAATGTCAAAGTTTAAGGGAATTAAATTTTCTGTATAATGATGTAAATTTTATTATTGTGGGTTAAAAATTATAGAAGATACAGAAAATTATAATTTGAGATACACATACACTTTGTGTATTTCTAAAAAATTGTGGTGAAATTGGGTTTATAATCCCAATAGAACATATTAATTAGCAATTATAATTATTTATATATGAACAAAGATTATACTGCAGTCACCATTTTAGTAAATATTTATATTTTGTTATAAAATGAATTTATACAAGCAAAATCTATGTTCTAACACAAATGCAGATTTACTAATACAGTTACAGTTACATTGGCGTATGTTGGCACATGTAAATAAAACAAAAAGTCCTTAATGTTAAAATTGACTCTAGTATTCTCACAGCTAATGATAATTGACATTAATAAACATATATTTCTTATGGTTCATTTAATCTGATTGGCTTATGCTAATTGTTTTGCAATTCATAAGCCACGCCCTAGACAGAAGATTAGTCCTACTGGTCACTAAATTGCCCCATGTGTCAGCTGTAAAAACATAAGAGTCATAAAACCCCAGGAGGTCTTTATTATGTGTTAATACATATTGCTATTTCCTGTTTGATATAATTAATCCCATTGATAATTGCAATGATTAGATCATATCAATATTTGATCTCAATTTGTAATTCACAACGTGGCTGCAACTGTCATCCAAAAATATTTACTTCAAAGACTTAGCCAGCGACTTCAAACATCTTTGATGTTTATTCTTGTTGAAAATTAAATTGTTGTCACAGGAATTGCAACACAGACAATAAGTACCTGGATTTGACCTACTTTAATATTGATTATGTGTTGGTGAAATTTTCAGAAAATACCAGACTTGTGTACACAAAAAATGTCATGATGACGTATTGCTCGCGTGATTTACATCCTTTGTTTGGTCGATCTTTACACCTTTTTAAAGATTATTAAACCCAGATTGTTTTTCACAGCAGTCTTTCAAACTATTTAATTGGCGTGGAAATGGATTAATACAATTAAACTTTGATGAAAATATCAGAATTGAAGTGGAAAATTACCGACTTGTTTAGAAATAGTGTTCTATTTCATTTGTTCACGCCGTGCACACACCTTTGCTGATGCACATGTTTACCGTCCTGCTTTTAGGACATTAGCGAGTCGTTGCAAGCGGCTCGCTGAATGGCTGTCGACGCATGTTGATTCACCTGTCTAAAAATAGACAATATCAGTCTTTCGGGAGTTATAAAGCAGAGGAGACTGGATACAAATAACTCCGTAGTGTGGTTAGTCATAGACCCAATATAGTCTGTTTCAATATAGTTCATCATTACTTATTGCATCACGGACCTATATACCATGGATTCGTGACAGGCTGATATCTGTGAAACGGTAGGAACGAATAAAAAACCCATAATCCTTAGCGCGCAATTACCCACAATCCTAAGCGCGCTCGGTAAGTATCGAAGATTGCCGATTTTTATCGATCGGCTAAAGTCGGCAAACTCCGTTAATTTCCGTCCGTTTCAGACTCTGTTGATTAAATGTCCGTGTAATTTACAAAATGAGATAAACAAGTTGGTAATTTTCCGCTTTAATTCTGATATTTTCATCGAAGTTTAATTGTATTGTTGATGTTGTTTATTAATACATTTCCACGCCAATTTGATAGTTTAAAAGACTGCTGTGAAAACAATTTGGGTTAAATAATCTTTAAAAAGGTGTAAAAATCGACCAAACAATGGATGTAGATCACGCAAGCAATATGCCATCATGACATTTTTTATGTACACAAGTCTGCTATTTTCACCAGCACAAGGCGTAAAAATCAATATTAAAGTACAGTAAAACTTCGAAACCTCGAACTGCCGTCGGACCTAGCAATTAGTTCGAGCCATCTACTGTTCGAGGCATCTACGGTATACGCGTATATTTCCTAATTGACAGTCGCCGGTTTTCATACTGAATGCACGTCGATAATAGTCGCAGCATAATTCATAATAATAAAATTAAAAAAGAAATGAAAGGAAAGCAAAAATGATTCCCTGTGACACATTATTCTCTCTCGTTTATTCTTATACGCATGAATTGTCTGTCACATACTACATGTACAGTGGAAACTCCCTAATCCGGAAACTCTCCGATCCGGAAACTTCCTGCAACCGGACAATTTTCAGGGTTTAGTTCCTCCAATACGACTTATAAAAAATCCCCCGCAGTCCGGATCCTCCCTACTTCGGAATCCGGATTTTTTCTGTCCGGATTGTTATTTTACAGGTAAAATAAATCTCCCAAAACCGGATAGTTGTCCGCAAAAATACGTCAGATCGTATAATGACGGAGCATTGAGAGAAGGCATAATAATTTAATTGTCTCTATGAATACATACCATTAGACGTTATCATCGTATGCATTAAGTTTTGATGGAAACAAGGTAAGACCGGGTACGAGATGTACTTATTTTGTAAACAATTGGAAAACATTGGATGTGAGCGCAGAAAAGGGCCCATTAGGTACACAAATCACAATCCAAAAATTTTACCATAGATTATTTTTTTCCTCTACGAAAAATCTTTTGAAATGAAGCTATGGTGCATAGTTTTCAGATATGGTGTTTTGATAATTCATCGTACTAAGTGAATAGCTTGTCAGGTTTTATGGACGGTATAATGTCGCAAAATACCCATTTCAGCTATGTTTAAAATCATTTGACATGTAAAATGATTCACTGAAATACTTGCTTGAGATTCATATATCCACCTTATGCAGTGAAATTATCAAAATATCCATAAAATTCTAAAAGATAAAATCTTTTACATTTTCTCACAGTATAATGTTGCTGTAATCTCTACATCTATTTAAGAATGAACTATACGTCAAACTCTTACGTTAATTATATTCAATGCTTTCATACAGTTTTAAATAAACGAGAGGCGTCTACAGCGGTTCATATTCTGAAGAATCGAATTTCCTACATTTCTATAACGAATAAACACATTATAATGATAATTTACATAATTTATGGGAGAATTTAAATATCAACCAATATTTCACACATCATGTATTTTGCATATCGCATTGCAAATCTTCCTCTTATGAAAGTTGCATAAATATGTTGGTCTCTTATAACTTATGATTTTGGGCTATAAATTGAATTTTCAAATTTATATACATTTTGTAGCTTAAATTAGTTTGCAAAGTCAAATAATAGAATGCATTCAGACATTATATATTACATCGCGATAACGCAAACAACCTCTAGCCAAATGGTATTTAGGTATTTGCTCTAGCGAACATATTCAAATTACTGAAAGAATGTCTTGCCTACTGTAGGTCAAATCCAGGTATTTATTGTCTGTGCAGCAATTCTTTTGACATCAATTTTATTTTGAGCAAAAATTAACATTCCAAGATGTTTGAAGTCGCTGGCCAAGTCTTTGAAGTAAATATTTTTGGATGACAGATGCAGCCCCATTGTGCAAATTAGGAATTGAGATCAAAGATTGATATGACCTAATCGTTGAACTTATCAATGGGATTAATTATATGTAACAGGAAATTAACACATAAATAAAGATCTCCTGGGGTTTTATGACTGTTGTGTTTTTACAGCTGACACATGGGGCATTTAATCTTCTGTCTAGGGCGTGGCTTATGAATTGCAAAACAATTAGCATCAACCAATCAGATTAAAAGAACCGTAAGAAATATTTATTAATTATAGTCAATTATCATTCGAATTTTTATATCAAAATTAGATGACACTTAGGTTTTGAATACGATATATTAATCATTTTTCTACTTACCTAAATTGTTAACACCCAGTGCAAATAATATTAAATGAAGAAATAAAACCTTTTCTAGCTCCTCTAAATTTAAATTACCGTTGAAAGAAAAAAGACAGACTCAAAAGTAATTAAAATTATTGGATCAAATATTAATGCGAGTAATTATTGATGTTATAATTGTTTTAAGTTGCGTTAAATAAGCATTTATTGCAAATTTAGCATCGATATATATAAATTGCAACTACAATGTAATTAAAACAAGAATATAAAAAATATATTTTGGTAGAAAATTGACTTGACCGCTTTCAAATTATTTGTGGAAATGACATTAAGCATGAAGAATGCAGTCGGTAAGTCGTGGTCTAGTGGTTGAGGAGAATAAGTACTATTACTAAATGAATCCAGCATGTCCTTAGACATTACAATAACACACCTCAGTCCATCCACTTTGAATAGATGCCAATTATATAGATACAATATGCTTGCTCATTCTCATAAAGTCCAGTCATGAGTTGTGTACTGAGAATGTAGAGAAACATTTTGTTTGAATTTCAACCCAACAGTTGCAGCCGTCTAAATTTTCCTCAAAGCTTGCACAACGAATCTAGATGAAATCTAGAGGTGTAATTCGTATATAAATACTAGACTAGTGCAGATATAGTGCCATATCTAGATAACTTAGTTGAAAAAGGAATACACACACTATAACAGTAATTACAATTTTATTTCAAGAACTCTGCATTTCAACGCAAAATATTCAACAACGATAGAAAACCACTAGTTTATGTAATACCACGGACCTATATACGGGTATATAGGTCCGTGGTAATACTACACAATTGTTTTTTACTTAGTCAATCACAGATTGAATTAATTTCAGTCACAAAATGATAAATGGATTAAAAATGTACAAGGAAAAGTTCCGGAGTATTTTCCAAGAACAAATTCATATCAACTCATTGACGAATGTTTGTAAATTCACAGCATATTTCTTTTTGTAACCAAGTTGACTTTTATGAGGCATCTTGTAAATATCCAGGAAACCTGAAACGATAAAGTAATATTTAACATTATAGCAGATCCAAAACAATTTTATATTATAATGATATGACAATAAAGTGTATTTACATTTTTATTATGTAATTGATTATGTAAAAAGCTTTTCAAGCCCCACATTGGGTGCACTTGCCCCCCTTGAATTACTTAAATGGTGCAAAGACCTAAATACCAGTATTTAGGTCTTTGAATGGTGGCAGTGTTTGACGATTGAGCCTAAAAAATTATGCCGGAAGAGGGAGGATTGTAGTGCTGTAGGGTTAGGCGGCCATCCGTTAAGTTTAGTCGGTAGAGAGCCATACTAGTATTTAGCATGAGCTGATGGATTTACACGAGATGTTATCATTTTAGAACCAACATGTATCCAATATATATCCGAACTTCTATACAACACAATTTAGACCGTAAAAGTGCAATTATTGATTTATATAATAATAATTCTAAACAAAAAGATGATAAATAACGGAAAACAAAATAAATCAAGCTAACGAAGGGAATAAATTACGTTCTATAACGGACTTTTTAACCAAGTATGTAATTTACGGATCGCCTGTAAATCGAAATTTCAGCCGATTAAAAACGACGCTCGTTTCGTCGAACAACTAGGTGTTGAACCAAAAAATGCATACAAGCAAACAACAGGATAAACTCAAAATATATAATACCATTAAGAAATGTTTAGCTGTAGTAATCATCACGATTTTAGCGGATCCGAAAGTGAAATTCTCCCGATTCAGCAACAAGATGGCGGACATCGCATTTTTTTCTCATCATTTGGTAAACATTTTAGAGGTGTTCCGATTGTTAAATCTCGGCTGGGAAATCTCGCCGTTGCCGTCATTTCAAGCAAGTTTAGCACAAATATCAGCCTGTCACGAATCCATGGTATATAGGTCCGTGATTGCATAAGTCGTGAACTCACACATCCATGTTAATAAACTTGTTACACAGCGATTAATCTGATTAAAACAATATAAATGTTCGCGGTTGGTACATAAAACCAAGAAAGTCTTCTTAATTCCAACACCGGACAATCCCCGTGGTGATGAATAACAACACTACTTACTGAATAAATCTTGAAATACGCTATAAACAATGTTAACCAATCTGCTTCAAGGTTACACAATTTTTTAATTGAAGAGAAATTGCGCGAAATTGCCTAGGTGGTTAACGTAAGATTTGATTGGTTTACAAAGCACTGAATATGCAAATAGCAAAACCATGTTAGTGCGGCTGCGCCGAAAAACTAAAAATGATCAACCAAACTTATATTTCGACATACGTAGACAAACACTGGACGGAACAAAATAAAACAAAACAAGAAAAACACCAACGTAACCCGGAAACATCATTGACACCACAACACAACACAATCCCATAAGTAAATAGTTTTAATATACTCAATGGATCATATTATGTTGGTTCCAGAGCAAAAGTTAATGCCTACAAAGTCCCGAACATAATTCTTAAAGACCATGACTACATCGCTCAACCGTTTTTAAAGTTTCTTTCATCGTGTTTGAGCAAATACGGCAAATCACAATTTCCGAAATCGAAGTTAGTTGTCATGTGTAGTTCTAAAGTTTTTTGGTGGATACCAAACAAAGTTAGGTCAGTTTCATTACAATGATCTGAACGATTTGACAGTTCACCCCAGTTGAATAATAAATTCATGTGCAAACAAATGTTAGACAGATTGTGAATGTTCTTATAATGTTATTATAACAACGTACATATGAACCAGGGTTATGGTTATCACTGATGCATAAGCTTACCGACTTTTATAGTCTGCACAAAATAACTAATCGAAAAAATACTGGTAACATAATATGGAAATTCAGTGCATTTGTAGTTAATATGATAATTTGTTTACAAACAACTAGAACTACACAGGTCAAGCAAATCCACAATTCAGCTAACTGCATCACCAGGCCTTCAGCGCTAACAGCGCTTTGATTTTCTTTAATTTCGAAAACACCAGTTATTGCGATGTACGCGTGTATCTAACAATGCGTGCGCAGCATGACATCTAATTAAAAAAAAGATAAACCCGGATCATACCCAACTTTCATAGCGCCTCGCTTAGCCACCGTCGATAACGTGGGTATGGGAAAAATACATGGGAATTATGGGAAATCGTTAATATCTCTACAACGGATTGAGATATCAAAATTGTGCAAACGGTTTTGGAAAATTTAACATACATATTCATTTTTTTTTCAGAAATATTGTGAAATAACATTTTGGTCCTTTTTAACTTTGAAGACACGAACCATGGCTATATAGACAAAGAAGGGAAAACACGGACTGGTCGGGTTTAAAACCCAATATCTCAGTAAATAAAAGGAAATCTAAATTTGTGCAAGTGACTTTACATTCTTCGTTCCTTAAGCTTTACAAATATGTAAATTTGATAACAAATAAATTATTTCATTTTGGTCCTTTTTAACTTTGAACCCGATTATTTCCATTTTTTTTCTTTCGATTTCATATTGTAACCTGCATGTGTATATCGATCACAGCGCCGTATCTCCACATGTGGTCACTTATGATATTATCTCATCTAACTGGCGTGCTATATTGTTCGCTGGACTATGGTTTATGGTGTATAGTTATACTGGACGCGCTAAATTATTTCTAGAAGACCATTTCGCATTTTCTTTAGCAGCAACTTAATTTCAATTGCGATAAACATTTTGTTTCAATTCAGAGCAAATATATAGATGCTGGTTGATGACCGGGTAATCAAACATGGCGGACGTGTATTTGTAGACGTGGCAGATTGAACTTAGAAAATCAACCAGTACGAAAAGATTGAGACTTCTAGGCATGGAAAAGTCATCAACAAAGAAGTATATTCCCACAGTATGTGGGTAAATATTTCCCATTATCTGAAGATTATAGACCGGTACAGCCACCAAAACGTGCCAGACATTCTACTGGATCAACGGGTGGGGTAAGTACTACCCCACCCCCTTCCCAAACTTCGAGCTATTTAGAAACAAATATGGATATTTTGAAACAATTGCCAACGGATGAAAAACTGAATGTTTTGTTAGAAGGAATGCTCAAACTGAATTTAATGCAATACAGACTTGACAACATTGAATCATATGTATATTTTAATAGCGCAGCACACGAAGTTGTTGACAAGCGTCTAAAACTTATCGAGTATAAACAGATTGATATTGAGGCCCGTCAAAAGGAAGTTAATTTATTGTTTTCCGGATGTCCAGAAAATGTGAATGAAAACTGTATCTCAATCGTCTCTGAAATACTATTTCAAAACCTAAATTTACCGGAATTGTTTTCCCAAATCATCAAAGCTTTCAGACTTGGAAGATACTAAAACCAAAACCTGGAGACGAACTAAGGTATAAGCCTCGGCATCGCCAAATTTTGGTTACATTCCAAAATCCAGCACACGTACATAGGATTCTAAACAATGCCACCATGTTGAAGGGAACCGACATAGGTATATCCAGAGATTACCCAAAGGAGATCTCTGAAGCACGTAAATCTCTTTGGTCAGAGTTCAAGGAACTCCGCAACCAACACGGTGCAAAGAATGTGCGCATGGCGTATCCTGCAGCAATACTTGTTAAAGGTCGCGTACATAGAGACGTATTCCCTGACTGGTTTGATGTACATGTACTATCACAATGACGTAATACAGACGTTAAACATAGAATTATTGATACTCTAAAAGAGAAACAAAACGCGGTAAAACGATAAATGTCATTTCCACAGCCTGAAAACAACAGCTCTGACGATGAACCTGACTCTTGTATGGATTCAATGAACAGCAAAGCCATAATTCGTCTGACAAGCCTCGCACGTACGACAAGCAAAGACAGAGCCGATCACGTTCACGAAGGCAACACTCGGTGAACAGACCTGTCCAATCGAGGCAACCAAAACGTACTGACGGGGTACCGGAGTCGACCTTTCGATCACCAATGCGAACGACTTCACCGTTACAACCAAGAAATACTAATAAGTTAATCAACAAACCAACAACAACCCAAGACCAAAATAACACATAGGATATACTGGGGCCAGTGGACTATTCTAACACAGTTAAATACGGTCTGAAAATTGGTACTCTAAATGTATGTGGAATTAAAAGTAGACTTAACTACTAGTATCCAGAATTTATAGATCTCGTGAAATCATTTGATATATTTTGCTGCACCGAATGAAAGATTGACCAACATGATGAAGCAAACCTGGAGGACTATTGTTTCATCAACCAACCACGTAAACAGTCGTTTATTCGAAAATCTGGTGGAATTGGAGTTTTTATAAAAAAGTATTTCAGCGGCCAAGTCGAAACTATCGATTCCCACTCTGATTATATATTGTGGCTGAAAATTAAGAACAGTGACCATATTCTACAAAAAGATTTAATTATAGGTATTATGTACATGTACATACCTCCAGCATCATCAAACATTTTCAGTAATTATGAATTGTTTATTTTTGAAAATGAAATTACTGACATGTGTAACTCGTATGAATACGTTTTATTAACAGGTGATGCAAATGCCCATGTTGCTGACATGGAAGATTTAGTAGTGACTGATGAATTTATTACAAGATTCTTGGGTCTTGATGAAGATACTGTGAACTCGTTAAATCAAATTGACACTTTAAGTCAGCTAAATATAGATACTGTACGTAAGTCACGTGATAAAAATATTAATAATACAGGAAGAAAACTCATTGATTTATGTAAAAATAACAACTTATGTATATTAAATGGTCGTTTTGGCCATGACAAAGGAATTGGTAATTTTACATTCAGAAATATTTCTGTTATTGATTATACCATATCATCAATGAAAATGCTTAACAAACTATACGACTTTAGTATAAATGAAGTCGATTGTATTTTTTCTGATGGACACTCTTTATTAACCCTGTGTATTAATTATGATGTTGATTGTAATGATAATAATGTTTCTTCTGTACGTAATACAATCCCAAAATGGCAAAACAGTAAGGAAGAGGATTTTTTACAAAATTTAAACACATATGAAATCGTAAAAACAGATTACTTGTTAGAAAATTTTGCACGTGAATCCGACCCTAAATCTGCCGTAAATTACATTGTCAAAAACATTAGTAGATTATTTAATGCATCGGCCAGTAAGATATTTATACCTAACAATTTTTTACCTCAAACGTCTAAGAAACATAAGCCGAACTCAGCTACAAATAAACCCTGGTACGGGCCTCACTGTCGAAATAAACGTGTAAACTATAATCGTGCTCGGAGAAGGTACAATATAAACAAAACAACACATAACAGACATGCACTCAACCGTGCTAGTAGAGAATATAAACGTACGATGAAATATAACATAAACAAACATAAATTTATCAATGAAAATAAACTCAGACAAATGCATAAATCGGATCCAAAATCATATTGGAAATTTTTCAATACATGTACATTAAATAAAAATAACACAAAAAATATTCCGAAAATCGATGATTTCTACCAGTACTTCAGAGACGTTAATACTAACAATGCGGAAAATGACGATATTGTTACTGATAATACTGACTTGCAAGATAATGACGAAATCTTAAATATTTCGTTTAGCCTACTGAGCACGAAATACGTAAATCTATAAATAAATTAAAAAATGGAAAAGCTGCAAGCAAGTCAGATAACATTTTAAATGAATATATCAAAGCAACCCGAAATATCATGTTACCTATATACACCAAACTTTTTAATATTTTACTTAACACAGGAATCATCCCCGACACGTGGTCTGAAGGCTATATAATCCCAATCTATAAAGGTAAAGGTTCTACATTAGCTCCCGAAAATTTTAGACCAATTACAATCCTAGCTGCTTATGAAAATTGTTTACATCAGTACTGAACGATAGATTAACTAAGTATGTTGAAACTTACAATATTATTCATGAAAATCAAGCAGGCTTCGAGCAAATCACTCAACTATCGATCAAGTAACCGAATTAATGCGTAAGCAGAAAAAAAAACTATTCGTCGCCTTCATAGATTTTTCCCACGCATTTAATATATACCGAGGGCAGAATTGTTCCAAAAATTAATTGATAACGGAATCAACGGAAAATTTCTGAGATTAAGTCGTAAGATGTATAACAATATTAAGTCATGTGTACAGATCAATAACGAAACCTCCGAAATGTTTTTATGTGAAAATGGAGTAAGACAGGGTGAAATTTTCTCTTTTTTTAAACGATTCACTTGATTTTCTGAATTTAAGAAATAATGAAGGCATTAAAATAGAATTCCAAAATAACGACGTTTTAAGAATATTGACCATATTGGTACTTCTTTTCGCAGATACTGTGATTATCTCTTCTTGCAAAGAAAAATTCCAAAAATGCTTAAACGACTTTAGTACCTATTGTCAAATATGGAAATTGAAAATAAATACGGAAAAAAGTAAAGTTATAGTATTTGGCTCAAACATACGTGGAACTCGTAACATGGATTTTTAATCTAAATGGAAATGCCCTGCAAATTGTAGAAATGTATAAGTATCTTGGAGTTGTTTTTAGCCAGAACGGCAAATTCAAACGGGTCAGAGATCACTTAATTTTTTTACACAAGCTAAAAAAGCGATGCATCTCTTATACAAACGAATTTATAACCTTAATTTGCCTATAGATCTTAGTTAAAACTTTTTGACAATACGATAACTCCCATCCTATTATTTTCCTGCGAAGTTTGGGGAATTGAAAATACAAGTGATATTGAAACAATCCATGTAAATTTCTTGCGCAGAATAACAAACTCCAGGAAAAGCACAGCCGCTTACATGTTATATGGTGAATTGGGCAGATTCCCATTGGATATCCTCATTAAAACGCGAATAATCAAATATTGGATTAATCTAGTCCACGGTAACCCGCTAAAATATTCAAATATAGCCTATCAATTCATGCTGAGAAGCGTTCATACATTCAATTGGATTAACTATGTAAAAACAATATTTGATATAACGGGCTGTAGTAACATATTTTTAAACCAACACATCTTGAATCTAAAGAACATACATTTAACGATTAAGCAAGTACTTGTTGACCAATTTATTACTAACTGGCATGGCAAAATGCAGACTTCAAACAAGGGAAAATTATATAGTCTATTCAAAGTCGATTATAAACGTAAGGAATATTTAACTCTACTACCTCAAAATTTTCACTTACCCATCTTGAAATTCAGAACAGCAAATCATAAATTCCCAATAGAAACTGGACGCTGGGCAAATACTGAATATGACGATCGAAAATGTCCTTTTTGTCCGAACAAATTAGGTGACGAATTCCACTATCTACTGGAGTGTAAACACTTTGAAATGAAACGAAATCAACTAATCCCAACTTATTTCCATCAATAGCCAAATATAATCAAATATAAAGACTTGTTAAACAGCAACAATTATGAATTACGTAGAAGTACAAGTCTATTCATATCTTATATCACAAAATATTTTAATTGAAAAACAAAAACACCATCCACAATTATACACATATATTGTACTATCTCCAAGTCGTCAATAAAATTCCTACAACGTGACCCTCGATTTTCTCGTGATTTCATTGTAATTTTTTTAATTCTCCCAACGTTTTTAAACCATTCACGGATAAATAAACATCGCTGTCCCCTAAACACATGTAAATGTTCAGCCAACTATTTCTGTTTGTTTTTACATTTCTTACTTATAACTGAATTGTTTGATTACCCATATATGTTATCTGTCAGTCATAACATTGTCTGTTGTTTCAAATGTAACCATGACCAAAATAAAGTATTTTGTATTTGTATTGTATTGTATTGGCCCATAAAATTGAACATAACATATATTACAGTACAGACAAATAGTTCTAAAATATTTGTGCTGTATACTTGATCTTCCACACATATCATGAACTAATATAATTCATTAATTATCATCATACAGTCGGATTCATAAATTAGTTTGAATTGTTCTTTATATAAATAAACTAGTAAATGTATAGACTACACTCCTGTCCATGAGAGTTTACTGTGTTTTGTACATTTTTGCAGAAAAAAGCTAATTGGTGCTAGTATATTAACTCCTCAATATATAATAGCGAAATACAGTACTGCTCAGACGAAAAGAAAAATCAGGATACCGCGACTAATATTAAGTGAAAGTACATTACAAACTAACAATTATCCCACCTGCTAGACCCCCATAAAAATAATGTTGTCGTTCACACATACGACACCAGGTATCACCAGAATGTTTAATTGGCAGGTGTCAATCTTCAAGTTTATATAAATAATCTAAAACTTATAAAATGAATATCAATAAGTTATGCAGGTTATTTGTCTAAATAATTGCAACATCTGCACTACCATACTAATAGTATTAATCTAAAAAGTTTCAACAATATCATCGCGAACATTCTATTTATTGTAATCAAGTTTTACTGCTATTAAAACTTGTTTGTCTAAACAATTGCATTATTTATAGAATTATTTTCACTTTTAAGTGTGCTTTATACGGAAGAATTTGGGGGAAATGCGACTTTTTTATAGAAAAGCATTGAGATACATATTGGTGTGGTTAATTATTACGTTTAATCTGTAAAGGCGTGAAATTTAACATAATTAAACTTGATTAAACTTTAATAAAAACGACATCAGGTAAGTGTATGCGCGTTAAATGATTTTATCTGTGAATGTCTTTTTACCTTGAAAAGCGTAAACAATGTATAAACAGTAAAACAACTGTATAATAATAAGTAATACATTTGTATTGTATTTTCTCCTCACTGTTCGATTATTTTTCACATTGGTTCAATGAAAATGTAATGAGTACTATATTATGATTTATATCATATGGGAAATGATATTATTGCCATTGACCAATGGATAATATTTCGTTATTTTTGTATATATATTTGCATTGTTTGTTTATGTGAAATCATGGACAGTTCGGAATAAACTATCTATACATGATTTACATTACACATTATTAAGAATGTTGGTATAAGCACTTGTTTGGGACAGAACAAGCCACTGCAGTGTTTCGCGAACCTTTCACTCTCTTGTTGCTGTTTTCCACATAATCATTGAAATATTTAAACGTATTTTATGTTTGTCAAATCTTCATTTTTATGATGTACATATATTTTTACGTCTTCGAACTCGGGCATTTTTACAAACCGTCTGATATGTTCTTCTCTATTTAAACTTATTTTATTCGTTGGCTATATTCTAACACACAATTGTAAATCGCCAAATACGTCCACCCACTCCACCCTTGTTCCAATTTCCATAGTTATGTGAACCCACGTCTTGTTATTGCAATATAGTTTCACATTATCGTTTATATTGACAAATGAGAACCGGTCGTGAGTCCAGACACCATAAATTAAGCTAAGAAATATGGAAGACGTTAGGGACGTAAACGTCGCAATTAAAATCTTGTTAAGTACGGGAAAATTACATGGTAGTGCGGGTGTTTTATAACTACGATTTCTTATTTTATTATCGCCAGTAAGACAGTAAATCAGTGTAATTTACCATTATCACTCACAAGTAATCCACAACCAATGCATTGGGGTTAAAACTCCCTGGCGATTATCTTGATGAACTGTCATGGCTGTTAGCATATTTGGTTAAATATTTGGGAACTGTCTTAGCCGTTAGCCATGTGAAATCGGAATTGCCCTTAATGTTAGCCAAAACATTATACCTCGTCAATTTTAAAACTCTGTATCTCCATCAAAATAACCATTGCATCGGTATTCCACACATAATGGACATTTCTCGAAAGGCAAATGAAACGTGTATTGATTCAATCTGCACTATCATGCAGATAAAAATTTAAAATTTCATAAATATTTACCGTTCTAAAAAAACGTTATGTCATTTTTCCTATGTAAACTTCCTTCCTGAAAACGTTATCCGTACACAAATGACAGGTAAATGGAATATATGTGATATTTCTTAATTGTTTAGGAAACCATCTTCGTACTAATCAGATATGTAGATTAAAGTAATGTAAGAAACAGCTACGAGAAATTCAAAGAAAATAGTGTTTAGTTTACATTTATGCATATAGCCAAATTTCCTTTCAAAATTAAAATATTGTTAATAGCATAAAACATAAAAATATTGAATGTAAAACAAAATCAAGGTAATGTTTGGTCTCTTAATAACTTTTTAGATATTTCAATACATTTCAATATATTGTCACTTTATTACCTGCCTTTATAAAAAAATCCAGGTTTTTCATTTTTTTTGCAGTTATTTGTCTTTATAAATGATAACATTTTATATTAAATTGTGTAACAAGTTTTATATTTTGCTTACTGAGTTAACGCTGCTGACTACGAATCCGAAGCTCGTGGGTTTGATCCCTCGTCTCGCCGGATAAAACAGAAATGCTTTTCAGTGTTTCCCACCTAACATAGTACTGGCATGTAACAAGGAAAGTACTAGGTAGATTCCAGGAAAGGAAAATGGTAACTGTACGATGAGTCTCATTGGCACTGTGCAGTGACCGTATTTGGCTTCAAAAATTGTCTATTTGACCTATACTGCTCTACTTGCAGGTAAATTTCCCCCTTCGGTTTCAAAAAGTCTATTTATGGTCTATTATCGACCAAAATACAATAAAGTGCATAACAAAAAATGCGCGCGGCGACGGGCGACCTCATAAACACAGTCATACATACATACTATTTTAGTTATGTGTGAAATACCTTAAAATGCCCAAATGGTCTTTGGTAATCATATATCGCAAAAATTGATTTTTGTGCTTGTGACAATAAACTGGAGAGATGTCCTCAATATGTCAATTTATACGTCAGAAATATATTACGATGTACAAAATATTGTTAAAGCAGTAGAGAAACAAACAACCAACCTTTAACGTTGACAAATTCTCCTCCTTCCTATTCGAGAGTTCGTCTGCATATGTCATATGATTCCCCATCACGTGAACTGGCGAACTGTGAATTTATTCAATTTAGAACAGTTCCGTAAATCGTCGATATTCAGCGGAACGATGACGGAAACTTGCATTTCCCATGATTTCAATACACGTATAATTGTTCGTTGGATATATTATACATTGCACCGTTATCTTGTATACGTATTTCTACCTACTGTGCGCACTAACTTGCACTATCGTCCGCTGAGTTATCTGCCTACTACTATCGTATGTTGAGTTAAAGTGCGCTACCTTGTTTTCAGTGTACTTCACGCGTGATACGGCTAACATGGATGTGTGAGTTCACGACTTATGCAATAAGTAATGATGAACTATATTGAAACAGACTCTACTGTGTCTATGACTAACCACACTACGGAGTTATTTGTATCCAGTCTCCAACGCAGTTACTGTCCTCTAGTATCGTGCGCTTATTCCGATAGGCGAATCAACATGCGCACACAGCCATTCAGCCAGCCGCTTGCAACGACTCGTTATTGTCCCAAAAGTAGGACAGTAAACATGTGTAAATAAAGCTTATACATTCATTCTACGTTAACAAGTCAAATTACAGTTTTTACCTGTCCCACGCTTATAATTTTGAAAATAAGACATTGGTATCCGACGCCTCGGAAAGGTGTGTATGTTGCAAGCTCTGCTGCAACATATTTGGGGATTGGAAACCCCACGAGAAACACATAAGATACGTTATACGGTTTACGCACGAATGCAACTATATGTATCTAACAGGGCCAGTATAAACGGTATTTATAATACGCCACCATGCATCCTTTGCGTCTGGCAGTAAAATATCTGAAAATGACTGTCATTTCAGGATACAGTATGATTTCATTAAAAGCAAATAAGATACGTTAAAATAAGATACGTTATGCAGATAAAATAATCGATTATTGCACAACGATAAGCGAAGTACATTGATGTATGTGCATTTACATACTTTGTTGACATCTTCTGGAAACACGAGGCAAGACTGTCACGTGTCTTTAATTACAAGTTTACTCGGCGGGAATTTTTGAAGAAATCTGAAGTTGTATTCCAAAAGAATGTAAGTATTAATCGAGCATTTACATATTTACAGGTTACTGTTAGCTAGAGCTTTCATATTTAAAACCAGCAAATAACAACCGGCAATCAATTTAACCCATTGATAGTTACAACAACAACAACAATATAGCAGACGAGAATAATGAAAGAAAATCGAATTTATTTTAGTACATTACTAACTTTAACAAAGAATGGAAGCAAGAAGCAATTAATTATTTAAAATTATAAAAACACCATGATATTGTTAATTTAATCAAGAAAACAGACACAACTGCTAAAATGTTTCCACTTATTGGAAATTATGATTTATAAGCCCCTAAACTTTTGGAAATGGAACATTTTACTGATTTTTAGTCTATGTTCTATGTAATGATAGGTGATACTTTTAAAATCAAATTGGAAGCAAGAAGATGTTTAGTTAGAATAAATATTTGTACACTAAATGAAAGAGAATAAATTGAAAAAATATTGCCATAACTGCTAAAATATTCTAGTATTAAGATAAAATGTTTAAATTTACGTATGAAAATAATTTCCCTCTATAATCTATTGATCAAAACTGGTAGAGCTGGGAACTCGATATCGATTTTCGGGTCATTTTCAAGGGAGACGATCCACTGCGATAAGCCAGTTTAAAGGCACGGAAAGCTGCGTATGTCAGCATGAAGTTGAATATTTGATATGCATGCAACATATAGCAAAAGGACATACTTATTAAAAACATAGAAGGGTGTTGAAGATTCCAATAGTTTAAAATTGGCCATGTTATATTGGCTTGTGGAAGAACAGTAGTAAAGGCAATCCAAGAAGACTGCTGTATTACTGTATACCATTAGAATCAGTAGTAAAGGCAATCCAAGAAGACTGCTGTATTACTGTATACCATTAGAATCAGTAGTAAAGGCAATCCAAGAAGACTGCTGTATTATTGTATACCATTAGAATCAGTAGTAAAGGCAACCCAAGAAGACTGTTGTATTACTGTATACCATTAGAATCAGTAGTAAAGGCAATCCAAGAAGACTGCTGTATTACTGTATACCATTAGAATCAGTAGTAGTAAAGGCAATCCAAGAAGACTGCTGTATTACTGTATACCATTAGAATCAGTAGTAGTAAAGGCAACCCAAGAAGACTGCTGTATTACTGTATACCATTAGAATCAGTAGTAGTAAAGGCAATCCAAGAAGACTGCTGTATTACTGTATACCATTAGAATCAGTAGTAGTAAAGGCAACCCAAGAAGACTGCTGTATTACTGTATACCATTAGAAATAGTAGTAAAGGCAACCCAAGAAGACTGCTGTATTACTGTATACCATTAGAATCAGTAGTAGTAAAGGCATTCCAAGAAGACTGCTGTATTACTGTCTACCATTAGAATCAGTAGTAGTAAAGGCATTCCAAGAAGACTGCTGTATTACTGTCTACCATTAGAATCAGTAAAACCTTTCTCACATGTTTACTTCTACAGTGAAATTAAAAAAATGTTGTTTGTATAATTTCAGGTTTTTGTTTGAATGAGAAGTTTTGCAACCATCCAATCAGAATGAAGTTGGCTTCAGATTGATAACAGGAATGTGGTTAACTTATGATTTCCCCAGAAATGGTGAGTTTGAAGCTATTGTATTTTCTTTGGAAACAATGATAAAGAAAAGTGTACACAAATAAATCATTACAATTGTCATGAGATGTAACACAATGAAAACAGTTAGTTATATCTATATATAATTCTGATCAACACTCATGTGTAAGATTCGATGCTTCGGTATAAACATCTTGATTGGAAAAATGCATTAATCTAGATTAGCATGGAAGAATAGCTACACAACTAGATGTTAGAATACAAAATGGTAAGCCCCCTTATTTAAGTTATTACAGTACTGTACCATTATTTTGTCCAAAACAGAGGTGACTTGTGACTTAATGCGACTTGTTACTTTAGATCATTTGTTTAATTTAAATACAAACCGTCCAATGTTTGTCACGACAGTATGATAAATAACTTGTGGATAGTTTAATCATATGATTTTGTAGTAAAACATTATCTGATGCATTTTTTATTGGACACAGTCGATGCGATAACCCTAGCATTGTGTAAGTGCTGAATGCCACAGGCATTGCGGTGCCGGAAAACTGTTGACCGTTTGCACAATCTGGTTCTACCTCGCGTCGTTTAAATATGCCGATAACATGGTCAGATTTTGTCAGATGTTCAAGAGACTTCTCTCAAAAGTTATACTCAACAAGTTGAACAATTGCATAAAAAAGAATAGCGCGCGGACCAGAAAGAGAGCATAGTCCAGTGTGGAAGCGATATACTATAACTTAAATTTAACATTTTCGGATTCAAAGAACAGTTGTCAATGTAGGATCATATGAGTAGAAATGGCGTAAGCATGCGGTTGATCTGTTTTGACAAATGTTGGCATTTCCGGTCACGTGATTTTAAGCCGTGCAGATTTTTACATACATGATAACTAGCGCCTGCCACAAAAATAGTTCACCCCTTCGTTGATGGGAATGTTTCATTCTCTTTCGCCTTATGTTCAATAATGCTTACTATTCAATGAATTATATACCTGGAATATGTTCAGTTGTCATAAATGTTAAATAACCACCGTTTATAAATAAGTTTATGAAGTTTCATTTGTCTCCATTAAATAAATTAGTTGTATGCACAACATACACGACAACAGTGACATGCGTTTTTATATTGTATATGACTGACAGAAGCAAAAGCTAATGGCAAATTACATGTCTTAACCCGTTGGAACACAGAATAAACAATCAATGATGTCCATTATAATCAAAACGAGTGAATACATTTGTTTAGTTGTTTAGTATGGTATTACTAAGAAATATTAGTTGTTTAGTATGGTATTACTAAGAAATATTAGTTGTTTAGTATGGTATTACTAAGAAATATTAGTTGTTTAGTATGGTATTACTAAGAAATATTAGTTGTTTAGTATGGTATTACTTAGAAATATTAGTTGTTTAGTATGGTATTACTAAGAAATATTAGTTGTTTAGTATGGTATTACTTAGAAATATTAGTTGTTTAGTATGGTATTACTAAGAAATATTAGTTGTTTAGTATGGTATTACTAAGAAATATTAGTTGTTTAGTATGGTATTACTAAGAAATATTAGTTGTTTAGTATGGTATTACTAAGAAATATTAGTTGTTTAGTATGGTATTACTAAGAAATATTAGTTGTTTAGTATGGTATTACTTAGAAATATTAGTTGTTTAGTATGGTATTACTAAGAAATATTAGTTGTTTAGTATGGTATTACTTAGAAATATTAGTTGTTTAGTATGGTATTACTAAGAAATATTAGTTGTTTAGTATGGTATTACTTAGAAATATTAGTTGTTTAGTATGGTATTACTAAGAAATATTAGTTGTTTAGTATGGTATTACTTAGAAATATTAGTTGTTTAGTATGGTATTACTAAGAAATATTAGTTGTTTAGTATGGTATTACTTAGAAATATTAGTTGTTTAGTATGGTATTACTAAGAAATATTAGTTGTTTAGTATGGTATTACTAAGAAATATTAGTTGTTTAGTATGGTATTACTAAGAAATATTAGTTGTTTAGTATGGTATTACTTAGAAATATTAGTTGTTTAGTATGGTATTACTAAGAAATATTAAGATGTTACAGGGAATGTTACAAATGGCACCTTTACATAACATACATTCACAATTCTACTCATTATACATATACTAGTACATACACACGTCTACGTTACACATATAAACACAAGTCAAGTCTACAGAATACAATCGGTATCAAATACTTAGATGTGTTTTTGTATTCTACATCTCAAATATTTATATCTATACACAAAATAAAAAAGTAACGCTGAAGTTTCGAAATGTTTCAATGTACGCTAGTTAGAATGACTTGAAATGACCACAATATCACTTTTTGCTGTCATATTATCCGTGTTGCAAGGTTGTGTTTCAAATCGTTTCTCATCTTTCCAACATGCAATCAACCAATGAAGTGGATGAGCAAATGACAGAATAGTTAAACACAGTAGAAATATGTCCGCCTGAAATCGATGAAGGAATGCAATCATGTATATGTCTTATTTGTAGTCGTTATAGATTCGCATATAAGTGTATGTTCAAAATGCATTTAGGAAATATCATATGACTTCGCTAAATATTTTCTCCCGCAAAATTACCCGAGTTTAAAAGAGGGATAGAGTTGTGACAGGAAACGCCACACACACAAGACAATGTCTCCATACAAAGACCCCCTGGTATATAAAAGTCTACAAAACATAAGGCACTGAGGAGGCACAGGGGTAAACATGTATTGGAAAAGAAGTGCAAAAAAAGTTATTGCTGATCTTAAAAACAACTAAGGAAAATTCAGGGGGACAAAATGAAAGAACACATCAAGGACCATGTCACAAAAGTCAGAATGGGTGTGTGAAAAGACCATGACTATTACATTAAGTAAAGGATCTACGCATTGAGAAATGTCTGCTGTTTAAAAGGTTTTCAAAGAAATATGTAAAACCGATAACCTTTAATTAACTACGTACATGTTTAATATTTTGAAATAACTCACATGAAGGTCTCCATCAACGTAAGCGGCACTCCATGTATAGATAGCATATTGTAGGAAACCAAACATTGCAGACAGGAAATGCATCGTTCCAAACAGAAGTCCAAAATAGTGACTTGGAAACCTGACGTATGAAACGGTGTTTCGTAAGAAATGACATGATATTGCGAATATAATTTATCCCCGAATAACATAAATGATGGAGAAACATACAGAGGGCATCGTCATGCCAACATCACAAGGCGACATGAACAAATTTACATGTATTGGCCACACCAAATTGATTTGTAGTTCTACTGATTTACCGCTCCTTTAAAATGCAAGAATAGAAAAAAATAAAATGACCTTCTCGCACATCCGTCAAAAATCAAATTTTATTATTTGATGTGCGCGAAATTCGGCGCTAATAAGGGGTACTTTTCTCATTTAAATATATGCATAGCAACCGTAGTTAACACTCCCACAATGCATTATAAACATGGGCGTACATGCAAGGATCACAGACGATATGCAGGAAATTTACATTAAATACATCTCAACTTAGGCTAAATAAAGTTCGATATGTACAACATCTACAAAGACATTTAAAGGTTTGGGATACTTGTGCAACATGAAATACTTGTGACAAGCTTGGTAAATTGTACAAATACTGGAAAATTCATGCAGTAGCGAAAACAGACGAAATATGAAATTTAAACAAATTCGGATAGAAGCGAGCATGGAGATGTACGAGGGTCATGCAAAAAGTTCTGTCACTAATGGGCTTCCGTAGTTTTATCCCAGGTATTTTTTAAAACGCTTCATTGCACTTGAATGGTGTGTCCAATAGCTAACGATATCCGTTTATTTTGTGCAAATTGCTTTTCAAATGACCGAGTTATTTCAAATTGAAATACATGCAGTTATATACACTGACCAATTTACTTTTCACATTGTAAAATGGACGAAAAGACTGAAATTCGTAGCTATATTAAATGCCGCATTAAGCTTGATATAGATATTTGATGAATTGTGTGGTATATATGGACCTCAGGCCATTTCAATGCGCACAGTTTTTAGGTGGGTTAAAGCTTTTAAAGCTGGGAAATTATCTGTCGAAGATGATACCCGTTCTGGTAGGCCTAAGACCTCTGTTTCCAAGGCAAACATCGCTGCTGTAAAAGTTGTGGTCAAACCAGGATGCGCGATTGTCGGTGAAAGATATAACCTTGTCCATCTGGCCATACAGTCACTTGACGATTCTACAATAACTATGTACTGAAGAAAGTGAAAGGGTTTTACAATAAGAAACGTCCAAGCAAAGCATGGTCAGGAGTCCATCTTATACACGACAACGCCTCCTCTCACAAGTGCGAGGTTGTTAAGTCTTTTTTGGCTTCTGAAAAGGTGGAAGTTGTAAACCATCCGCCTTAGTCACCTGACCTGACTCCCTGTGACTTTTTTTTATTTCCAAGGCTTAAGAAAATACTTTCTGGAAAAAAATATAGGTCCAGAAGTTCTCCTGGCAGCGCCATTTATCAGTGTCTCCAACAGATACCAAAAGAAGACTATGTATCTGCTTTTCGCAATTGGGTAAAAAAGGTTACAAAAATGTGTTTCGGTAAAGGGGGAATGATTTAAAGGTTTGTAATAAAAATAGTTTTGATAAAACGTAGCACTTAAGAAATCTGAACCCAGTGACAGAACTTTTTGCATGACCCTCGTATAATATGTGTTTTTGTATAATATGTGTTTGGTCGATTTATAATACTGATCAACACATATGTGTACGATTCGATGCTTCGTTATAAACATCTTGATTGGAAAAATGCATTTATCTAGGATAGCATGGAAGAATAGCTACACAACTAAAATTAGAATACAAATCATGAAAATAGTAAGCCCCCATACTCTGAGGCGTTACAATATTACCATATTTTTGTCCAAAACAGAGGAAACCAGATGAAACTGTTTCGATACTATTTTAGACGAAATTATGAAGTTTGAAAGGTTGTTGAAGTTCATCCAAGGCTAACATGGTGCTATTGAACATTATAATTTTAAACTTGAAATGCCATAAGAAGACTTGCTATACATTTTTCACCTTGTTCAGAATCACCCTGTCTGTCAGTCGATGTGTCCAGATATATATATTTGGTTTAAGGCAAGAAATATTAAGTAGTTATGACCCATTAACAGAAACTAGTTGTGCATCTCATGGTAACATTCAAGTCTAAGTGGGTAGCTCACCTACGCACAAGGTGCTTAATGTGAGCTTATGTGATTGCCTGATGTCTAGTTTTTAGTTTGCAACCAGCATTGCTCAATGTTTTTACTAAAATTTAAAACAAATATTTCGCTCGCTCGCCCCATCTTTTTCTTAAAAATATCCGAAGAACTACTGATCACTTAGGTGTGGCCTAAGGCCCGAAAAACTTAATAAATAACATTAAAGCAAAAGAATCGATGCGAGAATGTGATATTGATATTTTATTTCGAATATATATTAGGTATTTAAATCAAAACAATATTGCAGTAAAGCTATTTGCACGTTTAACAATTTTACAAATACTTATTAAATGTGATATATTATAACAACAATTAAAATAAAGCTTTTTAGCTATTCACGTATGTAAACAAGTTTGGTCAAAATCCATTCAGGGGTTTAAAAGGAGAAGACGTTTATAGTTTCCACTATATACATATAGGAAACAAGGCCCGCCCCTGACGGCCATGTTTTTCGACAGATTTTAATGATTTATGCAATCTTGTAAGAAGACAACTAGACAATGCTACACACCCAATATCAAAGCTCTAGGCCTTATGGTTTGGGACAAAATGATTTTCAAAGTTTACACTTTTAAAATCTATTTTTAGCTCCAGTGACGTACTTATGCAACATACCGGAACCATTTATATAACTTCGAAAGAAGACCACCTAAGGATCCTTCCTGAGAAGATTTGACAAAATCCATTCTGTAGTATAGAAAATGTTGTTTAAAGAAAATGTTGACGCACGACGCACGATGCACGACGCACGATTCACGATGACGGACGACGGACATCCAAGGATCCTAAAAGCTCACCATGAGCACTTCGTGCTCAGGTGAGTTAAGAAATCTATCTACTTTCCCGAATAAATATTTCAAATAATTCATTGATTCTCTAGTAATATGTAAAGTTATATCAATCAATTATATAATCACTGCCATAAATATTTCCCCACTAAAACGGCACGGCCTCAAAACAATCAAGATAAAATAAATGCGTACGTGTTACGAATATATGCAGCGCCTGAACTATAGAGGAATGCTCTATATATGGTCATCACAATAAAAATAGGGTACAATAGTTCTTTCACTGGTATGAGTATCAATATTGACATAAGTGTCGCTATCAGGGAAGTCATAGACATGGGAAGAACAGACGGCATCAGTTCTCTAAAAAGCGGAGATTTGCCATCTGAAATACATTTACTTAGAGCATTAATTAGATAACAACTTTTATAATTGCAAATGAACTGACATTTTTGAAAACAAAAACAATTGTTTTGACTCATGACGTTGGTTATGACATGAACTGTTATTATTTACCAATATTTAATTTATCAATAACAAATCTCTTACAATTTTTATATATGTTGTTACATGTCACTTTTATTGATAATGCGATAAAAGCGAAACTATATATTATTCAGATAACTTCTACACAAATAAATTATGCACAATATAAATAATTGAACATTTATATGTTCTTCTAGAATTACAACTGAATAACTTCGGCACCGTTTGCATTGTTATTGTAACCAAAGTCCGAACTCTCAGTGTCGGTACTGGGTAATTAACAATGAATTCAAACCTTCATATCTTCGCTTTTGCCAATCATACAAAGCACCGGTCACAACCGATCCGACAATACCACCCAGCATTGTATAGTAACAAACATCCGTGAAGTAACTCACTGGAATCAAAGTAAATAAACAATATCCTTGGTAAACTATAGATAATTTGAAACTCCCCCTTTCGAGGTTGAGACCGAAATAATATATACATGTATATACATTAATTAAAATGATAACTAACTTCTCGGCTCGACGTCGATGATAATAACAATAAACAAAATGTCAAATATCGTACAGATGTATCGGTAAAACCAGGTTCATAGACATATACATGTCTATGAATAAATTAAAATTCATAGAAAATAGCATATAAATATGCTCAATACGATGTATAGTGAATATTAGGCTATTATAATTAGATTAGGTTTATTGAACACATTTAAATATGGTATGCTGTGTGTGTGAGGAACATACCTTGATCCTCGACGTGAAGCAATCTAGTCAAATATTGGTTAAGAGTACCAAGAAAGTATTGGAATCTCAGATTTAAGATTACCAACCAGAACACGCAGGTGAGGTATTTTGGATGTAAAAAGCAACGTTTCAAAGTTGGAATATCTTGTTTGGTCTGGGCGCCTACAAATAACATAAGTAATGTCTTAGAATGTAACTATGGAAATTATATCTCTATATTTTATAATTTATAAAATAGCACAAAAGTAAGATATATGTTATACATGCAAGAGCGCTGACAAATATACATGTAAACGCAGATTCAAAGAAATTTGTACAACTGTATTTTATTAATACGCTTGTTAAAACAAAATATTCTACTAGATATTCTACTTCGCAGACGTCATTAGCGATATATAACATTGTCTGAATGATATCCTAAATATTGAAACAAAGGCTTTGCTTCTATGGCGATTACCAACTACCCTAGACATCTTTAGTTAAAACTACCAAACGGTCTTTGCTTTTCGCAGCTTCACATACACAATCAGAGTTTCTTTTAAATAATAAATATATGATAATGAGACTTCCTCTATACAGTTATTGTAAATTATCGTGTCAACGCGCATGTACATACGTAGATGACTAAAACCCACGATCGTTGTTTGACTGAAATACCTTTAAACAAGACTCAAATTACGCAGTCTGTTATACAAATCATCTTTTTTCATTTTAAAATTTAATACGCGTGGAATTTACGATGATATGAATAACAAACCTATTAAATACTGGTTCTGATTTCCTGTCTTTGTTTATCAAAACAATGAGTGATGAAGTCGAGCAAGGAATGCCACAGCCAAATGAAACAGCCACACGCCATGCACACTTACAAATGCAAAAATGACCCAAGGGAAACACAAATTATGGGATAATATAGGATTATCGCCTAGCTGCGGTCAGTGGTAGACATTTACTTATGTGATGTCAGAACGTGTATATTACTGATCTTCAAATCCAAAACAAAAGGAAATTGTACGATGTTTTACTTTGCCCATCGGTGCACTGTTGTATATATGCTCTACATGTATCATATGTTGGCGTTTTATTTGTGTGATAATATAACACGTGTGAGGGAGGTTCAGTGCCCTGTTAAAGCAGGTGTAAATCAAAATAATTTTTTGTCAAAATATTAATTAAAAGACAAAGAAGATAAGCTTTCTTTAACGTCGCATAAATTGATATCCATATTTCAGACGGCCAAAATTTGGATCTTACCATGCTTACCTCTGTTATTTGATGTAGTATATCGTTTTGTTGATGCTGTATTTTCATATGTGTCACTCCTTACACTTACGATGAAATGTTTTGGTAAGAAGAACACGCTGCTTATCAAGACGAATATATGGATAACAGCAATCGATATGAACATAGTTTGTCTTGTAAAGCCATGTTGATGTGCGATCTGTAAGAAAGACATTATCCCAAATAAAAAGGATTATTTAATGCTTCATCATGTGACATTCTATCAAAAAAATATTTGAAAGAACATGTCTGTGAAAAGATTTATACGTTTCATCGTTCGGCTGGTTGTATACATGTAAGTCGCGAACAAGTTTAAATGTGTATTCTGTTTAAGCACACATATAAAATACAGAATTAGCATGTATGCAAAATACAATGCAGTCACAGATCATTTTATCACCTACCTTTACAACTAGCATAACAATTGACGAACTATCAAACGCTCCATTCAACAAACCAACAACTGTCGAACTACCAACGGTAAACAGATATGCCACCTGCAAATCCAATACAAGAATTAGTTCGTTAGTTTATTCATACATTGCATACCCAATAGCTTCAAGGAAAACTGGCTGGTAAACTTCCCCCGTAAGGATCTAAATAATGCGTTTTAGGTAAGAGGGGGATTTTGCCGCAGAGGTCATGGTCATTCCATTAAGAAGGAAGTATTAAGTTTGTCTTTATGGGTAACGCCACATTCACAAAACAATGCCTCCCAACAGATCCAAGAAAAAAATTCTTCAACACTTATGAATAATTGTTTTCAATGAACAAACAATCCAATTCGATACACGGGATGGGCGTGAATACATAAGATGTGTTTATACGAAAACGATCAATGTTCATGTCGAAAGAAATCACCAATGACGAAAATGAAACAAAATGCAATTCAGGAGGTTTACTCCCATCGGGTTAAAACGAACGATGAAGGACGGATGTACTTGGTACAGGAACGCCACATTCACAAGACAATGTTTCTTCACACAGCTTTCAGAGAAAATTCATCTCACAAAGCACTAGAAAGTTGGTAAATTGTCAACAAATTGATGTATAAATCTGGAAATACCATCAGTACATCAGCTGTTCGCGCTTATTTTCGCATTTTATCCTCCATCTTGGGGATAAGAAGCCAATCAGAATCCTGCTTTCACTTTGGTTCCAGTCTGCGTATACGCGCAAACTAGGACACAGAAACCAGTACTGCTTGCTTACCATGTGACTCCTACCTTATGAATACCAGGCGAAAGCACGGGTCGCTATACATTTGGCAGCGAAAACACGTGTTTAAAATTTGTATCGTACGATGTCTCTAAAATCGGTTAATCTCAAAATTGTTCGTTTTTCACGTGGACCTTGTGCACACTAAACATGGTCCGATAAAGTGTGAACAAGCGTGTCACATTGTACCTTAGCTAACGCACTACTCAATTCATAACTGAAATCTGATGTAAACATAATGCCAAGATTGTCAGAGGCTGAAAGAAATAGAGCTATTTTCAGTTAATGTGATTTGAACTCTGCCCTCAAAAAAGGCTTGAGCCTTACCAATCGCTTAGTGCAGCCCACAATTGAATTGCTGCAGAGAACAGAAATTCGGTCGCACGTTACACGAGGAACGCTAAATTCACCAGAAAATGCCTTGTCACACTGATTCTAAAGGACTCATCAACAAATGACACATTAGAAAATCAGGAGAAAGGAGCAACATTTATGGGACTGGGGAAGTACGAAATTGTCTGACTGATTATCAAAAGCAACCAAAGAGTGTAGGACGGAGCAAATAAAGGCGGAATAGAAGAGTTGCAATGGGGGGAATACCTTACAGGACAAGCGAAGAAAGCAAGTTGGCAACGGACAGTATTATAACAGGCCAAGGCATTCTACAAAAGTAAAGGGGAACTAAATATTTAGCTAAAATATAAAGGAAATAATAGTCACAAACCGATTTACAGCCTTTGAACGGGCAGGAATTTAAGTCGAAAACATAAAAGGCAAGAAAATCATAGCCAGATTTTCAGCCATGAAACATTCAAAACAAAAACCGGGGTTTGAATCAAGTAAAAGATTGCTAACCTCACACTTCACCGCTATATGGTTAAATATTTCTAATATATAAATATAAAACAAGAAATGTGCAAGGCCCACAAATTAGTTTTTAAACCTAATTATTTGTAACCAAGGCTCTATTTGTATAATGAATACATGATGATCATCTATGCTGCAAAGGTGCCAGAGGTGATACATGCATACACACACTCACAGTTAGATATATTATAAATATATTCAACAACTATACACCAAGTTTGATGTCAATACACCAACGCATAGCAAAGATATTAAGTGGAAACTGGTTTTAAATTTAAAGTGACCTTGATCTTGGACAGAACGAACCCAAAAGTAATCCCAAGCGAGCAATCAACATACTCTTACTATACACCAAGTTTGATGGCAATATGATGAACGAAACTTAAGTTATTCGCCAGAAACCAAATTTCTATTTTTAGTAACGGTGACCTTGACCTTTGTCATAACGTTTCCAAAAGCAATCCCAAGCGAGCTCTCCACATGTACTTACTATACACCAAGTTTGATGTCAATATGATTAACGAAACTAAAGTTATTCGCCAGAAACCAAATTTCTATTTTTAGTAACGGTGACCATGACCTTTGACGGACCGAACTCATAAACACTCACAAGCGAGCTCTCCACATGTTCTTACTATACACCCCGTTTGATGTCAATATGATCAACGAAACGAAAGTCATTCGACGGAAATCAAATTTCTATTTTAGTAACGGTGACATTGACCTTCGGCGGACCTAATATAAAATCAATCCCTAGCGAGCTCTCCACATGTTCTTACTGTACACCAAGTTTGCTGTCAATTTGCTGTCAACGAAACTAAAGTTATTCGCCGGAAACCAAGTTGCTATTTTTAGTAATGGTGACCTTTACCTTTGTCGGAACGAGTCCAAAAGCAAACCCAAACGAGCTCTCCACATGTACTTACTACACACCGAGTTTGATGTCAATATGATCAACGAAACAAAATTTATTCGCCGGAAACCAAATTTTTATTTTAAGTAACGGTGACCTTGACCTTTGGCGGACCTAAACCCAATAGCAATCCCATGCGAGCTCTCCACATGTTCTTACTATACACCAAGTGAATATCTATCAATATATGGAAACACATAACATTTTTGCTATGTAAGTATTAAGTTGGTATAGGGATCGTTTTATCCAGTATTTAAAAGCGAAATGCATCAATAAAGGAAGTGAAATGTATACACGAACTACTTGTTTACAGTTTGATATGCATGCTTCTATATTCTCAAGAATAAATATAAAATTCACCTGGATATTTGTGATTATTAAAGGTAATCCTCCGATACTGATGAAAGCAAGTCCAGGGAACATTAACCAAGGATTGTCCTTACTTATAAAAGCCATCAGTAAGGTTCCAAATTCAAACACAACACTAAAATGTCAATATTGTATACGTATAAGCATATGTTAATGATGACTTACGTCAGTGGATGGAGATATTCATGTACGGCAAGTATGTTGTTTCTTTTGTTTTAAGAATTAAAACGGTAACCTATCGAGGGTCACACCTGATACGGACTTGTGCGTAGTAAAGTGAATATACCAATAGTTCTTACATGCAATATTTAACAATATATAGAAATATAAACTTTACTTACAATGAAATAAGTCGAGTAATTCTTGTTCCAAACCTATAATTTATTAAACCAATAACGAGACTTCCTGTACCAATCATTGCGCCAGCTATGGTGATACATAGTGCCATTTTTTCGTCTTGGAGTTTACATGGCTTCTGATATTCGTAGTTTGGTTTCGGTGTGTGTGTTGAACTTGTGTTTAACATTGTGGCAAATGTAAAGCTTGGTGTTATATTAGTTTCATTGGCCTTCATCTCGTCTTCACATAGATCAGAATAAATGCCTTCCTTCTTCAGTACAAAGCTTAAAGAACCCCAGCCGAAAACAATGCCACTGAACAAAAGACATTCCATAAATGCCCAAACAGCCATAAACCATTTCTTCCATCCAAGATTCCCGTTACTTGTGTCTGATAAAACCATGATTCTATAGTTTTGAAAAGAAATATCTAAGTATTTACACATGCTAATAAAAATGTTTTCTCTGTATTTACACTTCTAGGTTTGCACATCTAATAGAATGATAAAACAACGTAAATATTTCTTGTTAATAATCAATCGGTCATTATCATTTCCGAATAAGCTCCAATAGCTATTACTTAATTTATAACACATAGTCACATCCAAGTAGATCATACCAGTTATATGAGCAAACTTTTTATCAGCATTTTAATACACTACATTGTTAGTTTCAGAATACGATAATTGAACTGAAAAGTTGTATTCGTTTCAAGGTGAGAAAGGGTACCACAAGAATGCACAAATAAAAGTAAGCAAAACGGAAATGCATATACAAAGCCCTGACAAAACAGAGACTTTCCAGTGCAAATGCGGAGGGTTACAAATATATTTATTTTCATTATTCACTGCATCAAGTAGGCGAAATGTGAATTAAGCAATTACACTTCATATACACGAAACAATGAAACTGAAATTAACGTTATTGCTTGATAAACCTCGTTCGGCTCTTCTGTTTTCAGACGTTTCTTCGATATTTAGTACTTTAAAGTACAGTAAAGTTCCGCTATTAAGACCACCCATGGGACCGACAAAAAGTGGTCTTATTAGCGAGTCGGTCTTAATAGCGAAACCAAGCAGACTGGTTGTGACATTGAACATTTATACAGTCATGTACCATGATTGAGACTTTTTAATGGCGTTAGTATATTAACTAGTAACATAAGAAGAAAAGCAACATTCAGAGTAATATTCATTTTATTTTTTATTTACAATGAAATCCAATTTTTTCAATAAATAAAGTACATGTACTAAGCAATGAAAAACAAAAAATCTTTATTTTCAAATGACACGCTTTCTATCACCACCGCCATTAGTTTCAAAACCATCTAGGATCTCCGCATTTCTCTTAAGTATCGTCTGATCCTAAAACAAAATAAAACAAATAATTTAGTCAAATTTAAAGATTCAATGTTGTCAAATTCTCACATGAAGCATTAAAATGATACATAATGAATTAATTCTGGATTTTTTTAATACATAAATTGGACCATTAAACACGAAATCTACATTTATCACACAGGTTTTGTGATTGAGAGTCATTAATTGTTTACGTTTTTCCATTTTACATGAATTATCAGAAATCTATGTCTTATTTGTTCAAAATATCATGAGATAGTGATGTTGAAGATTCTATTGTACTGTATCAGTAGTGTTAACTTTATATGGTAATTAACACCAACCAGCAATTTACTCAAACGTATATTGCATAAATGAAAACATTGTCCAATAATACGTACCATCCGAAAACGTGCTACAAACTGTCGTCGGTCTCCATTATGCAGCACTCTTTAATCTAAGGATGAGCAAACTGTCGCCGATAACTTCAATCAATACATCGTCTTCGATAAACAACTGTACACCATGTTAAACCCGTGTAAAAGGTGTTAATCTATCAAAGAGTGTCAATTTATTTTGTTGTTCACACCTCGCTGATCAATACCGTAAAGGGGTCTAAAAAGTCGTAAAATTGTGTATACAACTGACAGGCGATTAAAGTGGTCTCATTAGCGGGACCTAAACGTGTAATAAATTGGTCGTTGGGACCGGATATGGTGGTCGTATTACGGAATAGCGAGTTGGTCGTAATATCGGACCCCGCGACTATTGAATTAAAGAACAAAAAAATTGGGTCCGAGAAAAAGTGGTCGTATTATGCGGACGGTCGTATTATCGGACCGGTCGTTAGGCGGAACTTTACTGTACTTTATATTAACGAATGTTAAAGGTGCTGAACTCCAGATTGACGAGCGAGCAAAAAAAAAGAAAATTGTCAAATATTTACAAAATCTTGATATTGTTGCACGTAAAGCTCTAAAACATTATTACTTTCATTCATCATTACTTGCGAAACATTGCGTAAACATTGAGCTCATGCACATTCGGAACGTCTCTGTCATTCAAACAATTCATCAGCGCAAAGAAAAGAATAAATGCAGTAAACAAGGTAGCTATAAGTCACTTACTATTTATTTGCACGCAACGAAAATAAATATTCACTGAACAATTATCTCCTCGATGTCAGTAGTGGATCACGCCATTGTGTATGTTTATTTTGCAAATTGATCATGTGACTCGTGAGGTGCATGCTGGATGGGAACTCCGCGGTATTTTTAAACTGAAAAACTCCGATTGCTCGATATTACGACGGCGATTTAATTAGCCTAATTGCTTTAAATTATTCAAATATTCACCATCTACAGCTTTTATTTACGTGTATGATGATACAACTACACATATTTTGCGGAATTGCAAAAACGACGATTTGTTTTCAATCTGGAGTTCAGCACCTTTAAGGTGAATCAGAATCTTTAAATCTAGCTGTACAAAGCGTATTAAAAGTGTGTTATGTTTAGAATGGTCTGTATGCGGAGTTCTTTTAATCTAGCTGTACAAAGTGTATTTAAAGTGTGATATGGTTAATACTCAAAATGACGTCATTTAGCATAAACAAGGACACATTTCTCTCTATTGTGTTAAAGGTTGTATAACACAACTTAATCCTCATTTAGTATACTCGTAAAATTGTTTCGTTTTCTCGATATATATTTTTTTTAAATTTTATTTCTATTTGTCTTTATTTTGAATCCCCTTTCCCTATCAACAGTATTTAAAATTATGTTTACTTATTAACTACATTTTTTTGCGATTGACTACATAAGGTGTACTATTTTGTGGTTATTTCGCATTCTGATGTAAATATTTTAGTTAATTAGAACATGGTCAGACTGAGGCTGCTTGTATCTTTGTGCTGAATAATACACAGTGTGTTTGTTGTTATGCTCGTAATGGTTAATTGCTTTTAATGATAAGTTATTGCCTACTTAGCCAATGTACGCGTGTATGAGTTAGACATCACTGACCATAATTATAGCGATTAAGTGCGAGGTAAGCTATCTGTTTAATCGATTTAAACCCCTCCCAAGTACTTTACTGATAATGTCAAGGCTGTTAATCACAGTATGCTTAAAATTTAAACTTATGTTTTAGATGTATGTTATATTCCCATTTTCCCGTGTTCATGTTATGGTCTTCCCCATTTCGGCATATTGTTGCTAGATTTCTTCACTTGTTCCGTGATGTATTCCATCTATTACATTCTTCCTGTTCGTCTTCATTTATTCTCCTCAGTCGTCATTTATAGTCGACCAGACCATTCATTGCGCCCTTGTTCGCTTGCGTATTCTTTTTTGCAATTCTTTATTTCGATGACTCAGGTCACAAGCCCATGCATCAGCATTGGACATATATACATATACATACAAACACGCTTCATACATGTTAAAACACTACCAAATTACATATAACCATACACATATAGACAAATTATATGTCTACCCGCAAATACAAGCATGCCAAAACCACACACACAAGCATAAAAACAAATTAGACGTCGAAATAATTGTTTCGGATATAAATTTTCCTTAGTAGTTTGTAAAATGGACACGTTAGGACAAAATGGTATTCAATTTGATTTACACGGAAATAACAAAATATTTTATCTCCATATTTGCCAAGATGTCTGCCCTTTTCTGTCAAAAAATTATATGATGATGATCTTAGTGAAACTAAAGCATGCCTTTATACATCAATGTCAACAATGTCAAGATAATTCTCATACTAAAAGCAGACTTGAGAAAAAAATTGTGTACAAAGTTAATGTACCATTTGAATTGCATTCAGCTGTCCATTCCTGAAGATACTGATCTTTTAATTTCAATTCAAGCTGTTGTTATAATATATTTTGATTTGCAACATATTGATGTTCCCAACTATAACCATGCATAATAAATGTAAATAAATCTTAACTTTTAGAAGTCCAACTATGATAGCCTATACTATCATTATATAACATCATACAATAACATTTTTACATATCATGAATCCGACATATGAATAATTTTTCGGCGCAGCCGTACTAACATGGTTTTTCTATTTGCATATCAGTGTTGTGCAAACCAATCAAATCTTACGTTAACCACCAAGGCAATTTCTCTTCAACCGAACAACGTTTGTAACCTTGACGCGGACTGGTTAACCTTTCAATAAAGTGTACGTCACCTTGCCGAAATTCACTGAATTTCGGTGAGTTTATCGTAATGTTTTTTTTGGATCTGGAGTTACCTGCAATCGTGACATCTCGGCATTTTTTTCTGTTGCACAACAAATCTTATCCTTCAAATTGAGCCGACCATCTTTTTTAAAGATATTTTTTGTTTACCCGTATTTTGTTACATCTTATACGAGAAAAAATATACATTGGATATCTTCCACAATCTCCAACTACACCAGCTTTACATGACCGTAAAGGTGCGGACATAAATCGTTTACAAGCATACAAATGAACATTTTAAATGTCATATATTTAATCAAGCCCCTAATTTCTGATCCATACAGTAATATTTGGACAATTTTTGCATCCAATAATTTAAAAATACACTTTTTGACATGGGCATTAAATGATTTAATGAAGTTAAATTATACTCGTTTTGCTTTATTAGCATTATATTGTGCCATTCTATGAAAAGACAGTTTGGTGCTGAAAAATAATCCTACGTAAGAAAAACCATTAACACTTTGAAGTTGGTTTCCATTTTAAGTCCATGTTTCATGGTGGGATAAATTTAACCATTTTTAAATACTAATACTTTATATTTGTTTATATTTACAGACAATGTCCAATCGCTACAATATTTAGATAAGATATTAAGTTGTTTTTGTAGACCATTAACTGTATCAGTAGTCAAAGCAACATCATCAGCATAAAGGAATAGCAGCATTTGAGCAATTTCAGGAGCTAACTGTATGCCAGCAATACCGTTAGTTGCAAGAGCGTCGTGCAATTCGTTTATAATTTAAGAGAACAAAATTGGACTTAAGTTACAGCCCTGTTAAACATACCACTATAGTCTGAATCACTTTGGACACTGGCTAACTGAATTATATATACTTTACTTGATTTTCAAAAGGTTACCTTTTACACCATGACGAATTAATACTGAGTATAATTTTGATCTATCGATACTATCTAAAGCATTTTTAAGACTTCATATAATTCTCCGCGTTTTTGACGTAGGTTTTTGTTTGCTAAAGAGTACAAAATAAAACCATTATCAATTGTAGAATATAAAGCAGAAAACCAGCGTGTGCTTCAATTAATCTGTCGAATGCATTAGCAAAAAAGTAAGGCGTTTATTTAAGATGCGTGTATACATTTTACTTAACATTTTCAAAAGGGCTATTCCCCGATAGTTATCAGAATTATTAATAGAGCATTTTATGTACAGGTACAAGTTCAGAAATATACCACTTTTCAGGAAATATACCACTGGAGAATATCCTAATGAGTATGCAGGCCTGTAGCTGGGCATACGCACGTACGCCCGTGCGTATCATCATTTTCAAAAGTTGAAAAACTAAAATCTTTCCATCAGCATTAAAAATCGAAGGCTGAGGGGGATGTAGGGTTACAGCGCAGCTATTGACTATACGTACATATATTGTCATTAACCAAGTACATACAACATCGCCAGTATTGAAGATATGGAATATAACTGCTTCTTAAAAGTTTAATCATATACATGTTATATGCTATTGAGTTATACTGGACTGGAACTTCATGTGTACAAATAGAAAAGAGAGCATTTTATCAGTAAAAAACTAAACTTAAGGTAATGTCTTTATCATGCAGATGTGAAGTTAAATTTAGTCCAGAACTACATTATTTGTATCATACGAACATTACCATCTCCATGATAAGAATAGTTATGTATTAACATATTTGACTGTTGTTGTTTGCATACGCTTTATTATCACAAATGGAAGGACGAACTGACGGGATCCTTTCAGACAAATAAATATATGTTTTAATATGCTGATAATTAAATGGCAGGTGGTGTGTGAACTTCATGCCTCGTGTGCATCTGCTGTGACCAACGACATTGACCAGTTCTGCACCGAGATACGCCGATGGCAAAGACGCTGCCAGACGGTAATGGAGGACCCAATAGACTGCCTATTGGAAGCGTTGGGTTAGGCAAATAAAGACCTCTACCCAAATGTTTATAGTGCTGTGAATGTTGATGGACGCTGTATTTTTTTAATAAAGGTCCCTATAATAAATGAAAATTTCGACTCCGTTTATATCAAACTATATCATTTAACCTTAAACGGGTTTTGGTGAAAAAATCCTCTGGATATCCAAAACACATTTAGAGTTCACCATTTGTGCTCGACTATACAAAACATTTTCGGGGGAGGACCCCCCCCCCCATTCCCAAAAATCGATATTTTCAATCGTCTAATTTGCATTGATTAGATGGGGAACGCTACGTATTTATTATGATTATTTCGTTATGTTTTAACTTATTCAAAACTTTAAACGAGATTTGGAAACCGAAATGTATCGTCTTTTCAATCGTATAAAAATTTGATATTTTTATATGTTTTAGCGGGGGAATTTACAGTTTTTTTGAGCCACCCAGTTTCTTATTGAAATCAGTGTGAACGGTGCGTTTTTTCCTGGACGTCCGACGTGTTTAAATCATTATTTTAACTTATCCTTAGACGGGAATTCAAAGTTTCAAGCAAATTCTGTTACGACAGTTTATGCTTGTTCAAACGGTGCCAATTGATGTAATTTATTATGAAAACAAAATGGGGAAATTTAGAGATATGTTTATATGTCCGTGACTGGACCATGGTTTATGGTGGTAAAGTGTAGACTGCATTTATGGTGTAAAGCTTCATGAAATTTCTTGTGTCGTATTTTCTTTAGCAGCAGCTTAATGTCAATTGTGATAAACATTGTGTTTTATTCAGCGCAAAGATATAGGTAGTGGTCACACAATTGAACATAATAATTATAGTACATAAACATCGTTTTAAAATGTATATATGTATATATATATTATTTATTTGAGTCTCATTCTTGCATATAACACAATATTTCATTTAAAAAAAATTAAATACATATTCATGCAAGACCATTCTATAAGAATTATAAGAGACTATGGCACTAATTTTAAACATTCTATTTACAATCTGAATAGAATTACATCACTATACAAATAGATAAATTAAAAATTGAGAGGCTGGCATTTATCTCGACTAATAAGTATTATTTTAAGTATTAATATCCTGAACAAAAAGAGCTACAAGAGAAAAAAAAAGGTTGTACATGTATAAGATATGAATTTCATAACACTAATGAATATTATTTAAGACAAATTTAAAATCAAATATTATATCAGATTAGATCTATTTTTAACTGTATTAATACCAGCTTCTCAGTTTATCAATAGTTCTACATAAAACATAGTAATAATATCTTAAAATAAATAAGGTATCATCAAATGTAAAAAACAAAATATTTCCACTTTTAAAAAGGATGCACTTTTTATGAATGAAAGCTTTGATAATAATCTAAAAGTAATCCGTATTAATGATACAAAACATTAAAATATATTTGGAGTATATCAAAACAGGTTTTGGCAGTTAATTTGGCAAGTTCAACATTTGAGAGTACAAAACTACTTTTTTGTTCTTCACTCATAAAAGTAAAATCTTCCTTGATATCATTAGCTCTATCAAATAAAACATTTCTAAGTTGTTGGTAAGCAGGACATTGAGTTAATGCATGTATTTCTGATTCAACATGTTGTTTACAAATAGGGCATATTCTATCCTCTAATGCTATATTTTCATATTTTCCTGTTTCAAGACGAAGCGGAGCAACCCCACACCTAAACTTTGCTAATGCCGATTTATGCTTTGCAGACATTGGAAGATATATATATGATTCAGTCACAAACTGATGTTTAAACAATTGATATGTACGTAATTTGTTTCGGGTAATACCATTAGAACCAGTTGGACTATCTATACATTGTTTCCAGTCACTAATATACAAATTCATACTATTCTGCTTAAACATATCACAGAAATTTCTAGATGATAAATCTGTACATGAATCAGTCATATGAGATATATTAATATAATTTAAATGTTGTATGAAGCTATATTGCCAGTTTTTGCATCTATTTCCAGATTTAGTATTGCAAAATTCATACACTTTAAAATTCAATCTAGCTCTATCCATTTTATGAATTCTATGCCATTGCCTAGGTATTGATATCAATTAAGGAGACCAAGTGCTCTTCCGGCACTTTGTGCTACAGACTTTGCAGTTTTACAAAAATCTAAATTTTCATCTAATAAAATTCCAAGGTAAGTGTATTTTTTTGCAACCTGTAAACTATGAGTACCACACGTAAAGGTATGAGCTGTTCTTAAAATAGATGATGATCTAAAGTGAACATCATTGCTTTTTTGTGGATTAACTGTCATATAGTTTAAAGAACACCAGTTTGATAAAACATCTAATAGATATTGTAAATCATTTTCATTTTCAGCTATAAGGACAATATCATCTGTATATAATAAGATACAGACTATTTCATTCTCTAGATCGACACCTTCACCTGTAGCCTTAAGTTGGGTGACTAGGTCATTCAAAAACAAATTGAACACTAATGATGACAGCGCACAGCCTTGACGTAATCCACTTGTATGTTCAAACCATTATGTATATCGACCATTAATTCTAACACAAAATGACACTGACTTGTACAAATATCTCAAAGCATTAAACATGCTACCCTACATCCCAATATCGAACAGTTTTTTCCATAGCAGACTACGAGTAATGAAATCATATGCTTTGCTAAAATCAATGAAGGCATACGAAGAGGTAGACTATCTAAGTTTTTTCCTTGTATCAATAATATTACATAATGTTGACAAATGATCTATAGTATTTTTTTGTTTCCTAAAACCATTCTGCTCATCGGCTAAGATGTTACTATTTTCAGCCCAATTAGAAAGCCTATTGTTTAATACAGAACAATAAATATTATACATAGAGTAAGACAATGCTATACCCCTGTAAGATAATGGATCACGAGGATCGACAGTATTAGACTTAGGTATATAGGAGCAATAATAATTTTCCCCAGTCATTGGGTATAGTTCCTGTTGTAAAACACACATTCAACAATATATGTAAAAATGAAATACAGCAGTTATTTCTAAAAACATATATTGGAATGTTGTCAAAACCACTGGCTTTGCCTTGCTTAGCTTTAAAAATAGCTGTTTTAATTTCTTCAACAGTGATACCACAATTTAAGAGCTCATTTTCTGTGTTTAAAACATTTTCTTGACATGTTGAAGAATCTGAATACTGAGTAGGCTCAAAATACTTATTTAAAAGATTATTGAACTCATTTTTCCATTTGGATAAAACATGGGAAATATCATTAGAAATGCTACCATCATTCATCCCTACTTCCATAGGTATTCCTTTATTTTTTGTCTGAGTAACACCTATTTTACCAATGGTTTTCCAGAATTCCTGTGGGTTTGTATCACAGTTCGAAGCCAAATCTTCTTGAAAAGATACCCAATGAGAGTGTTTTGCTTGTTGGACTGCTCTGTCAAATTTCTTTCGAGCTGCAATGAACACATTTTTCAGAGCCCTTTTTTCAGACTGTGAATTATAAGAATATTTAAGCCAATTTCTTTCTGACAGACATAAGGATTATAAAGGTAATATAGGTTCTCATTCCACCATGATTTAGCAATACGACGTTTTTTATTACAAGTATTAGACACATATACTGTTTTGTGTGGAATATTTTTATACATTTCATCTTTCATGATCTTACATAAATCATTGTAAGCATTATCAATATCAGTTTAATATTTCAAACCCTGTTCAAGTTCAAATACAGTTTGATGGAGCTCATTTGTAACAGTATCAGAGACTAGACAATTAGCAGGTATTCTTTTCAAATTAAACTTGTCATAACTAACATCATGTTCATATAAATGTACATTTGAGTTATCATGATCAACATTATGTAATGGTAAATTGAACACGCATGATAAAACAGAGTGATCCGGAATAGAAGCTGGTGTTAAACCATTTAATATGTGAATATTGGATATCAAATCTGTAATTCGTGTGACATAAACGTTTTCAAACAAATTTAAACATTCATGTTGGACAATAAAATAGTCTACCACTGAAAATGCTTTAGTAGATATAGAAATGAAATCATTTTGCTCAAACTTTCTACCATTTAACACACATGTGTTACTATCAATCAAAAATTGTAATAATTTTTCCCCATTACTATTTGTTGCAAAATCAACGATATTTCTTTCAGGTAAACAATCAACACCAGAGATAAAATCATCATTATTTCCTATTCTGCTGTTGAAGTCCCCACATATAATGATTGGTCCTTCCTGCTGATATGTTTAAATAGATGACAATAAGTTATCATAAAAACGGTCAGCATCAACCTGTCTAGATGAATTATTAGGAGGCAAGTATGCCACACATATGAAAAAAATATACTTTGGTGATTTATTTTCAAAAGACAACAACAGTAAACCATCATAGGTGTTTTCAACAACATATGTATTAAAATTACTTAAAAAATCATTTTTAACTAAAAAAAACACTCCACCAGAGCCATATCTGGCATTTACATGTATTTTTTTTTCTGTTATTACCAAACCATGTATAGTTATCAATTTCTAAGACATTTTCATATGTAAGATGTGCCTCTGCTAGGCCAACAATATCAAAGTCTAAATAGTCAACACAATGTTTTCTTAAATAATAGTTATCACAGTTTTTGTTTGAACTCCAACCATTTGTATTCCAAAACCCAATTTTAACCTAGTGTTGTTTTCTATCACTGTTGTTGTTGTTCTGGTAACCACGTCCACGAGCTTGTCCACCTTGACTTTGAGTCTGACCCCGATATCCTCGATTCCCACGAACCTGACCTCCACGAAATTGATTGTTCCTGTTATTACTATTAAAATATGACTGGTTTCCATTTGAATTTTGTGTGTTTAACACTGAGTTGTAGAGACCACCATCAGAATTTGCAGCATTAGTTACACTATTTTGACTAATAGCACTATTTTGACTGAATGAACTAGAATTTTGTACATTCTGAGCACCATTATTGGACCTATTTATGCCCATACTGCTGACTCTTGATGAATTGGAAAGAACAACACTGTTTCCACGTAATGATACACGAGTTTCATTGCATCCACCACTGTACGAAGATTTTGCGCTGTACGCCTCTCATCTCTCGTACGATCTTCATCTATATATATGTATTTGAAAGGAGAATTTCGGAGCACTGACTTAGCTTTCAACACTTGATCTCGCGCTTCACTGTTTTGAAGAGTTGCAACAACTACACCAGGAGATCTGGAGTTACCATCATGTTTCATTCGTTTTGCAGATACAACTCGAATATCAGATAGTTTCAAAACATCACAGATTAAAGTTTGGACTTTATTCAGAACGTGTTCATTTGCAGACTCGGGTAGTTTGCTCAATATACTGTTACTAGAAATATCTTCAGTAGTCTTGAAAGCTCTAACAGTATCTGTAATTGAATTGAGCTTATCCTGTAATTCTTCCATATCATTATTAACATCTGCACGGTAAGTGTCAATTGTTTCATCTATGACTTTATTCACCCGTTTTATTTCACCATTTACTCTCTTGTCCACTTGTTGACTGCTCTTATCAGACAGTGTTGCAGCTAGCCTTTTTCAAGTTCAACTTCCAATTTATTTATCCTACTTGATAAATCATTATTAACATTCTTGATGTCATTGGAGATATCATCTAGTTTTGTCATAATACACAATAAACTTGGTTGATCATTACATTGAACAAAACGTTTACCCTGTTCTGCATCCGTTGTTAAAATGTATGTGGTGTATACTTGATATTCCACATATACCATGAACTAATATAATTCATTTATTATCATCATACAGAAGGATTTATAAATCTGTTTGAATAATTCGTAATAGCAATGTAAAATGGTTTATATGTCCGTGGTAACAGAATTAAATTAGTGAATTTATAAATTACACTCCGTGAGAGTTTACTGTGCGACTTATTTATAAAAAAAATTGCATTCCCGGAATTAGTGTACCCACTCACAGTTTTAAATAATCCAAAAGAAAAGAGAATTGAAAAAAATAAAACTCTTATGGTTGACTTTCTGTGAGATTCTTAACCTCATAAATATCCAGAAATATGATTTTCCAAACATATGAAAATGGAGGACCGTAAATGTTAGATATCGATTCATTCTTAAATTCAGTCAAGGTCAGCTCGGTCAAAAGAATCATACCGGAAATAATGGTAAATGCAAAATACGTATAATACTTGTAAAATAGATGAAGATAAACTGAAATTTTATTTTGCAATTCTCTGCATCCTGGTGCTCAATCAAACAAATTCAATAAGCAACCTTCTTAAAGAAATTATATGGAATAGTTCAAACATAAAACAGACAAATGGAAATTTGTTTCTACATATACACACACGTACAATTTATAATATAATATACGAACACTTAGTCATGGATGATTAACGTTCATACAACTACTCTGTTCTGAAATATGAACCTAGCATCCATTACAACATAATAATAATCATTCATGTAGGACTTTATATTCTAGTTTTATTTTTGATTTTACTACCGTTTACGTCGTTGACTATACTAATGCCTGGTACTGACACTTTAAGGATTGTATAATATCATTTCAAATACTGAGCAAAGCAATTATATATAATTATATTAATAACTAGTAATACTTATGAAGAGTCATCAACAAAAAGTTTTGAAAAAAATCGAGCTTCGGTCTTTTACGTTGAAGATACGATATTTAACGAATTGTATACTTTGAGTATTACGTCTGCATTATTCACGGAATGATTTCTCTTTTGCAGAAAAAATACCAATATAAAACTTATACAATGAATATCAATTTAATGCTTTTCAATTTATTTTATAAAAGTTATACAGGTGATTTGTCTAAACAATTGCAACGTCTGTAGTACATTAGAAATAGCATTGATATAATAATTTAAAACAATTAAATAATGTCAACGCAAAACATATATTTATTGTACATGCAAGGTGTCCTGTAGATAGTTTTTTGTGTCAATGAAGAAACTTTACCACCGTACTGATTGTGACTCATTGGATCAGCTTCAAAATGTTGTCTGCCACAAATGTAGCAGTCAGATACCCAGCGAGGCAATGGCGTGACTGGAAAGCATTTCTTGCACCAATCTTCAAACCAATTCGTGGAATAAGGTACTTGTAGGTAATTTGTTTTACCATTGGGATTACGATGATTATGAAGTCATAAGGAATAATAAAGCATGCTTGAGTAAAAGCCTTAATTCATAAGAATATCCTGTCTTCCGATTCAAAATAAAGCAAATATTAAACTGTGTGTATTCGAAATATATTGCCTGAATTTCTTACATTTGAGATATACAAACATGTAGATACATTTCTATTGAACAATATGTTTTCGAAAAATATAAAAAAATACAAATATTATGATTCTAATTAACAATGTAATTACACTAATTCTGATAATTCTGCTTGTTCATTTATAAGTGTTCTCTTCAAGTTAATATCGTATTTGTAAGAATATCAGTTTCAAAATTAAACAACTGATAGTACTGTGTCTATAATTATCAGATTGTTTGTTAAAATGCCAATCAACACATAACAATGATTACGATTTAATTATATTTTATATTAATAATTGTCTAATTCCCTTTCTTGTGACATTGTACTAACAGGAAAATATGAGTACTCCAGGATGTCATCAGATGAACCAGGGAGTGTAACCATAAAAGAAAACAGTAATTCCTGTAAAAAAAAAAAAACATCCTTCGGTGTCGAGACTACAGCTTCACACAAGATGTACTCCCACTAGTTATTCAACCAACTACAACTACAAATGTAGTTTGTAGTTGTAGTTATTCAACCACATTGACTAAGCCATGAATGAAAGGAGTACTTATACAAAGCTGTAAGACCGTATGTGCGACCTGCGTTTCAGGACATCACTTGTCCAGCTCCAACAATCTAGTGATATTATTGACTGTTGTATTTTGTTTGTCTATGATTTTGTAATTATCTCATTATAGTAAGTATAGTAGTGATAAATAAACATGTGCGCTTTGTTTGATTGTCTTTCATTTATTTCCTTATTGTGGATTACATACACATTTAAAATACTATCACTGAATACTATCCTGAACAAAATAAGTATAACAACAAAAGCTATAAGACCATTACATATAAAGGTATATGAAAATGATCTGTTAAAACATGGGTGAAATGAAATAGCCAAAACCCCCAATTCCGTCATAGAACATTCAATGATGTTCAGATGTCATCGCCAAAACAAAATGACGTTGATGAGAGCATGACACGTGTTGTCTTTAAAACGTTATAAAATGACAATGAAGTAGTTTAGAATCATACGGTTTTCATTTTTAAGGTTCTTAATGTCTGAGGCAACAGAAATTGTAAAAACCTGAAAATTGAAAATTTGTCATAAAGACCCGTTTTCTTGGAGAACGACCCATATATATTGGTCCCAGGTTTCATCAACAAAATCGAACTCCAAATGTTTTTTTTCCTTTATGATAATAATACATAATATTTAACCGTTTATCGGATAAATAGATCTAAGATAGCCCGAGGCTACATGTTAATATGATATCAGTTACCAGTTATCAATCGGTGATCATCGGAAAATTTACGATCACTTACGGAAACTACCGACAGACAAATTGACTGCTGACCAAAAGCCCCATCGATATCGATCTGCATCGACTGGATTTATCTGATAAGCGATAGTGTTGGCTATGGTACCCACGCTTTACAAACGAGGGGGACACCCCTCATTGTACCTCCCCAAGTTGTGCGTATTATCAAAAACAGCCCAGCTACGTCACTGGTATGCGTATATATACACTCACCCAAAGTTCTAACGCATCATATTTAAATTTGATATAATATTTTTAATTATGTACTAAATGTTATGAAAATTCAGATTTTTGATCATAAAGCATTATTTTTTTTAAAAACATTCGCAAATTTTTATTCGATGTTAAGTGCAGCCATGCGGAACGAATGATCGAATTTCGGTATTTTTGACTTGCTTTTTTGACTTGGCTGTCTTTCATGTGATTTATTTTTCTAATTGTGTTGTTTTGTGTTACTGTCGTTAAAAACATTATGTTTTGCGTGAAAAATGGTCCAAAAGAAATATGGGAGAAATATGGGAGAGCGTTGCTGACGTCGCAAGGCAGTTTAACTGCCATAGAAATACCATAATAAAACTCCGACGACGTTACCATCAGAATGGAAGCGTTAGAGATCGTCCACGATCCGGTAGACCGAAGATGACAACGGCACGTCAGGATAGACATATGACGTTGACGCACTTACGTCATCGGTTCAAAACCGCTACAAGCACTGCGCGAGAGCTTGGCGTATGTAGGGATACGGTTCTAAACCGACTGCGGGCCAATGCAAACCCGTTAAGGGCTAGGAGACCTTATGTAGGCCAGATCCTTAATAACAGCCATTGTGCTCTCAGACTGGTCTGGGCCCGCCGTCATCTCCGTTGGAACCGTGCCATGTGGTCTAGGGTGCTCTTTAGTGTTGAGTCGCGATTTAACCTTAGCACTGCTGACGGTAGAGTTCGGGTATTTAGACGTAAAGGGGAACGTTTTGACCAGAACTGTTTATTAGAGCGAGATCGTTTTGGAGGGGGTAGTGTAATGGTCTGGGGAGGTATAATGGGCGGTAGGAAAACAGACCTTGTTGTTATTCATGGTAATTTAAATGCCCAAGGTTATGTTGACCAAGTTTTACGCCCAGTTGTTATTCCTTTCCTACTTACCAGGAATTATCTCGCTAGAAATAACGTTAACGTCTTACCTTGGCCGGCTTGCTCTCCGGACATGAATCCCATTGAACATTTATGGGATTTGCTTGGTCGGAGAGCAAGGAAAAACCATGTTATCAACAATATCAATGACTAGTGTGCAGCATTAGTTCATGAATGGAACGCCATTCCCGCCGACGTCATAAGACGTTACGTCAGGTCCATGCAATCTAGAATACTTGCGTTGATCCGTAGACGAGGAGGCCACAACAGATACTGATTAATTGTCACGTAACTTGACAAATATCCGAAGGCAAAACAGCAGTTACAAAACATTACAAATCTGCAAATTTTACTTTTCACCCCTACGTTATTCACACGTAAAAAACAATGTTCTGATAATTATCAAATTTCACTTAAAAGTAAAACATCGTGTTTCCAATACATTTTTGCACATTTTGATACCAAATTTGCCAATATTTTTCTTCTATAAGTATAAAAAAATTCCCTCTAACCAAGTGCACACTTTCTTTTTCGTTTCAGTATATATCGCAAAAAATGATTTTTGTGCTTGTGACAATAAACTGGAAAGATGTCCTCAATATGTCATTTCTCCCCAACTGGAGGGGGGAGAATTCCCCAGCTGTCGCACTACAGAGGTGTACGACCCCCCCACTGTGCCTGCCCGTTTGCCGTGGGCTGCTACCCGTGTTGCCTGATGAGAGGATCCTGGTAGTTGAGCGGGTTCTGAGTCGGCAATATATACTTGGTTCTCGCAATACACTGCTTTGGCCTTTAGTTGGGCTAAACGGGAGGTCTGGAAGGCCCGTCCAGATCAATCGGCTAGTCATGCCAAGCCCCACGATATATTGTGCCCCCATGTCTATTTATATTTGTTTATTTTATAAATACATACATTATCTCGTTGACGACTTTCACGATTTACCTTTTACTTATTTGTATCTTGGAAGGCGGTGGCCCATGGGCCAGTCGGGTACTTGTTTGGCCTTTAACTGACATTCGAAATCTCCCAAAGTATGTTTAAAGCTTGTAAAATGTTCTGAGGGAACTCACTTGTTTAACCCTTTTATCACGAGTATATCATTGATGTATCCCTGTCATGGCCAGTGTTGGATATCCCCTGGTCATGACCCCTTGTTGGACTCCGTGGCGATGGGGAGCATCAATGATGAAGTAATTAAATCAGCATGGCAACCCCAAAAAAAGCCAAGCGAACACTCTCAGAGTCAGACTCTGAGACAGACTTATCCAACATGACCCCCCAAATTTTCTCTCGTTTTATTGTCATAAAATCTACAGATCCAGAAAAACCTGTTTCTAAACTATCACCCTTTGTTCTACAAAAAACAATACAATCAATTATTGGAACACCAAAGTCAGTAAAAAAATTAAAAGAATCTTATGAGCCAGAAACACTTTTTTGGGTTGGGGGTTGTTGTTAAACCCCACCCATCACTGAACTCCTCAAAAGGGGTTATTCGTTGTAGAGATCTCGCATGTTGCGAGTCTCTCGACGAAATTACAACTAATCTCCAGGGGCAGGCTGTCTCTGAAGTCAAACGTATTTCAATTAAAAGAGACGGTAAAATTATCCAAACAAACACTTACATACTAACATTCTCAACATCTGTACTTCCATCCAGTTTAAAAATTGGATATGAAAGTGTTCCAGTCTCCGTGTGGGTGCCAAATCCTCTGCGTTGTTTCAGATGTCAGAGGTTTGGCCATCACGAGACAAAGTGCACAAGAGCTCCGGTTTGTGCGGTCTGTGCATTTGAGGGGCCGGACCATGAATCGAAGAACTGCCAAGAGAAACCACACTGTATTAACTGCAAAAATTCACATCCTTCTTTTTCTAAGAATTGCTCATCATGGAAAGGTGAGAAGGAAATCCTGCAAGTTAAATATAGCCAAAATCTTTCATTTGTAGAGGCAAGGAGGGTGGTGCAGAACCGCCAGAGGGACCAGGCACAGGCTGGCAGTAGTGCTAGCTATGCCAACAAAGCTGCCCCTTTGGCGAACAGCCCTCCTTGTCACTCTTGCAGTGAACTTATTAAACTCCTAACTGAAAAATACCCTCAGATTGCAGAGGACCTTAAAGGTCTGGCCCCTCATCTGTACAGACACAGAGACAGCCTGCCCCAGGGGTTCCTCCCCCTGCACCAAAAAAATCCAATCAGCCAAAAAACCTGTTGTGCCCGAAAAACCAAAATCCATTCCAACCAAAACCACATCACCAGCCCCTCCTACTCTGAAACCCAAGGTAAAATCTACACCAGTAACCAAAAAGAACAACAAACCTGCCTCCCAACCCCCTAAAGAAAAACCTGCAAATCATAAGTCTACATCTCCATCACCCAAACAAAAACCACGAAAAACTAACAATCACGAAACCCCCCTCAACAACAAGTTTGAATGTCTAAGTGACATGGAGGATGACAGCGATGGAATCCCTGTCTCAGGGGGTGAGAACATGCCCACTGATGAAGAAACTTAGTCTTTCTTTTACTTTATTTTTAACTTATTTTTAATCTATCATGGCGTCAAATAATATCATACAATGGAATTGTAGAGGCCTGAAGGCCAATATAGATGAAATATCTCTTTTAATAAGTGAACATTCACCTGTTGCTTTCTGTCTTCAAGAAACATTCTTGAAAGAGAATGATAGTGTATCTTTTAAATACCATTCTATATATAACAAAGTGTATACCGAGGGCAACAAAGCCCAAGGTGGAGTTTCCATTATTATAAACAATTGTGTTCCACACTCACAAATAACTTTAAACACAACTTTACAAGCAGATGCTGTAAGAGTATCAATGCACAAAAGTATTACACTATGTTCTATCTATCTACCACCCAGAGAGCCTATTGATATAAACAAACAGAACAATCCTATAACACAACTTCCCGCCCCATACATATTAGCGGGTGATTTTAACAGTCATAACATCATCTGGGGATGTGATGATACTAACCACAGAGGAACCCCACTTGAGCATATTATTACGTCTAATGATTTGTCTATTATGAATCATGTAAATTCAAAGACTTATCTGCATCCTGCAACAGGATCATATTCATCTCTTGATCTTTCTATATGTAGTCCAACCCTACTTCCAGACTTTGACTGGAAAGTATGCGATGACACATGTGGAAGTGATCACTTTCCTATTCTTATCTCTTCCACAAGTCCATCGAGCTACGAACGCCCTAGAAAATGGAAACTTTCCAAAGCTGATTGGAAAAAGTTTAAACTTACTTGTGAACAAACAATCACTTGTGAAAAGTTTGATGATTGTGATGATGCATCTCATCTTTTTACTTCGCTGCTAATAGATGCAGCAAAACAGTCCATACCTCAAACCTCCCCAAATCCTAAACACCCTGACAAGCCTTGGTACAACGAGGAATGCAAAAGAGCAACACAAAACAGAAAAGAAGCCCTGAGGAAATTCAATCTGAGACCCACTCAGGACAATCTTAACAACTTTCGTATATTCAGGGCCAAGGCTCGACATACAATTAAAAATAGTAAACGAAAGTCTTGGAGACAATATGTTTCAAGACTAAATAGTAGAGCTTCTGTCAAAAAAACCTGTGACATGATCCGAAAAATAAAGGGAAAATCCCAACCCCCATCAATCACCTGTCTGTTGATGATACCAAAATAGATACTCCGGAGAAAATTGCTGATGCTCTGGCAGACGCATTTGCGAAAAAGTCTTCATCGCAAAATAGTTCTACAAGTTTTCAGAAGAACAAAACTAACGAGGAAAAGAAGAAGCTTAATTTTTCTTCCAAGAACCAGGAATCCTATTACAAGTTGTTCTCTTTACAAGAACTTAAAACTGCCCTTCACAAGACAAACGATACCTCCCCAGGACCAGACAAAGTTCACTATCAATTTTTAAAGCATTTACCTGATACCACACTCTCTATTTTACTTGATATTTTAATGACATTTGGCAATCTGGTGAGTTTCCCACCTCATGGCTAGAGGCGCTAGTGATTCCTATTCCAAAACCGGGTAAGGACACTAGTGATCCTAATAAGTATCGCCCTATAGCTCTCACAAGTTGCATCTGCAAAACATTGGAACGAGTGGTAAACGATCGTCTTGTGTGGTTCTTGGAATCCAACAACCTAATTGTTGATGTCCAAAGCGGATTTCGCCGTCAACGTGGTACAAATGATCATCTTGTGCGCTTAGAAACATTTCTGAGAGAAGCTTTTATTAATAAACAACATGTTGTGTCAGTATTTTTTGATCTGGAAAGTGCCTACGACACTACCTGGAAGTATGGAATTCTGAAAGATCTTCATGACTTTGGTCTCAGAGGCTGCCTCCCACTTTTTATAGCTGCATTCTTGAATGAACGCTACTTCCGCGTTCGTGTTGGTGACAGATTATCAGGACGTCGCGAACAGGAAATGGGTGTACCACATGGCTGTATCTTGTCAGTCACACTCTTCAGCGTAAAGATAAACAACATTGTGAAAGCTATTAACCCTGGAGTAGAATGTTCACTCTATGTGGATGATTTTGTCATATGTTTCAGATCTCGCAATATGAATATAATAGAGCGACAGCTCCAACAATGTCTTAATAAACTCCAAACCTGGGCCGATAAAAATGGCTTCAAATTTTCTAAGGCCAAAACTAAGTGCATGCACTTTTGCAAACTTCGGGGTATGCATCCTGAACCAAGCCTTCACATGAACAATACACCAATCCAAGTGGTCCCTGAATTTAAATTCCTAGGTGTCATATTTGACCGGAAACGTACTTTTATCCAACACGTACGTGCACTTAAAAAGAAGTGCCAGAACGCCCTCAACCTCTTGAAAGTTGTTGCTCACTCTGATTGGGGAGCTGATAGAAAAGTCCTTTTACGTCTTTATAGATCCCTTATCCGCTCCAAATTAGACTATGGATCATAGGGTACGGATCAGCTAGGATATCGTACTTAAAAGCACTCGATTCAATACATAATCAAGGTCTAAGACTAGTACTAGGAGCATTTCGAACATCTCCTGTGAAAAGCCTTTACGCCGAGACTAACGAACCATCTCTTCAGCTCAGAAGGGAAAAACTCCCTGCAGTATATTCTGAAACTGAAAGCAAACCCTCTTAACCCTACACATGAAGTTGTTTTAACCCTAAATTCAAACGTATCCTTGAGCAGAAACCAAATGACATACCTCCGCTTGGCATTCGCATGTCTCAGTCTATTGAAGACATCCAAGTGAATATGGACTCAATTGAACAGTACAAGATTCCAGACACCCCACCCTGGACCCTCAAGTCTGCAAATTACCTCTTTGATCTAACTAATGACAAGAAGTCGGACACAGACGGTATCACATTCCAAACAAAATACAATGAAATAAAAGAAAAATATGCGACTCACAAACCAATTTACACGGACGGATCTAAAGACGGTGACACTGTTGGAGCAGCAGCAGTGTCTAATACCAACATTATGAAATGTCGCCTACCAGACAAGTCCTCGGTCTTTTCAGCTGAGGTGAAAGCTATCGATCTTGCTCTCAATATTGCAGAGGAATCTAGAGAAAGTAACTTCATTGTATTTTCCGACTCCCTATCCACCTTACAGCGCTTTCCAACAAAGATCTCGAAAACCCTATGATCTGCAAAATCCTTCAATTTCAAGACTAAGTACTACAAGAGAATTTGTGTTTTGTTGGATCCCGGGTCATATCGGTTTCAAGGGAAATGATAGAGCCGACAAAAATGCCAAGTCTTCCTTGACATTACCCATTTCAGATGTTAAAGTTCCTTCTTCTGATTTTCAATCTGGTGTTTCATCAAGCACCCAATCTTCGTAGCAAGCCCAGTGGGATACAGAGGACAACAACAAGATGTACTCAGTGAAACCAGTACTTGGAGAATGGCAACCTGCGTACAGGCCCATTCGAAAAGAAGAGGTTTTAATAGCCCAATTGAGAATTGGGCACACACGTCTTACACACTCCTGGCTGTTTGGCCAGGATGCTAAACTGGACTGCATTCCATGTAATACTCCTTTCACAGTACAACATTTTCTTGTCGACTGTGTTGACCTTCAACCAGTCCGTTCCCAATTTTTCAATACCACTGACATAAAAGTCTCTTTGAGACTATCCAAGTTGGAAAAATTATAAGCTACATCAAAGAGATTGGCTTTTACAACAAACTATGATAAATTTTTAATCCATACCTACATATATTACATTTACCGGTGAATGAGGATTGCCTTGCTCACCCTGGTACATAAAAATATATTCTTACCCTAATGATCCCAATTTTTACCCACTATATTTACACCAATTTAACATATACAAGTACATGTACCTTTTTAGTTTCACATGTTTTTTACATTCCTTGCTCGCTAAATGACCGAAGCTATCGATGCGCCATAAAACCACATATAAATAAATAAACAATATGTCATTTTATACGTCAGAGATATATTACGATATACAAAATATTGTTAAAGCAGAGTTAATACAAATAGTAGAGAAACAAACAACCAACCTTTAACAAATTCTCCTCCTTCCTCTTCGACAGTTCGTCTGCATATGTCAAACTATATTGAAACAGACTCTACTGTGTCTATGACTAACCACACTACGGAGTTATTTGTATCCAGTCTCCAACGCAGTTACTGTCCTCTAGCATCTGGAGCTTATTCCGATACCTTCGTATTCACCCTCTGCTTTATAACTCCCGAAAGACTGATATTGTCTATTTTAGATAGGCGAATCAACATGCGTACACAGCCATTCAGCCAGCCGCTTGCAACGACTCGTTATTGTCCCAAAAGTAGGACAGTAAACATGTGTAAATAAATTACACAAGTACTTATTTTGTAATAAAGTTAACATCAAATTTAGGTTTTCTGATGTAAACGTAAATTAACCATGAAGCATTTTGAAACTGTTTTTGTCTGATAATTTAAATGTATGTTAGGTATCTTATGAAAATGAGTTATTTCACTTAACATCGATCATTATACTAGATGTAAACCACAAATGTCTCATATTAAAAGCAGAGTACTTAGATGTATAACTAATATTAATTTCCATAAAACATGATGACAACACGGAGAGAAGGGCAAAAGGAGTACCGAGAGAGGAAGACGAAACCTGACCCTGGTCCTGTGTTCACAAAGAATTAGTTTACAGGATCAAGAACAAATACAGTTTCTTTCAAACTTTGAATGAATTATTGTGCAGAGTTAAAACATTCCACCATAATAAATGTGATATACACAATATATAACATTATGCAAATTTCAGAAGTCGTTGAATTCCGATCTCTTATTTGTTTAGAAAAAAGATAATAAATAATAAGATAAGACAGAATCTTGGAATTGATCTTGATCTGATCTAGATCAGATTCAGTCTACAGTATAATAGTAAATTTCTCAACAATAAGGTGAAGTTTCAAATGTTTTCACAATATCAGTAAGAAGATACATGTATTAAGGTGTTACATGCAAAGTAACACTTATTCACTTTCAACTTCACTATGAAAATGGCAAACATTTTGCAGGATCAAATTGATCCAAATCAGTTGATCCTTTGTGAACACGGGGTATGTCTATCTGAAGAGAGAAAGAGCTCAAAAGTACAGAAAATTAATCGGTTCATTATCTAGAAGGGACAAAACCACGTTAACAGAGAAAGTAGAGAAACACACTTTATTAACAGAAATTCAGAGACAGTCAAAGGTTAAAGGGAAAGGCAGCAAGTATATCAACTGAAGAACCTGAAAAATCACAAAATATGTCCTCTCCCCAGCTAGCAGCAACACTATTTTTGAAAAACCACGATTAACTAGAACAACCAAATATATAGCATTGTCGGGTACCTTTGCCTTGTACAGCCATTTGTAACATTGTCGGGTACCTACCCTCACTATGTTCATTCATTTGTTGCATTGTCGGGTACCTACCCCGGCTTTGCACAGTCATCTGTGGCATTGTCGGGTACCTACACTCGCCCCATACAGTCATTTATGGCATTGTCCGGTATCCACTCACACCTTGTACTCATATATAGCATTGTCGGGTACCTTAACTCGCTTTGCAAGTCATTTATAGCATTATCGGGAACTACCCTCACATTTTACGGGCTTGTATAGAATTGTAAAGTAGCTGTGTAAAAGTATCATGTTTGAGCGAATTGTTGGTGTAATTAAAGTTGGAAGTCAAAATATTAGATATATGCGTTGCCTTTACGAATAATCAAAGCGCTGAAAGCGCAGAAAGACTGGGGCGCCCTAGATGTAATACCCGTTGAGAGCGACACCAATGTTTTCGTTTCACAATCTGACTTGTCTGTTTGTCATCCAGTTAAAAACCCGGAAGTGTTCACAATACTCTGAATAGGGTAGTGTCCGCATACTAGTAGTGTCGGCATACTGCTCAGGTCTGTCAAACAGATACCCAGGCATTTGCTTGATCACGTGTTTAGCCGAAAAAGATATACGTTTCCATAAACCCTTTCTTTATTAATTTGATGAGGTTTTACGTAGGGTTTCAACATTTTTTCAGTCATATACAGCGGTCAATTGACCAAACCAGTTTTCCTGGAAGTAATTATCAACCAGTACTGCCAACTTCTCCACATGTGCAAGACATTTTCGTAGCCAGTGTCACTGACGAACATAACCGGCCTAAAAGTGGGAATCAATTTGAAAGCAATTTGCAGTTGCAATATTGCAATTGACCATTTACGTATCACGCGTGAAGTGCATGGGAAATGCAAGTTTCCGTCATCGGTCCATTGCATATCGACGATTTACGAAAAATGATCTAAATTGAATATCTTTTGTTTTATTGTCAACTGTTAAATATTAATTCTGATCATTATAAGTCGTCCGAGGTCGTATCGAACGAAATTCATGAATGTATTCAAAATGCATAACAATTTCAGTCTGCTATCATCTTGGATATGAGACTGCATGCAAATGACCTGTACAACAGGCTAAATTACTCATTAACTGTGTATGGGTTAGATGGCCACTCCGTTAGCTCAGTCGGTAAAGTGCTGTACCAGTGTTTAGGGGTTTGCGGATTCGAGCCCCACATCTGGCGCACTTTTCCCTCTTGCTTTACTTCCATAGTGGCAACAGTGTTTGACGGCCCATGATGGTAGAGTCTCTAATGGCGGAATGAGAAGAAGTGTAGTGATGCGGGGTTAGACAGCTGCCATCATAGCTCAGTCTGTAGAGTGCTGTACTAATGTTTAGGGGTCGTGGGTTCGAAGCCCACATCGGGCACACTTTCCCCTTAATTTGCTTAAACTGCTAAAAATTTATGATCAACCAATATTGTGATATACAGAGCTCATGTGCAATCAAGAGAATACCCACTAACATATACTTATCTGGGCCTATTTTATATCTCCTGTTTTATCTTTACATATATACTAAACAAAATAAGAAACTTCCGCTTGAATGTGGCTGCATGAAAACAAATCGGGGGATGCATTGTTATATAGGTGTTTAAAGAGTGTTCCATAATGAAGTGTGCACACAACGAAATGGAGAATTCACAAGACACAATGATTCGTACACATAACATAATGAAGTATGCACACAACGAAATGAACAATCGATAACAAATTGACCGAATACCACACGGGACATGTTGATCAATTCATGCACGTGCAAATCGAGTTTCACGTTGTTGACGATTAACAGTGCAAATACAATCGCTAAAATTCATGAATCCTGATAACACCGGTCAAGGCTAATATTACATATCTACTTTACACAATGATTTCTTTAACACAACACACACTATGTGTACAAATCGGAAGTTTATTTTTTTGTTCAGCATATATGCTAAATGCCAAGTAAGGGAGATACAAATACCATTGGTACATCTTTGTCATGACTCGGCTAGGGATCAAGCCCATGACCTCCAGCACTCAAACCAGAGTAAATTACGAGTGTTTGCGTTCAAACACATTTAGGCGTGTTCATTTGGAGTTTACACAATTTCTTAATTGTACTGTGAACAAGGCACATGCTAATAAACATTTTTGTTGAAAAAGTTTTTAACAGGTATATACCAGTACCAGAAGATGATTTTCACAACTTGTTGGCATAGTTCTTATTAGTTCTATCTGCAGCCCCAGGTCTTTAGCGCTTACAGCGCTAACAGCGCTTTGATTAAACATGCCCCCACTGCATCCGGCTTGATCACTTCTATCAGATGCCATGCTGCGTGAGCACTGTTGGATACCGATCACGCGTACATCGCGATATATAGTGTATTAAACAAAAATCGTTCAAAAGGACGTCATCAACATAATTATTTCCCGACAAATCGATTTCATTTATTCTTTCTTTAGTCTTTTCTTGTCTTCTCAATTTACCGTTACGTTCAGTCTATTGTCAATATTTCAAAGTTTTAAAAACGTGTGACTGACTTCTTTAAGATCCAATATTAAAGAATAAAGTAATTGTTAAACATCTGCACATCTTTTAAACAACGTAAAATAAAATTTTGTTAAAAGAAAATGTAAAACAAGAAAATTAATAAAAAATATTTCAAAAGAAGAAAAAATTGGTATAGTTTGTAGTACCTACTAACCACAAATATACTTTACCCGACAATTATATCTTCAAAAGTATTACTGTATTCATCGTTGCTTACCGGAGACAGTATTTTCATTTTTTTTTCAAATACATTCATGATTGCTAATTTAAATCAAACAGGGGAGCATAAAGATCACATTTAATTTAAATTTAAAATACAACATTAAACTATTTATATTTTGTAGTTTGTGCACATATTTGAATAAATATTGTACTATAAAGTACTATAAATATAAATACTTTTAATATGTATCTAAAAATGGGATATTTTATAAAATTACAGTTTTTCGTGTGTTTTTAAGTTATAGGTATAAGGAGCAATAGTCACAATTTTAAATCAAACAGGGAAGCATGAAGATAATAATAGTTGAAACCCAGTTGGTTAAAACAAATGAAATTCGCCCTAAGATATACGTATTAAAATACTGTGAAAATTAAACTTTTAGGTCCCAGATTGAAGCTATTGGCTGAAAAAAAAAACAGTGTAAAGTTAATATGATGCAGACATGCCGATGGTGATGAATGTGTACGTTAGTCGTCGAAGTTTTACACCAGTTCAATACATACGCGAGTTGTCTCCCCTGGGTAGTTTACGTGTTGCTAGTGACGACGGATATAGCTTTCGGGTAGATTGAGGTCAGTTCTCTTTAAATGTGTGGATATTGAAAGATACTTAAAAGGTAATTTTACGTTTTGTTGATTATTATAGTAAAGCTCACGGTTCTGGCATATACATAACGCCTTTAAACCGCATACATTAAAAATAGACAACAAAAACCAACCTGTTGTGCAGACAATGTCAACAATTCAATGCATGGGTGGTAAAGTGGTTACCATTACAACAGTTTTAAACTTTTATGTACCATTTCCATGTCAACTTATGTATATCACCACTTGATAAAATGTGAGATTGGTTTTGAGCTTTTTCGTAAACGCTGATACAACCGCAAATTGACTGATCATACATGCAGGTTGACTGCTTGTGATTATGCACATTGGCTGGCAAAGTCTCGAGTCGAGAAGAAACAATTGTAAGATGATTGTGTTCTACAAAATAGTACACCAGTTGGTGGCAATTCCTTTACCAACATATCTTGAGACACCCACTAGGATGACCCGTCACATGAATCCCTTTGCCTACATACCTATTCACACAACATCAAATTACTTCAAATATTCGTTTTCCCAAGAACAGTGGTGTTATGGAACATCCTTCCTTTCACAACAGTGACAAAACCAAATCTAGAGAGGTTCAAGCAATCGTTGTGCTACCCCCCCCCCCCCCCTTAAACAAGTTGTAAATTGTTTTTATTTGTTTTTACTTTTAAAGTTTCACTCTTGTTAACACTATCATATGTTTATCCTCCTCTCTACTATCTCACTGTCTTCTTTCATCTTTTTCTTTGCACTGACGCGTACCTGTCATTAATACCTGTAAGGGGAGTCAAGACTGAATAGATAGATAGATAGATTTAGTGAATAAACGCAATTAAGTGTTACATATAAAGCTCAGTATGCATTATCAAGAGGTATGTTACTGTGAACTTAACTCAGAACAACATCACCAACTTTATGTATCACACTCCAAATTGCAATAAAGGCTGGTTAAGATTAAACTTAACACAGAACAACCAGATATCTATGTATGGATGCTGTAGGTGACATAAGCTACTAAATTAAGAAACGTTGTGAATATTTTTTCAACAGTATCTATATGTATATAGATAAAATGTGACATTAATTTGTCAATAATGCACTTATCAGTGTTTTGTCCCAGCAGGGAGGAGCCGGAATACACATGACTTTAGACAGAACATGATGCTTGTCAGGTGGGAATTTGATATGCTGAATGATTCTGGGTCCCAGGAAATAGACTTAAGTCTGATTTTAATAGATCTCGGAAGTGGGGAATAGGACATCTCCCACTTTGGGAATGTTAACAAAATTATTAGCTCTAGGGTGGGTCAGTGGGTCAGCCTGCTACTCACAGTGAAAATATTGATTGGTGAATAATTAACTTGCATACATGCTAAATGACGAGGTGCTTTCTGCAATGATACTTATCTCTCATTTCTTTTTTATGCAACCACTTGTATTCACTATTAAAGATGTTGTTTAAAATTTAATATTTATTACATCTTTAGAAATCAAGATACTGTCATAATTTTAAGTTAAAACCACAATGATTTATAATTTCAGACTATGGGGCCGCTACCAAAAGGCACGCGTACAGCACATATTCAGGCCAGCCATGGCCCTGATATCAATATGATGAAGTTTTATGCCACTCAGAACTCAACTACATATGGCAAACACTTCGAAAAGTTCAAGCCTCGTCCAGGTCGTCATTCTGGCACAGGATATTTAGCCAATTTTCGACCAGGTGTTTATTATAACGACAGACTTGACCGGCAAGATAATCCAACACTAGCGTAAGTTAGATTTGTAAAAGATGCTGCTTTGATCTCAATTCCACTATAATTGTAACTTAATTGTTTATTGTTAAATAAACCTGCAGCTGTCTTGAATGTAATGAATTTTTTCATCAACTAAAGATTTAAGTGTTTTATGAATGGATTGTAATCGGGGTACAATCATACATGTATTTGTAATTTAGTTAAATTCTCTTACAAAAATATTCAATGTCCCTACACACACATAAAATATTTTTATTCAAATTACAACATTAATGATTTTTGTATTGTTTTCTAGTCGTATATGTGCCCAGAATTATCGCAGCGTGACTAGTATAGATTTCCAGTCATATAAAGATGCCGGGGGTAAAGAACCATTGCCATTCAATTGCCACCAAGTTGGATCAGGATTTGTTCGACAGAAACCCATTACAACACCTCTCCAGAAAGAGGTAAGAAAAAAGTCATATTACATTGCGCTGTGAAATGCAATTTTGTTCACTATAACAGAACTATGAATCAGAATGATTTGTGTATGCCATGCATACACAAAGAATTCTTTTTGCCTTAATGAATTAATCATTTCAAGTTAGGATAGTTTATGTATCTTTAATGATAATCAATAGTTTTCCACCAGTCTATTCAATACTTTAATCAATTAGTGCCAGTATTTACTCAATAGCTGAATGTAATGTGCTATTGTTTCTGTATTAAACAATTCTCACAATAAATGAATGCTAAACAAATATGTGGTAATTCATATTTCACGGCTTCACTAGTATATATATGTGTGTCAAGTATTTCTTTGAAAACATAACTAAAATAATATTTAGCCCATAGTTATGTCATTTATTCTTACAATTTCCAGGTACAAGGTGTGTTCATTGATACAAGAGCAGCATCGGCACCAGCTAATATATTACCTAAATCGAAACCTTTGTTACATTCATTGAGATCAAAAGATCCTGTAGAACTTGAAAACTCAGGATACGTGAGTATAAAATCTAACGAATTTATAACTTTATGAATCACATGCTTTTTTTAGACAAACTGCCATTTTCAAACAATAAAGGTGTTTGGTTAAATATTTTAATGAGTGCTATGAAGATTCTGTAAAAACATTAAGTTATATACTTACGTAAGTCAGTAATACTACCATTTACATGCATAGCAGTCTCAAATGATTGTGATATAACATGCACACAAATAATGTTACACTGCTTTCTGCTGTTAGAATATACTGATGCTTTAAAAGTTAATTTAATCTTCCAAGTAAGCGCTTTCTTTTTAATAAGTCTGTACACTAACACTAGCTAGTCTATGACAACATTTATGTCTACCAAGAATAGGATAATATATCTTATATTATGTAGGCAACTTCATATTCCCATCTCCCATTGGCCGTGTGGTTAAGGCATCCGCCTTGGGAGTGGGAGGTTGAAGGTTGAAATCCCGGTAGGGATCCGTTCTGATATGGCCACTCAGTGAGCCACCAGGTAGTTTAATAATGGTTACAGAGCACCTACCTGCCTGGTGCCTGGCATTAAGGATAGGAATTGGGAAGTAAATGTGCTCAGAATGTAGGTGTCTCATAATTCAGTAGTGGCTGGCCCTTTAAATAGGGGTGGCACTATAATAAATAAACACTACCTTTACTTTATCATCAAATTATCTGTTGTTTTAGGGACCAAAGTACATGTCATCAGAGACCAAACACAGGTTTATAGGAGCTCAACCAGACAGAAGTGAGTACTATTGCATTGTAGATTTAAGTTTGATCAATATTGTATTTTCAGTGATATGCTACATGCATTGTTTGTGTGACCTCTGATATGTAGTGTGCACAAAATTGCTGAAAATGTTTGACACAAATGTGGAAATAATTTTGTTACCCCTTGAGGTGTTTATTTCTCGTTTCCTTAGTCGATAAACGTTATTGATTCTTAAATAAGTGAATTAACAAGAATTTATTTTCTTCCTCAATTTTGAGAATGGAATATTTATTGATCTAATCTACTTCATTTTAGCTACTAGGTATAACGAAATAAAATATATGCAGGTGTCAAAAATATATTAATATAAAGAAGAAAGCTTTAATTTTGTTCTGCTTTGATTTCTGTTTGACATCATTAAAACCATTGTTTGATGCATGTGGCAAATGAATTGTCATTAAATTACTTGTTAACAAAAATAGGAATATTCACCGTGTGTTTGTGACTTTCCCGGGCACTTTAATTAGCTTGCCTTTAATTTAATGCTCACATAATTATTTGTTAATTTAAACCATTTAGTTGTTTTTATTTAGAATCACATTTTAATACCATAGAAGCAGCAACATAACATTGTTTTGTAAAAGACTCTGATTTTACACTTGTTTGTCTCGCTGTTGTGGCTGCTGCCATTAATTTGGAAAATTAAATGGATCCTATGAGATGTTGTGCATACAAGATGATAAATTTTCACATTTCCATGTTTATTGCTTCGGTCACAACTTTGATAAAATGCTGATATATTATTTTGATTAATGGCATTTTTTATTTCTGTAACCGTACCAATAATATATTTGTATATTTTATTTCATGATATTGTATGTATGTTTTCCTACAGATGGTGTTAGCTATTATCATGGTAAATATTCATGTTGGAACCAAACTTTATGTTCATATTTATCACATATTTTTCCATATTAGTTATTCTTCTGTAGTACTCCCCTTACAGAGTAAACCATATTCATCTATGTCACCACTTCTGTTCTATTCTGTTCTAGGCAAATTTACATTTCTGATAATTACCCATCATTTGAGGAAGTTATTTCATGCCAGATAAAAGATTTTCTTGATTATGAATACATAAGATTGACAATTCACCTTTATCTTATAAAAGTGACCTGAGACTTTGGCAATAATTGAGGGATGAAAGCAAAACTAGTCTATATATGATGGCAATAATTGAGGGATGAAAGTAAAACTGGTCTATATGATGGCAATAATTGAGGGATGAAAGCAAAACTAGTCTATATGATGGCAATAATTGAGGGATGAAAGCAAAACTAGTCTATATGATGGCAATAATTGAGGGATGAAAGCAAAACTAGTCTATATGATGGCAATAATTGAGGGATGAAAGCAAAACTAGTCTATATGATGGCAATAATTGAGGGATGAAAGCAAAACTAGTCTATATGATGGCAATAATTGAGGGATGAAAGCAAAACTAGTCTATATGATGGCAATAATTGAGGGATGAAAGTAAAACTGGTCTATATGAGTCTTTATTTATATGCAGATAGTCAAGTTTCACTTTCACCCCTAGGCATGTGGAGGAAATACCTTTAAAATTGTTTTAATGTGTAGAATAGTGCAACAAAGACTGTGTGATTGAAAGTTTGTTTCGTAATTTTCACTGAAAAAAACCCCATATATATAAGGTTATAAAGACTGGACTATGGATTATTAAATATTTTTAAGAAAACCTGTTTTTTGTTTGTCTGTTGTCACTTCAAATGTTATTAGATGTAGTAAAGCTACTCTTAAACATGTATATATTATAACTAAATATGAATGAAAGCATTTATTCAAATAAACAGTTGATATCCCACTTCACTGCACCAATATTCTACAATGAAATGTATGCTGATGATAGAAAGTCAATATTTACATCTCACTCCAGTCTCGACTGTTTAGCTGTCTTATAGAATTACTTATTCAAAATGTCAATACAGTTTAAGAAATGAAAAATAGGTGTAATGTTTTAGATCACCGAATGTAAGTTTGCCTGAACCGAGTATTAAAGAAGGGTTTAAAGCAAAACTATTGTAATTACTTCATTAATAATACTGAGTTACCATAGTATTGCTTAAACTCTCGTTATACCATTCCATTATTCTATTTCTTCGTCTGTTACATGCTCTATGTAGAATCTTATTGCTATGGGCATGTGGGTTCATTTTCCCAGTTATTTACCTTAGATAGACAACTCCCCACTCCTTATCATACCCGTACATTACTTTGTATAATATCTGTTCATATTCTAACACATGAGTCCTTAAATTTCAAACTTGTTCATACAATTGTTGGGATGAATTTGATATTTTTTCTAGATTTTGTCTTACTTGTTTTGGAAAAGACTTTAATATACTTTCCACAGTTCCTAACAAAACATGACTTATTGATGATTCCATGATGTTTTAAAGAACAGTTGAATAATTGTATAACATCATTTTCCTGATCTCTGTATTTCATTTGTTACATTGTGTAATAAATTCAAAGAACTATTTTTAGATAGTATTATTAACTGTGCTATAAACATCAAAATATGTACGGAATAATTCTTAAATAATGACAAATCATATAATACTATTTATGCTTAAACGCTTCACACTCTGAACAATGTTTGGATAATGAATTTTGAAACTATTCTATAACTTTATCAAAGTTATTCAAACAGAAATAAAACTAGTGTTATTTTATATCATTATTTTAGTAACCGCCAGAGTTTAGTATTTAGATTTGGTGTAAATCTAGTCATTGAAACAGCATGAGATTAGGTAGAGTAAGGACTGGTGATCTAGAAACCAGACCAGATATCCATTAGCTTGGACAGTAGAGATTCATTGGCCAGTTGCTAGATCCTCTCCTTCTCATCATAGAATGATTATATCACACAAAACAAAGACAATAAATAGTATTGCATAATGTGAATAAGTCAGCATATTGTCTTTCTACTATATTTATTTACCCACATTATTTTATAAAATAACATAAGTGTAATATGTATAATGAAAAATCTTAGAACATGAACATTGTACTATTTCTTATGTAGTATTTCCTCTCTGTACTATATGTATATGGTTTTAACATTAGATGAAACCTTTCATGTTCTTTCCAAAGAATCTAGATCACAAAATATATATTATTGATATCACACATGTATAATCTTACTTGTAATCAATATGATTATGTCTCTCTTATTTATCTGTGTTCCACAAAACTTCTCTAATTTAGATTTTTTATGAGTCAAACATTTCATTTCCAGTAAATATCCTGTACTGACCTACTTACATAACTGTTTTATTGGTAGTGGTAATTGCTTGACCCCAAAAAAGATTGTGCAGACCCTATGTTTGAGACGCAAAGGGACATTACTTCATAAAAAAATGAGTAGCTACAGGAGTTGTGTCCCATTAAACATAGGGTCTGTAATACAGACTAGCAATAGTTTATAAATCTGATTTACAACTCATTTATTAGGCTATGCCTTCTATAACTCAAGAGTACCATAGATGTCATGAACATTTCATTTTGAGAAAAATCTATTAGGTCTCTTTAAATCATGTCTTTATTGCTCGAGTTTTCCTTTTAAATATTGTGAAATAAGACTCATTTTACAGTTGTAGACTGGTTTCCAGTTATTTCATGGAAAAAAATGACGTTTTAGTCAACTGCGAAATTTTTATTACAAAACTGGTTTTTATTACAAAACAGGTTGTTACAGAGGTCTTATGTGAAATCCCTACCAGGCCCCGATCTCACAAAGAATCTCAATGTGAGATACATCTCAGCTTGTATATTGTCTCAAATCATTGAGATCTTTCTCATAGGAGACTGGTACTAGAAGTTGGTATCACAAAAACAAGAAAAAGGAGATAAGTTTTTTTCTCAGAAAATTTCGAAGAGATCCAAATGAGATTGTCTCAAACTCAGTTTTGATTTGAGCAAAATCTCAATATTGAGCTGAGATTTTTAATTGAGATGCTTCAGGAGATCGGGGGCTGGACTGATTAAGTTTATAGAATTCAAGGGTTTTTACGATACAACAGTTTATTGTTAAGTTGATGGTAATTCATCACATCTTCCTTGTTTATACATTATGTACACATGCCACTATATTATTAGATGAAAATTGTCCTATCTCTTCTACTATAACTGCTACATTTGTTGTATATTTTCAATTTTCACTTGATTTTATCTTTGTCCTGTATTCATATTTAAATACAAAGATTATTGGAATTTGGCTTAACTTTGTCACATGAAGTATTAGGTAAAGACTTAAATTGTTAAAAGGGAAACATTTAATGGCTTTCAAAGATCTTTTAATTTCTCCAATAAACCGTCCATGTTTGAGTTACTGATTAGCAAAATGTTTGGATTAATATTATTTGTACAACTTTAAGATGTATGTCATCATTTATATCAAATTTATATCACAGGAAGAACAAAATTCGAGGGTTCAGTGCAAGACTATACTAACACCTACCGGTATATAAATACATAGAAGTTAAGATAGTCTTGTGCTGAACCCTCAAAATGGTCTTGGAAGGTTTGTTACTATACTGACCTTGATTATATTGTCTTGTCACATTCTGTCACAAACTAGACTATCTGCCTATAAGAAAATAAGCAGATAGGCTTGTTTTGCTTTCATTCCTTGTTATACAACTTAAAGCCGTTCTTAAGACTGTATGCATTTGTTCAATGGCAGATTTTTTGTATATTTACTTATCACAATGTTCTCAAAATTCATTAAAAATATACAAATGTACTGTACACTTGCAACTTTTCTGAATTCCTGTTTTTCAGTTTTACTTACTTGATGTTTTCATTTTGTAACAAAGTCAAATATATATAGTATAATTGTGTAATCTCAAAAGTATTTTCCTGTAAAAACTTTCAGTGTTATTTCCAAGACCCAATAATGAGTTCTGTTCTGTTCTGTTTTATTAAATCAAGCATAAAGAGGTTTGGGTGCAAAACCACAGAAGATTGCCACAAGTTCTTTCCCTTTATCCTAATAAATAAAGGGAGATAACTCAAGAATGGATAAAGGGAGAGAACTTGTGACATTCTCCTGGGTGCAAAACTTGGTGAAACAGTTGTGTGTCAAACTCTCTCCCTCAATATCACGTCTTGAAATTTAAGAACATTCCAATATCAGAAATGTTTTGTATAAGTATAAAGGCTTATCAGTACATGTATCTAGAGTAGTGTCTGTAAAGTATGTTAATATGCATTTACTGTTGTTTTCAGTGGACACTTCAGACAAGACTGTTGGACCCAAGGAATTTTCTGGATTCACTCATGCATACAATGATGAACCAATCACATTTATACCTGGAAATCCACATAAAAATGACACACCTGTAAGTATATGCTTAGTAGTTCAACAATATTCTCTGGCATTCTAGTCAGCATACTTTGACAATTAGGTGTCATGTGTCGTAATTGAAGTGAAACTTTCTGTTTTTATGCATATTTTGACAATTTGGTGTCATGTGTCGTAATTGAAGTGAAACTTTCTGTTTTTATGCATATTTTGACAATAAGGTGTCATGTGTCGTAATTGAAGTGAAACTTTCTGTTTTTATGCATATTTTGACAATAAGGTGTCATGTGTCGTAATTGAAGTGAAACTTTCTGTTTTTATGCATATTTTGACAATTTGGTGTCATGTGTCGTAATTGAAGTGACACTCTGTTTTTATGCATATTTTGACAATTTGGTGTCATGTGTCATAATTGAAGTGACACTTTCTGTTTTTATGCATATTTTGACAATTTGGTGTCATGTGTCGTAATTGAAGTGACACTTTCTGTTTTTGTTCTTACAGAACATCTTAGAACTGTTTGTGTTTTCAAAACTCTCACCTGGCTTTCTGTACTAGTAGTACTTTGATTCTGCCATGAATTGATTGCTCAGTTTATGGCATATGTATTCAACAATTTTATGAATTACATACATGTATGTGAGATTATTATAGATGTTTGCGGAATAATGATGTTCTGATTCTATCATTTACAGGGTTGGGCAACAATGAGACCTACTGGTCCCAGTATAATGAAGACTTGTTTCCAACCATCTTCTTATCCTCGGGTAAGTCTCATATCTGTACATGTAGTGGTAAATCTCTAAAGTAGACAGTGCATAAGTAAATATATTGATTTATTTAGGTCCCTGGCCCCAGTTTCATGAAATGTATCAAATTGAGACATCGCTCAAGTCAAATATTTCATTACTGTTTGGATGAACATTACGTAACAAAAAGACTTGCCATTGATAGTTGTGCTTGGATGTCTAAAGGTTGTTTACATATATATCTGTTGTTTTGAATCTTTAACACAGAAAACAATTTCTTGAAAATTTGAGTTTGATATCTGTATCAAGTGATATCTGCTTTTGAACTTTGGAATTTGAAATGCACATACAGTTTCATACTTCAAACTTCAATGTAAGGATACACATGTATGTTTTGAAAATATCTGCCATTTCTTTTGCATTACACTACTAGTTTTAGTCAAGTTTTCAACCAGACAATAAGACCACTTTCATTATATTCCATTATTGGTGTACCTTTTAAAAAGATAACAAAGTTTGCCAGCATTATTTTAGCATTTCACGGGTTGTTTGTTTTTCAGGGAAATGAGCCATTCTCCAGTATATCCCACGGTTCTGAACGAGGTTCAGGATTTGTAAGGGAGAAATCAAAGCCACTGTATGTAAACAGAGTTATGGGGGACGCATACGACAGAGCTGGTGATATTCCTCAACTAAGACTTGATAGAACACAGAAAAATGATCCTACTGAATTCTTAAACATGCAACACCCAAACAATCACTCTACGTAAGTTTGAGATTTACATATTTTCTGATGTCATGATATTGGGATGATCATACTTGTCACTATTATCCCTGTGTTATTTCCATTTTGGTAAGACAGATACTTTATTATGGATACGTAGTTGTCTCCAGGATGCATGACATGACCTATAGTATTGCAAACAACTATTGTCCTTCTCAGTCATGATTATTGTTGCAATACTAAGCTATTTAGATTAGTATTTTCATACAATTAGTACATGGCCTTCACTATGTTTGCTACATTTCAGTATTGTGATGGATACATACATGACCTTCACTGTGTTTGCTATATTTCAGTATTGTGATGGATACATACATGACCTTCACTGTGTTTATTATATATTTCAGTATTGTGATGGATACATACATGACCTTCACTGTGTTTGCTATATTTCAGTATTGTGATGGATACATACATGACCTTCACTGTGTTTGCTATATTTCAGTATTGTGATGGATACATACATGACCTTCACTGTGTTTGCTATATTTCAGTATTGTGATGGATACATTCAAAGGACAACAGAGACCATCACAGACAGAATGTGATCTACTTGGCCGTACAGGTACTGGTAACAAGGAGCTATCAGGGTACAGTGAAAACAATGATAGATTTGTAGCAACTGATGATAATCCAGCCAGATTTGTCACTCACTACATGACAAGGTATGGTTATTTAAATATGTTTTAATATCACAAATCAATTTACACTTTAAAACTGTAATCCATGAAATACCTGGTACAAGTAAATGGAATTAAATAGATTTTAATAATTATAGACATCTTCTGTTTTCTTAGAGGTTTTATAATGATACTTATGTTTTCATAAAATTTCATTTGGTATGATTTAGTACATAATGACAAATTTTGCGAAGTCACAAAAATTTCAGCCAGCGTTAATGTCTTCCTTTGCAGAAGTTATTTTTACATACAACACTTTTCCCAGTAACAAATCTCATATCAATGATTCGTAAATAGTTCTGCTCACCAACGTCTGAAATTGTCGATTTGCAAACCTTTCGTTTGCAAAAATATCCACTTAAATGGTATTTTGGTCTATAAAACCTTTTTAGTTCTTGGTTGAATTATTTTTAACGTGTATTTTCACCAGGTTTATGGACAGAACAGAGACAGGGTTAAATCGTGAAGGACATTGTCGTGGTGGTTTACAAAGGCAGAAACCTGATGGTTTCACTAAAAGTACAGCTGTTCATGATTATGGACCTGACATCCAATCTACGAATACATTGAGAAGGCTTGAACCCTATGTATCAAGGTAAATCTTAGTGAGGCATAGTAGTCTAGGGGTAGACTTAGGGGGTTGTTTCATCAAAGGTTACGAGTTCTAATATCGCAATGGGTGAGATACGTCTTCACAAGCCCTGTATTGTCAAGGAGTATTGGTTAGAAATAATCCCTGAATTGTATAGTTATGAAAATTGGCTTAAGTGTAGGTTGGGTATCAACCATTATTCAGACAAAATTTTATTAATTAAGATTTGACGAAAAAGAAAACCCGGTAAAATGTAAGTTTTTCATATTCAGAGTCTAAGTCTGAGTTTTAGTCTTGAAACGTTTGTGAGAAAGGCCCCTGTTCTACAATGAGTTTGTACCTAAGTTTTCCTCGATGTATAACGAGGATTTTCTTTATGCTTAGATGTATAATGGGGATTTTCTTTATGCTTAGTTGTATAATGGGGATTTTCTTTATGCTTAGATGTATAACGAGGATTTTCTTTATGCTTAGATGTATAATGGGGATTTTCTTTTTGCTTAGATGTATAACGAGGATTTTCTTTATGCTTAGATGTATAATGGGGATTTTCTTTATGCTTAGATGTATAATGGGGATTTTCTTTATGCTTAGATGTATAATGGGGATTTTCTTTATGCTTAGATGTACAATGGGGATTTTCTTTATGCTTAGATGTATAACGGGGATTTTCTTTATGCTTAGATGCATAACGAGGATTTTCTTTATGCTTAGATGTATAACGAGGATTTCTTTATTTCAGGAGTATCAAAGCAAGAGATGTATTCTATGATGACCATACCTATGACAGCAAGCTTCATAATGCAAAACAAACGATGGCTGCAATGTCTTAGATAGATAAACATATATGTTAGATATACGTCCATTACTATAGTGTCAACATAAAATGAACTATACAACAGTATTTCATTATGTACAAAATAAAACATGAAAGTATTAGATTTTTTATGTATTATTTGTGGTTCTGTCGTAAGATATAATGACTTTATTGTGTACAGAACTGTTAACAGAAATGTGATTTTTATTATACATACTGAGTGTTTTTTTGTGCAAGGTTAAATATGAAAACATTTTGCACATAGAGTGTGCAGATCTGTTTAGTTCATTGTGAAGATAGAATAATGTGACTATTGTTATTTGGGGGAATGTGGTGTGTCATCAGTAAGTCATCTGAAGTATATATGTATCAACCTGATGGTTAGGTCCATTACAATACACCTTTCTTGTTGAAAACCTATGGAAGTCTTATGCTTTGCTTTGAAAGCAGCATCAAACGAAAATGTTCATGCAAGTATAAGATGAAAGTGGTTTTCAAATCAAGGAAAGTTGGATTCATGGTACCTTTAGCTTCTGTGCATGTAACATTCAAATTGTATCACTTTGCTGGTATGGATATGTTAGGTTTTTTAATGCTCGCTTTGTTACTCCGTCTAACTTGACAATGATATCAGATGGCGCCAAATCCGGTTACATGCTTTCCTTAGTGATAAAATAAACTTCTTTCCCAACTGCTGACTGTTTTTTTTCTGTCCATATCAAGGGTTACTCAGTTTCGGTGAAGATGCTGTGATAATATTTATGAGCCAAACCTTCGATGCAACTGTTGAAAAGAATGTGTACCGGATGTTCTTTATATTGAGCCAGTAGCTGTGACGGCTTTCTCTTCTTGATGTATTCTTGTTACAAGAATGTTATAGCAGAGTCTTGATCAATTCAAATATTTTGTCAACCTTCAAGCATCTTGATTGACTTGATTACGACAAATCTATTGTTTTTTGTTCTTGTGTATATACAGTTGGACCTCGTTTATTTGACGACCTTCTGTCCGAATACATCCAAATAAATGTCAGGTCCCGATGTATATTCTTAGGCACGTTGAATTAAAATTGGTTATTCGAATGTTGTTGTGTCTTTCTCATCAGTATTGTCAGGCAATCAATATGTTTGTATGAAGTTGATCCATTATATCGAGAATTTGGTATATAACTATGATTATTCAGTTTGGGTAAAGGAAAAGTGACTGTTGTCTGATACTGAACCCTCGATATATGGTACAGTAAAATATGAAGGACAAATAATGTTGTCTCTGTCGCTTAAGTATAGAAAGATCAAAACCTTTTAAGCCAATTGTGTCAGCTGACATTTTTTCTTTCCTGTGATAAGCTTTTTTTACTTTAAATATTTTTTATTTGTTTTATTAATTATATTTTCTTCAATATTGTCGTTTTGTTAGTTATTTATTTATACATCAAAGCAAACAATAAATGTTACCGTTTCAGTTCATATTGCTTCTCAATCTTGTTGTGCACTTTTTTGTTTTTTTTCTGTTTTTTAATTTGCTCAGATCAGGTATATTGTGTTAATCTATGCATCAGTGTTTGCTTTGTTAATTGAATTAACAAGGTTTTTGTTAATGAATTACTATGTTTTGATGACCAGTTTAATTTGTTTATTATAGTTTTTTTGTAAGACTCTGCACTGTAAATCTGAGTACATATGACAGTATTTGAAATGTTTAAGTATTGATGTTCAGTTGTAAATGTATAGTTTTCCTAGCAAATTTTTAGTTTTATAGTTCTATATACTTTGAAATTGTAATGATGCTGGTTTACATTGATGCATCTACTGTATACTAAAACAATCTGTTGTAACCTGTATTAGTGACCAAAAAGTCCATTTTCAGGTTTTTACATTTTCTAATAAATGTAGATATATGTTTCGACTTTCATTTAATACCAAAAGTATTAAAATATATATTATAGCAATTCCAATATTAAGAACAAGATGCAAAAGAAAGCTACGAAATGGTGACGTTGCTTCAGAATGTACAAAATTCTTTAAAAAAATTCTGCTCTTTAAATGGAAGAAAACAAATAGTGCAATAGACTCCTTATAGATATTTCCTCGTTCGTTTATTTCTATAAGTCACAATTAGCCTCCAAAACATCTTCGGACAAAGCGCTTAGTTTTTGACATCAAAACTTTTATTTGGAATTACTCGGCGTCATAACCAACGTCACTAATACCGGTATTTGTCATGGCCGCGCTCATATAAAACAGTTTACCCCTATATGATTGGAGTATTGCTTTAATGTCTATCTGATCCTAATATCACAAGAAGAATATTTCAATTGCTAACTGTCAAGTTCTATAAATCTTGATTTCCTGTTGTCTGTCAGTCACTCTGTGTTACTTTCACCATTTTTATATAGTTTTATTATATTTTTTGTATGTAAATTAACTATCTGTGATAATGTTGTGTTTTATTACTGATAATTGTATGAAATTCATTTTGAAGAAACTGTGTAACAATATCTATATCTGTGATTTTTGGATGTATTAAAATTAATGTATTATAAAGTACTTTAATGCCAAGTTTTAGCAAGTATTAACTTTACATACTGAATCTTTCAGACTGTTTAATATAAATAAACCTACATGTACACTGATTACGAGTTGCCTTGTAATTGTAAGGAGCTAGTATTTCATGTCCATAATTGATATTTTGTATCAACTAATTACATACAACTTTATTCAGTATATTGTATAACAATGTCACACAAAACAATTGTACTATGTGTATGCTTCAGTTATATATCTATGTGCTTCTGTTCATGTGATGCTTCAAAATATTCGACTTTTGAGTTTTTGACTTGGAGCAATATTTACAAAAAATGAATAATTATGACAGTAATTTAGATACAAGGCATTAGCATGATAATATCTCCGACAATTGTTCAGCAATATTAAGTATTTTACTTTTTTATAATTTTGGAGATAATTTTTTTTTTTAAATAAGGAAGTAATATTTACCATTTCATAATATACCGTCAGTATTTTAAATCAGTATGTAGGCTGACAATCAAATTGTATATCCAACAAAACAATCAGTATTTGTTTCCTTACTTAGTGCAAGTACAAAAATCCAAGTTTAATGAGGACTGCCAAATTATAACTGCCTTCTAGTTCTGTTCCAATACTTACATTATCTGCTTTCATATACCTCAATAATGTCTTCATTGTCTTTGCTATATTTGCTGTAGTAGTATGTTGAATGTAAATATACATATCACTTTTGAGTTTGTGAAATCATTTTTCTGTGCTTCAAATCAGTCAGGTTATTGATGCAAGTGTCCTATATAAACTGAAATACAAGTATTCACTATGTCAGTGTTTCCTTCTCTATATACAACACAATTTAATTGTGACCGATTTAAATAAATCGTATCCATCTTAATAAACATCCCACTTGTTGTTTTTTACTACATCATCACATAGAAATGCATAAACCTCATTCATGAATCCAGACAAAACATAAACCTAGTGACAAATGAATGTTAAAAAATGCTCCCAGTTTATTCTAGCCGTATCATGTTAGAGAAGAAAATCAAATAATTTATATTCTTATTTTGCTGATGCAGACATGTGCCGTCACTCTTCTTCGAAATAAATTGGCAAAATGTATCAATGTAAAGGTTTAGTAACAGAATGGTTGCAACATCACTGGATGTCTTCAGAATCCTCTGAATATGATTTCCCATATGAATTAACTATATGTAAAATTCCTATTTCAGCATCTTTTAACAACCAATGCAGACCGAGTGGGCGATATAATCACACTGAAGTCCATTTTATAAACTGCATGTACTCCATACCAGATTGAGTATCATAAACTGGCATGAACATCACACCAGAATAAATGTCATAAACTGGCATAAACACTTAATCAAGAGATGATGTCATAAACTGGATGAGCATTTCACCAGATTTAATGTCATAAACAGGCATGAAAATTACACCAGACTATTGTCATAAACTGGCATGAACATCACACCAGAATAAATATCATAAACTGGCATAAATACTTAAATCGAGAGACGATGTCATAAACTGGATGAGCATTTCACTCATAAACAGGCATGAAAATAGCACCTGAACGGATGTCATAAACTGCATGAATATTTCACCTGAACTGATGTCATAAACTGCACAAACATCTTACCTGAACTGATGTCATAAACTTCATGAACATTTTACCTGAACTGATGTCATAAACTGCATGAACATTTCACCTGAGCTGATGTCATAAACTGCATGAACATTTTACCTGAGCTGATGTCATAAACTGCATCAATGGTACAGCAGATGTTTGTCATCAATTTTATGAGAGTATTATACCCGATTCCAATCATAATTGAAGACACAAAAGAACTAGAAATAGCAACAATTTGCAACATAAATTTTCAAGGATTGTTACATAATTGGACAGTAAAGCAATATCACATTTCTAATGACTTTGTTCAATGCCACTAGGATAAACAAATGCTTTGGAAGAAAATTTATGAAAGTTGGGTTAGGCAATTAGATTAAATGATTCAAGACACATTAAAGAGTTTCTGGAGCCATAAAACATTGAACTATTCTGAAATAACCCAGATGTTCAACAGAATACCCAGTCTGACTGCACATGCATTTAATGTATCACAAATATCCTGGAGACAATTGATGCTGTAATGCATAACAGAATGCAATGACTCTAAGTCCATCTCACCAGTAAAACTCAACATAACACAATAGTTTTTGTTTTCTTTATTTAAATTTCATAATAAGCTTTAACAACATCACAATATATTTACTATTTTTGTTCAAAAATGCAAATGAGCAAAGTAATAGCACTGATGTATTAAGCTAGGTCCATGGAAATAACTCAGATGTTAACTAGGTTCATGGTCATAGAACTAACAGTATCTACGTCAATGACTATAACACTGGCAGTATCTAGGTTCATGATAAAAGTGCTTACAGTACCTAGATTCATAGTGAAGCACTGACATTATGTAGGTCCATGGTCATCGCAATGGCAGTATCTTGGTCCATGGTAATAGCCATAACAGTACCAAGATCCATGATACATGTAATAGCACAGACATGATCTATGTCCATGGTAATAGCACAGACATTATCTATGTCCATGGTAATAGCACAGAAATGATCTATGTCCATGGTAATAGCACAGACATGATCTATGTCCATGGTAATAGCACAGGCACGATCTTAGTCCATGGTAATAGCACAGGCACGATCTTAGTCCATGGTAATAGCACAGACATGATCTATGTCCATGGTAATAGCACAGACATGATCTATGTCCATGGTAATAGTACAGACATGATCTATGTCCATGGTAATAGCACAGACATGATCTATGTCCATGGTAATAGCACAGACATGATCTATGTCCATGGTAATAGCACAGACATGATCTATGTCCATGGTAATAGCACAGACATGATCTATGTCCATGGTAATAGCACAGACATGATCTATGTCCATGGTAATAGCACAGACATGATCTATGTCCATGGTAATAGTACTGACATGATCTAGGTCCATGGTTATAGTACTGACATGATCTAGGTACATGGTTATAGTACTGACATGATCTAGGTCCATGATAATAGAACTGACATGATATATGTCCATGGTAATAGCACTGACATGATCTTAGTCCATGGTAATAACACTGACATGATCTAGGTCCTAGACAATCATATAGACATGATCTAGGACCATGGTAATATCACTGACATAAGCAAGGACCATGGTAATAGCACTGCCATACTCTAGGTCCATGGTAATAGCACCAACATAAGCAAGGTCCATGGTAATAGCATTGCCATGCTCTAGGTCCATGGTAATAGCACTAACATGATCTAGGTCCATGGTAATAGCACTGACATAAGCAAGGTCCATGGTATTACCTTGTTCCTGTACTCTACTGCTAACATTACATACAAACATAAACTGCATAAACACACACCTATAAATAAAACAAAACATAAAATTTGAACAACCAACGAGTAAGATATGGAGATTTCTATGGCTTCATATGACATTTAACAACAAAAATCAAATTTCAAGACAAGGGATTTCTGTAAATCCCACATATCAGTTTGATAGTATAAAAAGTCTACAAGGATAGAAACTAAAAAGAAAATGCATATGAACGAAGAAGCTAATACACACAATGTATAATATAATAGCAACACAGAATAATTTAAACTCTATGATACAAATACTTAAGACAATATAATGTCATCTAAACAAACTGCACATCGTGGGGTGAAAGTGAAATAAGTCTATATGCTTCATTATATAGATACAGACAGACTAGTTCATCTTCTAGCCCTCGATTGTACAAGTGGGTAAATGTAAATCGGAGATCGAGATATGTTAGCGGGACTTTTTATGTAGTCCCAAGGAATGAAGACATGGATATTCATGCTATCACAATATTTTGTTAAAGTCAAGATAAAGATTACTATATACAGTACTATGTCCTGTCTAACAATCAGAAAATCAGAGAGTGAATTTACAGAATCTGAGAGTTCTTAACACCATACAAGGCACAGGAGACTTATGGTATTTCTGAGATGTTTCATCTGAATTCAAACTCTGCCTAAGAGCACGAATGTCCAATACAGTAAAACCTCACTTAAAGACCACCTCAATAATATGACCACTTAAAATTAGAACATAATTTTCAAGTCCATTTTCATCATTTTGCTCTTAAATGAACTTCAATATTAAGACCATCTCAATATGAAGACCTGTTTTCAATGGTCGCAAGGGTGGTCCTATTATTGAAGTTTTACTGTGGTTTCAAAATGTACTTGTGTGAAAACCAACACTACACTCGAAGCCTACCATTTCATAATAAACATCTCTGAGTAAATAAGTGAAGTTTTAAAAATGAAGAGAAACTTCCATATCCATTTGATAAATAACATCTTAGTATGACAATCCTTCCAAAGAATGCACAAGTCAAAAAGATCTACTTAAACATTAAAGCATTCAGCATGTGTGCCTCTACAGCACGGTGGTAGACCGCGGGTCTCATAAACCAGGGGTTATCGGTTCAAACCTCTCAGGAGACAGAAATATTTTGCTGATAATCATATTGGTATACCTTGAAGCTAAACTACACAATTGTTTTATATTAACTATAGTTTCCATCTAGAACATAATTTATTGTATTTTAACCAGAACATCTGAATTTCATAATCAGCTGCATCAAGTTAAGTCCCCTAGACTAGTTCAAAAGAAAAAAAACAGTAGTATTTATGAAGTTAATATCTAAATCTGTATCACATAGTCCATACTTGTTTTCCCCAATATCTTCTAGTCCTCATTTCGTAAAAGATGGCAAATGAGATCTGTTTCAATCTAAAAATCCAAGAACTAGACAGATAATCAAGAGAGCAGGTACGTAAACTAGCTGCAGACGTCATTATCAATGACCAGACAATTCATCATCGAAGACGTGAAATATTTGATTTTTGACAAAAATTGCAAGATGAGAAGTTTTTTAAAACTGAGCTTTGGCAGTGTAAAGCACTATTTGATAATATCGACACAGCAGTTGTGGGGTAAACAACCTCACTCCTGATAAAAGGTCATACAAAGGTCATGTGTTTGAATCCCGCCACAAAGTGAGGTTGTACCGCTAACATCACAATCACTTGGTCAGATGAGAATACTGGTTAGTTACCAATGAAACAATCATCAGTGATTCATATAAGAGGTAATCTTGTCTCATAATCGATGGAATGCAAATGATTTTAACATAAAATAATTCAGAAAATGAATGTCAAAATATTGGATAAGACAATATGAGACATTTATTGCTGGTAATAGTACATCTGACAACAAACAGTACTGTAATTGACAAAATACCTCTTTTCTTGCATACTAGCACGTTTTAAAATAAAATAGAATAAAAATATGTAACTAATATATTTAATGTATCAAGATAACAACAGCTATTGATGGACAATATGCAAAGTAAAAATAAATTTGATTATTAAACATGAATCATACTTGTTCAACATTACATAGCTGGAGAGCGACTTAAAAACTATAAATATAGATCTATAATATACACAAGTATGTATTGCACAAAAGATTAGGCAAATACATTGCTTAAAAATAGCACTGGCATTCTGAAAACAACATAAATTTCAAAATTGGATTTCAAAATAAAATGTACGAATGTCTATAGAATTTTGTACCACTTAAGAAACATCAATATTGCACACTTAATGAAAGGTTTGCTGATCAATAGTGTAAACTATTGCCCAAGCTATGGAAGTACATGTAATAGGGAATTATTTGTCTGATGCTGAAAGTCCAAGGGTAAGAGTGTCCTGGTTCATTTATTGTGACGACAGCAATAGTTGGACTATTGACCAGCAAGTCATTTGGTAACTGGTTTAGAACATGTTACATATTTAATAATGGATAAGATTGCTGTCAAAAACTTGAATATTGCTTAAGATATGATTGAATAATGTATATTTTATATAAATTTGAACACAGTAGGCTTACAGTTAGCATAACAGACCGGCAATCCCTAGACCCGGGTTCAAATCCCGGTAGAGCCATTGACCGATTTTTCGTGTTCCTCAAAACATGACTTTATTTACATACAAGTATGTAACAGTCACCGATATACTTGTAATGTACATGGACTGCATAGTCTTTGATTCTTACAGCATTGGATTATGTGGAGCTGTCTTCATTGACAATTCAATTAAAGTATAAATCAAGATCACACCAAACTATATCATTAATATTTAAAGACCTTTCATTTCTAAGAGAATATCTTGTAATCAATTCTTCAAAACTGTCAGCAAGTCTAGACATAACTGATGGTTTCTCATCTCATTTACTTGTGTTGATGTTTTCAATAATGTCTTCAATTGACATCATTGGCAGAATAGGAAGTCACTGACTGGTGGAATGGGAAACTATTGACCAATGGACGAGCAAACAGGAAAAATATAGTCTGGCAATTAAAGATGTATCTGGCTCATCTGAACCTAATTTTTTTTAATGGGCTTCATCCAGTATTGTTGTTACATAGTCTAAAACATCATGAATAAGAACCATTGTAATGTATAACCGTTTAAAACAATCTTGTTAAATCATATTACTAACAGACAAAACTAGTAAAAAACACCCACTTGTTTTAAAAAAAAAATTGACAATACAAATGTCTTTTTTCGACAAATACAGAGAACTACATTATAAATGTATTCTGTGATAATGCTTATTTATTGAATTTTTAACTAGATTAAGTATATTTTTCATGTTTGTTTATGCAAACAAATGAACAAAAAATGAGCATAGTATATCTTTAACATAGGGAGTTATGAAAAAATATTCACTGAAACAACAATATAAATGTACATGGCAGCAGAGATATAAAGTAAATATATAATTGTACACCAATTAGTTAATATTGCTCATTAAGAAAAATTATAGCATGAAAAAAATATAAATTGTCAATATTCTATTCTTTGTACAATACGATGTATAGATAAAACATAAGCATGATTAAATATAACAAATATACTATAAAGAACAAAATTATTTATTTTTACTAATTTCATTCCAACCTGTAGAATTTGCAAACAAAGCACTCAAAGGTATTGTAAATGCATACAGTCACAATACAATGCCCTCTGCTTGAAAGAATGATTAGCAAGACAACTATAACAGTGAATTCGAGTTTTTCTCACAGACCAAATCTTCACTTACTCCTGTAAAATACTAGCAATAATCAAATGTTCAAATTCATTAACTATCCTGTCTTACAGATAACAAAATAATTTGTGACAAAAATATATTAATTTTATTCTCAATGGCTCAGATAATGTGAATGCAAAAATTAATTACTGAGAATCCTCGAATAAGAACATCACACATGCCAGGATGTACATAAACATTTTATAGGGAATCCATGAAGAATAAATAAAAAATACCATATATTCCCTTATAAATGCCCCTCCCCTAATTAACGCCCCCCCCCGTCTATTTTAAATTTTAAAAAACCAGAAAAATTCTTACTTTGATCAGTCATTTATATCCATCACACGAATATCAGATGTATCAAAGAATCAAAATGATACAATGATATAAGACTTAAACAATAAGTGATTTTTTACCTTTATTAAATGCCCCTCCTCTCAAAATGTAATGCCCCCAGGGGCATTTATAAGGGAATATTTGGTACCTTCTGAATTTCAAATTATCACCTTTTTCAAGACAAAAACATTCAATTATTAAAAATTATAATGACCATAACAGTTTTTTTGGTTTTATTTGGTGTGTAAAGATAATCACACCAACCTAATGAAATTAAGTAGATATAATGTTACTGATAACTTAAGTACCGATCTTACATAATACATATTTCTTACACATCAGTTTCAACAATAGGAAGATCCTCTGAGTTGGCCGATATAAGAGACAATCTTTGGTCTGACTCGCCACTAGTAGAGCTAGCAAATGTTGAATGACAAGAATTACTATGAAATAATCGTGTATCTCCATCATCTGGACTGTTCAGTCGAGATCCTTGATCAAGCAATGCTTTATCTTCAGCTGCTGTCCTATCATTAATGTCAGATTTATCTTTACCAAGCAAGCAAGCTCGGTCATTACTTTCATTGTCCTCCTCAACAAGTATTGAGGTATTCTCTTCAGCAGGATTCTCTTTGATGGAATTATTCTCACAACTAGACTCCATAATTATATCCTTTGTCTCAACTGGAGTATTATCACAGATTCCTGATGTTACACTTTCATTCTCCTGTACTGAACTAAGTCTACACTCACTCTGATTCTTTGGTAAAAGTCTTTTATCAAACACTGGAACACTATCTCTTGGTTTCAGACATTTTTTAAGATCATTATCATGAACGAACACAGTACTCGAGTCTTCTAAATGAGCTATGTCACCTTCTTCTGTTGAGCGTTTCATCTTATATTCCTCGGACAAACCTTTTAACCGAGACTCTGACTGTGAATACTGTAATATTTTGTGTGGTGGATGAGACAAAGGTTTTACCTCAGGGGTGATATTGTTCACTTTGATACAAGGATAAGGTGTAATCAAAGAATGTTCTGGATGATATCCAACACTTGCTGCAGAATAATGTTCATTTGGGTTAAGATAACCAAACTGGTTAGACTCAGTTGGGGAATGACGTTCATATAGTTCTACGTTTTCTGCGTTATAATTTATATCCTTTGGACTTATATCATTCTCACTGGTATCAGTGTCACCATTTGTAGGTGTTAGATTTGACCCAATCGATGATGAGTTAGTTTTATGATTCATTATTTTAAGTCCTTCATCCGGACTACTAGACATGTCTTGTTCGTTCACCAGAGTCACATCAGGTAAGAAGTTATTTAAAGAACCCTGGGATGCATGTCCCTCATAGCCTAAATTTGCCTGTAAAAACTGAGATTTCTTTAAAAAGTCACCAACACTTACACTTTCATTCAGAGTGTTTTCAATTTTCATCATTTCTTCAGCCTCATCTTCAATTTCTTCTAACTCTTCCAAAGAATTACCGACAGAACTTTCAGCTTTCACACGTATCTCTGGAGACTGTTGAATAGTTGCTAACTTAGCTGATACATTTTCTGTTCTATATTCACCTTTAGGAATAGACCCAGCTCTGCTCAGGGTGCTCATACTAGAGGCGGCTGACAAAATCTCCGGTGTTGCTAATGGAGCGTGTATCCAGTCACAATCCATATCCAGTAGTTCTAGACGTGGATTATGACCTAATCCTGGAAATAAATGTTGCTTGTCTAGACTCAGTAACAGTTCCTCCGTAGCTGCATCCCAGCCAACATTATTTGAATTCATATAAACATCAACTGGTATAGCAGTAAGCTGGGGACCAGCGCTAGACTTCACTTGTACGCACTGCAGCTGGTCCCCAGGGTTGGTCATTGGAAGAGTCTGTTGAGAGACGGGGGTGCCAGGAGATGTCTCGTGCTTCAGCAGTGCTTTCCTCTCCGACTCCGTCAACAATCGTGTCGGTTTCGGTGGCGCCACATTCACAAGCACCTGAGCAGAAGACAAAATAAAATATTATATACAAATCTGTTCACACAATCAAACAAAGATGTTATGATGCACAAGTTATGTAGAACAACTGACACACATGAAATGCAGTATGTTTAACACTAAGAGATTACAACATGCAACAATGTAAATGATTAACTATGTCAAACAAAATAATTAAACCAACATTCTAGCAAAAACACATACAAGACAAGTCAGAAATTTATAATGGACACATATAGCTCACTGATGTAATCCCTATGCAGGCTCGACCTGTAGGCAGCCAGGCTGATTTTTCACTGTTACTACAGTCAGACCCTATTTATTCCACAACCTTCTATTCGAATACTTGATATCATCCGAAATAAATATCAAGTCCCGATATATCTTATGATATATCTTATAAGTGTGTCGAAATATTTATTTGCAATCAAATTTCGGACCTGATGAATTCAAATAAACGAGGTCCGTCTGTATTTTGGTGGTGGACCAACACAGAATCATTACTGTAACGTCTTTTCAAAATTGGTGCAGTGGTTTCAAAGTAGACATAATTTAAAGCAAATGTTTATGGGAGTACATACAACGTACTATGGACAACGAGTGATCACAATAGCTCAATGATGCCTTCACCTCTATACATACAACGTACTATGGACAACGAGTGATCACAATAGCTCAATGATGCCTTCACCTCTATACATACAACGTACTATGGACAACGAGTGATCACAATAGCTCAATGATGCCTTCACCTCTATACATACAACGTACTATGGACAACGAGTGATCACAATAGCTCAATGATGCCTTCACCTCTATACATTCAACGTACTATGGACAGTGAGTGATCACAATAGCTCAATGATGCCTTCACCTCTATACATACAACGTACTATGGACAGTGAGTGATCACAATAGCTCAATGATGCCTTCACCTCTATACATACAACGTACTATGGACAGTGAGTGATCACAATAGCTCAATGATGCCTTCACCTCTATACATACAACGTACTATGGACAGTGAGTGATCACAATAGCTCAATGATGCCTTCACCTCTATACATTCAACGTACTATGGACAGTGAGTGATCACAATAGCTCAATGATGCCTTCACCTCTATACATACAACGTACTATGGACAACGAGTGATCACAATAGCTCAATGATGCCTTCACCTCTATACATTCAACGTACTATGGACAACGAGTGATCACAATAGCTCAATGATGCCTTCACCTCTATACATTCAACGTACTATGGACAACGAGTGATCACAATAGCTCAATGATGCCTTCACCTCTATACATACAACGTACTATGGACAACGAGTGATCACAATAGCTCAATGATGCCTTCACCTCTATACATTCAACGTACTATGGACAACGAGTGATCACAATAGCTCAATGATGCCTTCACCTCCAATGAGCTAAAATCATAACACGTTATAAGTATCCTTATGTAAAACATTTAAAATATCCGGTATAGTAACAAGACTCATTTCAAAGTACGGCATGTTCTGATAACAGCAATTTTGAAGTTTATGTAAAGGAAATTGATTATGGAGGATTAAATGGTGAAACAATAAAATCAATCCAAATTATAAAAAATACATGTACAAATATATAAGTAACCTTCACCAATAAAAGAGATAAACAGATATTTAGGGAATGTAAAAAATTAAAGCGACACCATTCCAAAATTAGAATATTGCAATATTGTCTCATATCAGCAAAGAATGCTGAAAGCCTTCATAACCCTTGACAATCTTAGTTACAAACAACAAACACGCCATCAATTAGTATTGTTAGTATAGACAGACCAAATATCACTCTCAATATAAGCAGTTCAGAACAATTAGGTAAAGCTCTTGTTTGTTTAAGCTTATACCAAAAAACACCATAACATATAATTATAGTTGTTCAGTACAACAAAGTTCTATGGCCATTTTTGACAGTTGTATTGCCTTAATACGAAAACTTGGTATCATCCGAAATAAATATCAAGTCCCGATGACTGAGATACAAAGTTGCACCAACTCCTTGATACCGTAAACGTTCTATAATTCATAATTACATATAATTCTGTAACATCTACCTTACATAATGGTCAGTATTATATTATACAATACATAGGCTGATAAAACATATAGAATTAAATATAAATGTTTCGCAAGCGGGGATATTCTTTGATACAAACAGTAAAGAATATAATGTTAGTACATGTATACATGAACAGAATATGAAACACTTGCATCGCAGTAACAGGGGTGTCACTAATATTTGAATTTACAGGAAAATCATCAAAAGTAGGCGGGGGGTCTGGGCGGTAATTTCCTTAATTATGATCATTCATACAAAAAAAAGTTGCTGGTGGATGATTCTTAAGTTACCGGGTAATTTTACTGGCTTGGATCTTATTGACACCCCTGCAGTAAATGTTAAAGTCAGGCAATTATTTACCAAGCTTATGCAAAGATAAATGCAGAAAAATAAATATAAATGGAAATATACAGACATCCCATAGCTTTTGATTACCTTCAACCTATATGGCGACATGCAAAAAATAAGCATTCAGTTTTAAGCACAGTGACAGTGGCATTTATGTCAAACACAAAATTATATTTGTTTCAGAATTACATAAAATAGAGAATGGCAAGATATCTGTCCAAGATCTTGGTTGTTTCAACACATTGCTTCATTTCCAACCATTTGCTAAGCTCATATCACACAGTTGAAATTACAGAAACAACAATTCTAATATCTATCACAATAAATTCACACTTCAATCCAAACATGACCAAGTTTGCAAATATTCTGATGTCAACTAAATATTAGGCAACTTAAAACAATAATTTCAACAAATTCCTAAAACATGTGCAATAAAATAAAATTATGTGTAATATGCGATAATTAGTGAAAATTCCATTCCAGAGTGAAAACAGAAACCTTGACAAAATGCATGACAGTGTCCATGGTAACATTTCAGTGCATTAAATAAGTTAGAAATGTGAATGAGTTAAAGTAAAGGTGAGGGTCCATAACCTAATCCATTTAAAGCTCAGTTAACATCAACAATACATTACTGTTATATTGAAACTTCTACAAATCAAACTCTACAAACCACTCGAACAACAGACATGGATAATTGGTAAAGCAATTAGAAGATTTTTACCTTTTCTAACGCCTCTAATACATTATCAGGCATATGATCATTCACCATTGTAGGTGATACCAATACTTCCTGGAAATCAGAGTTATCTGCCCATATTGCTTGGTATACCGGTTCTCCATGTCCACAACATGAGCTGAAATCATATAAATTCATATAATGTAATAACATGACAAAAACTTTGAATTATACATGTATCAACAACTGAAATTTCATTTATAGCATATACCACATATATGAATGTCCTACATTATAAATACAAATCATAGACAAAGATACAATAGGTCTTAAAACTAAGGCTTGGAAGCAATTTGTAGAGGAGAGTTTTTGTAGGTACCCAGGTAAATTCAATACCTATTACCTCACCAATTCAAACGTAAAATATACCAAATCATTAATTAAGTTAAAGTTGTTGTTAGTTGTCTCATACTGCCATTAATGTCAGAGTGAGTGTTAAAGAAAGGAAATAATCATACATTTTGTAAATAATAATTTTATCATGTTCATTCTACAGTGTACAATCTAAGACAAGGTATCCACATGCATTTTATGACTGTATACCTAGGGTCATAATTTCAAGCCCTCCATAGCCTACACAAAGCTGAAAAAGAGATGTTTGTAAAACATTATGCCCCCTGTGACCTTGACCTTTGACCCTAAAATCAATAGGGTTCCTCTGCTACCCGAGATGAATGCGTGGACCAAGTTGGGGTTCTCAAGTTATTGATCGGAAACGAAAAGGTTAACAGACCGACCTACGGACATACCGACCGACCAACATGTGCAAAACAATATGCCCTCTCTTCTTCGAAGGGGGCATAAAAAGTAAATAGTGCAAAAATGATCTTACCTTCCCTTACCAGGATGTTTCCTCACAACGAGAATAATTTTACCAGGAGGAAACATCGGTTTATGAGCAGTCAAACCAATCTGTTCATCTGATGGATGTTTCGTGCTATCTCTCTCCAAATCTTCTCGTACATCCTCATACGTTAACTGTGATGCTGAGGCTGTTGAACAGCATACTGCTTTCATTATTATCTTCCACTGCAACCATACAGAACAATTACATAGAGTATAAAGAGCTGTTGTTTTATTCACGACATTTTGATAAGTTATTCAAAACTGACATATTACCTGGCTTTTGCTAAGAATTTTATCATTTTGGCAGACAAATTGTTGTTGTTTTATAAATATGTAGATAAATGTAATTATCCAACAGAGACTGCCTTGAAGTTTTAGCAATTGTTGCAGTTGTGGCATTCAGTTGTTACTGACAGCACATAAAATGTTCACTCCTCATTTACATACGCATGACACTAGCAGGCTGGGAGAAATAATGTGTGGGCACTAGCAGACACTGAGCATTGTGTGGGCTGTAATCTCTATACCAAGTAGCATGACAGAAATTATACTACAGCTACTATAAAGCATCATATTTATTATTAAATGATTGGTACAAATCTAATATATTTGAATTAGATTGTATGTAATGAAATGCAGTAATCTGTGATATTTAAACAATAATTGTATATAATAGGACCACAATGGAAATAAGAGTCTACTCTTTTTGTGTGCTATATATCCTAGGTGTTGGGTGTGTATGGCATGGATATTAAGCACATGTCATAATTATTATTTTAATATTATTGCATGTTATAATTATCCATGTATCATTGTACTCTGCTACCAAAATAAATATTACATGTATTATTATTATTAAGGTTCAATAACCATGCAGAATGTAGGATAATCAGTAGAATTTACCATTAAGGACTTTACATGGTCAGAATATATAAAGGTGACCTACTGCGTAATACATGAATGAACAACAGTTACTATGACATAGGTTTGATACTAAATCACATCAATATAGGTTTGACCCAAAACATAAAAACATTGGTTTGACCATACAGGCCACCAACAAACGTTTAAACATAATAACAACATACGTTTAAACATATACCATAATAACAACATACGTTAAAACATATACCAAAATATGTTTAAACATATACCATAATAACAACATACGTTTAAACATATACCATAATAACAACATACGTTAAAACATATACCAAAATATGTTTAAACATATACCATAATAACAACATACGTTTAAACATATACCAAAATATGTTTAAACATATACCATAGTAACAACATACGTTTAAACATATACCATAATAACAACACGTTTAAACATATACCATAATAACAACATACGTTTAAACATATACCATAATAACATCATACGTTTAAACATATACCATAATAACAACATATACCATAATAACAACATACGTTTAAACATATACCAAAATATGTTTAAACATATACCATAATAACAACATACGCTTAAACATATACCAAAATACGTTTAAACATATATCATAGTAACAACATACGTTTAAACATATACCATAATAACAACATATGTTTAAACATATACCATAATAACAACATACGTTTAAACATATACCATAATAACATCATACGTTTAAACATATACCATAATAACAACATATACCATAATAACAACATACGTTTAAACATATACCATAATAACAAAATATACCATAATAACAACATACGTTTAAACATATACCATAATAACAACATACGTTTAAACATATACCATAATAACAACATACGTTTAAACATATACCATAATAACAACATACGTTTAAACATATACCATAATAACAACATATACCATAATAACAACATACGTTTAAACATATACCATAATAACAACATACGTTTAAACATATACCATAATAACAACATATACCATAATAACAACATACGTTTAAACATATACCATAATAACAACATACGTTTAAACATATACCATAATAACAACATATACCATAATAACAACATACGTTTAAACATATACCATAATAACAACATACGTTTAAACATATACCATAATAACAACATACGTTTAAACATATACCATAATAACAACATACGTTTAAACATATACCATAATAACAACATACGTTTAAACATATACCACAGTAACAACATACGTTTAAACATATACCATAATAACAACATACCTTTAAACATATACCATAATAACAACATACCTTTAAACATATACCATAATAACAACATACCTTTAAACATATACCATAATAACAACATACCTTTAAACATATACCATAATAACAACATACCTTTAAACATATACCATAATAACAACATACCTTTAAACATATACCATAATAACAACATACCTTTAAACATATACCATAATAACAACATACCTTTGAACATATACCATAATAACAACATACGTTTAAACATATACCATAATAACAACATACGTTTAAACATATACCATAATAACAACATACGTTTAAACATATACCATAATAAAAACATACGTTACATACAAATAACACAGCGATAATGTATGTTTATCCTGAAAATACATTACTTACCTTCGGATTTTTACTTTTCTTTATAATATTGATTAAATCTGTACGTAATAATTCCATCTGATGTAAACCAATCCTGAAGATATATGAACATTCTACATACAACTACTGTTTTATTAGATCATATGTGAGAAATCTCTATAGAAACATGAATCAAATTTTAATTAATGGATTTTCGATGAAATTACAGCCATATTTCATTCATATAACACAATTGTATGAAGCACCTACAGTCAAATTGTTTGTTACATTATTTTCAAAATAACATTTGAATAACTTCTATTAAATTATAGCGATTCTTACAAAACATCATCAATAAACTTATTTTCATCCCGAGAATTATGTGAGCTTCATATCCTCGTTGATTATTGAGTACATGAAGAAGACAGTAGATGATTAAAAACAGTAAAACCTCAATAATAAGACCACCATTTGGTCCCTTTAAAACTGGTCTTAATATTGAGGTGGTCTTAATATTGAGGTTGAATAAAGAGCAAAACAATGAAAATAGACTTGAAAATTGTTCTTAATTTTGAGGTGGTCTTGTTATCAAGGTGGTCTTCAAGTGAGGTTTTACTGTATTTCAATTAATTATAGAGAATAATCTTGCAGCGGTAATATTCAGTCGAACTACCAATTTGATACTTCACATTTTGGGTTCATTTTATTCGAAAGTACATACCTTGGTACCACGTCTTTTGCAATGACAACGGAGGTTATAAAAGACTTTGTGGCTTCCATACATTCATGACTGAAATAGACACAATATTACTTTGTTTAAACTTTCAAATATATATGAAGGGATCTTAGAAACCCTTCTCATAAACTGATTGAAGCAAAAAACAGGATGAGTAACAAGAAAAACATGATGGTGGTCTCGTATCACCCACCTGAAGTTAATGCAAGTTGTAAGAACTTATTTCACAATCTAAGTAAAATAAAAAGTTTACACTAATTCTATGGTTTCCCAAACATGAGAGAATTCAGTTTATACATAGTTCCCATATCTACAATATTTACCTCCCTTGTTCTTAACTGTCGGCCACTTTGATAGGCAAAACTGATAAGCCCTTATAGGAGTAATTTCCTAATATGTGATAATTGAGAAAATACCAAGAGAATTTGCATGTGACAACCACTTTTTCTTCAACTTTCTGAGCCAAATGCCCACATGAGCATAATGAATAAGTTATATCTTATATATCGGATTAGTTTATCATTGTTTACAATATATTCCTCATAAACTTTAAGGAAATTTGCCTATCAAAATGGCCGACAATTCAGAACAAGGGAGGTAAATATTGTAGATGTGGGAACTATGTAATACATATATTTACTGACCTGAGTAATCCCCCAGGAGGAGAGTAAGCATAACAATGTATATCTTCATACTCTTGTTGTAACATTATAGCCAAGATGGCCGCCGTACCAGCACCAAGTGAATGTCCAACTAATACAAGATCATATTTATCTGATGACTCATCCTTTAAATAGATCAAACATTGCAATCAAACAATATGAACAATTCATTATAAACAATATGTCATCATAAGTCAGATATATATGTATGGGAAATGTAGTGTAGTGGATAAGGTGTTGGCCACTCACTCTAGGCATAAAGGGTTCAAACCTAAGGACGTACAGTCTAAGCACACTCCACAAGATACTGGTACTGGTTTTTCAAGGAAGATGACTAAACAAGATGAGCAAATAAGGATACTGTTTTCATCACAATCAAGCTCAAATACAAAATAAATATTGCACAGTTGCCTACATGTAACATATATTTTTTATTAAGTAATTAATGACCTTTGTCAACACATTACTTCATAGAACAAAGTGACTCAAAATGTGAACACATCTATCCTCTTTGGTATAAATATGTTCTCAGTTCTCTATCTGCTAAGTTCTCATGCGCTTCAAACCAATTTTTGTCAAATTAATCAATACTTCGGATTTTGTCTCGCTTATTTTGGACAATCACAATCGTTTCTGATTTAAGACAATTGACATAAAACACACACATCAATCATCATCATCATTACTATGTTCATAAATTCACAGACAACTTTATATGAATTTATTTTACTTAAAGAATTAGTTTGACATTTGAATAACAGTTGACTTTTAACACTCACATGTGGAAATACATGGCAAGATTTTGCAGGAGACATAAGAAAGTTAAACTATACAATAAATGATGTTTTTTATATCAAGAAAATTAAAACATAAACAGGAACCTGCACTCAAATGCGCTGTATTCATATTCAGTTATAGGATGCATAAGATCAAACACATTATACCTTTGCTTTCTGAAAAGCTTTAGCTAAGATTAAGTCTTCTTTTAACTTTTTCTTGATATAAATAGCTGCTTGAACCATTCCCTATAAAAAAGATCATTCAAATATTTAATGAATAGATAAACAAATAAAATAACTTTAAATAAATTGCCTCATTATCGATTAAAAAATTCTGTCAATGTTGGACATGCCTGGGCTGCCTGGCTCTTATTTCTAATCTACACATATCGGAGGGCCTGTGTTGTTTTTGATCTATCGAAATTTCTTTAAAATTATATGAAATATATAACAAGCCTTATAGAGTATTCAGGTTAGAGCTACCAATCAAGATTACTTCCAATCAAATTGAATTGGAAAATCTGGTTAAATTCAAAAAAGTTGTTCTGGAAATGAAGAAGCTCAAAGGAAAATATGTTTATCACGTTAGGCCTATGTGCCATCATTTGTACAACTTTGAAACCCTCCCATCGAACAAGTCAAATTTGATTGAATTCATTCCCATCATTCTGATGAAAAAGTAGTTCGCAGAAATCTATACTCCATAATACCCCTTAGGAAACTCAAATTCCCCTTATCCCAATGGGTGTAACAGCCATCACATGTGAAATTCTGAATTCCCATCACTAGACCATGCTTTCAGTCAAATAGTGTCAAGAAGTTCTTAAGCAGAAGGCACTTAAAGAAAACGACTACTTTAAGATTACTCTTGTTGGTGAATATCCCAAAAATGATATATTGAAATATCCCAAAAATGATATATTGAAATATCCCAAAAATGATATATTGAAATATCCCAAAAAGGATATATTGATATTGTGAAATATTGTGTTCTGTGCTCTTGATAAAGGCCCAGTATGGCCGAAATATTGAACTTGAGTGAATTTTTATACCATACATTAACATTAGTGACCCTGATCCCAGGACCACTAGGCATTCATTTGTTCACTTCTGAGACGACAGTATGCAAAGGTATCACCCTTTGTATATCCCTTACAATGCCTTCATGCATCAAACTTTACTTACTTTATGTGCTACCCAGTCTTCCTTGACAGGATCTAGTGGTAAAGTTTCAGCATCAGCTTTTAGATCTGTTAAAACATCCTGTAGATAGAACAACAACATGACATAACACAAGATGCACTTTCAGACATAGGTAATAAGATAAATCCAGATATATCAATAAAATAACATGACATAACACAAGATGTACTGTCAGACATAGAAAATAAGATAAATCAAGATATATCAATAAAATAACATGACATAACACAAGATGTACTGTCAGACATAGAAAATAAGATAAATCAAGATATATCAATAAAATAACATGACATAACACAAGATGTACTTTCAGACATAGAACATAAGATAAATAAAGATATATCAATAAAACAACATGACATAACACAAGATGGTACTGTCAGACATAGAACATAAGATAAATCAAGATATATCAATAAAACAACATGCCATAACACAAGATGTACTTTCAGACATAGAACATAAGATAAATCAAGATATATCAATAAAACAACATGACATAACACAAGATGGTACTGTCAGACATAGAACATAAGATAAATCAAGATATATCAATAAAACAACATGCCATAACACAAGATGTACTGTCAGACATAGAACATAAGATAAATCAAGATATATCAATAAAACAACATGCCATAACACAAGATGTACTTTCAGACACCTTATTATGCGAGGAACGGGAGGAATAAACTTGAATGGCAAGATGAATACAGTCACTCTTGTCTATATGTTCAAATAAATGCTGGAGATATACAGGTGCTGATTCTATAACTAGAATGTGAATGCACAAACACAATCTTGACAAAACTTTAGTGTCAATACTTCCATTCCTTATTTATTTGCACTCATATATGTTCATCTTGATACATTTATAACACCTTCAAATCATGCCTTTTACTTCAAAACACTTACATCAATGAAGAGCAATTGTCATGTTGTAAGAATTAATTACCTGCAAAGACAGAGTTCCACGCACACAAATTACAATCTTTTTGTACTTGTTGTCAAGGGCAACATAAAACGGTGTTTCACCAATCTGCAAAATAAGATTCAAAGAAAATCATTACAAAAGAAACAATTTTTCATAATCAAGTCTCAAGTACTCTCAGAGAGGAAATCACTTTACAGGTAAGTAGAATCTTGTGTGTCTGCTGAATCTATTAAAACACAAATATAAACACAAATACTTGTGATCTATTCCAAGCATGTTCTCATGTTGAGGTTCGCATCAGTGAGTACATCCTAGACAAAGCTTGTATCTCTATTTTCTACGCCAGTGTTTCTTTTCACTTCTAGGAGAATGGTGGCGGGGCCCTTAAATAGGGGAAAATAGCGTTGGGAGGGGAAAATAGGGTGAAAATAATGTGCATAACAAAGTATACATTTCTATGTCTGTATTCACTACACTTCTTTGTTGCAGTGATGTAAATATGCAACAGATTAGTTAGTTTCATTACAGGTCAATGTTTCTATCTTTCTGACTAAAAAATATCAACAATACTGGCAACATTTCTCCAATTTAAAAAAAAAAAGTAGGAGGGGAATTTTAACAGAGAATAGGGGAAAAAAACATACTTTTGAGTGAGGGGAGTGGGTCCGAATTGCGGCCCCAAAAAAAACACTGTACACATATAAATAATGGTACATGGACTGTGCTAGAGTAATTTCAAAGCTGTGGGACAAAACAGCCAGAATGTTCTATTGCAAATGCAAACTACTGTGTTTATGAAGTTGACAATTGCTGCATACATATTTCTACTGCATTTTATGGTATTTCGGTTGACCTGGTATGTCCCCTGCACACCTTAAAGGGACTTTTTGAAGCCAAAAGGGGAATATTTACCAGCCAGTAGAACAGTATAGGCCAAACAGACAATTTTGAACCCAAAGACAGGCACTGCACAGTGCCAATGAGACCCATGTTACAGTTAATTCCTAGAGGCTTAAACCAGTACTTTCCTGGTAACATACCAGTACTATGTTAGGTAGGTGGGAAACACTGAACAGCATTTCTGTTTTTACCCAGCAGGATGAGAGATCGAACCATCGATGTTCAGAATTGCAGTCAGCAGCCTTAACCACTGAGTCACTGGGCAACCCTAGAATGTTCTATTGTTGAACAGATAAGTAAATATATAAGTTTGGATAGTTAGTTGCATTGTGGTACTTACATCTACATGATATGTTACATATATCAAGTCTAAGTCTGGAAGGCCGCTAATCTTTTTCAATGCCACCACATTACATTGACAACAGTTATCATTCAGCTCATAATCTGATTTCCCGCTTTTATCACAACACTTTGACTGACAACAGCAGCATCTGAAATAAAAGAGAAAAAAACATAAAAAGTACACAAATCGTCCACATTTGTGGCAAAACCCATCTTGATGTGAATAAAAATGAGTTAACATTCTTCTGTTGACAAAACAACAATGTATAAAAAAAATTACATGACAAATGACATGAAATTGTGTAACAAGAAACAACAGCAATAACAACAAAACTGGCAAGGGATGCGATGGCTGTTAAAACAAGTTGACTAAGATCAACAGAATCCAGAATTTAGACAAGAACTTGTCACCAAATGTCAGCTGAAACATGTATAAACATTTGAAAAGAGGACTGCTGTCACCTTAACTGAAAGCATTATGCAAATGATACAGGACAAAATACAGACATCAGTTATTGTGAGATAAAAAGTATCATATTCCCTTACAGTGTCTAAAATTACTCTCTCTTTCTCTCGTTATACCGACAAAAACAACCACAGTTTATTCTGGAATAATTGACTTTCAATAAATACATCAGACGGACAATTTGTATGCATGACTGTGCAATTTTGAAATCAATCTCAGGCAATATCCCTGTTTTATGCAAACGCTGTGAATATGATTAAGAGATGAAAAACATGCAGATATTAATAACATAATACAAAACTCTCTAGTCAAAATCTGAGACAAATAGACTCTCCCAGAAGATGGATGGAACACAATTTCTTTCCACAATTGTAGTGATTCACTTCTTGTAGCAAAATAAGCACAGAATACTAACACAACAATCATTAAAGCCATGGGACGATTAAATTCAATTTTACACTCATAGCATTGTTTTATGAAATCTACTTCCTTGTGAAGATGAGACATAAAGACTAAGCGATGTGATGAGCATTATAAAACCTACCAGCAATATACTTTGAATTATTTGTTAACATTCCCCATTTCAAATAATCTACAAAAAACATGGCCAACCAGAATTCAAATATTCCCCTTCAGAGGAATACGAGAGTGATAAATTACTCCATCTCTTCAAGCAACAATGTCAATTCTCACACAGAACAATTACTAGATCGTTTGTAATTAAGAATTCAGTACCATGCATAATGTGAAGTCATAAAGATGAAGAGAAAGCTCTCGTTACCAGGAAATCAACATTCTACTTGTGGTTTTAACAGCGAAAAATCACTTCAGTGAACAAAATAAACAAACTGTGTGTATCTGAGAGTCTCCTTTGTGTACACAATTTCCTATGCACAATATAAAATACAAAATAAGTCGAAAAAGGGCCATAACTCTTCCAAACATTGGTGGATTGTAACCTGAAAATCGAACATGACTTGTATTTTATCATCCTGTGCTTATGTGACCAATATGAATAGAATCCATCCATCCTTTCAAGAGTTATTGAGTTTTTGCATGGATTGATGCACAGACAGACTGGGGTAACACTTTATTCCCCTTATGCACTTGAAATTCAAGATTAATGAACATAATTTTGTGGTCACTTTCAAACAAAACTTAAACACTGGAATATAAATGTTAAAACCCATGCGTTGTACTGAAAAACAGTTATCAGAAGGACAAGGATTTCCACCTATTGGTCAATTTGACCTTCCAAAGGTTACTCGAGTTATCGTGCAGACAACGATAATCAACTGACCTGCTAACCTACTGAACGACATTTTCAAAGGGGGGGGGGGGGGGGATAATGACTTAAGACTTAAAGTGAAAAAAATGTCGATATTGCCGACTGTTAAAATTAGCTGATTATTATCACCAAAAAGTATAAATGGAAATCTTCGATATTTAGTAACAGCCGAATCCAAACAAAATTATTGCTGAGGAGATCATCCACAGGGAATATTTCTACACTGACAGATGTAAAACCTCTGAAATGCAAGATTTATAACCAAATGAAATGGAGAGATATTCTCATTTTTCACTGTCTTATTCCAAGTCAAGAATGAAATCAGTGATAGGCAAAAATCCCGCAATGGTTTATAATGCTGGGGAAAGAATTATTTACGGACGACAAGGCAACGGTTTTGAAAACATTCCAATATACAAGTTTACTATAAAACCTGAAGCGCTGCTTCAATTAAAATTGTATGCGACAGAGAAGATGGATGACTGCAACACTGATGTCAGTAATGTGGAAATATATCCCATAAAAGCATTAATCAGTAACCATGGAAACATATAGATGTATAAATAATCCCCATCATCAGAAAATAGGGGGAAAAATCAACACTTTGCCAATAAGAATTCTATAGATTGACGTTTAATTCAGGAAACTCATCAGATTGATTTTATTTTATTTCAGTAGAGATAAAACACTGGGACTGTAACCCAGTGTAAGTATACAACGCTATATTTGGTGGGTGGGGTAATTTGGTATTCCTTCTCTATGGTTGATGTCTAGATTTATAACGCGGTCGGATTCTAACGTGATCCCGAGTCTTGGATCCCCCCAATCGTGTTATAATGGAGTTGCAGTGCAGAATCGTCAACTTCTGTGTAAAGATTTTGTATTAATCAGGGGCGTACCTCAACGACTTTGAAGTGTACGCCAAGTGTGAGCATCGTAGGTGCGAAACAAGCAGTGAGTGGGGGTAGGTGTGGGAGGGGGCCCTCCTCCAGTTGGTTTTTTTTTTTTGAAAATTAGGAGGCAAATGGTGCGTTTTCATGCTATATTTCAGTGTTTGGATCTTTTATATTTCACTTTTTCTGACGAATTGTACGCATTGACATACATGCGTATATATAATGCCTGGATACGTGCCTGTTAATTTTCATATGGTTATTAGTTTTTATCGCCTAACTATGATTTTATCCATGGTTTGTAATATGTCATCAATTTAGTACACATTCATTTCACCCACCCTTTTTGATGCAAAAGCATTTAACTCTGTTTTGGTAAGAAAGCAGTCATCACTGTGATGTGAAATGTGACAGAAACTGCTGTGATATTTAATGAATGCCAAGACAAACTATACAATTAAACTGCTAAATGTCTTCTAGGGAACATTTTAATTAAACTCTGTGGTTTATCAATATTAGCATTTCAATTTTGATATGTTTAAAGAAATTGGAATTAAAATTGAACCACACATGCAGTAACTTTTTGCCTATGACAGTACAATCTGCATGATTTAGCAGGAATAGTTAACTTCCCAACCATCATCAACAAAGTAAATATTTTTTAAGTACTCTTAGTGTAGTCTTAAGAGGATAAAGAGAAAAAATCTCTTCCATACTACCATAAGCAAGTATATATCCTAAGTTTCATATACAGGGTCGATAACATCCTCGGTACCCAGGCTATTCATAACATGTATGCTACCCTGGGCAAATTGGATAACAAAACATCGTAATGTATGAATATTCATTAATAGCATTTCTCAACCAATGAAATGGACTATAACAAAATAAGGAATCTCCTTTGTGAAGAGCTATCAGCAAATTAGACAAAATGGCAGCGACCATTGAAAAACAATGTGCAATTTGAAAGCCGCGATCTTATTGGATCGCTCAGAACCGCGATTTCATCCGAAACTCCTCGGCAATTTCCGTATTGCATGAGGTGTGTCTCATGCGGCCAATAAAGCAGCTGGATTTCACCTTATTAATTATTCATGAGTACGAGATTTTTACAGTCAATTTGCCCAGGGTATCATATATGTTATGAATAGCCTGGGTACTGAGGATGGGTCGATTAATGCTCTTATCATTTCTTCAGTGCATTACTTCATCTGATTTCTAATGTTTGAATACATCTTTAACTTTGTAAGTCAGGACAAAAGAATGAATACATAAATAATGCATATCCATAGTGAACACAGACCAAACTGACATCAAATCAATCAAGCAGACCAAGGTTGACGACACTGTTACGTAAAAAGACCAGAAATCAGTATTTAGAAACAAAGAAAAACTGCCAATTAAGAAAATGTAAATTGGGTGTCTGGAGATGACAAGATGTATGGGGATGTAGAATTCCCACATGATGGATTTACGTGAGTATAACATACTGTTACAAGAGTTTTCCATTAATAATTTTCTGATCAATTTCAAGTTATTTCAAATAATGCCACAAACATGCCCTTCGTGTCAGATCATTTCCTGGCCATGTTAATTGAGCTAAATTTATTGATTTATAATGTCGCCCACAAAGAATTTTAATTAAAAACGAGTCTTATTTTGATTCGATTTCAGAAGAGAAAAAAACATTATGAATGCATGTTTCGATTCCTTATAATCCAAGTTGTTGTGCAATGCTTCAGAGGAAGATGAAAGGGAAATTTTAAGATTTTTCTGAAAAAAAAGACACCACGACAAAATTTTATTTTGTTTCCCCTGTAGATATTGTATAAAACTTCTAGTTCCTATACAGTGCAAAATTGGAAATATTTTAACAAAAACAGACAGTGCAGCTAGAATTTCTCGATAACATAATTTCAAATGTACCAAATATGAATATTTCTTCAATTTATATCAACTCATACATCAGTACAATAATGAAAATCATTGAAGTCGCTCAATATCAGAAAATAGCAGACAGTGTTTAAATCACTATAAGTTTAAGGCATTGGATATGAAACAACCTCCAGTCTTTTGAAACTCTTAAATTATTCTATTTAATGCTTGCAAGAACACCACATTCTAAACCAGAATTTTGTCCAATCAATGTCACTGGCACATTTACAATTCTGCTGAATGCAAAGACAAATACAGTAATTTAATTCCATAGAAAGTTGGGAACAAAGACAGAGCAACATGGTAATGAACAGCTCTATAGATGCAAAACAGATCTTTAAAACACTAATGCTTCTGGCATTTATCTTAATTTGCACATTGTGTATTTATTGTTATTGTTGGAGGAAAAATCAATCTATTATTGCACAACATACAAAGTCTCTGCCAGAAGAGAGAGCAGAAAGACTAAACATTGAAAAGAAAAACACAACGTTTATAAACATCTACTGGCACTCAGTGCGATCTTTAGCGCTTTCTAAACATCATTTAACATACTGATAACAAATAAACAAGTTAAATGTTAAGCTGCACTTTCAATATGTTATTTCAAGCGTTTGTTGTATAGTAAACTTCCGCCTTACAAGTGAAGATTGGACAAGATCAATTTTATGTAATTTCTCTAATTAAAGGGCAATAACTCTGGAGTGCCAAGTGCGATATAGCTGATTATCGAACTTGTCCAAGTTATTATGCCGATAGACAATATGACCAAGTCTGGTGAAGATTGGACAAATAATACTTAAGTTATTGATCAGACAATATGCTTGATGCCGCCGCCCGCCGCAGGTGAAACTATAATACATCCAACCTATTCTTTAAGTGACGTCATTTCCAGAAAACAACACATGAGACATCAGCATATACTGACAGTAAGCACTATTTATCCCATAAGGCAATATGAAAACGGAGTGACCATATAGAGTAAATAAATATTGTTTCCTGCTTGCAAATAGTGACATCACATGTTTTGTGTTCTTGAAATGACGTCACTTACAGAAGAGGTTGAAAATCCCATAGCAGCTCTCATGTGTTCTTCACTTACCATGAGACTTCATCATTCAACTTCATTTTTTTTTTTCAAAAAACTAAAGACTAGTCTGCTTAACTTGTATCTGCTTCTTCTGTTTTTATGGAAGAAGTCGCACAAAATGAAAACATATCTAATTAAGAGTTATTCAGTCGAGAACATAAATATCTCAAAACAGTATTTTAGACATTAACTTATCATACAGACTATCCATGTATCATAGAAATTCTTATGAAAACCTGAAATTAGATATCATAATTAATGTCATAAATATTAATGACGAAATGTTACAGCTATATAATTATTCCAAAAAAAGGAAATAACAACTCACTGAGAGAACATGGGTGACGTAGCATAAATCACAGTTAATTTCACTTCTACTGAAAGCTGATTCCGAAGACAAAAGAAATCAGAAAACATATGCGACCATGTTATTGTATTCAACTTCTACGGGCTACATTTGTGTGTGTGTAATACAGAACACACATAGTACTTTGTTGGATGAAATAAAAAGCAACTATTGTTGTTGCATTAATACATAATGGTTTTATGTTCACCGACAGTCTAATTATCTGTAGTCAATTTTAATCCCTGCAGGTTACATAATACAGTGCATATTACGCGATGCTCGACTGATGCGATCATGACCAGTTTGTGTATTAGTCAATCAATGCGCTGTGCCTGTAGCATTAAATAATCGCATTAGCTAACACCTGTTTTAATTTACACCCAACAATCAATAATGTGTATTTCTTTATAATTGAGTATACACCGAACAAAATTTCTAAACGTCCATGTTATAAAATACAAATTTAAGAAAACGGTTATATATGCCGACTTAAAATTTGGCATTCCAGTATTATACATAGTACTCCTTCAACTTTCACAAAGAAAATACCTATTTATCGTCATGGTTGACCATGCGTGACGATGAGTACGATTTTCAACTTTTGGCACGAGGATCACGTGTACTTTGTAGTATGCCTTGAAATTCATGTCAACGTAATCCATGTTGTTTGTCCAACACGAAAATCAGAAATGATGCCGACAAAGACCACTGAAGAACGCGCCAGGGCACAAATTACGATGTTATATCAAAATTTTTGCTTTATCCAAATTAATATTAACCATGTAGTTATATAATAAAATTTAGAAGAGGTTGGCAATAGAATAAAAATACTATATACTACTCGATTTTTCGTCATAACTAGTATGTTATAAGTTTGTTCCACTGAATATTCCAAGAAAAAATTCAATTTAACGAGAGATTGGTACAGATAAATTGTCCAAGGGCCTGTCCCCAGAACCCGGTCCATTTACAATATTTTAACACGGTCCCGCAAACATATTTTTTCAATAAAATAAACTTGGATGGTAAACTATATTACCCCCTCCATTCATATACAAGGTTGGAGAGTTAATCTAGCAAAACTGGTAATTTATCAAGTGAACTGAGGGCATCATTAGTGTGCGATACCAGGTCAGGAACGCACATGGAAAAACGCCTGAAAATGGTACTTTACTCATAGCTACCATTCCTTTAGTCTATAATTATGTAGTGAGCATTCAAAAGAATGCAAAATTACCGATTAATGACATCCTGAAATTTTCCTCAGGAAATTATTGATTTTGTCTTCCCTCTCTTAATAGCCATGAATAAGTGTTCCGTGTCACATATTTTGAAATCATCTGCAAACCTATTAGTCTATTTCATCACATCTGATTTGTTAATGAAAATGAAGATTTTCAGTTATTTTTCAATCGGAAAGTAACAAATATCAGACAATTCCATTATGAAATGCAATTCAATATCAGGGGTGTAATTATAACAGCGAAGCAACTGATTAATGTAATTGAGAAAAAAGTAGTTCGACTGTTACTGTGCTGCGATAGAATTATTGCGCTCCAAACTCCTGTTCATATTTTATTCATTGATTAGACATCAGATCATATTTATTACTTCTTATGTAAGCAACATGGTAAAACACAGACAATAGTAATTGCTACATTTTCTGTCATATCAATTTACCATACAGTCATTTAGCAAACGCACAAGTATTGTAATTGCACTGTTTTCCTTATCAATAATTCAATACAAATCATGTAGTAGATCACCATAGTGCATGCTACTGAATCACAGCGTTCAGTTAGTGGTGTGTAGGCTTGTCGATTCTAATAAGCATTAAGTGAGGTAATATACCATAAAATGTTTGCCTTCATTAATTCTACGGAGGCTATGAGCTGAACAGAACAAGTTGTACTTAGAGACAACATTCACTGGGGATTCTAAACACCGAGCTAGAACTATCAGTCATTTTTAGGCCCATAAAGTGGTACCATTAAAACTAACTGGATTTTCTGGAGTTATATTACAGTAAATGTTACAATGTCATGTTGAGCATTCAGTATTTTATTGATGACATTCATTATTAATGGTCTATAGTTCTGTATACAAGTATCTTTCAGTGACCACAGCATTTGAGGAAGTCGAAATGTTTTCCATGTGTCAGTGTCCTATTAATCCACACAGTTCTAACTACATAACCATGTCAACTTTTCAATAGCATTGCAAATAGATGCTTAAAATATCTCTACACCAATACAATGCCTTACCTATCTGAATAGATTTTTCCATTAGGCTAAGAGTTATAAAATCAGAGAACCCATCACAATAGGTCATAAACAGTAGAAGATTGACCACACTGAGACATCAAGCAATCCATTAAGCTGCTGTTACATTGTTAGGCAATATTTTTAGTTGCCGTAATGGCCCATACATAATGCTTCTTTCAAGACCTCCTTCCTGCAGCAGACAAGTATTGCATGACAGATTCTCATAGTTTGTGGTAGTTTCAATCTTGGATACCATGAAACATTCCGCAAACTTCCCCCCCCCCACTTATTCAGTGATTGACTGCCTAGCGGGAACGTCTAGCATATAGCATTTAATATTTCACATTCATAGCACATTACCCATGGGTGACAGACACTTATTGAAATAGATGACAAAGTTCAGCAAAACAGAATATTGGTTTTGTATATTTATAGTATAAATCCAGACACCATTATTGGCTTAGGGTGACATCGGTATTATAATGCTTTCCAAACAATACTTGACATACAGACAATGGGTAGAGTGCCATCCTAAATGAAATGTCAACATGGTACACAGACAATGGGTAAAGTGTTGTCCTAAATGAAATGCCAACATGGTACACAGACAATGGGTAAAGTGCCGTCCTAAATGAAATGCCAACATGGTAAACTGACAATGGGTAAAGTGCCGTCCTAAATGAAATGCCAACAAGGTACACTGACAATGGGTAAAGTGTTGTCCTAAATGAAATGCCAACATGGTATACTGACAATGGGTAAAGTGCAGTCCTTACTGAAATACCAACATGGTACACAGACAATGCATGGGTAAAGTGCCGTCCTTAATGAAATGCCAACATGGTATACTGACAATGGGTAAAGTGCCGTCCTAAATGAAATGCCAACATGGTACACAGACAATGCATGGGTAAAGTGCCGTCCTTAATGAAATACCAACATGATATACTGACAATGGGTAAAGTGCCGTCCTAAATGCAATGCCATCATGATATACTGACAATGGGCAAAGTGCCGTCCTAAAATGAAATGCCAACATGGTACACAGACAATGGGCAAAGTGCCGTCCTAAATGAAATGCCAACATGGTACACAGACAATGGGCAAAGTGCCGTCCTAAATGAAATGCCAACATGGTTCACAGACAATGGGCAAAGTGCCTTCCTTACTGAAATGCCAATATGGTACACAGACAATGGGCAAAGTGCCTTCCTTACTGAAATGCCAATATGGTACACAGACAATGGGCAAAGTGCCTTCCTTACTGAAATGCCAATATGGTACACAGACAATGGGCAAGGTGCCTTCCTTACTGAAATGCCAACCAACAGAAGACATCTCCATTTGTTTACTATGGCATCATTATACGATGAATCAAAAACTGAGTTCCTGGCAATCTCTAGTTTCCACCTACACGATGGTAATGCAATCAATGTTTACATCGAAAGACAGACTGCCACTGTTTTGCAGCTACTTCAAGACAATAACATTATGTGTGGATTTTTTTATGGACTTTAAGTACTTAACAGTAAACAACAAGTCGTGATTCATTCCAATCATATTACACTAAAAGCATCTGGCAGTGTTCCATTCTAGCAGAGAATGCCACATGTAAAGTATACTGTCACCCTTTAAGCATAAGAGAAGAAAATACATACATATATACAAGCACCACTTACATCAACACCCTATTGGTAGTGTATCGGACGTGAGATAGATAAAATACATACATATACTCTGTACATTTAAAAATGCATATTTTCGTACCTGTGATAGGTCTTTTAAATGTCATTTTATAGTGGGTTTTAAATGTCATTTTGATATGAAAATACCTGTTGATTGAAAGAAAATATATCATTCATCATTGCATAAAATGAAACAATATCATGTTACGTTCTTATCTTGCATCCCTAGGTAAGTTCATGACATTTGAGAAATCTTACATTTTGCATTTTTAAGTGTACTGAGTATACAAACACCACTCAATTGGTAGTGTATCGAAAGTGAGATAGAACAAGGAATGCCACAATCACAACACAGGGACTCCTCTGATATAGATCTCTAGAGCATGAAACAAAAGAGAGAGCAGAATTAGGGCACAAAACCAAGAGTGGCTAAGGGAATGACACAGAACAATATCCTTTTCTATACACCCAAAGGCAACAAAAATAGCTTAACTAAGCTGTTACCATGAAGAATAAGATGCAAATAATCACAAGTTGACAATAAAAGACAGAAACAGAAATGCAGAAACTAAAAAAACACAAATCAGCAAAGTTTGTACAGAATACAGAGTCAGACTGCTGAGATACACATTAGAATTAATCAACATTTCCACGATATACTGTCAATGCACTCCTACATTAGAATTAATCAACATTTCCACGATATACTGTCAATGCACTCACACAAGAACCATTGATGCAGTATTGAAGACAACGAGTTTAAATGCCATAGTAACATGCGACAAAGAATATTTTCAGTTCCAAAAGAGCTGTGTTTGACATGGCTAATCAATTCTAAAGCTGAAGCAATTTCGTGTGTGAAAGGAGGCAAAAAAGAGCAAACATTTTGTAAACATTATACACTGAATTTCTACAAGTGCTGATAAATTTGTCATCATGAACGAGTGTTACAAAGAACTTCAAAGATAGGATACAACAGAACATAAACCACGCTAATGATATCAATATTTTAGGTTATCTATCACAATACGCAGTTTGAAAGCATTCACTAATGGTTCCTGCACAGTGCACTTCCTCCCTTATCTACTCCCAGTATCAATGTGAGATTAAACCAAGCCTCTTTCAAACTGTTTTAGAAATCGTTATGACAAGTAAATTAAAAGTGAACAAGAAATATCTGGAAAAAGATGGTCAGCGCAATTTAAAGGTTATGATTAAATTTTGTTGTGCAACATAAAAAAATGTGAAGATGTTACGATTGCTGGTCACTCCAGATCCAAAATGGAAACATTTCTTGTTGTTGTTGACTCCATGTTTGTTGACAGCCGAGGTTACTCAGTATATCGTCGATACAATTTATTCACAAACAATTCCTGCTTTCATTCATAAAAATTGCCCGCTCGCAGAAGTTACTATTTATAGACAACAAAGGAAATATCTTGTACCTGGACGCGCTCGGCAGACAAGTTGGAACAATATTCCGGAATCAGATTCTGACCATTATTTTACCGCATGTTTTAAAAATAATTCATTCCATCGAAGACATATAAACCATGTTCGTTATTCCGTATTGTTAGGAATAAGGTAGAGCATTCGGATCACATCGGTTATTATCTGGTTTTCGAACTGTACAGAGACGTTGCGATTGAAGCTAGAGTTCAATAAAGGTCGGGCTATAAATAAACATGTGTTCTGAGAACGCATCAGATGCAATTCTCACTATTAAACTAGGATTCATAGAAATATCGAATGGAAACAGGAATACATAAACTGGCAACCACACCGAATTTCGTATAAACTTGGAAAAAATTTTCTAAGAGGATATTGTTCGCTCTCGTGGTCCCGATACATATGGCGTTCTGTGACACAGAAGGAAATGGTCGCGATGTCTATGACTAGGAGCAGAGTCTTCAAACTAAGATTAGATTAAATGCTAGCTTTATTACGTATTTTTTTATTGTTGACCTGGGCTGCGTTTCATCAAATATCCTAGGAGCGAAAAGTTAGGCACGAAAACTAGCGCACTTAGGATCGTTCTTATGTGCGTTTCATTAAACTATCCTAAGATCGTTTTTGGTCCTAGGAGCGTTTTCCCTCCTAACAGCTGCTCTTCATATGGAGGTTAAAAATAACGTTAAATGTAAACATCCGTGTATCTCTATACGGTCCGCGCTTTTTGACATCGCAAACGTAAACATCCGTGTATCTCTATACGGTCCGCGCTTTTTGACAGCGCAAACGTGGAGTCATAAATGGCTGATGCAAATGTAAAAACCAAGATGGTAACATCCTCCGTCTTTAAGAGGAAGGAGAACTGGACACATGAGGAAGTCTCCACATTGGTAGAGGCTGTTCAAATAAACAAAAAAATACTTCTTGGGAAGTTTTCTCAAGAAGTAACTAAGCTAAAAAGGTTAGCCACCTGGGAACAGATAGCAAAACGGTAATGTAACATTTTATTTTCAATTGATCATGACCTGTCTAAAAAACATACCTTGTGCCACTACTTTGTGTTTCAAATGACAATACCATAAATAGTATTATAGGATATTATATAGTTCACATAGATCTCATTATGTTTATTTTGAAGTTTTCATTTTTGTGTTGTAGTGTGGGGTTAGACTGCCTCCCAGTAAGCTCAGTCGGTAGAGCTGAAAGAAAATAATTAAGCATTTCATGATAGTCGCTGGAGTCTACACATTACCTGAAAAGTGTGTGTCCAAAATACTACAACTATCCTCGCTGTTTCCACACCGCTATACAATCATAGTAGCTATAAGCAATGTTAATCCTATGGGCCAATCATAAAAACATATCTTGGTTGTTTTAAACATTTCACCCATCTATTATCATAATTCAGTTTGAGTCGTCTTGGTGTATGGATGTTAGGCTGATGGGGCTTGCATATTAAACAAAAGTAACTGTGGTAAATTTGTAGGGTTACTGGTATATACAGTGCATAATAAAGACGTATATTATGATGAGGTGCACTATATAGTGGATGTATATTCATGTTATATTCATTTCATAATAAATTTACAGGGTGAGTGCAGTGAGTGTTGGAGGGCAGCGGTCTGGGAATGAGGCTAGAAAGAAGTGGCAGACACTGACAAGCGCCACGAAAAAGAAAGAGTCAACCAGGAAGATGGAGCAGAGAAAGACTGGAGGTGGCGCGCTTCCTTCCCAGTGTGTTTTAACCCCAGTTGAAGAGGGGGTACGTATGATTTAATCTTTAATTGACATTATATAGTTGCACCATAATGAGTCGCTTTGACATTCACTCATATTTATAAGTTGTAAATGTATACTTATGGCCAGCTAAATAACTGATAACAGTTATGCCTATCAAAATAGCAGTTGACATATATTCTAACGCATATATTCCACATATCATTTCGACAAACATTCCAATTACAAAATGTTTTCAACTGTATATTTACAAATATTTACAAGTATTGGGTAATTGCATGGAATATAAACATTCAAACACTAGGAGCACACAATAATGATCTCATTATAAAAAAATGGGGCTATACTAATTTAAATTGTTTAACAACATAATGACAGGAAAAGGACTGTCCTACGTTTGATATGGAAGATGGGGTTCCGCCTTGGAATGGACACTTTTGGAGGCTTAAATATATATTTGTTCTAGCAAATAATTAACGCATATCAATAGGACAATGAAAGGTTTTCTCTTTATATAAAATTCAATGTGAAGTCAGTATGGATCTGCCATAGTTTATAACTCTTTTCTCGTTATTTCCAGATTTTATCATGCATTCCCAAAGCATTAATAGGAGGCATCCAGGGAGGAGTGGACACCGAAGGTAATTATGTGTGCATTTCATGTGTTTGTAGCCTACTAATAAGTTCGGTAGCATGAAATTGACTTATTGCTTATTATTAAATGGTATTCAATTATACATTTCCTTTTTACTTTCCATGATCAGAATGTGTTGGAGCTACTAACATTAAACAAGAAATGTTTGCTGTTATGTCTCAGTCATGTGAAACTGACACTGAACAAGATGAAGGTAAACACTTTTTTTTATTTCCCATGACTTGATGCACACACGAAATATTGTCCATCAGTACTTTGTGAATTCATTTGTTTGGTTCTAGTACAACATAGCATAACATGATTTTATGACTATAATTATTGGTAAATGTTGACAAGTATAACTGCAATGCACAACAATAGATTTAGCTAAAGCACATTTATCAATTTCCTGCATTTGTTTAATACAATCTGTTATAAGTCTATAAATTGGTTGACGATAAATATGCTCTTTTATTGAGTCGGAGCCTGTAATATGATATATGTAACTACAAATGTCTACATGTCAATTTGTGTTTACTTTTATGGACTACATTTTCCAGGAATTCCTATGTTATAACTAATAAATATATATAAGTATTTTTTCTGCTAAGCTTGTGTTTTTATGAACGTCACATTATTGTTTTAACATGTTTTATTCCAGAAATGATTGCAAGTGATTCAGGGGATAATACTGCACACAACACACATCCAAGAGCAAAAGGTAAGAGTTTTCAAACATCTTAACAATATAATACATAAATATAACACAACAAACAGGTAAACGTTAAAAATATTTTTAATATTTCATAACCATTACTGGAGAATGTATCATTATAGATGGAACATAAAAGAAGAATAGTATCTAAATTGTGATCAACATTGTTGTTTTTTTCATTCTTTTAGTGTTAGTACCACCAATATCTCAAGGATGCAGTAGCAGCCATGTCAGCAACAGGAATGCTCCAGTGGCAGGATGCAGTAGCAGCCATGTCAGCAACAGGAATGCTCCAGTGGCAGGATGCAGTAGCAGCCATGTCAGCAACAGGAATGCTCCAGTGGTCTATTCTGCTAAGAAAGACAAACAGAATGGTATTGGTCAATACACTATTTTCATTTACAAGAAGTGCATATTAATAGTATAACAAAGAATGTGGAATATCAACTTGTGTAAACAAAATCTAATCTATTATGTATAAACATTAATATGTTCATGTGTATGACAGATAGAGAGGCATACCAACTATTGTTCTCTATTAATTAGTCTCACTCAGTATATCTTTCTGTATGTATACAAGCAACACATACATAGTAATGTTCAGTGTTATGAGAGACTAGTATAGCCAGCTTATCAAAATTTAAGCATATAGAAGTTTGTTTACACTACCAATGAATAAGACAGATACTTAATAAACACTTTAAAGCATATCATCATCATTATATAAGAACAAATTAGCAAATACTCCTTACATATTATACAAAAATATAGGCCTGAGTTTTAACATGTGTTTTCATATGCTACAGTCTGTTATCATTTGATTTACTACTGAAATAAATCACCAATACCCAAACGGTAGTATAAATATGTGAAAAATTGAGCAAAGGTATTACAGATATTAACTCAAAGTCAACATTAAAATGAAACAAGAATTTAATGCCAGACACTGTTACATTACACCATTTGTAGGGTGTATAGTGTATGATTTATGTTTGATATCATTATTGTTATATTTCAGATAACAGGGAGTCCTTTGAAGAACAACTACTCCAGATTGAAAGGGAAAAATTGGAGGAACAGAAAAAGCAAACTGTAGCTCTTCAAAGGATTCAGGAAATATTGCAGAACCTTTCAAATGAAAAGGCTAAAGAAATGTTTAATGCCAATTTCTTTGGTTGAATTGTATATACTATGTTTTATTTAAGAATACATGCTTGTTATATGTTATTTATATTATTGAGGATAAAACATAAGCTGTTAAACTCTTATTGTTTTTTATATTGCTATTTGTTACATTAATAATGCAAACAGATGAACATTAATATTTGCTGGCTTTGTATTACTTACATTAACTAAACCTTCTTGCTATTCTATTTCTCAGCTCTTGGGCTGGCCTGTTAACCTCCATTGCTGCAGCATGGTCTGCATTGTCTTCCAGCACTATCCCCTGTATGTCTGGTACAGGAACATTCTCCTGCAGAGCCAGATTGTGCAGGCAGAAACAGGCATGTATTATTTTTACTGCCTTTGGTGGCTGAACTGGTAAAACACCACCAGACGAATGCAAACATCTGAAACAAAGTTATACAGCTCTGATTTAAAAAAAATAGATATGGAACCTTTGTAAAAGGGAATGCATAATTAATCTTTCAACTTCAACAAAACATGCCAATTTTAAGGAATGTCTAAATCAGGCTATTGTGACTGGTTGTTTAACAGAAATTATGCATGCTTTAATTTACCAAAATTGAATTGGTGGGATATTTAAGTAAAATTCTTTATAAAGAAGATTGGAATAAAAATTATAACAATGTCAGAGTAATGAAGATTGACAAAAAAATGTCTTGTTGCAATCAGGTTTAATTCTGAATGCAGTCAAGGTCTTAATATTACTGGTCCATTACTATAACTGCTACAACTAGTATGCGACTATTTTCAACAATGACTTAGACGATGCAATAGTAGCCAAAAAATGATGTCTAAAAATACCCTTTAAGGCCTTAATCCCTTATAAAAAATAACTTTACCTAAACCGAGCTTTAAGCAAGCCAAATGCCCTTTCCACAACATTTCTGGTTCTTGCATGTGCAAGGTTGTAAGCCAGTTCGTGTGGAGCCGCTGGTCTTAGGTAAGGTGTCAACAGCCATGTCTTCAGTGGGTAGCCGTTGTCACCTAGCACCCAGCCTACTTGCTCCCTCTCCAGACGTTCAGCTATAGCAGAGTTTGCCAAGACGAAGGCATCATGAGTGGCACCTGGCCACCTTACCACTGCATTTAGGAACCTGAAATACATAAGGGTGGTTAACAGACTTGGGGCAATTACTTTGACCAAGATCTTGTCATATTTATACATGCAGACTTATAAGTTTTGTTAAGTGTTTACGTGAAGACATGGCAAAAGATTGATTGAAAATGATAACAACTTTTAATTCTTTACACCTTAGTGGTCAATATAAGGCCATTGGTTATAAAATACATTGTGTGCACTGTTGTCACTGACCACTGGTCAGTCAATCCAATTAGTAATGCAGCTGTTGAGATAATTATTTCACACCGATTTATCCAGACATCTTCACAGACTGTCAAATAATAGTTACTTTATTTGCAGATTATAGCTCAAATAATTGGTTAAACTGTAAAACAAATTGGTAAATATTAAATAAAAAGTACCTCATATTTGCATCGCAAACAGCTTGTACGTTGATGGCATGAAAGCCTTTTCGACAAACATATGCCTGACCATCTGGACCAGCTGGTGACTGGATGGGGATTAATGTTCCATCTATGGCCCCCACACAATTTGGCATACCAGCTATCTCATGGAATTCATGCTTCAATTGTCTTTGTTGTTCCATGGGATATCTTAAAAAAATTATGTTAACAGTGTAATTGCACATCAATTTGTTTGCTATGATCATATACTTATTTTCAGATTTTAATATGGTTAATTCCAAGAGTAGCAGCATTTCTTTGCCCAAGTCCACACTTTTACATAAACTTTATAATTATATCATTTTTTCTTGAAAACCTATGATCAATAAAATATAACATTCAAACATTAAATGTACAATACACATTTATACATACTGCTCTTCTTCTGCCTTTTATTTAGGTTTCCATGAACTTGCACAAGTGTAAAACAGACACACAAGTATTGTTCTATATTGTTGATATGTTTGCAAATCAAAGACAAGCCAAGAGGCGGGACCTGTTATAGGGTGAATCAATACACCGCAGTGTTGATTACTTAGTAACCCGTCCCCAATCATGTTAGTCATTTGTTAGCATCACACTGTATACTGTAGGCAAATTGTAACTAACATGAGTGTTATTAGCTGTAACACACATGCTTCGTTCATTGTCCATACACTGTTTTATCAATTCAATTATACATGTTTATACAGTCAAATGGCTGCACATTTAATCATTATCAATCTTTAAGAATGAACAATATTCCACGACAATAAATACCTTATTGAAAAGTGGTTTCCAATTGCAGTGCACACTTTACCAATTATACGGGAGCAGGAGGACCTAGACACACCATGAATGTCTGCAACCTCAGACAAGAAGTCGCCCTTTGAAAGGAACCTTAATGTTACAAGAACCTGAAATGAAAGAGCTATGTATATATTACAATTTAACATAGGTATTGCCTATATCACTAAAGATGTCATAAATCAGACATGCTTATACTTTGATACAAAAAATACTTAAGTATGTCTATATTGTCTAATACTAGTCTTTTCCAATAAACTAGTACATTGTATTGCAATAGCACGTTCCGATCCGGAGACGGCAATTGAAACATGTCCGAAATCCAGTGTCCGAAATCATGTTTGTCTGAGTCGGTCCAATTTATCCATGATATACACAGTTGCATGTGTTGTAGTCCTAGACACACACAAAGGTACTATAACAGACAATCATTTACAATTCCTTAGTTAATCGGGAATATACTACGATTCAGTGAAAGTTTGATTTCATTTTTAAAACGCTGATCATGAATTTTTCAGAGTACTTCCCCTTCACTGGGTTGCATACCACCAAATGTTTACTTCTTTTAGCGGCATTTGGCATAGAGACGTAGTTAAACAAAATAAGTGGAATATATATAATTATTGATGTATACCTGAATATGGGCCGGAATGACATGACCACCTTTCAATGTTGGAAGTGTAATTTCTTCCGCAGTTGTCTGAACGATATCAATGATAACATGCCGTGGAAAACGATATCTAGTAATTATATCAGTGTCGTTCAGTGTATCAAGGGGATTTTGTCGATCCCTAAAAACCCTCTCTCTTCTAATTTGCCGGCGTTGTTGTAGTGCGTACACTATAGCTGCCATCTTCCCGAAATGCAAAGCGTTTCGCACTTAGGAGTGCTCATGACCGCTCCTAGAGTTAGGTGCGATATCGTTCCTAAGTGCTAGGAGCGAAAAATTGTTGAAACGCACATAGGTGCGAAAAACGATCTTAGGGGCGAAAATCGCTCCTAGGATTTTTGATGAAACGCAGCCCTGTGGTATAAGTCAGGCCATCAACAAAGTTAATGTACTGATGCTTCGATATTGGAGGGACGAATAAAGATTGTCTGTCATGTGAGTCTATTAGTTTTTTATAATAATTTGCATTTTACAAAAATAGGAAGCCAGCCTGGCTAGCTCAGTTGGTAGAGCGATAGTTTGTTTCAAATTGTTCAAACATAAGTCACAAAAAACTGTTTCTTTTTAATAAACCGCCTATATGTAATGCTTGCTTGCAAGCCTGTCTAACTGGCAATCAAATGATTTATAACAAGGTTGGTTCGTTTAAAAACAAGAAACGTTAAGACAGTGAGAGTACTCGCCGCCATACAAATCGTTTAAAAGTGAAGCCGGTAAACTAAAACCTGTCTAATCGATGGTCCAGTTTACACTAGTCATACATGCACGCTCTGAAAGTAAAATTGCTTGTAAGTGAATCAGTCCGTTTTTCTATCCCCAAGTGAGGCTGTGCAATGCTTCTACAATCTCTGGTTGACAAGTCTTTACAGAACACAAGAAACTTCGTCTGCCCCAGTCTTTCAGCGCTTTGATTCAATTTGCAATGTAGAAACGAGGTTAAAATACCACAGGGACCAATTCCAGCCGAACTCATTTGTTATCCAGACTGAACAGAATTTCTAGAACTTAAACCAGAAACATTTATTTCAATAATGTTGAATCTTATCAATTTGCTGACTTATTAGTTCATGAATTCCTTTTTTTAAAATACACAAGTACAATTTTACCAAATTAAACACAAGTACACACATTTACAATACATACAAACTTGAAATATGCAGTGTATGCCTGGATTAATTTGTCTGCGAATTTACCATATTGGGAAACATCAGCTAAATTAAATTAAACTAAAACTCTTCAGGAAAACATGACACCCTGGAGAACATTTCACAGGAAAATACATTATTCAGACGTTAATCACAGCAGTTAAACAACCATATATATTTTTTTTTTGAGATACCCAAAGATTAAAATTTTAGTACCAAATTCCATTAGCTATGTTTATTTTTACTTTCTACATAATTTACACTCAGTACACAAAAAACACACATTTTTGTACCTGTCATATATATGTCTTTAAAACGTCATTTTAGTGTGTTTTAAAACTTTTAAAAGAAAATTTAGCGTTCATCACTGCGAAAATGAAATAATATCATGTTAAGTTCTTCTCTTGCATCCCTAGGTAAGTTAGTATTTAAATGTACTGAGTATATTATGCAGAAATTGTGTTAAAATTGATAATACTTTCATACAAGGAACATCGGCGTAACATATTATGTATGTGCTTGACAAGCCAAGTGATGCTGAGAGATGCCTCAATGAACGATATACACATAAAGTTGAATGCTTCAAATTCAGGCTTGCCTTACAGAATACAACATCAGAACCGAATGGAGAGCCATTGATGTCGCTCACAATGTCAAGCCAATAATTAGAATTTCAAATTGCAGTGTTAGGCTACAGCATATGCTGTACGCTAAAGAAAAGATATCATTCTTCTCACCAGATTAAATCATTAATGATCCACTCTACAAGCTAGACAACATTATACCATTGTATTCTATATCACAAGTCTGGGCTCAAATATTATCTCATTAAGATCAACCGGTAGCTTTCATAAAGTTAAATAATCAATGTTGTAAGTGCAATCAGACTGAATCAAGACATAATAAAGCTAACAAGAACATCAGAATGTCCAGCATTTTAAAGGACTATCTGTCTCTGGAGTGAAAGCCTGCAGACTAATAACCTGTCCAGAAAATGTGTATTTTCATTAATGGTTTTAATTTCATTCTCAAATACTAGGAAAAAAATGTCAGGTACAAGCAAATCTAGTAACCAATTCTAAGTAACAATTGTTATTTTAGCAGAAACATCATCTATATTTTGAGTGATCTTGACCTTGAGACAAGCAGCTGAAATGCAATACCAACCAATCATCTGTCCTCATAACCTACCCACATACAAAGTGTCCGTGCATTATTTCATTTCTGACTAGGGTTATAATCCTTATAGTACCAGTAATCTTGCTCCTTGACCCCAGCAGCCAATAATGCAATTGCAAACCCCTTTCTCTGTAAGCTACGAACATAACACGTTCCCTCATAATATTCTCAACTTGAAGCATCAAGTAGAAACCAGTTTCTTCTTTACTAGGTGAAATTTTATTGTTGATCCTAACAGCCCCATATATAATTCATGGCTAGGTTATGATATATGCTCACCATACACCAAATTTAGTCACGTTATATGCTGGAAACTGTTTTTCTATTTTCATTAACAGTTTCCATGTCCCAAGTATCCCCAAATGCATTATTGGTGTTCCTTGCCATGTATGCAATGTACATACTGAGTTTCCTCCCAATATCTCATTCCTAACTCAAGTTATTGAGCGGAGATCATTTTCCAATCCTTATAAACAGCTACCTTGCCCTAAATGTAACTCAAAGACCACCATATAAGCAAGCTATACGCCATATTGGTGACAGTATGTCAATATGAACTGAAACTATTGACAAGAAAACCCCGTATTAATGCCAGTGGACCAGCCCCCTTGTCCGTTATCCCAATCCAGTAACAATAATTTCCAATGAAAAAACTGGTTCATAATCTGTTCAGTCCTCAAGCAGGATGAGCAACTGATCAAGACTGGTAGCTTTTGGTAGTGTAACTTACCTCAAATAGGGAACAATTCTACAAAGTCCGGTCCCAGTATTCATCATCATAAATAGCGGCCATCCATAGGCTGCCATGGCAAACTTCATGTAGTGTATAACCTGTTTATATTGATTCATAACCTCCGGTTGTCCTAGCTGCAGAAACTGGGTGCGAGGAGTCACAGCAACACCAGACAAATATCGATGTACATCGTTCGCATCCTGAAATTTGTACAAAATTCATTGAAGAACAACGAAACAGATCATTCAACTAGATTGGTGTGAGTAAGCAGACAAGAGCTATAATTGTGTTACATCTCTAGTGAAGAATTTATGAGAATTGTCTGTAAACTGATAATTTCTGTGAAACATTAAAACAAAATCAATCTTTTTTACAGTGAATCTTTGTAAATGGGACCGAGTCTAAATTATTGTTCAAGTGTTTAACACAACATGTTTTTGTAAAGGCATCCTAAATGCACACGGAGAAAAGATACGGTATCCATACAAGTCAAAAAGTTCAAAGTACTGAGACCAATAGTTTAGCTTCAATGTACTAATGCTGACAGTATGTTACTTCCAAACAATATTAACAATCGTGTGACTTAAGCATTTAATAAAGAAATCAGGGGTGTCACAAATTTTTGAATTAGCAGGGCAATCATCAAAAGTAGGCAGGTGTCTGGGGGGTACTCCCCGTAATTATGATCACTCACGCAAGAAAAGTAGCCGGGTGATGATGCTTAAGTTACCGGGTAATTGCACCAGCTACTGGCTCTTATTGACATCCTTGAGAATTTTTTCCAATCAATTGCACAGACAACGAACAATCGTGATTGCGACAAACAGACAGATCATCCCTTCTCACATAACACATCTTTTTAATGTCTGCAAACCAGTCTGCTTGATTTTCAATAGCATGCAGCGAATCTTTGATTGAATTGAGATGATATCTACTGCTCTGTAGGAACAATATTTTGGCACAGCCGTACTTACATGGTTTTGCTATTTGCATATCAGTGTTTTGTAAACCAATCAAATCTCACGTTAACCACCAAGGCAATTTCTCTTCACCCGAAAATTGTTTGTAACTTTGACGCAGATTGGTAAACATTGTGTATCACACTACTGAGTTATTTTTAAGTCTCTTACGCAGTGATCTCCCCTAACAGGTCTGAGTTTCTGTAGTATAGCGTAATTGATTGACCGGCAGTCGTAACATTTAGGCATTTTTTTAAGTTGTACAACAAATTTTAACCTTTAGATAGCAACAAATTTGCATACTTCAAGTTGCACCGACCATCTTTTTTAGAGATATTTCTTGTTTATATATTGTGTAAATTCTGTGTACAACAGTTGACATTCCTCTTCATATCTCTACAGAAACAGTGTAGTGCTGGTTCAGCAAGAGTGTACAACAGTTGACATTCCTCTTCATATCTCTACAGAAACAGTGTAGTGCTGGTTCAGCAAGAGCAAATTCCTATGGCTGAACAGTTGACAAACATCAGACAGGGCCTAACTGCTATTTATCAACTTATAACAAGTTTTCCTTCAACTTTGGCTTCACAGTCTTCCTGATAGTTTGGCTTGCTCACTCAATAACATATGATATTACATGAAAGGTTGATGCCAGTAAACCACAACATAAACAGTGGAGCATTACAAAACATCCAATCACTCAATACTGTCAGAAACATTGATAAGAGAAATTACTAGATATAACATTAAATAGGGGAGGTAGGGATATCGCTTCATCTCTCAATGTAATCTTCCATAGATTCTAGGAAATTCTATACATGGGTACATAAAAAAATATCCATACAGACCAACGACCTTATTGATCGATGCAAATGAATCAAACGCCTAGTTATGAAATCCCCACCTAATTTTGAATGAAAGTACAGTTCTGATAACAGTGAATACATTTGTAGTAATATTTCATCGAGTTTATAGGACCATGTCAGCTTATGTCTAGTGGCTACAGCAGAATGTCTTTTTGATCCTTTTTTGCTCTTTGAACATTTATGAAAAGTACAAAACCTTGAACAGCAGACAAAAATGCTGTTTATCTAGTGGGGACAGCAAAACAAATCCTTTGCTCCTTTATAGAATGACCGCGATCAGCCCTAAGAACTTTCAGGACCGATCCATGCAAATTTAGGTAAGGAAGTGTTTCAATACATTTCAATCTACCTATTTTGAAATGTAACTGTCCAGGTAATACATTCATAATGTTCACGGTTAATAAAATCGCACTATACCAGCCCTGCGTTCGGTTACGGCTAACAGTTGTGAACGTTTTGTTTTGTATCCCCGGGAACCAAATTGCAAAACGTTAAGAAACGATTGCCTCAAATACCTTTACTGAACGCAGGGCAGTTGGAAATAAAGATGTTAGTGCTAGATAGACCAGTTTGCCTTAGATAGACCAGTTTGCCTTAGATAGACCAGTTTGCCTTCACTCCTCACTATAAAGTTGCAATATTATATTCTGTACAGAAAGTCTATAAGTACAGACAATCATTTAACATTAACACTGTCTTACTGATATAGCAATCTGTATTTGCAACCGAGCAATAACTAGAGTGGTTAGATTTGATGCTGATACATTTGTAACAGGGTATAAAAATCAGACATTTTCTTGTAATTAAGTTACTATAAACTGTATTTTAAATCTAATTCCATTTTCATATTTCAACACATAATTTTATACACTAGTATGTTTAAATTCCAACAACAGTTGATGCTTCAGCCCAGGCCTCGGTCATACATTAGTAGGAGTAGATTGAGCTCCAATGAATGAATAATTTATACTGAAAATGTCAACAAATGCTCTTTCGCATTAATCCATTGCCATTAATAAGATTTGAAGACAATGTCAGTAAGCCGTAACTATGCTGAGTTATAAGTGACGCCTACCACTCTAAGTGCAGTATGTTATTGTATATGAAATATGGGAGAAGTTGAATATTTCAGTCATAAAATATTGTAACATTAACAAAAGATAAGCATTTGACAATATACATGGACATTGTTTGTGGGACGTGTCACATCCAAATGTTATGCCTCAATAATAAATGGCTTGGCAACAATTCACACGTCCCCATTGACAGAAGAGGATGGTGACACAAGTTTGCTATTAGCATAAAGCTGGTAACAAACAAAATCTTCGAAGAAGATATTCCATCAATGATCAATCCAGAAAAGTCTCCAGAATTTGTCAGGCTTCAATAAATGTAATATCCCCATGTGTTTGCTAATCACATCATGGCTTTTTCATCTAGCTAACATATATATCCTTATTTGATAAGTATTAGGACATTTCCATATCCAACCTATTGTATTTGATACCATCTGACATATACTTTCAATTTTCTATGCAGACAAGTAACGGATACATAACACTGTAAAAATTAGCTGCCTCAGAAATCTTGGACACAAATTCTCATGAGAATTAACAATATGACAGAAAGTTGTTATATGGGGGCGAATCAACAGAGCATATTCTGACTTATTAATACTATCATGGAGAAATATTTTAATAATGTATGGCCAAAAAACGGAGTAAAATTAATTTCTATATTTCCCCTACATTCTGAGATAGATGAAGAAAACATTGAAAGTAAGAATACATTATTCACATAAAGAGAAAATCCAACAACAGCTTCAGCAACAACAGAATCATTGCATTGATTTCGGAGAGAAATGGAAGTGAAAGAGAACTAACAAAATAATGTATATGTGGTCTACTATGTGACTGACAAGACATTTAAATATAAACCATTGCAACTCGGACATAAACAACTAACAATAGTCTGATTGTTACTTTTACATTGTAGATTCTTACAGCCAGCAACCAAGCAACTATGTATGTGTTGGGAATTTCCAATGAAACAACTAAAAATACCAACAATCCAAATGAGCTTAGAGCATGGTTCCTGGCATTGCATTATCAAGCACAACTGAAGCCAGGAGACAATGGAAATGAAAGCATGAAAGCTATCTGTCAACCAATATAATCTGTTCCTTCAATGGAACTCAGACAAGCATCATAACATCACATGCAATATCACAATGGCACAAAGTATGCCACATAAATGCCTGCACACCAAACCATTCTGCAGCCTCTTTTCTTCAAATGTATGTATACCAGCTTCAATCATTTAAGATGCCCCAATGACTTTTTAACGGGTTACCTGGTCAACAATTCACTATGTAAACACCACAACAAATGTCTTTAGCTGCTGTAGCTTCAGAAACCAGTAGAAATGTATCGAGCTCATTGAGTTATTCTTCAGTGTGTCGTCTTGTAACAGAACATGTTGATTTTAAATTGAAACTGAAACGTCTATTTCCAGTCTCAAAATATACAAGTAACAGTTTAATGCTGTCTGCATGCTTACAGATATTTGCATCACTCCCGGGGCCTGTATTCACAAACGTTTTTAGACTGAAACTTAAGACTTAAAATTTGCAAAAATTATAGTTACCCGCTTTTCGAATTTCATTCAATCTGGATGGATGAAATTTTGTCAGAATAATGGGTGTTACCCATTCTACATGTTTTCCAACTTTTAATTAGATCTATATTGTAATAAAAACTTAGCAGCAAAATAACTTTTAACATTTTAAAGACTAAGTCTGAGATTCAGTCTTTAAGTGTTTGTGAATACGGGCCTAGCTTTTGATTTATTCAACTGGATGTCACTGTGACAAGACTACACCATGGAACATAGAACTCAGAGAGATTCTCTGATAACCTAGTGAGAGGGAAAGTGAGCGCAACCAATTAAGTGCTCCCTGATCTGACAAATAGTCCTGACAAGAATGATAACATATATACTATATGTGGCATATTTAAAGGGCCATAACTCCCCGAAAAATAGTCCATCCAAAACCGTGTGATAATATGCGCATCTCCTCTTGGTAGTGAAGCTTCTCATGAAGTTTTGTTGAATTCCAGTCAGTAGTTTCTGAGAAGAAGTCTGGACAAGAATGTTACTATATATACTCCATGTTGCATCATCAAAGCGCCATAACTCTGTGAAAAATAGTCCAAGCAATACCCTGTGATAATATGCGCATCTCCTCTTGGAAGTCGAGCTTCCCATGAAGTTTTGTTGAATTCCAGTCAGTAGTTTCTGAATGTAAGGTGGAGGGCAACTGACAACATCCCCACAGAATGTAAGGTGGAGGGCAACTGACAACATCCCCACAGAATGTAAGGTGGAGGACAACTGACAACATCCCCACAGAATGTTAGGTGGAGGGCAACTGACAACATCCCCGTAAGGTGGAGGACAACTGACAACATCCCCACAGAATGTAAGGTGGAGGGCAACTGACATCATCCCCACAGAATCTAAAGCGGAGGACAACTGACAACTTTCCCACAGAATGTAAGGTGGAGGACAACTGACAACTTCCCCCCAGAATCTAAGGTGAAGGACAACTGACAACTTCCCCACAGAATGTAATGTGAAGGACAACTGACAACTTCCCCACAGAATGTAATGTGAAGGACAACTGAAACTTCCCCACAGAATCTAAGGTGGAGGACAACTGACAAACTTCCCCACAGAATCTAAGGTGGAGGACAACTGACAAACTTCCCCACAGAATCTAAGGTGGAGGACAACTGACAACTTCCCCACAGAATCTAAGGTGGAGGACAACTGACAACTTCCCCACAGAATCTAAGGTGGAGGATAACCGACAAACTTCCCCACAGAATCTAAGGTGGAGGACAACTGACAACTTCCCCACAGAATCTAAGGTGGAGGACAACTGACAAACTTCCCCACAGAATCTAAGGTGGAGGACAACTGACAACTTCCCCACAGAATCTAAGGTGGAGGACAACTGACAAACTTCCCCACAGAATCTAAGGTGGAGGACAACTGACAACTTCCCCACAGAATCTAAGGTGGAGGATAACCGACAACTTTCCCACAGAATCTAAGGTGGAGGACAGCTGACAAACTTCCCCACAGAATCTAAGGTGGAGGACAGCTGACAAACTTTCCCACAGAATCTAAGGTGGAGGACAGCTGACAAACTTTCCCACACAATCTAAGGTGGAGGACAGCTGACAACTTTCCCACAGAATCTAAGGTGGAGGACAACTGACAACTTTCCCACACAATCTAAGGTGGAGGACAACTGACAACTTTCCCACACAATCTAAGGTGAAGGACAACTGACAACTTTCCCACACAATCTAAGGTGAAGGACAACTGACAACTTTCCCACACAATCTAAGGTGGAGTATAACTGACAACTTTCCCACACAATCTAAGGTGGAGGATAACTGACAACTTTCCCACAGAATCTAAGGTGGAGGACAGCTGACAACTTTCCCACAGAATCTAAGGTGGAGGCCAACTGACAACTTCCCCACAGAATCTAAGGTGGAGGCCAACTGACAACTTTCCCACAGAATCTAAGGTGGAGGAGAGCTGACAACTTTCCCACACAATCTAAGGTGGAGGACAACTGACAACTTCCCCACAGAATCTAAGGTGGAGGACAGCTGACAAACTTCCCCACAGAATCTAAGGTGGAGGACAGCTGACAACTTTCCCACACAATCTAAGGTGGAGGACAACTGACAACTTCCCCACAGAATCTAAGGTGGAGGACAGCTGACAAACTTCCCCACAGAATCTAAGGTGGAGGAGAGCTGACAACTTTCCCACACAATCTAAGGTGGAGGACAACTGACAACTTTCCCACAGAATCTAAGGTGGAGGACAACTGACAACTTTCCCACACAATCTAAGGTGGAGGAGAGCTGACAACTTTCCCACACAATCTAAGGTGGAGGACAACTGACAACTTTCCCACAGAATCTAAGGTGGAGGACAGCTGACAAACTTCCCACAGAATCTAAGGTGGAGGACAACTGACAACTTTCCCACAGAATCTAAGGTGGAGGACAGCTGACAACTTCCCCACACAATCTAAGGTGGAGGACAACTGACAACTTCCCCACAGAATCTAAGGTGGAGGACAACTGACAACTTCCCCACAGAATCTAAGGTGGAGGACAACTGACAACTTCCCCACAGAATCTAAGGTGGAGGACAGCTGACAACTTCCCCACAGAATCTAAGGTGGAGGACAACTGACAACTTCCCCACAGAATCTAAGGTGGAGGACAACTGACAACTTTCCCACACAATCTAAGGTGGGGGACAACTGACAACTTCCCCACAGAATCTAAGGTGGAGGACAACTGACAAACTTCCCCACAGAATGTAAGGTGGAGGACAACTGACAACATCCCCACAGAATCTAAGGTGAAGGACAACTGACAACATCCCCACAGAATCTAAGGTGAAGGACAACTGACAACATCCCCACAGAATATAAGGCGGAGGACAACTGACTAACTTCCCCACAGAATGTAAGGTGGAGGATAAATGACAACTTCCCCACAGAATCTAAGGTGGAGGACAACTGACAACTTCCCCACAGAATCTAAGGTGGAGGATAAATGACAACTTCCCCACAGAATCTAAGGTGGAGGACAACTGACAACTTCCCCACAGAATCTAACGTGGAGGACAACTGACAACATCCCCACAGAATCTAAGGTGGAGGACAACTGACAACATCCCCACAGAATATAAGGCGGAGGACAACTGACTAACTTCCCCACAGAATGTAAGGTGGAGGATAAATGACTTGCCAAGGAGAACATTAGCCTTAAATAGGGTGAACTGACTTCATTCACACTGGCAGTTGAATTCTATGCAGATTTAACTAACAATATCTCACAAATCACAGGGACTGGTGATGTAAATACTTGGTATACCTGATTGATAGTGAATTCCATCCGAAGTTTCTGGTATCGTCTCAACAGTACAAGTCCTGCAATAATATCTGATGGCACAACATCCAAATCTCTGAAAAATTCTGTAAACAGTTGAGCTATTTCCGACATGGAGTTCTGCAAAAAGAAAACATAACACAGATGGTTGAGAAATTAAAAAATTTAAAGAAAAGAGATAAAATAAACATAAAATACTAACAATCTGAAATATTTGAAGATTGATAAATACATTTGCAATGAAATTCTGTTATTTTTCAACAGCCGATCATAAATATTTATTGACAGTCTTTCTGAGAGTGAATGCTGAATGGATACAATTGTTGGATTACACCATCTTATACAAAGTGTAGCTGACAATGTGTTGAATTCATAAGCATTCGCATGGATTAAATGTATTGTCATTCAAACCCATCTTTCTATCTTTAAGAAATGAAAACGAGAAATGCAATCTCATATACAGCCATCGGTTGTCATGGTGAACTCAATTTCATTATATCAACTTTTCCTTATCTGACTGCAATTTTGTTGTTTTGTTGTTCTAAAAGTCGTATTCAACAATATGATGTGCCTAAGATTAATAGTTAATTAGGAATTTGGATTGCTTCTGGCTTTAAAGTACTTTTATTTTCACACCGAATTTATCAACAATAATAATGAACGAGATTGTTCATGCTTGCACTTCAATGCAAACATGCCATACAACAGCAATCATCATGCCATACCAGTTTGTTCTGATTGCATCAATAGTAACATGGTGACCATTTGAGCATACATGTCCTTGATTTGATATAGCCACATACTTTTTTCTGATAAGTTTTAGCCCTTACTCTTTAAGTAAATTAAGGAAGACGGAGCATGTCAGAAACTCCTCACAGTGCCGATAAGTCTTCTTATTGAATCCTTGATGAGACGTTCAGATACCCAATTAACAGGTCTTTAATAACCAGAAGTTCTTAATTAAAACATTCTTCTTGGTAAACCTTGTGATGTCATGTCAAGTTGTCGTTTGTAGTGTAAAAACAATGTTATGCCATCTTGTCTGTGCAAGTAAAAAATCCGTCTGGCAAGTCAAAACGTCCAAGTGGATTGCCTGCCCGGCAACATCCAATCAAATGAATATTGATATTGTCTTTGTGTGGTTTATCTCACACAAGCTTGTCGTCTAGAGTTGATTAATATTTTGATAATTTTCTTAACTGTAATTTGATTGGTTATCAATTTCGAAACATCCAATCAAATTTAATACCCAACAGTGCCAGAACAACACTGTACAAATTCAATAAATCTTTGCCAAATTTGTATTGGACAATTTAAAGACCTAGAGAAAATACGAGTAAAAAATGCTCTGGAACGCTGGTTTGGTTAATAAATTCATTGTAACAGCTGATAGATAACCATAGTTGGTCAAATAATTGCGGACTATGACAGCTCTCGATGCTTACATTAAGACTTAAAGGAAGTTATTTAGATCTTGTTTCAGATTCTCAGTCGTATCACCATTTATCTTCTTAATGTTTCCACCATAACGAGAATTGTCCAGCACATAATCACATAACAGAGGCATAATTATGTGAAAGAATGACTTATTGGTGTGTACTGGTAATCAATTCTTATAAATATGGACTCAAAAATAGTCTGTGTACAGTGCTGTTAGATTGACCGCCAACAGGTTAATGCACTTTCAGGACCGATTCATGCCAGTTTAGGTAAGGAAATGCTCGAGTGCGTAAAGCTATTTGGAATACTATCTATCAAACAGAACCGCCTCTTTTCTCCATCAAGCTTACAGACAAACACCAACTTTTCAATACACCTATTTTGAAATGTAACGGTCCAAGCAATATATACATACATTCGCAGTTAATAAAACCTTGCTATAACTATGTATAATGTATACTAAGGATATGTAGACAGCTATAACTATGTATAATGCATACTAAGGATATGTAGACAGCTATAACTATGTATAATGTATACTAAGGATATGTAGACAAACAAAGCTTTTTATGCATTATATGGAATAAAGAAATTTTGTAAAACAGACACTATCATTGGCAGAAGTACATCATAATTCCTAGTTTCACCCGTCAATTTGTCCTTCTAGAAAGATTAAAACATTTCTAGGGCAATGAACAAAAAAGACTAATTGAAATTTCTAATCGAGCATTTAAATATTTCACTATAATGAAGGAAAACTGCAATGAAAAATATGTTATTGGGAAAATTTTGCTTTTTTGGACATAAGCGGAACATAATGCAAATAATCTGCCAAACTAGAAACACAAGAAATTGTGAAAACCAAAAATACCGATACCCCAATTCTGGTGTAATTTGTTTACAATCAATCAGGTTCACGATGCTAATAGAATTACCAGTTAATTGTGCAAAACATAAATACAATTAGGATAAAACAGGCTATGCTGTAATGTATTATAAACAAGTGCGTCCTAAACTGCACCATACCTTTGAGAATAAAATATCAATGGATATTTCTTGCCTATTTACAGGAATATCAAATCAACTTGTTTTCATTCCACTCTTAATGCAATATTAATGACATTTTTGGCAGTCAACGATGCTTGGAATGCAATGAGAGTAGAAGTTGTAAACTTTTCTATCTCAAAGAAACATAATTGTAGACCTGGTACATTAACAGTTGTATTAAATCAATATTTACAGGCAAAACCCCACAATCTATTCCAATAGATTCCCTTAAGAGAAGCACATAATGCAAATGATACAGTAGGTATTGTCTATGTTAAGATGTCTCCTACAGATAATTGTAGATGAGTTGTTGTACTGTTGGCTGTATTGCGTAATTGTTATATATAGCTTCCAGACACTTCGCTATAAAACACATCAAAACCATAATTATAGTAAGCCGAAATCAGATATCTGTTGTCAAGTGAATGCCATGTAATACAATCAGACACAGGTAACCCAGACAGATACGAGAAGATAATTAATACTGGAGCAGTTAATTTACAGCTCCTTTTTTTACATACCATAATAATATCAGTGATACTTTTACTAACCTTGAGAACATTATCAAAGGCATAAAATTACTAGGTATATCAGCTTACTTAATGAAATAAGTCACATATTTACGAAAATCTTGAGTATACTCTACAGAAAATTTGAAAATTCACTCGAATGATTAAGATTTTCTACAATTGCCATTCACAAAGAAACTTTGTCGGAAATCTAAACTCTGAAATAACGACTTCACTCAAATATTTGGAGGTCGGTCGGTAGCATCCTTATCAGTTGAGATTGGTCTATGAATACAGATCTGAGTGAAAACTCAGATAAAATGAATTTGACAGAATTCTCAAAATGAGATTTTTGTGGATATTGAAACAAGATATATATGCATATAAACGGTTTTGTTAAATTTACATTCTCGTACAAGTCAATGGGGAAAAGATAGAAGCACATTTAGTTTTGAGTTATTGACAACATGTCATAGGTTGAGCTAGTCATCAACTTTTGTAAATGGTTTGAATTTAGAATATTGAAGCTCATTACTGAAAAATATGTCTGAGAACATAATAAAGTAGTTTTTGTCAGACAAAAATCTAATAAATTTCCTTGTTTCAGATTCCAAGACAATACAACACAGTGATAAACACAGTTCGTAAGGCTGTGCTAACATATATCTCACTGAATTATTTCTTTCAATTCAGATTAGTATTAAATAATTTTAATCTTCAAGGATCCATTTCCCCAAGAAGCTAGACAGTTATATAATTACTAAACCAAATACTAGTCATAACTCATACATTATCTCAGACAAACCAGACAATGGTATGTTTATATAGGAAACCAGGGTAATGGTATCAGTTGTGAGGTGAGGTGTTCGTAAAACAGACATATGCATCCATAAAGGCTATTTAGAGGCAAGATGTAATATACCGACTAACTTAACCTTTCAGCCGGAGTCCACTGACTACAGAAACCATCTATGAAATTTGACAGTCAAAGGCCCGAGTGTTCTCAAGTTATTGATTTTAACCAAACAGATTACTGATGGACCCACAGATTAAAACAACACCCCCCCATGTCTTCATAGAGGAGCATAATTAATATTGTATGAAATGAGTAAAAGAACTGTTCCAACTCAATGCGATGTCAATAGATCTTCATCAATTTAGGACATTATGTCAATAAGTCTATCGAATAAATAATAATACATTAGAGAAAGGGTCAAACAAACATTAAATACCCTTTAACAGAATAATTGACAATAAATAGCACAATTGCTACTAAAAAGCCATCCCCCTGATTTCATCAGCATACCATATACCTTGTTTCTTCCTTTCCTTTCCACACAGCAGCACATGAGTCCCAGCCTACGATCCCAGCTTTCTTCATATGCTCGCATTGCCTTCCTGTAATAAATAAAAGAAAGCATTTACATCACCATAAACGTTTTCTAACAAAGAATTCATCTCAAGACACCATCATCATTTTCATCAGTTTTATTGTATTGTGCAATGAAAGCCAACAATTTTATCTGTATATAAATAATGCATCATATTTGTTTTGCTTTCATCCCTCCATTAAAAACTCATGAAGCAGTCACGGAGTGTACTGAATACACAAAGGAATTGTGTAAAACTTTTGTTAATGTTTCTAGACTTCAACTTAAATTCCAATACCTGAAAACATGAATGAATGATTTACAAGTGGTAGTAAGCAGCTATGATAGAATTATTTCCATTAACAATATCAACAAATGAAACATAAACAAGTTTTAATGACAATGACAATGACTGAATGCAACCATCTGAACATTAGTATATGAATAATGTAAACGATGTCATTCAGAGACGATTTAATGTTGTGTAATGTGAGCAATGATAATTATTGAATGAACACGAAAGAGCAGTTTTATGGCTTACGGCTTCCAAATGTGGAACAACATAAAACCCAAACTTCCATCAATCTGCAACTTTTGTAAGAGCAATGTTCAAAAATTCAAATCCTGCCAAGAACATTACAGTGCTAGCCATGTGTAATTTACACCAACAAACCATGCAACATGTGTGGAAACTGTAACCAATCACAATCTGTTACTAGAATTATTGTTTCCTGTGTTGTCTCAAATGTCACAATAAAACAACATCAAGAGGTATTTCTATAAGGCTACAATGTGGATAGGTGTAGAGTGCTGCAAATGTGTAGGTCAAATGTTTTATCAATTGGCCCTAATCTAGTGGATACACCAAGAGTTGAAAGTGAAATAAGTCTACATGCATCTTTCATTTACTGTCTCCTGTGACCAAGTGGTTAAGGCATCCAACTTAGCAGTGTGAGGTGGAAGGTTCAAATCCCGATAGGGGTCCGTTCTGATATGGCTGGTTAGTGAGCCGCCAGGTAGTTAAATAATGGTTACCGCTTGCCTACCTGCCAGGTGCTTGGCATTGAAGGCTAGGAATTGGGATGTAAATGTGCTCAAAAAGTAGGTGTCTCATAAGTCAGAAATGGCTGGCACTTTACACAGGGGCGACACTATAATAAGCAATAACCACTTTATATGCAGAAAGTCCAAGTTCTCTTTTACCCCATGTTATTTATCTTTAATTCAGTAACTTAGAATAATACTCCTTTTTGAGCTCTATTTAAGGTGCTAACAGCATTTGTGATGTCTGTTTCGTACATTACTTGCAAAGCCAATCATGTCAAAGAACCAAAATTGCACAAGATTTTTGCTGTTAATTTTTTATATGCATCTTTGTTCAGCAGAATGTTAGTCTTCCAAATAGTCTGGCTTAACTTGTAATTTAATTACCCCTAAAATATGTCAAGATGCATCACTTTCATTTTGTTTTCCCATGTCTCTGTAGGGGACTCAGACTCAAACATCAGATCTACACTGTACAGTGGTTACAGACACTAAGCCAAATAAATGGTTATCATTTGTAGCATCTGTATCACCGTAATGTTTGTAGTTGTAAAATTCCAACCTTGATACTGTTTACCATACAGAGGGATCAGCACAAGACTATCCTAAGTCCTATGTATTTACATAGGAATTAGTATAGTCTTGCACTGAACCTTCGAAAAATTTATTATTATTACGGCTTTGTGTCATAAAGTTAGGTAAGCATAATAACAGTCTCATATGATCTGGCTGCTCATTTAATATATTTATTGTTACACTTCCCATAATGCTGCTTACCAGAATCCCAAGAGTGGAGTGAAATTTAATGAGTGTGTATAATTATATAACTTGTAACCTTTTCTGTAACAAGATTCATTCTATAGTCAGATAATGATGAAATATTGATACATCAAAATTATACAAAAATCCAATCACATTATAATATCCATTAGCGGTAAATTCAACAATTCAACAATTGGCAAATCAAATTATAGGGGATATATTAATTGTTCACACATAAAACATGGAATTAAAATCGATGCTTGATAAAGCACATAAATAGCGCATTAAACATGTGAAAAAAGCACCATATATTGTCATCCTCACCCATCCATGCAACTTGTATGCTCATACATTTTATATTGACAATCGAGAAAATAAATATTCAAGAGGGCCATGATCGTCCTGAATTGCTCACCTAGGCACCTGAAAAATATGGTATTATGGTCCTGTGTTACAGGATGCAAAATTGCTTTGAAGTGAAGATTTTCACAAATTTCCATCCATGTTATTAGTAATCACTATATCTATAATAGGTATAGTGCGATTTTATTAACCGCGAACATATGAACAATTACATGGACCATTACATTTCAAAATAGGTGTATTGAAATGTTCGTGTTTGTACGTAAGCTAGACGGAGAAAACGTTTTAATAGAAAGTAATCCAAACATCAGTTTAGCTTCACGCACGAGAGCATTTCCTTACCTAAATTGACATGGAACGGTCCTGAAAGTTCATACACCTGTTTGCAGTCAATGTAACAGCACTATATATACATCATATAGGGAAAATGACCCGCCCCTGGCAGCTATTTTTTTAATGAATCACATAATTTGAACAATCTAATTGGTAGAGGTCCAATTCAAAGGAATATTTGCATGCAATGTTTTCGAAATATGGCCAACAGTTTTTGACAATAAGATTTTTAAGGTTTTTACTTTCCATTGCCACGGCAACCAGAATTTTGTGTGGAATGGGACTCTTGGAACAATTTTGAAAGGGGACTATTATGAGGGTTATTTCTATGAACTTTAGTTCAAAGTAGGCGGAGTGGTTTAGGAGGAGAAGAAGTTTAAGATAAGTGTGGACGGACGGACGGATGACGAACTGTGAGTGATCACAATAACTCATCCTGAGAACTTGCTCAGGTGAGCTAAAAACAAAATATAAAACTGCCCACACACTGTCTGTTCTGTCAAACTCTGAATGAGAATCAATTTTATTTTCTCTGGTCTTAATACAATTTATATCCACAATTCAGAGGTGGCAACAAACAGTGTATTTTAAGTTTGCATTCATCATAAAATGAGCAAATAAAGATTCCTGTATGTGTGAAATAACAAACGATTCCATTGTTCCAAGGTTTCAAGACAGCACTGCTTTGTTCAGGAAATTCAGACTGGATGATATTATCAAAATACTTGGTTTTGATGCAATAATGGGTGAAGTTACGGTGATGAGAAATTTCAGCTATGTCACCTTAAGCACGTTAAGCCATAGATATCTGTTGCAGCTAACATCAGTAATGCCAAGCAAACCAACACATATTACATTACGTAACGCTGATGCAGACATCAAGATGCTGTTATGTTGGGATAGCCTCTGGAGCATTCAGAAGTTCAGGCACTTTTCTTAATGTTCTTGAACAGTACAAGAATTGTTCTTAAACATAAGAACTTAATTTCGCAGGAGATAACAACACAGTGTTAATAATGCTCATGCATTCTTGATCAATTCAAGTTCACTTTAGGTACTGTTTTTAAACTTAAATTCATGAACAGCACAAGAATATTTCTTGAACTGTTCTTGAAAATTTCACAGGGGGGGGGGGGGATATTTATAGTCCAAAGAAACGTATTTTTTTAATTTTCCGTTATAAGATTAATTAATTTATTGTAGGAAATAATCTACCAAACAACCCGTGGAGGTGTGCCTGCAGACATAGAGCAGGTTTGTTAATACAGTCTTATAAGGAATACTTAGCCTTGCCATAATGTTTTACATGTTGGTAGAGGGTCACCCAAGGGACATTTCTGAGCAATGATTTCAAAATTGTATCAGGGGTTGAAGAGCAGAACAGATATCTTTTGAAAATGATCCATACACTGGCTGCCCCTATGTGAAGCCTAGTGGAACTGTTTGAACAATTTGGAAGAGCACCGACCATAATAATTCAGGAACATCGAACAACAACTTCCTGCCAATAGTTTAAAAGGGGGTTTGGCTTGAAGAAACTGACTGACAGAATTGGATGACCAAAATATATTATCCTTACCACCCACAATGTGCTCAGGTGAGTTACAAGGAAGTATTTTACGAATGTCATAAAACAATACATCTATTTCACGTTGATCAGTACATAATTCTCTATAAGCTTTAGAAAACATATTGACCATTTCATCCGAGAAAATTGCCTTCAATATTATAAATTGTCTTGCAGTAAATGACCAAAAAAAAATTGCTTGAGCAATTTAAATAATATTCAGCTGCCTAGACAGTCAGCAACAGGAAACTATTCTTTACCATTCACAACAGTAAGAAACTATTCATTACCATTCACAACAGTTTTCCTGAGCTGTCAATAAAACATTGAGATAATAATGATGCGAAAGTCTCTTAGTTCAATATCCGAATGGTCAAAACAACTTTCATCAGCTGCCATCAGTTAAGAACCCTTTAATTAATAAGATTGCCTTGGATGCAAAGGATAAAGACGTTAAAGACATTGAGGATTTCAAACACTATATTGTACTGTCCACTGTTATGTACAAGGTGGTGAACAGCAGTCCATACCTGCAAAGTGGGAACAACTATTCGGAGCCCACTTGAAACAACTAGAAATTCAGTGTTTGTGATGCTGAATGTAACAAGAAAGAAGCTAAATATACACTCACACAATTAACCCTCCTTTAAGTAAGGTATACTGAAAACATATACTGAAAACTGCACCTACATTATATTTAATGAGGCCCATTCCTAAAGTTGGTGGACTGGTCTTTTATACTGCTTTTATACAATTGTTTTAACATAAGACTCATATATTGTTACATGATACATCTCATAGGATTACACACACAATAACAGTCGAGACTGTTTTAAGAGACCTCCATTGAGACCAAACAGGTCACATATGACAGGGAGTCTTTAATTCAATCACTACATTTTGTTTTTGGTATGAAATTGCTTATCTATGTTGTTATATACATGTATACATACATTTAGAAATGTGCATGTATCATTAAAACATTTTGCATCATTCTGTTCATGTATATTTTGTTTTATTTTTCAAGCCATAATTTACTGAGTGGTATATCAATAAAGATGCATAACATAGGACATTCATGAATTTTCTAAGGCATATTTATTTGGAGAAAACATCATACAGATCAAACATATAATATGTATTATTCATGTGCACCTAAATTACACAACTAGGTAAACATAAAAAGTAAAAAGAATGTTCTAAAAGTCACACGGTAGGGTTACAAATTATGTCTTTCCGAATTTTGGTCCGTCCGAATAATACTCAACTTTTAGTAAGGAAGTTCATTGCAAGTCCTATAACTATTTTAATTTCGAAATTGTCTACCAATAATTGTTTCAAGAAGTCATTCAGTGGCTATAAATGAATTAAACTGCCAACAGCTATCCTTGAAATTATTTGGCTTGCCTATAATATATGACACTGCACCCCCATTTCTGTTGACATCAAGAATGGTGCACAGTAATTAAATGGAGATGATATATGATTTTACACAAATCTATGCATAAATATGCTACTTAGTAGATTAACTGTAGTCTGCATAGTCTGACACTCAATTCCAGGAGCAATTATCACATTGTTTATTGGTGTCTGTTTGACAATGTTAATAGATTAACACCATGTTTTTGACACCTCGCTTGCGGTGCCAACCATGGAAAGTCCCTATAAACAGTCTCGTTCGATTACGATGATAGTTTTAGGGAGCATCTACCAGACAAATTATCAGGTTTGGCTGCAAACTTTATGGTTGCTTGTGGCATAAGGCAAGAAGCCGGCTTAATTCAGTATATTTTAATAAGAAAATATGTTGGGCGCAAAATGTTAGGTCGCATGTTAGGTTGCATAAGACAGTATATGAACCGAGAGCCCAGAGTGATTCAGACATAATATCATCAATCATAAGCAGAGGGCGTCATAGTGTAATTGATCATTGTGTAAAGAAAGACATGATACCTACAAATGCATTGCAGTTTCCAAATTGCAATTAATCAACCAGAAGATATCAAAAGCCTTTCATTTAAGTCACATGCACATTTTAAAGATGTTATGGCGAGAGTTTGTATCAGAGGATTCCAGTCTCCAAGCCAGGATTATAGAGACTCTACTGTATAAACCACATGAAGCATGTTAAGGAACAAACACTGTTAGCTACATTCGTTCCAGGAGATTATTGACCCAACAAACCCTGCAGTAATTTATCAGATTTCAAACAGAGCATGAGCGAAACAAAAAATTGCCAAGAATTAAGTGGCAGAAAATCAAATCTGACGAATTTGTGAAACACAGTGTAAGGCAGCAGTGGCAGTCCAAATGATATGCTGTTTGGCATAAAACCATTCCTGTCACATACAATGAGAAGAAAAACATCTTATCTTAAATGGAAGACAAAATTATAAACTTCCAAGACTCACAAACAGAAATCACAGAAACTTGCGAACTAAGACTTCAAACATAGAGCGTGATCCACCATACATAATTAGATGGCAATAAACAACAAGAAATAATAAATGAGAATAAACAACAACAACGAAGTACGATAATAAACAACAAAAAACAACCCATGAGAATAAATGACAACAACAAGTACATTGTAGATATACAACAAACTGTAGAACATTGAAATTGTAGGCAGCATTCAGAATATATAGTACAGTCCACTCTCGTTATGACAAACTCGCTTAAGACGAAGTTTTTCATAAGTCCCGATTTATCCTTCTTTGTCTATATGAAATTCTGTCGGTTAAGACCAACTCTTGTCTCAAAGTTTTCCACTATGTCGAAGTTTTTCGAAGTCCCGCTTAACAAGTTTGCACCTTTAATCTATTGTTTAATACGAAGTCGGATCGTATCCTTTCGTATCTACTTTCTACGGTCCCAAAAAATTCAACATAACGAGAGTTGACTGTATGTATTATACCATTATTCCCATTAATTCTCATCAAGGACGATTTACAGATGCATAAATCTAAACCACCATCAACAACATCCATCATCAGGATCTTACAAAAAATATGGCAAAAGAACAATACCTGATAATGTGATATCAAAGTAATCCCATGCAGACAGATTTTCCCCGCAGGAGAAATATGCATGGGAAAATTTCTTATACCGTTATAAAATTACCAATTAAAGACATATGGTTCTTTAGATACTAGAGTACGGGTAATAATTGGCAAGTTCTATCTATTCTTAGTACAAGGAATACATAAATTGCAAACTTGATCAGATATAGCTGAGTTTCAGGACAATTTCAATTAAAATATCAAACATTACCCATGGAAACAACAGATTATTAGATAACTTTCACAGCACAATTCAACTGATTCTAACTAGTATTTAGCATAATGCAGATTGTTTTTGAGAAAAACTATGGTGAACTATTATGGACTGTAATAAAAAAGTAAGCCGAACGTAAGCAACATAAAAATTTAATGTTCAAAATTTTGCGGTGAATGATCAGGTAACGTTTAATTTTCTCTTTATAGTGACTGTTAATTGACTCTGCGTCACCTCTCTGTGGGGCCCATTGGGGAGTTGCATTGGATGAAATTTCATGCATTAACTGCTCAGCAAAGACTCTTGAGAGCCTGTCTGTCTGTTAATATTTCACCAATACATAGACTTTATCAATAGTCGAATCATAAATATACTCACAAGTATAACTGACAAGTAGTCCCTACAGTGCTCTGATTTATCCATGTAACTATGAATCATTGTCAAAAACACAACTGAATGAGAAAGTCTTGATCAAATTTAACTTGCATTAAAGGAACATAAAACATACATTTTCCACCTACTTCCCAGAAAGCTTAAATAGTACTCTCAGAAAATTTCCTTAATTTCATAAGTTAGTAGGAAAGAATTAGTTCTACGCAGGAGATGGTAGGTAAATTACACATAATTTGCGATCTAAACTAGGAAGACAAGATAAGTACAGACCTAGGGGCTGTGAAAGGAAAATCTCTCTCCCTCATGAAAACATTTCATCAGTTATAGTAAGTATGGACAGTAAAAATACTTGACGATTTCTGTTTGCAAAAGCTGAAATAGTCAACGACATATGTGACTTATTTTGACTTAAAGCAAACAAAGTTGTAGACTTGTAACAGTTTAAATTGATCTGAATGCACCTTAAACTGTCTGCCACTTAAATCGCTCCCCCCCCCCCCCTTGTTCAGATATGCCCTATATAATTGGTTTTCTCCAAAGAAAAAAGTTCAGGACTTGGTTCATACTGAATTGTTTTCTGTATATTGACCTAAGTGGGACAGAATAGAGTGAATGACTGACAAGCAAGTAATTGCTTCTAAACAACCCATACCAAATGTCTAGATAGTGACAATCAAGTAGAAAATGCCCAATTTGCCGTATAACCTTTTACGAAACCCAAAGATAAGTTACTGTAATTTCATCGACAAGACCATTCTCAACAGCAAGGAAAAATAAGACAGTTAATTAACGTGTCAGGAAATCATTCGATTACTAATTGAACAAAGAAAAGTAGGAAAGAAAACATTGACCGATCATTAAGCAGATGTTTAATTGATGTTTATTCCTTAATGATATTCACACACCGAGGAGTGAAGGCAAATGTGTGAGATGTGGTATATTTGAGGGTGTATCATCCTTGAGTACTATATTCATTTGTTCGCGGTTAATAAAACAGAACTATACAGTTGTTGATGCAGCAAAAATTTGAAACACAAAACAACATGTCCTTCGGAAGAACTATCTTGGTTCAATGTCACAGGCACATGATAAGTGAGAGTGCACTCAGATTATAAACGCCACAATAACAAAATAGAATCTCTGTACTTTAGGGAAGCAAATGATTGATTAATGTCAATTGCTATCTCTGGTGGAAGAAGTGATAACAGCATTTAATGAAAGAAGAGGGTGACTTTCTACAGCCCACAGACAAAACCACTGTTAGAAATACAGATATAAAAGAGAAGCACAGAAAATGCCACATGCAGAATACCAGCAGTACTTATGTATAAGTCAACAAAAATTTATATTTGGTTGGCAAAGCTGAAATGCTATTTTCTTTTTTAGCAAATGGCTGCTCTTAAGCGTACCTGCAAAACAGTTATCTAAAACACTGTCAAGAAATACAATAAGTCTAACTGTACCCTGTTATTTCATACATCATCAATCAAGTAAAACCTGTAATCATTTACTACACAATTACTTATTGTACCATTCCTCTGACGGATTTGATCAGATGTTTGCTTATACATTTACTACAGGTACCAGGAGACTGAGGCCATCTATAATCTATTAAGTTTATAGTACTGGTACTCACTCAGGTAATAACCAAACAAAAGTTTTAATGCAATTCTTTTAATGTTTTAATTTCAAAATTCTTAAAAGCTGCTCATGTGATTATTGCCATCAAATCAAAGGCTTTTCTGTAAAAAGATTATTACAATCAAATCAAAGGCTTTTCTGTAAAAAGATTATTACAATCAAATCAAAGGCTTTTCTGTAAAAAGATTATTACAATCAAATCAAAGGTTTTTCTGTAAAAAGATTATTACAAATATTATTACAATCAAATCAAAGATTTTTCTGTAATTTTTTTTATTACAACTTCAAATCAAAGATTTTTCTGTAAATAGATTATTATAATCAAATCAAAGATTTTTCTGTAAAAAAGATTATTACAAATTCAAATCAAAGATTTTTCTGTAAATAGATTATTATAATCAAATCAAAGATTTTTCTGTAAATAGATTATTATAATCAAATCAAAAGGTTTCTGTAAATAGATTATTATAATCAAATCAAAGATTTTTCTGTAAAAAAGATTCTTACAAATTCAAATCAAAGAATTTTCTGTAAAAAGATTATTATAATCAAATCAAAGGTTTTTTTGGAATACAACTGATTGACTGAGATAACAGTAGAACAAATATCTTAACAGTGTAAATGTAACAGAATCTGTGAATACTAATTCCACAATCAGTGAACAAATATAGCAAGACGTAATTGTATGAGTATATTGTGTAATACTGGCAGGCAGAGACAGTATCAAATTGAGTTACAAGAGAAAACATGATCCAAAAATATACACAGAAACAAAAAACACTCTGGCAATATATTTCCTTAATATAATCAACCTTCAACATGATCAATTACAGATCTAAATCTAACATGTATACAGAATAACAGATGGGGTAGAAAGCAATTCAAGGAATTGTCTCTTTTCTTAATGATAACGGGAATTCTCTCACTTAGTCAAATTCATCAATAAATAGTCCTTTCATTTGATTACGAAATAACATTGTAACCAAATTATTGAAGCAATCTCAAGATACAATTTGTCGCTTGGTTGTTATAGTGATCTTTGTCCTTTCTACTTTTTTGAGAAAACACCTCTAAAGTTTGTCCAAGTCTTTTTTTGCACTTATATTTTGTTGATTTAAAAATAACAACAATATGCATCCTAACAATCGTTCTACATGTATTCCCAATAAATATATCAAATGCATGCATTTTTTTTCAGTCATTAGAAATTTGTGTTCGGTCATTGCTCAATTTTGGTCGATTTTTTCCAGTTATCTTTACCATTATTGGGACTTAATTTGCTGGATATGATTCAATATGATACAATGATTGGCATTTTTGTTTGGTCACATGATATTAGAAGGCAGTATCTTTGAATAGACATGATTTATCCCAAAATAAAAGAGTCAAAGAGATTGGATGAAGATTATTGTAACAGTAAATGATATCGAATGCAGCGTCATGTGGTCAAATAATGTTTTGATTAACTGTCACAATAAGCTGTCTTCCGGACATAATACAGACCAAGGATCATAAGTGTATGTAATACATGGAGATAGATCAAGTTAACTCTGAACAGGGGCCACAATTTCATTGATAGTAGGGTCAGGAGATAGACAAATCTGATGGTACAAAAACTCATTTTTTTCCAAAAATGGACACAGATTCCTATATTAGTCAAGTGACTAATGTATGACATGTCAGTACCAGGATTACTTTAATAGTGTAACTGAAGAACAAACTGATACTCTCTAACACTATTGTTGACATTTTAGGAGCTTTGTAATGGTTCCATACATGGCATACAACTCATCAAGTTTTACCTATTCAGCAATAGAACATTCTTGCAGTTTTGTCATACAACTTGAGAGCTGAATGCTTCAACAAAGGAAATCAAGATAATTTTAGAAAACCTTGGTTCAGACAACCAAGCATTTTGCAACAACTGTAATTCATAACGACTTCAGAAGCCTTAAAAGTAATTTGTAACACATTTAGAAGCCTTCTTGAGGTTATTGTCAGAAACATTTCCAGGAAAAAAGTATTCCACATAGCAATTAAATGAAACTATAAACAACATTCAATAACTGACAAGTTCTTTGTCTTGACAAATTACTAAATTAGAAAATCTAGCAGGAATTCCCTATCCAATAATAATGTTCCAACTACATCTTCACAGAAATCAACAAAAACAGGAAATGCAGTATAACATTGATTCTGGTATATTTCAAACTTACTGTAAACTCCAAACAAAATATAACAATTAAGTTGCTTAGTTCTAGAGTTTTAGCCCGTTCTCTCAACACTCTTTCAGTTATGGTTAGTTTACCCGACAGGTGCTCCAGTGTTACTTACCAGTACTTACCTGTACTTATGCAAGCACCTGGCAACTTCCACACACACTTCGGAGGCAGGGGACAAATGACTTTGGATGTATTAGCACCAGTCAAATGGTCACAGAGAACATACATCTCCCATGAGGTTTTGCACCATGCAGCAACCAGACTGGCAGACCTTGGCCCGTATTCACGAACGTTTTAAGACTGAATCTCCGACTTAAGACTTTTAAATGGTAAATGTACATTTCGTCCTACGTTATTGTTACAGAACATATTTTGATAAAACATGACAAAAGTGTCGAGTTAGTAACAAAAAATATTCAGACAAAGATGTATCCGCTTAGATATAATGAAAACAAAATGCTTGTAAATTTAACTTTTGCAATTTTAAAGTCTAAGTCTGAGTTTCAGTCTTAAAATGTTTGTGAATACGGGCCAAGGCTTTCCTGACTGAGCATTCTGGGAAGCTCTATTACAACTCATTTATGGTCGTAGTAACTTGAAATAGCATTCTGGGAAGCTCTATTACAACTCATTTATGGTCGTAGTAACTTGAAATACATGTATTGCAAATAAACATATATACATCTTTCTCATAACTTGGAGTCTTCTCATCATATATATTTATCATCTGCAATTCCACATTTTTCATTTATTGTCAAGCGTAACTGCCCGAAAATAACCAAATCACAAAAAAAAACAAGGTCATATTAATAGGGCCAGGTAAGCAGGACATTTCTTTATGAATTACATCATATATCTTACATCATCGAAGTGTTAATAAACCAGAACTAGGCAGATTTCCCAGATGCTCGAATTTAAAGCTTCCAGACAATTCCGGCCTCTGACCGTCAGTTTTTAAATACATGTTTTGTTACAAAACAGAAACGAATGTTGCTCCATACTTTGTAATGGTTTACATTTATGTTGTTTGTTTAGTTAATGAAAAACATGGAAATGAAGTCTATAGTGTTTACTGAATGAACATGGCTTTTCTGCTCAGGGTACAAATCTACAAATTTACAAGAAAACAGAATATCTTAATTGACATTCAAACTGAATCATTTCATTGGATTATACATATTGCTGTGAGAAATAGAAGACCTTAACATTTGTTTTTGTTACACATAACAAAGGAGGCAAACATGTTCAGTTCATTTCTTGGAACGAAAACTGGTATAGAGAATGGAGAATATTTCTGTGATAATTCCTGAGATATTTCAATTACAACTGAGTTCATCAAAGACTTTGAGCCCAAAAGAACATTACATGATCAAAATGTCATATGCTAATAGTGAATCCATTATGTATTCTAAACAAGACGTTTTTTTCTGAAACACACAAAATTGTATAATATAATCCAATCAATACAAACAAAATTCAGACAATACAATCTGGAAACAAATTACCATGATGACATCTACATGGAATTTACAAAGTGCACTAAAACAAGGAATATAAAATCTTCCCTGAATCAGACATGAAATAAGAACATGTCTAAATGGCGATTCAAGTGGAAAGAATGCACATATGGCACACACTCCATTAAAATATGGAAAGCATTATGTTTTCTATAATCATTAAGAGCATTAAATAAAATATGAATACCAGAAGGGGACAAACATGGACAAAACATACACATTCAACATCTCTTGACATATCAAAGAGATTGCAACAGTTAAGTATCAAACTTTGAATGCCCACAAACCCGAATCTTAGAGACCTAAGTGCCTTTCTGCAATTTCAAACACAATTCAAAATTATGAATGTACTAAAATAAGTTCTAGCAAACTGTATTCACATTCTGAACTGATGTATGGTTGTACGACAGATTTTTAGTTTTTTACTAGAAATTTTCAATAGGAATTGAAAGCCTCCACTATGTGATGTCAAAAGGGTGTGTCTTGTGGGAATAATGGAACAATAACACATTTAGACTGTGTTTCGTCATGGTACTTGCAAGCAACATATTATCATGTCATGGTGTTCATTTGTGTCAAGTTATTTCAAATCCTACACTGCTCAACAAAATTTGGTCCTAGCCACGAACAACTTTCACCACTAATTTTTTTAAAGAAAAATCTTCATTGCATCATGACCTTGACCTACATGCCAAATTCAACCATGAAGTTCTTGGCCAGATATGATTTTTCCACACTTTTCATGCTTACACACAGATAGAGTTAAGGCTGTATGCCCTTTTCTCAATATTCTCACAGGACCCATTCAGAAAGGGTCCTTGTAACACATAGCACTGAAGTTATACTATTGCATACACAGAACAGGGTTATAACGGCCATTATAAAGCTCAGCTGAATACCTGAACACATTAATGAAGTTCTGTTGAATTAAATTTTTCAAAAGATCTTTAAAACATTACATTTTATGTAAACAACTATACGTCATGTAGGTGTAGATTCCTGAGGAATTATTTGCTTGCCAATGTGGAAGATTTAGGGGAGTGACTTTGTCTCTAGTACAATTTCCAAATACATTTAAGGTATATAACTCAAGAGCAAAAACTTAGATGAGCAGTAATGCTCGGAGAAGATCGGAAATGACCCTCTACCTCCTGGAGCAACCTTCTTGAGATAGAGTGTGTGTCCAGCGCTTAACATGCTATCTCATTGTAGTCAATCATTTCTCCCATTTATTTAAAGTCTTACTTTATCAAGATGTCACTGACACAAGCTTCTTCTTTGGAAATGGAGGCATCAATTTTTTGTCAGAGCAAAGTGATCAAATTGTCTTTTTACTGAAGAATAAAAGCTTCAAGTTGTTTCAGTCTGACAGACTTGACTTGGTGTTGAGAGTTATACCGAGTCATGTATACAGAAAAGACAGGTCTTTGTGGTGTTATACATCTGTAATGGTACGGCTGGAATCTCTACAAACACACCTATGGTGAAAGTGTGGAAATTTGAATGCGCAGCAGCATAAAAACCAAGCTTTTCTCCCAGAAATATCCTACACTGAGCTGCAAATCTAATCAAAAGTTCATCAGTGGGACTAACAGCATAAATGCAATTGTCAAAGGAAGACACCATTTGAGCATAAATGCGTTGCGTCAGCAAAATCTCAATTTGAAAGGGAAATTCTGGAATCTGTATATGGTAAGTTTTCTAGCCATGATATAAGAAGTACATATATGAACATAAATTTACACAATGCACCATAAAATGATACCTCGGTGATTTTCAAAATGTGGATGTGATACAAAACAATTTGAATTTAATAATTTCAAATAATCATCAAATGTAACCATGGTAGTAAGCATTGTATATGACGCAGAAAGACAGTATGGCAATCAGAACAGTGGTTCTGGGCATACATTCTATGTAAAATTTCATTGGTCAAGATATGATAATCCATGCAAATTCAAACATTTGTAAATTAAAGGGCCATAACTGAGAAATTACTTCAATAATTGTGCTGATTACCGATTTTGTCCATGATCTTGTGGCCATATAAATTATACCCTGGGTGAGTTTCACGTCCACAATGTGTTGACACATTAAATTTAACGGAAGATAGTCAGATGATGAAGGACATAAGGTGATTACATTATCTTATCATTGAGCATTGTGAGCTAAAAAAACAACAAAAAATGATGTGCAGAATGAATTGTATAATCATGTATGGCACAAACAATATATAAAAACAATGAAACCAACTGATAAACAAAAAGTTGCTGCAAGAACTGTCATACATACAAAAACTAAAAACAGAAACACATCACACAGGATAACTAGAGCAATCAGTGGAAGTGCATGATCATACTACCCTGCAATCTCTAGATCAAGGGCAACATGTCGAGCCCACCAATTGTCAAGAGATTAAGAGAATACAGTTATAAAATGCTGTACAGTGCATATCTATTACACTCAATTATTTACTTTTGACTTCTAAGTGTGATCTTGACCTTTGAGCTATGTACTGGCAAGGTTTGGGTCTTGCACAACACATGAGGTCACCATATTGAACATTTGTTCAAAGAAATATGAAAATTCACCCAATAAATGACGTGTTATATTCAGGACAAGATGTTTTTGTCTCATTTTTTGGACATTTGACCTCCAATTGTGACCTTGACCATTGAGCTTCAGACATAGGTCCTGCGTGCGACATGCTGCCTCATCATGGTGAACATTTGTGCCAAGCCATTTGAAAATCCTCCAATAAGTGACAGAGTTATTGTCCGGACAAAGAAATGATGGACACAAGCACGCACATACACCGGACCACCATTGTGGCGACAATATCGCAAGCGGCTAGACAAAAAGTGTGGAAGTAGTTGGCACCACAAACTCACACAACTGTACACATTTTTTTGTCAAGGCATTCTTCACCCTGCAATGCTACCTGTGCATAACTGTGAAATATGTCATGCACGTCGTAATGGCGTTCATGGCTATGAAGTTTCATAAGAATTCCTGTAAAAGTGTGGAAGTTAATTTCCTGCCACAGGTGTTGTGCAATGGCCCACATGACTTACCAAAAGATAACTCTGACATACTCCTTTCAAAATTTCTTTACAGGGGCATCAAGACCGACTTTAAGACAACTCCTATATAACCCCAGCAAACTTTATTTGTGGAGGTATATTGAAATGATGGGAAGGCTGTGAGAGAGAGGTTTACCTTTGCATATATTGACACTGAGAATGCTGTTGACGTAGCCTGAAGAAAACAACATAAAATATATAACTGAGGATGCACAGCATATGAATAGCATTAGCAGACCAACCATACCAAAGCCATGATGAAATATACTCCCAGGCTGTTTGATAGCATTCAGTGGATCTAAGGTGGCTTACCATAACATAATAGTGTTCCCAATAACTCTCTTCCAATAATTTAAGCCAAACAAGGGAAACGATTATGAAACAATTAAATAGAATGAATGGTTCATTTCTACTGGGTCAATGAAATATCTGTCAATAATATCACTCAAAAGAAATATTGATAAACTTAATTGGTTGTAAATGCTCAAGTAGGTGAGGCAAGATCTCACTAAAACTTTGTAAGCAAATTTGAACAAATGAGTCACAAGCTTGTTTGATTGAACACGCAGAACTTTGAAGTATTCAAGCATAATATGAAACATTACTAGTCTAGCATTGGTAAAGTTGGTCTTCGCTAGCAGGATATAAGAACGAAGTCACTAAAAAGCAGCGGAAATAAAATATGAATCATTTAAAATATAATAACAACGACTTACTTAAGACATAGAGACAGCTAGACAATGTTCTAAAAAACTTTATATATACAAAGATACAAAGATAAATAAAACTTATTAAAATTCAATTATAAATTACAAGATGCACGATGGAGTATTTCAGTACATGCATAAATATAAGTACACTCAACCATGGTTAGAGGTATGTGTTATGCGCAATAACCAACACATACAGCAGAAGTTTGAATATGATGAAAAGTGATTTGGTTTATGCAGAGATGCATAATAGAGTATTGTCCATTTTAATGCACATTTACAGTTTTTTTACTATTGGAATTCTGGCTGAGCCTTAAATTCCATCTAAACTTATCTAAATATACAATATGTTATAAAAAGGTTGTACAATTTACATTAAATCACTCTCAATGACTGCGTCCTGGGTTTCTAACCAGTATTTGCATTGAATTCAGGTATAATGAGGGATGTGGAAGAATTCCGATAGATTCGAATGTGAATGTTCCGAATCAGTATTTTGGCTCTCTACCCCATCACTATCATGCCTCCCTTGTGTATCTAAATATGCATGGCATTTCAGTTGCTTAAATTACTGAGTGAAAACATCATCTTTATTAGAATTTTCTTCTCCATTTTGACTTTGAAACTAAACTATCAAGCATTCACCTTTTCCTTTTAAGCAGAACATCATATGTCTAATAGAATTATCCCTTGTTTTGGAATGACAAAAAAACATTTTTTAATGTTGAAAGACAACAACAAAACCTTACTGTTCTCAATATAAGACTCTCGTATTATAGCAAGACAACTACAGCAAGGCAACATTGAACATTTAATGACAACAAAGAGTGATCATGCAATTTATGATGACAATAAAACCTTGAGACAACATGCATTTACATTAGAGCAATGTTAAATATGTTATATGGAAGACAATAACAATGTTAATACATCACACCATAGACACTAACAATGTTAATACATCACACCATAGACACTAACAATGTTAATACATCATACCATAGACACTAACAATGTTAAAACATTTAACCATAGACAGTGAGGTTTGGGAGGAACTCAATATATACTTTGAACTGCATTCAAAGCCTAAGTAACCTTTCCATGTTGTAGTACACAGTGCTTATATCTAGCTATGTATCAATGGTATGACACAAAACTATAGCAACTCAGGTTTGATGGAGATGCAGTAACAGTAGTTTTGTAATCAAACTCTTGGTATAAGTAAAGGATTAATATGATGGAAAAATAGAAGGATGCCTACGCCAGATTACTCAACTTCCAGAAAATTGGTGTTTTATAAATAATAAAAAAAGGTTATATACAGGTCTGTATGCCGTGTATGTCTACATTTGTCTACTAAAGCCAAGCCAAATTGTCTGGAATGATATGCAATATATATTCGCTTTACCATAATGGAACATGTAACTCCATTTTGATCGTATCTAGACAGCATTTGATACATTACCATAGTGCTTTTTAGTACACAGCATCACGATAAGGAGCTACAACATGTTACACTTCAATCATTGTCTGCCTTGTATTTTATCATCAAATATTCAGAAAACTTTGTTCTAGTTTAAGTATGTTGTAAATATGGCAACAGTTGGGTTATGTTTTATAGCAATTTGAGATCAAAATGTTATCATATACAGAATGAGACAAAACAACTGCAAGTGGCTGGGAATAGCTGTTCATGCAATTTTACGGAGGAGTAGTAGTAATCTCTTGTCTCCATAGAGCAGTTATTCAACTTCTTTTAATGGGGGCTTTTATGTCTCATAAACAGCCAGGGTCATGTTGTGACTTTTCTAGCTATTAGGGTAGAGGAAGACCACATATACAGTGGAACACGCTAATAACCAATTTCTGGGGATTGATGATTTACTTCGTTATATCCAAACTTTGTTATATCCATACAACAAAGTTTCGTTATAATTCTATTGATACAACAAATTGAGCTTTAACATCCTGTTTTCACACCAAGACCAATCGAAATTACGTTATAAGCGAGCACGTTAAAATGTGCCTAAAATTCCAAATTCATTATAACCGTGTAGTTGTACAATGAAATATAGAAGAACTTGGTCGGGGAATAAAAATTACTACGTACTATCCAATTTTTCATTATACCCGAGGACGTTACAACCGTGTTCCACTGTACCCCTTCTAGAATAGAACTACCGTCCTTCTGTAAGCAAACTGCATAGCTTCTGTACATACAATTGCATAGCTTCTGTACATACAATTGCATAGCTTCTGTACATACAATTGCATAGCTTCTGTACATACAATTGCATAGCTTCTGTACATACAATTGCATAGCTTCTGCACATACAATTGCATAGCTTCTGCACATACAATTGCATAGCTTCTGCACATACAATTGCATAGCTTCTGTACATACAATTGCATAGCTTCTGTACATACAATTGCATAGCTTCTGTACATACAATTGCATAGCTTCTGTACATACAATTGCATAGCTTCTGTACATACAATTGCATAGCTTCTGTACATACAATTGCATAGCTTCTGTAAATACAATTGCATAGCTTCTGTACATACAATTGCATAGCTTCTGTACATACAATTGCATAGCTTCTGTACATACAATTGCATAGCTTCTGTACATTACAATTGCTTAGCTTCTGTACATACAATTGCATAGCTTCTGTACATACAATTGCATAGCTTCTGTACATACAATTGCATAGCTTCTGTACATACAATTGCATAGCTTCTGTACATACAATTGCATAGCTTCTGTACATAACAATTGCATAGCTTCTGTACATAACAATTGCATAGCTTCTGTACATACGATTGCATAGCTTCTGTACATACAATTGCGTAGCTTCTGTACATACAATTGCATAGCTTCTGTACATACAATTGCATAGCTTCTGTACATACAATTGCATAGCTTCTGTACATACAATTGCATAGCTTCTGTACATACAATTGCATAGCTTCTGTACATACAATTGCATAGCTTCTGTACATACAATTGCATAGCTTCTGTACATACAATTGCATAGCTTCTGTACATACAATTGCATAGCTTCTGTACATACAATTGCACAGATGGAATTGGAACATGCTGTGGAAAGTATAATTTGAAGTCAGTGACCATAACCACTGGGCAAAGAGCCCCTCCCCCAATCCCCCCGCCTTAATTTGCACAAATACATGTAAATGTCAAAGACAGGAAATGTCTGTAGGGTGAAGTATACATGTTTCTTCAAATACAAGAATATAAAAATCTTTCACTGGCTTCCAGTACGGATAGAAATATCCGGCACGAAGGTTACTCGCAGTCTGCTGAGTGACCGTGTAAACAGTTACCCGAGTGCCGGATATTTCCATCCGCACACAAAGCCAGCGAAAGATTTTTTTCTTGCATACCTTTTTAACAAATGAAGGACAAGATTAAATAAAATGTTTTAAGGACTTTTAACTTATATATCAAAGTATAATTTTTACAAATTTGTTCAAGTTATTATTCGATTTTATGTGACATCATTTTGTGATGTCATCAGCACGAGACTCATCGTACATGGACGGGATGTAAGACAGAGTTTTCCAGCACCAGTGTTAACGAGAGAAATCCCGATCTGGTATGCAAGAAAGCATTGGTCGAGATACTCCTGACACATACTAAACCTTGATGGAAGTATAAACTAGACCCTAGATTTGAAGAGATGAGTCTTGTGTGTTATATATTATACAACTAATTCTGCAATGCCCCCTATAGACAACTTTACATCTCTGTGGTTCTCCCTAGAGTGAAATAAAGTTATATACAGTTTGTTCCACACTGAGGAATAATTCTATGTATATTGCACACGTTTACTGAGAATTGCATTGTCATACATCAAGAATTTGGCAGAACATGGTTACTCATTTATTGCTTTCTGTCGCTGTTCAGATAATGGTTTTTCATATGATGTTTTATACTGCAACAAGTATTTCAATGTTTACTCTTCCCTGTTTCTATGCAAATTTTCACCAAAGACAGAGACAATATCAATCAAAATATGCTTAATTGATGAATTTTTACTATATTTTATCATATTAATTGGAATTTTGGAAGGGTATTCAAATTGTCATGTGTATTTAAGTATTGAAAACTGCACTATTTTCTTTAATGCAGAAAGCTGTATTGCTGTAGTTTGGTTTGTAGATTTGAAATCAGTTGTGCATACTTAGGGTACCTTGGGGTGCACCGTCCAAAAAGCACATTTTGAAGAGAACTTTACTACATATTTCTTTCTGTTGAGGCTGTCGGTTATCACAATCAAGCGACGGCCATGTTTTCCATTTTTTCTGTATTTGCTGGGATTATTCCTCTCCAGTTTTTGCTTATAGAAAGGAAAACCCTACCTCATGCTAATATAATCTATCATAATTGAGAAAAAATGCTCATAAATAAAGATATTAGAACTCTATCTTGGCACCAAAATGCAGTGCCGGCAACAATTTATTCTGAAACAAAACATTTAATGTTTAATGCCAACGTACAAACATACTTAAGAAGCAGGATTTTCCACCAAGAGTGTAATTTTGGCAACACATTCAAGCTCTCATCAACACCTATATGAACACAACAATAATACATTTGTATGTTGCCTTAAGTCATTAAACAGCTGTGCAAGCAAATACCTGTAAGATGGGGTTCTAATGACATAAACAAAACATTAGGAGAGTTTAAAAGCACACTAAAGATTACTGAAATTATCGAAGTATTTAAGTAGTATAATAGAATATTTGAATTCAGGAATTTTGAAAGTAGAAATTTGCTTCAAAGAATCACCAAGTGCCATGGAGAATTTTAGTTGTAACGGCTCAATACAAAGAAAATTCTCGCATTTTTTCAGTACAAGGGGATAAGTGATGCCAAAGGTATAGAAGGTATATAAAATGTAGACAAGCCTTAATTTGCAGTTTGCATCAAGTCGCTCAATTGCAAAGCTCTTATTTTTGAAAATACAAAGTCTTAAATATGTTAAGCCTGATTATGCCCTTATAAATTCGAAAGTATAATTCATACAAGAAGGCCATGATGGCCCTACATTGCTCATCTGAGACGATGACCCTTGGCAGTCATGGTCTTTAAACAATCACCATAGCTTGAAAGAATTAAGAAGAGGGTCACCCAAGAAACATACCTGTGGAATTATTTGTATAAACACTAATAATATCCACTAACGGATTCAGCAGGGGCGCACCCAACATGCCCCGTAAAAGGCCCAAACCTTACATGTATGACTGAGTATACATAAGAATATAAACAGAGATCTTTAACTATGAGATTTACAAATAAGCCATTCTAATTTATAATAGCATTATATTCTATAATGATGAAGTAATATTATCCCACCATTTTATAAGGCTTGAGCAAAACCAAACAATGATCAAAAGGTTACGACCCCACCCCTAAGCATAAAAACTTGGGTTCCTTAGATCACTGACACTCAAACATTGCTGAGGTATTATTGTGCTTCAAAGGTTTATTTATTAAAACCTTTGCTTTAAATGTACACAGTATTTATTAGGTATGTAAGGCTAAATAATATAATCCAGGCAATCTTTTTTTCAAAAATTTGTAACACTGATGAAACATTTATGATCTATAAGAATAGTGCTTGATTTTGTTGTAAATTGTAATGCTGTCGAACACAACAAGACATATCAATACACCCTTGTTTGTCTTTCTGGTAAATTTGAAACATATAATTGGTAAAAGTAAAATTTTACTCACTAAATACATAACAGTGAGCAAATGAAATTGGGTCCTGGCGTCCCTAAATAATGTATTGCTTAGTCCTAGCATCAGGGCTCTAGAAATCCACTAGCCCGACGTCCCAGACAAATCTAATTGCTGATTTGGTCTACCAACAGTTGAGTTGAACTTAGTCCAGGACAAGTCTGTTTTTAAAACTAATTAATATTAGATTTTATATCTATTGAGCGAAAATCATGCATTACTGATGGCTTGAAATTTTGACAATTCAAACTGTCAACAAATGTTTCTCGGACAACTAGCCTCCGATATCGGACAACTAACCTCCCATATCGGACAACTAACCTCCCTCATCGGACAACTAACCTCCCTCATTGGACAAGTCAGACAAGTGTATTTTTTTAAAAATCTAGATCCCTGCCTAGGGTCACAGAAATGTTCATGCAAGGGACATTAATTCTTGAAAGTTAGAGAGACAACAAAGTTAGAGATTACAACATGCAGCCCCAGACAAACTACTCAACTACTCACCATACACGAAGCTGAAGGATGTTGTGTAAGTCGTGTAACAATCATATAGAAATGATCAAACATTATGCAGACCAAACTATGAAGCAAAAGCAAAAGAACATCAAAGAGCATAGATAAAAATAGAAACACACACGTTCCTTTCATCAAGCAATTAATCAGATTTTGATAAGACAGACTTAGGAAATTATTACTAATAGAACATCTACAAGCTTAAAATGAAGACAACATCGCTTTTGAAGTACATTGATTGTTAACATCAGATTCTGTTCAAGACACTCCACAAAAACAATTAATATCTGATTGCTTTTGATCAATAGACTTCTCCCAAATGATATAAAAGATTGATAATTCTGGAGTATGCAGCCTTATGGACAAATAACTAATGACCCAGACACCAAATCAAACAAGTGAGATTAATGATGAGAGAGTAGACTATGGGTCCCCTATGACTGGAGTTAGTTCTGTTAGTAAAACACAACCAACACGCATGTACTATGGAAAGGTGGCAACTTACAGAGATGTGAACAAACTTGTCATACCTAGGGTTGATCAACCTGGGGACAAACATACTCATTTATTAATAGATATACAACTCAAACTCGCTATTTCTTTCATTATCGTGTTTACCTAAATATCGATTATAGGGGTGTTGTATACAACCTATTCATCCTTTCATAACTGAAAATTAGATTCAAACAACCTTCCCACCCTATAACCAATATAATGGATAAATCGATAATGAAAACCTTATCGAATTGGGTTTATACTCCAGATTGGTATAAATATGGGTTTTTCCATCTAATCCTGTGGTACAAACGACAACATGCTTGAATCCCAATGAAAACAAAGACAGGATTTAACGTCTGACCAATCTTCTATGGATCTAAAATTAAAGTCTGTTGGTACCACTGATAAAAACCGATTTTTAGTGAATTCCGGATTTCGTCTATTCAAGTACAGTGATGATTAGGCTACATGAACTGTTAACAAAATGTATATCAAACATGTATAATTCGAGTTATGATACACCACAATCATGGTCAAATAAAAATAATGTACAATAAAAACAGTAAAAAGCATGATTTAATATGGCAACAGTCACAGTTAGAGTCAAATATGCAACAGATACAATGAAAGATTTAATATACAGTATACACATTCACACATAGGGTCCTAATGGATATTGCAAATTCCATGGTCAATAATGAGCACCAGAAAAGTAAAGACCAGGGTTTCAAAAGGTAACATGATGCAAAAAAAATTCACCGCAATAGGATTGCAGAAATAATCATGGTCATTCATGGTTCCTGAAACAACCCAGCCTGAACATTTTATGGCAAAAAAAATTCCCAGCCTGAACATTTTACGGCAACAATTAACCCAGCCTGAACATTTTATGGCAACAATTTAACCCAGCCTGAACATTTTACGGCAACAATTTAACCCAGCCTGAACATTTTACGGCAACAATTTAACCCAGCCTAAACATTTTACGGCAACAATTTTGCGGCAACAATTTAACCCAGCCTGAACATTTTACGGCAACAATTTTATGGCAACAATTTAACCCAGCCTAAACATTTTACGGCAACAATTTTGCGGCAACAATTTAACCCAGCCTGAACATTTTAGGGCAACAATTTTAGGGCAACAATTTAACCCAGCCTGAACATTTTACGGAAAAAATTTAACCAAGCCTTAACAGTTTACGGTAAAAATTGCTGAGTAATAAATATGCAGAAACATTAATAATGACAGTCAGTGTCTGACACCCACATCCAATCTATTTTGTAATTCTCCATTTACCAATAAATGTACAGCCATGGAACGTTGAAGAGAGTGATGGAATGGATTTGAGGTAGGTGTTTGGTGACATATTATGATTTGATATAACAACCATGAATAGATGGCAGAATAAACAGCCTGCTATCTAAAGTTGGACTGATCAATGGCAATAATATGAAATTGTAAACCTCATCTGAACTTAAAATAGAAAAAAATAAATGGTTATTAAAGAAAAAGCAACTAGGAAGTTGATTGCAAATGAGATACTATAAGAATAACCATTACCATAATGTTTATGTACCACATACTGTTGGCAAAACTATCATAACTCTTGCTGTATCAAAACTGAAATACAACAGCTTTGCACCAAACATTCAATATACAAAATGTTTGCATGTGTATGAAATACGAGCTTAAAGCTACATAGTCTTATTTTACATCAAAATATGCTAAGTAACAATTTTTTAGCAAATGGCAAGTAAATGCCTTCATAGTCTGAAACATTGCATTGTAACTTTACTTAAAAGTTACCTAAAACTGCGAAACGTAAGTCTAATACAGGTATTTCCTACGCTAGTGCTATCTCGGCGCATAGGTTAGGATAGAGAACACTAAAGTATCGAACGCTTGTATTTGTGGTTTGGGGAAACATGAAAGAAAAGTGACAATGCAGTGTTGTAACCTACAGTTGTATGAAGGCAAGTTAGACCATTTCGAGGCTTCAGTGCAAGACTATCCTAATTTTTATTTTTATAGGAGTTAGTATAGTCTTGCACTGAACCCTCGATTTTCTCATATTTATGACTCAAATACTATGTATCTTTAATGAATTTATAAATAAACTGCACCTTAGATTCTAACGATACACACTGATGTTAATTATGGCTAGAGAAAATTTAAATAATATATTCTATTCAATGATTTTAAAAGGACATAGTTAAGCACAAAAATTACCCATCTCCCAACACACTCATTATATAATATAAATGCAGGAACGCGTTCATAATCAACATTAGAGGACATATATAATGTAAATACAATGGTAAGTAACCTATGAACAACTGCATTGACCAGAAATAATGATAACAATAATAAAATATATAGACAGTTGAAGAAACTTGATATGTTAGACATTATTACAGACCAATGAATCCCAACTAGAGGATGAAAGTGACCAACATTCATCCCTTGTTGTAAATATTAAGAACATATCTAAACATAAAAATGGGGGGAGGGCTATGTTGTTGTTGTTGTGGGAAGGTGTTCAGCTGCCACTTCACCCCTCAAAGTTCATGGACCACACCTCCTGATGAAGCAACAACACTGGATTTTCTGGACATCGGACTAGAGACTGATTCAATTAAGTAAAACTGCTTTCATCACACTTGAGATTAAATACATATATTATATCAAAAACTGAACATGCATTGTCTTATATATCAATGCTTAACTTAAACTGAACAATTAAAAACAGATAGAGTAACCAACTGCTCAAACAATGAACATTGTTCACTAATAAACTAGGACTTGTCACATACGCTTAACTATTCTCAATCCTCTCAATCAATTTATAAGTGATCTGGTAAAAATACAATAAAATGCACATTTCACATAAACTGGTTGTCAACATAAATAATAATTATGCTATACCACCATGAACAGTGTTGAAGCCATAAAAATCAACAATACTGGTATGATTCTAGGTAAAATATCAATGTTTCACAACTGAGAGTGTGAGTCAAACAATGCTTCATACACTGAGGAGGATCTTGCAACTGCTACAATTGTGCTACAAGGAGTATACAGTGGTGTGAACATGACAGACATCAGGTGTGTACACATTCAGTGTCCAGGGTGTAAATATATGTGATCACATATGTGGTATTCGGTAAAACAAAATGTACATTATGTAGTGTTAGTGAGACACCATGTGGTCACAGATGTGCAAAGGGGACTTCAAGCGTAGACCTAGATCAGCGATATCAGAATATCAATGACAAAACTTCTGTTGATCACTTATAAAACAGTCCATTCCTAGAAGCTGAACTGACTATACACTGGCCATGCCTAAGCTGTGAAAAATGGTATCTGTATCTCCATTGCCAGTGCTTGGCATTACAAGGGTAGTGCTAGGACTGGTTGCAACCATTGTCTAGTGTGGTATCACAGTGTGGCAGCACCACAGGAGATTGTCACATGTTCTCACCTCTTCTTTGGTACATGTACAGTATTCATATACTGTGGAAGGGATATAGAAGGGGAGAGAACTCATCACAACCTCCTGTGGGCAGGCATTATATCTGTTACAAGTAGACACCATCTCCGAATGACTAAAAATTTGTTGGTGTTGCTTTGCAAAAGTAGCAGGACTGTCAGACACGTCAGACAAATTTTAAACAGGTCCTGTTGCTTTTTGCAAGGTCTCTGACCAAATATCTGGCAATTAACACTTAGCTACCATGTGTTCGAAACAAGTGAATGTCAGATTACATTTCCTAAAGACAGACAATAATTGTGAAGTAATTTACAACACACTCACAACACACTGATCAGACCATGAATTCTGATAACAACTGATCCATGTCTATCTTGTTTCAAATGGGCATTGCCTTTCAAAGCTTGACCCAGTAGAATAAAGTACCAGAAGATACAATCATACCATTTTCAAGACTAATACACATTGATCAATACTCACATTTCATTACTGGCTTCTATATTGCTAGTGCCATTCCTTTAATCATCAATAATCAGACTATAATGTGTGTATACTAATTAAGCTTAACTTAAGCATCAGTAATATCCATGTTGATGATTAGGATTTGTACAGTGAACAGACACAAGGAGATGAAGTGCTATGAACCTGGTATTATAAATGATAATGTTAATAAAGACAATTTAGCGCTAAACTATCATAAACTATTTTTCTTTCCGAAACTGTACATACAAAGAATTCACATAGGATATCAATTTGAACGTTGTCTTTTGGTTCGGTGTTCATATACAGAATGCATTACAGTGGCTATTTTGTCAACGGTCCTGTTACCATAAGAACTAACAGTAAAAACTTCCTTGTATCCCTATTCAATTCATCCTTAGACCATGCTCGCCGCAAACTGTCCAATCAGCAACCTCTATTTCAACCATCTATATCATATATGCAACTGTCCATGAAGTTCACATGATCTTAAGTTGGATAGACAGTCTTGTGGCATTGTCTATACTATATATACATTCGCTAACGCTTGGGTATATACCATATTGATTGTTCAGTGCAAGACTATACTAACTCCTATATTAATACATAGGAAATAGAATAGTCTTGCGCTGAACCCTCGATTATAGACAATGCCACTTGTTTTCTTTCCTATGCAGTTGTTATACTTATACAAATGATTAAAATATCTCAAATAAGCCAATCAAGTTTTGGCATACAGAACGAAAACCACATTCAATCTAGCCAGGCAACATGGCTAGTGCAATATTAAGTTTGTATGATAACAATGGTACATCATTGTTTGGTAATGCCATTTATTGTATGGATACAGACAGACATTAATATAAATCATAGCCCATTATGGCTTGCTTTAATATCAAGACTGTACTATGGAAGCCCTAAAAGTTGCAAATCACTTTTTTATATGGAGACATTTCTGAAATAACATTGGCATCCAAAGTATCCATCAAATAATTTTGAGATTACAACAGCAGAATACTGACTTGATTTAACATGACACACTGGTTATTTAGAAGGAATAATTAAACAGGGCTCTTATGGGAAATCTTCCAATAAATGTTTAACTTACAAAACAATCATTGAATTCAACAGCTGAGTGTTTCATCAACGCGAACATAAACTTCTGATTGCAGTGCACAAATCAATTTGTCTAGGTGTAGAAGTCGGGGAGAGCAGTCAAAGCAATGAATAAATTGCATAAGTTAAAGAATATTTTAGAAGGGAAATGTCTGAATATGAATGACTAAACGAACGAAATTTGCATTTTTATCAATACTTCATACTAGAATTATTGGCGCACTGATGCAGTGCAAGAAACAGCTGTATTGTACCAATGTTATTTTGCTTTCCAGAAGCAAAAATGTCATTTACATAATATCAATGCTACTAAGCAACGCGGAAAGATTTTATATCATTACTTAGAATCAGTCAAGATCTTAACAGAGAAAATATGGAGGATTATTGACTTCGGTCAATAAAATGCTATCAATATAGTTTAATTAATGTGTGTTTGCATAAAAAAATGAGACATTTGCGCCAGATGGAGGTTGAGACCAGTAACAACTGTTTCTCGTGAAAGCAGTGTCGATAAACTGTTGGCATGAAGTATTATGATAGTGGGTGGGGTATTTTCGTACCTCTGTCTCCAGTTTCTGCGTGCACTCCCAGACCGTCGGGATCTATGTGTCTTTTCTTTCATGCTCTCCTGATAACGTTTGAATTTAACCCATTTTCGTCCTGCTGTGTCAAATGTACACCACATAGAGATGATACCAAGAAGTATCATGAATCCATTGGTAATGCTTATACCTGAAATATATTATACATATACTTAACTTATACTGTACTTAAAACATATCTTAGTATTCAAAATCACTGTTTAATGTGTGTGTGGGGGGGGGGGGGGGGGGGAAGGGGGGGATTTTGTGTCTCTTGAATATGTCAAGCTTAATTTTGAGCCAATTAATATGATCTTTTTTTTTTTGGTACTATTATTCATCAATTATGACAAATATTTGTTTTTGACAAAAGTCTTAATATGGTTAAAGAAATGTGCATCAATCCCAACTACATTGTAATCTTATAAGACTTTTCTTCTTCTGTGTGTGGGGAATTTTGCATGAAGAGAGGGGAAACATTTTTCACAGGTTTGCAACTGTTGAATTTATCTCTTAAATCCTGAACCATAACATAACTTCAAAGAGAGGAAACTTCTAGGCACTAAAATATTATAAAACATCTTATATTTAAATGATAGCCATTGTATATGTTACATACGCCCACATATTCATAATCTATATCGTCATTTACAACATATACCAGGTGTTTCATTATAAATACCTGATATCATGTCCTAGTGATATATTACTTTTAACATGCTACCAAACTTTAAACACACAGCATCAGTTAATGGCCAATAAGTTTTATGTGATATACAATACAGCAAAACTGTATTGAAACATGATGTTAGGGTTGCTGCCTCCTTAAATAGTCTATTGAACAGCACACATTCAAAATAATGTCCATTACGCTCAATGACAAATGTTAAAGCGCTTAGTAAAATTAGTCATGACATTGTACAGTGGCCCTCCAAAGTGGCTCTCTGTAGAGAAAACTCCTTTCTTCAAATACAAATTATTTCCCCCCACACCTAATATTTACTATGAATTTAACTTCTCTAGTTCGACAACCAATCAAAAACAGCCCAATTTCACCTCTCCAAAAGAAGTGCTGATCTGGAGAGAATTCAGTGTATCCTTCATGATATTTCATAGCTCTCAGCTTATTGTTATCTTGATGTCAGTCTTCCACAGATGTTGGTACATAGGTGTAAACTCTTTCTCTCAGATATCCCCAAAAAAAGCTAAATCAAGAAACTGAGATCAGGAACGTTTGCCAGTCTTTCCCAATTACTATCTTAAATCACAGATATCAAGATTGAGAGTTTTCATAAGGCACATGCAATAACTTCCCTTGAGGGGGAGGTATGGTATGTTTATATATTATGTATATATTGTTTTATGATCATCAGCTACATATGTACATACTTTATCAGCAAAACAAACCAAATGTTCTGTTCAATTATACTCAGATAAGTTCAAGTTGATGCAACAATAAATTTTAAACACTGAAATTGCTTGAAGTTGGATTTCTTGAAGAATAAACGCCTCTCTAAAGTAATGATTATAGAGAACTTATGACTTCAGTCAATATTGACTTGATGTGCCACTGACTCACACATTCAGTCAATATTGGGCTTAAATTAAAATTAGCTTTGTTTGCCCTTTACCGACCGACCCGAGATTTGGCCGCCGACTCAAACAATTTTATTGCAAAATTCGGATTTTTTTTTTTTTAATTTTTAAATTTTTTTTTTTTTTTGGTTATAAACCTGACTATACACCATTAAGTCACACTACGATGTGTGCAGTTTGTTCTTCTTAGTTACAAAACAATGACTATTTTTGTTTCATTTATATGTTTGCCTTATGATAACTTCCTCTTGCTAGAAAAACTTTGGAACCCAAAGTTAGAAAAAAGTATGACACAAAAATGGTCATAGTTGCCCTTATAATATTTTCATCAACAATTATTGAAGCCTCGTGCTCATACTCACTAAAACAGACGGGCTATATAAAGTATTAAAAATAAGTACACATAAAAGTGTCAATTTTGCTTTCATTTTACCAACATTATTTTTTTCTGAATTGATCTGAGCTTATGTTAACCAGTTTTTGACAACCACATGTCATTTAATCGTATCTTTTTTAATATTTACAATTATTTTACTGTACCCGCCCACCCAATGTACCACATGCCAAAATTACCACGCACGAACAATACATTTCGCCTAAAACATATCAAAATTTCCCCAATAAAATAAAATATTTTTCCTACCTACCTACCCACCTCTTAAATCTAGGGTCGGTAAAGGGCAAACAAAGACTTTTTTAATTATGGCCTTGACTTGAAGTACCAGTGACTCACACATTCAGTCAATATTGACTTGAAGTACCAGTGACTCACACATTCAGTCAATATTGACTTGAAGTACCACTGACTCACACATTCAGTCAATATTGACTTGAAGTACCAGTGACTCACACATTCAGTCAATATTGACTTGAAGTACCACTGACTCACACATTCAGTCAATATTGACTTGAAGTACCACTGACTCACACATTCAGTCAATATTGACTTGAAGTACCAGTGACTCACACATTCAGTCAATATTGACTTGAAGTACCAGTGACTCACACATTCAGTCAATATTGACTTGAAGTACCACTGACTCACACATTCAGTCAATATTGACTTGAAGTACCACTGACTCACACATTCAGTCAATATTGACTTGAAGTACCAGTGACTCACACATTCAGTCAATATTGACTTGAAGTACCACTGACTCACACAATCAGTCAATATTGACTTGAAGTAACACTGACTCACACAATCCGTCAATATTGACTTGAAGTACCATTGACTCACACATTCAGTCAATATTGACTTGAAGTACCATTGACTCACACAATCAGTCAATATTGACTTGAAGTACCATTGACTCACACATTCAGTCAATATTGACTTGAAGTACCACTGACTCACACATTCAGTCAATATTGACTTGAAGTAGCATTGACTCACACATTCAGTCAATATTGACTTGAAGTACCACTGACTCACACATTCAGTCAATATTGACTTGAAGTACCACTGACTCACACATTCAGTCAATATTGACTTGAAGTAGCACTGACTCACACATTCAGTCAATATTGACTTGAAGTATCCCTGACTCACACATTCAGTCAATATTGACTTGAAGTACCACTGACTTACACATTCAGTCAATATTGACTTGAAGTAGCACTGACTCACACATTCAGTCAATATTGACTTGAAGAATCCCTGACTCACACATTCAGTCAATATTGACTTGAAGTGCCACTGACTCACACATTCAGTCAATATTGACTTGAAGTAGCACTGACTCACACATTCAGTCAATATTGACTTGAAGTGCCATTGACTCACACATTCAGTCAATATTGACTTGAAGTAGCACTGACTCACACATTCAGTCAATATTGACTTGAAGTGCCATTGACTCACACATTCAGTCAATATTGACTTGAAGTAGCACTGACTCACACATTCAGTCAATATTGACTTGAAGTGCCATTGACTCACACATTCAGTCAATATTGACTTGAAGTAGCACTGACTCACACATTCAGTCAATATTGACTTGAAGTGCCACTGACTCACACATTCAGTCAATATTGACTTGAAGTACCATTGACTCACACAATCAGTCAATATTGACTTGAAGTAGCACTGACTCACACATTCAGTCAATATTGACTTGAAGTACCACTGACTCACACATTCAGTCAATATTGACTTGAAGTACCACTGACTCACACATTCAGTCAATATTGACTTGAAGTACCACTGACTCACACATTCAGTCAATATTGACTTGAAGTAGCACTGACTCACACATTCAGTCAATATTGACTTGAAGTACCACTGACTCACACATTCAGTCAATATTGACTTGAAGTACCACTGACTCACACATTCAGTCAATATTGACTTGAAGTACCACTGACTCACACATTCAGTCAATATTGACTTGAAGTAGCATTGACTCACACATTCAGTCAATATTGACTTGAAGTGCCACTGACTCACACAATCAGTCAATATTGACTTGAAGTACCACTGACTCACACAATCAGTCAATATTGACTTGAAGTAGCACTGACTCACACAATCAGTCAATATTGACTTGAAGTACCATTGACTCACACATTCAGTCAATATTGACTTGAAGGTGCACTGACTCACACAATCAGTCAATATTGACTTGAAGTAGCATTGACTCACACATTCAGTCAATATTGACTTGAAGGTGCACTGACTCACACAATCAGTCAATATTGACTTGAAGTAGCATTGACTCACACATTCAGTCAATATTGACTTGAAGTAGCACTGACTCACACAATCAGTCAATATTGACTTGAAGTACCACTGAATCACACATTCAGTCAATATTGACTTGAAGTACCACTGACTCACACATTCAGTCAATATTGACTTGAAGTACCACTGACTCACACATTCAGTCAATATTGACTTGAAGTACCACTGACTCACACATTCAGTCAATATTGACTTGAAGTACCACTGACTCACACAATCAGTCAATATTGACTTGAAGTACCACTGAATCACACATTCAGTCAATATTGACTTGAAGTACCACTGACTCACACAATCAGTCAATATTGAGTTGAAGTAGCACTGACTCACACATTCAGTCAATATTGACTTGAAGTACCACTGACTCACACAATCAGTCAATATTGACTTGAAGTACCACTGAATCACACATTCAGTCAATATTGACTATAAATACATGTATTCTTAAATACCATCCATCAATGATTCTTATAGAGCTGAAACTAGTCATGAAACAATGTGTCCAGGTGTAATCAAAGTGAAAGCATTACTTTGCCTGACAGACCAGAGTCAAAACTGAAAAGGATACCAAATTGACTAGTTTGTGTTTGACACAACTTGTTTGTAGTGCATCAGGTGACTGTTTTTTATCCCAAGTTCGACCATTGATACTAAATATTCAGAATATCAAGATGTAGGTTACATGTAATGTTCTACAAACAAGAGAAAGAGCCCTGATCCGATATAGCAATATTTTACCTGCTTGTTTCAGTCATTATTCAACACTTAGTATGATACATAAAATGCAGCGCATTAATGTGATACTGCGCTCCATCAATCAGCGATGTTCAATTATACTTTCAACACCATTTTATTTCAATGCTGTTGATTTCAAGAAAATTCTAAAGCTATGAGCAACTATTTGCTATTATCAACATCAGAAACCCATAAATCTTCAAATATACAATATAAACCACTTTGTTGTGTCAAGGAATTTAATCCAGAACGCAATAAATGCAGCATTTTGACACACAAAAACTTAAATTCAATTGGCCAAAAACCATCATACAATCAATACAAACTGCAACATCTTTGTGAGAAGTAATTTTCTTTGAAACGAGACTAGAAGCACATGACACTCTCAAGGCAGAAAATCGTAATTAATAGGCAACATGCTCATTCCACTTAATGAGAAAAGCAAATTTATAGACAAAGTTGTAATTTGAACGATGAATTCGGTGTTGGAACAACAGAATCCACAAGGAAAAGATGAAGAAAAAAGTAAATTCATGAATCTCTTTCTAAATGTGTTCTAGCATGCAATCTTGATCCGGATTTCAAACATTTAAATCAGTCAGGACTACGCAATCTAAATGGTTTTATTCCAGACAAACAAAAAGTGTTGTTTAATAACGAGAGCGCTGCCGAGACAAAACTTGTATTAGTGACGTTGGTCATTACGTGGAGTACTTCCAAATCAAAGTTGTGACGTTGTTTTGTTTTCATTTGAAGAGCAGAATTTTTTTTTAAGAATTATGTACTTTCGCATCTTGTTCTTAATATTGGAATTGCTACATAAAGAAAAGTAGAAGACCGATTTTCATACTTTTGGTATTAAATGAAAGGTGAAATAAATATCTGCTAGAAAATGTAAAAACCTGACACTGCATGAACATTTTGGTCACTAATACAGGTTTTGTCATGGCACAGCTCATATACGAGGGCTCAACGCAACACTGTCGTAACTCCTATATAAATACAAAGGAGTTACAACAGTGTTGCGTTGAGTCCCTGAAAATTATTATAAAGTTTTCCAACATCCATTTAACCATCATGTGGACATGCATTTCATTACAATCAACAGGTATTCTCAAACAAGTTTCATAATATAATAAAATTATGGCAGATAAGACTGTGTGATTTTAAATGTACAGAGTATAGATTCTTAGAATCTCAGAAACAATACCATGGATTTATAATTTCATCCTATCTAGAGTAAATATCATTTATCAATGGCAATCAATGAAAACTTGTCCCAATGTTTGTTTTTTTCCTCTCTCATACATGATGACTATTTGTCTAGCAATAATCAAAGTCATTATCATATAAAGGTTGTGTATGCTATTTCTATAATGGAAGATTTAGTGTTTCTAAATGTCCATTTATATCAGCAGACAGTAATCCACTAAGATTCCTGTCATTCAAATATGGCACCACAAGATAAGACTGTTGATTAACATGCCTCTGCAGTAACCTGGTGTCTGGAAATAAAAGGGGTGTTTTTCATATTTTCAACCATTATATATCATTATACAGTTTTATTAACCGCGAACGTATGAATATATTACCTGGACCATTACATTTCAAAATAGGTGTAGTGAAATGTTCGGGTTTGTCTATAAGCTTGTCGGAGAAAAAGCAGCGGTTCTGTTTTGATAGAAAAATAAACCAAATAGCAGTGACAGCTATACGCATGAGAGCATTTCCTTATCTAAACAGGCATGGATTGGTCCTGTGAGTTCGCTGTCAATCTAACAGCACTATACAAGGGAATGTTAGAGAAGTAACAAAAGAAATAGAACAAGTTACCTTAAGTTACTAAAAGCAAAGAATGGGTAACTAATGCACAGAAGTGCACATTTAGAGCTATATATGACAAACTTTCTTGCTCTAAACATATAAAGATTTAACTTCTATTCATAGAGATTTCTTAGAAAGAAAACCAAGTGATAATTTATTTAAACTGCAACCTGAAACAACTTTCGCTTCTATGTCAATGTGAATCACCAGAAATTGGGATGCAGCTGAGAGGACATTACTAAACTTGAGGCAACACAATAATGTCACAACTTGTGATATCAGCTGCAGTAACAGGCTATACAGAACTATTATCTGACACTGGAATAGTGAGAAAGTTCCACTTCAGTTGGACTAAATCAAGGTTGTGTGTCATTGCTGAAAGCACTTCCACACATCATCCGTATACTGTAGACATAGATATTAACACAGAATATTGCTTCTTTCATTGCAGACGCATGTCTTACATGCGATCAAAATATCGAGCGTAACTTCATCTCCATAATATGTATGAGAGGTATAAAGTTGTTGTTGGGTACAGCGCCTTACTCCTCAACTGGAGGTCATGAGTCACATTGGAGTCTTGGAGGATTGGTGGAGTGTTGAGCCACAAGCAATCTCTAAAAAAGATCCAAGCATTGCAGGGTCTCGAAATACTTTAGCATCAAAAAGACAAGAGAGAGAATAAGTTGCTACAGGGAACGCCACACCCTCAGTTTTGACCCAAGTACACATTAAGTATTGAGGGAGGCAAGTTTCATCAAGATTGGGCAAAAACTGTGACCTCTAGAGTGTCCACAACATGTGGACAGATGCCCGAACTATCAAATTAGCTAAATATCCAAGCTCAATAAATGATAAACCAGTTTTGCTTTCAACCTTTCATTTAAACTTTGGTTTTCATTTCCACTATAAAGGTCTATCACGAAATACCAAACCTATCATGTTATAGGACTATGCGATTGTTAAAATGTATGGGAAACAACTGGCTCTTTTAGAAAGTGTTCACAATAGCTGACTTGTTGTTAGGGGGAACTTTACTTCTCATCACGATTATCTGCACGAGATTACTGGCAACAAGTTATATTTGACCAAATATTTCAAAACTAGAAGACCAAGCACATGGCTTCTTGTTGGTAAACAGTCAGAACATGTTTTGCTTTTCTCCTGAATTTAATCATTTCTATCAGCCAAAATGAAAGGCACAAATGAAAAGCAATTTGTCTTACTCTTCTTGAATTTTGTCGTAACGCCATTAATTTAATGGAATTGGTTCTGTTGTCACTGTTTTATTCTAAAATCAAGTTTAATCTGAAAAAATCGATATTCCGACAACATGACAGACAGACGTATTTCTGTTGTATTTTAATTATAAAAATAGATACCACCAAATAATCCCCAGTATATTTGATGTCACTACTAATAGCCTGAGTGAAGAAAATGCGACTTCAAAAATATATTCAAAGGCATTCTGACAATATTTCCAACAAGAAACAAGACATTCTGAAATTAGTACAGAACTTCGAAGTGTTCAGGCTAATATAGTCTAAAGCCATACAAAAATGAACATAGGAAATATATCTGTGGTTAAACAGAAAGACCTGGAGTCAGAAAAACATGTGGCTGTATGAAAAAAACAAGAAATATCTTCAAAAAAGATGGTCAGCGCAATTTGAAGGTTAAGATTTGTTGTGCAACATAAAAAATGTTACGATTGCTGGTCACTCCAGATCCAAAATGGATTTCGGTAAATTCACCGAAATTCAGTAAGGTAACGTACCCATTATCGAAATGCTAACCAATACCCGTCCAGGTTACAAACATTGTTCGGTTGAAGAGAAACTGCCTTGGTGGTTAACGTAAGATTTGATTGGTTTACACAACACTGATATGCAAATAGCAAAACCGTGTTAATAAAGTCTTCTGTGATTTATGAGTTGCATCAGAAAATTGCTGTATAAATTACATGGAAACATCTTAAGATTTAATTGGTTTAATGACTCACTGGTGTTGAGTTGTAGTTACATCCACTTTACAACAGGTCAGTTGACCTGACCAGCGTACTTGTGTTACCAATCAGTACTGACCTATTCTTCTGCGAGCACCTGACAACTTCCCCACATCAATCAGAAGTGGAAGACCAATGACTTTCGACAAATCATCATTCTGTTGTCATGGAGAACATACTTCTCATCTAGAGTTCAAACTTCCAGGTCGACCAGGCCATTCCTTGCACCCCTGTTCCCTTATGTATTTACCCTTGCACCTCCTCAAATGCCTTGTGTTTTATGGACTGTTGTTTTCCCGGAGGTCGGTGTGGAGAGTCATTGTTTTATGTATGTGGCGTTGCCTGTAGCAACTATAACCCTAAATGTAACAAACACTACCCAAGGTGGAAAATGCCACACTGTCATGGGCATTTGAACAATATGTGGAATGACCATTCACATAAAAAGCAACATATACTGGTCCCTGAAAAAAGGGAGTGACCGTTCACATAAATAGTAACAAATACTGGTCCCTGAAATATGGAGTGACCGTTCACATAAATAGTAGCAAATACTAGTCCCCGAAATATGGAGTGACCGTTCACATAAATAGTAGCAAATACTGGTCCCTGAAATATTGAGTGATCGTTCACATAAAAAGCAACAAATACTGGTCCCTGAAATATGGAGTGACCGTTCACATAAAAAGCAACAAATACTGGTCCCTGAAATATGGAGTGACCGTTCACATAAAAAGCAACAAATACTGGTCCCTGAAATATGGAGTGACCGTTCACATAAAAAGCAACAAATACTGGTCCCTGAAATATGGAGTGACCGTTCACATAAAAAGCAACAAATACTGGTCTCTGAAATCTCCATCAGTAAAGAAATAATCCTACAGAGAGTTCTAGTGTCCTCCAGACAGGTAATAAGATAATCTAATCCAAGTCTTGACAAACTAATTAAGTTTACAGCTCAGTGATCCCCTGCTTGGTTTCTATCACCCACCATAGTCTTAACCTTGGCCAGTAAAATTGTCCTTAAATTCTCTCTGCTAGTCAAGCAAGAATCCAGTTCAATAACATAAAAGGATCATAGTGAATGGTGAGTTAAATAATTGATCCATTGATCTAAGAACAGTGTTAGTAACAGTAATTGACAGCTGTCCTCTCACATATGTCACCATCATGAAACACTATCTCAATGCAACAGCATGAGAAAACATGGCTGAAGTGACTAAATACAGGTTACTCAAGTAATATTCAAACCAGCAAAAAAGATGGAGCCGCCATTGAGTAAAAATGTCAGAACTGAGGGCATACTTACAAATTGTTTGTTTGTGGTTATGCAACCTGGAATTTTAACAGTGGATAGGTAGGTAGGTTTAGGTTTTAAGTTTAGCATTGCAATGGTTAAAACACCGAAAAAGATTGAGTTGCGCATTTTTCATGAGTCGGTCGCGTAACTGAGCACGATGCATTTTAGGTTACGATGCTAAAACAATGAAATTTTAATTGAACTTTATCAGACAAATTAAGGAAATCTCACTTGTCAGAACTACGACAAATGACCAAATAAATGCTTCAGGAAATTGAATATGTGTCAACAGACCTGAGAAAGTAATTAAATAATAATTACACAGTCTCGGTTGCTTGAAAATATTGAAGTTGCAATATTCTTCACGTTCATAATTAGTAAAAAATGAGTATCTGCTTCATTGGCACGCACATTATATAATAAAAAACAAAAATATGCAAATGAATTAAACAGCAGACAACATGGTTCTCCTACTGACAAACATCTCTAAATCAGCAAGGCATCTTGGGAATGCGGAAGCTCAAGCAGACATTATGAATTGAAAGTGAGACTAACCTATCTGCATGTGAACAAAGAAGCAGATACACTTGTGTTTGCATTCACTCGTCGATATTCTGATGCTTTTAGATGGATATTATAGCAAAGGAATATGGACAACAGCAGGGGAAATCATAAAATTTAACACAAATTCTGTTTACATTAATTTTGGAGCGACACAAATCTCATACAACATACAACAGTTACCAGTCCAAGTCTTCCTTTCCCTGAACATATGATAGTTACCAGTCCATGTCGTCCTTTCCCCCAACATATGACAGTTACCAGTCCATGTCGTCCTTTCCCCCAACATATGACAGTTACCAGTCCATGTCGTCCTTTCCCCCAACATATGACAGTTACCAGTCCATGTCGTCCTTTCCCCCAACATATGACATTTACCAGTCCATGTCGTCCTTTCCCCCAACATATGACAGTTACCAGTCCATGTCGTCCTTTCCCCCAACATATGACAGTTACCAGTCCATGTCGTCCTTTCCCCCAACATATGACAGTTACCAGTCCATGTCGTCCTTTCCCCCAACATATGACATTTACCAGTCCATGTCGTCCTTTCCCTCAACATAATATTATGACAGTTACCAGTCCTACTCTTCCTTTCCCTCAACATATGACAGTTACCAGTCCTACTCTTCCTTTCCCTCAACATATGACATTTACCAGTCCTACTCTTCCTTTCCCTCAACATATGACATTTACCAGTCCTACTCTTCCTTTCCCTCAATACATGACAGTTACCAGTCCTACTCTTCCTTTCCCTCAACATATGACATTTACCAGTCCTACTCTTCCTTTCCCTCAACATATGACATTTACCAGTCCAAGTCTTCCTTTCCCCCAACATATGAGAGTTACCAGTCCAAGTCTTCCTTTCCCCCAACATATGAGAGTTACCAGTCCATGTCTTCCTTTCCCTCAACATATGACATTTACCAGTCCAAGTCTTCCTTTCCCTCAACATATGACATTTACCAGTCCTACTCTTCCTTTCCCTCAACATATGACATTTACCAGTCCAAGTCTTCCTTTCCCTCAACATATGACAGTTACCAGTCCTACTCTTCCTTTCCCTCAACATATGACAGTTACCAGTCCAAGTCTTCCTTTCCCCCAACATATGACAGTTACCAGTCCAAGTCTTCCTTTCCCCCAACATATGACAGTTACCAGTCCAAGTCTTCCTTTCCCTCAACATATGACATTTACCAGTCCAAGTCTTCCTTTCCCTCAACATATGACATTTACCAGTCCAAGTCTTCCTTTCCCCAACATATGAAATTTACCAGTCCAAGTCTTCCTTTCCCTCAACATATGACATTTACCAGTCCATGTCTTCCTTTCCCTCAACATATGACAGTTACCAGTCCAAATCTTCCTTTCCCTCAATATATGATAGCAAAAAAGTAATTTTACAGCCATTAGCGCTCCTAATCTATCACTTAACTTTGAGAGGATGTGGAAAGTTGGAAACACTCTGGGATTCCTCCAGAGAGTGCTGGCATTACGAACAGATTTCTGACAAGTTACAAACTTCTTTTGAAACATTCTGGGATCTTTAAACAGCATTAGCCGCCAAACAACCTGTGCAGTATTGCTTACTTCAAGACTAGAAGAGATGGGGCAATCATGAAAATGAACAAATCTGGTAGAACACTGCGGTTGTCTCCATACCACAAGGTTGTCTCTGTAACAACATTTATTATCCCTAATTATCACACCTGATAGAGATCTGAGCATTTAGAACTGTGATGTATATGCATGATTACATCACAAATATCTGAACCAGAATAGTATTTCCCAGTATTTCCAGGGAATTCCCGGTATTTCCCACTGTCACGGGAAATGCCATTATTTCCAATCTTTTTGCCAACCCTGAGCAAAATGCCAAAATGCTATCATCTACCAATAAATGAAAATTAGAAGAAAATAAAATGTCAGGTCATCCAGGCGATAGCTTTCAGAATTTATAAGCATATATCAACATGTCGAGAGATCAGATATAACTACGATGAGCTACATATTGCCAACATTTCCAGGAAAACAGAATGTAAACAAACATAAACAAGAAATATCTTTAAAAAAGATGGTTGGCGCAACTTGAAGTTTGCGAATTTGTTGCAATCTGAAGGTTAAAATTTGTTGTACAACATATAAAATGCCTAAATGTCATTAAATTACGTTATACTACAGAAACTCCGAGACCTGTAAGGGGAGATCACTGCGTATGAGACTGCATCAATCGTAACTACTCGGCGGTATACGGCAGAGCCAATAATGCCGAGGTGTTCCAAATGACTGACAGCATAATAAATAGACACAGTATAGTCTGTTTCAATATAGTTCAACAGTACTTATTGCATAAGTCGTGAACTCACACATCCATGTTAATAAACTTGTTACATAGCGATTTGTCTGATTAAAACAATATAAACGTTCGTGACTGGTACATAAAACCAAGAAAGTCTTCTTAATTCCAACACCTGACAACTTCCGGTGGTGATGAATAACAACACTACTTACTGGATAAATCTTGAAATACACTATACAAAATGTTAACCAATCTGCTTCAAGGTTACACATATTTTTAAATTGAAGAGAAATTGCGCGAAATTGCCTTGGTGGTTAACGTAAGATTTGATTGGTTTACAAAACACTGAATATGCAATTAGCAAAACCATGGTAATACGGCTGCGCCGAAAAAACATTTGAACAGAAAACAAGTGTGAATATCAACCCTGATGAGTGACATAGCAACTTGCAACATGTGATTTTTATACTGTTCATAAACAAAAAAGATACTGCGGGTAAAGAATTACTGTAAACCTAGAAATGTTTGAGACAACAATATTTTGTGTTTTTCCATTGATACACTAATTTGCGACTATGAATGTTCGCATTTCTAATGACCCAGCGAATATCAATAATTTTTGTATAGCAAAATATTTTTATAATCATTATTATAAAAATATATAATGGATAAGGGACTACTAGTTTCATTTGATAGGTGAAAAGTGGGTTGAACTAATTGCTAGTTCACAACAGTTGTTGATTTACCGCTAATCTTGTTTGTTTCATTTTTTCCCACTTTGTTTCCCTGTTATGATTTTAATATAAGCCTTATTGCCATATACGAGTACTATACTAGCAAAATGGCAATTGACCATAACAATAGCTAAAAGCATTCACAATTTCATAGTTAGTGAACTTAAGTACGCGGAATGACTATCCTCACGAACTTCGCTAAGTTAAAACGTGCAAAATAATCTCTAGGTTTACAGTATGGCATGTGCACAAACCTTGATGCAACCATCTTCATTTATTTACTGGAAAAAGTCTTGCCAACCAATCTAATGAGGCTAATTTGATAACCATGCTCTTTTCTCCATTCAAGCTATAACTTAATTCATAATTCATTTCTAACCCTTCAGCAAACAGTATAAAACTATTTAGGCAAATTGGCAAGATAATAAATGATATCGTAATTTGAAAAGTAAAAATTATTGAATGGTCTGAGTAGCATTCAAGTTAATGCAATTGGACAACGCTAAAGTTAAGAGACTTGATCACATAAAGTCTAAATATTCTAATATTTGAGACATGATAAGAATACTAGTATATGCGACATAAGATTACTAATATTTGAGACATGATAAGAGTACTAGTATATATGCGACATAAGATTACTAATATTTGAGACATGATAAGAATACTAGTATATGCGACATAAGATTACTAATATTTGAGACATGATAAGACTACTAGTATAAGCGACATAAGATTACTAATATTTGAGACATGATAAGAATACTAGTATATGCGACATAAGATTACTAATATTTGAGACATGATAAGACTACTAGCATATGCGACATAAGATTACTAATATTTGAGACATGATAAGAATACTTGTATATGCAACATAAGATTACTAATATTTGAGACATGATAAGAATACTAGTATATGCGACATAAGATTACTAATATTTGAGACATGATAAGAATACTAGTATATGCAACATAAGATTACTAATATTTGAGACATGATAAGAATACTAGTATATGCGACATAAGATTACTAATATTTGAGACATGATAAGAATACTAGTATATGCAACATGATAAGACTACTAATATTTGAGACATGATAAGAATACTAATATTTGAGACATGATAAGATTACTAATATTTGAGACATGATAAGATTACCAATATTTGAGCCATGAGAGATATCAGTCTTTTACATTTTTATTCAATACTAGTTCTCTGAGATGCCAAGCAACAAGAATGTATAGCAAACAACATCATAATATTCTGTGATTGCTAGAATGCCGATGTGTACAGATCAATTATACTTTGTCTCAGACATACATAGACGGAACACAATTAGCTGCCTTCTGAGGGATTCACATATGAAAGTTGTTACTAGGCTACCAAAAAAATCCTTCCCTAAGCAAAGCAATATATCAATCATTTTGCGCAATTGTAAACAAGTTACTGGAAGGCATGAGTTTCCCCCGGCAGAAAACTATAACTGTCTGTATCTTGGGGAATTATCTATAGTATAACCAGGTGCCAAAATATGACTATTACTTAACACTTTCAAATCCGAAATAACAGCTCGAGAAATATAATTAACATTGGACGAAACTGCAGCATCAAACAACTCAACATTCACATACTTTTACGATATTTTCCTTCCAGTATTGATTTTGGTAAAAGAGAACATTTATATTGGGCTGATGCAGGCCTGTATAGATTACTACAGTACAAAGATGCAGGCCTGGTGGTATCAATGAGAAATGAAACCAGAATGCTGGAAAAAGAAATCTCACATAAAAGCGCTCGAATATGACTAACGAGGGTAAAATATCCATACATTCCCCCCATTGAGCCTTTTTCAATTGCATTACAAAAGTAGTTTGAGTAATTTAAACAAGAGTGACAAACTTTGTCACAAAATATGCCCGTAAAATTTGTTTCAAATGATGTTTACATTTCAAAAGCATTTAGACAGCAGACAAGGGTCATTTCATGAAATTTGGATAATTCAAGGGCCATAACTTCAGAAATGGAGTGATATGCCTGTTTATGGAACTTAAATGAGATATCATGCCCATGAACATTGTGAACAAGTTTGGTGAAGATCCAATATATTAAATTCTCTGAGTTAAAGAATGGACATGGACGCTGCCACTGCACCCTACTCGCCACAGGTGATCCCCTAATACGACTCGTCTCTAGAGATGGAGGCATATATAAAGTGAATAGTTGTTGTTTAGAAACTTCTTCCAAGCAAATTAATTAAGTGTACACCCTATATAGAAGAATATACAAATAACAACCTTCCTCCAAATATAATTCCTCAACACACAACTTTACAAATTGATTGTCAAGAACTGGAAAGTAATCAAACAACCAAGAAAATGAACTTGAAATTTGTATTCATGAAGTAACCACCATGGAAAATCAATGAAAACACACACAGACATAAAACCATCGCCATATAAAGAGATAAACAAATTTGTCCAACAGTTTGATGTTCCTTTTCCTCCAGAAAATCGTCAGTGCTAGAGCAAACGTATCATCTCAACTAACATAAATAACAATCAATTGGGGATCATGAACAAGGCAAACAATGATTATAGTCCAACAGATTCCTGCCATCTCACCATGTCTAATATCAAACAATATTTATTCATGTACATTCATCATTCATTTATACATCATACAGATACAGGGTATGTGCAGACATCCATCATACAGCACTGCAGTGTTTTTTTTGGGGCCTTTTTGGGGCCGAAATTCGGACCCATTCGCCTCACTCAAAAGTATGTTTTTTCCCCCTATTCTCTGGTAAAATTCCCCTCCTACAGCTTTTTTTTAAAATTGTAGATGTTGCCAGTATTGTTGATATTTTGAGTCAGAAAGATAGAAACATTGACCTGTAATGAAACTAACTAATCTGTTGCATATTTACATGTTTACATCACTGCAACAAAGAAGTGTAGTGAATACAGACATAGCTATATATACTTTGTTATGCTCATCATTTTCACCCTATTTTCCCCTCCCAACACTATTTTCCCCTATTTAAGGGCACCGCCACCATCCCCCTAGAAGTGAAAAGAAACACTGAGCAGACATATACAGGGTGTGTGCAGACATCCATCCTACAAGACAGGGGGTGTGCAGACATCCATCAAACAGATACAGGGTGCATGCCGAACATCTATCATACAGATACAGTGTGTGTGCAGTCATCCATCAAACAGATACAGGGTGCATGCCGAACATCTATCATACAGATACAGTGTGTGTGCAGTCATCCATCAAACAGATACAGGGTGCATGCCGAACATCTATCATACAGATACAGTGTGTGTGCAGACATCCATCAAACATTAGACAGATACATGGTGTGTGCAGACATCCATCATACAGATACAGGGTGTGTGCAGACATCTGTCATACAGATACAGTGTGTGTGCAGTCATCCATCAGACAGATACAGGGTGTGTGCAGACATCCATCATACAGATACAGGGTGTGTGCAGACATCTGTCATACAGATACAGGGTGTGTGCAGACATCCATCATACAGATACAGGGTGTGTGCAGACATCTGTCATACAGATACAGGGTGTGTGCAGTCATCCATCAGACAGATACAGGGTGTGTGCAGACATCCATCATACAGATACAGGGTGTGTGCAGACATCCATCATACAGATACAGGGTGTGTGCAGACATCTGTCATACAGATACAGGGTGTGTGCAGTCATCCATCAGACAGATACAGGGTGTGTGCAGACATCCATCAAACAGATACAGGGTGAGAGCAGACATCCATCAAACAGATACTGGGTGTGTGCAGACATCTTTCATACAGATAGTGTGTGTGCAGTCATCCACCAGACAGATACAGGGTGTGTGCAAACATCCATCATACAGATACAGGGTGTGTGCAGACATCCATCATACAGATACAGGGTGTGTGCAGACATCCATCATACAGATACAGGGTGTGTGCAGACATCCATCAAACAGATACAGGGTGTGTGCATACATCCATCATACAGATACAGGGTGTGTGCAGACATCCATCAAACAGATACAGGGTGTGTGCAGACATCCATCCGACAAATACAGGGTGTGTGCATACATCCATCATACAGATACAGGGTGTGTGCAGACATCCATCATACAGATACAGGGTGTGTGCAGACATCCATCATACAGATACAGGGTGTGTGCATACATCCATCATACATTAGACAGATACAGGGTGTGTGCATACATCCATCATACATCAGACAGATACAGGGTGTGTGCATACATCCATCATACATCATACAGATACAGGGTGTGTGCAGACATCCATCATACAGATACAGGGTGTGTGCATACATCCATCATACATCATACAGATACAGGGTGTGTGCATACATCCATCATACATCAGACAGATACAGGGTGTGTGCATACATCCATCATACAGATACAGGGTGTGTGCATACATCCATCATACATTAGACAGATACAGGGTGTGTGCATACATCCATCATACAGATACAGGGTGTGCAGACATCCATTATACCATTCAATATTCATCAATTTCTATTTCCACTTAAGACCAAATTCATTTTTTATTTTTTATGAGCAAATAAAGGTCACTGCATTGACTTCAATAACTTGCTGAAAAAAGTTCATCTGTGTTACCAGTGGAAAATAACCGATTTATTTGAAATATAACGTTCTTGCAACAGATTTATCACTGAATAGTGGAATTCAGCCAGAAAGTCTGGTAAAAAGCACTAGAAGGTTACATCATCAATACAAACTCTATATCCAGACATAGTCATTGCATCTGTCTAGTAGCAAAGTTCTCAGTACATACATAATATTACATGGCAAGTCTGTGAACTCTTGAAAATAAAACAGCCAGAATTTCTGACTAGAAGTTTTCTCCATACAGTAAAGTGATAATCAAATAGATTCAGGCTCATGGCAGAGAATTATCTCTCAGAAGCAAGAGTAATTTTAATGGAAGGCTTAAACAAACAATAATGGTCTGGTATGGAAAATTGATAGATTGATCAATTCAATACACAGATGTCCTGTACAATACAGAATATATCTATGCAATTCAGGTCATCCTAGACCATGAACCACACTCTTCAAGATATTAAATGGCACTCTCCCCATCAATATTCAGTGCGTATGTGTGGAGATTTACATCAACAATTTTTCAGTCATACAGAGATGGCTCCTACTTGTAGCAGATATAGTACTGTGATGCCACACTGCGATACATAGCAGCAACAGACTTGATACCACACCTTATCACATTAACCAACTCCATGCCAACAAGTCCTACCAATACCGGTATGATGCTCAGCCTTGTCATCAGAGATACATAACACTTCAAAACAACTTTAGTATTTCACAACCCTGGATAGGACCCATGACCTCCTTATACCCAAAAAGTTAGTTTCAAGCAAAGTGAAAATAGATTTTTTTTTATATATAAAACAGGGGATCCATCATGAAACTAAATGAGTAATTGCAACCCTGAGGGAACTCATATATCAAGTATGTACTGATTAATTAAATGATGTCAAGTTTTCCAGGCATCACTTCACCATCATTGTGAATATTTCAAGTCTTATATTTTATGAATTTCTGCTCCACAGATAATAATTCTGAAGCTTAAATGCTTGAATTATTTATAAAGCAACTAGATGCCTAACATAGAGAAATATTAATAAACATTATTTCATATTTCACTACATGTACATGTAGGGTATGGATTTTCAGACAAATATCATACATGGAAATTAATATTTATTCAATATTTATAAGACAAACTGTATTCATTTGTTTCATGTATTCACCTGTATTGAAATTTCACCAAAGTTATACTACACTTAAATTCAGAGAAGAAAACATTTAGTCAGAATTGGTGCACTTAATCGGTTCCAATTTCTCTCCTGGTACCAGGGAACACTTGCATGCTTCAGTTACTATTATTTTAACTTGTCTCTTATACAAGGAACGTAGTTATTTCTATGGCCAAGGATGAGAAGGACCAAGTATGAGATGAGCTGGGGACCTTGGGGATTGCTGAAGCCCATGTTAGGCATCTTAACACACAGTATCTATCATCAATTACTGCAACCAAGCTGACAGAAGCATAAGAGTCCAGACAGAGGCTACATCAGTGAACAACAACCCAGGTACACATTTATATATCTGCTGATCTATGATTTTGTTTCTAATATATATGAACAATTCAAAATGCCAAATAGAGTTAATGGTGTATTCCCCAATGTTTTAATTTTTTCAACGACTAATACCTCAAATCATCAAACTATTTTCACTTGAATATTCCAGGCAGACCCTATACTTCTTTAAGTTACTACAAACATGTCCATAGAACATGGGTGTCCAAACTTAGGCTGTCAAGTGTTTGAACACAGTAAAGAATGATAGTGTTACAGTGAATGTCAACTCATTTTAATACTACAAAGAAAGGTGTTTGACCCGCAGGCAACTGGGATGAAGATCGGAAACCATTTTAATGTTTGTCTCCTAACTGGAATAAGTGCAAGTAATTGTGAGTTTATTGTATTTGTCTTCTAGTTCCATGTATAAATTGTAGCCATGCAGTTGACAGGCAGGTATTCATGGAAGGATAAAACCAGTACAAATCCATGAAGTCAGAAGTAAACGTATCAAACCAAGAATATATCTAGCAAAAGTATGTGGCAAAATGGCATTTTAACAAGGCAAAGGAAAGTAACTTATTGATTGAAACCAACAATGACTCAATTTTATTCTTCAGCTTTGTTCAGCTATTACACATCTCTACCAAGTCACAGGCCATATGATGACCTAGTTTCAAATGACAAATATTATTTAAGAAAATTATTAATATCCGATTGCAAACAATCTTTTTATAAAGAGGAGATCTTCATCATCACAAGTTTCCAATTTGAAACCTGAGGAGGTTAAATGTATTCACATAAGGTATCTGACAACCAAACTGAACATAATCTGCCTCTTACGATACATTTGACAGGGGTAGTTTCATTTTTTAAATTCACAATAAATAAAGAAGCATATGATATGTATAGCAAGGGCAAAATGTAGGCTAACACTGACTGAAATGTCTTTCTATTCATCTGTTTTCAGTGTCTCTGAAATAACTTACCTAACAATGCTTTTCTTGCGGCATCTGGTTCACAACTTAAATAAAATCGTACAATCCATCTGATACCCACAATAAGCCAAGACAACTCCCCTAAGAACACAACTGAAAAATACAGAATGAAATGATACAAGTAACACATATTGTTAATTTTAACATATTATTTCAAAATTGAAACATTTTTGGTAAACATATTTATATTTGTGTTCCCCTGTCAATGCAGTTCATTTATGTCACAGTAAAGACACAAACTCAAGTGTGGATTGGAAATGTCCGACATCTAACCAATGTCAGATGTTTTATTAAATATATAAGTAGTTAAGTAAACACACTATAAAGGTGTGAAAAAGATAATACTATTATCAGTGTGACATAAAGTTGTAAACATATATACCACATTTCTCAACCATTTCAATTAATTTCAAAAGGTCATATTTTTAGCACAATGAGAATCATATCTGTATAACTAGGTAAAAAATTACCTTTGTGTGCATAATGAGTGTTAACACTTGTAGTACAAAATCATGAACAAGAAAAAATATCATGAAGTTTCAACCTGTTAGTAGTAAATGCTGACATTAGGATAACCTTAAAACTTAAAGCTTGATACTAATAGCTATACAATGAAACAGATTTGCAAGGGCTTTACTTCTAAAAGCAATGTAACTGAATAAATTTCAGCCACTGCACAGTTTGCATTAAATAAATGTAGTGTGAATGACACTTCCGAAAATTGTAATGCATATCACACTTAATATTGAGATGTTTTACCATTCATACTCAACCAAGCAGATTTTAAATAAGAAAGGCACTACAAGTTTGTTTGCTGTAAATAATTTATATGATCAACAAAAATGCACTGAAGATTACTTAACATTTTAAGTGTCAAGACACAAACCAGTAAAGCTATAAAGCTTTTATTGTCTGCATCATGAATGATGTGATGGGAAAATTCAATGTAAATGTTTTATAAGTGGACACATGAAATAGCAAGGTAGACGCAGATGACTTGGTAACATAGTTGGAAGCTTTCTTACCTTACAGGTCACGCTGACAGGTAATCTTTACATGGTGCGAACACCTGATTTGCCATTTTTGAAAGGTCATGTAATGGTTTTTAGGTCAAAATAAATATCACAACAGTCAAATATGTAATAGTATTAAACAGGCAAGATAAACGAAAATATCAAAATATGATAACATTGAATAGGTGTAATTAAAAAAAGTATTGTTCTGCAAACTAGGTTTCAGGTTTCACTAAAATTACGAGGGTGAAAACGAAACTAGTCTATCTGCATACATATATAGAAGCAGATGGACTTGTTTTAGTTAAAACTTCACAACTTACATTAATCTATGCTACTAAACTTATCAATGTTTTGCCCCAGAGGGGGTAGAGGGGATATAAAGGACTTTAAACAGATTACGATTCCCAAGAGGTGGAAATTTGACACGCCAAATGATTTTGGCTCTAAAAACATACTTTGGCTAGATTCTTAATAGATCCTGAAAGTGGGGGATTAGCATCTTCTACTGTAGGGATTTAGACAAAAAAAATTAATTCCCCAGGGTCAGCCTGCTGCTTCCTCCTCCCCTGGGGCAAAATATGGAAAACCAGCACCAACACCTAAACCAGGCATTGTGTTCAACCAGGTTCAACCTCCCCCAAGGCTGGGTTCGAACTCATGACCTTCGAATCCAGAGCTAGATGCTCAACCCATCAACCACTGTGCCTCCCATAGACTAGTTTTTCTTTCATTCTTATATTTACACCAGATAAAACATGGATGTAATTCTCCGACTTACCAATACGAGTATACAGAAGATACTGCATGCTCATTCTGGGTTCTGTTTCAAGTATACTTCCACGAATGCTGATGATAGTCACAATGCCTTCCACGATTATACAAGCTAGTAAAATCACTATGTATCCTAAAATTATATCTTTTAATTCCTCTGAACATTTCGAATTAATGTCAAACTCCACTGTAGTGAATATAGCTGATAAGGCTGCGAGCCTGAAAGAGAGATGAAGTTCTATGATAAACAAAGCATAAGAGTATAAAAAGCATTGTATACTGAGGGCTTGGCATATGATGTTTGGAAAAAAATACTTGCAAACATTAAGCAAGCCAGGATACTCCAAGCATTCAAAGAAAGTTGCATAACATATTTTAACATGTTACAATCAAGTGAATATAATGTAGCAAATATATCACCTTTTCAAATTGTTCATTATCAATGCTTATGTATATATATATTTCAAATTCACGTATCATATTGATGACGTAAATTTGTTTTGTTAGTTATTTCAATCACGAGATGGCCTGTCTGATGAATAAATAAGAAAAGACTGTAATTAACTATCTTTCTAGATGCACATGTAATATGAAATTCTATATATTGTAAACATGCAACTCTAGTTGTTGTTCTTTTCCTTTCGTTACATGAAGGCCTTACTGAAATTAAGTTTGCTTATATATAGATGATATAATGTAAAGTACATATTTTTCTCAATTTGAATGTAAAAATTCCCAATAAATCTAATGAAAGTTTTGGTTTAATTTAGCCAAATATTGACAAAGTAAGAGGCTTTTTTCTCACTGCGGCGGTTTATGTAAATAGCAATTATTGATTAATTAATCACTACATCCTTTACTATTATTCCCAAAATTTTGCTGTAACTTCTAGACTTTTTCCCCAATTTATAACTTTAATGTGCACAAATTCCCAATTTGAAGGGTATGGGTCATCTTCCCAAAACAGCCAAAATAAGCCCTGGTTACCATCAATAAATAAAGATTATTACTATTGTAATTTTATTTTTGGCAAAGGAACTTCTACAATATTTTAACACAAAAGCCTCAATAGAATGCAAAAAATAAGCTGGTTGCATGTGAACAATAAATATCAAATACTTTATTGGAAAACATTTAAATACAAAAATCTAAATCTGTTTTCCAAAACACAACACAAAAACACTGTGTCATATTACTCGATTAAACTTAATGAATATAAAAATTAGCATCAAGCATCAGGATTATAGAGGGGTACAACACTTTGACAACATTTTATGGTATGTTTGCAATGATGCGGTGTATTTCTTGAATAGACAACAGAAATCCTTTCCTGATATAAAACCAGCCTGAAATAAATCAAACCAGAGAACTAGGATTATATGCCACAATAGATGTGTCTAGCCAAATTACATAGCTTTCAGCATTTGTTGTTTAAACAACAATATTGCTTGTCAGATTGAAATTCTGGCACAAATTCTTCATTTGTTTAGTTCTTGTCTTAATATCCTACAATCAATATTTTTCAATTCTGTTGCTTTCCTCCTGTGTAATAGTTTGATCAGACTGAATATTTGTATAAGCAGTATTAAGCTATCCACAGCACAAGCAAATTATCCAATTAATTAAATCCACATATTTATTATAAGAGAGTATAAGCATCAGAGGGGCGACACAGGCTGTGAACATGATTATAACCTTGCCAAAATCACATTCAAAATGCAATGCATTTTTGTTTTATCTGAGATATTTGTTGTTCAAGAGGTCAATGCAAGACAGGAGGTGTGTTAACTTCCTTCATAATGTAACATTGACACATAATCTGGCACACTATTCAGTGTATTACATGAACAGGAAGTTCAATTTCAACTTTTAAAACAGTATGGCAAGTATTGTTAGACTGGGTTACCATTGACCATTGATTTCTTACAGTGTGTATATATATGAGTCTAAGATTGATTATAGTATACCATAACAGCATTTGGTGAAAACAGAAGGTATACATGACATTCCTTTAGATGAATTAAATCACTTCAATTATTTTCAGTCCACACTTCAACTCTGAAAGCTAAATAAAACTTTAAATTGCTATGGTTTTCTATGGGCAACTCTATTATTTCTCAATATTATGCCAACAATGTATACAATAAATCATGGCTTCAAGTGGATGTGTTACTTGTAAGTACTTTACAATTGAAGATCAACAACCACAACTATTATCATTATCTACTGACACAGATACACAAGCTGTTAAGAAAATCTACATGTGGGGTATAAGTGAAGAAGACTGCAGGGCCAAGTGTTCAGAGCTTGACCCCACTTGAATGGATCGATTGTCTAATGTTGTTGATTTAATCAGAAATTATTAATAGAATAATTATATATAAGTCATGCAAATTAATTTTTATTCACTTTAAATCAAAATGACATATTAAATATCACTCATATGAAAATGTGATTCTTAGAAACTTGAATGGGAGATGATCTACCAACCTTGAATTTTACATGGGAAGCTTTAGTATTTTAAGTGGCAGTTCAATGATAATGTTTAGATCGAGGTTTAAGTTAAGGTCTATGCACCTTCAGCTATCTGATACAAACCAGTAAATCACAAATTAAAAACCTATGGTAAAAATGCCTAGAAACAAGAAATATGCCAACAGTCTTCACACCAAATAAATAACAAATTATTCTCAATATTACAAAACCAGGCAATTGAGAATCACATATCAAATCTCAAAATGAAGTGTTAACATGGAATTAAACAGGCGTTTTACTTCTGTGGTGTTAACAGTCACCACTGAGTAAATCAATATTCACCGACTGTTGCATTGCTTCAAAGCATTGCTTCATACACGAGTGTTAATATTAGAAGCATTCTCTTCACTTGTAACCAATCAGCATGATGATGCACTTCTTGAACCAATTGATGATATATGTTGGGAACATACTTTACCTACCTGGTTCTTGTTTACAAGTTTTTGACCTAGAAATCAAGGTATTAACAAATATACAGTATTCCATTACGGTTATGAAAAATGCTTTCCATATCCTTAGCACTGCCTCATTCATAATTAACAACGACAAATTCAATCAATAACGACAAATTCAATCAATAAAGACAAATGAAGGATTAATAGATATAAAATGGGAGACATTACTGCCTATGACTTAGAAATCTACTCAATATTGGAAAATGCACAAACCATGCTAAGTGAATTATAACCAATGGCAATGCAGGAACAACCAAGTCGTCTGAACCCACCGACCATCTCCGACCAAACACAACAATTCCAGGCATTTCGGACACTAAATTAAATCCTCAACAAACACGAGCATATCACAGACACATTCACGTAATGTGAATAAAACACAGTACAGACGAATTTTGTGACATCGATCGGGAAACTGCGCGCGGCACCTGTCAATGTGTTGACTGGTACACATCTAACGTTCGCAAAGAATCATCAAAAAGAAAAATTCCCGAACAGTCGTTACCTCCCTTGTCGGACAGAATCAATAAAAAACAAAACTAGACTAAAACGCTGCTATCTTTACATGTATATTTAATGATATTTACTGGTCTTGAATTATCTCAAAAACGGAATTAAATTGTCATTCCGTGCGTTCATGTATACTTAGATCAATGACCAAAATATTGCTTAGATCTATATCAAACGTCATGTTCACTCACGGAATTTAATATATAAATATACATGTATGTCTGTTTAATTCCGTGTGTGTAGATTTATCAAAACTTAATATTTCAACGGGACCTGGGACCAATGTATATATTGGTCCCAGACGGGACTAAAATGTAAAGTAGCAGTAAGGATATGATATTCTACAAGTGTATACGTTCTATTAATTTCTAGTGTAGACCTCCCTCAAAAATCACCACATGCATCAGTCGCATGGTATACTAACTACCATAGATATCATAAATGCTTACAACCATGTCTATCTATCTATCTATCTATCTATCTATCTATCTATCTATCTATCTATCTATCTATCTATCTATCTATCTATCTATCTATCTATCTATCTATCTATCTATCTATCTATCTATCTATCTATCTATCGAATCAAGGACATATATAAACCATATATATGTCCGTGATTAAATACTGTCCGCTCCTCTTTCGAGTGTTATAAACATGGGGTGCGCGTCGAATTGTTAGTAAATGTGAATAAAGAAATAATAAAAGACTAATGAGTCCTACATAAACTCGAAATGGGATTAAAACATGCTAGCATGTTGAGTGGTGAAGACGTCAGTGCTTATCATAGTACTTAGTCATCTTTTCGGTCGTATCTATTTGAAGACCAGTCTAAAATCTGTCACGTGATACTATGGGAATCCAAGATGGTGGATGATGATGAGGACACGCAAGCAATCGTGTGTGGCAGACTTTCGTTCAATTGACTTCCTCTATTGCAGAAACTTTTAGGTGCGAACTGCTTTGGTAGAAATAAATATTTTCTATTATATTCGTCCATTATCACATTTAATGTTCGCATTTGAGTGGTGACTGAGTTGCAGCCCGGCGAACTGTCAGCCTGTTGCTCTTGCTGTCAGATTGATTAGTTACCCAGACAGGAGGTCGCTAAATGCTCACCGTTTAAGCATGCACACCATGTATACGCTAGCATCTATATAAAATGATGAACCTCATACAAAGTAGGTGCCTATTGAATGCATCTTGGGTTGAATGTCGGTCCATATTGATGCACAACATTGAAGTCCGGTGCAATGTATGGTCAGGCTCAAATACACGGTAACAGCTAGATAATAATGATGCACACCATACATAAAAGTCCCTCCTAGTTACCCATGCTAGCTTAAATCGCTATTTTGTTGTCATTAGTCGTCTGGACTTAGTTCCATATAGTATGCCTCTAAAGGAAAGTCATACATACTGATAAATAGATTACCTGAGCTCAGGCTGTTTGAACCCATCTAGTTACCTGACCGCTGGACTAAGCTTGTTGGCTAGTAACTACCAAAAGAAAACGGCCACTATCTTATGTAGCTGTCAAACAGAAAATACGTGCCCCTGTTGCATTACACTCCATAATCCATTGCAGAAGCAAGAACTAGTTACTGCATTGCCAAGAAAGAAGTGGTTATCGGCATGACAGTTGTGACCATTGAGGACATGCCAATTATACTTTTATAGTCGTTATCTGCACATATACATATTTTATAAGTTCTCTGTTTGCTTAACAATGACTTGGAAACTTTTAAATATCCTGCAAAATAACTTTTATCGTTATCTGCATGCTTTCCTTCGGCGATTTCAAAGTTTTATTATCAGAATTTATTTATTAAAAACTTCATACAAACAAATTGGTCAACTATGTTGGATATATGGAAAAAGTTTTTGTGTGAACTACATAATTGGTAAAGGGTCAACTCAGCCCACTTCCAATCTCGGCTCAGTCAAACTCGGCCCTCTTTTGAAGTGCAATGAAAAGGCAAAGTTGTTCACACCATCAGCATACTAAAGAAGGTGATAGTAGGCGTCTTTTTAAGCGCAATTAAAAGTCGAAGATATTTACACCGAAGGTGGTTGAGTCGTTAATTGGGGGGGGGTCATAATTATTTAACAGTTTGAATCGTATATGTGGAGGCTTAAACTATTAATGAACTTTGATGTACATTATGAACAAAAATGATTCGTTTGGATTCCAATTATACTGTGCTATTGTGATTTATTGTTTGTTATTATACCAGTATTGCGAAATAAATATTGAAGGTTTTCGTATGGTCTACTTTGTTTCAAATCTATAAAAAATAAAATAATGATACAATGTGAAAGAAATACCTCTCATAATTGTTTTTGAGTAAAAACTGCGTGACAAACATGTTCAAGTTATAACAGATACCAAAATACATTTCACAGGGAAATTTCCATTGCACCACGAATCTTCAATGCACTGGGAATATTCAATAACGTTTTCATCTTACATTTAATTGGTTTTAACTTAAATATTTATTATCAATGTATCAAATTCAACTCTTAATATGTTCATATATATCGCCTGAATTATTGGGCCGAGATTGGAAGTGGGCCGAGTTGACCCTGAATCACATAGATACTGCTATTTTAGTTGTAAATATTATTCAATTTATTGTTCATGTGATAAACTAATCAAGATCCAATGTTTGTCTAATAAGGAACTTGATTAACACGATGTCATGTTGATTGCATTTGCCAATCAAGAACTCTTGCCTAAGAGTAAGATGTTTTATGTGTCTTATTTGAGAGGTTTATTGCATGCTGTTGGTTGACTTTTGTTTTGCTCATGCAGTTCAAAGTTTAAAATCAAACATATGGTTAAACTTTTCAGTGCTGCATGGAATCCTAATGTACCTTTTCATTTAAACTTTTCGGTGCAAAGTTTTGTCCTATGATCTTCATTTTAAATTTTGGTGAGTTTAAAGTTCAGGACCAGTGAAAATCTATTTTTGACCTGGGTGCACATAATTGAAGTCTTTCTTATTCTGTGCTGTGACACTGGACTTTGAATATTATTAGTCACAATGTCTTTGAGGACTTCAAAAATTGATAATTTTCAGTTAATAATTATAAACATTATATATGTAATGATATAATGTGGAGTGTGTGATACATGTAATGCTTTCATTTCTAAAACCAAAATATGTACGACTTATCACTCTTAGGATAAACTCTGGTGACTAATGTTACAATATACAATTGTTAGGGAATTTGTTTGAATATTTCAGACTTAGATTGTTTCCACATTGAATAAACAACAATGGGGGACGTGGAGATACAGCTGGTTGAGCAGCAACATTTGATAGAACAACTAAAATCCATGATTCGTGAGAGAGATGAAGATGCACAGAAAAAAGACAAAGCATTGGTGGTAAGTAAATTCTGCTGTCATAATCCACCTGTTTATCTTTCCTTAATTCCTATAATTGCATTTTGTGCAATTCTAGTATGGATATCAAGTTTTTTTACACATACTAGTTTTTGCATGTTGAGGAATGAAAGTTTGAAATAAGCCTTGAACGCATGTATATAAAGAGATGGACATAACATCTGCTGCAGTTCTACCATTTGCAGGCAGTACAATAATTACCTGTTTTTATTGAGTTTTACCTTGTCTGTACCTTGAATTCTTTCTCCGCATGTATATTTACATAAATGTTGCATATTTGAAATTTTAACACCCAAAACGTCTGTTGTACTAACACATTATTTCTGTATGATAAAATGTGCATGTTTATTGCATGAAGGACGTGAATGCTAAGTTGTCCAAGATGAAACTGCAAGCCAAAGCTAAACAAGTGCGAGAGGCAAAGGAAGCCAAAGAATCCAAGGGAGATAAATCTTCTAACAAGAAGGAAGCTGGTGACTCATCTACCACTGATGGAAAGGTTTGTGCATTCTGCTGCTTGTTGCTTGTAGCATGTTATCTCACTATTTCAAGTGAAAAAATCAGTAGCAGTTGTTGATGTGTTCTCATCCAGCTAGTATAAGACAAATTATTATGAAGCCTATACATTGGAATGCATATTTTGTTGACATATTTCTACATTACATATTGCCTTTCTAAAAGTAAATATTTATAGACCTTAAAAGACAGAAGATGCAAATTTTCCAAATATTTTGCTTGAAAAATGAATATATATATCCTGTTTGGAGTCATGGACAAGAAATTGTTAATGTTATGTTTGTACACCATCCACTCAGTTTAGCATTGTATATCATCACATTGTTACAGCACATATTAGGCATAGTTATAATATTTTTATGAGATATTTATGTACGCATTTACATATTGATTACATTTAAAGAAAATAATAAAATAAGGGTAAGCAAATATTGAGGAAATTATACAAACATGCCTCTTCCATACCCCTATTACAAACTCTTACCATAAAATGTTGTTTTACTTTGACCTCGTTTGTCATGGAAATATTGTATATATGAGCGTTGCTATGAGATTTACAACCTCTTCTGTAAGTGACGTCATTTCAAGAAAACGCATCATGTGATGTCACTATTTGCAAGCAGGAAACAATATTTACTCCATATGGTCACTTCGTTTTCATATTGCCATATGGAGTATATATTGCTTACTGTCATTAAATGGTTACGTCACATGGGCCGTTTTCTGGAAATCACGTCACTTAAAGAAGAGGTTGGAAATCATACAGCGGCGCTCATATAGAGATTTGGCATAAAATTGTTGTTAGTGCTTCTGTATGTAAACTGGCTTACAATAGTTGTGATATGGCTTCTATTTAAATTATATAACAAGCTAATAAATCTTATGTTTCTAGGGACAAATTATGGAAGAAAGAAATAAAACTTGCACTATGTTCGACCTATCCTTTTAATTGAGAAAGAGTGTTGAATGCATTGAATACATGCATTGTAGATTAAATCTTACATAACACAATGTGTTCTATGAAATATTCCATATAATATTGATCTTCTTACTCGCATTCGAAGTTTATAATAATGTAATTGACTGTATTTATACGATATTTGTAAATATCAGTGTCATTTAAAATATAATTATTTGCCCATTGATACAAAAATAGTGTCACTTTTCTAATTCTTTCTATCTCTAAGTATGGTAAACAAATGTGGGACAATTAGAAGCATTAAGATTTACTAGCATTCATCTCCCTCCCTTTTAGTGTAATGATATATATGTTAAACTGACTAACTTCTTAACATTTAACATTCTAATTTTACTTCACATTGAATGTTACCGTATAAAACAGTTAATGATCATAAAGCTGTTGTAATTATTATTGATCCATCACAAACATTCTTTATGCATGGACATTTTTATATTTAAACATTCTTGCTGTGGTCACCACATGAAAAAATCATAATTATAAGCACTGCCATGGGATTTCCAACCTCCTCTGTAAGTGACGTCATTTCAAGAAAACGTCACATGTGATGTCAATATTTGCAAGCAGGAAACAATATTTACTCCATATGGTCGCTTTGTTTTCATATTGCCTTATGGGTAAATATTGCTTTCTGTCAGTACATGGTGACGTCACACGTGCCGTTTTCTGGAAATGACGTCACTTATAGAAGAGGTTGGAAATCGTACAGCGGCGCTCATATCCAGGTTACCCCTTTTCAACCATTTAATAGTCTTTCATTAAGGAAATTTTGAATGTTTTAGAACACTACTGAGGAGGATGGCCCTGAGAAATCTGGGAGAGGAAAATCATTATTGTTAAAGAAAAAACTAGAAGATAAAGATCGCATCATCAAAGAAAAAGATGAAACTGTGGCATTAAAAGACCAACAGATTGAAGTAAAGGAGAAAATCATTGCTGAGAGGGAAGAGATTATTACAGATCTGACCAAACAGCTGGTAGATAAAACTAAACTTATGGAAGACATGAATATACAAGGCTCTGGTGATGGGGATTCCGAGGTGAGAATAGATCTTCTTTTTATTCACAGGGTACTAGAATTTATAAGAGAAATAAACACAATGTGTTGTCACCATTTTTGAACAAAATTAAGTCCTAATTTGATCGTCTTTTTAATGTAGTCTTTATTCTGTTGTGTTGTCTGTTTTCAGAATTTCTTTCTGCTTAAGTCAAAATTAGACTGCTGTTTTACAGCAAACGTCAGTCTGTTTGTATGACCTGAAAGTGGTAGTTGCATTATTACGCAATGTGTATGTATTACTGTGTATTTTCCAGTTGAGAGTACAACAAATGTTTGCACAGATTGTGTACAAAGACAAAAATCTACTTGACCTTAACAATAAAATTCTGGAGTTGGAAAGACGTTTGATTGACTTGCAAGAGTTTATTGGGGAGAAAAATGAAGTTATTCGGGGTCGTGATAAGGTCATACAGGTAATTATGGTTAATGATTTTATATTAAATGTATATCAGTATTTGTCAAAACTTTTTAAGTTACATCTGTGTGAGTTCAGTTTTCTACGTCCTGCCGACAGTTCATTCATATGGAGACAGTGTCCGTTAGTAGCTGATGAAGTGCTGTCACCAATGACATGTGACATAATTCCAGTCACGTTAACCATACACAGGGCCAACCTGTCCAAGTACTACCTTTATAATGCCGATTGTAAGCATTTGAGCTATGGGATGTATTATAGTTTCACCTGCAGCATATGGGCGGGCGGCGTCCAGTAAGTTGTCCGATCAATACTTTAGAAGCATTTGTCCAATTATCACCAATTTTGGTCTGAATGTGTATGGACATATCATCTCAGACAAGTTAGATAACCAGATATATTGCTCTAGTCACTCAGAAGTTATCGCCCTTTAATTATAGAAATTACCTAAAATATATATAATCTATTTTACACTGATTTTTTTAACACTCAAGTGGCATAACTGTAGAACGGGCATATTTGCGATAGTCAGCGCTTTTGTTATTGACTGTGGTATGTCACAGTCAAGACTCGAACTTGCATCATTCATCCCCAGAGCAGTCACTAAACTTTTAAACCATGTAGCCGATTTCACTTAAACATTGTAATAATTATAATAATTCTTTATGTAGAGATTGAAGCTTAATAAGGCAGAAGCTTATCGCACTCTAGGTCATCTATGTGGATAGTCAAATTTTTATTTAACATTAAATGGCAACTTTCTAATGTCTTGGTATTTTCCCACCAGCTTTGTCCCTGTTATATTAATAATCTTGTATCTGAGGCAGGCTTTCATTATGAGATACAAAAAAATATTTATGTTTTAGTTATTTTTAGAGAGATGTTTTACAAATGATAAACAATAATACTAGAATGTTGAAAAGTGTGGGTGGTAATCCCTGCGGATTAGAGTAATTACATCTGTTTGCTAATCGAGGAATGCACGAAACTGCATGTAGGACAGAAGTTTGTTAATGAAAGCTATTTATTGTGAATGAATTGCAGAAAGCAAACATGTGCTAATAATTACTTATTTCTTGGTTTTATTCAATGGTTTATTGTTCCTTGTATTATTTTTAGGTTTTACAGACGACTATCAAGGAGAAAGATCAGAACATTAATGATCAGACTATGTTAATTACTAAACTTACTGGAAAGGTTGAGACGAATGATGAGGTTGTTGGACAGCTTCGTGAACTGGTGGAAAAATCTGATCATGATTTGAAACTGGAGACTGAACGATTTAATCTCAGGTTAACAGAGTCTCAAAAGTATTTTGAGGAAACATTAAAAGAACAGGAAGATAATTCAGCAAAGCTAAGAAAAACTGTACAAGATAAGGAAAATGAACTTCTTGTTGCTGAGAATGATTTAAGGGAAATACTTGCCAGACATGAAAGAGATGTTCAGAAAATTATGTCAAAAGGTGAAGTGAACATTCAAGATACTGTGATTCAAATGTTAGAACAGAAATTGAAAGACACTAATGAAGTGATTGAAGGTAAAATAAAAGTGATTGAAGTGCTTCAGAAGGAATCTGCTCTAAAAGAAAAGGAATTGACTGAAAGTAGGGAAATTCAGAAAAGTTTCAAAGATAAATTACAACAAATGACAGAACAGATAATGCTAACACAGTCATATATGGAAGAAAAAGATAACCAAATACAAGATGAAAGAAGAAAGTTTCAGACTAAACTTCATGACGTAGTTGAAAAACATGAATTAGAAAGTACTGAAAAGGAAATTCAGATTCAATCCTTAAAGTCTTCTGCAGATCAACTAGAAAGTGCATACAACCAATCTCTTAGTCAGTATGAAGCTTTGCAAGGAAGATATGATCAGCTGATAAAACATGGTGTAGAGACTGATGAGGTTTCCAAATCTGCTGGACAAGAAGTAGCTAAATCTCAGGGTACCCAAAGTGATGAAAAAATTGAGAAGTTGAAAGAACAGTTGAAAGAGAAAGACCTACAACTAGAAGAGCTTGAATGTCTGCAACAAAAAGCGGACAGTTTATCAAACTTACTAAGAGACAAGGAAGAAGAAATTGATAAAATTAAGAAACTGCTTGAAGATAAAAACCATGAACATGAGCAGTTACAGAAACAGTCTGAAGAGAGCAGTGCTAGTAGCAGCAAAGGTGGAGATACTAAAATGCTGAAGGTTAAAGCCCAACTCACTGCCAAAATAAAGGGATTGGAAAAAGAACTATCAGCACTGAGAAAGGTATGTATATGATATAGTATGTTTATGGTTTCCAAGGTGTAGTTAACCTTAATCAACTTTATTTAAGTTAAATTTACACAAAAATGGCGTTAGGTCGCTGTGGTGTAGTGGTTAGCATAACGGACCGGCATTTTGTAGATCAAGGTTCGAATTGCCGTAGCGCCATTGACCGATTTTTCGTGTTCCTCTAAACATGACATTTAAATATTTGCAGGGTTCACTTCAAAGGAACTGATAAATTCTAATAACAAACGCCATAATAAGTGATTGTCATGTGATCTTTATAAATACATTTGTAACATATATGTAGTTAAACATTAGAGATGTAAAATACTGCTTTATTCTATCATTATTTTGCACGAGTCTTCAAGTGTATATTTTACGAATTACTGTGAAATGATATCAAGGGTATGGTTACAAATTCATAAAAAAATAGAGGCTTGAATTTTGAAACCGATGTCAAAGTTGAATTTTAAAATATGTACTGTATGATATAAATCTAGTTTAGCCGGTAGATATATTCTTATAATATATTGACTGGCAATATCTAAAGGAGGAAACTTACTGATTTTTTTTTTATAATGCTCATGTACAGTAACAGTACTGAAAAGCATGACATTTGTCCCTGTTTATATTCCTTGATCGGAGTCACATGACTGATAAATGTGAGAAAAATAAGTATCTTCTGAGCAAGTTTGATGGATTTCCTTAGCAAAGTTTCTCTGTAACTACTTGGACCAAACACTTCAAACTCTGCTGTGGTATCCTGCTTTTCATTGAAACAATTGGTAGCATTTACTCCACTTTTGTCCCTTTCCATTGGAAATGACTGGCAACATCTACGGTCAATAGCATTTTAATTATATAAGTGTCATCTCTAAAGTATGTGGACTGGTTTACAAATTGAGTACTTTTCAAATTGGTAGCATTCACTTTTTATTTTTGTCCTTTTCCATTCATTCAAATGACTGATTAGTAGCATTTTACTATGTTTCATCTCTAAAGTTTGTGGATTTGTGTTCTGTTCTGTTTGATAACCCTATCTTGGTATAAAAAGTTGTTCAAAGGTTCAGGTACACTATAATGTGAATCACTTTCATACACATTATAATTATTCATAATTTTACATTTATTGCAAAGCCTGTACCATTATAATAACTCAAAGCAGTTCAATTGTGCTTCAAATTTGTGTATAACTTGTTTGACAAATATCAATTTATAAGATAAACATGCAACAAAGCATATTGTTTTACAATATACCATCATTGAATGTCAACAAGCATTGGGCCATAATTAAAATCGTGTTTGGCATAACCCTAACAGTACCTACCAATGCAAATTGTCCCTACTTATAAAATTTTCTTAGGGCTCTGACAATTATTATAGCAGCGTTTTAATATTTAACAATAGTTTGACTATGTAGTCCAAGGGTTGTGACCCCTTCCCAAAGTAAAATGAGGCCCCTGGTATTCGTAAAAGAATGGATTTATTAAACTCATTAAATTCAAAAAATGATAAAAAAAACCATAGACTTGATTTTATTGTTTTTGGAAAAATCTTTTGATAAATTCAAATTTATGGAAAAATCTTTTGATAAATTCAAATGTATGGAAAAATCTTTTGATAAATTCAAATTTATGGAAAAATCTTTTGATAAATTCCAGTTTGTATATGTTTTATTATTTTATATTAATTTTGTAGAATTCAAAGTCTAAGGATGAACTAGAAAGTATTAGAAGCCAGCTTTCTGAACAGAAAGAAGAATTGAATACATTGACTGCACAGTTAGAATGTCTCAGAGATGACAAAGCACAGCTTGAATCACAACTTGAATCTAAACAGACAGAGGAGGAAAATCTGAAGGTTAGTTTGGAATGTTTCCTTTAACCTTGTTTTGTTTGACTAATGGTTCCTGGCAACAGTTTACATAGACTAGCTATATACTGGCTTTCATCTTTTTAACTTGGTTTCAAGATTAAAGGCTTTCTATAAAATATCACATTTTAATATTATTTGGTACTAAGAACATACATAAGTATAATTACCATTTCATCATAATTTTTTGTGTACAGTGGTAAAAGTATAGTGGACATAATTGATTTGTAATTGGCACTCACTAAAATTTGCCAGTGAATAAAATTCTAGCACTAATTCACTGAACTTAAATCACTTTTTGGACTATGCCACCCAAATTTCAACTCCAGTTTAAAATTTCTATGACTTGTGGAATATAAATTTTAAAACTCTTAATTAAGACATCTGATTTATTTTATATTTCGTAATATTGATTACAATTAAAGCTTCTATAGAAATCCATAGATTATTAATGAGTTGTGTTTTTGTTTAAATGAGACTTAAAATATTGATTGTAACTTTTACTGGGTAGAATATCTACTTAGTTGATTAAGGTTTGTACTTAAACAGTTCCCTCTGAGGTTGCTTATTTATGTATCATAATATATTCTTCCTTGGCTTTCCTTTTATTTTTTCCTTTGTATTCAATTACTCTTCAGCTCTTTACTGCATAAATAATCAATGGGGCAACACATTCTCCATCTGTCTGCAGAGAACAATTCATTTTTAGTCTACGATAAATCTTCAAATACAAAAAAAGTGAATGTCCTACTTTGTAAGAAATACCCACCTGCTCATAAATGTTCAGATACTCTTTAGTTCAGTATATAGACATTAAGTGCCTTGTTGGCGACTTTTTGATTTCTGATGGTAAAATCCTTGAAATATTTAAATTTACAACATTGAGTGTGATTTGAGACATTTAATGAAGACTAACATACTGTCGGCTCTCATTATAATGATCATATTAATTTTGTGGACTTTTTTTGGGGGGGGGGAAATTGAAATTGATTTATGGTCAAATAGACAGATTTGTGTTGTTAAACAAATTTCAGTGTAACGAGAGTTGACTGTACATAAAGAAAAGCAATATTTTTTCATATGAATCAAAACCATTGTCCCTAGAATGTATTTTGTGTACAAATAGTACAAAAGTCTGAAGTGAAGTGTTGCCTTAGTTAACTAAAATGGTGACCTATCTCACATTCCTATAAATTTCATTTTCACCTTTGTTTTTGCTAACCTTTTATGTTATAAGAAACCAACCTTTTCTTGTAAGGAGTTTGACATTTTTTGTGCAATACATATTAATTGAAATGTCAGGCTTCATCCCATATTTTATTGTTTTCAGCTTGATCACACAACAAGGTTTGCTTCCCTGGAAGAACAGATCACACAACTTAAGAAGGACTTAGAAATAGAAACTGCCAAGTCTGTTATGCATGATGAAACTTCAGCTCATCACGCACAGCTTGTTGCAGAGCTTCAGGACAATGTTTCAGATTTAGAAACTTCTATGGCTAAACTGAAGGAAACCCTTGATAAAGAGCTTGCAGAAAAAGAGGAGTTAAATTCTCAATTAGTTTCGGTGAAAAGTTCAAATACTGACCTTGAAAATAAAGTTACTGACTATGAACTACAAATCAAACAGCAGTGTCGTGAAATAGATGTATTGAGAGAAGGTCAGTCAGAAAAGGGAAAAGAATTTGAATCTAAGAGTGAGTCTCTGCTAACTCAAGTATCTGAATTGGAAAAAGGCTATTCAGAGCTGATGTCTAAAAAAGAACAATGTGATAAAGAGAATTTGCAGTTAAAAGATGATTATGACAGAATGCTTCAGTCACAAAACAATGCCCTTGATGAAAAAAACAATGAAATTCAAAATCTGAAAAGTGAGTGTGAATCTCTCAAAAGTGAACTTCAGAATATTTCTCGAAATAAAGATGAATGTATTGAAAGGCTTGAAGACGAAAAACATGACCTGATGAAATGTAACAGTGACTTAAATGTACTGCTTGAAGCAGATAGAGCAGACTTAAGCAATCAAGTGAGTGACATTAGTAAATCTCTGCAAACAGAAGTGGAACATAATAAGTTGCTTGAAGAAAGAGAACACTCATTGCAGACTGAATTGAATGCTGCCCAAAATCTGATGGCAGAAAAGTTATCAGAACTAGAAACTGCTAAACTAAGTGAAGACAGTCTCAATGAAAAATGTACACATAAAGATATTTTGATTAATGAACTTCAATCAAAGGTTGGTGATTTGAACCTAAGTCTTTCAAAGTTTGAAGAAGAAAATAATGAGCTCATGAAAACAAACAATGAGATTGATAGCACTTTATCTCAGAAAAAGAAAGAATGTAATAAACTTGGTGAAGAAGTGAATAAGTTATCAAATGAATGTAAAACTCTTAATAGTAAAGTGAAAGATCTGTGTTCAGAATTGGATTTACTGAAACAAGAGAAAGCTGCAATTCAAGGAGATGCATCTGAAAAAGACTCTGCTATAAATAGATGGACTCAGGAATTATCTGTTGCTAATGAAAAAAAGACAGAGTTAGAACGTTTGTTGGTAACTTCAAATGAGAGAAATGATTCATTATTGACAGAAAATAACAATTTAAATGATAAATTGATGGAACTGAGTGATTCAAAGCTGTTTACTGAGAAGAAGAATGAAGAACTGTTAACTCAAATCGAAAGTATTTCAAAAACATTGGAAGAATTTAAAGAAAATAATGAACAACTTAAGAATGATTTGAAGGAAATGGATATAGAAGTACAAGGATTTAACAATAAAGTGCTAGAAAAAACCGTTATAATAGAGCAATTGCAGAAGGATCATGAACATGAGCGTGATACCATTGGTGCTAAACATGTAGAAGAAATGGATTTATTGAGGCAAGAGCTTGACTCGTGCAAATCTGATTGGATGACAAGGATGGAGATGATATTGGCCGAACATGAAACCCTGCAACTGGAAAACAGCAGCTTGATCTCAAAGGTTAGTGCCATGCAGCATGAATGTAATCGTAAACATAAAAGTTTGTCTGCCATGAAGCATGAATGTGATTTATTGCATGATCAAATGTCTGTCATTAAAACATCATTGTCTTCTCTTCAGAATTCTAATGATCAATTAAAAAGTAAAAATTCAGAGTTACAGTCTCTTGTCTCTGACTTATCTAGTAAAGTTAATTCTTTATCTCTGCATGAAGCTGATTCGAATGAAAGAATTAAACAGCTGCATGAAAAATTGCATGCTTCAGAATGTGAATCAGAAAGTCATCAGTCCAAAGTACACAGTCTGGAAGATAAGCTTAAAGAAAAAAATGCAGAAATTGAAAAATGTGTGACAGAAATAAACAAACTGAAGCTGATAACTGATAGTCTGGTCCAAGATAAGGAATTGAATTTTCATGCTACAAGTATAGAAATAGAGAAACTAAGACAATTGAATGACGAATTAGTGGCAAAACTTGATCGAAGTTGCAAAGACATAATAAAGTTGAATCAGGAAAAGGAAGTAATGATAACTGATTTTGAGAATTCTATCGCCAGCTTGAATCTCGGTCTTAAGTCCAAAGGAGATCATATACTTAAACTAGAAAAGGAGATAGTATTAGATCAATCTCGTTGTAATGAATTGGATAAAAGTCATATGAAGGTAGAAAATGATTTGATTTCTAAACTGAAAGAAATAGAGACATTGACTGTTGATAAAAAAATGATAAAAGAAGAATTTGAAAATATAAAACAGGAACTTCATGGTAAACTTGATGAACAAAATGAACACATTCAAAATATTGAGCATGATTTGGATGATAAACAAACAGAATTACAAACTTTCAGTGTGATACATGAGAAATTAGAGAAAGATTTGTCAAATAGCATTTCAAATGTTACAAGTTTAGAATATGATTTGCAGAGTAAGTTGAAAGTAATTCAACAGCTACAAACAGAAGTATCTGACATGAAGGAGGTACAGGAAAATATGAGGGAGGAACATGCAAGAATCCAGAAACAAATGGAAATGAAGGGTAGGGAGTTGAATTGTCTTAGTGAACAGGAAGAAGAATTACAGTCAAAACTTTCAGCATGTCAGCAACTCCTAGACGACTCGAAGGTTGTTGTTGAGAATCTCAGGAAACAAAATGTTATGGTAGAAAAAGAAACTAAAGAGTTACATACAGTATTAATCAATGACAAGCAAATGCTTGAAGATGAGCTACAGAGTTTGACAGAGAATAACCAGTTATTGATGTCAAAGAATGAAGAATTGATGAAGACTGTTGAAGAAAGTAATGCCAAACTTGCTCAAATACAATCTAGTCATGAACAACATCGATCTCAGTCTGAAGAACAAATTCATTTGTTACACAAGAATAAGGAGGAGTTACAAAATGAACTGTCTTCATTGAAAATTGAATTATCTATGAAAGAGAAAGACATTCAGGATAAGATTACTAAGGTAACGTCCAAGGAAGTGGAAGCTAGTCTGTTATCTACAAATTTGGAATCCTTACAGGAAACTGCACTTTCCAATGAAAATCAAATTCAGATACTCCAGCACTCTATGGAAGAGCAGGGTCTTCAGATGAATCAGCTTCAGTCTGAAGTATGCAATTTGAAAACCAAATGTAATGTAGCTGAGGACAATATCCAGAAAAAAGACCTATCCATTGAATCATTATCGTCTGAAGTTGAATCTGTGCAAAAAGCTTTATATGAACAAGAAAACAAGTTCAAATCTCAACTTTCATTATCAGAATTGGAAATACTAAATGAGAAATCCAAGGTTGAGCAGTTAAACTTAAAACTCTCTGAAAAAGAAGAGCAACTTGATAATATGACAAAAGATAGAGGAAAACTGAATGAAGATAACAAATTAAAGGAAGATGAGTACGAAAGGAATGAGCATGAACTTCATGCAAAACTAGCTATGCAGAATGATCGCACACAAAAGCTTGAACATGAACTGGATTCCAAACATACAGAATTAGCAACATATTCTGCCATGCATGAAAAATTAGAACAAGCTTTGAATGATATGTCTTCCAGAGTAGTAAATTTAGATGAGGATCTGCAAGATAAGTTAAATGAAAATTCTCAGTTGAAAACTGAAGTAGAGATTATGAAAGAGAATATTCGGAAGACTGATGAGAAGTTAAAAGAAGAAAGAACAAAAACTCAGGAAGAATTGGAGGAGAAGGGAATGGAAATAAACTGTCTCAGTAAACAAAAAGACGAATTACTGTCTCAATGTAAAGAGTGTGATAAGCAGTTGGAAGAAGCTAAGGAGGAACTAAGTTGTCTTACAAAAAAGATACAAGAATTGGTAGAAGAAAACAGAAAACAAGTACAAAAATTAGAGCAGCAGGTTGAAAGTGTTCAGAATGAGCTGTCATTGGTGAAGAGTGATTTGGTAAAGAAAGACAGTGAAATTAAAGATGTGTTGGTCGTACAAGTGGATTCCAAAAATGAGGAAATAAAGCAATTATCCAATGAGTGTAATAGAGTTAAGGATGAATTATATTCTTCAAATATTGAAATTGACTCATTACAGTCAAAAATGTGTGCGTTACAATTAAAACTGTCCGAGAAAGATGAGCAACTTGATAATATGACAAAAGATAGAGAAAAACTGACTGAAGATAACCAATTGAAGGAAGAAGAGTACGATAGGAATGAACATGAACTTCATGCAAAACTAGCTTTGCAGAATGATCATACACAAAAGCTTGAACATGAACTGGATGCCAAACATACAGAATTAGCAACATATTCTGCCATGCTAGAAAAATTAGAAAAAGAATTGAACCTATTGTTGTCAAAGAATGAAGAATTGGTGAAGTCTGTTGAAGAAAGTAATGCCAAACTTGCTCAAATACATTCTAGTCATGAACAACATCGATCTCAGTCTGAAGAACAAATTCATTTGTTACACAAGGATAAAGAGGAGTTACAAAATGAACTGTCTTCATTGAAAATTGAATTATCTATGAAAGAGAAAGACATTCAGGATAAGATTACTAAGGTAACGTCCAAGGAAGTGGAAGCTAGTCTGTTATCTACAAATTTGGAATCATTACAGGAAACTGCACTTTCAAATGAAAATCAAATTCAGATACTCCAGCACTCTATGGAAGAGCAGGGTCTTCAGATGAATCAGCTTCAATCTGAAGTATGCAATTTGAAAACCAAATGTAATGTAGCTGAGGACAATATCCAGAAAAAAGACCTATCCATTGAATCATTATCGTCTGAAGTTGAATCTGTGCAAAAAGCTTTATACGAACAAGAAAACAAGTTCAAATCTCAACTTTCATTATCAGAATTGGAAATACTAAATGAGAAATCGAAGGTTGAGCAGTTAAACTTAAAACTCTCTGAAAAAGAAGAGCAACTTGATAATATGACAAAAGATAGAGAAAAACTGAATGAAGATAAAAAATTGAAGGAAGATGAGTATGGAAGGAATGAGCATGAACTTCATGCAAAACTAGCTATGCAGAATGATCACACACAAAAGCTTGAACATGAACTGGATGCCAAACATACAGAATTAGCAACATATTCTGCCATGCTAGAAAAATTAGAAAAAGACTTGAACGATATGTCTTCCAGAGTAGTAAATTTAGATGAGGATCTGCAAGATAAGTTAAATGAAAATTCTCAGTTGAAAACTGAAGTAGAGATTATGAAAGAGAATATTCGAAAGACTGATGAGAAGTTAAAAGAAGAAAGAACAAAAACTTGGGAAGAATTGGAGGAGAAGGGAATGGAAATAAACTGTCTCAGTAAACAAAAAGACGAATTACTGTCTCAATGTAAAGAGTGCGATAAACAGTTGGAAGAAGCTAAGGAGGAACTAAGTTGTCTTACAAAAAAGATACAAGAATTGGAAGAAGAAAACAGAAAACAAGTACAACAATTAGAGCAGCAGGTTGAAAGTGTTCAGAATGAGCTGTCATTGGTGAAGAGTGATTTGGTAAAGAAAGACAGTGAAATTAAAGATGTGTTGGTCGTACAAGTGGATTCCAAAAATGAGGAAATAAAGCAATTATCCAATGAGTGTAATAGAGTTAAGGATGAATTATATTCTTCAAATATTGAAATTGACTCATTACAGTCAAAAATGTGTGCGTTACAATTAAAACTGTCCGAGAAAGATGAGCAACTTGATAATATGACAAAAGATAGAGAAAAACTGACTGAAGATAACCAATTGAAGGAAGAAGAGTACGATAGGAATGAACATGAACTTCATGCAAAACTAGCTTTGCAGAATGATCATACACAAAAGCTTGAACATGAACTGGATGCCAAACATACAGAATTAGCAACATATTCTGCCATGCTAGAAAAATTAGAAAAAGAATTGAACCAATTGTTGTCAAAGAATGAAGAATTGGTGAAGTCTGTTGAAGAAAGTAATGCCAAACTTGCTCAAATACATTCTAGTCATGAACAACATCGATCTCAGTCTGAAGAACAAATTCATTTGTTACACAAGGATAAAGGGGAGTTACAAAATGAACTGTCTTCATTGAAAATTGAATTATCTATGAAAGAGAAAGACATTCAGGATAAGATTACTGAAGTAACGTCCAAAGAAGTGGAAGCTGGTCTGTTATCTACAAATGTGGAATCATTACAGGAAACTGCCCTTTCCAATGTAAATCAAATTCAGATACTCCAGCGCTCTATGGAAGAGCTGGGTCTTCAGATGATTCAGCTTCAGTCTGAAGTATGCAATTCAAAAACCAAACTTAAAGAAGCTGAGGACAATATTCAGAAAAAAGACCTATCCATTGAATCATTATTGTCTGAAGTTGAATCTGTGCAAAAAGCTTTATATGAACACGAAAACAAGTTCAAATCTCAACTTTCATTATCAGAATTGGAAATACTAAATGAGAAATCAAAGGTTGAGCAGTTAAACTTAAAACTTTCTGAAAAAGATGAGCAGCTTGATAATTTGGCAAAAGATAGAGGAAAACTGACTGCAGATAACAATTTGAAGGAAGAAGAGTACGAAAGGAATGAGCATGTACTTCATGCAAAACTAGCTATGCAGAATGATCACACACAAAAGCTTGAACATGAACTGGATGCCAAACATACACAATTAGCAACATATTCTGCCATGCATGAAAAATTAGTAAAAGATTTGAATGATAAGTCTTCCAGAGTAGTAAATTTAGATAAGGATCTGCAAGATAAGTTAGATGAAAATTCTCAGCTGAAAACTGAAATAGAGATTATGAAAGAGAATATTCTGAAGACTGAAGAGAAATTAAAAGAAGAAAGAACAAAAACTCAGGAAGAATTGGAGGAGAAGGGAATGGAAATAAACTGTCTCAGTAAACAAAAAGACGAATTACTGTCTCGATGTAAAGTGTGCGATAAGCAGTTGGAAGAAGCTAAGGAGGAACTAAGTTGTCTTACAAAAAAGATAAAAGAAATTGTAGAAGAAAACAGAAAACAAGTACAACAATTAGAGCAGCAGGTTGAAGGTGTTCAACATGAACTGTCATTGGTGAGGAGTTATTTGGTAGAGAAAGACAGTGAAATAAAAGATGTTTGGATGTATCAAGTTGATTCCAAAGAAAAGGCAAATAAGAAGGCAATTGATGAGTTGCAGTCTGTTCTTGCCAAGTTGAAAAGTTATGAAGATACATTATGCTTAAAAGAATCAGAAATAAAAAGTTTACAAACCTCTGTACTGTCTGTAAAATCACAGGAAGAAGAAGTGTTTGGTAGGCTGACTAATTTTGAAGAAAAGAATGCAAACATGGAGAACATCCTTGATAGTTTACAAGATAGGTTAGGTGATAGAGAGTATGAGCTATCAAAATTACAAACAAAGTTAGATGAAAAGTTTGAGGAACTAGACAATGTTATGGAACTCCAGAGTAAAACGGAAGAGAAGAAATCCTTGCTTACTTTACAAGTAGATGAACTTAGTAATGAAATTTTGGCGAAAGAGAATGAATACGATTCAATGAAAGCAGAATTTCAGATACAGAAAATGTCCCTATATGAGTTGAAAGCTGCATTCAATCTTGAGAAAGAGAAATGCTTGGAGGTGGAAAACAAATACGGTGTTTTACTGCAGGAGAAAAACCGAGTCATAGATGCCAACAGTGAGAAAGAAAAAATGATTATTAGTTTGAAACAACAAATTGAGAAAAAGGATGAGGAAGTATTATTTTGGAAGGAAACTTCTGAAGACAACTTGGGAGAAAAGGATGAATTAAAACAGAGATTATCAGTTGCTGAAAATGTTATAGAAGATCTTGAAGCCAGAGTTCAGACTTTACATGAAAAGGTGTGCGCAGTTCAGTCTGAAAAAGACATCTATTGTAGTTCATTCAGGGAAATGCAGGAAAAGTTGAACAAAATTAGTGAAGCAAATAATACATTGGAAAAGAGCAGTGTTGCACTTGTATCAAAGAATACTAATCTTGAATCTGCTAATAAAGAATCACTAACTAAAATTGAATCACTAAAAACTGATTTTGAGAACCTGTTGCATGAAAAACAATTAGTTTTGGAAAATAATCAAGACTTGCAAACTCAGAATGAGCTTAACAAAAGTGCATTAAGAAGCTTACAAGATGATATAAACGATGAAAGAAATGAAAATGTGACACATTTGCAAAACATAAAAACATTAGAAAGCAGTTTGAATAAGCATTCCTACGAAAATGAAAATTTGAAAAGGGTATCTGAAGAATACTGTGAAAAGATTGAGCAACAAGGAACAGAAATGGAAGGATTGACTGAAATAAAGAGGAGTCTTGAAAACGAACTGTCTTTGAAAATCAACTTTATATCAGAACTTACTGATAAAAACAATGAGTATGCTTCAGAAATTACTGAGTTAGAAGAGAAGATACGACAATATTCCCATGAAAATACTCTTTTAAGAAAACAAATAGAAGAATCACATCAGTTGATAAAAAACCAGGAATGTACAATGAAGTTGTATTCTGAGGAAATAGAAGATCTGAAAGACACTCTAACTGTCACTGCTGGACAATATAAAGATTTAAGTGAGACGTCTGTAAGGGCAAATGGAAAGATAGCTGAATTAGAAAGCATCATAAAAGCACTTGAAGAAGATCGTGAATGTTTGAAGTCTAACATGGAAATTTTGAAAAAGGATGTAGCCTGCAAGGAGGAAGACATTGACCGACGTGAATTTGAAAAAAGCAATGCTCTTCTTGAGTTTGAGAAGCTGAACAATATTGTCAATGAACTCCAAATGTCATTGTCTGAGAAAGAAACAGAATTAAGTAATATGATGAACAATATTCAGGAACTTGAAGCAAACTTGGAGAAAGTAAAGGAACAAAGAGATCAGAAAATTGAGATGTTGTCCGAAAATGTAACAGATTTAGTATCTCAGATTGATGCAAGTAACATGCAAAGAAATGAACTTAAGTCAGCATTAGATGATGCAAATTCCAACTTGAGAAATACTGAGGCTGCAAGAAATGATCTTGAGCATAATCTAACACAGATCAAAGAGTGTCTTGCTGAAAGAGAAGTTGCATTAGATAATCTCCATAAAAGGCATGAATCATTGATATTGGAACATGATGAATTATCACTGACTGCCACTGATCATGAGAAATTAATTAATGACAGGTCCAATCAAATAGAAAGTCTTGCTTTAGAGAAACAGGAACTATTAATAAAAATATCTGAGCTAGAAAAAGTTCTGCTGGAAAAGGATACTTGTCTAGCCAAGTTGCAGGAAGCAAAATGTTGTTCTGAAACAGAGAAAAATAAAGCAGAAGACAAGGTATCAGCTATAGAAATGGAATTTGAAAGCCTGAAAGAGAATGTACATGCTAAAGAAAAAACTATTCTAAATTTGAATGAAAGCTTAGAGGCCTTTGAAGGAGCTATTGATACATTAAAAGACAACATGGATATGAAGATTGTTGAACTTTCAAATGCAAACGATGAAATAATACATTTAAGAGAAGCTAGTGATCACTTAAATGCAGAGTTGGATTGTAAGCGTTCCATTATTACAGAGTTAGAAATTAAGTTTAATGAATCAAATGAAATATCAACCTCATTGAATAGTGAAATTTCTAAATTACTGTTGGTTATTAAGAATCTTGAAAAACAGACAGAACGTCATGAAGAAAGGCTCGATGAAATGGTTACAAAGGAGATTGACTTGAAAAATATTCTTGATGAATACTCTAAGGAAATAGAAACTCTCAAAATCGAAAATGAGGAGCAAAAGTCATTGGTTGGGTACTGTAAGGAAGATGTTGAATCTTTAAAAGAGTTGCTAAGAAATGAAAAGGAAGCTCATGGTGAAACTAAGATTGCTATGGACAATTTGTTTTTGCAGTATACTGAAAGAGAACAGAGTTTCAAGTCGCAGTTATCCATTTTAATGGAAGAGAATCAGCAGTTGAATTCAACATTACAGGGATTAGAGGGTCGGTGTGCCCTTTTTCTCACTAGTGAATACCGTCTTACGAAACAGTTGACTGCAATGGAGTCAGAAAATAAAATCCTTGTCTCTCAGAAGGATGACAATGAAAAACAACTGTTAGAACAATTTCAATGGGTTTCTGAAATGAGAAGTAAATGTGAATGTAAGGATAAGACAATAGCAGAAAAAGATAAAAAACTGCTTGATATTGATAAGCAAAATATTATGATTCAAAGAGACTTTAGGGGTTTACAGGACAAATATAAGAAACTGTGTCAAGAAAAAGAAGACCTGAAAGAAAACATAGAAAAAATGATAGACACAAATAAGGTGAGTGAAACGAAAATCGAGGAACTTCATTCAGAAAATGAACAACATGAAATGTCCATGGAAACAGTAGCATCTGACTTAGCTGTAAAAACTGAGGAAATGCAGACATTAATCAAAGAGAATCATAATATGAAAATCCAACTTAAGAATGCAGAAGTGAAATCTTTAGCTGTGGTTGTTGGATTAGAAACTGAAAAAGATTCATTGATAGCACAGTTAGATGAATTGACGATTAGATACGAAAAGAGCTGTAATGATATGAAACAAGAAATTGAAAGCTTAAAGCATGAGAATCAGTTGTGTCAGGAAGCTGAAATATCTTTAAATGCCAACCTCACTGCATCATCCATTCAAGCTCAGCAAATAGCTGAAGAAAAGCAGTCATTGCTGAATTGTATTGAGAATAGAACTGGTGACCTGGAACAGAAGGAAGAAACACTTAATTCGCTCAGAGATGATATAAAACACATGCAGGGTGAAATTCAAGCTTTGAATTGTTTAGTTCAGGAAAAGGATGAATTAATAAGCGATCAAAATGAGGAAATCAATGACTGTAGAAAAATAAATGACAAGCTCAGCGGTGTGCTTGAAGTAGCTCAGAAAGACAGGCTGACATTTGAGTCTAAACTTCTTGAAGCAAATACGAAGGCAGAGAAGATGAAACTGTATGCACAGGATTGTGATGAAGTCAAAGAATCTCTATTAAAAACTTCATCAGAATTGTCCATGAAGCTTGAACAAAAACAATGTGAAATATGTAGGCTATTGAAGTGTGTTGAGGACCAAGCTGACAAATGCTCTCACTTGTCTGAAACAATAGAAAACAAACAGGCTGAGGTTTGTGTGATAAGCAATGCCTATCAGATTTTGAGTGAGGATGTGAACTCAGATAAAGCCGTTTTATCACACATGATGCTTGATCTGAACCTAATGAAAACCAAATTTAAAGACCTGAGTGGTATGATTGAAAAAGACAATCTCATTTCTGAATTATCAGAAGAAGTAAAATCACTTCGTATTGAAACAGAAGAAAGAGAAAGCAGGTTACTGAAAGAGAGAGAAGAACATGAAACAATGATTCTGCAGATGGAGAAGTCTTTGTTGAAATACAAAGCTGATACTGAGAATAATGTGTTGGCATACAAACAACTTGTGGAGGAATCATCAAAGTTATTGGATGAAAAGCAATGCTTGGAAGCCCAACTTACTGAACAAACATCAAATGTTGACATGCTGCGCTCTGAAAAACAGGCATTGCAATGTTGCTCCAAGGAGAGTACCCGTAATTATGAATTGGAAGTAGGTAAATTGAATTCAATACTTTCAGAAAAAGAGAGGCAACTTAAATTGAAAGAAATGGAGGAAGAACAGTATTTAGAACAGGTAAATGATGCATCTAAATGTGCATTAGACAAGGAATTACAAATTGAATACCTACTGCAGAGCACAGAATGTTTGAATGAAACAATTGTTCAAAAAGATGCTGAAATCAATGAGATGAAAATGTTACTTGATAACCTTGAAAGAAATATAAAAACCACAAAAGGTGAAAATGAAATACTTATAACTCAACTTGAAAGTTTAACTACTAGGGTTGAAGCTTTAGAAAGAGAATATGAGAACAAACATTTTGTTAATACAGAAAAACTTTCCCATTTTGAGTTTGAGTTGGCAGTCAAGAACACAGAATTGTCTCTTTTGAATAAAGAGCTAGTATCATCCAACTGTAGAGTCAATGAACTAGAAGCAAGTCTGAAGACTTCAGAATGCCAGTATCAGATTGTATGTGACACATACCATACAGAAGTAGAAATGATGTCATCAGAGAGAGCTGCTCTGAATAAGGAAAGGATGGCTTTGGAAGGCATCGGGCAAAATACAGTGTTATTAAAACAGGTATATAACCTATGCTCAATCTTTATGCAGAGATATCACTTTATTAGATAGGTTGGGCATTCAAATGATTATTTTTAAATAAAATTTAATATTTTTGAAATGGGTTTATGTCATATCATAATTGTGCTTTGCTCAGCAAGAGTCCCTGTGCATGCTTTTTTGAAAATATTGATCATTACAGTATAAAAAGTATGTATAACTTGTTGCTTTAATACCTTAAAAATGGTAGGATTGCCATCAATATTTTGGTAAAAAGTGGAGGATTATTTAATGTCCAGAAAATTGACATCTATGATGTGTGCTAAAATTTTGTGGACTCACATGGATATTATGCATATAATTTCTGTATCTTTCAATACAATGCATAATATTATGCTTATAATCCAGGCAAGCATTACAGTTTGAATGTTACTACCAAAACTAATTACATCATTTACTTATTTCAAAACAATCATATATTTAGATAACTTGTACAATTGCTTTTCACAGTGTTACATATACCCCCATGTTGCGTAGATATCATTTTCATTCACTTTAGTCAATAGCTTAACAGTCTTTTAAATGAATGAATCAAGATGCTCTCTTGGAATTTGCTGCCGTAAATGTGACATCGGTCGTCATTGAAGACATTGGACAATGAGTAAATTGCGCATAAAATGTTGCATTTAACCGCAATAGTTAACATACTGTCGCATCAGTAAAATAAATTTAGATTGAAGTTTGCTTTCAAGTAATGGAGAACTTGTGTTGTAAGGATGTCATTCATTGGAAATTTTGTATAAATATATTAACTTAAAAATATCAATGGTACCTCAATACATTTTTGTATATCAACCAATTCTTTTGCATGGTAATGTTGCTATGAACTATTAAAGAATTCTTTAAAACAAATTGAAGCTATCTGGCAACATCTTCAAAAACAAATTCTAATATAAGCCAGTAACCTTTGAATTTTACATATGTTAAACTGAAAGTTGGTGTATTATCACCAATTTTGACAAAATTCACAAATTGTAAATATTTGCCAGTTTCTCTTATGAAAATTACATTTTCTGCGCTAGTAGTTTATACAGTTCATTTTTAACTGAATTGATGCTCCCAAATTTGGAATTGGCATATCATTGACTTGACCAAATGGTTGATTCATTGATATCGCCTTTACAATGTCAGTTCAAGTCAATTGTCAAATTTTAGGAAAAATTGTATCAGTCGGGTATTAAAAATGGTTGGAATAATAGAGCACAAGGTCAGCATACCAGGCCTGCTTGTACTTGTCTCTTAACATAATAACAAGTTTACACTTAAATGATTTTTTGAAAGTTCTGTTCTCAAAACGTATCACCATTTCAATTTGTGTTTTAACACTTTTATGATAAACTGCTTGTGCCTCCCCCCCCCCCGCCTAAAAGGAGGCATATGGTAATTACTCTGCCCATACATCTGTCTGTCGGCATATGAACTACAGAGCTGAATGATCACTACCAGGCCTATGTGTGGTTATTGTTGTCAAGTTTCACTTGGATTATTTTTGTGGAGTTATGTATTTCAGTAAGTGAAGTCTTCGCTAGTCTGAATTTCAAATATACTTCATAGGAAGCTACAGTATATAAGTATAATCATGCATAGTATCACCTTGTTCAGGTTTTAATGGTTCTTCTCTTAGTTATTGTCCTTTGAGGTTTCATTCTCAAAGTGACTATTGTCCAGACTTTATCTCATAACAACTTCTTGGATTTCCTTGACGCTTACCAAGCCTAGTTCTGCATATTGTCTTCATGTTCCACTAGTTAAAACTATTTCTACCACAACTAGTTAAGGCCCTAATGTATCGTCCTATAGCAGAAGACTTGTCCATGCTATTTCCCCACTACCCTTGGTCATAATTCTATTAATTTTCATGTTTTTGTATGACGTGGTGTGCATATCATGCGTTTGTTCTGCTCAGATTAGTTTTTGCTATTTCTCCTTTAGCCGTAGTCTGAATACCCGATTATCAAAAACAACTCAGGTCTCTGCTGTATGGGTCTTGGTCACATTCAATGTAACTCTTCTTTTTTTGCACTTTCAAAGTTCAGCAGAATTTATTAATTGCAATGTATTTTATCAGAAACCACTTTGGGGCCATTTGTCACTTTTAAGCAATACTTCCTGTTTCTTTATGTATAAGACTACAATGTATGTCCTTAATTATTTGGACTTGCTGTACCTGTTATGTCAGTGAACCTTGGTTTGTTAAGCTCTCTCCTGTGATTAAAGAAATGAAAATAAATGTTTTAGCTGAAAAGAAGTGGAGGTCACATTTGATAATTATACAATGTATTTATGGTAGTCTAGCTAATAGGGGTAAACATCTAAAATACAGCTCAGTTCTAAGATACTAGTACATGAGCTTGTTCATTTGTAAACCATATACAATGGGAAGAGTTTCCACATCTATTGAAATGTCACAGAACATAGTTTGATGAAATCTATGAGTTACATAAAACCTAAAAACCTATTTTTTTCGAAAGTCCTTAACAATGTCATGAAGATTTGATATAAATACATAATACAGTACCAACTGACATTATCCACATGCTTATGCTCAAAACAAAATATCTATGTAATGATTTTGTGTGACTTATACATACAAACTCATGTGATGTAAATAGGAAGGATTTAGAAAAGGGGATTCTGGTAGATGTGCTATTACTAATCATGAAAATTTGCTATCTTGAAAGTGTTCTGTATTAAAGTAAGCCACACTGTGTTAATATTCAATTTTACCATTCAAAACAGATGCTTAATTGGTAGTGAAGTTTTTTTCAATCTATTAAAAGAATCGAGGTATTTTTAAAAACAACAATTAAATACCCCATTATGAAATTGACACTGTCATAATGTTATTTTGTATATTAATGCAATTTCCACATAGTTGAAATATATCAAATATTTTAACTGATCTAATACTTAAAATTATTAGAAGGAGATATACATCCTTTAGTTCTGATGTATTTAGAACAAACCAGCCATTTATAGTTCATAGCCATGGTGTATAACATAGTGGGGGTATTATGACTTACAACTTTTGCTACCAACAGTAATGAATTAGATGTGATGCAATTAAGGGCTTGAAATTAAAATAAGAAATTCTTATATTTCAGGAAAAGCACAGTCTGATGAAGGAAGAACTAAATGTCAAACACACTGAAGACAAGAAGGAAGCTAGTGTAAGTGATAGAGAATTGTCTGATCATGTGGCAGATAGGGATAAAAATAATGAGCATTTAGGTGATACAAATTCTGGCAATAATGATCTTAATTTAATCATAACTCAGTTGCAGTCTGAAGTTGATGCTTTAAAAGATGAAAGAAACCTTCTTATGGAACAAGTTGCCAATGAGAAAGAGCACAGTCTAAGAGATGATGGTGAACTTATCCCACCTATTGAAATAGCTGTAGCGGAAGTCACCGAATTGACAGAAAAATGTTCTTCCTTGCAAGCTGTTAATAATCAGTTAAACCTCAGTCTTACATTGTGCAAGAAGGACTTAAACACACATATTTTGGAAGAAGAGCAGCTCAAAATGACAGTAGGAGAATTGAGGGATACCATTTCTACCCTACAGCAACAAGTAACCTCTTTAGAATGTGAAAGTGATGATCAATTATCTGATCTTAAACAAAATATAGAGGAATTAACTGGAACTATTGCTGAGAAAAGTAATGCTATTACAAAATTTGAGTCAGATGTAAATGAAGTGACAAAGCAGCTAACATCTTCTGATGCTCGTGCGAGTGAACTTCGGTTATCACTTGAAGAAAAAGATAATGACGTAAGAAGATTAGAAAACTATATTGAGGATTTAACTAATCAGATAAGTGGACTTGAAGCAAAAACACTACAGAGTGGAGCACCAACAACTGGTGAATGTGAGAAAATCGACTGTGCTAGTGACCTAACTAATACTGATGAAAGGATTATTAGTGAAAAACCTGATGATCTTAATGCTCAAGTTTTAGTTTTACAAGAAAGCATAAAGGAGAAAGATCGCTTTATAAATGAGTTAAGGGACAATATGCCAAGTAAATTGTTTGAACATGGTGATTCTGACTTCAAAGATTTTTGTGATAAGTTAGAAGTGGAAAAACAACTTCTACAAAATCATGCTAGTACATTGGAAACTGAACTGAATCAAAAAAATGAACAAATTCTTTTACTTAATTCACAAGTAGAAAATTTGAAAGGCACAGTTTTGCCTGTGGAAGTTGATGAATCCTTTCAGCCTATTCACACATCAGAACTAAGTCATTCCAAATCTGACGATGTAACCTTAACAGGTGATCCTATTCAAATGGGATTGTCTGAAGTTGTAGCTAGTCAGATCTTGCCAAAGGGGGAATCAAGTTTGAATTCTTCATTTTCTTCTGCAACATCGGACAAGGATACTCAATTGGACTTTAATGAACTAATGCATAAGCTTAAGAATGTCACTGAAGAAAGGAATAAGTTTAAAGCTGATAATAAGAAGTTGTTGAAGGTTGGTAAAGGAAAGGATACCAAATTAAAGTTAATGAATGAAAACTTCGAACAACTAAGAAGAGAAAGAGATATTTTGTTAGCTGAAAGAGATACTTTGGATAACAAGGTGCATGACATGAGTGCAAGCATAACTGAAATTGATTCATCCTTCAATGTCCAAGATGAAGTACAACGTTTAGAGCTGGAAGCCTCGTGTACCTCTAAGGATGAAGAAATTGATAGACTGACAGATTTGTTGATAGGACAAAACACAACTCAAACAATGGGACAGAGCTCTGTAGAAATAAATGTGTTGAGCAAAGAAAATGAAAAACTTAAAGTTGCTGCAGCTGCACTGCAAATGATTGATAAAGGGAAGAGTTCTAAAATAAAGCAAATTAACCAGAACTTTGAAACTGCTATTGCAAAGAAAAATGAAGAAATTGAAACCAGGGTTACCCAAATTGAACAGGTAGAAAAACTGTTAGAAAAAGAAAGGGAGAACATAAGACAAATGATAAATGAGAAGGAAAAACTTCACACAGATTTTGTAAAGCTTCAGAAAGTCAGTAGAGGTAAGGAAGCAAAATTAAAGAAAATGGAAGAAATAATTGATGAAAAGGAAAGTGAGCTAGCAAAGAAGGATGATGAAAATAATAACTTACAAGATAGACTTACAGATTTAAATAAATTGATAGATCAATTGAGCGAAAAGGAAAATGAGTTGAAACAGGAAATAAGTTCGAAAGAGCAGAATGTGAAACGGTGGGAAGATAAATTTGATGAAATTCAAAAGAGGGTGAAGGAACTAGAAGCTACAGTTGCGGAAAAAGATGCTGAACTTGAGAATCTCAGTTTAAATGAATCATTAGTGAAGAAATTAAAAGAGGAGAAAATAATTCTAGAATTTGAATTGGATTGTGCCAAAGAAGAATTAGATCATATAAGGAACAGTTTTAATGAGGACGAAAGTAGATTAAAAGAATTGAGTGAAGATTTTGGTAACCTTGTATTAGAAAAGGAAGAAAAGGTGCAGCTTGCTAGACAATTGAGTGACTCTGTAGCGTCAAATAGTGATACAACTGATGATGGTGGTGGTCAAAATAAAGCTGAAGAGAACTTGAGTGCACCTTCTGATGAGATGAAAAAGAAAATGGCAACTCTGAGTCATGAAAATAAAAAGCTTAATCAAGAAAAAGTAAAACTGCAAAAGCTAGGGAAAGGGAAGGAAGCCAAATTAAAGAAAGTGGAAGAATTTGTGAAAGAACAGCAAAAGCTTTTAGCTGAGAAGGACACTGATATTTTAATCTTACAAGAAAGAGTAAAGGAATTGAATGAGAAGGTTGTTGTATTGGAAGATATCGAGCAAGATCTTAATTTTAAGCTTGATAGTGCTATTGCTGATGTTGATGAATGGCGTGACCGTTGTCACGACTTTGAAGATAGACTTGATGCAGCTGAAGAAGCTATTGATAGAAAAAATGATGAGCTTGACCGTCTGGAAGATGATTTAATGGCAAATAGGGATGAATTCGAAAATGTGTGTATTGAAAGAGATGAAATGGAGAGACAAAGGAATTGCTTAGAAACTGAACTTGATAATATTAAGGAAGTCATTGAAAGTAAAGAAAATGAAGTCACAAGTCTAAAACAAGAGCTTGAATCAGTTGTTCTGGAAAAGGAGCAATGTCATGCTGAAATAAAGAAGTTACATTTAGTAGGGAAAGGTAAAGATGCCAAAATTCGACAGCTTGAAGAAATGTTTGCATCTCATGAAGGACTTGTTGATGAAAATGCTGCACATATTTCACACTTACAGAACAAGTTACAAAGTACTCAGCAATTGTTAGATAACAAATGTACTGAAATCATATCACTGGAGCAACAATTAAATACAGAATTGAAGTCAAAGCAAGAATTAGAGGAATTTCTAAATGAAATTCAGCTTCAAGAAAATTTGTTGAGAAGGCAAGTTCTTGAAAAAGAATCTCTTTTGAAAACAATTGAAGAAAATGCAAATGCAAGTTGGAAAGAATATGAGGAAAGAATACGGGGTTTTCAGGATGAGGCTGTCTTGAAAGCTGAACAGTTGTCACAACTTCAGTACCAATTTGACTTAGGAAGTCAGAAAGATCATGCTACTATTGATTCTCAAAAGGCAAAACTTGATGTATTAGAAAAAGAGTGTGAAGAAAACAAAAAATCAAATGAAAGGTTTCAACAGGAATTAATTGAAAAAGATGGAGCCATTCACCACTTAGCTGAAGTATCAACTGCATGGGAAAACAGATGTAAGGAGATTGAAGAGGCATATAACTCTAATAAAACGATTTTAGAAGAAAAGGAAAGTGAAGCTGAAGGTCTTAAAACTGACATAATAACAATGACATCAAAAATTAATGATCTTGAGGAGTTACCAACTAGATATGAATCTGTTCAATCCGAGAAAGAAAATCTTAGTCGAGCTTTAAAAAGTCAACAGGAATGTGAAACAGATTTAAAAATGCTGCTGGAAGAAAAACAATGTCGGCTGAATTCACTGAATGAAAAGTGTACAGCATTTGAAAGGCAGTATCAGGAAACTTTGAATGATCTGCAAGAAAAAGAAGATTTGGTACAATCATTAAGAAAGAAGTGTTTGCAAGCAAACAGTGAAAATGATGAGCTTAGAAAGGGTCTTTCTCGAAAGGAATCTGAATTAAATTCAAGTGTTGACAGTATTAAAACATTGGAACATAATCAATTTGAAATGGAACAATATTCTCAAAAAATCTCAGAACTTAATGGAATTCTATTAGACAAAGAAAATATCATTGAGGAACTAAAACAGAGTGAGACTAGTTTAAGGTGTGAACTGTCAAAGTTGCAGATAATTTGTGAGGAAAAAGAAGTTGAGGTGAAACAACTTCAGAAGAAACTCGATGATGCTAATGCGTCAAACTTGTCTACATTTGAGGCCTATGAAAAACATGCTGAGCAAATCAATTCTCAATTAGAACAACTCCAAAATGAAAAACAAGTAACTGATCAACAGCTAGCATGGTTCAATCAGTATCACAGTGATAGCCAGTCTAAAATGTCTCTGTTGGAACACGAAAGTATGCGTATCCAGGAAGAATTGTCTGAAAAGGAACTAATGGTTTCAGAAGCTCAATGTCGGGAACAAAACTTGTCGTGTGAGAATGAAAAATTACTTCAATCACTGGAGGATAGTAACTTGAAAAAATCAAACCTCAAAGAAGAATTAGAACATATAAATGAACGTTATAATCATGTAAATAATGAAATGACAGAATTACGAAAGGGTAATTCTGATATGCAAATGAACTATAATGAGCAATTGAATGGAATGAAAATTCAAATTACTGATCTTTCTGATGAAAATGCTACTTTAAAGGCAAGGGTTGAATTTATGAACAATGCATTAGCTAATATTGGGACCAAAGACCAAGCTGACAATCAGATAATCAAAGAAGTACCCATGATATCTGACATGGTTATGAAGACTGCAAGTCAAGTTCAGTCCACTTCAGTCCCTTGCTCTGAAATTCCAGATGACACCGTTCATCAGGCTGATGCGGGTAATACATCTTCAGCAATTGAATCACAAATAATTGTAGCAGAAAGTACGGAAGCACAGGCTAGACATGTAGAACCAGTGCAATCAGATCAAGCGTTGTCTTCTGAGATAAAGAAATTAAAGAAATTGTGTAAAGGTAAAGATGCTAAGTTAAAGAAATTGGAAGAGAAACTGTTGATGTTAGAAAAGCAAGGAGACAATGCTAATAAGTTGCCAAAGAATGACCCAAATGCCTCGGGAAATGAAGAGCTCATCACAAGAATTAATCAACTTGAAAAGACTTTGATTGATACTCAGCAGGATCGTGAGAGATTTATTCTAGAAAATGATAGTCACAAACAACAATGCCAGCAACTTCTGTCTGAACTTCAAGAAGTAAAATATTCTAAGGAAGCCATTGAGAAACATAATGTTGAACAATTTAGTAGTGTACAGGACGACTTACTGCACAGTAGAAATGAATGTCTGGAACTAAGGAATAACATCCAGTCTTGGCAGTCAAGTTATGAAAGTCATAAACAGAATGCACAAGATACTGAGGAAAAAATGAATGTTACAGTGAATTTACTGAAAGAAGAAAATGAAGAAATGAAACAGTCAGTTGCTGAGTTAAATGATAAATATCAGGTTGTCTTACTTCAGAGTACTGAGATGGAGAATGTCATGACAGCAAAAGAGAGTGAACTCCATAGCTTAAAGGTGATGATGAAAGAAAAACTTACAGAAATTGATGATTTACGGAAAACAACTGCAGTTTTAGAGCATTCTGGAGATGGCTTTGCATCTGAGAAAGAGAGATTCGAGGAACTCCTTATAAATGAGAAGGAAGAAATTCAATCTTTATATGAGCAAATGAATCAGTTAGTATCTGAAAAACTTGATGTAGAAGTCAGTATTGAGCAGAAAGACAGAGATTTAAGAAAAGCTGCTGAAGAACTTCGGCAGTTTGCTGTTGACAGAGATAACTTAAATGAAGTCATGGAAAGAAGTAATGAATTGCAATTGGAAGTGGATACTTTAAAAAGAGACCAGACGGAACTAAGAAAACGCCTTCAGGATAAAGATGATGCTGCCAGACATTTGGAAGGTGCAATGCATGAGCGTGATGTGGGAATAAGACAACTTTCTGAAGAATTAGAAACTAACAAGAGGTCTCTAGCTGAGGCAAGAAGTCAGATGACTGATATTACAGAAAAGATTGAATTGTCTGAAGACACTATTGCTGCCTTAACGAGTGAACTGGAATCAAAGAAAGAAGCCAGTATTAAGCTGCAGGGAATGTGTGAAGAAAAAGATCTACTGATTTCATCTTTGAGGGACAATATGAATGGTGCCTCAGAAGAAGTTTCTACATATAGAAGTCAGTGTGACGAACTTCATCGTGAGGTTGATATGTATAAGCAACAGTTACAGTCTCAGGAAGCCATGAAAGAAGAGGAAATAACAGCACGTTGTAGAGATTTAAAAAATGAGATACAGATGGTAAAAGAATCAGAAGAAAAATCAGTCAAGATGTTTCAAGATAATCTATCTTCAAAAGATACTGTACTATCTCAAAAGGAAGCTGCACTTGAAAACATAACTAAAGAAGTGTCAGATTTAAGGGATAAAGTTTCATCTTTGGAAAGTGTTCTGGAGTTGAAAGACAGGGAAAATATGGAAAATGCAAAACATATTGAAGCCTTGCAACAAAATGAATCTGACGAAGGAGCGAATCTCACCCAAGATGATAAAGCAATGATCGATGAGCATGAAAAGGTATCTACTAGCACTATGCTCTTGTTGCATGCTTTACTAACTACCAGTATCTGTATTTGTAGTGCTTGATTTAATCTCAATCATATATTCATAACCATCTAGGAGATGTCCTAAAATATGTAATTTTGGGTATGCTGTTGAAATGCTGTGTTCGGGTCAGCTGGTTTTAATTGAAGACCTGTTTCTTTGAATAGTTCAATACAGTTAATGTTTCCATATTTATATGACATTATCTCCTTAAGAAAATTTTATGACATTCTACCTATTGCATAACTTTGAGCACTGAGTTTGAGCATTTTGCTTGAATTTGGACTTTAGTGTCATGATTTCATTTTCTACCTGTTGCATAACTTTGAGCACTGAGTAGGAGTGTTTTGCTTGTGTTTGTACTTAATAAATTGTCTGAAATTCTAAATGATTGATATACTCGAAATTGATATAGTAAATGTATCAGAATGCTCGTATAGACCCACCTCATTGTATCGATCTATCAATTCATGGTATTGATTTTTATTTTGGGGTCACGGGCTCAAAGGTCAAGGTCACGGGGCATAATGTTTTACAAACATCTCTTAGTTCTGTGACTCTGTGACTCACCAACAAGCTTTAGTTGTGTGCATCTAAAATTAATGAAGGTATCCATTGATTAGCCTTTGCCAACAAATAGGTCACCTGACCATGCCTGTTTGAGATTTAACTTACGGAAATGCAGAAGCTTCTTCTATATTAAAATCATCAAAATGTTAATAGAAGCAATAGAGCATGCCACAATTTCGGCTTTCCATAATGTGATTCTCACAATGTGTCAATATAATGGAGTGACCAATTTTAACACATAGCTTACTGTTGACCATTTTAATGTTTTTATGCTTGGAAGTGGTTGATCCATGAAATGGTTTTGTTGTTTTGATTGGAAGGGCATTAAGTAATGACCAACAGTTGAAAAATACATGCATCCTTCTGATGCATTAGCGATAAGCTGTTACTATGAAACCAGTTATGTTTTAATGCAATAAAACTATATTTGTATTGTATTGTAAAAAAAAGATCGATACAGTTTGGTCCCTAGCTATATGTAATGTCAGATAATTATACTGTGTTGCTTGATTAATGTGTACAAATATATCGTATTACTTGCATACATTCATAACCAGATGGCTTGTCTAGCAGTTGTTGTGTGTGTGTACTGTACTTTAGAATATATATAAAGGGTTGCATGTGATAATTGCATATGAATCTGCATGTAGTGATACAGTAAAAATACCTTACCTTATAAATATCACAGGATATTGTCACGAGTTAATTGCCTTTAATTCCATCTAGAGTTCTCTCCCTTTGTTCCTTCTAGAGTTCTCTCCCTTTGTTCCTTCTAGAGTTCTCTCCCCTTTGTTCCTTCTATATATGTATAATAGATGCTACAAGGAGTCTAATGCTTTTCACACTTTTTTATATAGAAGGGACAAAGGGAAAGAACTCTAGATGGTAATTAAAGGGAAATAACTCGTGACCTTATCCTGTGCTGAACATTAACTTAAACTTTACTTACAAAATTTATGTTGCCTTTCATCATACATATATCAAGTTTTATTATAACCTCAATATGCAAGATAGGGTATAAAATCGGATAACATTTCTGAATATACACCATTTAAGTGAAGCAATTTTGGATTGTTAAATTTCGTGTTCAATATTAAGAATGGAACTGTACATGTACTTTTCAAATAGCTTATTTAGGGGTACCTGTGTAAATGGTCAAAATGTAGAAAATAATATTACATAGTTATAAACTTGCTTTTCTGTGGATTAGACAATATGCTTGTCCAAGAGACAAAATTGAGGCATTTATTATCCAAGTAATTACATAGTCTTCCTGAGGTTTGCCTCACTTCCTGTCAAATAAAACAAGTTTCCTCACCTAGACTATAGAATAAGCCTTGTATAATGCTCTAGGACACATTTTGTCTGGTTCAAAACTGGTCCTAATGTTAACATCAATTGATGAAATCAAGATTAAGTTCCTGGCAGACGTATGGTATTCAAGGCAGCAATAGAGCAACACCTTTGCCATCTTATTCGTGTACTGTTTTATCTTTCCAAATTACTGTAGTTAAAAATTTGTATGAACAGGTTAACTATATTTAAGTTTACTTGTTCTGATAGATATGTTTTGTCTTTTTATTTGAAGATTATTTAGTGTTACTGGCTGTGAACAAATTGAAAGTCTTATGGAGGTTATCTTTAATTTTGTTTTTTGAAGTTTTACTTTTTAATATTTAGAAAATATGAATTTGTGACTGATAGTATTAGCATGATCTAAAGGTTGGCTCACATCTAATAGTCATATTTTATTATCTGTAAGGTTTATTTCATGCAGCTGAACATTATGTCCTAATTTTTTCAGATTTCGAAAGAAGAACTAGTGGCTGAAGTGCAAAAGCTGAAGAACCAACTTGTTGAGCTTGACGTAGCAAAGTCAGAAATGGAAACTAGAGTGAATGATTTAGACCATAAGTTGAAATCGAAAAATGAAAAAATTGCATCCTTGTTAGAGAATATGCAAGAAATGGAGGAGCGCTTGTCACAAATTACAGACAGTGCAGATAATGAAAAAGAAGTGTCAGATGACAATGTTAAAATTAAAGAGCTTGAATCCGAAATACAGACATTAAAGCACACTGTTGAAGAGAAAGGGTTAAAATTTACCAAAGCTTTGGCCACTGCTAAGAAAATTAAGATGCAACTGAATGAAACTAAAGGTAAGTTAGACAAAGAAACAGCACTCAGAGAAGACATTGAACAGCAGTTAAATATATTAAAGTCAAAACCAGCTGAAAATACTGATATGACTCACTCTCATGAAAATGAAGAGTTAAACAAACAAATGCAAGAATTGCAGTCACAGTGCCAGACTTATGCTGAGTTCTCTCAACAACTTCAAGAACAGGTACAAAGTCTTACAGAGTCACAGCATGGTCTAGAGAATAATGCAAAGACACTTGAAGAAAACCTTGCTCTAATAAATGAAGAAAAATCACTCCTGCAAAAGACTTTGTTGGAAAAAGATGAACTACTATCTGAATTAGGATCTAAGAATGAAGAATTGAAACAATCTCTCAAACATCAAACAGAGATGCTTGATGAGAAGAGTCAAATGAATGTGTTGCTACAAGAAGAATTAAATTCAACAACTGAGACTATAAAGTTACTGAGGAATTCCAATGAAAATGACAGTGTTCAGGAAAAATTATCAGAAGCAGAGAATCGTGTTGAGGAATATAGGAGCAAACTTGAAGACCTTACTAAACAACTGAATGAAAAAGCTACCTCTGTTGAAGAAATAAATGTGCAGCTACTGCAAATGTCAGAGCAAAGTCAATCGTATGAAAATACTATCCAGCTTCTTCAGACTGAATTAAAAACCATTAAGGAGCAGGATGACCAACATTCTCAGGAACTAGGGAGTACTTTGGAAGAAAGGGAAAATCAAATTCTGGAGTTGCAGAAAGAAATGTGTCATCTAAAAGAAAAACTAGATAAATGTGATAATGAAATTATTGAAAAGGATGCCAAAATCAAAACTCTCACTAATGATCATAGTGCTTTGGTATCACAGATTGAAGAAAAAGATATGAAACTAGAACATTTGATGGGAAGCATTGAAGAGATGTCTAACTTCATACAAGAAAAAGACAATAATATAAGTTTATTGACAAAACAAGTTGAAAACCTTGAAGGAAACATCTCCAGCTACAGAGAAGATCTGTCAGTGAAAGAAATTGAGTTGAAAGAAAGCCATGCTCATGCTGAGACTTTTGAAGAAGCTTTGAGAGGGAAAGATGCTATGATTAATAAATTGCAGGCTGATGTGTCTGAAATGACAAATGAGTTAGAAAAATCAAGAGAAGGCTTATCCAAAATGGAAAAAGAATATGAAAGTATGTATAATGTCAGAAGTACTTGGGAAAATAAAGCTGAGGAGTTTTCTTCCTTGTGTAATCAAGTGACGACCTTGAAAAAAGAGTTGGATGACAAAGAACATGAATTACAATTGACAAGGGAAAGTTTGCAGGATTTACAGATGAAATATTCTGAAGTTGTTAATAGTAACAAGTCATTGCAAGATGAGGGGAAGGAAAATGGGCTTTTAAAAGAAAAAATTGCTGCAATGATTGCAAATGAAGGTATCACAAAAGGTGTAATTGAAATTAGAGAAAATGAGGTCAAAACTCTGAATGGTACTGTAGCTGAACTCGAAGAAAAAACCAATTTCCAAGAAATCGAAATCACCAGGCTTAATGAATTAAACATGTCTATCCAGTCAGAAATGTCAAGTTCTTCAAAAGAACTTTCTTTGTTGAATCAGGAAATAGTCGAGTTAAAGTCGAAACTGGACGTTGCTATGACTGCTGTTCACATTGACCAAACCAGTACAAATGTTTCAGCTAATGATGAAAATAATGAAACTGACACATTGACCCTGGAGTATGAGAAATTAAAAGAATCTTTTGAAACTCTAACAAGAGAAAAAAGCAGCCTCTTTGATGATATAAGCTCCATGCAGGATGAAAACGAATCATTAAAACTTGTCATTGAAAAATACAAAAAAGAGACCGAGGACTCCTCAGTAAAACTGTCATTGATGAATGAAAAGTTCATTGAAGTAACTGAATCACTTGCTGAAATGAAAGCTAGAAATGACAGCGTCCAAGTGAATATGAGTGAAATTGCCAAAGAAAATTCTACTCTGCACGAAAACATAGTTTCCTTAGAAGGTCACATGGATGAAATGCAATCCAAATTTAAATCCTTAACTTCAGAACATGAAGCAATGAAAATGAACTTTGAAACTTTAAGTTTGAACTACAACACTGCAATCCAAGAAAGAGATGAACTTCTTTCACATAGTACTGCAATTGGAAATTTGTCTTCCACAGTGGAAGCACAAAGTAATGAAGGTATGCTTATTGTTGAAAATGTTGTTAAGGAAGAGATGCAGCAGCTTTCAGCACCAGAACAGTATAGCACTCAGGCTACACTTGTGCAACCAGAACAGGAAGCATTAGTGTCTGAGTTTGTGGACAGATTAGAAACAGAACCTCTTAACCAAAGTAGAAACGTTTCAAATACCCAATCTGATCAGATGCAGTTTGAAGTCGACACTCTTCAGAGCCAAGTTAATGAGGTTTGTAGGGAAAGAGATGAACTAAAAGAACAGATGAACGCTCAAACTGCTAAATTTGAGAAGATGCTGTCCAAACTGAAGGTGTTCAAAGAAAGGAATGATAATTACCAGGAGGAAGTGGCAAAACTGCAACAACAAATTGCATCTTATGAAAGAAATGAAGAAGTGCAACAAGGTCACCTGCAACACAAATGTGAGGTCCTTCAGAATCAAATTGAAGAACTTGAAGATAAGTTAAACAAAGAAAGTGACTCAAGTCAAAAACAAATTGCTGTGAACAAGACCATTATGAAAGACAAAGAAAGTTTAGAATCAAAACTTAAAGAAGTAAATGATGCTCTTGAGCAAGCTGTGAGTGAACGAGATCATTTGAAACAAGAGGTACAGACTATTAAACAGACTTCTGACAATACGTATAGTAAATTGAAGACAGAAAGCATTCAAGCACAAAACAGAAATATAGAGCTACTAGAAGAAATAGATGGACTAAAATCTTCTATTGATGAACTTGAAGAATCTGTTGAAGATCTAACTTCTGAAAAAGAAGGGTTAGAGGAACAGGTTGCAAGTATGGTGGAACAGCTGTTTGGTAATAAGACAATATCTACTGAGCAGGAACAGTCTTCCATTGAATTGAAGCAAAAACTACAAGAAGCTGAACTACTTGTTGAGGAAACAAAACACAAACAGGAAATTTCTGAGCGTAAGGTTATAGATATGAAGGACCAGTTTCAGATGCTTGAGCAGGACAATCAGAATTTTCAATCTTTGATTGAGAAAATGACTCAAAATAATAATGAAATGAAACAAGACAACATTCGTCAGAAAATGAAAATTGAAAAACTGGAAAATGATCTTTCAGAAGGTAACATTCAGTCATCCAAAATTGAAAGACTTGAGAAGGATTTGGCTGAAGCTGAAACTGAGAAAGGCTACTTGGAAGAAGAAATGGATGGATTACGTGAAGATATGCTCCAGGCTAAGAGAGAGAAAACAGATGCTGTTGCAGAAAGCAATGCAGCAAAGGAAAGCCTTAAGACTGCTGAGAGCAAAATCATATCCCTCAACAACGAAATAGAAAGCCTTAAATGGAAATTAGACGAGCTAGGTGCAGTTGAAGAAGAGCTTTTGAATGAGAGGAGAGAAAAAGACTCTCTTCTCAAAAGCAAGAAAGATCTTGAAAATGAAATAACTAAATTACAAAACAATTTATCTCAGACAACAGCTGAAGTACAGAAGCAGAAAGAAGTCATTGAGTCCTTGGAATCAAAGGCCTTAGGTTTAGATGATGTTGACTCTAAATTGCAGAAATCAGTTTCTGAAATGCAAGAAAAGAACTTTGAGGTGGATGGTTTAAAAGAACAAATAGAAATTCAGCAAAATGCAGCAGTTGGTAGAATAAACAGTTTGGACGAACATCTAAAAAGTATAAAATCAGAACTTGAACTTTCCAAAACTGATAATGTAGCTTTGAAGAAACAGTTAGACAAAACAAATAAGAGGATGCAGAAGCTTGATGTGTTGACAAAAGAATATGAATCTCTTAATGAAGATTACAACAAAGTTATTGGTGATAACAGTAGTTTAGCTAAACAAATTGAGGAATTGCATTCTAAACTGAAAGATGTCACATCGAAATCTACAGATCATAACAGTACCCATCAAATGACACATCTCCAAAAATCAAATGCAACCTTATCCACAAGAATTGAAGAACTTGAGACTGAGAGCACCAAGTTAAGAAATCAATGTTCAGAGCTGACTGATGCTAAGTCAAAGTTGGAACATACTATTCAAGAGATACAATTTGACAGAGATTCTCTCAAAGCTCACCAACAAGCATTGGCTTCTGATGGTAAGTCTGCTACCTTCCAGAATGACTATTCCAAGCTACTACAACAATTTAATACGGCTATGCAACAGAAGAATAAATTGGTTTCTGATGTGAACATGGCGCAACGAAGTTCAGCACAAAGAGAAGCAAGATGTCAACAGCTAGCAATGCAGGTATGTGCTTATAATGTGTCTTAATTGCTAGGTTAAATCAAAGGATGAACTGCAGAATCTGCTAAAACTGGGTTATTTCCTGTGGTACAAACAAAGTTTAGTTTTAGATTCATTGAGGAGCAGTCACCTTTTGAATCCTAGTGTTGTTTTCATTCAAATTTGTGCAAGACTTAAACTGTATAGTGTTGCTTGTACCAACAGAATTAGCTTGAAAAAAAACATTTTTAAGTTTACATTTATATTGCATTTTGTTTTGTGGTCAGCATCAATATTTTTTGTTAAACTTGTGAGGCCTTGAACGACTCTACTCAGTATACTATGACATCATGAGGAGTTTAAAGATTGGGTTAGTTTAAACTTATTTCTTTTACTTCAATTGTGAAACAAGTTCTTATTACATATATTGATCACTCTCAGTGACTGCTTCCTGGCTACCAACCAGTACTCGCCTTAAATTTAATGATTGTGAAGTTCATGATCAAACCCCACTCATTGCTGGGCTCGAACTCATGACCTTGGGATCAGGAGTCAGGCGCTCTACCCTAGGTTGGGTTGATATTTTATGCTGTTTTTCGACATTATTTCAGTTAGAATATTAAAGGCTGTTGTGATGGCAAAGGTCTTTGTATCTTGTAAAGGGAGACACCACTATGTAGAAGCTGAATATTCTTGTAAGACTGTCGCTGTACTTCTTTAATGTTCTTGTTAATATCACTCATGCTGTATACATGTTAAATAATCAATATTTGTTAACAGGTTAGCCAGTTAGCAGAAGACAGAAGTTTTCTCAATGTACAGCTGGGTAGTTTGTCTAAATCATTAAGAGAGAAAGAGCAGGAGTTACCATTTGTACAACAACAATACAGAACACTCTATCAGTCCTACACAGCTCTTCAAAAGAAGGTGAGTTTGCAAGGCATATATCTTGAAGGGTTCAATAAAATTATGAATGTTGTTATACGGTTCAGTATTGTAAAAACATGATATAGTTGCAAATCCAGATACATGCCTTGAATAATTACCTGTATATATACTTGTCATAAATAAAATCTGGTTGCTAGATACAAAAGTAGACATTTTATGTGGAAAGTGCCACATACTTTAAAAGACAGATTAGTCGCTTAATATTTTACTGTTTCATGTACTGTACATTTAGTTTGTACGGGATGCAATGTGTTTCTTAAACGAGACGATCAGAATCTTTTACTATGTATTCAATGTAATACTCAAGTCAGTTTGATAATTTCACTGCGAATTTGAATGCCAACATACCTTTAATATTTCTTGTATTTTACCGTGTTTGTTTGAAATAAAACATTTAGATAATAAGTAGGATTATATTTGGAAGCTCTCTTTTTTGAAAATAATATTCTTCTAAGTAGTACAGGTTTAATGGGCAGAAAAGCATTGGAGATAAATGCATCTGTTGACTTTTCTTATTTATGTCAACACAGACTGCAGAACTAGAGAAGAGGGTTGTGGTAGATTATATTCAGATGTCACCTGCACCATCCTCGGGATCAGTGACCCCAATTGAAGGTCAACCTTCAAGGTCACATGAGCTAAAGAAACGGTAAGCTTACTCTTTCATGTAGGAAGTTACACAAAATCTGTCTGACTGTTCATACCCTTTGCTGCATCTATGGATGACATTGGCTGCTATGTCAAGTTGTGCATACACTACAGGTGTTATTTCCCCTTAGATTTTTACTTTTTGTATCTTGAGTGCTTGTATAATAATGAGCATATATTACTGTATATGTTAAAGTTTATTTCATTGCTTACATTTAACAATATTAATGTTTCAAATTACTTGTTTACTTGAATGATGATTTTATTGACTATTTACCACTATAAGTTACTCGTATTTCACCTGACTTTTATTTAGGGAATTATCTTCTTTTGGAATTATTATTGAGGTCAAAAGTTAGCGAGACAGTCATTTGTATAAGTATAGTGTTCTCGAAATAAGTTGAGAATTCAGTTATTGTGTATCCAATGTCTACTGGTCAATTTTATTCCAAAACAAGTTTTCATGGGCTGATGTTTAAAACTTTTCTTAACTTGAATAGAAACGGACTATACATTGTGTAAGCTTGGATTATTAATATTGCAAATATTTGCCAAAACAAGACTCTTGCTGATTTACTGTACCATTCATTCAAGCTGATTGTCTGATTTGTTATTGACTCGGTGCTAATATTGTGAATGATTTCAGTCTTGAGGCTACAATGAATGAACATCAACGACTACAACAAACCAACTTAGAACTGGAACATAAGACTCGACAATTAGAACAAGTCCTGGAGATAACGTTACAGGATAGACTTGGCGAGGAAGAGGTATATATACTGTGCATTGTATTAATGGCCATTACTACTGGTGCTTCAAGGCAGAATGTAGCTTAAGAAATAAGTATCTGTACATCTTTATATCATATATAATATGGTAAATACTTGCCAACTAAGCTTAAGAGTTTCAATTTTATTTGTCTAAGTGATAAAACTGTGTGTAATGCATTAGCTCTTTTATAGCTGTGTACTTTTGAAATGGTGTGGTTGTGAATTGATATTGTTGACTTGTGTAGGAATAAGATGTATTCTCTTTCCTGCAGAATTTACCATTATATCCCCAGTTTGTAAAATACTGGTGTAATTTATACATTACTGAGTTTATATTGTTAATGACATTGCAGACTTGTGATGAACACACATGGGTAATTTTCAATATTTCCCTAGTAAAATAACAAATACGGTAATAAGGTGTCACTGTCACATTTCAGTACTATTTGCTGTGATTATGGGCGAAAAAGTTATACGACCAATAAAATCTGCGTCAACAATGTATAACTCTTTCAATATCTTCTATTTAACATACACTATTGTTTTCAGTTGCTACAATTAGAAACCAGAGAGAATGGGGAAGCAGTTGGGAGAGTTACAGATATTGAACTTCGTAAGTTTATTTTGTTCTATTCACTTATTATGTTTCCCAAAGGAAGAGCATACAGTCTGTCTGTTAGTATATGCTTGCATGTGATCCATCCCACATATGTGTCTGCACTATTTCACAGCTACCACCCACCAGATTTGATGGGAAGCTTCACTACTAAGAGGCAGGGGTTCAATTTGACCCGTGAGTTGACCCTTTGACCCTTGGAATTTCCAAAAAGCCACATTTGACCCTCAGGGTTCTGGCTGAAGGGTCAATATTTCTCTAAATTATAGGTAATTTGGCAATAAAACAGTAAAATCTGGTCCAAAATTATCAAAATGACCCTTGAGATTCAGCATCTTGTGGAATCCCTGACGAGGCCCCCGCAAATGACAAACATTTAGTTTTTAACATCCATTCATGGATTCTTACTCCAACGATCATTTTCTACTGTTGTTTTGTAAGTTTAAAACATATTGTAAATACTTATCTACCATTTTTTCAGTGAGAGATGCAAACAGTAGTTACCTGGGTAGACTTCAACGATGGATGAGTTTGCAGAGGTAAATATTATATAATCTTATGTTGCATGTGTAATTAATGCTTTTCAATATCAATTGGGAATAATGGTACTGTGAGTCTGTAAGTCATGCATGAGTGAGGTTGTAGTAGAGATAGGCTCTACAGAACTGAAGTTTGATCAGTTCTGGTTTCTGATTAGGCTGCGCCCATATGAGTGTGACAACTATACATTGATATGAAATTGACAAGTTTGTAGCGAACTTTTGGTATATCATAATATTAGGTATGATGTAGAGTTGAGAAATGCATCAGTAATGGATATGTTAAAATTATTCTATCTACAAATTTGCTGAATTCATGTGCGGATAATAATTGAGACTTATTTGGTGATTGCCAGATATATGTATATATTATTTTTTCTCTTTTTCAGCGCAAATCCTCCTGAACATGTGTAAGTACACTTAAATATATATGTATATGATTTACCTTACTTTCTGTCATGTATACCGCAGTGTCTCTAGAGTTGAATAGAGCGTACACAAGGGAGATAAGAGACACATTGCATCTGAGTTTTATTCCTAACTCCTCGCTAATCTTCATTGTATCACATTTTCTCAACTTGTTTAGTTGTTTTTTAATTTTGGGTTAATTTTGCACGTATGTATTTGTATATATGTTTATGCCAGGATATGCCCCTGGTATGCATATATTTCAAACAACTGTATATTTTATCTCATGTTTTTTTCCTGAAAAATTAAATGTAATTATTGTAAGACAATTATGATCATATTGAAGATTACAATCATATGAATTTGTGATGTTGAAGATGTTGTTAATGGTTTTTTAATATGTTGAATTATTTACATTACAGAGAGAGGCCTGTGCAATAATAAACCTCTATAAGGGACCAAGAGTCACCAAGCGGCTGAATATTCACAACATTTACGTGTGTACACAGTACAAGCCATATCCAGCCATTACCGAGCACATAAACATTTGAAGTACCCAGATGAATGCAAGATTGTATGCATTTCTGCAATTACCTTTGAATGTGTGAGATTGAAATGAGAATTTTCAAGTGAAATTCATTCTGAATTTACTCAGATATTTCTCGGATGAATATCTGGATTTCTGCACTGGAAAATTATACTGAATTTTCTCCAATTTTTTGTTCACAATGATTTTCGTTTCAGCTTTATAGCTCAAGGTGATTTACCAGTATTTAGTGGTACCTTGTGAAATGTTTTGTCATTATTTGCTTGCTGTTATTCATATTTATAACATGTAATGTTCTTTTGAAGTCTATGACAATGCGTTTTTTTTCAATATCATGTTTTGACTCTTGAACTGATTACTGGAGCGGTAACCATGGAAACTAAATGAGTGATATCACAGTAAATATGAAATGTGATATTTTTCTCTGTGTATATATATACATGTATATACATGGTAACTGGTGCCATTGAAAATATTATCATGACACTACTGGTATATATTAACTCTTTTGCAGGGTTGATATTACAATATTATGCATGTTGTATTGTACTGTTTTATTGTTTTCGTGGTTGAAAAGAGTTCTCCCAGAATCTCCTTTTTAACCTTTTGAGACATGCAATTTCAAAGTTTAGTTATGGAAGCATTAAAGGTTAAGGACATATGAATTAAAAGTAAAAGAACCTTTTTTTGCTTTTGTGATGGCTACCAGTATAAGGTTATGTATATTACTATATGTAACTACAGATTCATACACCTGTAGTTTGTGTTTTAGAGACATATAAATGAAGTTCCATTAATTTGGGCGAAGGGTAGAGTTACAATTTTCCACTCAATTAAATGCGTATCACTCAGATTATGCTATTGTTAATGAGAAGTATTACCCGAATGTTTGCCTAGAGTCCTGTGCGGCATTGAATGTATGTACTTATATGTACATGTACAAAACTGTTTTGTAATGTGTTACATTGTGCAGCTTATGTTAGTATGGTGATTGATTATATTGTATAATGTACACAGAAATCTTTAGTCAGGAGGGATGAAAGCAAAACATATTAATCTGCTTATTTTATGTATATATTGATAGACTAGTTTGGCTTTCATCTCTGTGTCTGTTCTCTCCACTGTATCGTTTTGTATATACAGTAAAACCTCAATAAAAAGACCACCTTTGGGACCCTTGAATACCTATCTTCTTATTGAGGTTGAATATGTAGCAAGACAGTGAAAATGAACTTGAACATTGTGTTCTTCATTTTGAGGTGATCTTATTATTGAGGTGGTATCGAGGTGAGGTTTTATTGTTTCAAATTGTTCCATGCATTGTTTTCTATGAGTTAAGCTTTTATTTTATTTGTGACCAATGTAAGTAATGTATAAATTGTTAATGTGTTCAGTCCTCAGTTTTTTTATTTAAATGTCCACTCTTACCACTGCAATATGTTCCTATTGTATTGTTGTACATTTGTAAATCAAGTTTTCTAGAAATATAGCAGAGATGTTACTGAATGTAAGGTTTTATTTCAAGTTTGATACAGATGTTTACTTTGTATAGTATCTGTTGTAAACATAATTGCACTGCACAGTTTTCTTGCATATCTTGAATATGGTTATAGACATATTGACTAAATTTCAGCTCTCAATCTCCTGCTTACCGGGGAGTACTCCCCCTGCTTTGCCATCTGAAAAAGTTCACATATATGCCACAAATGTTTGACATATTGTTAGTACCAGCTTTGTAAATTTTAAATGCAATGATAACATAGATTTCTAAGCTCTAAGTTATATTTTAACCTCATTGCTTTTTCATTTCAACATCGTAATTTAATTAGCATTCCATGCCATTATGCTGATATATCACTGTTTCTTGTTAGTACCTCATTATATGTAGCATTAACTTTGGTGTATGGTTCTTCTCTGTGTTTTACATTGTGCATAACTCCATGCTTGGATTATGATTGCAAACTTAGAGAAAAATATACCTTGATTTCAATCTTATGGATGTCATCATTGAGTTGGTTGAAATACAAAAATCAAGGAATATTGCTGTGTGTATGGGATTATAATCTTAACTTATGGATGCAGACTGAGGTTACTGCTAATTCAGTCAAACTCTGTGTTCAGTTTTTATGCCCCCCTTCGAAGAAGAGAGGGAATATTGGTTGCACATGTTGGTCGGACGGTCAGTATGTCCGTCGGTCGGTATGTCTGTCGGTCCGTCTCCTTTTCGTTTCTGATCAATAACTCAAGAACCCCTTGACCTATCATTCTCAAACTTGGTCCATACATTCACCTTGGGTAGCAGAGGGTTACGGGTCAAAGGTCAAAGTCACAGGGGGGCATAATGTTTTACAAACATCTCTTGTTTGTGTTTCGTTTGCTGATTCCATTTGAAAATGAGGATTTTCAGAACTACGGAATGTTGCTTGTAGCTTGTTTCATACTTTAGTTCTCAGTCGTGTTTGGTTATTTATTCATATCATGCTGAAGTATTCGTTATTTATTGAATAGTTTTATTTTTATTATTGTATATATGTACATTTTTTGCTGTGTTCTGTTTTGATGTATCTTATAAAAGAAAGTATTATACATTCCTTGTTAGTATCCAAGTGGTTAAGACATTCATGTATTGTGTTGCTATGGTTATAACTGGATCGTGTTATAACAGCTTTACATATCAGTCAGTGATTATTATTTATAGAAAATAGAATTAATAGATGTGTATACATATCGGTTGCAGCAAAATATGGCTTTTTTGGGCTTTTAGTTTAAAATGCCCTGCTTCGAATGAATAAGAGATAAATATATGTTAATTGTTTAATTAGTAAGTCACCAACTCTCGCTAATAGGTAATTGATTGTCCTTGATTCAGTGAAAAACATGTATTTGTATATACAGTATTGTAGTGGTAATGACTTAACCTTCGGTATGGGATTTTGTTATTTTATATGAATAAATAATGCTAATTAATGATGATATATAATGCAGATTTGATAAAAATAATGATTTTAATGCTTTTGGTGAAGATTTTGATGTGATTTATTTTGGTAGTTATTTTGTATGGTTTCTGAAAATCATTTATTCCTGAAAGTACCTTGTTTAGTACAAATAATTCAGTTTTATTGTTGTTTAAGTTTGTCTTTGTGCATTTATTTTATTCTATGTGTGTATAACAAACACAAACATGGGCATAGTTTCATTTTTATTGATTGTTTGAATTTGCATTGTAATTATTTATTGTATAATATTGATACCATATTAATGTAATATAATTGACATTCCTAATGTAATTGATCGTGTTTTATTTTCTCTTATAGGTTTTGGTTGACAGTTGCATGCATTATGGTTGTGAATTCAAACTATGATTTCTTTATAATAATGTACTGATATAATTATGCTGTATGAACCATTATGCTTGTCAAGTTTCAGTCATAATTTGATGTTATAGTTCTTATATTATTGCTTGTATTATTGAAATTATGTATTTAGTATTGTTCCACATTTTATTTGGGATCATGTTGGTGAATTTGAGAAAACAATAAAGAATCTATTTATTTATTACCTTGTTTCTCCTTACTCATGATTTGTGCTCCCGTAGATCTGTTGTAAACACCTTGTATGTTGTTGTAATTGAATCAATTTGTTATACAATAAGCATTTCCATTGGTATTAAAGAGCAACAATTTCATTTGTGGACGGAGCCAAAAAAACACAGTGTCCTGATGATAAAATTTGTCAGGGTAAGAATCAGCATGTAGCGGACTAGTAATCCAGGGATCGCAGGTTCGATCCCTGCTCCACCACTGATGATACTAACAGTCTTGCTGACTAGACTTTGAAAAATCAAGGTCCCTTGTAGGATGCTTTACATCGGTCACGTAAAAGAATCGGAGTTGCTTCTGGAACTGGGGCGTCTCCTGTATCATGCACTATCCTCAAAAATTCTAAAACATGACTAACATTTTCCAGAGGCATCAACCATATGGGAAACTGGTTGCGACGATAAATAAACGCAAATACACATAAGAATCAGCAGTGATATTAAACTACTTCTGACATGTGCACTCAGATGATATTGCTTTAATGTGTAAATAAATCCTCATAAAACCCTCAATATTTAAGTTAAAAGACAATATGAGCTTGTTTGCCAAACTCTACAAACTGTGTACAGCTAACTTTTTATGCAAAATTGACTCGAGCAACCAAATTTCATAAACTTATCGATAAACTTGTCAATATAAACTCCTGACATCCTAATAAATGAATAAGTAGAGTATTAACATCATGTTGATATTTCAAAAAATGTATATGAATGTCTCTGCATTTTGTAAGCCTGGAAAAGACTTGGAGACTCAGAGGAATCAGCTTTTGTATTTATAGTCACTTTCTATTTTGTTGAACTAAGCAACAATGAACTACACTACTATGAACTTGGTCTTTCATGATCTTTTTTGCACATTTTGCTTGAGAAATGTGACGATATCACAATAGTTTCCGGATGAAATGCATCTCTAGGTACAAGTCATAAAAACATTTTATTTTTGTTTTTTATTCAGAGTTAATAATTTACATAGCTAAATAACGATTTTGTTTTAAAATTTTGAAAATGATAAAAAATCTAGTACGGGTGGGGTTCGAACCCACGCGGACATTCGTCCATTGGAACTTAAGTCCAACGCCTTAACCACTCGGCCACCGTACTGCTTGCAAAATAAGGCAGTAATATCAGTACAGTTTAGAAATTCCTCTATTTAGTGTTTAGTAATATTTCAATGAAACGCAATTATTATAGAACTGTCGGTTACATTAGTGAAGCTAAACGTTAAATCTTGTCACGAACTCAATATAAAAGCGAACATATGGGTAATTCAATATAGAATTGGGATTTTCCTCTTAGTGACGTACGAAAACGGAAGTAAACAACGAATGGTATCCAAGATGGCGACGACCAGTGCTTTTTGTGTCTAGAAATGCTAGTTTTTTTTGTTTAACAACAGTATCAATTATGATTTTAGCTTTCATTGGAGTTGGTTCATTGTGTTGAATATAATTGAATAACTTAAGCGGATAAGTATCAAAACCTGTCTTTGAATTAATATAACTGCTCAGAACGCACGTCACGAATCGTGACCACATCACTCATTCACGTGAATCAGTCATTGACACTGTGGTCTTTTTTTAATAAAGACGTCGAATGTTTACTCTAATGGGGAACTGTATTTCGTGTATCAAAAGGAAGGGGCAGCCAAAAAGGTAAGACAGGGTTATCATGTCATTTCATTTACTTGTGATAAACTACCAATCCCCTTTATTTATGTTCATTGTGTTGAGAATGCGGTATCGGGACAACTCGACCCCTACGATTAACTCTGACCAACACGACCCCTAACATTTTCGATTTTTCGGCATGTCAACTCGACCACTATTTTTTCTGTGTTATTATTATGTCTTATACTTGTTATTCATACGTCGAAGTGTTAATTATGATGATGCGAGAATATCTTTGAAGTTTTGTTTAAGATATTGTAGTTGTATTGTTTGTATATTTATACATGTAGATAGATCGGAACAGTACGCGGACGCTACTTGTACGCGGACGCTACTTGTACGCGGACACCTCCTTATATAGCGTTTAGTAAACTATAAAACTTTCTTGACTGACGTCAATATTACTCTGACACATTTATTAGCACTGTGCTTGTTCTTCTTCTGGTAGCATTATCAAATGTGTATTTGTACTATTCCGGATTTTTAACTTACAAGCAGACAAACTCGGATTGAGAAACGTAAACAAACATTGTTGTTGCAGTCAACGGCCTGAACGGGTAAACGAACTATGGCTGTCAGTTTAAATCATCTTCAAATCAATAAAAGAGAAATAATATTAAAAGGCTTTAATAATTAAAAAGCCATTTTTACAATGTCGCCAAAATATTCAACATGAAGCCAGAAATGTTTCGTCACAATTCCTGAACTATCATCGTAATCATTTGGGCGTTTGCATGTGACACGATGTGTACAGTTATGCGCCAAATGTTTTACTTAGTTTAGCCACCCAGAGTATAGTCCCATTTTATGAAGAAGAAAAAATAAAATGGCCATTTTAAAGTTTGTTTTATTATCCATTTACGAGTTAGTGTTCTCTGTAATTCAGGCATATCTACACTCTCTGTTTATACATGTGGCTATTTAAACCAAAAGAAATGGAATTTAATAGAACCTTCATTCTTTCAGGTTTTAAAATCTTAAAAATTAAACCATCAAAGGAACTTCTCTTAAAATGTCTCCTCATTAGGGGTTTTCTTTCTTAGTGTATGTTAGTGTCCGCGTACTGTTCTGGTCTGTCTATACAGTATTGCCACCACTCTAGCGCTGCTTAATTAGCTGTTATCAATGTGATTCTAGCTAATTCTATGAGTATGACACATACTGTGCGACGTGTATACATGTAGTTGTATATTGAAAAAGTAAACTGGCATATAAACAACCGCTTGAAAAAATAAGTTATACATATAACAATACAAAAATAAACAGGCAAAACTTTGAAAACAACAACATAGCTGGACATAATCAGAAAAAGGATTAGTCAGCCAATGGACCAAAGAATCATCAAAGACCTAAATACCGGTCTTTGGAATCATGAACCCAATAGGGTCAGACAAAAGCAATTACATGCGTAACATTTATCAATGAAAACATTGCTACATCAAGAATTCTTAATAGGACTTGAAGTAAAATCAAAGATAATCCTTTTAACGCACAATTTTGATCCTCCATACATGCATTGTAAGAAACAAAAGAGGGGTCGAGTTGACTTAACAAAAGTAGGGGTCGAGTTGACTTAGGGGTCGAGTTGGTGTGGGTCGATTTGACTTATGGGTCGTGTTGGTATGGGGTCGAGTTGGTAAGGGGTCGAATTGTCCCGCAGCCAAATACCCCAGCTAACATCCATCCATTTAATTTCTAAACATCGTGGTTGTGTGGAGTTCGTCGGGCGCTGGGTTAGCCTAAGTTGGTAGAGCACCATGCTAGTGTTTAGGGGTTTGTGGGTTCGAACCCTTCATCGGGCACACTTTCCCCTTGATTAACTCCAAATTCAATGGTGGCAGCGGTGTTTCACGTCCCAAGGTGGTTGAGTCTCATATGCCAGAAGGAGCCGTCTGGTTAGCTCAGTTGGTAGAGCACCATGCTGGTGTTTAGCGGTTGTGGGTTTCGAGCCCCACATTGGCAAACTTTTTCCCCTTGATTTACTTCAAATGCCTCAACTAAGATCCATCCATCTAAACATTGACCTCAACCATGTAGCTTCCTGTACGTGGTTGTGCTGTGAAATTATTACAGTCTAACGTTTGTCTTGTTAAAAATCAACTGTTAGGACATCTGAAATAAATCAAGGCCAGGGGAAAAGTGCAGTCACGTAATTTGGGGTTTGAACCCATGACCCCTTAAGCTCTAGATTGGCACTCTAGTATCTGAGTTTACCTGGAGTCTGTCTAACTCCACACCATTATAAATCGTTTCCTGTCTCAAAATGATTGTAGCATACTCTTTTTCAATTGAGAATATCTCAAAAAAAATTCATGAAGGCACTCTGTACAGTGACACTCATCTACCCCATGACTCCAAGACTCTGAGTGTTGTTACTTAGAGCCAATAGAAGTATCAATTTGTGTGATGTCTATTGTCTCTTAGTTATGCGTCTGTTGCTGCATGCTGAAACCGTAAACCTCTTATAAACACACCTCCAATAAACACCCCCATATGCGTTCACATAAAATGACTCACCTGCAGCTCCAAAATGATTCCTTACAAATTTTGATTTTCCATTCACAGTAAATGTTTGATGCTTCTTAGCTTTATGTCATAGACCTGTTCCATTATTTCACAGTGGTAATACATGGTTTTCTACCAAATGTACACTATCTATACATATGATGAAATGTAAATTCATAAAATTTGTACTTAACTTGTTTAAATTACAATGTTCTTTATCATTTTCATAGTAATATAATTTTTATTTTCAGGCCTGTCACTTTGGCAATCCTTGGGCTTGACAGTGCAGGAAAAACTACTACAACAAAAGCTTTACTTGGAGGTAAAAATGACAAACAACATAACTGTGAAGTTTTTTGTGCATTTCTGTTTGTTGATAGTTGTCTGAGATGTACAATGATTTAATGATCAGTTACACATTGCAATGGTCTTATTAGAGATGTTTTAGCTAATGCAACAACAATACTGGATGAAGCCAATTCAAACATTTTATGTTCAGATGAGCCAGATACATCTTTAAATTTGGCACAAGTACTGGTTAGTCTATAAACCAAGGAAACAGTCATCAAGAATGATTAGTATTTGTGTAAGAACTACAATAAAAAACGTATAGTGAATAAATTAAAACTACTTACCGAGTTCATATATTTGTACAATGCGTCATAATGTAAGTTGACACTTGTTTGAATTTACAATTATTATTATATATTCTGAATTCACTGCTTAACGAAGTTCAGTTTTTAGAAATCTTAGTCGCTATTACTCAAGTACATGTAGATAAATATGCAAAGCGAATCTTCAGAGATCTATGGCTTACAATCTCAAAATAAAATGAAAAGGTCCTTTATTATATCAAAGTATTGTTTGAAATGTTTATCATTAACCTCAATCCTCCTCTTACTGGTTGGCGTATAAGGTTTCAACAAAGAATCTCCATTCAGTTCTCTCTTTAGCCTTAATAATGAATAATAATAATTCAAACTTTTGGTGAAAAAATACATTCTGTTATTTGTTTCAGATACATTGGAAACTGCACCAACAATTGGTTTCAACAAAGAGGATATACCATTTCTCAACTATAATATCAACTTGTATGACCTTGGTGGTGGGAGCAGAATTAGAGATATATGGAAGCAATATCTAGATGAGATATATGGAGTTATCTACGTAGTTGACTCTGCTGCGCCAGAGAGATTCCCAGAAGTTAAGGATGTTCTAACGACATTGCTACAGAATGAGAAAGTGAAAGGAAAACCTTTGTTAATGTAGGTGCCTGTAGTTCCTCTTTTATTGACTGAAAACTTTAGCCACTAAAATTGAGCTCCTTTAGTCTTGACTTTTGAATGTTCCCAGTAGTAGGTCTAGTGTCTGTGTTACTGTTACCAAGGTTTTGCACATTCTTATAAGCAGGTTTATCAACAACTACCATACAAGTTTTTAAACTCCACATAGTCTTGGGCATCATAAAATGACATCACAACCCAGGTGCCATAACTCTGACTTGCATGTTTACGAAAGAACTTCCTGTTTAAGCCTAATAGTGAAAGTCTGGCATGTAAGCAGTTTTCTCAGGTATAACTTAACAATATGTTTTTAAACATCATGAAATTATCTCAGTCTCTTGGCAATATAATTATATTGTAAAATGTAATTTTGACGTACGTGTCTTTGCAAAATGATGCCTCCGTGCTCTTGTTTTACCTCAAACTGAATACCTTTTTCACAGTTGTTCTCAACTATGCATATGTTTAGTACTTGATATAAGACATATCAAGTATTTGTTGCCAGTTAGTGCAGAAATTGTTTTAACTTATTCAAATACATGCACTGGATAGAAAAGCGATTATATCACTTTTGATTTGAGTTTTATGTTTATTATTTGAAACTGTAAACTTGAAAAACAGCGAGAAACATGATCGTGACGTTTCATCTGTTTTAGATTGGCCAACAAGGAGGATTTAGCGGAGCATCTTGAAGAAGTGGATATCATGGAACAGTTATCTATAGAAGATCTTGTCAATGAAAACAAATGTTACTGTAAAATGGTAAGGAACTTGTACATGTGTAAGAATAGGAAAACACCAACTGTATGGGGTCTGTTTTTGTCACTACATGTTGAGCATACAAGCGAAGAAGATAGGATTAATACTTCTTGTTTACAGAAGGCTATGTTTTTGGCTAAGATCTATATAATTTATGTACAGATGTGTATACATTTTACCTTAGTTATATGAAGATTTTGTCATTATTTGGTTGCTTGTAACATAGGACATTTATAATATATACTGATGTCAACATTGTGGTCATTAATATAATAGATATTTTATAAATTATGTGATTGTAGAATGGAATGTAGCATGGTTATTGTTTAAAGTTGAATACAGTATAAATTCATTGTCACTGATGAATTGATAATATTCTTAGATGCAAATTGTATCTGTATATAATATATTTAAGACATGTGAGTGTCTGACTGGTCAGTTATCCATTGGCTTTATGATAATTTTTTATGCTGATTTTGTTGTTTTACTGTGGCTTAATTGGAGACAAGGTGGTCTCGAGATATAGTGCCAGACTCCTTACCAGAAGGTCACAAGTTTAAATCTGGCTATGGGCGAGATTTTTTCACAGTTTCACAAAGTACTAAAATTCCAGGAGAGTGATTGATATAATTTGTCAGAACTTCTTTCGCAATAGATGAAAAATAAGAACAACCAAAACAAATACTTTATCGTAAATAATTGGATGATTGCAATTGTACAAACTTATTTATCTATGTAGTGTTAATCTGAATGAAATAACTTAACTTCTATGTATTTTTATTAATTCATATGCAATGGTATTTCTAACTTCAGGAAATGTGTTCTGCAATAAAAGGTAGTGGAAGTAAAATGGATCCAAAGATACATAGTGGTATGACGTGGTTATGTGGTATACTAGATAAGTTGTATGACAAGATGAAAGAACGTGTTGATGCTGATATGGAAGTAATGGAACAAATTAGACAGAAAGACAAAGAAGAGCGTAAAGAGAGAGTGAGGAAACAAAGAGAGGAAAGGTTTGTACAGGTTTTGACATAGCTAACATCGTCACGGTGGTTTGTACAGGTTTTGACATAGCTAACATCGTCACGGTGGTTTGTACAGGTTTTGACATAGCTAACATCGTCACGGTGGTTTGTACAGGTTTTGACATAGCTAACATTGTCACGGTGGTTTGTACAGGTTTTGACATAGCTAACATCGTCACGGTGGTTTGTACAGGTTTTGACATAGCTAACATCGTCACGGTGGTTTGTACAGGTTTTGACATAGCTAACATCGTCACGGTGGTTTGTACAGGTTTTGACATAGCTAACATCGTCACGGTGGTTTGTACAGGTTTTGACATAGCTAACATCGTCACGGTGGTTTGTACAGGTTTTGACATAGCTAACATTGTCACGGTGGTTTGTACAGGTTTTGACATAGCTAACATCGTCACGGTGGTTTGTACAGGTTTTGACATAGCTAACATCGTCACGGTGGTTTGTACAGGTTTTGACATAGCTAACATTGTCACGGTGGTTTGTACAGGTTTTGACATAGCTAACGTCGTCACGGTGTACACAGCCCTACACAACTTCACAAGTACTCTATTGTATCTTTCATTGTCTGCATATTAGGTAGATTTTGTTAACTACCGAAAACTATTTGTTTATTAAAATTAGACATTCAGTAAAACTTCAATAGTAAAACCACCCTCAGGACCCTTGAAAACTGGTCTTCTTATTGAGGTTGTCTTAATATTGAGGTTGAATTAAGAGCAAAACAGTGAAAATGGGCTTGAAAAGTGTGTTCTTAATTTAGAGGTGGTCTTATTAATGAAGTGGTCTTTAGGTGAGGTTTTACTGTATTTGAAGTTTTTTATGCAGAAACTGACACAATCCGCTTGTTTATTGAAATGGTTGAAGAAACTTCACTATCACTGGCCAACCTCCATGAACAATGGAAGTCTTTCATGTTCTGCCACTTGCACATTCACATTTCACTCATTGAAGTGGGTTACACTCATTGAAGTGGGTTACACTCATTGAAGTGGGTTACACTCATTGAAGTGGGTTACACTCATTGAAGTGGGTTACACTCATTGAAGTGGGTTACACTCATTGAAGTGGGTTACACTCATTGAAGTGGGTTACACTCATTGAAGTGGGTTACACTCATTGAAGTGGGTTACATTCATTGAAGTGGGTTACACTCATTGAAGTGGGTTACACTCATTGAAGTGGGTTACACTCATTGAAGTGGGTTACTCTCATTGAAGTGGGTTACTCTCATTGAAGTGGGTTACACTGTCACTTTGAAATGATAAGTCTTGATTTCCTTTGCAAGATATAGCATGTAGAAGTCTTATACATTTACTAACTTATTGTGAGTCAGATTAAGGTGTTTCATTAAAAAGCAAATGAAAGTTTGAAGAAAAATATCTTTATCTTGCGTATATTTGTGTTTCATATTGCGTCCTTTTTATTCTTCCGAATTTACTTGTAAAAGCTATTAAATATGTTTTCTAAAAATATGACTATTTTGTGCCATTTGTACCTGTTTTTTGTGCATACATTACATAGTTTGATTGCATTACAGAGAAAGACTGCAAGAAGAGGAGCGCAAACGATTGGGTGAGGACAAAGTTGAAGAAGAGGATGATGATGATGATGGTGGTGACTTTGTTGATGGTGATCCATTTAGAAGACTAGATGCTGATGAGATTAAAAGAAAGGTACATATTTTGTTGTATATGATGCTAGTATTTTAGTGTTTCTCTTCAAAATGTATTTTTTTTTCTATATCTTTGATGTAACTCTGTTTATGAATAGATTATCTGCAAACTATGATAATTACTTGATTCACAATCATATAAGTTTGCAATAATAATAATACAATGTTGTAGTCTTAGGTACATTTGCATATATTGTTAAAGAAAATTCAATTTCTGACAAAATTTCTTTACAATCATAAAACATAGAGTGGGCGATACTTGTACTTTTTGGCTCTATTTATTCACACTGTATCTTTCGCTATCTCTACTACATCTAACTCTGTAGTCTTCATCTTTCACATCACATGTGTTGAATATTTTTTGAATTACAGATTGAAAAATATGAAAATCGTAAAAGAAAACACCAAGCACTCCCCGAAGTTTCGGAAAATTAATAATCATTTTGGTACTATATGCACAGTCTGATATTTATATTTAACAATTCAATAAGTTTTGTGTGTCCTATCTACTCTATCACCTCTTCAGCCTCATAAACCAGACTTACTGATCCACAAAGTCTTTTTAATGATTGGAAATTTGCAAACAAATCCTAAATTCACCGAAACTGTCACCTCTCTGACTACAGTAAGAAAGAAATGCACGATTTTATAAACTGTTTGGAATTATACAATGGAATGATTGTTTTCAAATTTGTTCAGAGCATTTATATTCTAAGATATTTTTCTCATATATGATATCTGTGTAGTCCAAGCTTTGTTGTGTGTTATGTAATAGAGTTACATTATTAATCCTTGGAGCACAGTTATATTATAACCAGAATGGTACTATAGGAACCCCATTTACCCTTCATTCCATTTTCCTGCTTTTCTATGGCTTTAGTATAAAAGACTATTAAAAGTGTTTTTTAGCTAAATTGCTTCTAAAATGTGGTCACATTCCCTCTGAAAACTACATGTTTTTCTCCTATTTTGTGTTTAATTCTTGTTACAGTATGGTTGGTTTATATACAGTCAGAAAACCTGGAAAATTGACCTGTCATGTTTACATGTTTAATCTGCTGAAAGTCAGTGAATATTAGGCATGGAAACAGAAATGTATACTTTGTAAAGTTTCCCTTATTTTCCCATCACCACACTTTTTTCACCTATCTAAGGCCTTACCATATTCTCCTAAAAGTTGAAGAAAAACACATCACCATTTTTATTGAATGTTATTTGGATTCCAAACAAACCTAGATAAATTAATTTCATTACTAGGTACTTATTATTATTGAAAGTTGACAGTATGGGACTTTTAATAAAACAGATCCCTTTTTAACTGTGTTTGAATTTAAGCCGTTCCTGGAAGCCCAAACCTAAACAAGCCTAATTGTTCAATTGTAAAATAAGGCCTTCTGCAGCATGCGAGTCTTAAAAACAAATAACAGTTAATTTAATGACTTAGCTGTGAAGTTTTGTAGAGCGTTTGAGGTGTTTTCTTTTTCGGTTTTATAATCTTTTATGTTAATAAGTAAATGCACACCAATGGAACACACAAGAATGTATAGCACCTATTGTACTTAATTTACTCACCTTGTGCGACCCATCTTTAATGTAAAAAGCTTACCTGTGTGTTAGATTTTAACTCAGCCTGTCTTAAAACATATTTTACAAGCTTTTTCAACTTGCTTAACCCTTTTCTCGATAGCCATGTGTTATAAATATATATTTAAAAGCATGTTCTATACATTCTATAATATAAGCTCAAATACTGAAAAATTGAATTTCTGAGGGACATCACAGGTTGGCTTAACAATTAAACATGAAGAGAAATTTAGAATGAAAAGAATTCCATGTATTTAGAATAAAAAACTTGATTGTTTAATTCACAGGTTTTATAATTATATTCTCCACTAAAAATATGCAATACTATGTCTGCTAATTTGTCTGTATTACTAACTAATAAATATCCAAACAGTCAATTATTTTTTTATATTACTTAAGCTCTTGCATTTGCTTTATGGAAGTTATTTTTTGTTAATGCCTCTTTCTTATTTGTTTTATTTAATTATTTCTAGTAGTGAAAGATTATTTTACTGTTTTATGTTGTAGTTTCTATGTTAATCAATCACTTTTTTCCTTGCAAATGAATTTGTTCATTCTGATATTTAACACAGGAAGAGAAATACAAACAAACAAAGGCCAAGGATAAGGAAAGACAAAAAAAACTTAAAGAACTTGAAGAACAATCCAGATCTGGAAATACAAATATGAGCAATGAAATATTGACTAGTACCAATACAAATGCAACTCCAGGTAACAATGAGGATGACGATGATGATGGTTTACGAGCCCCGAGATCTTCAAGATCTCTTTTTGGACCAAGCTGGATGAATAGCATGTCAAATGGACATAGTAGACAATTATTACCTCCATTAGAGAGTCAGTCTGCCAGAGGTACTGGAGTTAGTCCCAGGTCAGACAAAAAACCTAACAAGAAGTTGAAAAATAAAGTTGAGTCCCGTGACATTGATGTAAATGAATACGGTAGATCACTGGGTGTTAATGGAACTTCATCAATGTCTAGAATTCATGTTGAACCAATCAATGGTGATGATGACGATGATACGGATTCAGTTATTCAGTCATCAGGGAGACTTCCATTCCGTAATAGTCGGGGTTTGTATGTGGATGATAATGGTCAGTCACAGTCTCCAGATAGTGGTAGAAAAAAGAAAACAAAGAAAAAGCAGCAAAATTTATCATCTGATGGCGAGGACGGATTTGATACACTGAGACTTAGTCAGCATATTAATGAAAATGAGATGAATAGATATTCTAATATGTCAGCGCGCACCAATGATTCTACTAAATACCCAGTCAGCTCACCAGCTTTGACAAATGGTAAGTGTTATTTAACATGAAAGCTCTCTGTCATCAACATTTTTGCTTTAAAGCCATTTAGTGATAATGTACTGAACTTGTTTTTGTTTAGTTAATGTACCAGGGATGAAAGCATATGAACATCGCTGTACGATTTCCAACCTCTTCTTTAACCATGTGACGCCATTTCCAACGAAAAACATGTGACGTCACCATGTACTGAAAGTAAGCAATATTTGCCCCATATAGCAATATGAAACCGAAGTGACCATATTGAGTAAATATTGTTTCCTGCTTGCAAATAGTGATATCACATGTTGCGTTTTCTTGAAATGACGTCACTTACAGAAGAGGTTGTAAATTCCATAGCAGGGCTCGTATGTTGTGTAAGTGTTCATGAATATGAATTGAAGATTGACTCGGTTCCATCATTTTATGTTATTGACTGATTTAGACACACTAGCCCAACTGTCGATGGCGAGACAGTTTGTTGTACTATTTTCATTATTCAATGATTGAACTGTACAACTTGAAAAAGTCTTTTATTGAATTTTTTTGTAAAACTGGGACCAGGCCGTAATCTCCCAAAGCATCTGAAATAGAAATCTCAGCTCAATATTGAGATTTTGCTCAAATCAGACAATTCTCATTTTGGATCTCTTGAAAATCTTCTGAGAAAAAGCTCATTGTATTTTTTAAATAATACCAATTTTGAGTCTTGTCTCAGTGTTAGAAAAATCTCAATGTTGTAAGAAAAATATTTGAGCCTGAGATTTAGCTCGGATCGAGATCGGTGCTTGAAGTGGAATAAGTTGAATAATGACTACATTAGTACCATAATCGTTCTAGGCGAGGCAGTAGACAGAGCTGATACACCGGTGAAGAAATTGAAGAAAAAGAAGAAACATCTACGCAAGAATAAGTTAGCACCATCGGATGATGAATTTGAATTGTCCGACGTTCAAACTACACCAAAGAAACAACCGTGGAGAAACACACCAAGTCCCAGAAAGATGTTAGATGATGAAGATTCACACAGTAAATTCAAACATTTATCATTATTATGATTTGATAAGCAGTTTTCATACTGTTATGCTAGCCACTAGTCATTCTCACATATTGATCAAACTATTGCTTAGTGATGCCACTGAAATAAATCGATATTCATTTGATTATCGGGAGTTCCATTCGGTGATGAATCTCAATGGTCGTTTTGATAATTTTTTATCTGATTTTACCAATAAATGGCCAAATTACCTATAATTTAGAGAAAATTTTACCCTTCAGCCAGAATTTAGGGTTAAAAATGTGGCTTTTTGGAAATTCCCAGGGTCCAAGGTTCAACTCCTGGGTTAAATGGAACCAGTATTGTATAACATTATATATTTAAGCAACTGCGGGCCAATATATGCCATTAGTGTACAATCCTGTACTTTACTGATAAGTTCAACATGGTCTAAGCAGGAATTTCCCTGACGCAGAAATCTTGAGTCCCTGACTCCCTTTTCTTTCTAGAGACTCCCATTTTCCAGTTACTGTGCATCCCTGGGACCCCTAAAATACACCTTTGTCAAGTATAAACTGCATATCTGGGACCCTATAAATTTACCAAGGACCCCCAATTTGTCAAACACGAGGGTCCAAGGACCCCTAGCTGAAAAATCCTAGGGAAAACCCTGGTCCAAGTGGTGAATATTGATTGAATGCCATAAACAAGCAAATCAGGTATTAATTGGATATATAAGAATAAGTCAGGGTTTCCTGACGGTTGTCATTTATATGCTACAATACACTTCAATGTTTACTGTATTTGACAGCATTGGTAAAGTAATTATAAACTGCAAGTATTAAATGCAACTCTGAGAACATCCTCAGTACCCAGGCTATTCATAACATACATGTATATGATAGCCTGGGCAATCTGATTGTAAAAATCTCGTACTCATGAATAATTGATGAGGTGAAATACACCAGCTTGATTTGCCACATGACACACACCTCATGCGATATGGAAATTGCCGAGCAGTTACGGATGAAATCGCGATTCTTAGCATCCCAATGAGATCGCGACATTGAAAGTGCACATTTGTTTTTAATGGTCGCTGCCATTTTTGTCGAATTTGCTGATAGCTCTTCACAAAGGAGATTCCTTCTTTTTTGTTATCGACCATTTCATTGGTGGAGAAATGCTTATGAATATTCATGCATTACAAAGTTTTGCTAGCCAATTTGCCCAGGGTATCGTGTATGTTATGAATAGCCTGGGTATGGAAGATGCTCTGAGCAGTAACTTTTAAAGGTCACATATCGAAGTAAAATTATTTTTTATAAAACAGATATATGTTTCATCTTGGAAGTAGATATTGAATGTAATGCTTTGTTTTACAGCTAACTGGGGACTTGCTGAAGATTTGCCATCAGGTGATGAAGTCCAACAGTTCCGAAGATCCCGACCAAACTTTGATGCTGAAGATGACCTCCAGTTGTGATAATCAATGTATTATATTGATATCTACAGACTGATTTCATGTGCCTGTGATATTTGCTACTGTTTATAAAATACATTGTACTTCCTGATTCTTCTAGGGTACAGTGTTGTATATTGTGAGTTTGGCTTAAACATAACACATGTTTTATTTGCAGTCAATACTTTGAAACAACACTTTTAGTATTAAGGTGGTACTGCATTTTATAGTAAGTTGGTGAACTGTTTTTTTGTTGGCATAGAATCTTTTTCCATAACATTTTTAAAGATTGTCACCGAAAGAATTGCTAGGATTGAAATAAGCTGAAGTCATGTACACTCATAGTTTACAAGGTAGATAAATCTCAAAATCCAATGTTTTTTGGAATCTATGAAGAATTTTTATATTAAAAATTTGCCATGGTCATGCATTGGTTAAAATATGAAGCTATTACATTTATTTATGTGAAGTTCTTAGTATAATTTTGTATTGTCTATCTTATAAGTTTGTTCTGAGATATGAACCCTGTATCTTGTGTTTTGTATGAAACTGCTAGTTTACAGGATACATGTGTATATGTTGTATTTGTTTGTATTATCTGTATGTATGTAAATAATTGTATATTATTGTAATATACTACAGGTATCTCTTTGAAGTATCAAATACTTAAAAATTTTCTTATAGAATATTTCTTGAGTGAACGTTAATAACTGAATTTATTATTAAAGTTGTTTGAAAATTAGTTCATTTAATTCAGTAATTTATTGCCTGGAATGTGAGATTTTATTTAAAGCATACATTGCAAATACATATTTCATTGGTCAGCATTAACTTTTTCATCAAAGCTACCAATGGCCATCTACGTAAGGCAGTAGTGATATCACATCATTTGTTATTGCACTTATTAATTATTGAAAATAGCACTTGTATGATATATCATGTTTGCGAAGTCATTTATGATGTAAAATTTATTGCAAGTTTTACTTTTTACTGTAGTACAGTTTGTGAGTTAGCCAACATGGTAAGCTCAGTTAGTGGAGTATGCAACTGTCAATCTAGAAATAGAAGGGTAGTTTGTAGTCATTTGTCCTTCACCTTTGATACTTGCTCGGAAATTGTCAGTTGCTTGCTGAAGACCAGTTTAGTACTGGTTGGTAGTACAAGAACATTGGTTAAGTCAACTGACAGCTTTACATAATTGAAATACTATTGTAAAGTATCTTAAATTTCAAAAACAGCAACAGCATGCAAGTCCTATTTTGGTTTGAAAGTTGTGTTATTTTGCACCATTTATAAATTATAGCATTTAGTATTAGGTCATAATAAGATAATAAGAAACTATTTTGTATTTGTGGTAAATATTCATAATGCGTTGATTTTTATACATTAAGAATTATGATTGCTGATGTTACTAGGTATGTTAAACTATTGTTTGAAGATATTCTAGCAATTATTATTATCACAAATGAAAGTAGGCATAAATACTGGAAATTTTAATAATTTTAATAATTTCTTTGTATATATAAATTAGGAAATCTTCAATGTCACATTCCTCACACAACCATTTTGTTTTATAGCTAGTAGTAATTTACAATTATATTGCTATTTTGTAATAGGAGAAATTATTTTAAGTAGGAATTAGAGGATTATTAATTTTGTTGAATTTGTCTCCCTTCCACTTTACTACTATGTTCTGGTTGCATTATGATAACATATCATGTCTTATCCGTCCATGACATTTTTTTAATGATTTTTTTTGTAATATGCTACATGTAAAAGGTTTCCTGAAATGTGCTTTGAGGCTGTGAATCTGTTCAACCATTTTTCTGTGATATAACTACCCTGAATCTCTCTGAAAACTTGTTTCTACAACAATTATTTTGAAGTGCTATTTTTAGTTAAATTAATTTTGCCTATGAACTTACCAATGTCATAAATGTAGTATAACATGTTACTTCTGTCATTTCTTATTTAGACATGACCACCAAATCCTCAGCTTCAGGGCTCTAGAAATCCCTTAGCCCAACGTCCAGGTCTGGTATAATGCTGAATCTGGCTACCAACAGTTGAGTTGAAGTAAGTCCCGGACAAGTCTGTTTTTAAAGCTTACCAACATCAGCAATTGTTCAGTTGTAAGTCAAATCTTAGAATCCCACAAACATGTACATGTTATTATTAGTTTTAGATTGTGGAGCTATCATTGTGTATGTTTATTTGTTACTAAATTGACCAATATTCTTGGACACCTAGCTTCCTATGTCGGACAAGTCAAATTTGTACATTTCCATTTGTCTGCAACAAGTGTCTTTGAAAAAAAATGAAGAGCTCTGAGCTTGTGTTGCTTTTCCACAAAATTTTCAAGAAAGGTATTGTGTGATCATTGTGCGGTTCCTTATGAATTTATCTTCGATGTCAGGAATATAGTATAATAAGCATACGGTGGGTATCCAATAAAGTCTGTTTGATGTCAAGTTTTGACAACCCCTTCATATGTCCATAGAGTGCCAATATGAACAGTGCATGTATTCCTTTGTTGCCAATCTTTGATATTTTCCTAGAAGCAGTGTTTTTATTGTTATTGAAACAAATTGATGATAGCAGTGTTTTGTAGTAATGCCTGTGAATGAATGTATTCAGTCATGCTAGTAAAATTAAATATAGTCTAATGTTTGCATTACTCTAGGAACAATATAGCATTTAGTAAGGGCATTTTGTCAGCTGATATATTTCCTGTGCATGATAGTATAATCTAGGAATAAATGCGAAACTAGTCTTATCAGTTTTGATGAAACTAGTGTATCTGCATGTAAATATCCAAGCAGATAGACTAGTTTTGCTTTCATCTCTTGAAAACACATTATATACTTATTTATGAATCATTTTGTTTAAAAACGCTTCAATACATATTGTAAATAAAACAGGTTATTTATTATGTTTTTATTATGTTATGTATGTATGAGAAGTGCTTGCCAATTCTTTATATAGACAGTCGTCTTGCCTTGGATTGTGTATTATGTTTCCTCTTTGTTGCTGTCTAAGTTTTATTTCTATAGCAACATTTTCTTTCATTATTTTTTGGTATATTTTCTCATCTCTCTAATTTATTTGTTTGCTTGTTGTGGGTACACAACAGATTTTTATAGTTTGAATCAGTAGATGCATTTCATTGGTAGTATATATGAGCGCTGGCTGTGGGATTTACGACCTCTTCAATAAGTGACGTCATTTCAAGAAAAAATGCAACATGTGATGTCACTATTTGCAAGCAGGAAACAATATTTACTCCATATGGGCACTTCGTTTTCATATTGCCATATGGGGCAAATCTTTCTTACTGTCAATACATGGTGGCGTCATGTGTGACATTTTCTGGAAATGATGTCACTTAAAGAAAAGGTTGGAAATTGTGAGCGGCGCTCATATAGATTTGTCTAGTTGTAGTATCCCGACACCTTCTGAAACTGACAATGGGCCATCCTGTGGGAAATTACTGAGGAGGTCATTGTAGACATCGGTCATGTAGAAGTGCCATTACTGGGTCACTAGATTATACGCTTCATGTTTAGGTTACCCTATATTTATTTATTGTTTTTCAAGTTTTTTGTACTTCAAAGTGAATTGGTTTTTGTTTATATCATCTGTTAATAGACATTTTGCTTTTTTTGCCTCTAATTTATGTATTTTTTATTTGCCAGTCTTGAGAAAAGGACATATCATATTTCCCCCCTTATACTGGGCCGCAAGATGATGATGGAATCTATGTCTGCTCATTACTTAGAGTAACTTTTCTTGGAAGTAAATTTAACTGTCTCAGAATATGTATTACTATGCGATTACGTCAAGTTTGAGTAGTGTCAAGTTCAGACCATTATTTCCAGAGTTCTCCTCAAAGAAGCTCGGGCTGCAGCGAATGATTGTGTTCTCTCCATAACCAGGGTATTTATTCTTGAAACTAAATCCAACTCATACTGAGTTATGGCCCTTGAATTATTCAAAATTGCAAAAATTGTGAGAGACCCTTAAGACCCTTAATAAGTTGCTGGAATCTTGTTGGAGCTTCTCAAAATATAGAAGTAAAAATCCTGAAATTTCTTTTGGATATTTTTATGTTCCATTTTCATAAAAATTGCTAGATCATAAAGAAATTCTAGAAGGCATTGTGCTATACATTCTAGCACTTATTCTCTGTTTGTAGTATTAACTTTTCTGTGTTCTCTTCAGTAATCCATTAATACAAGATATTAGTATTCTGTTTCATACATATTTATGTGTATGTGTAGTTGATTTAAAGATGGTGTAATATACATAAATATTCTTAATTCATTGACTGCATTTAAGTTTAGGTGATGTGAAGCTGAACGAGTGTTTTTCTTTCATGCAAAACTTCTATATATATCTATATGTATGCTGGGCTGTTCAGAGGAATACACATATTTATAATAAAACTGTAAAATATGCAAAACTTCAGTTTTTTATGTCCCCTGTATTGTAAATCAGTGTGAACCTGTTTTTAATACAAACACACAGGGTTTGTGCTGTTTTATATAAGATTGTGTTTGGATTGTAACCACAGAAGAAATGTTTTGTGTATAGGAAGATTCAACTAAAATGTTTATTGGTTTTGTGGTTAAAACATATCACGAAGTAGCAATGATCGCGCCCTACACAACACATTAGAACATTATCTAATGTCATTATGATTTTCAAGAAAATTTTACTTTATTAAGTAGCATTTATATGTATGGTTTATTGTTATTATGTGTATACATACATGTCTGTGTATATTTATACATATCGAGGGTTTTGTATGTAACGATTGTCACTCAATTGACAGAGAAGCATTTACAATAGTTTTGATATGTATGCTGAATGAACTGTCGAATTGATGGCTTAGGTTTTATTGACATTTCCCCCACCCCAAACACTAAATGAAAATTCAACAATGCAACCACCATTGTGTAAATACTTTCTTTCTATGACTTTTCTGAAAATATTAATCCACTTCGATCCTCAAGTGAAATTTTCGACAGATCAACAAAAAACATCCTAAAATTAAAATACATAAAACAGTAATATATGGTATGGTCTCTTCAATAAAAAACACAGTGACCAATTAGAAATTTTGCTCAGTGTACATAAATATTTGATCAAGATAGAATGATGAGGTGATCTTAGTGACTTTAGCTTAGGATATGAATGACTCTGAATGATGAATGATATTATGTTAAACCTGAATGTTTGTCATGTTCTCTGACACCTCAAGGTTGTAAGATACAACATGTCACTGCTCAGCTGTCTGTTATATTGAATGAATTTCATTTCTTGCATATTTCTCACCTTAATCAGTTACATGTAATTAATTGAAAATGATTCATATTAATCTTGTTACATATTGCCTACTCAGTCTTATCTACATGTATGTCATGTTTGTTGTCAAAGATATGTTAACGTTCGGATTCACCTTTGGAATTATAAAAAGACTGAAGTTGTGTATTCAAGTAGTTGTATAATTATTGTTAACTACCCATTATAACCAACCAATCATATCTGCAATCAGGTGCATGTTCTTGAAAATGAGGAAACATTTTGTTACTAGGTAGTCATTGTTGTTATCTGTTAAAAGGCCATGTTTTAAGCTATGTTGTACGATTGTTTGTGTATACATCTTTACATGTTACCTTCTATAAATAAAGATATTATTATTATGTTGTATAATTGGTTGAAAGTGAAAGTAGAATTGAAATATCTATGAATTTGTTTGTTATGTGAAAAAAATCTTTTCAACTTTTGGGTGTTCGTATGTGTATTTAATTGTATTTACTTGTCATCGATGCTACTTTTATAGGGATTTGCTTATACAACATTTTTAGTAATTCTGAAAAAGAACATCGTTTATCATTGTTAGTCTTGAACAATAGTGGTTGTAGAAACATGAAGCATCAAACTGAAAGAATTAAAAATAAAAATGTTTGTATATGTGCTTATTTATTTTGTATCATATTATCACAGTTCAATCATTGTTAGTTGCTCTAAAATATATGTATATTAGTGTAATTGTTTTATATATTAATATTTTTATTACACTTGCCATGGCTTAAACTGAATCTCACCAGTCCTTTAATTGTTGGTGACTGCAAATTTGACTGTCAGATCTATCAATTTTTTTTTTAATTTATTAACTATAAACAGAATAACAATCGACTATGAGGAATAGGTATGAAGACTGGGTTTTTGTTTGCCCTTAAAACATACATTTAAGTCTAAGAAGCCATCATTTGCATTGTAAATGTAATTACTATATAAATTATATTCAATGTTTTGGTAATCTTGGTCTACATCAGAAAATAAATTGTGGATGTAAACTTTAAGATATTAAAGTGTTTCATGATATTTTGAATTTATATGTATTATTGCGCAATCAGGCCAGGTTTTATATTTCACGAATTCAAATGTGAAAGATTTCCTTCCTTATGTTCCATGTGAATTCTGTATTTATTTGTTTGATTATGTATGTTGTACTCGACCTATGTCATAATATAAATCTTATCACTGTATACATGTGTATATGGCAAACAATGATATTACCTGATGTGTTAGTTGGCCAATGTTAAGTAGGGATAAATAAATTACTGCAAAACAATTATCTTGTTTTTCTTTTTGCTCAAGGAGATAATAAAAAAATCACACTTCAATTAAAATCACATAAATTTCAGAAATCTCCTATTTTATACATATTTATGTCATAACCCATTTCAATAGAATGATAAGCTAGTAAAAGGTTTTTAGGAAAGCAGAGGTCGGTTTGCTATTGAAAGGTGTATATTATCTGCTCTCAGCAATTTCTAAACTTAATCTCAATAAACCAAATTTTGATGTACATGTACTAGGATACTGATTTATTTTGAATTTACGTTGTAAACCATTCAGTTTTTGCATACTTGTCTCCAGTGTTGAATATTAATCGTCGCATAGTAACCTTGTACCATTTATATTAACGTCAGCTGCATAATAATTTGCTGACAAGTTTAAATACATAAACTATTTAATTCATACGTAAATATGAAATATCTTAACTGCATGATAAGATTTATTTTGGTGTCAAATGTAGGAGAATGTTTAGAAATGTGTTTTGTGGATGTGTTGCCTTGGTGACAGAATGGGAAAATAGAAAATCTCTTATTTCCAGAACTGACTGTATATAATGGACATCCAACATAGTCTATTATATGTATAACAATGATTCATTAAAAATATGATGATCATTTTCATTGGAAATACATAAAAATAAGAAGTAGGAAAATCAAAATGCTATTTACTTTTATACACTTTTTTCATACGCATACAGATGACAAATGTAAGAGAAAAATGCTAAAATTTAGTTTTATACAAACTACATAACTATCTATAAAAAATGATTTCTGTAGTCAACAATAAAATTTATACACTGTACACTTCTGTCAGATTCATACAATATTTTTGAAAAGCTTGTCTACACACAGATATATGGCAAACTTGATAGTACTGGAAGCATAGTTGACTTGTAAACTTAATGTTGCAATAATAATTTGTAAGCAAGAACAGTATGAACTTTCATCACATAACATATGATGTGAGAGTGATTACATCCCATGAATTATTCTTGTTACCCACAAGTGGATTGTCTATGCTAATGAGGATTGATCACTTTACGTAAATGCACTTTCGAGATTAAAAACATATCTCCATAGAATATTTCCAGACAAATTACTTTACACTCCACAACAAAGTGGAGCTACAAATTATGTTATATCCCGATTATTACCACTGTATAAACCTCAAATGACTACTTTCTGATGCAATAATTCTTCTTTATATATAACAATGTCAGAATTGTTGAAACTGCTGAATTTCAGTACACTTTTACTAGCATATTTTTATTGAATTATAGGCATTTCAGAGGATGTAGTAGTGCATTTATTATTTTAGGCAACTACTTATAAACCAGTATGAACCAGTTCAGAGTATTTCATATTAAGAACAATATCTGGATTTTTTATCACACTGAATCACTTTTTGTCCTTTAATTAAGGTTAGAAGTTAAGACCCACATACAAATCAGACCTTCAATCCACTTTGTGAAGTTATGAGATAAATAGAGTCCAGCAATTGTGGTCATATTTTCTTGAATTTACTCATCTCATTGTACAATTGCTTAATATAAATAAAACATGACCACCAATGTAAGATTCTCTATATACAACAAAATTTACTGAAATGGTAAGTCTATCATCCTTATATTTACAGAACACACTATTTAGACCTGTGAAGGATTAGCTGCTTCATTGTTTGTTTCCATAGTAACAACAACATGACTAACATCATCCAAGTCATTACCATCAACCTGAATGCCAATGCTTGTACTGGTAACTTTACCAGCATTATTGCCAAAGTCTGCATCAATATCTAATGGCATATGAATATCAGGGACTTGCACTCCAATATCCTTCATAACTACAGTTTTTACTCGGGTACTTATTGTTTGTTCCTTTTCTGCTTCTTGTGGCTTATCTGCAACTTTGACTATGGTTTCTGAAACAATATGTTCTATTTCCACCATTTCTTTACCTTCATCCTTACTTTCTTGTTTAGTTTGCTCAGTTTCAATTTCTCCAACTTGTTCTGTTATGACTTTTTCAGTCACACTTTTGTCATCATTAGAGGTAGATTCTCTTTCTGTTTTAATAGACTCCATTTCATCATTATGGTCCGGAGCAATCTCTTTTAGCTGAACATATTCATCTATTTCATTATTTGTTTCACAGTTAGCTCCGTCCTTTTCCTCAGGTTCACCCTTGTTATCATCATTACATTTACTGGTTTTGTCTATTAGTTTACTCAAACTGGCATTGAATTCTTCATCAGAATAAATCAGATTTGAGTATGCTTTTTCACTTGAAACTGGCGCCACAATCTCCTCTGATATTTCTTTCTCGGTATTGTTTTCAATCATTTGTGATTTATCTAAACCATACTCTTTCATTAGCTCTTCATCCTCCTCTACAGCATTGGTTTCTTCAGACTCTTTAACATTAGTGGATTCAGTAATATGTGACTTCTTCATCACTATTGCATATTCGTCCCCACCAACTTCTATTCTTTTAGTCTGATCTGCTGCAACACTCGCACTCTGTACTGCTTCAGAATTATCAGCAACCACATTGACATACTCATCTTCAACAATCTCTGATGTAAGTTTGTTGTCAGCTTCAAGAGGAGCTTCTGCAGACTTCTTTACCTCTACAACATTCATATACTCCTCTTCCACTTTATCCGATGCTGTTGCTGAAACCTTTACTGAACTTTCATCTACAATAGGCTTTATCTTGGCTATATTTTTCAAGCTGGCATCAGCTTCATCCACTGGTGTTCTAGGCTTTCCTTTCTTGTCTGCTTTATGATTTTTCTCCCTGGATGATTTTTTGCCTCCAGTAGGATTTAATGCCACCTCTGTTTCTGCTTCTTCATCTAGAAACAAAAAGAAATGTGAACTTGGGTGTACTCTCATTTTGAACACAATGAGTTACAATGGTAACATATCATAAGCTTTAAATAGATGCAAATACCCCAGATACCATGGTTAGAAGAGACATTTTGTCATTTCAATGCAGATAAACTATAAAATATAAAACTAGTCAATATGCCATGAAGTACTGCTTAATCATGCATCACCACTTAACGGTAGTTTAAAACAGCATTCAGCTCAGTGAAAATGAAGTTACAGTTATTAGCATTTCGATAGAATGCATAGAAATGTCTACACCACACAATTCCACTAAATAACCATTTTAAATGAAACAAAGCCAAACCAGTTTTAGCAATAACCATTTACCAATATTAATCAGATAAGTGTTATTAAGATGTAAAGGAAAAGAGAATAAAAGGCAAAGATTGGCTGATACAAACCCTGTGATAAATCTGACAGAGTGACCCCTTCAAACGCATCTGTAGGAGTATACTCAATGTCATCTTCTATTATACCTGAAAAAATGGAATCAAGGCATGTGTGCAACTGTGTAGGCAAAATAAGAAAAAAAACACCTTTCATTGAATCGTTCGGCTAGTTTTTAACATATAAGATTTTAGTTTGATCTCCATACCAAACATACATCTAGTGTTGGTATCATTTTCCACTGGCATTTAAAAGAAGCACTTCTCATTACATTGAAATTGCATTAAGAAACTGTTTTCAGTTGACCTTTCAAACAAAAAGGATAACACAATTATTGCTGGAGTTAAAGAGATCAAACTAATAAAGGTTTAAACACAAGTCATTTGAGAAGAAAGCATTCCATGCAATAAAGCCACATAAAGAAATTGCAATAAATTAGCCCCACCATGTTTTTGGATATAAAATAGATGTAGCAAACAGATGTCTGTGTTAACTAGTGATTATATCCCTATTACCATACATTGTCAGACCTTAAGCACATTCTTAGGAAATACAGTAAAACCTCTGTAATAAGACCACCATTTGTACCGTAATAACTGGTCTTAATATTGAGGTGGTCGTCATATTGAGGTTGAATTAAGAACAAAACAGTGAAAATCGCCTTGAAAATTGTGTTCTTAATTTTGAGATGGTCTTATTATTGAGGTGGTCTTTAAGTGAGGTTTTACTGTATGTGGATTAGATAACATAATAAATTCAACATCTAATATTGAATGCATAACAACAACTATGATATGGTATGATTTTGTTAATTTGAATATTGTACGCATCGTTATCATGCCTCACTATCAGCCATCAATTTATCATTTCACATATCAAGCACAAGGCAATATTTTACATGCAGCATTATTTACCACAAATTCAAATTCACATAAATATCAAGGGTGTGCACAAACATAGTAAATGATTCTTTACCAAACTGAGATACACTAGTTTTGCTATGAAGCCAAAATAATATTTGTTCACGCAACATATATATATAGAATTTTAACTGCAGAAAATAAATTTTGCAATGTCTGATTAAATCTGTGATACCAGGTATATATTGTCAGCATAAATATACTTATCCTGCTTGGTAATATCCTATATCAAATTGAGTAACACAATCTAGAGTATCTGTTCATATCAAGAATTTGTAACTATGAATCTTATGAATGTTTTTGTTTACCCCATCATTCAATTTGATTCGAAAGACAACATAGTGTTACCTTGCTTTATAAGTTGGCATATATTTGCCACCAGTTAACTACTTAAAATTAACTAGACAAGTATCTGGTTGTATCTGGGTATCATGTTAAAGAAACTACAAAAATATCTGGTTACCACGTTAAAGAAACTGGATAAGTATCTGGTTATCACGTTAAAGAAACTAGATAACTACTTAATTAACTAGATAATTATCTGGTTATCACGTTAAAGAAATTAGATAACTACTTAATTAACTAGATAATTATCTGGTTATCACGTTAAAGAAACTAGATAACTACTTAATTAACTAGTGGTTAACTAGATAAGTATATTGATAAACTTTTATACCAGATAAATATCTTAATTATATAAATTGTCTGATACTGCCCACAACTGCTAGAAATATGCCACCATAGATTTTCTCTCTAAAAACGTGTGTCCAGAAAAGTTTCAGATTCTGGACCAGCAAATTATGGAAATAATGAAGATAATTTAACAACAATTAAGTGATGATTTATCATTTACTCAACTTATTGTCAGTACAGTTAAACCTCAATGATAAGGCCACCCTTGGGACCCTTGAAAACCGATCTTCTTATTGAGTTGGTCTTAAAATTGAGGTTGAATAAAAAACGAAACAGTGAAAATGCACTGAAAAAGTGTGTTCTTAATTTTGAGGTGGTCTTATTATTGCGGTGATCTTTAAGTGAGGTTTTACTGTATTACATTTAAGTTTTCACCGTAATAAGCTAGGTGCCTGTTGTTATTGAAGTTCATTTATATTCATACTGTGTATCAAAATATTAATGATAGTTGCATGTACTACAATTTATGAGCATGTTTTTTATTGTTCAATTAACAAGATATATATGCATTTACATTAAAACTATGAAATACAATTTGATAAATTTATGATCTAGAAATTGTCAGTATCTGAATAGGAGGGTTAAAATTGTATGCATAACAAAATTATTTATTAAGGAAATTGTGTTCCTCTTTAAATATATATTCAGTTACTGTCTAAACGTTGGTTATTAATTTAAGGGTTTGATGCAAAGCTACAGTAATTCAGCTTTGGTAAAGAATATATTTACACCAGTTTTGCACCAAGCTATTGAATTGTGATTCTATCAAGTGATATATGAGCAATAAAGCAGACAAAAGAAGCAAAATTGCGAGAGCAAAAATAATATGCAATGAAAGAAAAGCAAAGTAAAAATAAATAAAATGAATCAATATGTGCCTTTACATTTGGGAAAATGCAAATTATAATAATTCGTTATACAAATGATGCAGCAGTTTGTGCTTGTAAATAAGGTTCGTTCACAATATTTGCCAACAAAACAGGGGCTAAACTTTGTCATTTAAGGCATATACAGTAGCAATAGTTCACGACTTTCATGGTAACCGTCATAGTCTTCAGTGACATTACATGTATATACAGTCAAACCTGTGTTAAAGACCACCTGCGAACAAAGACCACTATTGCAGAACCTGTCTGCAAAGACCACCAATTTTTCTCCCATCAGACCATTTTCAATGATATTTAATCTGTTAATAGAAACCACCTGTAAACAAAGACCACATTTTGCTGTTCCCATGGGTGGTCTTTACAGACAGGTTTGACTGTAGGTATAATGATGGGTTCCTGTTTGTATTTGAGTTATAATGAAAATATTCAAAATGTTAGTACAATGTAGTTAATCAAAGGCCGAGCACAAAACCTTGCAGCTCAGTTTTGGAAAAAAAGCAATTACAGTAGTTTTGCTCTAAACTGTCAAAATGTAAGTACACAGTTTTTGCCGTGAGCAATTTAAGTAGCCCAAACTAGGTACTTTTATTACATTTTCATAGCAGTTATTTAATTTTTTATACAAAAATATAACTAACATTGGCTACCAAGTGATTACCATAAATAAAACAAGATACAAAACTGTTAATGTAAACATCCATTTTTTTCTCATCTGTCTTACTTTTTTCTTTAGTAGATTTGCCTAATGGAGTGCGGTGTATTTAAAAGTCAAATAGTTTCTGTCGTACCAGAAAATTGCTTTACAAATTGTGGTAATTGCCTCAAATTGACCTTGTACATTTAGTTAATAGCCGAATTTATGTTTACCTCAAGATAACCGTCTTAATGCACTCTTAAAAAATAGACCCAATTTAAATATAATATGAATACATGTACATAAAAACCCAGAAGGGAAATGCATGATATGTTCTTTGATGCAATTTATTCATGTGCTTACATATGGTAATTTTCTGGGTACATATTTTGACATTTTGCTCAAGTGGGCTATAATATGAATGATTGAAATGAACTGAACAGTCTAAATAGTTGATGTAAACTTGTCATAGTCATGTACATCTTTTCAGATCGTTTTGTCACACAGTAGTGAAGATTCTCTAAATTCAAAATTGTCAGAATGGTCAGTTAGCACTTTGACCAGTATAGTCATCATTGCCTTGTACGTTAATGCTCTCCACAAACACATACATATCTAGTCAACTCCTGTATTAAAGCACATATACAACTTACTATGAGTTGGTAGAATCTAGTCAACTCCTGTATGTGCACATATACAACTTACTATGAGTTGGTAGAATCTAGTCAACTCCTGTATGTGCACATATACAACTTACTATGAGTTGGTAGAATCTAGTCAACTCCTGTATGTGCACTCAAAAAACTTACTATGAGTTGGTAGAATCTAGTCAACTCCTGTATGTGCACTCATACAACTTACTATGAGTTGGTAGAATCTAGTCAACTCCTGTATGTGCACTCATAAAACTTACTATGAGTTGGTAGAATCTAGTCAACTCCTGTATGTGCACTCAAAAAACTTACTATGAGTTGGTAGAATCTAGTCAACTCCTGTATGTGCACTCATAAAACTTACTATGAGTTGGTAGAATCTAGTCAAATCCTGTATGTGCGCATATACAACTTACTATGAGTGCACAAATATGTGCACACATGAAAGAAAATATATCTTGCTTGTCCTACCGTGACACCATATAAAAGAATATGATTGTAATAATAGTTTCAAAAGTGTGTGACATTGGAATATATATCCACGTTCTGATCTTACGTATATAATTATACATGCAATTATTAACCAGCCTTTGTGAGTCAAAACTTGAAACAGATAAAATGTAGTGAAATTAGCTTGTCATGAGTATAGGTTTGATTTAAGTGTATTATGTTATAAAGACAAAATGCCCTCTTAAATAAAACTATGGTGGCATAATTCTGCCATCAGTTATCTACTTAATTAACTAGATAATTATGTGGTTAACTAGATAAATATCGTGATAAATTTTCATACCAGATAAATATCTTACCAGGAAAAATTGTCTGATAGTGCCCACAACTGCCATCACTTAATTACCCACTTAAACCCCATACGGACGATCTATTTCAGATAAGTGTTAAGTAGTTAACGCGATAAATATCTAGTTAACTACATAATTATCTAGTTAATGAAGTAGTTAACTGGTGGCAGGAATATGCCACCATAGAAAACAATGACAAAGCCTTTAAGGTACAACTTATATATGCAAGTGTGTTCATTTTTACCATGAAAACATGCTACCGTGACTGAAATTCATAAAATATTGACGAATTGTTAAAAAAGGATACTTGCTATTATTTGTTTCATTCAGTTAACTGGTATTGATGATATAAATACAGTCATCGTGCAAAAATGTTGTAAATCTCCAATTTTCCTAACAACATTCAGCTTGGTACTAGGGAGTGTACCCGATCTTACACACATTATGTCAAATACCTACAATTTATCAGCGATAGTGACAAACAAAATGACATATTTACGCCAAAATGTTGCATAAGAATGCACCATTAGCCTACTGATTTCCATTTCACAGGGAAAGATGCCCAAAGCCTGTCACCGGAACCCCTTCAACAGCTACCCTCTATTCGTAACAATGCTATTCCTCTCGTAGCTACATATAAGTTCTGGCATAAAGTTCAGATCTGTTTTAGGTACGTCCCTGGATACTGTCATTATACTGTCACTGTTACATTATATACGAGTGGGTGGATATACTTATAAGATTAATAATGTGAATCTATATTTCTTCAGGGAGTTTTACTTAATAAATGTTATCAAGTAAAAATGACAGCTTGGCTTAAGGTCGAGTATAGATATTGTCTGTTTGCTATAATTCGTTACATACTTTATTGATACCATGCTGAATAGAACAACTACTGCTGTACCCGGCGTTCTCGTGTGACAATCGTGTATGTTCCATTAGTTAATTATGATGTATGGTTATTTCAAAATGTTGGAGGAGTTAAAATGATTATTACAATTGAACAATTACACTATTGCTTTAAAATATGACTTTCATATTATATAGTAAACATTTCCCATGTAGGAGTGATCACAGTTGGTCTGTTTGACGTTCATGTAAAATTTTATTGTTTATTGTAATTTAATGAATTTCTTGCAATTGAGCAGTCGATGATAGATATTTATCACTGTCATTTTTGTATTTCATTATTCGGTCCCTTAAAAAAATTATAGCACAATTCCGCTAACTTCCCGAACAACCCTCGTATGTGAAACAAATGCTGATTTACATAATGGTATCAATGCACTCATTAGTTGTCATTATTTATGATTTTGAACATATTATATTCAATGCGCTGATGTCTAATTCCACTTTCAAATATTTAAGATTTATGAGTACAAGTCGTCAATGTCGTGAATGAATCATAAAATCCATGTTACAGCTTGTCATTGTGGAAGTACAGTCCGACCTCGTTCATTCAAATTCATCCAGTCCGAAATTTTATTTCGAATAATACATGGTTTCGAAAAGCCCATTTCAATTCGAAGTGCATAAAAAAATACATCGAGACCTGATATTTATTTCGGACGATACCATGTATTCGGATAGAACGTTATCAATAAACGAGGTCCGACTGTAGTTTGATCATTATATGCGTAAACAGTTCTCCGTTTATACGCTGCACTTACAACATAAGTATCGGTAGTATATTTTTTACGTTAAATTTTAAATGAAAACTAATTTTTCATCCTTTGCAACACAGACAATACATACGAACATTTTTCATATCTTCTTTATAATATTTGAAAAATAACTAAAATTTAAGATTATCATGCTTTACCAATTGTTGATTTAAGATTTATAAGTTATGTGAATTTTGATCAAACATTAATCGTACACTTCGTCTGAGCACAAACTTTTCATATCAAACGTTTGTCTGATACTCGTATGTAGTGAAAATAGGATGATATTCCCTATGACAGAAATATTACACTGCACACGTCTTGTCTTTTAAAAATACTTATATAGAGTTATCAAATATCAAGCTGTAACTCGTTGCAATAAATTCAAACTGCAATAATCAATACGTAGTCTACGGTGTTTACATTATCTAAGGTGAAAAGGGTACAACTCCTTTCACGAAATATTCTCTTAAAATACATTCAGACATGTTATAAAAAAGGAAACAAATGATATCAAACCAAAGAAAAATAATGTCAAGGCCATTTAAAATACAGGTATTACTCACTTCTCCTTGATCTAGGTACATTCGAATCCCCAAGCACAATATCCATTAATGATGCACTTCGTCTTTCCAGGGAATTTACTTCTTTCTTTGGAGATTTCTTCTTCCTCTCCTTCCCTTTCTTCTTCAACTTGGACCTAGATTTAGCATTAACTCCATCCGTTTCCTGTTCTTCAGGGATTCCAACTTGCTGCAGATTCGGTGTAGATGAAGTCATATCATCACTTGACCTACGAAACGAAAACTTTCCAAATAACCATTTAGACTTTTTAATCTCTGGTGGTGAAGCATTCGGGTCCATTGAAACTTTCCTTGCCCTTTCGGCATCAAGTCCATCTGAACCTTTTTTATCCTTTTTACCCAATACTTGGAATGACCAGCTTTTCTTTTTCAGCTTTGCCTTTTCTGGCTTTGCTTTATCAATTATCTTATATTTTGCACCAGAACTTGCCCCAGAATCAGACGAAATAATTGACTGTATTTCAGCTTCATTCCCGGATCTTTCAGATGTTATATCACTTCCACCAATGTCCTCTTTTGCAGTAGGAAGAGTTTCTAAAACTTTGTTTGTAACAGGTTCTACTAGACCACTAACATCGACTGCTCTTTCATTCATATAAACAAAATCCTGATCATCTCTATTGCCATTCATATACACTGCTTCCTCTCCTTCGCCATTATCTTTTCCGTTGTTTGGTCCAGAGTCCTCATTAGGCTTAGTATTCTCATTTTCAGTGTCTGGTTTCTTTGGAGAATCAACCTTTTTTGTTTGTATCAACCCTTTAGTTTTCTTTTTCTGAACAACGGCATACTCAACACCGCCAAAGTTTTGTTGATCAGTAACTTTATCAACTACTATTCCACTGTCTAATGAATTAAGTCTTTTAATTACAGTACCATCTCCATTAGTGTTACCATTTGACTCTCCAATATTACAAATCTCTCCATCAGATACATTGTTTGAATTAACATTTTCTTCACTAATATTCTCCTCTTCGATTCCATCTATTTTCTTTGCATTTGTATCAGACGTAACCTCTGCATCAACTTTAGCTTTTCTTTTACTGAATTTAAACATCTTAGAAAGTGGGTTACGTTTTGGACTCTGTTTTACAACAACGTCTGTTTTGTCACTATTAATTATACAAGTATTATCTGTGCTGTGGCTAGGGCTTGCTGTAGAAGACTGTTTCTTGTCATTCGCAGCTTTTCGTTTATGCTTCACTTGTTTTTCACGATCAATATTGTCATCGAAAACAGTTTCTGACACAATTCCACATTTTAAAGCATAATTTTTATTTTTTGTAGGTGATACTGCTTTGTTGGGACTCTGCGTTTTAACGGTTGTATGATCTTGAGTCTTATGACGATTTTTGTCCTGAAAATCTTCTATATTAGTATATGTAGCATCTACGTCCACATTGTCACTCGATCCAACTAAATCTGCTGTCTGTTTCTCGCCTGTGTTCTCTTGTTCTACAACAAATACATCGTCGCCAACATCGTCATGTGCAATTTCATCTAAATCAGTGACTTGTTCCGAGCAACTTGGTCTGGCTAGTGACTGTCTTTCCTCTGCTCGACCTGCAGCCTCTGTTATCAAAGCTTTACACTTGGTAATTAATTTGTATTCTTCGTCTGAAATGTTAGGACGTTCTTGTACTGTATCAGCCGCATTCTCACTCGTCTCTTTGGCACTTCCTCCTGGAAAATAGTAAGTTTGATAGACATCGTTTGCTTTATTGCTTTTGGGGTAATTACATTACTCTCAGTGCATACAATTACATAATGTATACCAAGACATTTGTGAGTTTAAGAACGAATACAAACATAACAATGTCGAAGTATATTCCCTGCATTGAAAATATGACAAACAGATGAATACACAACTCCCATGAATACTACATTAAAAACATCGAGGTTTTCTCTTTCATCATTATCTGTACATTAACACAAAATATCGAACCTACAAGCAATCGTTAATGTATCAATTAGGGTTTAAACGATTATACTCAGATGTATCTAGATAATTTATGCGTGATTAATGTAAACATAAAATACCACAAACTTACGCATGCATATGTAAATAATAAACTGTAAGCGATCATAACTCCTTTCACTGAGTGATGTAAATGTTTTTGTATAGTTAAGTTAGCAATGGGCGGTAAATCATTTTCTCGGCCAGCGGTCTAAAAAACAACAAAAAACCTAATTTTCCCAGATATATACGAGTGGTGTGTATTAGTGATGCATCATATAAACTATAATTGTCATGTATAACTATTCCAAATTGTCGGTTGATTAATATATGTATATGACCAGCCTAGTTGAGGTTCTACTCGTATGGTCACATGGACATTAATTGAACCATACCGGTTTGTTTAAACTTATTCATTTCCCTCGATTTGAAACACGTTCTTACAACTTATATGAATTATCAATGTATAATCGATGATAATTTCCTGGGTTTCTAACCCGTATTCGCTCCAATTCGAGGACTGTGAAGATCGTAGAAGAGTCTCGCACATGACGGGGGTCGAACACACACACCCATAGATCAAGAATCCGGCGCACTACGCCTCCATTTAGCATATATGCTAACAAAATAGGAGTGGTTGATTAACACCTTATTTAAATGGAGATCCAAAAAACTACATGTAATCTTGCGAAATTTATTTACTTTGCCAATTAATGTTGAAATCAAACCAATGCATGAAAATGATGTGTGATGCTCTTTGAAAATCCATGTATTTCTTCTACATTGTAATTGTATAGTAGTATTGACTTTAGTTTGCTATAAACATTGTACATAACGTGTTTTATGCAATAAAATGATATATTGTATATTGTATTGTATATTAGTTCACTCTAGCCCCGCCCACCTCCATAACCATCGACTAGCAAAGAATCTTCTCCTATACCAATTAAACTTACTCACCTTATATTGTTAATACTTATAATATTTGACCAAGTTACTATAATTTAATCCCCTAATATCCCAATCTCTCTCTTTCTTTCTCTCTCTCTCTCATACATTGATATCAAGGCATAGGTTGGCAACTTACAGCGTAACCAACACATCAATTTGTTAAAATCTAAAAGTGTCCAGTGATTGAGTTACATAACGAACATATCTAAGTTTCGTAGATTCTAAACCAGTTCCGCACCTTATGAAGCAGGTACGTCTATTTCCAATTCATTACCCAGTGATGTACGTAAGAATTCAGCTATGTCACAGTGTGACGATCCCATATACGAATAGCGGCCCCGTAGTAAAACAATCCCACAGTGTTAACTATCACACGAGCTGGTTCACGATCTTGAAATGTCTATATATCTTCTGTGAACTTTGTGTCATTGCAAATTTATAAAACTATATCTAATAAAATCCCTTCCGTGTACACACAAGCGTTTAAATTAATATTCATTATTCTCATTAAAATTACACACCATCGCTTAGGGAAATTAATTAATTTCACATTCCCAACACGTAATTCATATAAACATAATATATATCCAACCGATTCTATATGATCTTACACCGTATAGACATTTTGTTAAACGTTTCAAGAGATTTTGTAAATACGCAATTTGTCAGAAAACTGTGGTACGTATTTCATATCCCAGATGAAATTTATCTCCTTACTAGAGAGTATGTTAAATTGTTTACTTTATCAGATCTTCATTTTGTTGAAAGTAATTTGATATGCACACTTGGTGAAGCTCTGGTTCATAAATTACTATAATTGCTGAGCTGAAATGTGTTTCACTTTTTTTGCATGTGAATTGCTTCAGATTGAGTGAGAGATTTAAAACGCACGATACAATCTTAATACCGAACGTAATTAAATCGCAATAAAACACAATTAAATGAAACAAAGAAAAAAACAAAGAAAATGACTTGCTTCAGGCAAACGAGAAATAATCAGTAATAACTATTTCTATTTTTGTGTTACTAATTTAACGATTAAGATTACACGATACATGGATACTTCAAATAAATATTCTACGCCAATTGAATAATTTTATGCTATATTTTGTATGTACACATGCACTTGTGCTCTTCAGAAAATCTATGCCTTTTGTCAGAAATATTTTTGTATAATTGCTATAAAACATGTTAATATGTTTTGAATGCAAAAAAAAAGAAAAAAAAAGAAAAAAAGAATGCAATAAACTATTAGTAGTTGTAGTTGTAAAAAAAAGAAAATTCATGGCATTTTGTCTTTATAAGGGGAAAAGCTCAGACTGAGAGTAATTTACTTTAATGAAATTCTCAAAGATCTTTGCAACCTGCTTGCTAATCTGACAAGTCTCTGGGTTTGGATTTAAAGTTTGAAGTTAGAGAATATTCAGCCAACAGTAAGATGAATAAGGTATTTTTTATAAATAAATCACCAGGAAGTGTAAAAAATATGTAAAATTCTATATGTAAAGATTAACAGCGAAGTATTGAGTATTGAAAGAGACGATACTATGGGAGATATACTTGTCTACACATTGATTTAGCGTACGATGAATACACGAACATAAAGAAAAGCAAATACTTGTGATTCTTAAAAATACTGTAGTGACAATCGTTTTTGTAACATATGTAAAATCTATTAAGTTAATGCCCTTCAACCTGTGCTGGTATACAATAAGAATCTCATGTCATTTATATGATAATCAATGGTTCTGAATATCTTTATTGGTTTCAACAGTAGTATAATAGAACTGGACAATACGGTATTCATTGACGAATCATTTTACAAGAGATCGGTACGTAGTATATGCAACACAACCCTATATGAATGACAGATTGTTCTATACCACCGATGGTCTATACCACCCAACGCTGTTTTATAAAAAAGTTACCACACATAATCCGTCTTGAACACGTGGTCAAGAGACAGAACTCAAAACTCATCGATACTCCAATTCACTGTCTGGCTGAATAAAAGAAAACTTTTTGTCGATATATAATTATGTAGTCGTCTGCCTTCGTATTGATAAAACTGATACGTTTAATACAAAGATGATGAACCGTTTAGACCTTGTTGTTCCACAGACATATTTTGAAAGATTTCCCCCCACAATAAGATACAACTTACGTATTTTCAGCGTCGTCTGGTTATGTATATCGTCAGACGACAAGTGATCGGTGGCTATGACGTCAGACTCCTGACTGAGTTCCGATTCGACAAGAACTTTATGGAATTGACCAGTATGACCTTCACCTCCAACACTCTGCTTCACACCCTCACGGTGAGATACCTCTGTAATAAAGGTCAAAGTGATGAAACAATGAGATCATGTGTTAAGGACCATCAATACGCCATAATGATTCAATAGAAAATCAAAGAATGGAAAAACTCGCTGTTTAATCTCGCGCGGAGTGGGTTCGAATCCCGCCTTTGTCGAGATTTAAACGCGAAATTTAAATTAGGTGCAAACACTAGTAAGTAATCCAAGTAAAAGTCATCGATAGTAAACAATACAATTTGTAATAACTCGTTTCACATTCAGCGTTTACACTTAAAAAATAAGTTCAAATTAAATTAAACACTAGAAAATAGATCTGAGCAATACTCAAAGTATTTAGAGCACTTAAGGCGAGGGGCGATGTTTTATCGGTAAAGTCAGGTTACAATGCATTTAGCAACTCCAACATCACCGGGTGATTTACAACAAATTTTGACAGCTGTCTGAGTATATTTCACTTTCTTCAGATGAGCACATGTTTGTGCTTTTCACGCATTAAGATCATAGGAACATGTGAACTCAAATATGCAGCTGTTATGGGAAAAGACAAAGCGACACAAAACAACACTACGTAACACTAAGGTGTCGCTTTAACTCATGTGCATATTTCTGATCATTTAAGTGTTTCTGCATCATAGTTACGAAAAGAATTAAAACATGCAATAAACATCAGCGAAGCGGCAAAGTCTACAACTCCAATAGTGTGATTTTATCAGATTTATGTTCAAATCCCGTACTCACGCGAATGCTTACAGTGGTTTTAATGATAATCGGATACACTCAGAAAGATTGAACGCAGACGACAATGACACAACAGAGATGGCTTTATATAGCAGACGAACAACTGATTGTCAGGTTGCATGTATTCGAATGACAACATCAGTAATTGGTTTGGACATTTGCTTGGTAATGAGATTACGTCGCAAGTTTATCAACAACGAGTCACACATGGAGGTGGGCAAATATGTAGCTGTTAGAAATTGAATCGCCTATCGCTTCTATGTATTTGCACTGAGATTTGAAACACAAGTTATTAAGGAACCGGTATATTTTATAACAACAGTTTTTTTATGAATTGTGGCTGCTGAAACGTGCAATAGATCCTTTTTAGGGACGATTCCATTTCTGTGAATATTTCTGTGATGTGACGTCATGGTGCTTAAACGATGGAACTCGCATATACTCGTACCATGCAAACCACAGGTAATGTACGTTTGCAAGTATCTACCATTGTAAATAGATGTACATTATAACACTTCCGGATTTTGAAGTGGAAAATGTTGAATGTATTGGTAGTTTTACGAGCAATGATACAGGAAATGAACAGTTGAACATCAATGTGCTGCCTATTCCATTTGCCCTTCAATAGTATCATAACTGAACACAATACATTTGTCATTTACAGTAAAACCTCACTTTAAGACCACCTCAATGATAAAACCACCTCAAAATTAAGAACACAATTTTGAAGTCCATTTCCGCTATTTTTCTCTTTATTCACCACTAATAAAAAGACCACCTCAATAATAAGACAAGCTTTCAAGGGTCCCATGGATGGTCGTATTATTGAGGTTGTACTGCATATCGAACAATTTCCTTATTTTAAGTTTAAGTTGTATCTTGCACATTATTTGATAAAGGTGACACGTTATACGAAGATACCACCATATACATACGACTACATTGTGGTCGACTCTACATTTGTATTCAAGAAAAGATAATATATCAAATAGAATGTCGTGTCACCAATGCTTGTAAATGCATTTCAATAAAGACTTGATTATGAAAACAATATGTTAATAAGTTTGATTTGTCAACTTTGGAAAACGCATTCATAATTTAGATGAGTGAGGTAGCTAAAATTCGTACATCATTATTAGAAGACAAAACAATATGATGATATGCAATAAATATGTCATCCGAAGTATTGAGAGAGAAAAATAACTATAAAGCAAAACTAGTAATGGTGCAGTTCATATTTGTCAATCCAGCAAAATAGAACAGATTATCAAAGACTTACAGCGATAACTTGTAACAAACAACCGTTTTTTCACAACAGACAGATTCTGAGGAAACATGACGTAAATCGTATTATTTCAAATAAATGTATTACCCCCCCCCCCCACCCCCTTAAAAACCCAAACAAATCTGTATTACTCAGCTTCGAAATTACTAAGTTTTTATACAACTAAAACTTACCAAGTTTGTTACGAACGTATAGCGAAGGTTGAGAACAAATTCATTAACTACATGCCCTGTCTATCAATATTTACCACAGTTCGATATATTTGTACTGATCAGTACGTCCATATATCTTATATATATATCCAAATATAGCAATTCAATTTTCAATTGAAACTGAACACAACACAAAATTTAACACCAAAGACGAAAATTGTTCATCGACTCTGAACCACATGGATTGATATAAGATATGCACGTATCGTTGTAAGATTGGTCTATACGTACTGTCATGCATGTATGAAAACTTAACACTTGATACGATTTTGCATACCGATATTGTCAACTCCGTTATCGCTAATTATTAATTAGATAGTTTTAATGAGCCTATAAACTCCGCCTGGTGTCATATGAAACAGTATAACAAATTGTCAACCTTACGGCTTCTGCGTAGTTTAATTAAAGGCCGGTTTACGATGCTGAGTAGATGGTGGGGTGAGGTCATAAAATCAACTTTCCCAGGACTCTAGCTTTACAGGTCCAGCTTCTAATTAATTGCTACAGGAAGACATCGGACACCAGTCATGCTGCTCTTGTCAGTCTATGCTCGGACAAGTTTTTTTTGGATGGCATATATGCGACCATTAGATCAGCGCCGAGTCCATCAAGCATTTACATTCTCATTATGTTTGTTTAAACAAAATATTTGATACACATCGAAAACTACTTCATTACAAAACATAAGGAAGGCAGGCCGTCAGTATTATAAGGTGCTATTTAGGATGAAACATTATGGTATACCTCCCTTGACATGTTACAAAATGAATATTCGACAGTATGACTACACATATTGAAAACCTACGTTAAAATTTGCATTTCTACAACATTACCTTATCTATTGTGTTAGAAGTGAACAAATCATATTGCGTGAATTGCACGATGTGAGTATGTTTAAGAGACAACTTTATTAATATTTTACGGTACTTCTCATACGTAAAGCAGACGCATTCGTTTTATCTATATAACAATTCTTCATACTCACTGACTACTGAGACTTTGCGACATTATGATTTTTTAATTTTTTATATGCACATTCATTTGCAAGTTTGCTAGCATACAAATTAAAACTAGAACCTACAATAATGTTGTTAATATATCACACCAATGTTCCTTATCATGACAAAGACAAATTTAATAATTTAAACAGAAAATGGCAAGCAATTTGTCTCCCAATGTTGAAAATTATTATGACTCAATGTGCCGTCACTTTGTTATCTATGTAACACTGTGCGGCTAATCTTGTCAGAATTTAATTCCGCTTTTAGATATATACACACACATCTTCAGCAAATGATACACTGTTCATATCGCGAACAAACGAATAATTGTTTCCCTAATAAGCCACCGAGAAGATAATTCTTCTTCATGAATAATTGAAACACTTCGGCATTTTCCGTATCACACAGGGTAAATGATAGGAATAAGATTAATACACACAGCCCCGATGTGCTCTAATAAATTGAATAATGCTTTATCTTACTCAACTGTTTTATAAACTTTCACAAAAAAATAGGCCAATTCAAACCCATCCTGTTTCAGTGATAAATAATGATTTTGTATCGATCTGATAACATATATGAAATTGCGTTTATCAATTGAAATGTCTAGGGGCGAAAGATGAAAGGGTATAACGGTGATTCAGAGTTGTACTATATAAGGAAAACGTCATGTTTAGACACGAGTTATCTTCCATTGTTTGTGTTTCCATGGCTTGTCTTAGTTTGCGAAGTGAATGAACCACTGGCTCGTGAGTAGTACTTTGTAGACGCAGAAGTAGTTATACTCTTTATTTAAGTCACTGTATATATATCAAATACACGCATACAAGAGTAAAGAACAATACACTATATAACATGTACATTGTCACCCAACAAGAGCATTGTAAGAGAATACACTCTGTAATCAGTCACTTGCGTATATCCATACCACAATCTTGAAATCCAGAATTCACACACTGGTGTGAAGTTAGCAGAAACAGAAGTAACAGCGATAATAACAGTTACTGCTGGCATTTATACTAGCAATACTATTGCTGTTACTGCTGTTACTGTTGTTACTGCTGGCATTTATACTAGCAATACTATTGCTGTTACTGCTGTTACTGCTGGCATTTATACTAGCAATACTATTGCTGTTACTGCTGTTACTGCTGGCAGTTATACTAGCAATAATATTGCTGTTACTGCTGGCATTTATACTAGCAATACTATTGCTGTTACTGCTATTACTGCTAACTTCACACCGGTAATTCACACATGGTTGTAAAATACATACACACGTGTATATATCTACTTTTATCAAAATTAATGAACAGCAGAAACAGTAAGGCTTAGAATTGTCACATTGTAGTTGCTACAACATATGCTTACAATTCTTTGATATAAAGAATGTTAATACAAAAAATTGAATATAGTTATATCTTTGCACATATTGCATATATATCGTATTAAGAATTATGTTTGATAAGATACATGTTAAAAACGATACATACCGTTACCCATATCAGACTCTCCAACGTTAGAGGGTGAAATGTTATCTTGGTTTTCCTGTAAATATACATACATCCAGTGTTAGCTGTATTATAAGTTAAAAATATGTTAAATAGGATCAGTGTACAAGAAAGAAGTTAGTACGAGGGATGTTAAATATACTCAGAAAATGTCACCATGTCTTGTTGGATCATCCAAACATGACAACAATTTCGGTTAAAGTAGAACTTAGAGCTTCTATTTGACATATAAAAAAGTATTTGATAGATTTCACCGAAATGTGTCCAGAAAATAACGTTTAAGAGAACTATTCCGATACACTTTTCAGTACCCCTCGCACAACTGTATCATGCACGCGCTTTGTCGTGTTATGTCAGTTTGTAAGTTAAAGTTCCTATTGGAGTGAATTATACATGTACATACTTTCAATCGATTTTGTGTGGATGGGTTAATCTTGAGTCCCCCTCCCTCGAAAGGGTATTCAAGGAACCAGGCGACAATTATAATTCTCCAAAGCCTGATAATTAACCAGGCGACAATTGCAACCAACTCTCCTAAGCCTGAGAATTAACTAGCAGAACAGCTGATACACAAGTAACTCTCCAAAGCCTGAGAATTAACTAGTAGAACAGCTGATACACAAGTAACTCTCCAAAGGCTGAGAATTAACTAGCAGAACAGCTGAAACACAAGTAACTCTCCAAAGCCTGAGAATTAACTAGCAGAACAGCTGAAACACAAGTAACTCTCCAAAGCCTGAGAATTAACTAGCAGAACAGCTGATACACAAGTAACTCTCCAAAGACTGAGAATTAACTAGCAGAACAGCTGAAACACAAGTAACTCTCCAAAGCCTGAGCATTAATTAGCAGAACAGCTGAAACACAAGTAACTCTCCAAAGCCTGAGAATTAACTAGCAGAACAGCTGATACACAAGTAACTCTCCAAAGCCTGAGAATTAACTAGCAGAACAGCTGATACACAAGTAACTCTCCAAAGCCTGAGAATTAACTAGCAGAACAGCTGATACACAAGTAACTATCCAAAGCCTGAGAATTAACTAGCAGAACAGCTGATACACAAGTAACTCTCCAAAGCCTGAGAATTAACTAGCAGAACAGCTGATACACAAGTAACTCTCCAAAGCCTGGGAATTAACTAGCAGAACAGCTGATACACAAGTAACTCTCCAAAGCCTGAGAATTAACTAGCAGAACAGCTGATACACAAGTAACTCTCCAAAGCCTGAGAATTAACTAGCAGAACAGCTGAAACACAAGTAACTCTCCAAAGCCTGAGAATTAACTAGCAGAACAGCTGAAACACAAGTAACTCTCCAAAGCCTGAGAATTAACTAGCAGAACAGCTGAAACACAAGTAACTCTCCAAAGCCTGAGAATTAACTAGCAGAACAGCTGGTACTCAAGTAACTCTCCAAAGACTGAGAATTAACTAGCAGAACAGCTGATACACAAGTAACTCTCCAAAGGCTGAGAATTAACTAGCAGAACAGCTGATACACAAGTAACTCTCCAAAGGCTGAGAATTAACTAGCAGAACAGCTGATACACAAGTAACTCTCCAAAGACTGAGAATTCACTAGCAGAACAGCTGATACACAAGTAACTCTCCAAAGGCTGAGAATTAACTAGCAGAACAGCTGATACACAAGTAACTCTCCAAAGCCTGAGAATTAACTAGCAGAACAGCTGATACACAAGTAACTCTCCAAAGGCTGAGAATTAACTAGCAGAACAGCTGATACACAAGTAACTCTCCAAAGGCTGAGAATTAACTAGCAGAACAGCTGATACACAAGTAACTCTCCAAAGCCTGAGAATTCACTAGAAGAACAGCTGGTACACAAGTAACTCTCCAAAGCTTGATAATTAACTAGCAGAACAGCTGATACACAAGTAACTCTCCAAAGCTTGAGAATTAACTAGCAGAACAGCTGATACACAAGTAACTCTCCAAAGCTTGAGAATTAACTAGCAGAACAGCTGATACACAAGTAACTCTCCAAAGCTTGAGAATTAACTAGCAGAACAGCTGATACACAAGTAACTCTCCAAAGCTTGAGAATTAACTAGCAGAACAGCTGATACACAAGTAACTCTCCAAAGCTTGAGAATTAACTAGCAGAACAGCTGATACACAAGTAACTCTCCAAAGCTTGAGAATTAACTAGCAGAACAGCTGATACACAAGTAACTCTCCAAAGCTTGAGAATTAACTAGCAGAACAGCTGATACACAAGTAACTCTCCAAAGCTTGAGAATTAACTAGCAGAACAGCTGATACACAAGTAACTCTCCAAAGCTTGAGAATTAACTAGCAGAACAGCTGATACACAAGTAACTCTCCAAAGCTTGAGAATTAACTAGCAGAACAGCTGATACACAAGTAACTCTCCAAAGCTTGAGAATTAACTAGCAGAACAGCTGATACACAAGTAACTCTCCAAAGGCTGAGAATTAACTAGCAGAACAGCTGATACACAAGTAACTCTCCAAAGGCTGAGAATTAACTAGCAGAACAGCTGATACACAAGTAACTCTCCAAAGCTTGATAATTAACTAGCAGAACAGCTGATACACAAGTAACTCTTCAAAGCTTGAGAATTAACTAGCAGAACAGCTGATACACAAGTAACTCTCCAAAGGCTGAGAATTAACTAGCAGAACAGCTGATACACAAGTAACTCTCCAAAGCTTGATAATTAACTAGCAGAACAGCTGATACACAAGTAACTCTCCAAAGCTTGAGAATTAACTAGCAGAACAGCTGATACACAAGTAACTCTCCAAAGGCTGAGAATTAACTAGCAGAACAGCTGATACACAAGTAACTCTCCAAAGCTTGATAATTAACTAGCAGAACAGCTGATACACAAGTAACTCTCCAAAGCTTGAGAAGTAACTAGTAGAACAGCTGATACTCGATGTCTAATACCAAAATTAAAATTTGCAGAAATGGAAATTGTTCGGGGAGGGTGCCTCAAAGAAAGTTTAAATGAAAATCGTACAGAGTCACGGAAAGTAGGAGTTACAAATGTATAGTCAGCATATATTCTTAAAGCCATTAAAAACGCAACCGAAAATTGTCTGTTTCAAAACATAACAAAAAAAAGAAATATGTTTTTGTATTAATTCACTAACATAATCTCATAAACTTATTCAATCCGATGATGAAATATAAATTATTGGTCCATAGTTAAAATACTTTTCTAACAATATTTTAAACATTGGTAACAGTTGGTACAAATGTAGCTTTTAACACCGTGTACAAAATGAAGCCTAATTAAAACAGTTGCGTTTTTTATGGTATAAGTATATTTATGATTATAAGACCCTTGCTGTAACCCGTGATTACACAAATTAAGACTGTTGTATGCTAATGGTTAGTTTGTTTGTTTAATTGCGATACATTTTATGAATTGAGAAATTTAAAGTATAGTGTTACATCAAATGTTTAAATGCCTTGCAGGTATGAACAATTCACGCAATACGGACATGATTAGAAATTAACAAAATTATTTGACCACAAAACAGCCGTATCAAGTGTTTACACAGTAGTGTGTGTACAAATTGGTGTTTCATTCATGTTTTACATCAGTTTTCATTTGTACATATTCACCTTCAGAGAAGACCAACAGAGCAGATGTTGCAGCTGTAATTTGAAATTCAATATATAAAACAATATATAAAAACAAAAGTAAATGTGAATAAAACCTCATTACGTTCACTATCAGTCGTACAGAACATTGAAATAAGAAATGAAACCTTTGATCGCCACTTTTATTTTGGAATCTTAGTTGTGAAAGAGTGTGCCGTTACCGGAAATATTCTCTTGTCTGATAAATGCGCGTCAAACAATAGAATAGAAGACGTTTGTTTTCTAGATGCTAAATTTGTCCAGATTCATTCATTATGCGATTTTTTTGTTCATTTATATTACAACACAATGTGTCTGTTTGACAATAATTGCTTAAAAATATATACTATATAGTCGAGTCATGGTGATCCTGTACGTTAGAATCGTTAGGTATATGTGTCACCGTCTGCAGAAAATGTCTAAATGTCCAAAAGAGTTGTACAATGTATACGCTTAACAACTTCACACTTTCAAAATTAAATGTTTAGATTTTCGTCGAGCGCCATGCAGAATGGCCGGCAGAATGTTCAAAACTTTGGCTCAAAATAAGAAATTTACTATTGAGATATAAATTTTTATTAGTTCATAAATACGTTTGTTAGTTGATATATACGATAAATTGTGCTGTAGTGTATATATAATTTTAATCAATTTATGTTAATTACATGTGTATAACTGATAAGAATTTTACCTTTTGCGACAAATTTAAATTTCCAAAAACGGGGGAGAAAAATCCCTGCACACAAGTTAATTAACGAAAGCTCTAACTATAACGATCTTATCGCTAAACTAATTACGAATCACATAGATATGTAAGTAATTTTGATAACGCAAATTGAATATCGATTAGATCGATAATGACTTTTGACCTCTCAAATTCACCATTTCGCGAGGTCAGCGCGTGACCAACGGCACTGAAACTGTCAAATATTTATTACGAATGGTAATAATCTGTCAAATATTAACGTACGCGGACGTAGGTCTAACACTGTGTGTAATACTGATCGGCATGTTACATAGTCATACTGTTTGTAAACATAATTCATTCCGCGGTCACTATGGTCTGCTCATTGATAAAAAGCTGTCTGCTTAATAGAAACAGAAATAATCTGGAAGTCGAACTGCTTTTTTGGTGTGGTGCATGGTCATACCGTTTGTCACAATGTGTACGTCTGCTCATTGGAAAAGAAAACACGCTGTTTGCTCATTAGGATAGAAATAGAGGCTGTCTGGAAAGGAACTTGTTTTTGCGTATCTGGAGAAGCAGACGCGATTTATCTTAACATGGCAGCAGCAATGGGGTAATTGTTGTTGTGCAGATATCAGAAACCGAATGGAGCTAGACTATAATCACCTTGCTTGTACATCAGTATCGTAGCATGCCGATAGAAGGGCGAAGACATTTTGTTTTAGATTAGATTAGATTAGATTTATTTCAACATAAAATGTACAATTTACATGGCAATATAAAATTAAGACATACATTAGTAACAACAATATGTATGGATCAATAAAGCCATATCAACATTATATGTTAAGGATAACACACAAAATAGTACAAATAAAAACTCTTATTTCCATTGTGGTCCTTAATATATAGTATTGTGTGACATAGGAAGAATTTTAAGCTATAAATAAAGTAATCACAGTCAGTTAATCAAAGAAAGACATTGTGTTACATGTTTATAAACAAATAGATAAAACGATGAAACAATGAAACAATAACTTATCTGTGACAGGAATTATGGATGAAAAAGCTAAACAAATAAAATTTAACAAGGTATTAGGCTAATAATCAAACTGTTAAAAGGAAAGACAATACATTATTTAAGACGAGCTTAAAATGTGTTTTTTTACTTTGCATTTGAAAGAAGAAATACTTTTGGCAACCCTCACATCGTGTGGCAGACTGTTCCAAAGACAACAACCATTGAAAGCGGAAGATTTCTTTCCAAAACCATTGACTTTAGGAATTGCAAATCTCTTACATTCTGACATTAAATAATTTGTTCCATCAGGGGTAACATCAGCCTTAACTCTGAACCTGGTAGGATATTTGTGGATTTCACTGATGGGTGTAAATTGATCCATTAAATAAGAAGGGGAAAGTTGGGAATGGATTTTATATACATGACATAGCGTAATTTTTTTCACTCTTCTTTCTACGGGTACCCAATTTAAACGGGAAAAATGTTCTGTGCCAGTTTTCTCTTCAGCATGATCGGATATTGGTTTACGGACAGAAATTAAAGGGAAATAATTATGATATGTAGAATTCAATAGGTCAAATAATAATTCGATGATTTCATAAACGAATCAGCAACAACAACGCCAATACACTACGAAAGTTCACGGCTTAAGCCTTTAACGCTCGTATTTTGCCAATATCAAAAAGTTATATCTGTTTTATACATCTTTGTAGTATTGATAATATTATATTGAAGACAATTCTGTCGAGAATATAATTATTGAACAAAAAGTCAGAGAAGATGAGGTAACTATCTATTTTTCCTTATCTGAACATGAACCTAATATTTGATTTTTCTCCAAAATACACGTATTGCAGTTTTAACGCTCAGTTATTACGATCAGATAATCTACAGTGTTTTCAGAGAAAAAACAGTCACATAGTACAAGTAAGCCTACACCGATATCTATGTACGTGGTGAAATAAACGTCGAAATTTTAACATGTAAATGTATTGTTATTGATATTAAACCTTGACTTCCTTACACCTTATATTGGTTATAAAATTATTAGCTTCAGTGCGACCGGCCGGACGACCGAACCGGACGACAGAAGTTGCATGCCGAATGTGCAGCATTTGATAGTTTGCTTAAAATAATACTTGTACAGAAGTATTCATTCAAACTCATTCAACGTATATTTATGAAGTTAAGCGTTTTCAGATACGTATTGACGTCCGTTGTGATGTTGCAGAAACATTGACCCATATGAAGTTAGCAGTAACAACAGTAACAGCAGAAACAGAAGTAACAGAAGTAATAGCAGTAACAGCAGTAATAGCAGTAACAGCAGTAATAGCAGTAACATCAGTAACAGCAGTAACAGCAGTAACAGAAGTAATAGCAGTAATAGCAGTAACAGCAGTAACAGCAGTAACAGAAGTAACAGCAGTAACAGAAGTAATAGCAGTAACAGCAGTAACAGCAGTAACAGCAGTAATAGCAGTAACAGCAGTAACAGCAGTAACAGCAGTAACAGAAGTAATAGCAGTAATAGCAGTAATAACAGTATCAGCATTAAAAGCAGTAACAGCATTAATAGCAGTAAAAGCAGTAACAGCAGTAATAGCAGTAACAGCATTAATAGCAGTAACAGCAGTAACAGAAGTAATAGCAGTAATAGCAGTAATAACAGTATCAGCAGTAAAAGCAGTAACAGCATTAATAGCAGTAAAAGCAGTAACAGCAGTAATAGCAGTAACAGCAGTAACAGCAGTAATAGCAGTAACAGCATTAATAGCAGTAACAGCAGTAGTACTGCTGGTACTGCTGGTACTGCTAGAAAATGTATCTATATAGGTATTACTGCTATTACTGCTGCAAATCAATGATAATGGTTATTGCTAATGTGCAGTTACAGGCATATTCTGTAATGTTATTACTAGAAGTAAAATGCAGTATTACCGTCAATGATATTGCTAGCTGCAGTACATCCTCTCACTCATATCCCTCTTATTGCTTGTGGAATCAACAATTAATCTCAGACTGGCCATTATCTTACTGCTAGCAATATTATCTGCATTGATGCTATCGATTTACATGATACTGCTACCTCTTCCAACAGTACCACTGCTGTTACTGCTGTTACTGCTGTTACTGCTGTTACTGCTGTTACTGCTATTACTGCTAACGTCACACCGGTGAAACATTGTTGCTTCTTTTTATCCGCCTTATCCGAAACATGTCAGTTCAGTATGTATTATGGTTAGCATAAACGCCGTCCGGCTCTACCGAGATTTCCCGACGGGAATGAGAAAATATCGCAGTCAAAATTTTCATTAATATTTTGAATGGTGCAAGGATAAAACTTGACTGTTATTATGTATTGCGCCGAGACAGTTGTCGATTCCAGGTCTTGATATTATATGCAGAACTTTCTTGCGACTTAATGAACTATATCCTATTACACAACTTGAACATGGGAGATGCTCAGCTGGCAATTGTCGGAAATCGTTTCTAATTTTCTGCTGACTAAATCTGAATGTGCGAGAAAAGTGTCTGGGATAAATTGATTTTTCGCGGGTGGTTATTTACAAGAAGTGATTACAGTATTAAAATGTTCCCTCATGGGAAACGGTCATTCTGAATCAGAAACAAGTTCTATGACAGACGATAAAACCATGTTTATGAAATCTGTGTACAACGCATTTAACAGTCATGCTGCGTATCTGGAGGAAATCAAGTTGGTGCGTGTCTTACGTGCGTCTCATGCCCTCGAATACCAATACGATACAAAACATGTCTCATTGAACCTCTTCACTGGTCAACACAAGTGATGGTACAGTAAAATCTCAATAATAAGACCACCCTTGGGACCCTTGAAAGCTGGTCTTAATATTGAGGTGGTTTTAATAAAGAGCAGAGCTGTCAAATGGACTTGAACATTGTGCTCTAAATATTGAGATGGTCTTTTTATACAGGTGGGTTTTTAAGTGGGGTTTTACTGTATTCAGTTGCCAGTCAAGGACGCAACATTCGCTTGCCAGTCTCTGTAACTTATAATTCATTGTATAACACTGAACAATCTTTCTAATTGGGTCACTTGGGTTTCATTGATATTTTTGAACAGTGAGTGGTAATTAAACACAATGCAATCATCATTGTATTGTACATAATGTGTACAACTATTCTGATATTTTAAACTTAAAAGTCATAAAACAATGATATACGGTACGGTCTCTTCAATAAAAATAAATATAACCTATTAGAAATTGTGTATAATGTAACAATACCAAACTGCAGTATTAAACTTATTTGAAATGTTAAATATTAATAAGTAGAACATTCCTCTAAGGGACACGTTGGCTTAGATGACAATATTGCAACATGGGTATAGACAGCACATAGTGTATAACGACACACCTATATCTTATTATAACTTAGTGACCAGTCTATGGATAAAATGTTGAAGCCAGTATGTCTGCATTGCACGATAGCACAGAGACAACGAGCAGGGTATATTCTCTTCCATGTTCGCACACAGTAGTCTTTATGTGCGGCACGCAAAACGATAAATCTTGCACGTCCGTTCTTTGAAACCGTTCGTTGGTAATATCACTTTTATATCCAGCTTAACATTTCATCAATGTTAATTCTGTGATGGGCAAACACTAGTCAATACTCATTTAATTGATTGTGGTCTTGTCGAAATACATTAGCAGAATGATTCATTCTGCATAATCAATTATGCAGAAATAAGATGTCGACGCACGTATTGTTGATTTCAGACAACAACATTGCATGAACCTCGAAGCCATTCATCAAATGCCGAGATTCAATTCCTTTTTTGTGAAAGGAATATTATCTCGAACCGAAGTTGTCGGACACATTGAAGATCGCTGTTTAAAAACGTATAGAGCACACGCATATATGTCCCTAGCCAGAACTGACAAAATAGAACAGTAGTGTAGTGGACAAGGTACTTTGGTACACACGCTATAAAGATCAAGGCCACATCTCATAAGATACCGGGGCCCGTATTCACAAACGTTTTAAGACTGAATCTCAGACTTAGACTTTAAAATTGCAAGAATTAAATTTACAAGCATTTCGTTTTCATTATATTTAAACGGAAACATTTTTGCTTGAACATATCTTGTTATACACTTTTGCCATGTTTTATCAAAATATATTGTGTAATTATAACGTAGGAACAAAATGAACATTTACTATTTTAAAGTCTGAGATTCAGTCTTAAAACGTCTGTGACTACGGGCCCAGTACTGGCTTTTCGATGAAGCCGATTCAAGTTGGGAGTGATTCAAAAATGAAACGGTCGCCGTGTTTGTGTTTCTAGGGAGCGGACTCGTTTCATCGCAACCTAGCTTTAAATAAATTGGTTTAATATGGAATAGTATGTATCCTATCATACTCAGATATGACAAGATAATCTATGGATGAATATTTCTATACCATCAGTCTGATATCATGCCGCTAATCAATATTGTAACAGCAACAGTAACACAATTAATGCATCAGTGCTAACATTAAGGTACGAGAAAACAACATGACACAATATAACGGAACTCTTATCGCAATTACGTCAATATATGGAAACAATCATGGCTACGGCATGTAGTCGTTACTTGATATATCATTTTATTTTATGAGAAGGAACTTTCCTGGTTAGGATTGCAATGCAAAATTGTTTACGAAATAATAAGTCATCACGCAGTATATTGAGATGTTTCTAAATATACAGTCCGATTTGGTATGATCCGAAATAAATATCAGGTCCCGATGTATCTTGGTCACGTCGAATTGAAATGGGTTATTCGAAATCATGTATTATTCGAAATAAAATTTCTGACCCGATGAATTCGAATGTACGAGGCCCGACTGCATATTTATACATATGTCTGTCGACAAACAAGCTGATCTTATTTCTAAAATGTTATTTGGTAGTTAGTATGATAAATATTGCATTTAAATACTTGAACGTCACATGCATTAATTAATGCGCATGTTATTACATCCTTGCAAGATGAGAACATTATCATACAAAACGCGCGATATGAATCGGTTCGCTGACAACATTTATTATACCATGATACAATTACTCTGTCATATTGCAATACTAAGTACATAGTATAACATTTGAGACTGGAGTAATATTAACTATGTTGACAAACGCATTAAATAGCTTGCAGAAAACGTCTCAGTTAATTCGACGATATCTTGGTTGATGTGTAGGGGACATCCGTGCCAATCGTACTAGAATCAATACAAATTTTGTTTTAAGAATGCAAATTAAAAAGGAATAAAATATAGAACATATTATTTATTGTCTCAGATAATATAATGTACTTACCATCATCAATACGAATATATTGGATGTAGACAAGTCGATAATTATGCAGACAACAATTTACGCAAAATCGTTATTCCGTGATATGAATTGCATCGCATCATATATTCCTTTAGTTAAACACATCTCACACGCCCGCTACGAAAATTGCAATAAATTCAATCACTGGCCGCGTTCTGCGCAATATATTTTCATCGAACTGCAACGACCGGTTACAGGATGAAATGTTGATCTTATCGAGCAAGTCAGCTCAATTTCCGTCAGTTCGAATATTTGTGTGATAAATAAGGTTTCCGAAGCTTGACAGAATGTAATACATAGATGTTGCAAGTGATTGGATACTGACATTCGGTGATATATCGAGATTTGATGGTTCATATTGCCTCCAATACCTCCAATGCCCCTATAAATTAGTCTGCAAACAGGAATCAGTGCATTATAAAGGAGATATGGTGTCATTCATAATTTTGCATGAATTTTGAACTTCCTTCAGGAATCCTTTGTGCTTTTAAATCGTACCTGGTATCTGTACCACTTGTCACAAATTGCATCCGTATTTATCCGCGTTTCCGAAATTGAATTATAACCTAAAAGTAAATAATCACTTCCGCCTTTTGTACAGGAGCATTCAATATAAGCATTTTTATGTGACTGTGGTAAGTGTATGACAAACATTTTATGTATCTTCACAATAACATGGGTGAAAATGGTCATTGACAAAATCAATCAAGGAAATCTTCAAAGAGCCGAGAACATCATATTTTAAACATCTCCGATCCAAAATCGGACAACAACAGTTATGGCACAATAGTAAGAAATCAACAGAAAATCAGAAGCTAGTCACATCTTCAGTTAGCAGTTATATTAATAATACGCCAAGAACGTAGACAACACCACCAATTATTCGTTCAAGTCGCGCTGGTGACGGGAGATAATCGAGTATGCACATGAACGACGGTCACAAGAGTTATCCTTCACAAACGGATAAACCTCAACAATACAAAATTTGCTAAAGTTTGACGAGATCTCATGAAGTTGCAACGACACAATTCTAGACTTGTTTCCTCAGTATTATCAGATACACATCACTATGAATTTCTATCCATGGGTCAATGTGTAATAAATACGCAAAAGCTACATCTTTTATTTGACGGGCAGCATACACAACAAAACATAATGAACGGCGGAAGCAAAACTTATGTCTACTTCTATAATTTTAAATTTCTATGCACTTGGTCTGTTCTCGCTTCCACCCCTTCATATAACTAGATGTGTCCATAGGACACGGATGCCCCACAATATGCTTTTCAGTAGCATGAAAATGGTTTGATAGTAAAGGCCAAATGATTTTGAAGAAAACATCAATTATTTTTTTTACGAAAAGGACCACAACTCCTCAAAAAGTGACAGATTGTAACCGAAATTATACTGGACCTACATTTTATTATCCTAGCTTCCTAATATAAATTGAATCAATCCATCCTTTCAAGAGTTATTGAACCGATGTTTTTGCACGGACGGAAGCATAAAGACTTTCAGTTCATCATGATGAGAGAGCCCTAGCGAGTCTGTCCTTTAGTGCAATTGTATTAATCAATGGAACATTGTGACCAACAATGTGTATTTTGTAGTGATGTGACCCAAGTATATACCTCTTATTTTGAATATCCTGTGTGCAATCTTCAGTCCAAATTGATGGTGTTCATGTATCACATGTCATAATATAACATTAACCTACTGAGAAAAAACACAAGGGACGTAATGGCCAAATAATTGCTCACCTAAGATGGTCCAATGCGACGCTTTGTGTGCTATTCAAGAAAACAAGCACAAACCTCTGGTAGCCATATTTTAATTAAGAGGTTATCCATGGATCATTTTCACAAAATAATTTTTAATTATAATAATTGGTTACAAATGCATTTATAGTTTAAATCCAATTATATAATCAAAAAAGCCCCCAGGGTAAGCATGCATTACTGACAGACCGAGATAATTGCAGCATCTTCTTACAGGGTCACCAAATAATCATTTCTATACCTTTTTGAATTCTGACAAATGTTATCAGACTTTTAAAGTTTCCATTTTGCCATGGCAAACACTTGATTCTTTTATTAAGTTCACTTTAGCAGTTTAGATACAGGAACATTCCTTTTGTTCACAAGTTCCCAAGATACACAGGTCTGGACAACAAACCAAACTGACCAATAGTCTTAAGGTCAAGTGAGCTAAAACTTCCAAATTTTGAAGACATTTGACAAAACTCAAGTAGCATGCAGTACAGTATTAGAACAAAGAAATGTTGCTAAAGAGAAGACTAGAAGAATTCACTTCAATAAAACTTTATTCTTGAAACATAAAAATACCAAGATCAATACATGCAGAAGATGTGTACAAAAATTGCTGTATTTAAACCATCGAGTCAAACTAGACAATAATATAAGTCACCAATACTTACAGTCAGTAAAACATTGCTATGCAAGGATTCAGCATGTTACACACAGATATCTCTCATTGTGCGACACATTGGACCCTCGATAGCATAGTTACATTAATGATAGATTAAATATTTAACTACACTGCCAATTAAGCACACTTGAAAGCTGAATTAATATTCAAAGAAAGCTAAATTAGTATTCAAATCAACTACCCCATGTCAATGTTACACAAAATACAAGTGTTAGCACCATAAGTCACAGAATGGGAATACATATCTACTGGTGAATATATATCGGTATATTACTTTATAAATGTTAAAATTCTAAATCATACAGGCCGACGTTTTAACTTAATTCTTTTAATGATAACTCAGATCCGAAGAAAACAGTTGATTTGATCACTATATTATAGTATGTATGTACTTGTTCTAATAAAAACTGTCAGGAATTGTAGTTGTTGTAAAAGACGGTGTAGTTCCAAAAGTATTTCAATATGCAGAACTGAAATAACTTTCCTGACCATAATGTTATACAAGCAATGAACACGAAGTTAACACAAAACCATTTCACAGAAAATATCAAAACCATTTTAAATATTAACTTAAAGAAATGAGAAAAAGATTGTTACTTCTTAAACATAAAGCACAATTGATTAATAGAGACGTCCGATTGGCCAGAATACAATCTTAATCCAAACGTTTCAGTTTTGTTAACTCTAAATAATTGTGCAGGGCATAAGCTCAAGGTCCAAAACGGAAGTTTTAAACAATAATAAAATTTGTTTAATAATCAAGAGTGATCTTAGTCATTATACTGGTACGGAGAATATTGAATATTTTCAAGAAGAACGACAAATCATAACTGGCAACAATATGATTTTATATGAAAGACTTAATACTTCTTCCTTTATTCACAAAACAAAGGAATGAGCAGGTTATTCTGATGATAAAATGAGTTATTTACAATGCTTTAAACATGCACACCAGTCTACCAGACTGGAAAAAATATGACAAAGTGTTAGACACACATACACACAACACCTATCAATATCATAATGACACACTGCACTCCCACAAAAAAAGAAATTTGTCTTAATTGAAAAAATCTACCAAAACTTAAATATGGCATTTCAAGGAATACATTTGAAGATTATGAGTGTTTAAAATTTAAAACAGGAAGTGGAATGCTCGAACTGATTTCTAAATTTGAAACAAAAACGCTTTTAAAAACAATCATTATTTTTTCTCGGAATTATGAATTCCTACAATCTTAAGCCCATATTTCCTATTCTTTTAAGATCATAGAGAGAAATTCCAAGCAAAATAACACATCATTTGTTACCCACACAATTAATAAATCCAATGGACACAACCAACACAGGTGAATTATTTACATGTAAGAAAAGTCACAGACACTCATACAAAAAGCAGCTACTTGCCGACAGAAATATATGCGCTACAATATCCTATGTACATAGTATACAGTCATGTTTTAAATCGTATCCAACAGTTATATCAGCATCAATTAATTGTCATCTCACTTAAAATTACAATATCAATGCTAAGACCTAAATGGGCGAGTTTTAAACACAAAGTGGGAAATAAATAAATTTTTGCTTAACAAGCATAAAAAGTTCACTTTTTAAATAACAATCCCCAAATTTAACTGTTTTCTAAAAATACAGAAATCTGCGACCATGATAAAATTATGAGTACTAAATAATTTAGCTGTGTTTTAAATATATGCTAGATGCTATTTTCTACTAAAATAACATTATTCTATTCACAAAATTAATGTTAACATACTATACAAAATAATTGAGAATTTCGGCATTTTAAATATTAAAACACATGAAAAATACAGACAAAGGCATAGACAAAAAGTTTAACAGAGAATAGCGGATGTTTGAGAGCATGAAGTTTAAATCACACACAGTCAACTCCGATGTCAAGGCATTACATCATAGAGAACATGTACAATATTGGAGAAAAGTGCATTTAATAGCATTTTCTACAGAAAATAAAATAATCAGAATATTTAAGAGCTAACGAATGAGAATTTCTTGCTAGAATTTAAAACTCCACTCCATTGTATCTATAAAACTTCCAAGACGACAGGAAGAATTTCAACACAGAAGATATCGAGCTGTCTTTGTAACAAAGTAACTAACATACCATCAAAAAAATGTTTAAAACGTGCAACAAAAACTATGTGATAATGGTGGATAATCGACTTAGCTACAATAACAAAGAATTTAAAATATGTTAGAACAATTATGATTGTGCACCAAATGAACTGCAGACATATTTCCGCAAATTCAACAAACAATTTATGTAAGATAGTAAAATCATTGTCATTCTCGCGTCACTTATCCCAATAACACATTTGTAAATAGCAACATTCAAAACTATTATTTAAAATATAAAGCCAAAATGAAACATTTAACATTGAGTAAGAAATGAACATGAACATATGGTAAATCCACATTATAGAAATAAATGCAAATATTAAACACTGTTCTTCACATACAGTCGGTCAACTCCTCAGACATTCAGGCATACTAAGTAGACAGTATTCATGATACATCTGAAAAATATAACACAAACAATCACTAAGAGCATAACTTGATCCATGCACCTTGAACAACGATTGAGGAATTACATAAACTGAAATCTGTGTTACTGTAGGGAATTGCTATTAGAATGAAGTCATGTTTTGAGGAATACGAAAAATCGGTCACTGTAGGGAATTGCTATTAGGCCATTAATTACAAAGGTTTGTTTGGCATACCCTACCTACATGGATGAAAATGGCCCGTACTCAACAAACAATTTAAAGATGGCTTTAAAATGATATTTCGCTTATTTAAGCAATATATTCAGATTTTAAAACTTCTAGCTGGACAGTTTTCAGATGGAAAAAAAAACAGAAATATCTCCAACAAAATCATAAGACCTTTTAACTAAACAACAATGTAGACATTCAGAACAACAGTAAGATTAATGTTTTACAATGACCTTTCAATTAAGGTTAATAATTTCATGAATTTGTCAGCAACACAAGTCATTACATTTAATTGATTGGCCATGAAGACATCATTTAGACCACAAAAAGTTGTCAACAGTTTCACATTACCAATTTTGACTTTCACACCAAAGTATTGGCATATATATATCCCTGTATGGGGTGAATAGGTCATATACTCAAAACGCAAAGGAAGTATGCACTTTTGAATTTTTTATTATTTTAATTCTACAAGGTGTCATATTTGAAACATACGAATATCGGTTTTAACTGTTAATAGCAACAACGAAAAATCAGTCAAATTATGGCTAGTTATTACTTAAAAGCCCGAATTGTGATTTTGCAGAATTTCCACTTGGAACATGTATACACAAGTACAAGTGGCCAAACTTGTTTTCTCTACATTCTTTCACACATGTATAGTGTGAACATCACTGTAGATTTAGAAAATTTATAACAGAAAATATGCCACGACTATCAGAACGTCAGCGTATTGACGACTTAATGACGCTGGTCAGAGGGGACTCAGTCACTTCAGTTTTACTGGCACTTAATTGCCAAAGAAACACTATAATCAAGTTACGTGATCGATTTATGCAAACAGATACTGTTGCCGACAATCCCCGATCCGGCAGGCCACGCGTGACTGGCGGCAGACTGAACTGTCACATTCAGTTGACGCACATGAGACGTCGGTACCAAATCGCCTCTGCTACTGAGTTATTAGACGGAATGGCGGTCATACCAGATATTACAGTCTTCACGATGACCCACTTGCCGGAAGCCAGGGACAAGTAAAATTACCTTTGGACAAGTAAAAATCCATTTGGTCTGCCCGAACGGGCAAGTTGTGTTCGTGGTCCAGTCCGACTAGCTTAGGCCTATACTTTGACTGGTTTTCATTTTTTGTCAATTTTGTTTGTGTAACAGCACTTTTTCATCAACTATCGTTACCAGTCTTCATTTTGAATTTAACAAACATTGCGTTTCTTCGTTATTTTGATGGTGCTGTTAATTTTATACGGGCAAGGTCAAGTGAATTAGGACAAGTATAAATTGCAAGCTGTCTGTCAGTCTGAATGGGCAAGTCCTTCAAAAAAATTATTGTGAAGACTGACATATTGCAACAAAAACATCATTTTGCAATTAATTACACGGAATCTACGCAAGAAAACATAATTAATGTAATATACTTACAACTAGCAACAGCATCACCCGAGAAACGCTTCTGAATTTGATCATGGTTGAACTTCAAAAATGCTTCATATTGCTCTGAAGAAAAAAGCCAGTGGTATTAGTAATTTAACATTTAGAAGTGGAGTAACTCAAGTTAAAGAATTCTTCTACCAAATAAATTGATTATGGAGATAATTTCCCTATATAATTAAAAGAAAAACAAAATTATGTCACATAATTATATACATACATAATTATTTATTATTTGAGCACATAATTCTCACTGTAACAAAATTACCCACTTACTAGCAACAGCTTTGATGTGCTCAACATTTGTGGTGGAAAATACTTTGTAAAGACCAATCTTGCCTATGCTGCCTAACACCACATATTATTATTAAAGATATACAATAATTGTTAAGATATTCCCAGACACTTACCTGCCATTTTACATGTCAGAACACTGTTGTACTGTTCCCTAATCTGTGATTCACGTTCTTTTAACATTCTTTCACATATCATGCTCACTTGTTTAAATGTGAACAAAGGAATGTCACGCTTGTGTGGTGATAGAGCATTAAATAGACTGTTCGAGCTACACTGAATTAGACTTTGAACACTTGAACTATCCATTGCTGATGGTGATGGTATATTTTCTGAGGATAATGAATGGCAAGGACTGCATGGTGGAGGTGGACTTGCACTGCCTGGGGGGAATTGTAATTGCTTTCTCTTCTGAAGGCGTCTTATTTCCATGGCCAAGTTAGCAGCAATTTGCTCTGAAAATGTAAAAGTTATGAATGAACATTATGTTAGAATCAAAGTTCAAACTTTCTATAAACGAGGTAAAAAATCCGAGGAATTACTAAGATCTTGAAAGAATTTACAACGGTTACAATACTGCAAAGAAAGCTCTTAAATTTAATCTATAATAATTATACACAATTGAAGAGTATAATACTTGTATTAAAATTTGTAAATAATCTTATGCATTTCGACTATGCTTTACATTGATCAAATTCAAATCTGGATTCACATTTCAAAATACCATCAGGTTACTGCCTGTTTTGTTATTTCCCCCCAAAAAAATCAATCAGTTTCAATTTGGAATTTTACTCCAGATTGGGAAAAATAGGTCCAATTTTAGTTTGCATTGGGAATGGGTCCCCATGGAACTCAAGAACAAATGGGCTAGAGGCTTTGAGATGTCACAACTGTGTAGTCATGAAATAGGTGTCACTTGCCTGTCTCATCTTTAAGAATGTTGGGTTTAGACAGTTGTGCACATTTTTATATTTTGGGTAATATAGCCAACAGATTTTGTAGAGATGTGGGAGGGTGGCACGTTTACCCAAATATACCCAAATACAGTTAGATTAGAATTACCCAAATACAGTATAATTTGTCCAAATACAGTCATTTTATGTTGAACTATTTGTTTTTAAACGGGTATATTTGGTTAAGTCATGCTTATGTGGGATTAGACCAAACAATTGGACAACCAGGCTAGATCCTTCATTTTTCAATATTTGTTTTTTATCTTTCATATTTTACCTTCATTGTAAAGCATAGAGTCTAAAAGCATCTCATCAAAAACGTGTAGCAAAGTCAGCCTCAGCTCAAATTTAAAAACTAGGATTATATTGTTTTATCACGTTTTTCGGATAGATAAGTCAAATGCTGCCAAAATCTGATTTAGTTCCACGCAAAAAAAGGCATTATCACGATGTAAACAACACAATGTATACCACCCCTGCCATTACATAGATGTTTATTCGACTAACCATTGTATTTAAACTCAATTTGCATTATGAAGAAGAGTGTTTTATTCATGGTTTTTGTTGCAAATGTACCATAATTGATAATTATAACTGTGTCATAAGTTTTATTGGTGAAATATTTGATAATTATATGCATAAAATCGTCCCGACCAAATTTCAAAAGACCTCTATATAAAAAGTGCTACGGGAAAATGACGATATCCCATATGACTCCGCATTTGACACAAAACGTAAAATATCATCAAAAATGAAGGTAAAACGTGAAGAATACAAATTTATGCTTAGAGTTATATGTGTATGACTAATATGGAATGTTTTAAGTTAAACTTAAAGAGTAGCTTGTTTAGTCATATGTTGTCAAAGCCTGGAGGGTTCATTGTTAGCGACCACACAGGGTGCACTTTAACCCCTATTTCACTACAGTGAGAACTTTGTTAGACAGTCTTGGTGGTCGAGACTCAAATGACGGAAGAGAGTGGTTAATTTACAAATTGATATTGTTTAGTAAACCAATCTGATCATATTTTCTTCATCCAACATTCGTTACTCTAGCCTATGCTCACTAACATTAAATTCAAGACGACGAAAAAACATCACATAGTTACTAGTAACCCATTCTGGTTTCGTCTTTTGTCTGAACCATTGTGCAATATCATCAATAAATGACAAGAAAAACCTGTTTACCCGAGGTAAGTTTTGGTTGAACATCTGCAAACGGTGAAGGCTGGGAACTCCTAGGTGGTGTAGATGGTGAAAGTGTCATTGGTGCACATCTTCTCCGCTTAGGAGTGGTCTGTCCAGGACTGTGAAGTGGATCAAAATCTAAGGTTCTCTTCAGCGTCGCTCCGCAAGCCATCTTCTGCTGTCAACAAACTTCAAACCGAATAACGATATTTGCAGACAAAGTTCTGACAAAATAATCATATACACTAAAAGATTGTAAATTTATTGGCAAATAGCAAACCAAAAGAGACGATTATTTCTCAAAATATGCGAGGATGTTGCCGATTTTGAATTCGTTATTTGTCTCTACATTCAAAATGGCTTCTAATCAAAACAAATATACCGTGAATCTCCGTGACAGCTCGGGTATTTCCGTGACTGGCATGTCTAATATATTAAGCGACTAAATATGTATCGGTGTCAGCGAACCAGGGTTGGTTTAAACAATAAAATCACGGACATATTATAAACCACATGTCCGTGATAAAATATATAAGATACCGTATATACTTGCTGCTCAAATTTCATTGTTAAAGGTAATTTCTTTTTGCAGTGATATTCTGTAATACATGTATATAAACATGCACAATTTTTTATACAAATCACTAGCGGTTTTAGACGGGGGCAGACCCGGGGCGCGCCCCCTCTAAAATTGTCCAAGTTTACATTTTATATTATTATAGGATACAAAATTTGCATTGAAGATACTAGAATATACATTTTACACTAAAATTAGATAGTGGTTTTTTTCGGGAACGACATCAAAAGTCCAATTTAACTCATTTTCAGTTTTGTTAGGAACGGGGCGTAAATTCTAAGTTGCGTCTACAAAGTGCGCCCCCTCTAACGTCAGATCCTAGATCCACCCTTGCAAATTAGGTTTACGTTTAACTTGGAATTTCAAAAGGAATGCGCAACTCTGCTAATATGATGAAATCGGGAAAAACTGATGAAAAAAATAAATAGGAAAAAACAATATTTATTCCATACTTATATACATTTGTATTATAATTAAACAAACTCAGAATGTTCATTCATGCAGGAGATGCCGATTCTACTTAAAGATCTAAGATGTGACAGCGCAATCTGAGTGGTTACAGCTGAACAGATCGTTAACTATTCTACTCCTGCAATATCCCATTTAATATTGCAGACCATCTTCTGTGGAAGGAAACAGTTGAAATGCTGCACCCAGGGTATAAGCCTCCAAATCAAAAGGCTGTGGGAGGATAATTACGTGAGAAAGTTTATGGAAAAGCTTCAGACGCCATGAAAATGGAACTGGAAGTGAAAGCTGTTGTTTTCATGCAGGATGGTTGGAGCGATATACATAACACGCCAATTATAGCTACCAGTATGCATGCAGAGGGAAAATCATATTTTCTTTCAGCAGTTGAGACCGTTACCAACAAGAGAACAGCACAGTACTGTACCGGTATTGCAAAAGACTCAATACAAAATGCAAAAGATCAGTACGGGTGTAATGTCATTGGAGTGGTGACTGATAATGAGAAGAAAATGCAAATCATGAATAATGGATACATTTGTAATTTGAAAGCACTTTAATGATCCAAATTTGACAGTGTATGGCTGTTTAACTGCACACTGGCTGAAACTTCTGGGTCAGTAAATAACGCCTTACCAAATAATTAGCCAAATAGTCGAGATTAACAAATACTTCCGCAAGCATCATGAACCACGAGCAATGATAGCAGAAATGCAAGGTTCTGTGAATCCACAGTTACCTAGAGACACTCGATGGAACAGCCAACTTATATCTGGAACACACTACGGTCCCTGCTTACATGTATAGACACATATTTTGCAGAACTGGCCATACAGGCATCTGGTTGCCGCTCAAAATGAGGACTGTATTGACTCCTGAATAAGAACACTGACCTACAATGTTGGTTTATATAACAAACGGCTAAAAACTTCAAAACGCAACTTAGCCCCGTTTACTAAAGGACTGCAAGTGTTTCAATCAGATACTTGCACTATTGCCGATTCCTGTGAGTTATGGTTGGGACTCCTTGAAAATTAAGAACTTGAGCGATGCAAAGACAACGTACACAAGAGGTTTGATCAAGCTATGTCTCCAAGTCATCTAGGCATTGCACAAGACGTGAAGTATCCAGAAGCAATTCTAGATCTTCTGCGCTTCATGACTGGAAACACAAAATACTAAAATCTGCGCTCAGTGGTGCGGCAACAAAGAACATTAATCCAGTGGTTTGGTGGTCGTCTGTTCAGCGCTCCTTGTGTTTAGATAATAATCTGTGTGACCAGGACAAAAAACTATTAAGTATGCCTGCAACATCAGCATCCATTGAAGGATTTTTTTCAAACTTCGGGAACATTCAGATCAAACTTAGAAATAGACTTGACAGTGAGGAGGCAATTAAACTCGTGTTTTGTTGTAGAATGCCGAGGACGAACTTGAATGGGTTAATTGCTTGCCAACCCTGCAGCAAACACATGAAAGCTCTGAGGACTTATAGTTGCAATAGTATTTAGTCTGGTGGATTATAAACGTAAACCCTGCCGCAAACACATGAAAGCTTTGAGGACTTATAGTTGCCATAGTATTTAGTCTGGTGGATTATAAACGTAAACGTGGATATGTTGTTGTTACATAAAGTAATAGAGACAACAATGCAATCACTATCATTGTACATTGTCATAATATATGTTCGTAAGTTTACTGCGTCATTGTACTCTTGAAGACCTCAACGTGCAATAAACTATATGCAAACACGCCACTCTGTTTTCATTTACAAATAGAAGATCCCAATGTAAATTAGCTTTAAGGTTATTTGGGCTATCCAAAAGTTTATACATGTAGTGCTATATATTTTTTTTTGTAATAATTATTATCCATAATCTTTAAAGTGTGGTCTCTGTTAACTTCATAGTCTAATGCTTTTATATAGATCTCACATATGTGTACAGTGTAATGTGATATATTTTGTTATTATTTACTATGACCTAAAAGAATAAATAGCTTTGTATCTGGAAAATATGGCTACAGATGTATATTTAAATCTTACCAAATTTGAAGACTTTTGTGTATCCTTATCACAGGTCGATAGTCGAAAATTGTTAAAATAATACATGTATCAAACATCTTGTGGTGCATAATGATTTCATTAAAATATATATAACTAATATGCATAAATATTTTTTCAAAACAGAGATTAACTATAAAATATTGTAGATCCATGCAAATATTTTTGTTACCTGTAACATGTGCCAACCCTTTTAATACAGGAATTATATTTTTATGAATGCGGCATTATTTCATGAACTCATTTAGATCACTTAAGGGTGGAGTCTCCTAATGAGGATGGGCAATTTCTCTTCAATATGTATGGTAACGTAACTATAGAAAAATTAATCATACATTTATTTAGAATGTTTTCAATGGTACCGTTTATTTAGAATGTTTTCAATGGTACCGTTTATTTAGAGTGTTTTCAATGGTACCGTATTTGAGAAAAATAATTATTTTTTATATGCAAGTAAATTTAATTTCACAGCAGTTTCAAGTTACTTAATAGTTTTGACATTCATGCACTATGTCAGGGAATTAAAGGTATATTTAATTATGTGACTATGAATAATACAATTTGTCTTTTTGGGGGTCTAATTCTCCACCCTAGAGCCAAGAATTGTGTCAAAATCCCCACAGTGGCACATGCTAATTTCCCACTTCTAGGATCTATTAACAATCTGACCAAAGTCTATTTACTGGTGCTTGGAATCGTTTGGCGTGTCAAATTCCGGTCAGGAATCATGTTCTGTCTAAAGTCCTGTGTATCCCCACCACCCCAGGGGCAAAACTTTGATAAGCGCATTAGAAGTAAAATAATTTGGTGACAATGTCAATTTTCTTATGTGACTACAATGAACTTTATTTGCCCGAAATCATACTTTTGAATTAAATAAGCAAATAGCAGTTTCATCATGTTTTGCAAATGCATTCTGTTCAAAATGAAAATTTGCAAAAATTGGAGGTAAATGTGTCTGAAATGTGGATATAGTTCCTGTTATATAATGCAACTAATTTTCATTGAGGACCGATTGATGCCCTACTGATATTCACGTTTTCTAACATAGTCAATATTTGTATGTTCAAATGAAATTTGTCCATTTGTAAATATTTTATGAGACAAATGTCCCATATCTTACTTTTTCTTTTTGCAATTCTGTGTTAGTACACAGGTGATTTCAGTACATGAAACTATGAAGGAATAGGAAAATAAATGTATTGGAGTGACGATGTATCCTTTCCAATCAATTACACTGCAACTGTTCTGTTATAAGGTCACAAAGTCATCCCATCACACGTTTTATGTGATTCCAGCAAATTGAAGGAAATAAGTGGTGGTATTTGTTCCATGTAATAGGGAACAAACAAATTTCAACAGTAGGTATATGACAATAAAAAAAACACTGTACTGACATCTCACTTTATTTTGTATCAATCAAAACATGCAATCAAGAACATAATGCACATGAATAGGCCTTAAGTTATTGAACAGTAAAAATAAAATAAAGTTAATATAATGCAATAATGTAAGCAATGCATGATGCTAAAGTGTGATTATACATGTATACTATAACAAAACAGACATAAAACAGAAATGGCAGCTTTCAACATTATTACTTTTCTCCATCAAATGGAAAGAAGCCGAAGGAAAACTTAAAACAAATAATATTGCACATGTGTGAAATTTAACCAGTAGCCTGGAATGTCAACTATATATCTACAGTATCATCTATACATGGAATATATCGAGTATTATGTTCAACCTAATTTATTTTACATCAATTGCGCAATATCACAACTAATATCAATTGCTTCTGATGGCTACTTCCTGGTTGTTTTACCAGCAATCCTATCTAACTTAGCTACAGTGGAGACCGCCTAAGAATCTTACTCATGATGAGTCCGGCTCACTGTAACTAGATCACCATGTCATGCCATCAAGCAGTATTACGTATAAATGAATACATTTAATTAAGCATTGTCATGATTTAGAAATTTAATAATCTATATACCCTAAATTATCACTCAATCACAGTTTTTTTTCTACAACATTGAAAAAACACAAAATACATAAGATAAATCATGACCACAAAGTTCAGTATGTGATTGTATAATATACAACAAAAGCACATGTATAGTTTCTCCTGAAATAGCAGTGTAAAATAGAAATAATATCAATTAATATAAGGTTAAATATGTCATCACTGAAAGCAAGTATACTATGTCACTCAGTACATACAGAAACAACAACACTGTTGTCATGGTAACCATAATTTACAACTTGAAGGTTTGTATTGTCTGATAGTTCACACTGAAAGGGTAAGCCGGAGCATCTAAAATAGAAATAAAGTCACATTATAAGAATTAAACAATCATAACTCTAACACTAAACAGTGAAGAAAACCGAAATTTTATTTCATATAATACATGGTTTCGAATAGCCTATTTCAATTCCAGGTGCATAAGAAGATTCATCGAGACCTGATGTTTATTTCGGATGATACAGAATCTTCGGACAGAATGTCGTCGTATAAATGAGGTCCTACTTTACATTTAAAAGTCTAGACTGTATGAATATAACTTCAAAGTTAAGCAAAATTATCAAAACTACCTTAAAAAACACTCTCCACATCCACATGCAGATAAGAACAAAGAAAGTTATGATAATAAAACAATATATAAGATTTAATTCATAATGGTATTGCACATATTTTGAAAGTAAAAAAACTTTTGAAAGTAAAAAACCTGTCTTGAAGAACATACCAGTCAGGTACTTGCTCTTAAACTCTTCATCAATTTGTTGTATTTTAACTACTTCTGCTAGATTCTGAAATACAGAGAAGGAACATACAGAGCTAGTGTCACCATGGGTACCATCACTAATCCATTCATTTTCATAAGAATTTATCAATCTAGTAATGATATAATTTCAGTTACTGTAAATTACTTACATCTTGTGTCACTTTTATTTTGCAAATTACGCATCAAGGAATTACCAGATGGGTGTAAGTTTTGCCAGACAGTTTTTGCCCGATCATGTATATTTTTCACTCAATTTCTCTTGAATTATGAATTTTCCAGATAATGCTTCAACTTTCACATTCTTAAGTAAAGAAATGCTTTGGAAGCATAAACTATATTAAGTTATTTTCTGAAGCAAGATGACAATTATGTATTCAATATTTTAAGTACTTAATACTCCAACCTTAGCATTTCAAAATAATTAAAAAATCACTCTTTCAAAGTGTTTAAAAGACTCAATTAGCATCACCAGGTAACTAACTTTATTTCATGGCAGTATACAGACATATTATAATAAATGTCTACAAATGTTGACCTGTTAGGATTCAGCAAACATTTGGACAGATAGCAAAGTATACCTTGATTATTTTGCAGTCCGAGTTGCGAATACCAGCTTCACCCAAATATTTCTCCGACGATGCTTCTAACATGACACTCTTATGCAACACAGATGAACCACTAGATAAATAAATAAGCAATATACATGTTTTACTCTAAATTCAAGTGCAGCTTTGGTATATAAAATTATTCAATATTCTGCAACAATACACCATTTGTCAAAATATGAAAATCCGATTTGAAGGGCGAAGAGAGATGTTTTTGTTCAGACAGACAAAAGACTTGGATGATCGTTAATGTAATTTTCATTGTTTGAAGTTATGAATTAGACGCAAATGTATTTCCCTGGGTAAGATTTCTCTCTAGGTGTCTCTCATGTATTTGCACGAGATTTTAATACAGTATAGGTAGGCTTTGGTGCTAAATGTCATTCAGCTCCGAGAACAACCGACAGCAGAACTTATTTGCTTAAAAAAAAATTGAATTCTACGCAGTTGTAATTGTGAAATGATTTGTACAATTACTTTACTTCCATGTGCATTTATCTCGTAAATGTATAGTTGTTTCAACCTTCTATCAATATTTGATTATTGTACATGTACAAGCCTTTGGATTATCAGCTGGGTGGATACTTATGATAAGATTTGTTATATTGTTTGGAATATAAAGAGTGTACATTTAGATTGTTTTATTTGTATGATAGTAATACATATACAGTGGGAAAGCAGTTGACATGGCTTACATCAAAACACATTTTGTTTGCTTGATATCATTTATATCCTAACAGAGGTTTACTTTTAAGAGAAATACTTACAGAGAGAAATAGAAGTCTAGCGGTAGAGCTTCTCGGACTCCTGATAAAAAAATCCCGAGTTTGAATCCCGCATAGTTGAGATTTTCTGCGGTCTTCACAATCCTCATACAAGGAGAAGTTACTGACTAGATACACAGGAACTAGTCATACAGAATGATTCATATAAGTTGATTTAATTGTTTCACAATCAATGTTAAATAAATAAGTTTACCCAAGCATTTAAGTTTGAACATACAAAAACATGTCATTCACATCAGTTGGATTAAGCAGCAGATTAGAAAGAAAGATCTATGATTAGCAAATACAAATGTTAACACATTATGTATGTATATGCACATATTACTTACTGTATATTCATGTCACTATCACAAGATGTAACCTTGTGATAGAAACTGAATGCTTTGTTTGATATTTCTTCTAGACACCTGAAATACAAACAGAATACATGTAATAAATTAAAGTCGGTTCTATACGGCTGTATCTGCTTATGTCAGTTCTATACGGCTGTATCTGCTTATGTCGGTTCTATACGGCTGTATCTGCTTTTAACTAAAATAGATCAATGTCTTACACTACCCAGCAACTTGGATGAAATAATGGGAAATTATTTTATAAAAATTATGAATAATTAGAATAAACATGTGTTGACAGATTGAAACCATACCAGTGGCCGAGCATTCACCGTGAGTGTAGAAGGTCATAGGTTTAATCCCTGGTCGCAACACACTAAAGTTGTTACAAATCGTACAGTAATTCTTTTGCCTAAAGGTAGTACCACTACTGCCTAGTATGCTGTCTGATGAAGAAGACTGGGTGTGGTATCATGTAATGTGTATACAGTCCGAGATCAAAGTGTGACAGCACTACATCTATTAGAAGTAGACACTATCTCTATTATGACCTAAGAATTGTTGGCGGGACAAACAAAAACCAACACTTCTAGCACACAGATTATGATGTACAAGTCGTCAACAATTATAATTATCAAAAATTAAATTCTTACAACTGTATGTATGAATATAATGCAGTATCAGATTTGAATGTTTTCTTCTTGTTATTGATAGAAAGCAGAAAGTTCAACAGCATTCCCTGGTATGGTGGACAGTACACTTGCTGTTTCTCAAGGTCAACCAAGGTCACATATCTCTGTAATTAACATAATATGATTATAAACCTTTTAGGGAGGCATAGAGTCAAATACCGTTTTTGGATACAATATTGTATTATGTTCACAAAATTATATTATTGATTATATATAAGTCAATTCTTATTGCAATATTTAAACAAGAGATGTTTGTAAAACATTATGACCCCTGTGACCCCAAAATCAATAGGGTTACTCTACTACCCAAGGTGAATATGTGGACCAAGTTTGAGGATGATAGGTCAAGTAGTTCTTGAGTTATTAAATGGAAACGAAAAGGTTACGGACCGACGGACCATCGGACGAACATACCGACCGACCGACATGTGCAAACCAACATGGCCTCTCTTCTTCGAAGGGGGGCATATAAATATTACCCACAAAAATTTGACCTTGATAACTTGGTTACATTTTTTGCTGTTGGTAAGACTTAGATAGTGACCAAGAAGGTATCCCCTTCAACATGATGACCTTATACATAGAAATAATCTGACAGAAAATAGCCTACCCGGCATGTTTTGGGCACCAAATAATCAACAGATTTCTTGTCGGATCGTATCAAACCTCGTAGTTGGAATTTATGAACATCCAACATCTTCATCTGTTTAATTTGACACAATAAACTCACTGAACCTGCCCTGTAAGAATAATCGAAGGGTGAAAGAGAAACACATCTATATGCTTCTTTATTTCTACATAAATGTCTAGCTTTGCTTCCGTCCCAAATCAACTTGCCCCAATAAAAGCTATGATAAAGCTTCAAACAACCTACATCTTCAGATACTTTATATTATTTCAGAACGATAAGTCATTTCACCAATGTGCAAAGCATCATAAAGTAATACAACAGAACCAAATATTAGTGACATCATATTGAAGTGCTTTAAAACACCTGGAAAATAAGTACATGTATGTTTTTAAATTCAAAAGATAGAAAGCTGGCGATACATTTGTATATTCGTAAGACAATAATAATTACATGTATATGATAATCCTATTTACAAATAGTTGACAATGATATTTTGTGATAAATCATTAAAGAGTATCAAAATTGAATTAGAAACCTTACTTTGGTGTATATGGCACAAAAACTGACAAAGCTTGCACAAGTTCTCTAAGAGAATTCTCCTGCTTCCTTGTTCCCATGACAACCACCGGTCGTCCTGACAACAGGCTAAACACAATATGCTGTAGATTGTTGTAACCAGGTAACACTTTCTGTAGAGTCTGACCTGTTCATATAAAATACAACATGCTGATAAAGTCTGTCAAAGTTCTTAGGGGAAGGTTTCCATAGTGATAGAATATTTTATATGCAAAACAACAAACCCTATAGAAACGCACTCATAAAAGAGTTCCAAGTCCTGTGTAAAACATGTTTTGAATAAGTACATGTCATGTAAATTGTAGAAACGTTTTGTTAGCCAAATGGTGAAGATGATATTAATTGAACAAAAAACCCTGAAACTTTCATTGAAAACCATCATCCAGGTTTCTACTGAATTATAGTTCTTGCCATACATGTTGCATTAGCTTAGGTTTTACAAAATAGCACATGTATGTAGTATGATACTTATTATATATATAACATGACAAAAGATGTTTGTAAAACATTATGCCCCACTGTGACCTTGACCTTTGATCCCAAAATCAATAGGGTTCCTCTGCTACCCAAGATGTATGTGTGGACCAAGTTTGAGGAGGATAGGTCAAGGGGTTCTTGAGCTATTGATCAGAAACGAAAAGGTTACGGACGGACAGACCGACGGACATATCAACCGAACGACATGGTGTGCAAACCAATATGCCTTCTCTTCTTCGAAGGGGGGCATAATAACAGAAAGAGTGTACAGGTCAAAACCATTCCACTCAATGATAATTTATCCAACATTTTGGTGGTAGCTATGCTTCCAGTAAGCAGACATTCTGGTATATTTTATCACAGTCAACTGACTTAACTTCGTACAAACGTTTATTGCTAAAATATAAGTATTATAACTGCTTTTTTGGCAGTGTACACTCACTCAGAGTAAATTCTCCATCAAAAATATATTTTGAGGAATGCAAGAACCTCCATTTTCTTCTTCTAGCAGTATCATGAACTGGACTGACACCACCTTTACTCATACCAAATGAAGATTGACTTCCATTCAAAATACTGTAACCATGACGATCTTGGACACTAGCCAAATCTAGTCCAGAAAGCAAGAAGCTATTTATATCATTTATACTTTGTTTAGAAGGTGACTCGGAATAGGCCACATTTTCTTCCATTGGCAAACTCCCTTCAGGCTCAGTAATCTTATCCTCACCACTAATGTCTTTCACGTTTTCATGATTTAAATCAACAGTATTGTCATTGTAATTTATCACAGACTTTTCATCAACATCAGTTTTAGCAGTATTAATACTATTATGATTTTGATTAGGCAAGAAGGAAGATGATGCTGGTATGTCTGCTCCAAATTTACTTGTGTTTTCAAAGTTCTCATCACTATTAGATGTACACTTTTCCACCTTAAAATCACTTTCATCATATCCAGTTTTATTCCTTATTCCTTCAGCTCCTTCTTGTTCATCATTGCACTTATGCCCATCACCTAAATCATTGTTAACGTCACATTTACAACCCTTCGCAGAACATATTAAATCTTTATCTATGTCAATATTATAATAATCGTCAAGAGTAAAATGATTCGGAGTTTCTGTTGGCAGTCCATCGACATCAACACTGTTATTATCAGATACAGCAGATGGATTTTGGACATTTGGTTCACATTTTAAAGTATCAACCAATGAACTGGAAACATTTTCAGCAACGTCTTCAACAGTATTATCAAATTCATTATTGACTTCTATTACGTTGTCGTGGTGAAACATGAATTCCTGGTCATACTGTGTGTCCATAATGTCAGATCCTTCATGCATCTCCGAGCTCACCGAAACCTCTCTTTATAAAATAATGAACAATATGCAATGTTTGAATATACTGATGCAGAAACACATAGAAATACATATCTATAAAATCTACTAGTGTATAATTATAGAGAAGCTTGTTGCACATCTTGTAAAGCAACAAAAGTGTCTAATGAAGCAACAAAGGAATTGAAGGCAAACATGGTGGGTTAAAGAGACAACTGAACTGAACAAAGGAACTGAAGTATCTGGATACAATATCAGACAAATAGTCAGCGTCCTTGTAAAATACACACCAATCTGCTACATCATATTAAAGTGGAGTTACTGTATTGTGGGTAAGGTATTGTCCTCGCACCGAGAACACCATGGGCGCAAACTTCAGTTCTCGGTCATGTCTCCTCATAAGACACCAGTACTGGTTTTCTTTTCCCAAGAACAAGACTTGTATAGTTTCATACTTAATTTATAATGATTGTGAAAC